>CM037864.1:46884093-48269662 GCA_021292105.1 Anadara kagoshimensis
AAAAATCTAAACATGGTTGTAACAAAAGGTCAGTGATAGAAACTTAGAAATTTTATGAGTAAAGATAGATACTGAACACTAAATTAGATAAGATAAGTGTGTTTTAAAGCATTGCATATAGGGGTGAAGTCACAGTAATTCCTGGAAATCAAATACATAAGGTAAAGTGATGCAGCACAGAGTTTCAGTAATGGTCAAAGAAAGGGCATGTACACATGGCCCTGATAAAGCAGAATAGTTGGCTAATGCCTTATTTGCACTCGCTTACCAACTAGTCTGAATGTGTCCATCCATCCATCCATCCATCCATCCATCCATCCATCCACCCATCCATCCACCCATCCACCCATCCATCCATCCATCCATCTATCCATCCATCCATCCATATCCATCCATCCATCCATCCATCCATCCATCATCCATCCATCCATCCATCCACCCACCCATCCATCCATCCATCCATCCATCCATCCATCCACCCACCCATCCATCCATCCATCCATATCCATCCATCCATCTATCCATCCATTTATCCATCCATCAATTGGCCTGTTCTCATACTTAAGTTTTTATCTTTTGTGATTTTCATTAGATTTAATAAAGGTGTTTTAAAATAATGATATTTAACTTTAAGTTCTAAAGTTATGGTTATTATCAGTTCATTAAAACTCCTAATGGGGCATTTTGCATTCTTTGAGTTGATGCTCATTGCAAATGGATGTTACCTATATATATATATATATATATTACCAACTAGGAGTATATTATCCATCTAAGATATTTTTGGATAATTTGTAGACAGAACAATTTAACTAGCATTACATATACTTAGGCCTAAAAAGTTAAATGTTTATTTTCTACATATCCAATAACTCTATCAAAACATATTTTATGGCCAACATTATCACTGTTATTGTCAGTTTTAAATATATTATATTGTCTTATGAGACTACCATAAATTAAAACAAAGTAAAATAAATAAAACAATAATAAAGAGTTTAAAAAAGATAACTACCCTATTTCTTCGAGATGTCACCAGAAACACATTATTTAGCCTTACACTGTGTAATGGTTGCTATAATTAAATGTGGCTGTTTGTTGTAGGTTTTAGATAGAACACTTCCTGATTGTGGTATATAAATCAAAATTATAAAGCCATTTTATACAACAGTGCTCTGTTAACCAAATTTTAACTGTAAACAGAACCTCAGTAACATTTAAACCTGTATACACACTGATGATACTTGAATTTGTTTTGTCTAAATTATATTCTTCACATGGTTGTTTTTTAAAAATGAAATGTTTATTATTCTGGCACATTAACTCTTTTGAGTTATTTTGAGGGGTATTTTCCAGACATTACACAAAAAACTGCCATCTTGTAACTAAAAAAATGACCTTTCTTAATTTTTCAATTAATCTTTCTGGAAAAGATAGACATGCATTTTGTTTTAACTTATGTTTTAAGAAAAATGTTATTTTTTGGCATGTTCATGTTTTTGAAAAAAATAAATACATGTACAATATATTAAGTATTTTTAATGCTTGTATTGTTTTGGACAGTAGTATGTTTTAATGTGGCACAGTTGATATAAGTACAAAGACTATATTTCCAGTTTCACCTATCAATAGATGGAACTATGATTTTATTTATAGCAACAAACAAATAGTTTTATGTGATTGTTTCTTCTAATTTGCCAGTCCTATATTTTGGCTTCTTACTTATTAGTTTGTTTCAAATTCCAATTGGTAGTAGATCTTAGTGTGAGAAAGTTTAAGCCAGTTTCCTTGACAAAGGTCAGTGCTTGAGAAAGTTTAAGCCAGTTTCCTTGACAAAGGTCAGTGTTTTTTCCCAAGCACTTTTTTGCCATCAACATCCCTAAACTGACCACTTTGATATATATTGGTAATTGAAAGATTTAACTGACATATAAAATCCCATTACTTGGTTCAACTCCACTCCTTTACTTTGTTCTTGAATTTTTAAAATTTCTTTCTTTCTGATATAACTGGTTTTACAACATTGCATCCTGAATATATGTCATGAATTTACAAGTTTTGTATGTGACTCCAAACAATCTTATAATCACCCTCTATATCAATCTCTTTTCTGTGACTGACAATATTTTTTGATGAATGTTTAAAGTATAAATAGTGTTGCAATGACAAATGAAATGTAATAATACTCAAACTCCACAAATAGATCGAATTAATAATTCTAATTTCGATTTTTACTGTTCAGTCTGTTATTGGTCCCATTCAAGGGCCTCAGCAGTGAATTGGTCTCATTCAAGGACCTCAATTTCTTGTGCTCTGAGCCATTACTACCCTAGAAAAACTTGCAGTGAATTGGTCCCATTGAATGGCCTCAGCAGTGAATTGGTCCCATTCAAGGATCTCAATTTCTTGTGCTCTGAGCCATTACTACCATAGAAAAACTTGCTGTGAATTGGTCCCATTGAATGGCCTCAGCAGTGAATTGGTCTCATTCAAGGACCTCAATGTCTTGTGCTCTGAGCTATTACTACCATAGAAAAACTTGCTGTGAATTGGTCCCATTTATGGGGCTCAGCAGTGAATTGGTCCCCTTCAAGGATCTCAATGTCTTGTGCTCTGAGCCATTACTACCATAGAAAAACTTGCTGTGAATTGGTCCCATTGAATGGCCTCAGCAGTGAATTGGTCTCATTCAAGGACCCCAATTGCTTGTGCTCTGAGCCATTACTACCATAGAAAAACTTGCAGTGAATTGGTCCCATTGAATGGCCTCAGCAGTGAATTGGTCTCATTCAAGGACCTCAATTTCTTGTGCTCTGAGCCATTACTACCATAGAAAAACTTGCAGTGAATTGGTCCCATTGAATGGCCTCAGCAGTGAATTGGTCCCATTCAAGGATCTCAATTTCGTGTGCTCTGAGCCATTACTACCATAGAAAAACTTGCTGTGGATTGGTCCCATTCATAGGCCTCAGCAGTGAATTGGTCCCTTCAAGGACCTCAATGTCTTGTGCTCTGAGCCATTACTACCCTAGAAAAACTTACAGTGAATTTGTCCCATTCAAGGGCCACATCAGTAAGTTGGTCCCATTGAATGGCCTCAGCAGTGAATTGATCCCATTCAAGGACCTCAATTCCTTGTGCTCTGAGCCATTACTACCATAGAAAAACTTGCTGTGGATTGGTCCCATTCATGGGCCTCAGCAGTGAATTGGTCCCATTCAAGGACCCCAATGTCTTGTGCTCTGAGCCATTACTACCCTAGAAAAACTTGCAGTGAATTGGTCCCATTCAAGGACCTTAATGTCTTGTGCTCTGAGCCATTACTAAAATGGATACAACAACTGTAGAACGACTGCTAAATGTTTGTGGTTATTGAAATATCAAGTACATGTACATACATGTATATAGGTTTCTCCTATTGAATTAATACAAAAACGTTACCCATATTGTTATTTCATTTATATTTTTACATGTTGATGGAAATCTGGGTGAAGTAGGTTCAGCCACCTATGATAGATCTTAAACACTTTATCAGTTTTAATACAAGCCCAGAGAGAAAAAAATGTTCTCCTTTGATATTGGGATACATTAGTCATCATTAGAAATAAAAACTGAAGAAGGATTACATGAAGAATCTAAAGTTTATTGACATTCTGACCAAACAGGAAGGAACATACCTGGGTATTCGACATAGACACATGACTACAGGACAAAGGTCATGACCCTTGAGGTTATAATTAAATTGCTGGCATAGTTTCTATATTAAGTTTTACTTCTTTATGATAGAATTTTTGTTATAAATATAATAATGTACATTTTTATGGGCAATGCATTTGACAATAAAACATGTTTTAATGTATATAAAAAGGATGATGATGATGATAGTGGTATGGATTATTGTGATGATGATGATGATGATGATGATGATGATGAAGACGATGATGATGATGACGATGACGACGACCTCAATGATGACGATGATGACTAAGCTTTAGCTTTGTTTATTTTATGAAATAACATGATAACTCACTATCATGGTATGGTCCCAGTTTTATACTCACCACACATTGTAATATCCTCGATTTTAATTGTGTCACCCAGTGGTTTCCAGATTCAAGATGATTATTAAACTTAGGAACAAAGGATTATTTTTTCAAATTTTACCTAGTTGTTTAAGTCTACAAAATATAGATCAAGTTCAATTTTCATCACCTTTTTCTTATATTTTGTTGAAAAAAGATAATTACTAGATGGTCAAAGGTCAAGGTCGCTAAGTACTAAGAATGCTGAAATTATTAATTTATTTATCTAGAAAATTGTAACCTTTTTGATTTTGTATAGGTATGTATAATGAAATAATGTATGTATTGACATAATGATCATTTTGATATATAAATGAAAGTCCAGATTACAGAGGTCAAGGTCATAGATGTATAAGAATACTGACATGGTTAATTATCTGAAAACTATAAACTGTTTGTTTATGCATGTATATTAGAATATTGTTTATTTTGATATAACAATCATTATGATGTGTAGATAAAGGACATGGGTTTAAAGGTCAAGGCCCCAGATACTAAAAAATTCTGAAAATAGTTTATCATCTGGAAACCTAAACCTTTGTATAGGCATGTAGAGTAGACTACAAAAGTATTATAGGTATTGGCATAATGATCTTTATCATATATAAATGAAGGTCATAAGTTTAAAGTTCAAGGTCACAGATGCTAAAGAATACTGAAATAGCCTTTTTTACGTTTGCACTTTTGCTACTGTTATACTGGTAGTTGTTTCTAAATATACAATATTTTTTATGAAACATTCTCTGAGACAAGTAATATTTTTTTGCAAATATCTTGACATTGAAGTCAACACTACAGAACACTTTTATGGTCCCTGTAATTAATTCAATTTTGTTTTTAATTGCTACAGGAGACACATGGCAGCCTCAGGTGAGTAAAAAGGCACATAGGCCTCTTGTTCAAGCCTATTATATTTTCTATAATAATTCACTGTCAGAAATACAGTAAACGGATACTCTAGTGAATTTAACTTGTCTAAAGGTTGAGTAATAAGAGTACCGTACCCTAAGTAAAATTGTGCTGTAAATATTTGGACGCTTTTAATATTTTTTTTGAAGGAGTATGGTTACTTCCTTGTAGGGCTTTCTTTAATATAAGTAAACAAAATTAAACCTCAGCGTGTATTTGTTGGTTAATGGGATCACTGGTCTCAAGGTGGTGTGTGTGTGTGTGTGTGTGTGTGTGTGTGTGTGTGTGTGTGTGTGTGTTTTGTTAAGGAGAACCATGCACAGACAATAATAGTTTATCCATGTTAAAGGTTGTTCAAACCTTCCTTAAATTACCTTTGACTAAATTAGTTTGATTGAATGGGGTTTTAGATTCACTAATATTAAGGCATCACCAGCTAAAGCTGAAGTAGCAGAAATTTTTACTTTTACTGTAGGCTCAGGGAAATGTGCAGAAAGGGTTCTTCAGTTTGCCATGCCTACCATGACACAGGGGTTTGGGTTTTAAGGACTTCTCCATAGGAACCTGCTACTTCCAGTTCTAAATGCTGAGTGGTTGGTGAAGGACAGCCAGTACCTTTTTCAATTCTGTCCCAAACATTATGGAGTGAACACTTAAGATATCATGAAATTCATGTAACTTAATCTGTTCACAAACACCCATTTTTGGTCAAATTAAACTTGCCATTTGCCAAAAATAAACTTCACAAACAAAATTTTATACACTTATAAATGCAGTTTAAAACATAAATGATTTAGAATAGTTGAGTTTGAGTCTCCATCTTGATTGGGAGGCAGTTTTTTCTTTACCACAAGTCTAACATGTTTTGTTGAGAAGTAGTAACCAAATTGTTGTGATTCTGTAAAATTAGTCTATCTGTTGTGTGTTTGAAGGGTTGGACTCTACAAATTGTTATCATATTTGCCTAGCACACACACACACACACACACACACACACACACGGATTATAATATGTACATATAAAAAAATCATTGAACATTTATACAATACAGTTCAAACCTGTCTATAAAGACCACATAAGGGAACCAGTAGAAGTGGCTTTTATGGACAGGTTTCCCTTATATACAGGTTCAAACAACATGAATAAAGATTAGTTGTAATAAAGGAAAGAGTTCCATTTGTACCCTCCTCTAAAAATTTAATTTTGACTGAAAAAAAGTCTAAAAATGACAGATTCAAGCCCGTTTGAACATTTCTATGACTGTATCTTATGTATAATATACCGGTACATTCATTATTAGTACATATTCTGTTCCATTTCTCAACTACCATAATAATTAACAGAGGCGTAGCGAGCATATCATTTATCTGTACGCACCAGTGTGTGTCCGATACGCGAAAATTTTTGATTTTTAGAGCCTAAATGCTGCGATTTCCTGCACTCTAGACGGATATGTTTAGTAATTTTTTCCCGTTTTTTTTTAGTTCGGTTGGTTAATGGAATGGTGTTTTACGTCCCAGTCAAGATTATTTCACTAATATCACATCAATTTGAATGATGTTGGGCAACGGAAGCATCGGGGGAAAAAAACCACCGACCTTCCGCGTATTTAACCTGACAAAGTTTCTCGAGAGATTTGTACCCAAATTGGTAGTAAAACATGTGTACAACTTTAAAACTTCTAACTGATCCGGATAAGGATAAAAACAACAAACCAGCTTGCGATGATAAACCATTTTACAGACGGCCCTTGCAAGACAAAAACTTAAGCAAAGCATTAATTTATCAACTACAAACAGTGAAAGATACATTTTATAAATTCAAAATTTCAGTATATGAAATCCATCTTTCGGTTCTTTTTTGCGGCAAACTCGTCGACAACATCTTCAACATTGATATCGATCTCTCTATGTATGTGCATCAACCCAAGACTAGACAACCTACTTTCGCTCATGGTTGTTCTCAGAAAGTTTTTTATTCGTCGCAAAACACTAAAGGATCTTTCAGCCGTTGCAGTTGCAACTGGCATTGTTAAAAGAATAAAATGTTCCATATTGAGGGATATAATCCTTTGTTGGTGATAAGAACGGTGTTGCTTAGTGTAGACGGTTTATCAGCAGCCATCGCCCAACGGGCGATGTATCAGGATTTTTCTGTTCATTTTCTGTTGTTTTATGATGATTCGGCGTTTTATCGACTTGTTGAACTTTCTTAAAAAAGGACTTAAGTCCAAGTTGTTTAGCCATATTAGTGTGTAGGTCATTGGCGCTAATAAATGATAAACCTTACCGGACGAACGCCGTGTATGATAAATAACAAAACGGTTACGACATAAACTTTAAGTCATATTCGGACATCGAGCATAACGTAATTATGTTCAATATTATCTACTACTGAACCTTGGTATCTCACGATATGCAAACGTAGAGAATCATAACCAGTTAAATAATAGTATACCTGTAAAAAAAGTCATGGTTTTTTTTAAATTTTAATGACAATTTCCAAGATTTTTACAATCTCTGTATTTTGATGTGTACGCCCGGGCGTTTTGACGTAATAGGCGCTACGCCACTGATTAAGTAGATCTTTGTTTTGTATATATTTATTCATTGTCATAACCAATTAGCAATATCTGAATTCTAATTTCTATAAATCGTTCTTTGTAACTACATGTCTTCACTTCTTTAACCCTTTAAACCCCTTTAAATCCCTTTAAATACTAGTTTTTATGTATAAGGCCAAGCAAAAAACAATTTTGGTTCTAGATACAGTATAGAATAGGTTAGTGTCTATTTCATGCATGTTTTATCAAAGATTCAAAATAGGGCATAGTAGAAGAGATTAATTTTATCCCATCAGACATTGAATAATTACATAATTACACCTGAATTAAGATTTAATTGGCCAAAGGTATGGGAAACACAATTATTTTTTTATGCCTTATGTTATATATATAGGTATATATGGATCGTGTTTTAACTTCCTGATTCAGGATTAACTCACCATGTATTTCTTTGTATTAATGTAATATACCCACTGAGCCAGACAAAGAACTCATACCACACTTCATGTATTTGTTACCTAGACATATTCCCTATAGAAATGTCAATCATACACTATTTTTTTTTAAACTTTTAAACATTAAGATAAAGTTTGCATACATTTTTAGTGAATTGAAAAGTTCTTTTATTTTATTTTTGCAGGCAAAGGTTTTGATGGGTCAAAGTGTTTTTGCAGTTTTTGAATTGAGATTTGTTTCTGATAGAATAAAACCATTTGCATAAAAATACCCCCCAAAGGAATCTAGATGCATACCTTACCTTTAATAGCAATCATGTTTAATGTACTGAGAACACAAAAATATGCCCTTCTTGTCAAATTTTGACACCTTGAAAATAAATACTTAAAGTTACTCTTCTTTTTAGTCAGGTCATTGGTGGTTACCATGGTGTTCATATATTGAATACACACATTTTTATTAATTTTAAACACTTTACCATATTTACAATTTCTGATATACACCTGGCAACAAGATTACAAGACAGGTGTCACAAATCAGAGTAGTATTTATATCAGTACCTTATCTGCACACAGACACATGTACTTAGTGCATGTCTCAAAATATTTACTATAACTTACAACTCTAGTTCATGCAATATTGTTTCCATTTGTGGTGACACCATATACAGGGTTTTAAAAATGCAAGATCATTTATATACACAGTGTATTTTGTGATATAAATTTAGGTGAATTTTAATCATTATTTACCCTTTGTAAGTCAACATTTAAACTGCATTCATCTTAAGATGTTGCAGATTTATTTTGCTTCAAATTACTAGTACTATATATACATGTACTTCAGAGTTGTTTAAAAATGTCTCTGAGACATCTATCATTTTGTTCTGTTTTTCACTTGCAATTCCCTTAATTTGGAAGGCTAGGGACATGTAGTTGCTTTCTATCAAACTGTTTGTCCATTGAAGATGACATACTGTCAGACTAGATGAATAGCTTCAATTAAACTAGCAATGGTAAGTTTTAAATAACTCAAACAATGCTAGTCATTATTTTGTCCCTAGTGTTTGTATTTGTTAGTATTTGTTAGTATTTGTTAGTATTTGTTAATAATTCAAACTTGGAAACTTTGACTCTTTCTAGTGAATAACTCAGGAGTTTCAAAGTGTGTTTTTGTCCATAATAGATGTATAAATAGTATAGCAATGGCCTGACAGAGCAACCAGGAACATTATTACTGACTGTATTTAATCTAGAAGTGGGCCTTGGGCCATTGACCCAAAAATAATGATATTGTTCCCAAAAATCAATGTCGATGGGCCAGGGTATTAGTTAAGTTTTCTGTAAATCTAATTTTATCTCTTTCTCATTTATATTGTTATTTGAGTTAATAAAATTTTATTTCATATATTATTTTCCGGTTTTTAGCTCACCTGAGCCAAAAGGCTCAGTTGAGCTATTGCAATCTATCACCGTCCGTCATCCGTCGTGCGCCGTGCGTCGTCCGTCGTGTGTAAACTTTACATTTTAATCTTCTCCTCCAACACTACTGAGTCAAATTTGATGAAACTTCATGATTATCATGCCTGGGTAACAGCCTTTTAAAATTGTGTTCGGGGTTTGACCACGCCCAACAATATGGCTGCCGTTACTATAAATAGCCAAAAGACAAAAAAATCTTCTTCTCTGAAACCAAAAGGTGCAGACAAATTTTCATTAGATATTTGGATTCAGGATGCCTAGGACCACTAAAATTTTGTTTTTTACGAAAATTGGATGAAAAATAGGTTACGCGTTTTTTGCGTAAAATTACGTAATTTTTAAAATGAGACATATATTGTTATAACTTCATAACGGCTGAAGATATTTGTATAGAGTTTTCACTGTTGATCTTGTCTTGCGATTTTCTTCCAATTGATGTCAAGGTCAAAGGTCAAGGTCATGCCCCAGTTTTTGACCTTTGATAAAAAATGCTATTTTTTAAACATTTCTGGTGATAATGGCATAGGATTTTTAGTTAGTTGTAGGTATTGACATGACCATCATTTTGATACATAGATCAAGGTCATGGGTTCAAAGGTCTGACAAGGTCACAGATGTACAAATATACCAAAGTAGTTAATTATCTGCAAAACTATTAACTTTTTGCATAGGCATGTATATTAGAATATTGTAGGTAATGGTCATTTTGATATATGAATAAAGGTCACGGGTTCAAAGGTCAAGGTCACAGATGCAAACAAGTTCTCAAATGGTATAATTTTCTTAAGAACTATAAACATTTTGTATAGGCATGTACATTAGAATATTGTAGGTATTGTCCTATTGATCATTTTGATATATGAATGAAGGTCATTGGTTCAAAGGTCAAGGTCACAGATGCAAATAAAAACTTAAATGGTTAATTATCTTGAAAACTGTTAACTTTTTGTATATGCATGTATATTAGACTATTGTAGGTATCAACCTAATGACCATTTTGATATATGAATGAAGGTTATGGGTTAAAAGGTCAAGGTCACAGATGCAAATGAATACTGAAATAGTTAATTATCTGCAAAACTATGAACTTTTTATATAGGCATGTATATTAGAATATTGTTGGTAATGGCACAATGGTCATTCTGATATATGAATGAACAGCATAGGTTCAAAGGTCAAGGTCACAGATACAAACAAGTACTGAAATGAATATTTATCTTTATAACTATAAACTTTTTGTATAGGCATGATGTATATTAGAATATTGGCCTATTTACCATTTTAATATATGAATGAAGCTCATGGGTTCAAAGGTCAAGGTCACAGGTGAGCGTTAAGGCCCATGGGCCTCTTGTTTAAATAATGGTCCCTGTTTTTCAAAGCATGGGTCAAATTTACCCCACCAAACACATTTCTGGATTGATCCTGTTCTGTGTGTAATCATTATCATAAAATATTTTTCACCTTCAATTACAGTATGTTAACTTATACACGATACCTGTTTATTTGTAAAGAATTTATCCAGGCTTGTTAAACCATTTTGCACCAGGAAGTCATCATCTTATCTTAATATCGAAAGATCCACCCTAGAAAGTGTTCAGTCAACTTTTAAAAGTGTCTCACGTTATCAACACACAGACTTTAAACAGCTATATTCTGTAATAAATTAACCAGCAAGTTTTGAATGTCAACATTAAAGCATCTATTATATAGTTTTTAAATTGTTATAAAGTTATGCAAACTAAAGTTTCTTTTTTTTAAACGTTTCCTGCTAACCTCTACAATATTTCATTGAAACTTTGTTAGTATAATTGATTGATTGATTGATTGATTGATTGATTGATTGATTGATTGATAAAATGGGGTTTTACGTCCTAGTCAAGAATATTTTGCTGATATCAAGACATTGCCAGCTATAGGTTTTTACCTTTGCAGTGCATCAGGGGAATTATGTAGGTAGGATTTATTCTTTAATGTGTCATGCCTGCCCTGTCATAATACATTGGGTTTTAAGGTCTCTTCCAAAGGACCCCGTGTCTATCATTTCTTAATGCTGATTGCTTGGCGAAAGAACAGTCACTACCCATTTTCAAGTCTTGGTCAGATGGCAGGGGTTCAAACCAATGACCTACTACTTATGAAGTGACCACTCTACTAATTGGGATACCTCAGTGGTTTAATGTTTTGTCTAAGATAACATCCATTATATAGTGATGGCCTTTAAGGCAGGTTTGACTGTATTCCATTTTAAATTTAAATGACTTTTATTATCTGAGGTTAAAAAATGGCTGTATTATAATAAGTCACTATCTACTTCTTCATTGTGTGCATCATGACTCTGCAGGGCGTTTCCTACCAAAATTTGAAAGAAACAAAAAATCAAAAAATCTAAACTAGGTCGTTAGTGATTTAAATTACATGGACAATATACAATATACTATAGTAACAAGAAATTAACTAGAACTAGAAGTTTTATTACAAAAGTTAGCAGAAAATGAAGACATACCATTTATGTTGTCATTGATTGATTGAATGGGGTTTTACATCCCAGTGAAGAATATTTTAGTGATATTGAGATATCACCATCTATAGGTAAATTAGGTGACAGAAATATTGAATTTTGCAGTGCGCTGAGGACAGACACAGTGTACAGGAAGTTTTCTTTACCATGCCACACCAGCCATGACACATGGCGTGGCATCAGTTCTTAAGGTTCTGAAGGACCCCATGACTTTCATTTTTAAATTCTGAGTGCTTGGCGAAAGAACACTCACTACCTTTTTTCAAATCTTGGTCAGACCCCAGCCGGAGTTCAAACCCATAACCTCCCACATACCAAGTGAGCACTCTACCTACTGAGCTAGGATAGTGGTATATATAATAGTTTGACCCTGTTAGCCAGCCAGCTAGGACATTCAGTACATGTGTACCTAATTTGGTATTGATTATCTACACATGATCCAATATTATGTTTTAAAGTTTGACCCTGTTAGCCAGCCAGCTAGGACATTAAGTACATGTGTACTTAATTTGTTATTGATTATCTCCACATGATCCAATATTATGTTTTAAACAGTTATACATGTGTTTTGGATAGTAATGTTTTATAATATAATTGATAAATATTGATGATATATCACAAATGTGTACATACACAGTCACACACATGTGATTTAAGTTTCATATAACTCAACATCCTGATTATAACAATAAAGACAATTCTGATTGGTTAAATCTACCAGGAATGAATTCTTCTGATTGGTTAAATAATACAATATGTCTAACCATTTCCTGATTCCTTATCGAGTGTAAATTTACACGAAATGTAGAACAGAATATCCTAATAACCTTAAACTTTAGTTAAAAAACACTTAAAACCCAAGACGTACTGACTTCTAATTAGATTAAAAAAAGTTGGGGAGTACTTGGCCTACACAGTAACTTTGTTTTCCCTTTTTTGAGTTCCAGAAATAATTGTCTTTCAACAACTGATTAAATGAATTATATTGCCTTATTATATATACATGTGTATCTGTACAACATTAAAGGTTTTATCACTTTAAGAAGAAAGAAATCTAGCTGAAGTTTTAATTGTTTCTGAACAATCAATTTATGAATACTTTGTATGAAAAATGATATATTATTGTTTTAATTGAGCAAAGTTTTTGCATTTTGCAGTTTATGTTTTTCTCCACAAAATTTAAAAATAGCATTAAAATGTTTTTCTTATCTACTTTCACAATATACTACCGGGTTCCAAAAAACAAATTAAATAAATAATAATAATAAAAAAACAACAACAACATTGTAACAATGTTAATTGATAATATCTTAAAATTTGGAATGATTAAATTTGCAGGTTTTTCTTTCACTTTCAGTGGGTAAAATTTTTGCTAAAATCTCAAGGATCATTTAGTTGATTATGAGGGTTGCTTGCTTCATTTAATAATTTAGAGCTACAAGATCTCTGGATATTTCTCATAGGCTGTAGTGTGGTATGTTCCTGGTCCAATACTGTATTTTTACCTGATGAAACCCTTCATATTGAATTTCCCCTTCCGGTTACACAACAACATTTTGCTCATTCCCTTTCTCCCACCATTTGACAGTCACTGCATTTCTTTTATCAGGGGTTCAAAATTTTGTCTTGTAATGGAAAATCCAGGTTCTTTTGCAATATCAGCACTTAAAGTTGAATATGCAGTTATGTTATCATAAAGAAAGATCGGTATTATCATGGTAAGAAATGGCAGGTCCATCAGACTTTTACAGATAAATATCAATGGGGTTTGCCGCTGTACCACATGATACCCTCTAACATTTGTGCTGAATACTAACTTATTTCCAATGGATATTGAATTGCCGAAGATGACGTTTTCCTGTAAAATGACGTCATTCTGGGAATTGTGACCTTGGCGATTTCCAAAACATTCTGCACAAACATTAAGAGGTATTGATCACATGGTACGGCGGCGAACCCCATTGATATTTAATCTGTAAAACTCTGATGGACCTGCCATTTTTATGGTCTAAATGTAAAATTAATAGGTCCAGAATCTCGTACTTGCAGAATTTTGAACTCTTGTTTCATATACATTGCGAGTGAGTAAGGGCCTTAGTATACTGCATAATAACATCAATAATTTTCAGCCTAAGCCCATTTGGTAGAGTGTCAAACTCCAGATCCAAGTGTTGTTGGTTCATATCTTGACTGGGGCATGTTACTTCGTTTCACATTGCTGCTGATTTAAAGGATAATGGACCTGTTTGGAAGCAACCCCTGCAAGTGCTGTCTCAGTGAGCTATATTATTCTCACTACCAGTCATGGTCACGTTGGGGTAGCAAAACTTTGTAAGTGTGGGACTGCCAATATACTTGAGGCCAAATGCGATGATTGTGTGACAACAACAATTCTGATGACTTTTATCTAGTGAGCTAAAAACTGATTTTTCAAAGCAGACAGATTTACATGTATATGAATGGGGTACTTAAATATCAGGATTTTTTATCATTACATGAAGCATGACATGATGTGCCTTATTTAGACATAATTACCTTAAGATCTGTAGTTTAAATGCATATATAGTGACATTGCATACAGA
Source organism: Anadara kagoshimensis (assembly GCA_021292105.1). Classification (NCBI taxonomy): domain Eukaryota; kingdom Metazoa; phylum Mollusca; class Bivalvia; order Arcoida; family Arcidae; genus Anadara; species Anadara kagoshimensis. The sequence continues at coordinate 46,898,686 of CM037864.1, forward strand.
TGAATACTTAAATAATTGAAAATGATAGCTTTTTGTAAATGGCTATTTAAAAAAATATAAAAAACCTTGTACTTTGAATTTTAAATACTTCCTGCTTCTCCAGAATTGTAAATGTTTACATTATATGTATATTTGTAGCATTTTAGTGAATATGGTAAAATGAAAACTGCAGACTAATAATGGAAAACTTTTATAAAGTTTATAAATTAAGGTATTTTTGGTAATTATGTAGGTTAACCTGAAATGCTATTGTTATATTATTAGTTATTTATATGTTGGCCCTATTTTTTCAACAGTAATCTTATACATGTATTGAGTGAGATATGCTTATAGACCAGGAAGTTATGGCACAGTTTTTATCATCGGTGGGGATATCTCATGTATAAAGTCATGGATGACATTTTTAGGAGTGATGTTATTTGTTGTGTTAAAAATATTTACAAAATATTGGAAAACTTAAATTTAAATTAGAAAAAAGTAAGTAATTAGTAATTAGAAATTTACAACAAGTGCTTTAAAAAATATTATAGTATTTACAAATATTGTTGAAAATGTTATTGGTAATTGCAAAACAATGATTATATTAAAAGCTGTAGTTGTCTGATGATAAATAACATTTATTATTTTATTATTCAGTTATGCAAATTTTAGAATTTATTTTAAATGTAAAGAGATCTTAACTTTTAAAATTTTGATCAACCATATATTATAAATTTATATTAGAAATAAAATAATTAGAATGCATGCATGCACATTCAAAGTTTAAATCATGAACTAGAATAAAAACATTTTGTAAAAGAAAAAAACAACAACATATTTTTATGATTTTTTTTTTTACCAAACTGCAAAATGAAGTTAGATACATAAATATAAATTATAAATGTACTGTGTGAGTTACATATACAAATAAATCTCTATCAGCTGATATGGACTTAGTATTGGGGGTTTTATTGTATCAAACTAAGATATATACGGTATATAAAACTTTTAAATTAAGGAAGTGTATATATATAGTTCAGATAAATAATGTATATGTATTGGCAGAGATAAGAGGTAGTAGTACTGTTTAAAACTTATCAGGATTTAAATGTAGAAAATTTAAATTGATTTTAACATATAACAATTTACATACCTGGACTAGGTGCAGCAAAGGCCATGTTTTGCCTATATCTATAGAATTAGAATAAAGAAAATTAAAAAGCCAATAACAATTTACATACCTATACACATCGAAGGACTAGGTGCAGCAAAGGCCATGTTTTGCCTATATCTATAGAATTAGAATAAAGAAAATTAAAAAGCCAATAACAATTTACATACCTATACACATTGAAGGACTAGGTGCAGCAAAGGCCATGTTTTGCCTATATCTATAGAATTAGAATAAAGAAAATTAAAAAGCCAATAACAATTTACATACCTATACACATTGAAGGACTAGGTGCAGCAAAGGCCATGTTTTGCCTATATCTATAGAATTAGAATAAAGAAAATTAAAAAGCCAATAACAATTTACATACCTATACACATTGAAGGACTAGGTGCAGCAAAGGCCATGTTTTGCCTATATCTATAGAATTAGAATAAAGAAAATTAAAAAGCCATTATTAACTTGGCAAATATAGTTTGATTTCTTGCCTAGGTGCATTGAAGGCCATGTCTTACCTACTATTGGTATTAAAATTTAAAAAAAGTAAAAAATTCAAAGGCCATTATTTACTTGTAAAATATGCCAGTTTATTTATTTACCGATGATTGTCATTTATTTTTTAAACATTAAAATGGCCATCTCTTGCCTTTCAATGCCTAACAGACATTGGATATAATGATGGCTATTCAAAAAGGACCAGTTATGTGAATAGCCTATTCTTGCCCATATCAAGATTACTTCAAATACTTGAACAAATGGACATATTTCTCTCCTTAACCACTAGACATTAAAATGATCATTTCTCACCTGTGTTAAAGGACATGTTAGTTATGTTGTAAAAGGTGATAACTGATTTAGGATAATAAAAATAAAACACAAATAAGCACTGAACTGTTAAAAAAAGGTTAATTATAATCATATAACTGAAACAGTTATAAGCCACGCAATGCAACAGACATGCTGCTTACAAATTCACATGATCACATATGTGACAATTTTTGCTATAAGTTGGTATGACATGATTGTATTAATTATGTCATATTTGTCGGTTGTGTACTGACATGGTAATTATGGCCTGATAATGTGATAAGGTTATATTACAAAGGTAATGGGAGAATAAACACACAATAAATTAAATTGTCACACATGTCAGCTCTATAATTTCAACATCTATGAATGGATTTTGATCACGTAATGTACCAAAATGTGGTGTGTTGATCAACTGGCAAAGTCTTGAGGTCAAATCTAAACCTATAATTTTTAAATAATATAGTCAAATAGGCCATGCAATAGAACCAGTGAAAGTGGTCCATATAGACAGGTGGCCCCTATAACATGAATAAAGATGGGATAAAATTTTACTTCACTATACTTTATAGTTATAATGATTTGTATTTTCAGGTGATGACTATCAGGCTTACCTCCCCTGGATTGTGTAATTCTGACTGTGATAAAGCAAGTTACCTCACCATTATATATGGCTGCTTCGCCCAATCAGTCATCAGGCCAGTTTGACAGTTCTGGTAGTCCAATATATAATATCCCAGACAATAATGGTTCTATAAGACAACGGGATAGTCCAGGAATTTCTGAACAATTGTTACGTCAAAGTAATAATGACTCTGACAATACGACACAACCATTCAATATAAGTCCATCGGGCAATTTTTTAAGAACATTTGAAGGTAGTGGAAGTTGTGAACAAATATTTATCCCTGGAAATCAGCCAGGATCAGGTGGAAGTTTTAATTCAGGTAGCGACTCTGGATACCATTTTGTGCAGCCAAATGAGGGATATGATTTAGACTTTGTTGATCCTAAAGATGATAAATACATGTGTCCCATATGTCTGCTGGTGCTAAGGGAACCATTACAAACAGAATGTGGACATCGATTCTGTCGAGTCTGTATTTCAAGATGGCTCAGGTAAAATTCAAACTTTTGGTAAGACCATGTGATGTATTGGTGAATTGTACTGTTTGTTAGACTATACAGTTCATTGGCAAACAGGATTAGTATTGTGGTACATCATTTATAAAAATGAGTTATTGGTATTCTTTCAGATAAAACCCTTTAACATTGGCGGTAAAGTGCACATGCACTTTTTCATTGTGACGTCACGTCATGTCAAATGTCATAACATAGTTCAGTGGTTTTCTGTGGTAAAATGTAATTTTTTCACATAAAGTATTGTTTTTTTATTATTTTAAATAACCTAATTGTAAATGTTAGATAAAAATATCATATACACAGTGTGTATGTACAACCCTTCGTATCAGGTCTCGTCCTTTTTTTGTAGCTGTATCACTACTTGTCGCGCAAGCGTGACTCGTAGTGATACGGCTACGAAAAAAGGACTCGACCTGATACTGAGGGCTGTACATACACACTGTATATAATATGTATTTATATTAACAGAATAGCTAATACTTTTGTTGCAAGGCTTTAATAGTCATTGCAATTTACTAATTTAGCATTCCAGGCAGCTAAAACAGTTCAGATGTTTTGAAAATCAGACTTACTATTAAAAAATGTAACATGTCATAATTATAATGACCAATATTCACCTGTGTCATCTTGAATTTTAATTTATTTTCAGTAAAAAAATTACTTTGTGGTATAAAGTAAAGCTATGGTGATACATTTTGTGTTAAAACCATGTATCACACCTTCTTTGAGATACTCATACCTAATGAATTTATTATTGTTTGTCTTTTATACTTAAAAACAACCATTTTCTAAAAATGCTATATTATCATTTTGTTTTTCATAAAAATAACCACAACATATGTGTTTAAAAACAAAAATACTAACAAGGAAAAATACATAAAAATCTATATCATTGTATTATTTTTGTATATAGAGAAAAAAATCTGCAAATTTACAAATGTCATCACTTGTCTAAGAACTAAAACACCCGTTTTGGACCCCATGTTTTAAAGTTAATATTCACGCCTGGATCTTGCATGTATCATAGGCTAAAGCAGTTTGTCAACTTTCAAAAACAAGGGTGTTAAAAGTGATATGCATTTTAATTGGTGACCTTTGTTGAACCTTTTAATATATGCATATTGGGTCACTAAGGGAACCTACTATAGCTAATGTAAATTTAATGTAAATTTTTCTCTATGTAGGAGAATAACGGAAAAAGTAAATACAAAACTAAAAATATTTTTTGATGCGCTTTTTATCTTCAAAAAAAAATATGAATGTTAGGTTTAAAAAATTTAAAAGGCATAATAGTTATTTATACAAAAAGCTGTCTCTAAATATTATAGATGAACAATGAGTGCAGTGATTTTTATTTTAAGGGTAGTTTTTTGATGGACTAGATGTAAGCTACTCTGCTTTTCGGCAGTACAGGTTCCAAATCTGAATTTCATTTGTTTTTAACATGTCTTCCAGTATAGTAAAGCGTTTGCATTTTTGATTTTCAGGGATTCAGAAGGGAGATGCCCGGTAGATAATGAACGTCTTCAAGAGCATCAACTATTTCCAGATAATTTTGCTAAACGAGAAATCCTTTTATTAAAAGTTAAATGTCCCAATGTCAAAGAAGGCTGTGATTGCGTATTTATACTTAAACAATTAACGGTAAGTTTATTAAGGAATTTTAGAATTTTGTTATTGGGAAGCAGGAGTGGGAAGGGTGGGTTTAGGGATATGGGGAGGATATTAAGAGATAATCTCTGGGAAGCAGGAGTGGGAGGAGTGGGGTTAGGGTTGTGGGAGGATATTAAGAGATAATCTCTGGAAAGCAGGAGTGGAAGGGGTGGGGTTAAGGTTGTGGGGAGGATATTAAGGGATAATCTCTGGGAAGCAGGAGTGGGAGAGGTGGGGTTAGGGTTATGGGGAGGATATTAAGAGATAATCTCTGGGAAGCAGGAGTGGGAGGAGTGGGGTTAGGGTTGTGGGAGGATATTAAGAGATAATCTCTGGGAAAGGAGTGGGAGGCGTGGGGTTAGGTTATGGGGAGGGTATTAAGAGATAATCTCTGGGAAGCAGGAGTGGAAGGGGTGGGGTTAAGGTTATGGGGAGGATATTAAGAGATAATCTCTGGGAAGCAGGAGTGGGAGGGTGGGGTTAGGGTTATGGGGAGGATATTAAGAGATAATCTCTGGGAAGCAGGAGTGGGAAGGTTGGGGTTAGGGGTATGGGGAGGATATTAAGAGATAATCTCTGGGAAGCAGGAGTAGAAGGGGTGGGGTTAGGGTTATGGGGAGGATATTAAGATAATCTCTGGAAAGCAGGAGTGGGAGGGTTGGGGTTAGGGTTATGTGGAGGATATTAAGAGATAATCTCTTGGAAGCAGGAGTGGGAGGGGTGGGGTTAGGCTTATGGGGAGGGTATAAGAATAATCTCTGGGAAGCAGGAGTAGAAGGGGTGGGGTTAGGTTATGGGGAGGATATTAAGAGATAATCTCTGGGAAGCAGGAGTGGGAGGGTTGGGGTTATGGGGAGGATATAAAGAAATAATCTCTGGGAAGCAGGAGTGAGAAGGGTGGGGTTAGGGATATGGGGAAGATATTAAGAGATAATCTGTGGGAAGCAGGAGTGGAAGGGGTGGAGTTAGGGTTATAGGGAGGGTATTAAGAGATAATCTCTGGGAAGCAGGAGTGGGAGGGTTGGGGTTAGGGTTATGGGGAGGATATTGCGAGATAATCTCATTTTCAGAAGTTTTCTAATCATTTACAATCTAAAGCAATCCTTGTAAAGTGTGAAACACCATGAATGCAAAGTCTTCATTGGAATTTTTTTATTTGTTATCCCAAAACATTAATACTTGTTTGTTATAGAAACATAACTCTCAGCTTTAATAAAAACTTATATAGACTGGTCTTAATGAGGTTATCTAACACAGTTGGCATCTTTTTCAAGGACAAATATTTTAAAAGTTTTTCATTTAAGTATTATGATAGATGTGTAGGCAAGACAAATTATGTTGTTCTGCTGTGTCACACTGTATCAGATATAATATTCTATAAGATAAGAAAAAGGAAAGGATGATACCTGATGATATCCTGCTGGGATCTCAGGTGTTATATGGCTACTATTATACCCGACACATTTCAGGTGTGAAGCTTAATAAAACAAATCCTGTAATTATTGGAAATAAAGTGTTAGTTGTCAGACTTTGAAGTTTTGTCTATTGTAGTTTACTTTAGACATCATGTATATATGGTGGAATCTATGAAAACAGAGACCAGGTTTAACCTATAAATCTGTCTAAATTGAGCTTTGCCACTAGGTCACATTTTTAAATTTATTTGTGAAAACATAACCTGTTAAATCCAAACTATTATCGGTATGCAATGTTTTCAGTTTAGATAGGTGTTACTGTATTTTTACAGTAAATGAGCAGGTCATATCATTGGACACAAAAACGTTGAAATTTTGGATACAACATATATGAATGATTCATAAACAGGTATATTTATTTATATATTTTTGATTTATTTATTTGATTTATTTTACAGAAACATTTAGAAAAGTGTGATTATGTGTCTATTCCTTGTCCAAACAAATGTACAGATATATTACTAAGAAAAGACTTGGATCAACATTTAACTAAGATCTGTCAGAAACGATTAATACCCTGTCCTCAGTGTCATGTGGATATTTTAGCTGTAGAATTTAAGGTGAGTATATATTTTAATTTCAATTAGAGATGCATTCAACAGCATGCCATCTTGTACCTCATAACTATTTATTTGCATTGTTCTGGTACATGGAATTACATGAGAATTCATTACATATAGGTAAATCTTAGAAACTTTGTCAGTTTGTTGCCAAAGTTTAGTGGTTTTCTTATGGTGCTAAAGATTCCACAACTTATCTCTTCAATATAGGTACCTTGGGTAAAAAAAACCACCATTACTCTTAATGAACAGCTGGTATGTTTAAATTTATGCTGAAATAACAGCTGTATAATAGATGACTATTTGAACTTTGAAAAACTGAGACCTGGTGTCAACTTCCCTGGTGTTAAGGTAGAGTTACTGTAATGAGAAAAGGGTAAAAATGTTGGTGCTGTGTAGCTGTCAAGCTGAGACATAGACCTTCTCATGTTACGACTGATTGAGCTTAATGACCACCTTTTGATTATTGCCTGTTGCATGGTTTTCACATTATACTGTCATGTTCAGTATATCATGATAAAGGTAAGTGAATCCAATTTCCTACATAGCATATTATCAGCTATTTGGTGAAATACAGTGTTAACAAACTTAAATTTATATTTTATAGTCACACGAGGACATATGTCCGCTAGCTATGGTTGATTGTCACTTCTGTGGGTACTCACTCATGAGAGAACAAGTAAGTTACATTAAAAATTACAATTAAAAATTGCCAATTTATTTCGTGTTTAGTTTTAATTTGACCCTTCAACATTAAAAGTATTATGATTGACTAAATATTCAGACAGTGTCTCTGACAGTGTTTTTCATTTACTTTTGGACAAGACCCTTTTATTGTATTCCAAAATTATTTTGTGCGCAAGATATGATTTAACAGTGTTTTTGATCACTTTTACTTTTATCAACTTCTTGAACAATAACAATGGAGCATCTATGATTGTCATTAGCTAAACTGGCTATATGTATATATATATATTTATATAACAGGTTTTACTGAAACATTTATCATTTGTAATTAGTTGAGTATGGAATTAACATATGTAAAATAGTAAGTACATAACCAACATTGATAATGTCTGAAAACAGAACCGTGTGTCATACACAGCAAAGTCAGCTAGCTTTGATTTTATAGTCAGTTTCATAAATTTGGGAATATAACACCTACCGAAAAGGTTGGAAATTAAAGATACAGGGAAAATTTTATACCATTAAATTAAGCACATTTCCAGTTACTCCACAACTTAAGAAACAGGTGCTATATTGAAATCAAATTGTAGAATTGAACTCTGTTAATAATACAATCAAAAATAAAAAAAATATTCATAATGACCTGTTTTCCATGCACTAGATCATATGTTAAAATACACAACAACATTCAATTTTCTCTTACAGTTGGCTAGACATGTTGATCATGATTGTCCGAAGGCTATTGTATGTTGTGATTTTATGGCTGTTGGTTGCAATGAAAAGGCAAGTATTTTTGTAAATTTTCCAATAAAATCTAGTCACACAGATTTTACTTGCATACTTAATACTTCCCAGTAAAATAAGTGTATACACGCAGTTATGCTGTAAAACAGAAGAGTGGATTGAGTGAAGTAATGTATTCAAATCTCAGTCTGGCTCATCTTAGAAAGTCTTACAGAAGGCTGGTGGTAAGCTTTTAGTACTAAGATTTCCTCTATGTACATAAAATTTCTACAGTACAATCTTGACTGGGGAATACTGTAAATGCCATTACTCAACTTCAATTCTACAGCTGATATATTAACAAAAGACCATATTAAATGGATTCTGCCAAAATATCGCAGGTAATCTTCTTCTACAAGTTTTTATAGCCATGAAAGTATCATGTTGTTGCCCTTACACAGTAATGCTGATGATTGTACCATAAACACTTTATCATGGACTTGTATCTATTTTATACTTGCAGGTAGAAAGAAATGAAATGGCAAGGCATATGAATGAATCAACACAACTACATCTAAGACTAATGTTATCTCTTTGTTAAGTTTTTTCAATTTTTTCGGTGTAAATCCACGGACAATTTTAGAGAGGCATGTACAATCACATCCACAGAGTCAGTCACTGCCAACTCAGAGTTTGCCTACACAATTTAATTTTTCGGCATATACAGGTCAAAATGCCCAATCAATCAATAATTTAATGGCAGAACTAAGTATCGGTGGGTTTCCAGGGGGTGCTTTAATGCAAAATATTCCCAGAGCACCTGTTCCAGAGCCAAATCATCCTGTTTTACAAGGAAATATGAGCCAAGAGCTTTCTGTGACTTCGTCACCAAATAGAAACCTGGATAGAACAGTCAGTAATCAAACACAATCTGGATCAGAGTTAAGTTATACTTCAAAACCGTCTGGAGAAGGTGATAAACTGGCACCAGGTGTCCCTGATAAAGAATTCCAGTCTCTTAAAATCCAGTTTGCATCTCAAGATGAGAGTTTAGCTCGACATGAACATTATATTGCAAGTTTAAACAAAGAAACGAATATTTAGAATCAGCAAACCGTGAATTAAAAAGCAAAGTAAAATTTAGAAAGTGTTGTCACAAATTTTGAAGGAAGATCTTGTAATGGACTATATGTGTGGAAAGTGACTAATTATGCAATTAAACGAAGAGAAGCAGAAATAGGAGATAATACAGCAATACATAGCCCACCATTTTATTCTAGTTGCTATGGTTACAGACTTTGTTTAAGAGCAAATTTAAATGGGGTTGATACAGCCCGAGGAACACATTTATCAATATTTATTCATTTTATGCAAGGTGAATATGATGACGTTTTAGAATGGCCCTTCAGTGGAAGAATTATATTGACTGTAATTGATCAAAATCCAGTTTGTGAATTGAGACATCATGTTGTGGAAACACTCCTAGCTAAACCTAACCTTGCTGCTTTTCAGAGACCTGCAACCCCGAGAAACCACAAAGGGTTTGGGTATATGGAATTTTTACCTTTAGGAATATTGGATAATTCATCTTACATTAGAAATGACACTTTGATTATAAAGGCACATGTTATACCAACAGGGTGAGTCTATGATCACAGACTAACATTGTACATGGTAAAGTTACTGACTCTGTGAACACAGGCAAATAGGATTTCAGAATGATCATATTAAAATTGGTTGCAAATCTGTTTTCAATATCGATCTGAAAAAATAGAGCAACCAGTTTTGGAAATTGGGCTTAACGTCTGCTGCTTATTGAAGGTGCATTTAGAGTACAACTTCTAGGAAATAAAGAAGATACATGTCCGAATCACCAGATATTGGTTAGTGGTTACTGTGTCTGCTACTAAATCACCGCAGAAAAATAGATCCAGATGGTGTTTCCCTTTAACCTCTTAAAAAGAGATTTGTGTTTGGAACCTCCTGTTATAGGTAGCCTACAAGTGATGTGTCCTGCATGTATCTATCAATAAAATCAGAGAACTACTGGTTAATTAACAGTCATGTCAAATGCTATCATCTTCACTTGATGGAATCGATTTTGGTACTATGTACTATGAAATCATTGATTTCTATGGTGTCTTTGTTTTGTTTTCTTTACATGTCAATGAAAAAGCACATTTTACAATCTTACTTAAAATATTAACTACAATCACAAATTTATTACTCCATTTTGGTGCAAAAAGTCAAATTAACCACTACTTGTTCTTCAAGATAAAAAGTTAAATAATACTGCTTCTGCTTGAGATTTATTTAATTAAATCTGTTACCATAAGTGGTGATCCATTCTTTTAATGCAATGTAGAGAGTTTACTGCAAATTGAATTCCAACAACACATATGACAGCTATATCAAGAGAACTCTAAATTGTAGACATGTGATACCTTCAGGAGTACCTGACCTCACTTTCTTGGTGGAAGTTCACACCTATAACCTAGTTTGTCAGGTTCAAAATTCTTACTGTACTTTGGGATTTTGGTTTGGACATGAATTGGTATGTTTGTTTTTTTTGATTGATACTCTATGTCATAAGGTATATTCAGAACTTGTGTAATGGCTGGCATCATTTGCTTTCCCAAAATCTGTGTAATTACCATACATAACAATCTCTTAATATTTGAAAATACAAACAGTGTTACAAAAAATTCTTTGCATTTCGAATAACAGTTGTTATAGATGTCGATTTACTTAAAATGGAGTATTTTGAAGTTTGTTTTACTCTTTGATGGTTTTGTAGCCAGGTGCATGTTTTTCATTTACAAAATTCTCTATATTTTAAACAACTTTTATTTTCTTTCCATTGAAACAAAATGTTTCACTCTATATTATGTTGAGAATGTTTTGCTTGTCTATGAAGCACATGATATCTACATAACCTTGGATATTCAGTTCCAAAATGGAATGAAACCTGTTGCTAGGTATGTCATGATTTTACTTGGGATTGTCGTATTGAAGGAAACACTATCAGTGACAATCTTCTCAAATAAATACCTTTTCATTTATATATGCATATGCAATACTAGCCAAGTGGGAAGTTAGAAAAGTCTCATAATCAAAAAGAAAAATATGTCAAAAATTTATCTTGTTTTAAAGTACAGAATTGAGCATACTGTGGACATTATACAATGTATATTTGAATGCATGTTGATGAATTGATATTATAATCGAGTTGATATCATCATTGTCAGTGAAATGTGTTAAAGAAGTTATGTGTATGTAGGAAATCGCTATGTTAATTACACAAAAAACAGACCCTAGTTCGTCTTTCAATAAGTAAGATTTTCCTTTATATAATTTTACAAATTGAAAATCTTGTTTATTGTTTTAATTTTCAGGAATTTAAGGCGTCTTTTTGACCATCACTTCAAGCTTATAACATTTGTATTAATTTTTGTCAAAAATGTTAAATTGCAGGCAGTTATGAAAAATAATTTGCTAAATTTAAGTTAAAGAAAATCATAAACACCAAAAATGATAAATGTTCAATGTGTTCAAGTTGTGCTATGCAGTGTACTTCGGTAATTTCTCTAGAAAACCGTTTGTTTTGGAATTGTTTGAATGCAATGTTTTAGATTAAATAAACCAATAATCCAGCTCTTGTATGCTCATATCTGTTACAATAGACATTCTGATGAGCTAATTGAAGTCATTTCTTTAGAAACAGTATTTGTTTTGTGTAAAGATTGTGTTTAATATTGATATCAGCAATAACAATAATGAAACAGCACTTTATAAAATGATGTATTAATGACAAAATTTACACTTACGTGAAATGTTTGTTCGTTTCTTGACAACTGTTTTTTTCCCCACAATAATTGCCATTCTTTAAACTTTTAACAGTTGAGTTGCTTTAGAAGTAGTAACAAGTTTGCAAAGAAAAACATTGCTTGAATAAGACTTCAATACTATGGTCTAATTAAAAAATGAATTGAAGTAGTTTATAAAAATGTAGACCGCATGACAGAATAAAAAGTTACTTTAGCAAGCTTTAATTTTAATTTACTCCCAGTTCATCTATGTATTAAATGTTACAATTCTTCAAAAAGCTAAGCTATACTTAATCGTTCAAAGTTTTTAACTTGGTGGATTTGGTAACATAAGTTTTCTCATTTCAACATCTTAATTTAAATATTTGGATTTCTACATTTTCGGTTCTAGTACTACTGATTAGGAATTCCATCCCAAAATTAAAACAGGTTTAGGAACATGTACATGTATTTCATTAGAATTCGTGGAAGCGCGTGGCCTAGTGGTGAAGGCGTTGGACTCATGATTCGAAGGTCATGGGTTTGATTCCTGGACAGGGCGATGTGTTGTGTCCTTGAGCAAGACACTTAATTTCACGTTGTTCCAGTTCACTCAGCTGAAAAATAAATGAGTACCAGCAAAATGCTGGGGGTTAACCCTGCGATGGACCGGCGTCCCATTCAGGGGAGAGTCTTGTACTCTCAGTCGCTTAACGCCACCGAAACCGGGATAAGCTCCGGCCTGATGGGCCTAATGGCTCGGGACAGACTTTAACTTTAACATGTATTTCCGTTAGAATTCAGCAACTAATCCCCAGTTCTATTAAAAAATATCAGTATCGATAGCTGGTTAGGATCTTATGTGGAAGGTCGCAAATGATAATAAATATAGATTGTAATCTAGTTATAAATTAAGTAACCTTTATAATATTTTATAACAATTAGTATTATTACGGTATTTATCTCTTTAAATTAAAGCAAACTATGTATCGGAACCACATATGTATTGGCTAAGTGTTAACAGTTTTAAGAGTATATATGAGAAATAAGTGTTTTCCATGTCAAATAATTTGCACGCAAAGATTTGTTATGAAAAATCAGTTTTAACAGTATTGCAGATAATAAAAGTTAATTTTAAAATTATTGGTTTTGTAGTTTTTATGATATACAAGAGTAAATCGATAGATAACCAACTTATCCCATTTCCGATTGTCCGACACGTTCATGAGTTTCGTGCCTTGTTCCAATACATGTTTTATACCTGGATACAAAATTGCACGCGTATGGAGTCATATTGAATATCAACCATGGCTAATGGTGCAAAGGCATGTTTTATATTTAAAGTTGAATACCGTGCTGTGATTTTGTTCTTGTTTTTAAAAGTTAAAACAGGCAAGGGAATGCAAAATGTTTATTGATCTTCTGCGCCATGTTATGCTCAGGTTAAATTCTGAGTAGGGGAATTCAAAGCTGTAAAACTTCTTAAGAAGATGAACCCAGGTCTGGGCGCCCACTGGATGCCACCGAAATGTGTAACGAAGTTCGGAATCTAGTATACTTTGATAGGCAAATTCAGTTGGAAGAAATGGCACAGGCATTAGACATTTCACATCGTAGCAATCTTACGTGATTGTTTAAGAATGCAAAAGCTAGCAGACTGTTTGATCCCAAAATATTTTGGAGATGAGCAAATAACAACCAGATCACAAGTATATAGTGCCTTGCTGAAGGGTTGTAAGTCAAGATGATTTTCGTTTTGCGTCTGGTGACTGTAGATGAGACCGGTTCATTATTATGAGTCGGAAAATAAAGCTCCAAGTCGTCAGTGAGTAGGGCCTGGGTCCCCGAGCCAAAGAAGTTCAAGACGCAACCATCTGCTTGTAAAATGATGGTCACAATGATTTGGGACGCAAAAGGTGTTATATTTGACCCAAGAGAAGTACAATAACTGGGTTGTACTAAGCAAATTTGCTAGAACCGCCATCCAAGAAAACCGCCGAGGTAAACTGTCTTCAAATGTTAGAGATAATAATAAACAATATATGTGCTGTGTTTGTAATGTAATTTTCCAGCAAACTGCACTATTGCTTGCTGATTTGTTTCTTTATTTGCACGAATCTGCATTTATGCATAATCTTAATGATGATTGCATTTCTCTCTTATTAATCCTAAATTTATAGACTGTGAATGTCATCTACCCTAGTGAGCTTGGAATAATAGATGCGACTGATTCTTTAAGTCTTGCTTTATATATTGATGAGATAACGATGGCTTTAATTTTTCTATTGTCAACTTTTCCCTCCGCAGGAATATACCTGGTTTTCCTGCCTATGGTGTATTTTTGCAACCATTTCTACGCTACGGTATAGCTTGTTCCCACGACGGGAGGTGGCCAACCCTTCCGGAGCACCCGGCCTCGGACCTTGCTTCCCCTGTGTTTAATCTAATTTGTCAGATTAGTATGTTTGTTTTTTATTCATCCATTGGAGCCTCAAAGGTACCAATGTGTCTCTTGTCAGCGTGGTTGTTGTCGATACCAGATACGATATGCATATATAAAATGACAAGTCAGTTTAAATGAATCCATTTTCCCTACACTAAACTTAGAATTTTAAAAAAAATCTTTCATTAATTCCATTGTGATTGAATAAATCTTGTGTTTAGTTTTTGAACACGATCGTTGACTTTAAAAACAGAAATAAAATTGTCTGGGCCCTGTATGACGTAATATCAGTACCAGAGGTAATGAATCTTTCATTTTTTATTTAAATGTATTTTTAAAAATATCAATTGTGAATAAAAAAATCAAGTGTTTTTTACAATTTTTATCAATGTTTCCGGATGAAAAAGTAAATGATGATGATACCTATATGCAACATATTTTTGTTATATTACATAGTCATTCGAAAACATCTGCTGCATTCTCGAACATTCTGTTGATTATTTGGTCAAGAATCATACATTTTGTTATTTTATTATTTATTAATAATTTATTGTTGCTATTATTATTATTACTAGAGCTTGTGTTATTATTAATATTATGAATCCAATTTAAAACCCAGTTAATGATACTATCTGTGCCAACTCGGCTTATTCCATGACGTTACCCGACGTTCCTCTCTATGCTGTCGTAATCTCACAATTAAAAAATCGTCTTGTCATTTGTATTAATGGGTCAGTTGAAAAAAATTGCATTCGATTTTTAGACACATAAATTGTCTATATACTTGAAAACAGAACTATTTGTAAATTGGCGTAAAATGTAACATGAGTTTGTTACTGAATGTGAAGCATTTTACAGTGTAGGCACATATCTAACACAAAGTAGATCCGATACTAGAATGAGAATTACTAATCTAAATGAAGTTTACTCAAAGCTCCTTCACTCCATCCAACTGGTGACAGCCAAAGTGCATGATCTATTTAAATGAAATGACTATATGCATGTAATATTTTGGCAAGAATGTGTGACAATTTTTCACTAAAAGAAGTACATGTACATATAATCCTGAAGAAAGTGCCTTGATGTTGTTTCCTGTTTGATATTTCACACTGACAGAGAAAGATAATGTTTTGTTTCAATATTTCTTCTCCTCATATTTTGTTTAAAACGGTTTAAATGGTAAGAAACATATAAAGTAACCAATTTAAGCTTTATCCGATGTATATGGTTGTGAAACACTTGCTTGGTATCTGAAGTGTTTAAGTAACCAATGGCATCACTTCTAACATTGTATTTGGTTGCTTGGATCCTGTTTTATTTATTATGAACCGCAGAGTCATACATATTATCCGTTCTAGCCGTATGATCATAAGTGTCGTCTGCTGTGTATGATCGTTGATTATGTACCATCACATCGTAGTCACCGTCTTGATCAGTATAAGAAGTGTTCAAATGACCATACATATTACTTTGATTGTCGTTGCTATGGTACATTGACTCCGATGACGTGTTTCTATGATTGAGTTTGTTATATAAGTCATCAGCAGAGTCCACATCTGTTTTAAAGGCACTGTTCGCATATGTTTTTTTATTTGCCATTTGTTTTGTTTTTGGCATATTTGCCATTTCATATGTCTGAGACTGAGGTACTTTGGCCTTTTCATATGTTGCAGGTATATTTGCCTTGTCGTATGTCGGAGACACCCTTGCTTTTTCATATGCTTCGGGTAACTTTGCCTTGTCATGTGTTTTGGGAACCTTTGCCTTTTCATATAATTGATCTATGAAGAAACATATTAAGACATTTCAATCATTACTGAATTTTTATGTAAATATTTGAAGTGTTTTTGATAATTTACATTCCTTTAAATGGACATACATTGTATTCACATATGTGTACTTATAATCTATCAAACATATAATCTATCAAACATATTTCCGTTCAAGTCTTACATGTCATATTTATCTGGACAGCAATTAAAGTTATCAGATATTAAACAAAGAAATGAAGCGTATCACTTGAACCTAAGTCAAACTGTGCACAGTGGTTTTTCAAAATGACACATGACTTTGTCATGGGAGGTTATTTAAGATGGTTAATTATATAATTAATAAATTAATGTCTTGAATGTAATGCCAAGTATGCATATAATCACCGATATTGTAAAAAATATTGGGGGGATTTAAAGAAAGTTGGCAATAAGGAAATTCATGTTTTATGTGTTTGCTTGCAGTCTGTATGGTGCAAGGTATTACATTTTTAAACATTTATTTGATATTTATATGTTATCTTTAAAAGCGTATTAAGGACACTAGAGAAGTACAATTAAGTAATTAATCTACTAATAAAAAAATTTAATCTGATCAATTTAATTATTAATTAATATTATATCTTTCGTTTCCTAAATACGCGTCCGTATTTAAAAGGTATGCTTGTACAAATTCATTCTTAAAATATTGACGGTGAAGCTGGACATTATTTGACTTATGACAATTGTTCTATATATTCACAAATTAACTCTTCAAAATTGATACCCAAGCACAATTTAAAAAAATAACCGAGCGTCATTGTTAATTACTTTTTTGTGAGGATATGTTCTTGTCTTATTTAGTTGTCAAAAATATTTGTTACTCGATTACATATTTGTTGTATGCTATCAATATTAAGAAATATAATAGCAATGGGACTTGTATGTACACCGTTGAAATAGTTTTAGAAAATACAAACCATTCGTGTTAAGTGAGTCAGAAAATACAGGATCAGTTACCGACCCAGGCTTTTCCTCCCTGGAATAGAAATTTAAACAACAATCAAAACCACAACAAACGTTATGACTGCGACCACGCAGAAACTTTTAGATTTTTTTAAATGGTGGCAGGCCTCATGACTTTTAGAAATAAGGAGAAAATCCGTATATTAAATTTTTAGATAATTATGCTATTTTACTTTAAAGAATAAGGAGTATAAAATAGAAAACAAGTCTCATATTCCATTATGCACTATAGACGATAATAAAAGCAAAGATTATATGGTACTTGTGAAAAAATGGACTTTGGAAAAGGGAACTTCATTTCAGCTTTAAACCATTCCCGATCGATAATGCAGTTGAAAAAACGATTGATTCTGTCAAACGTTTCAAGGCATTCCCCCCCCCCCCCAATAGATTGCCATTTTAGTAGAATATACATTGTGTTACTTGTTTCCATTATATATGATCATGATATATATCATTATGATTTTAGCTAAGATGGGAAGTTTAGTAATATTTTGCAAAAGTTTTCAGCAAAAGGGTATTATTTTTTATAATTGAATATAATTAAACTTACTGTTTCTTACAAGTCGTTTTTCTAAATAGAACCAATACCACTATAATTACTATGACAACTACCACCGTTACAGATCCAATTACTGAGCCGATAATTACAGTTTTGTTATCCTTGCCTGAAGACTTAGCGGCGGTTGTCTCGGGACTGGATACCACTGAAAATGTAAGTAAATCAAAATAACCAACAACAAACTTATTTTCATGTGGAAAAATGGAATACTAATATAAAACGGATGGCTTCATGGAAAGGAGTAACGATAATTAACGCCCGGGCACGGGTCTTATACTGATGCATCCAGTTAAAGGATGGTGGGGTAAACAGGAACAGGAGTAGTCCGAGAAAGCAACCGAACCTCCACATATGGACTAATCGAACTTCCCCTTGCTTTAAATTACCAAAGTGAGATCCGAAGCTAGTTGGCTATAGGCGTGCGCTTTAGATGAAATAACCATCCTGATTCAATGTAAGTATTAAAATGCATCTCGAGATAAACATCTATCTGACCGATACACTTCCGTAGAATTTAAGTTTTGATCTGTCATTGATTTGGTCCAGTATTACCAGTCAGCGTGCAAGTTTTAGACTGGTAACAGGTAAGACAAGATAGTACATAGTGGTGTTGGGATTCCAATACTTTTGAACTGTCTTTAAGATGTAACAAATTACACATGTACCTTTTAAAAAGAAGAGAGCAAATTGTTAACAACAAAAATGTACAGGAAAATAGCCAAGAAAATGAAACAAAAAAAAAAAAAGAGTACGCAATATAAATTTAGAGAACAAGTAAAGGTTGTGCAAATTAGCTTAGCATGCATAGCATTCAATAAAATACGAATACAAATACAATACTTTTTAAGACCGTTTCATTTATCATTTTGTGCATTTTGAAGAAAGTGGTTGATATTACTTATATTCCTCTTTATTACAAGTACCTAGATGACCATTAACACCACACAATTTAAGTAGTATCATGCAAGATACTAAAGCTAAGTTTACAGATATTTTTGAAGATCGTACATTATGCCATTGGTAACAACGAAACAATACAAGAGAAAAGAGCACGCAATTACAGACTGCATGTGGCCAACAATAGGTTGTAAATTGGACACAAGAAAACCGGAAGAAAGGTACCGTGCAGCATGGGCGAACGCAAATTTATTTAGGAAGTGAGTACATGTATTAAAAAAAATTAAGTAGTGTGTTTGAATGTGCCAAAATATTGATCAAAACTGTCTGCGGACACCAGATTGAAAGCGTAGAAAAGGGGAAAACGGGTAAATGCTGCCACCAACCCACTAATGTCGCAATGACAGTGAGTAAGTAAGGTTTATGTTTAATCTTTTATCATATTTTTGTACGTCCACACTTAAGAAAATTTAAAAGCCTGATATTAGATTAATCACGCACGTTTGAAATTTGTGAACGTTATAAACTCAAGTTGTCTGTTGAGGAATCGGAATGCGAATATCATTTCTTCAGATTCATCAAGTCGTTAAAAATTTGGTTAAGAAACAGAACAAAAACACAGAGGACGTCCGTATTTAAATAACTATTTAACGAGACAGGCCTAGTTAAAATGCCGAACTTTGCTTTCGGATTGTGCTTTTGGACATGAATTGATATCTTTGTTTTTGACTTAATCAGGAAAAAGTTATAGTAGCAAGCATCAGTTAAATATTACTTGTACTTTATCTTCACACACACACACTGTTTAATCCTAGCTTGAGTAGGCTCATCCTGTTCGTTATGCATTTTTGCTAATATGGACACTGATATGTATTGTGAAACTGGTATTAAATGAATAAAAGAACTTTATCAGGCAGTCAATTTTCAGATTGCTGCAGGTCACGTGCTCAATCATGATTTTGCACGTAATTTCTATTTTCTTTTCAGGAGTTTATGATACGGTTTGTGGTCAGAAAATAAAATACTGTAAACTTTAATTGTAAACTTTATTTTCTTTGGGACGTCTAGTTACTTATTGTGAAGGGGACTTTGTGCCATACTGAACAATTTGGCATTACCAAACTTCATAAATATCTCCAAACAAACCTAATTTGATAATGCTTTGGTCGATTTTTGTGGAAAGTTACGATTAGCAATTGTTTCTTAACTTTCTCTTTCTCTTTTCTTATATGTTCACTATTTATGGTAAATTAATGCACTATCAAGGGTTATATCTGTAAATAATTTGTACCGAGGTTTGTTCCTATCTTACTGTCGCTGCACCATTGTCCTGTATATCCAGGTTTACATATACATGTACCGTTATTGGGAACACAGACAGTGCCAGAGGTCTTCTTACAGGCACATGTATCGACAATAGTCTCTTAAAATAAATAAGATATATATATATATATATATATATATATATATATATATATATATATATATATATATTGATGTATGTCGTTTAAAAGAATTTAAAAAAAAACGACGAATCAAACAATTACTTTGATATAAAGCAGATAAAATTATCGATGATTTTGTTTTGTAAACGTAACTTGTATTATTGTAGATGTATCAGATAGATAGATAAATTAAACAAAAGTTCTGTATCAGTCACTTGGAACATTCTCTATTTTACATGTTTTTTTATTTCGTTCAAACTTTATCTTATTTATTGATGTATTGTTACTTTTAGCAGATATGGTTACATTTTTGAATATCTATACACGGACTTCAACAAAATATGTATATCATTTAACATTTGTGCTTTTTAAAGTAATAAAATCCGTCTTTGATTTCAGACAGACATGTCGGATACAATGTTATCTCTATCACCTAGGGGAATTTTATACTAAATTTTATATAAATTGACCCAGTACTGTAACGAAAAGAATTTCACACGTTTAAAGGTAATATTACTCTTCATTTGCATTTTGCGTAAACATAAAGGAAGGTAAAAGTTTACAATTGCACGCGCGCTTCATCCAGTCTCATGACTGTGAGCTAACAGGATAAAAGACTGAACAGAAACTCACAGGGATGTACTTACATTGGCAAATACATAAAGTATAAACAAGCGACAATAAATACCATTATCCATGTGAAATCTGTCATGGAAAAAGTTGGTTGAATTACACTGTTGACTACTCGATTGTTTGCACGTACAGTCGTCATAATGTTCATCACAATTTTCTGTTCCGCTTCTAGCACAAAAACACACTTAATAATAGATAAATAAGTTAATCAAAAACAAACATGCTAATCCATGTCCGAATCACAACCCAGAAGCAAAGTAAAAACTTTGGAACTGACAAGTTGAATTAATAATAACACATTTCAATAAAAACTTTATTTGAAAATGATTTTTTAAAAATGTGAACGACAAAAGACAAAACATTGTATAAAATATATTTCCAAACGTTTTCTCCATAAGCAATGTCATTGATTGTGTTTAAGTAAGACGAATGGGAATGCTTTTCATCATGTGATTTTGATTAAAGTCCATAGTTTAACAATTGATATCGATATTAAAATAAGACAATCATCTTCTACTCTATGTTGATAGATCACTAACAAAGTTTTTATATCACAATTAACTTACTACTCAAACATCGTCCATCCAGTGGTCGACAGTATTCCTGGTCACTGTTACAGGAACAATTGTTTTTACATCCGTCCCCATATGTTCCAAAATGACATTCTGTGACAACAATGAAATTAATTAAGAATATTGTTTACATGAAATAATATAAGATGTTGAAATTCCAGTATTATTTTCAAATTTCATGATGGTGTATTTTACGCCTCGCAGGAAATTTCCACAAAGATACGGAGTAAACTTTAGGGCTCAACCGAAAGAAGAAGAATAGCATCATCAGCGTACCTATTGTATTAATTTTTTTCGAAATCAACATAAAATCGAAAAGGTAGAAAAACCACCGTCTATGTTGACGCTATTTCGGGTAATTGGTATTGAATTGTTTTCCAAACAAACGGTAATGATCTCATGACACTAGCAATGAAGCCATAGTAGACCGTATGGCGAAAGAAGAGTCCCAACCCATGAAAAAATTAAGCTAGTTAGCATTAACACTTATGAAAATGCTACTTCTTTTCATTTAGCTTACAATTTTTAGTTGTTCCTAGCTGTTATTTGTAAGAAACAATGCGTTCCAAAACATAGTGGTACTAGATACTTCTGTTGGTCGGTGACTGATTTTATTGTATGCCAACGCCATCCCATATAATAATAACTAACGCATGGAATGCTTTCAAGTTTAAATCACTAAAAACAAATAATCAAACAATTTTTCTATTCATCTTGGGTTTTTATTTGATAACATTATATATAACAATGGTTTGTCACAACCTTGTTTATTTCTATCCGATCGAGTCCAGATGAAACAACTCTAAATTCAGCGGCCTGTTTCAATGCTTACCATATTCACATTTAATTCCAGTTTTTCCAGGTCTGCAATAACATAACCCATTTACAGGATCACAACTGTTCGTTCCATCTTTATCACAATTGCATTCGTTTGAACAATCACGTCCATATGTTCCGTTACTACAAACTTAACACAAAACAAAACATCATCTAAACTATATACATAATACAAGTATAACTAGAACTTCTCTTTAGACCCAAATACCCCCGCCCAAATATTTGAAGTTTTTCCGCGACCTTGACCTTTCCGATATGACCTTGCTTCAAGGCCATGGCACACCTTTACAACAATGCAGATTAATCATGTGAAGTTTCATGAGAGTCGTCCAAAGCATTGATGGGGTATGGCCCGGATACGATTTTACACGGACAAACGGACGGACAGATAGACATTGCGATTCCTATATAACCCCCTCAAACTAGTTTGCGGAGAGTGTAACAATTGACACTGCAATATACAAAGACAAAGACATACATACAAATTAACCTATTGTCATATCTCTATTGTCTTTCAATAGTTGCAAAAAATTATGATTGCTATCTACATTGTATTTGTTTATGTTTAGTTACTGAAAGAGAAAGGGATGATTAGGAAAAACTTAAAGGGAATACGATCATAGTGAATTCCGTTTAATGGGAGATGAAATCTTCAATATAACACAAGGTCTACATTTGACTAGACACTGCATGACACTACATTGTACGCGGCATTATAAAGGATAAAGCATAAAATAAAATAAAGTTACTGAACACACCGTATAATATAATGTTGACAAGACAGAATATCGAATAAATCATTAATATAAAAAACAAACATCCTAATCCATGTTAAAATTTAATTACAAAGCAAGATAAAACACTCCACTGGCAAATTAAGTTAATCACGTGAACTTACACCAGGGACGGAAGTGAGGCCGAGTGCTTACAGAGGAAAGCACACGTAAGAAGACCCCGTATACAGAACACGGCTATACAAAACCTGGTATTATGTTTACCTTTAGTACAATTTATTCCTGTTAATCCAGCTTTACACGCACATTCTCCAGTACGTCTATCACATGTCTCATTTACGTTACAGCTGCAAGTATTTGAACAATTGTATCCATATGTCCCTAATAGGCATTCTGAAGTAAAAAAACGGTTTGATGACAATAAAGGTTTATATAAATCGATTATAGAAAACAAATAAAATGGTGTAAAGATATCAAATTACATATACGTGTCTTTGGCAAAATACAAGCAACAAGAGATAATAAAAAATGTCGTAAAATAAAACGATTTGAAAATGAAGTAGCAAATAAACCCATGAATGGTTTTTTATTTTCATTTATGGATGGCACCCCAGTTTCTCGACAGTGTTTCACTAATCAGTTGCAATCGTCCCTCATCTGGTTGGGCTTACAGTCCCAACGGTATATACGTCACATAGTTTTCGAATTGGAGGTGCGACTTGTGCCGCCATGATGGGTATTTCTGAGGACAAAATCCGACAGATGGGCCGTTGGCATTCTCGGTCTTTTAAAAAGATATTAGGATTCCTTGTATGCACTTATGATTTCAATTTATGCCCTACGTTTATCGTAATGTCGTCTTCTCAGTGGCACCATGTCAAACTTGTACTCATTCCCTGTTCTCATTATTGGATTATGTTCGGTCGATAATAACGGAAGTCCGTGCTGCCCACCGTATCAATTTTGTTTACAATTATTGTAGTAGGCAGGACATTTATACTCTTTTTGTCATTGCAGTGATAAAATTTTTACTATAACCCGTATTGGAATGGGGCATCTTGCCCTTGATTATAAACCCATTTGGTTGCCATTTGATACGTCAAATAGCTACTCACATACTCTATTTATTTGTGTATTATTTTACACATTATACCAATGCTCATTTGTAGCAGATCATATTACTGTATAATTGTCACGTTGTATGTCAATTTTCTTATGAGTTGTCACATGCGACTGTTCTACGGTTGTTGTGCATTTTTCACAACTTATATATTTGGTCAGTTGTACCGAATAAGTATAGTCGGTATGTTGGTATATTAGTTCTCTTTCACCACATATTTTCTAGTGTCGTTTTCAATTTTTATGCAGTTTTTAGCACGAGTTTGCCATGTGATCTTTGTTTTTCTTGTCTTTTCATATATCTTTATGAACGTGAGGTTTGTTTGTTCATTGTTCACTCAATTCCTTTCCTTCAACCGGTTGTGGATGGGGATAGTATTGTGTTGCCACAATACTGTAGCGGAATTTTGTCCCCATCTTTGATGGTGGAATGGATTACATATGATTATGCAATGGTATGTAATATTTGTATAACTGTCATTTAATAATAAATGGCCTTTTCAAAGTTCAAACATGTGTTTGATCTTATTTACTAATTCCCCACCATCAAACTGAGCACAACCTTGTATATGCTGCCATAAATACACATTTATAAATCCCATTTATAAATAGATTTATGGCAGATTGCCTCCTGTCCTAACAGTGGTAATTAACATTTTTGCCTGTTGCTATACAGGATTCGCGCATGCGTTAGAACAAATTTTTAACAGCATCTTTTAGCTTACACAATTTTTTTAATAATCTGAATTTTCAGATACTATAAAAAGTGTTTACCCTCCCACCCACCCAGGTTTTGGTATTGTATTTAAGTTCTTATATACTTTTATGATTTCGTCGATTACAGTATGTAGACGGTGTTATTACGTTAAGCGCGATAATATATTGGTTTGAGACCTTCGTTCTATCTTAGAGCACTTGTTTGTATTGCGCTGTAGTTATTACTATGTTGTTATTACATTTCCTTGCTGTATGGAAATATCATTACTTTGTTTATGTTCACCTTAATAGTTCCTTGATACAATGATTTGAGGACATTTTGTCTTCTGTTTTTCGTTTGTTGTATGGGTATCCTAATGTAGTTTAAGCATTTAGTTCTTTTTATGTGATGTAATTATTTTGTTATTTTTAGGTAATTACATGTAGTTGCTATATCTGGTCATATAATTATTTTGTATTCTGTTCAACGTAAGCTCGTTGATTCTATGATTTGAGGGCCTTTTGTCCTCTGTTTTACAGCGTTTGTTATATGGTTGTACCATATGTAGTTTTCGCTTTTCGTTATAATTTGTGTGTGTGTGTGCGTGTGATGTAATTATTTTTCTTACTATGAGGATGTTGTTACATTTTGTTGCTATATCTAGTGATATGATTGTTTGTGTTACACTTTATAGTTTGTGGTTACAGTGAATTGGGGACCTTTTGTCCTCTGTTTTTACACCGTTTGTTATATGGTTGTATCCTAATGTAGTTTTAGCTTTTTGTTATTAGACTTTTGATATAATTATTTGTGTTACTTTGATGCTGTTATTACATTTAGTTGCTATATATAGTTATAGGTATATAATTATTTTGTTTTGTTTTCAACTTAATAGTTTGTTGATACATTGGTTTTAGGACCTTTTATCCTCTATTTTACATCGACTTATATATATTGTTGTATCTAGATTTAGTTTTAGCTTTTCGTTAATAATTTTTGTAATACCGTCGATGGCGGAATTTTGTCCCCATCTTTGATGGTGGAATGGATTACATATGATTATGCAATGGTATGTAATATTTGTATAACTGTCATTTAATAATAAATGGCCTTTGGCGGAATTTTGTCCCCATCTTTGATGGTGGAATGGATTACATATGATTATGCAATGGTATGTAATATTTGTATAACTGTCATTTAATAATAAATGGCCTTTTCAAAGTTCAAACATGTGTTTGATCTTATTTACTAATTCCCCACCATCAAACTGAGCACAACCTTGTATATGCTGCCATAAAACGATTTGAAAATGAAGTAGCAAATAAAAACTATCAATTTTATTAGAACCATTTGCTATATATAAATGGACCTTAAAAGTTAGTTACAGTACTTTCGGTACATAAAAATCCTTCATTCCACATTTGTATTTTGTATTCCTTCTCCAAACCCAAAGCCTAAATGTATTTAAAATTATAAGCCCTGTTGAACCCGATAATGTAATAAATTCCCGATAATGTTACATCAACCGATATTGTCATAAAAATTCACCGATATAGTAATAACAACCGATAATGTAACAAAATTTAACCGATAATGTAATAAATTTTCTAACCGATAATGTTATTGCAGTTAACCGATAATGTTTAAAAAAAAATCTAACCGATAATGTAACACGCACTTCCCGATAATGTATTAACTTTTTTTTCAACCGATAATGTAATAAAATTTAACCGATAGTGTTACACGCAACACAACAGAGACTGAGTAATAAGGTACAATATATATTTATTTTTTATTTATAAAAAATTCTTGTCGGGATCCTGTTTTGTACCTGTCCGTCCGTTCGTCACCCCTTCCGTCCTTCCGGCTTTGTGTGTGTTCGTAACATTCCTTGTACCAGTGCGCACTTACGGCGACTTTTATAGTGCTGGTTCACTGACACACAATTTCGTACACCTCTGCCACTCGGTCACATTATACTGACACAGAGCCAACCAGTAAGGACCAACGGGAAGCAAAAACACCTTTCCCACATGTGGACACGATGTGAGACCTTGGGTGTAAAGGCAAACGCCTTAATCACTCGGCCACCGCGGCCTCTCTCTCTCTCTCTCTCTCTCTCCATTTTAAACCAGAAAATGCAGCAAAGCTGCGTGAATAAGTTTTTTTTTTCAATACCACCGATGTGCGCACACCCACTTCTCTACCTGTATTTTTAAAATATTAGTTACCTAAAAGAAAATTTTACCAGCAATCTTGATCTCTGTGAATAATTAATTTTTTTAACTAATAAAATTCGCTGATATCAAATTTGTCCATACGTATTTTTATTTATTTATTTATTTATTTATTTTGCAATCATGACATTTTGACATTATTTCACGTCTTTGTCAAGTGTGGTAATTTATGTGGTAGCTATTATCACCAAGGCAAGCTCTTCACCATTCTTTAGTGTTTTTAATATCATTTTTGTTTTCATATTCACAATTTTTATCACCGTTCATGTAAATCAGTTGCCTCCACACATACATACATACACACACACACACACACACACACATATATAAATCCAAATTGATATTAAAAATATCCTTTGTGTGAGGAATGTGTGTGTGTGTGTGTGTGTGTGTGTGTGCACAAAGACTTTGATTTTCATAGGTTTCGTCTATTTGACTACCAGTTAAAATGACAATTTTACGTAGACGTAAATTACAATGGAAAAACGACTGACGTAACAGCAAATAGAAATTACTTACTGAAAAAGCGCTAAATTTGACGTTAAATGTTGTAAATATGACAATTGTGCTATGAACAAGGATACATTTTTGAGCTTAAAGATAACAAATGAAAACGTCTACGAATTTAGTCCGAGGCTTTAAATTTCTTAATCCAAAAGGCTTCAGGCTTTACCCTACGCATAATTTCACCTCCAGAAATATTTTCAATTCCAATAACATATAAGTTATCAGCTTTGTGACCGTTACGATTAAAGTGACTTGCGACAGGATCGTTATTTTTACGAGTTCTTCAAGTATTTTAGAGAAATTCAGTAACATTCTTTGATAAAATGTATTACCAGTTTGCCCGGTGCACATTGTGTTTTTAGACTTTGTACCAAATATACTATGCAAAAGCACTATGAATCCTGTATCCTTTATGCACAACTGCAACCGTTGTTTTCAAGGTAGAACATTATTTTTTTGTGTATCAAAATATCCTAGAATTTTTGTCTCTGCTGTAAGCAATTAAGGATGGCTTTGTGAATATCCTCTTTAAGAGGACCTTTCCGTAAAGTGTTGTCGGAGGTCTTTTTACGGTGCACACCGGAAGTGCCTTCGAAAAGGTTAAAACAAGTGGAACCATATCCGTATCTTTTTTGTTATCTTTATGCTTTAGGAGATTTTCACGTTTTAAGTTAGCAACTTTATTTAACTGTTTCCTCCACTTGTGTTTTCCATACTCAGGTTATTTTTCAATTACCCGCACGTGAACACCGGTGCATATCTAACAAATACCGTGTTTCGGTATTCGTTCTATTGTATTTTTTCTGTCTATAGATCTACACGTATATAAAAACTGAATAAGCTAAGGGTAATTTTTTTTGTGTATATGCGTATTAAAATCAATTCATATAATGAAATGTGTAGAACTTCCAAGAGACAATATCTCGATTAAACGGCCTGAAAATTTTTTCCACGATATGGGTTACTTTCCTTTGTCGCATGACGACAGTTGTTGTTGTTGTTGTTGTAATTGTGTTTTACGTCGCATCAGCAATTTTTCAGCCATTCGCGACGAGAGCAAGGTTTAAACAAATACAAAAGTTCATTTGGTGCGGTGCAGTGCAGATGATTTAATGTTGTGTGTGTATTTTGTGGTCTGCCTTGTACTAGCGTGCACTCAGGGCAACTTTAAGGTGCTAGTTCACCGGAACAGTAGTTGCAGACACATACCATTCCACCCGGTCCATTATACTGACAACGGGTAAGCCAGTCGTTTTCTCTATCCCCTTAATGCCGAGCGCCAGGCGAGAAATTTTCAAAGTTTCATGTCTGTATAGAAAACAATGCAGGAGAAATGGCCCACAGAAAAGTGATTTTATATTTTTGTTAATTTCAACCAATCGAAATGCAGCGATTAAACCACATGACAATATAACACGTAACATATATAATGTTCCCGGGAACATAGTATCTACAAGTAAAGTGTCAAGACTCTAGCTGTAATAGCTGATTTTTAAAAAAATTATTTTGACCAATGACATATCGTTATGTAGTCAAATGACGTTTGACCGCCAATAAAAAAGATCAAAATACACAACTACATGTAGTACAGAATAAGTGTATGAGGTTCGAACTTAATCAGACCACCCGCACTGCTTAAATTTACAAGAAACTTGGCAGAAGAAGAAGAAGAAGAGGAAAAGAAGACAAAGAAGAAGAATGACAATCTCAATAAGTTAACCCGGCGGCTGGGGTTACTTTTTAACCAATAAAAACGTTCGATTTCTTGAAAATTTAATTACCTATTATAATTGTTATTGTTATTATCATTATTATTATTGTTTTTATTTGGATAGAATAAACCGTAATAAGACCTAAAATTAGAATAGGAGTTCTATACCTAGACAATTTGTTTTCAGCCATATGCTCTCACTCATAAAAATAAAATCAGTAATTGGCTAAGAAACAGCAAAATTTGTAATTGCAGTTGAGCTTAAATTCGTCCATGCCGGAGTTGCTTTTGTCCGGGCCTGAGGCGTAGCAAGGTCTTTGATTATATATATATATATATATATATATGTGTGTGTGTCTATATGCCGAACTTGCCTTAAAGGCCGCCTCTGCATAAGGGCCAACTGGCTGTACAGACCGCTTATGTCTGGCCATAATTACTACATAACATTGTTATCTGAACTTCTTTATAAAGGTCATCTGCTTATAAAGGCCACTTTTTCTGGTTCTCTTGGGTGAGAGAGAGAGAGAGAGAGAGAGAGAGAGAGAGAGAGAGAGAGAGAAGAGCATTCGTGCTGGTAGTTCGCGTGTCTCAAATTTGTCTATTTCTCTGTTTCTTTGGACATTCGTTTAGCCCAACGCATTGGTACTTTTGTTGGAGAGAGAGAGAGAGAGAGAGAGAGAGAGAGAGAGAGAGGAAAAAAATAAATATATACTGTACCTTATGACTCAAAACCTGTAAGAGATTCTTTCTTGTGTTGTATATAACACTATCGGTTAAATTTTATTACATTATCGGTTGAAAAAAAAGTTAATACATTATCGGGAAGTGCGTGTTACATTATCGGTTAGAAATTTTTTTTTAACATTATCGGTTAACTGCAATTACATTATCGGTTAGAACATTTATTACATTATCGGTTAAATTTTGTTACATTATCGGTTGTTATTACTATATCGGTGAATTCTTATGACAATATCGGTTGATGTAACATTATCGGGAATTTATTACATTATCGGGTTCAACAAGCCCCCAAACTTTGATTTTTTAATTTAAAAAAAATCTTATTGTATTACTTACTAAAAGAAACTGTTAAAAACTCCCGACAGTGTGGTTACATATATGTTAATTTAAGATCACTAAACGGCCGTTTCGGAATACAATTCCCTATCAGTAGTGCTTGGACCAAAATTGTGAAACCAAATTTTTCCAATGTGTTGGGAAAAAAATCCAAAAAAATGTAAATAACAAAATTTAGCTACGGAAATACTTTGAATGAGGGAGTATACCTAATTTTTTTTAAGATTTCCAAATTTTAGGTAGCAACAAATTTAGACAGTGATATATATCTGACATTACAAAAAGTATTGCTTATGGGTATAAATGTATAAATACTTTGATCTTTAACAAAGGTCGTTAAGACGTGCGCGTAAAGAATTATGTAAAAAATCAAGTGTTGTCTAATGCAATGGAATTTATAATCAGACCACTTGAGATTTTGCAATATAGTACCAAAATTAACAATTTGGGTTAAGAAGTAGTACGAATCGTGACTTTACACATTTAACACACAATAGACAGGAAACTTCCGCATTTAAATTCATTTTATCTAATGTAACTCGCATCATTCACGTGTACATGTATTGTTAACCTGCCGATAAATAAGCTTGTATGATTTAATATGAGAAGGATAGGACTGTAATGGTCTTAATACCATTACCCAAATATATACTAGTAAATAGAACATTACAATACAAATGTGGTCAAAACAAACAAGAACATGACATAATAGCCGAACAAAATTAGAAAACTAGATCTATTAAAAGCAAACATTCTAATCTATGTCTGAATGACAATCCCGAAGCATTGTAAATAATCTGAAACTGACAAATTAAATTAAACACGTTCATTATCACCAGGGAAGTGACGATGGTGCTCCGGAAGCGTAAGCACCTTCTGTTTTAACTAGCTATTCCCGTCACATGTGAAATGAAAAATTGAATGAAATTTACATTGAACATTGGACGTCAAATATATCCAGGGCAATTCTAGATGCAGATACATCACACTTATCAACATTTCTGTGATGACGGCTATAAACTTCCTGAGGGTCCTGAAAAGCCAAGGCTTACAATATCCCTGGTTTCACAATTTTAGTACAAGCACTGCTGATTAGGAATTGTATTCCGAAATGGCTGTCTATTGCTGTTAAATTAACACTGGTATACAATTAAAACGGGCACATGGTATCTACGTAATATAAGTAAATAAATACCTTGGTCACAGTTTATCCCAGTCCAACCAGGATCTGTACAATTACATGAACCATTTACTGGATCACATGAAGAAATATTCTGGCAAGAACAGACGCTACTACAGTTAGAACCGAAGTATCCTTTGGGGCATTCTGAAAAATATTAAGATCATCCTTAACGATTTTGCCAAATGTATATAATTGATATTCTGTACTTGCATCTATTTCCCTTTTACCGCTAAACGTCGCGTGACTTTATGTATCCCGGCAGATTTCCAAACATAAATCTATGTACCTCGGCAAGTTAACCAATCACTATTCGAGAAATTTCTTTAAAGGATGACAAAGTTCTATGTACCCCGGTAAGTTAACCAATCAATATGCGAGAAATTTCTTTAAAGGATGACAAGAATAGCTACGGAAGCGCAGTAATTATAGTAGTTGGTTAACATCTTACATTTGAAAAGGGCATTATAGTTTTGCTTGTGTTAACCCTTTTCTTGCTTTTAAGGCAGACTCTGTAAATATGGTGCTTTGAATGATCAAATTGGGAAAATGAATATTTAATTTCAACTGTACACCTGTAATGAACCAATCAAAAGTCAATGTCCCATAACTTTTTCGATCTAAGGTTTACAACCAATCCTTAAAAGCTACCTAAAATCATCAGAGTTAAAATCTTTATAATTTTATTAGTTTTCAAACAACTTAGGAATTTCAGGTGTATAAGCTGGTAATATTGAAGGTGTATTTTACTTTTGTAAAAAAATGTGAAAACAGTGCCAAAATGATTTTAATGATGGCTAAATTTAATCAAGATCATAGTATAAATCATTGTTAAATCAGTCCAAAGTTTTACCATAAAATTTCGCATTAAAACAAACATATCGGTCCATGTTCCAAATCATAATCCTGAAGCAAAGTAAAGATAACTTGCAAAATCAAATGAAACACCTCAACATTCAACAGGAAAATGAGGTCGGGTGCTCCCGAAGGGTAACCACATCCCTCTGTTTATTTAGCTGTAGTCGCTAGTGTAAAATCGAAATTAAAAATGAAATAAACACATAACAATGGCATATCAAATATATCCAACATCATTAATGTAAATATTTTGTAAATAACGAGAAACCAAATACCTGCTTTTGTATGATCAATACTTATGAATTCTGTAATGGTTCAGTATTTTATTCGGGTGAGGCGATACTTGCAAATATGTTAACTTAAATAACATGTTGCACTCAGGTCTTCATGTCATTCTTATTTCATCGCTGGTATACTTTTAGATAGTGGTAAAATCCATCTATCGAATTTTAAACCAAATATATTTTTCATATTAGGACATTACCGATACTGCAGTTTACTCCTGTCCAGCCTTCCTTGCAGACACAGGTACCATCGTGATAGTTACACTGTTCATAAGCGTTTGTTGGACAATTACATTTATATGAGCAATTATGACCATAATTATTGTTGGAGCATCCTGAAAAAAGAGTGTTTAAATAATTAAAACAAATTAAATACAGTGATGTATAATTGTTTCAGAATACAATTCGTCAGCAGCAGTGATCGGGCTAAAATTGTAAAACCAAAATTTTTAAGAAGTTAAAAAATATCTGAAGGAGCGAAATATGTTTTCCGAATTAAGCTGAGGGAATACTTTGCATGACGGAATATATTAATTTTTGAGGTTTTTTACATGAATTAAGAAAATATACCTTCAATACATTGCAAACCCTCGTCTACTGATTCGTTTCTAAAGAAACCAGGGCAGCAATATTGTTCAAGTCTATACTGTGTTTCATCTACAGTTCTGTTCTTCATACATTCTCTATACCTATGTTAAATAAAGAAAGATGACTAACACATCAGTCGCAAAGAAATTTCATATATTGCTAAAATGATTGCAAGAACATTGCATTTCGAGTTTTATTTTAGCAGAATGTTTTACTCTGGTTTAAGTACATCGTAGCCATACTAAAACAGTCATAAATGATATATTTGATTGTCATTGTTCTATAGTATAGTGAACTAAACTGTGACAGGTACTTAATAAACGAAGAAATATATTCACCCTACATCTGACTAAATTCTAGGAAAGTGGTTAGCTAAAATGAATACCATGACCAGCCCAGTATCATTCCGTACATACCCGTAAACGCAAAAATACTGGGTCAGTGAAGATCATACCGGGTGGGTTAGAGAAATTACTCCCCCGTCGCCAAAAACGTTAACCAAAATGGGGAATGTAAATAAACGATGTGTGGGATATAATGCTGAAGATATTGACTTTGAACGCATGAAAGTATCAGTGTGAGACATTGAACAAAATTGCTTCTAGACTCCTTATTAAGTATGCTAAAATTAGTATCCGTTTATCTTGTAGTATTTTATTACAGTAAGATAATTTTGGGCTCATGCCTCACCCGGTATCTCCTGTTTTTAGTGGCAACCATCAACAAGTTGATAATTCTGCCACTTACTGACCCTGTATCAACCCTTACCGACATTTACAAACCATGTACCTTATAATACTTACACTGTATTGTCTCGACACCAACGAATAATCCACAATCCGTGGCATGTATGTACCTGTTTTTTACACGTTGTTGTATACTGTATAGTTTTAGAAGTCTTGGTTCTTGAAAAAAAAAAAACAATAATACAATAAAGCCTTTAGCATACTAACAAGGTTATCACGGTTTAATGAGTGTTTCTGACTATACATTGCAGAAAACAAGATTAAAGATCATGAAGACAGAATTGGAATTTAGATGTATTGAATGACAGCCATGATTTTCAATATTTCATAAAGTATTTTTACAACTCAATATGTTAATCTAACAATAATGTATCACAGTGGGTTAAAGAATGTATTCTTTTGATATTCGTTGAAATCTTATATCTAAAACTACCATAGATTCTAATACACCAGAATATAAGCTTACTGCTATCATCATGGATATTGCTTTAAACAGATTATTTAAAGAAATTATTCACTTGTCTTTCTTTTACAAAAACTTTTTTTGTCTTGCTTTTTAAAAAAAAAATTATATTATATTATATTATATTATATTATATTATATTATATTATATTATATTATATTATATTATATTATTTATAATTGTTGACTCAGGGATATTGCAAGCCTAGGCTTATCAAGACCCTCAAAAAGTCTTATGGCCATCATCACAGTATTGTTGATAAGTTTGATGTCTCTGTGTCCAGGATTGCCCTGGATATATTTCACGTCTCATACTTCCATGTTCCTTTCACACAATTTTGATTACACGCGTGGCGGTTGTAGCTAGCTAAAAAGGAGGTACTGACCCTTCCGGAGCACACGGCCTCACTTCCCTGGTGGAAGTTCACGTGTCTAACCTAACTTGTCAGTTCCAAAGTTTTTACTTTGCTTCTGGATTGTGATTCGGACATGTTTTTAATTATATGGTTCTGTGCACTGAAATAGGAGATAAAGCGTATAAATAATTCAGCAGCTGATTGTAAAAGTCACGTAACAAACAGCATGACGACCTACAATGTGCATTGCAATTGAATGAACAACCGCCTAAAATGACTTTCATATTAAACAACATATAAGGTAAATTAACGTGTGCAGTCCAATCTGTCTTAAAGGGCACTTTTATATTATAAGGGCCAAGTCTTATAAAGGCCAGTAGAATTGCATCCCAACTGTTCTTTATTCATATTATGTAAACCTGTATATAAAGGCAACGTGCCCATAAAGGACAATTTTACTGGTTTCCTCGGGTGGCCTTTATAGACAGATTTCACTGTACTTTATTTTATTAAAGATGATGTCATTGTGCATATTGCAGTTGATAGTGTTTACAACTTATTGATCCCTAGTTATCTCTCTGACTATTCGGATAACTATTTTTTTATGTTTAATGTTCTATTTCCTTTAAGTTTTTTCGGACACTTGAAAATGAAATACATGTATAAAAATATGTCCGAAAACTTGAACGGTTCAAGGTACGAAAAAGATGTCTAACTTTTAATTTCAATCAGGTTAAATAAATAAACAAATACTAAATAAATAAATACTAGTAAGTAAAATCGCAGTTATTAAACAACAAAAGCGACACACACACACACACACACACACACACACACACACACCATGGTTCTAATGTTTTTACACTAAAAACTTACGCCACTAGTCTGGTACAAACTCCGCTTGTTGATTCATCAGACTGTACATATACAACGAACGTTATAATAACTCCAACAATGAGACATAATGACAGGTTCTTCTCCAACTGCATGGCTTACAGAAAATACCCACTGATAAAAATAAATAATAAAAATGAATTATTTTAGATATAAATTATCTTTGTGAAAGATAATATATGATTACACGGAATAAAGTTATCAAAGTACGGAAATATAAAAAAAAATAAACATATTTGCCAATTTTATGAAAAGAAAATTGTCAAAATTCAAATATTACCCAAAATGCTCTGAATGATGACGTGATGTTTTTACGTCTTGAACTTTATTTAGGGCAACATTTAAAGATAACGTCATTATCTTACGTCAGCGACTCTATTTAGATTTACATTTAAACGCGGCATAATGAATTTACGTTAGGAACTCTATTTAAGATTACATGTTAAGATGT
Organism: Anadara kagoshimensis; assembly: GCA_021292105.1. NCBI lineage: Eukaryota > Metazoa > Mollusca > Bivalvia > Arcoida > Arcidae > Anadara > Anadara kagoshimensis. The sequence goes on from CM037864.1 coordinate 46,934,758, forward strand.
CGAGATATGTTTACGTTAGGGGCTCTATTTGATCACGAGCTACAGGTAAAGATGACGCCATGGTCTTATGTCAGGGACATGTGAAGGCAGTGTAATGCCGTGATAATTGTACGTTAGGAACACTATTTAGAGTTACAGATAAAGGTGAAGTAATGATGTTACGTTTGGGTATCTTTTTCAGGTTTACAGGTCAAGATAACGTAATGATTTACAAAAGGTTTCAGGGAAAATGGCGTGATGACTTAACGTTGGTTCTCTATAAAGAATTACATGTTAAAACGACGTTTGATGATGTTACGTCAAGGGGCTTTATTAAGGGTTACAGAGAATTCGAAGGTGACATGATGATTTTACGTCAGGGGCTTTATTTAGGACTACAAGTAAATATGACGTGATTTTTTTGTCAGAGGCTGCATTTAGAATATAAGTGATTGTTTAAAATGGCGTGAGAATTTTACGTTAAGGGGTCAATTTAGGATATAAAATGAACTTTATGAAAGTTTTACGTAAAAGTGGGGTAATGATTTTACGTCAGGAGCACTTTTTTCGATTACAGGTAAAAGTGTAATTAATAATTTTACGTTAGGGACTCTATCTAGGGTTCCAGGTAAAGGTGGCGATTATATTTTATGTAAAGGGCTCTATTATGTTTAAGGTGGCGTAATGATTATACGTTAGAAACAATATTTAGGGTTTTAGGTAAAGAATACGTTAGATTTTACGCCAGGGGCTCTTATTAGAGTTACATATTAAGGCGGCGTATTGATTTTACGTCAGGACCTCTATTTAGAATTACAGGTAAAGGTGGCACAATGATTTTACGTCAGGGACTCTATTTAGTGACTGTTTATTAAACGTGTTGTCAGAAAACATAATCAACCTACACAGTCATGATTGTATAAGTACCATAATGACAACAAAGCGGATGTAAGTTAAAACTATCAAAATATTTCTTGGCTGTGTACGTTTGAATAATTGTGTATCTGTTCTTACCTTGCATAACTATAACAATTTGTTTACCTGACAACATTTGGGAAATCCCCATGACCTAGATTCATATCGATAGTTCGTCACATGCTATTGACATTTTAAATAACCAACATGATATCCTATTCTATCGTTATGTTGAAATTTTAAATTTTAAAGATTTTTTTGTCGCATTATATATAAATATATACAAATTTTAAAGAAAGAAATTCTTGACACATTATGTATACATACAAACTCTACTATTCTGCTCGACTGAGCAGGTACCTTATGTGTTGCCTTGTATATCCATGGCGATGTAATGATTATAATATATACTAGTTATTTAACAAATGCCCAAAACTACGTTTAAATGCATATAGAATTATGCAGGTAGCATATGGAAGTGGACAACAACTAACTATTTATACGGTCGGTGAGTTTAAAAATGGATACACCCTAAAAGTTAAAATTTGATATCCACAAAATCCTGTTTAAATTTATAATAAAATAAAATAAAACAATAATACTTACTACATACCTGCAACAATAGATCTCAAACTAAAACTTAAATAGGGTATTCCCCTGGATAAAACTATCTCGATAATGCATGATAAACAACAGTGGCACCTTAGTTGACAGTGACGAGTATCTTTACTTACAACACGTATTTGATAACTATGTAAACATAAACCCAATCTCATACAAAAACAAGGATTTTTATACCCATTCAAAAATCATATGATCGTGATTTTAATCTGTATTACGTAACCTAAACGTCTGATTCAAATATTGATTTATTGAATAATACTTTATGTCCCTGTCTTGAATATTAATATTTAACATATATCGGGACGTCACCAGCTACAGGTGAAGTTGAAGAAATTTTGACTGTTGCAGTGATCTCAGCCCAAGACACTGAGCGAGGAGAGATCTATAACGTGTCATACCTGTCGGGACACGCGGAATGTCATACCTGTCGGGACACACGGCATGTCATACCTGTCGGGACACGCGGCATGTCATACTTGTCGGGACATGCGACATCGGTTTTTAAGGTCTCTTCCGAAGGACCACGTGACTTATTTCTAAATGTCGAGTGCTTGTTGAAAAAAGTCACTACCTCTTTTATGTCTTTGTCAGACATCAGCCGGGTCTCGATTCCACGACCTCCCACATACGAAGCGACCACTATACCAACTGAGCTACCGTAGTGATCTGATTAATAAACAATACCCACGTTTTGCCCATGAAGTTGGAAATTATAATAAAGAATCAATACTGCATATATCAATGGAAAAAGTTGTGAGACAATTCACCATTTTGTATATAAACGAGTTCAAATAACTTTGTAGTGACTTATTGATTATTGGTCCTCTGCATTTAAAATCTGAAAAAAAAACTTAGTGAACAAGCAATTTAGCACACACACAGTAAATTCAAATCACACGCATACATATGGGAAAGTTTGTCAGTCAGTTGGTCGAAGGTAGGTGGTTTCCTGGGCCCTCCACTTTCCTCTACATCACAGACCTTCATATAGTGCGAGAATCTTGACATGGGTGTGGAACTCAACATTCCACCTTTACCTTAAAACAAAAGTCATAACACGGTCATTCTCACTTAACACTTCAAATTTGAAGAAATGAAAATTAAAATGCGTGTTTGACAAAAATAACTTCTCGATGTTAAAAAAAAAGTTAATGTAAAATCCTAAACTAGTTTTTTTCAAAACGCCACACGTAAAGTTTCGGAGATATAGCAAGTTTAAAAAAAATCCCACTTACTTACAGAATTACATAATACGCCAAATATATGAAAATTAAAGTGAAAATTATAACGTTAGGAAACGTTTTACAATTTTAATTGTTATCATATTATATAATAGCTAATTTTAACTTCTTACTATGTTTTTAAATCATCGAATTTGTACAGCATTTCTAAAACTTGAAATAAAATTAGTTATACCTTCAATCTCTTTTGAGCGCCAGCTCAATCCCGTGATCGTTATCAATTTCGACGTAATTTAAACGCTTTACGTCAAATTTGTTACATAGGAAACTTTTTACATCATTTCTGAATCTGTCGGAAAAATTGATTATTCCCCCATTTTCTTTATCTAGTCACCAATACCTATCGTGTGTAGCATTTTCGACTTTTTAAATCAATGTTTTATGAACATAATTTGCGATACGTAGGACACTTTTTCTAAGTGTACGATAAACCCCATACATTTTATTCTGATGCCATTGCTTTCGATTATGCAGAAACCACCCTAAGTTAAAACGACTTTTAGCGTGAGGCATAGCATTGGATAAATGCTTCACTGAGAATTTTATTTTAATTGTAGTACTAAAATTGCAGTGTGAATGCTGTGTTACGTAGGACACATCACACGATTGGACAAAATGAAAAACCTCGTTGCTAGGCAACGCATTTGTAGAAATTAATAATTTATTGGTTGGTTTGAAAGGCCTTCGGTTCATTCATAAGATAATTGCAAAATTTTGAGAATTTAAGTTATGAAACATTCGAAAAATCAAAGCGAATCACCAACATACCAGCGTTAGACAGCGTGATTTTATCATTGAGCTCGTGTTTTGAGCATGCGCAATACAAATTGCAAGGGTATTTTTGATAAAATTATAGCTTGCAATTTTCATAAATGTTTATCCACTAAGTAGTGCATTAATAAGTCTTTAACTCTGTAAGGAAACAGGTTAATATAAGCCATTCTGGCTTGTTCCTGAATCCTGTTCTATATTTCTATATGTTTGTATATTGAATTACAGTGAAACCCCGACTCATCGCCACCATTTGTTCAGTCAAATTTTGTCGTTATAAAGGGGTTTGGCGATAAATTGAGGGAGGCGGATAAAGAAAAACATAAACAAATAGGATTTTAGGACTTCAAAATAGTGTGGCGATAAGCGAGGTGGCAAAGTTATCGAGGGGTATTATAACAAGGTTTTACTGTATATGTTGTATATATTGTTTTTGGAGAATAAAATATTGTTTAAACTAACTCTGTAAGATTTGCCTGCAAATGTACACGATAAGCGAGAATGACTAACATGTTTATTTGGAAAAAATATTTCAGATAAAATTTTGTTCATAGTGGTAGTAGAGCTTGTTCCCACAATACGAGAACTTCGTACAACGAAGCAGGCAAATAGTGTTGACCAGGGTTATTGTAAGCCTAGGCTTATCAAGGCCCTCAAAAAGTTTTATGGCTGTCATCACAGTATTATTGATAAGTTTGATGTCTCTGTGTCCAGGATTGCCCTAGATATATTTGACGTCCCATAGTTCCATGATTTCAGTTATAACTTGCTGACCTTACCATTAGCAAAAGCATATTGTTCAGATACAAGTTTCTGTTTCGTAATTTTTAGCGTGAGACTCTATTAGTTTTTGGGCTACTAGGAAAATGTATGTAGTCAATGATATTTAAAATTTGGTTATGTTGTCGACAACTTTTGATCTGTTTTCTAAAGGGGAACACCAAATGACAAAACACCACATAAAATAAATCCATATTTATTCAACTAAAACAGGGAGAGCATTTACAAATAAACAACAATAAGTTTACCACGCATGTACTCTTCATTTTGAACATTACAAAGTTCACAATACTAACAACAATACAAATAGATATATATACATCAAATACTAAAACATATTATACTCATTAGAGAAATTAACAAATCAACACCACTTATTATAATACACATCCTTATCATTTGGAAGAAAGATAAAATAAAAAACATTTTTCTCAACCTCAACAAATTAAAGGAATTAAGGTACAAACTAGAAGCAGGGATAATACCTTCAATTGGCAGTTTTTATAGTCGCTCATCTCATGTCGACTTTTCATTATCATTTACCCATAATTAAGAATGGCTTGTACTCAGATTAACGAATATAACTTTTCAACTACTTAACAACTGGTGAAACATATTTAAGAAGAGATGGTCTATTCAGCATATATTTGATATTTTTTAGTATTTTCCCACTGTTTTAACATTGAAAAAATAAAGTACGATTTCTATTTCCCAATTTCTTTCATTTGCCTCAATTTTTTGTAACATGGTGCAAATAATGATCTACACCTCTAAATAATCCATTGGAGAAAAGAAGAAATCTAAAAACTGTCTTCTTTTTTCATGTTTATGGCAAATAGAAGATATTGAAAAATATTCGGAATACCCACCTTTTTGAATAAGTAGTAAAATTTGGAAAAAATACATTCAGATCAGGCTGTCACTACTTAAACACATTTTACCAGGTTTCCATGTTACATTTTTTTTAATTTTCATAGATTTCAGGAAAACGCCGTGTGTAATGTATTATGATTTTAATGATACAGCATGAAGAAGATTGTATTTATATCCTGCTCACCATACATATCTCATAATAACAGGATTCAATATTTTGCTTCATTTTGATACTACTAGCATTTAAAAAGAAACAATAATTATGAAACAGCAACATTACTATTTACATCATCTGATTGATCCGAACAATATCGGTATTTTGTTTTATATTATTTTTTTACTGCAAAAATATCGATTTTTATGTTTAAAAAATTGAAAAATCTAATATACATGTACAATAATTTTTTTGATTATTTTATCGCGGTATGACATGTAAATGCGGTGCCTTTATGCGTAATTCACTGCATTATTTAAAGACCCAAGATCATTTTTCTTTATACCTTCTTAGTAGAACTAAATCATATTTTCATAGAATATCGATTCATATCAACCTTATGGCTAATATATAGACTTCATGTTCAGTTAATTTGAATGTGATCGCGTATCAGATATTTATATAAGAGGACCAACGACATGCAAGTTATGGTTTATTATCTTTTGCTATTTACAATTATTGTTTGTTATGTTTTTATTTACAATTATTGTTTATTATCCATTATTACTTTCAAATATTTACAATCGTTAGTTTTTTTCTTACATTAAATTATAACGCCAAGAATATTGTTTTTATTTCACTAAATTAGCATGACCTGTCAAACTATCGTTAAGTCTGAATTGGGGTTGGGTTTTTTATTATGACGTCAAAGAATTCGGGCTGAATGCACTGAAAGGATGAAATGACGTCAAAGAAGGCAGGCCTGGATGCTTTGAAATGATTAACGGCGCTGTTCAATTCACTGACAAAATGACAAAAACAGGTAATAAGAAATGAAAACCGGTATTTCGTTATACTAAAATGATTGACCTTTTGCAAATTTTAAGCAGTAATGTCAACGTATTATATAATTAAATATAAGAAATAACTATTTTATTGTGCTTTGCGTAGTATTGTCATGTGCTGTTTTTGAATTTCTATTAAAATAATGCATTCAAAAACAGTTGTCATGTTGTTGTCATGTGCTGTTTTTGAATGCATTATTTTAATAGAAATTCAAAAACAGCACATGACAGTATAAACAAGATTTAGGAAGTAGCAATTCTATCGTAAATTGCATCGAAAAAATCTAAATAATTGTATATTATCAACTGTTATTTACAATTATTGTTTATTATCAATATTGTTATTTACAATTAATGTTTATCATCAACTGTTATTTACAATTATTCCTTTTTTATTCTTTGTTATTTACAATGTCATATTCACTATCCATATTAAGCGTATGATCATATGTGTCGTCTTGTGTGTCCTTATGTTTGTTATGTTCCATTATATCATAGGTTTCATCAATGTTAACACCATCTTGTTTTCCAATTTGTGTATGAGAATAGAAATTCTGTGTCTCATCATCATCATCAGACTGATGTTCGTCCCTGTTTGTTTTATTGTATAGTTCTTCGTCTGTGTTGTTCAGGAAACTTGTTTCTTTTTCACTGCCATTCGGCTTATCATAAATAGTTCCATTCGTACCCTCAGTATTCGCTTCCAAGTTTGTGGCTTGACTATATAAATTGTTCTGACTGTGTTGGAGGTTTGTTTCCGTTTCAGATTTAATACCATTATCTGTGAAAATAAAATCAGTATATACATGTATGTGATAGGTTTTATTACCGGAATAAGAATTGGCAAGAACCCCCTTTAGATGACTTAAAATAAAACAATTTACCAGTACCTCCCGTCAACTATCTCGTACTGATTCGAACCTTTGGTTAAATCTGTATATCGATTAACTGTTAAAACTTAAGTATGCCTGATTTATCTTGAACTTTATGTTTATCTTTTATAAACCAACTAATGTCGTTAACAGATATAAATCTCGGGGACTCCCTGGATGAAACAGATTAAAAGATCACACAAATCAACCTTGGCATCCAAGACGGCCTTTTGAAATTTCTATTCGTTCCAGTCAGAAAAAGGCATACCAATCCATGTGAAACCACAATCCCAAAGCAAAGTGAAAACTTTGAAGCTAATTACTTGAAAATCGACCAGGAAAGTGAGGCCGGGTTGATACCGGGAGCCCTCTCCGTTTATTGTCTACGAATAAAGATCGATCTTTTGAAAGCTTTAGTCGATGGGAGGCATTATACCGTATTAAACAGTTAGGGGTTTGGTACGTACCGTGTTTATTGGTTAGGTTGTACATGGGATTGTTAACACTTTGCGTCATTTTCTTTCTACAAAAGAAACAACATCTATTTAACGAATAAATTCTGAAATATTGAAATAAGTGTTAACTAGAATTTTACGTTATATAATTTTATATGGTACACATACATGTGCTTTCCTTTTAAATCTCCGAATTGAAGTCTTTTCAGTGTGAGGTGAGGTAAATATCAATATAAATAATTATCAAGAACACTAGACAAGAAAATATAAACTCCTATCGAAACAACTAATTACAAATTTGCCTACTTTGGAGGGCACTGTGATAAATGTCCAGTATCGTGATTTTAGTACTATATATTAGAGGGTCCTCAGTCATCCCATATTCTTTACACAATGGTTCACACAACACACACCTGATTTAATTATCCAATATTTACCCACCTTCTTATGCGACAGAATATACCGGTAACAACTAAAACCAACACAAAGATCACCACAGCTGCAATAATCACACCTATAATTACGGATTGTGTCCCTTTATCATATACATTGCTCCCTTTATCATCACCGTTTGATTGCCCTTTAGGATTAGATACAGCTGAAACAAGAAGAATGATTATCAAAAACAAACATACTTATCCATTTCCGAATCACAATCCAGAAGCAAAGTAAAAACTTTGGAACTGACAAGTTAGGTTAGACACGTGAACTTCCACCAGGGAAGTGAGGCCGGGTGCTCCGGAAGGGTAAGCACCTCCTGTTTAGCTAGCTACACCCGCCACGTGTGTAATCAAAATTGTGTGAAAGGAACATGGAACTATGAGACGTCAAATATATCCAAGGCAATCCTGGACACAGAGACATCAAACTTATCAACAATACTGTGATGACGGCCATAAAACTTTTTGAGGGCCTTGATAAGCCTAGGCTTGCAATATCCCTGAGTCAACAATTTATTTGCAAGCAGCCTACTTCGTTGTACAAAGTCCCCGTAGTGGGAACAAGCTCTACCATAGCGTAATAATTGGGAAACAAATACACCATAAGCAGGAGAAGCAGGTATATTGCTGCATAAAAAAGGAAAGTTGACAATAGAAAAATTGAAGTCATCACGTTTGTCATAAAGTTTCAAATGTAGCCTTTCCTGTGCGTCATATTTGAGGTATAAGTCTAAATATGAAGCAGAACTTGAGGAATCAGTCGTGTCTTTTATTTCAAGCTCACTAGGATAGATGACATTTACATAGTCTCCAAATTTAGGATTGTTAAGAGACAGAACGTCATCTATATATCTGTATGTTGAGTTGAATGATTTGGCGACAGTTTTTTCTCCAGATTTAACAATTATGTTAGATCATGTCCAATTGATATCTTGGATAAAAAGCTAACGTATTAGTCAAGTTTAATCCAACTTGACTATTTAAAAAAACATTTATTTTTATCCTTTCCCTTTTCGAGATAATAATTATCGGTCTCAATTCTCCAATTTAGTTGAAGTTCATATTTTTAACCTAATTTGCCAGCTTCAATGTTTTTACTTTGCTTTGGGATTGTGGTTTGGACATGGATTGGTATGTTTGTTTTTGGATTATGATGAAATTAATCTACAATTTATGTATATAAGTGACATCATGTGTAATAATTCATATGTACAAATTCGTACACGTTCCCCTAAATTGCACACTGGTCTATACGAGTTTATTTTAAATTCGATTTAAGCCAAATAGATAATTTAATATGAACATTTTATGTTTGTTTATTTCTTATTTCCTTGATGGTTCGCTTGATGTCGCTTTATTTCTTTGGAGGCTTCGTTTGATGTCGCCTTATTTCGTTGGCGGTTCGTGTGATGTCGTCTTATTTCATTTTTCATTCGTGTGAAGTCGTCTTATTTCGTTGGCCGTTCGTTTGATGTCGCCTTATTTCGTTGGAAGTTCGTTTGATGTAGTATTTCTGTTCGTTTTTTGCTATTGTCTTGTCATGATTTAAATGTGCCCTATGTATATTATCAAGTACATGTTACTTAGCTGTTATTTTTACATTCACGTTTGTGACCTGAGTACTAAAAATAAATCTATACCTGCTCTTTTACTAGTTCTGCAATTCTGTCCGTTGTAGCCAGGTTTACATACACAGCTGTTGTTGGTAGGAACACACAATTGATCTCCATCAAATCTACATGCGCACAAGTCCAATATATTTGCTAAAACATGCAAATATTATAAATCCATAATTATAAAATCACTAAAGACAGTTTTGAGGTTTTGTGTTTTTGATATGGAAATGCACCCCATACAAAATTTAGATTTTTGGCATAAAGAAAGATTAAGTAATCATCCAGCGATCTATTACTACTTCTTTTCAAAACGCTTTAGTCTTGCTTGGTAAGCAAACTACTTTTCAAAGGTTATTATGTCTTTGTCTGCAGTTCATTTAATAGATTCAAAATGATCGCCTCAATCCATTTTGAATGCTTTAATAGTTGCATGGTAATTGTTCATTTCGATAGTTTCAGAGAGAGAGAGAGAGAGAGAGAGAGAGAGAGAGAGAGAGAGAGAGAGGGGGGGGGGTTGCCGCGAAACAGCTTAAATCAATTGTAGCGTGCATGGTAAGATTGATTTCAATATTTTGTTGAAAAATGTACGAGAGAGAGAGAGAGAGAGAGAGAGAGAGAGAGAGAGAGAGAGAGATTACCATCAGCCAGCTTATATCGTTGATAGTGTGAAGTGTGGGTTTGGTTACATTGCTTTTCGTCCAATACTTTGTTAGGACACGTACAATTCTTGTCTTCACAATTGGTAGTACCCTCTTTGTTACAAAAGCACTCTGAAAATACAGTGTTACATCTAAACCTGACCTTTTATCATTTATAACTAATTCACTTTAAATTCACGAATTTCGCAAAATTTGTCTGTATTGTGTTGTGTTATATTAAAAATGCAAAAATCAACAATGAGGGTTACGGGACATAGGTGTAAAATATTTACATACAAAAACATGTAGTCTATCCGTTCATTACCGTACTATAGACTATAGTAACTGTTTTTTTTGTTCGTATGAGGGCAATTTGGCGATAACTCGTGATCACACCCCATATTGAACTTGGAGTTTACAATTTAAAATTAAAAAAATAAATAATCGCAAATGAAATAAAAACAACAAAGAACTCGCACTTTTGAAAATTGTAAACAGCAAACGTAACTGAATCTACAAGATAAGTCAACTGAATAGAATAAAATGAATAAATGTGTCCTTACTGCTCATGCATTGTCCATTGACTGGGTTACAATATTCATTTTCTGTACTACAGTTACATAAAGCCTGACATCCTTCACCATACCGCCCATGTGTACAATCTATAAAATGAAATAATTTTAATTTACTTGTTTAATGTAGTTTTAACTACTGTCCACATTTAGGGTCTTTGTACCACAAAACACCATACCAGGCATCATGGTAAACATGGCTATAAGCGTATTGCAATGCAACTTCACACACAGGCTTTTGAATGTTCGACTTATTAAAACTTCACTACCTTAATGTAAAATTCCATTCCATACATTCAATACATTCATTCTTATGACACCAAGGTGACCATGATAGGTTTGCGGTTACTTCCCTTTTTGTTTTATGTCACATGTTGCATCGCAAATTGTAGTGTTTTCAATGGTTGATCTAAATCACAGATCCCGTCAATTGTATTAGTTCAGAAACAACCGGTATATGTATGGTTTGACCTCAAAAATAAATTTTAGAAATAAAATTCAAAATAGATATTTTAGTTATATGTTTTTTCTTATTTCAAACTGAATATATACAAAATATCCTGATGCTTATTGCAAGTCTATGCTTATCAATGCCCTGAGAGTTTTACAGCCATCGTCACAATATTGTTGATAAGTATGATGCCTCACTCTCTATCAATATTATTCTGGATATGTATGACGTTCCGTGTTTCTTCTGCCTTATAATTCCAACAAAATATATATCTTGAGTGGTACCGTATACTTTTGAATTGTTCCATTATCTGCAACAAACTCTCTATGAAAATCAGATAAAGTAAAAGCCGTTTCTGAGCGTTTGATTTTCTTTTGGTAAGAGAGATAAATCATGTAAAACAAATTTGCTCATTCTTTAATTGGAGGTTGGTCCCCTACAATTGTATTGTTTTTTAAAATCATTTATTAAATGGGAGACTTATCGTGCCTTTTAACAATAAACCACTCTTTAATATAAATAACAAAATAAATAACAAAATAAATAAATAAATAAATAAATAAATAAATAAATAAATAAGATCGATCGCGATGACAGAAAAGGCGTTCCGGGAAAAGCGCTATTTACTACTCTCAAGATCACAAAGGCGACAAAAACAATTATGTTACTTACAGCGGTAACAATAAGGCCCGGATCTTCCAGGTAAACACTCACAGGTACCATTCTCAGGATTGCAATATCTGGTTCCATTCAGATGACAATGACAATCGTGTTTACAATCAGGTCCGAAAGTGTTGTTTCTACAAACTTATAAAAATGATACTTATTACACATGTGACAAAGATATAATTACATTTGTGATGTTTTTTTTAACTTTTAATGTAATTAAACTCAGTTTGAAACCAAATGGTAATTATAGGGGCTAATTGAACGTCAATCGTCTTTTTTTTAATTTCCACACGCGTGGCATCATTAATTGGCTGTTCTAGCGATTGGGAATGTAACTTGTACATAACGGTGTTTTGACGTTATTTCATGATTAAATACAAAACAAGATTTTCAAAAAATGAAAAATGTAAATTTAACCATTTAACTTGAAATGGTGATTATAGTGCTATAACTTCTATTTCCTTTCATCGCATACTATCACAACATAGATATGTTAGCGCAGGTTAATTAGTAATTATAGGTGTGATTATTGCAGCTGTGATGATCTTTTTATGGGTTTTATTCTTTGACCATCAATGAAAGTTAAAGCACTATTAACATGTTTAAGTATTATAACGTGATAATTTTACGTCGATCTCTTTTTTCAACTGTAAACATAAACGGAAATACATTGTAGTGTAGGTATTTTTTTAAAATGTAAAACGTTTATTAACAGAGATATAAGTAATAGCGAAATTATTCAATGAGAAACAGGATTTTTTTTATTCGCCTGGAACATATTCCTTGTAGACCGAATCATGGTGGGGTTTTGGTAGAAATTTTATAAACAGTTTAAGTTACGAGAAGGGAGGTAAATCTAACAGATAGCAAAGTAGAGAAGTGTCGTGTTAAAATACTGTGCAGTATATACAATAAAATAAAATAACAGTTACACAGTTACACAGTTACCTAATTAGCAGGATCGACAGTGAATCTCGTTTTAGCTTTGAAAAAAACCCACAACATTTTTTGTAACAAGAATAGAATTCTTGGGTCCCCCGCCGGTCAAGCAGTATACTGGTATACTGTATATAAAATTGCAATATGTTCAAATATTCAGGGCTGTTCCAGATTTAAATGTGTGGGGAGGTCGGGAGGAACATTTTTTACCCCCACCACGGAGTCATTATTGTGGTCAAAGTCCCATAGCTCCAACAAAAAATATCGACCAAGGCTGATTTTCGAACTTGACCAAGATATTAGTGGTATAAACATTTGGTATAAATTTAATGGAAATCCGTCAAAATTTGTAGGCATGAGAGCGCTTACAAAGTCAAGTTTGACGGACGGACGCACGGACACACGGACGGGCGGACGCCCGGCATTTCTATGTCCCCGCTCCGCGTTGCGGCGGGGGACAAAAATACGTCAAAAATGTAGAAATGAAAGCACTTTCTAGGTCAAGTTTGGATATAATGGAGTCATTATTGTGGTCAAAGTCCCATAACTCCAACAAAAATTATCGACCAATGCTGATTGTCGAACTTGACCAAGGTATTAGTGATATGAACATTTGGTATAAATTTCATGTAAATCCGTCAAAATTTGTAGGCATGAGAGTGCTTACAAGGTCAATTTTTGGATAAAACGGAGTCATTATTGTGGTCAAAGTCCCATAACTCCAACAAAGACTATCGACCATTGCTGATTTTCAAACTTGACCAAGCTATTAGTGGTATAAACATTTGGTATAAATTTAATGAAAATCCGTCAAAATTTGTAGGCATGAAAGCGCTTACAATGTCAATTTTTGGATAAAACAGAGTCATTATTGTGGTCAAAGTCCCATAACTCCAACAAAAAGTATCGACTAATGCTGATTTTCGAACTTGACCAAGGTATTAGTGGTATAAACATTTAATGAAAATCCGTCAAAATTTGTAGGCACCAGAGCGCTTACAAGGTCAAGTTTTGGATAAAACAGAGTCATTATTGTGGTCAAAGTCCCATAACTCCAACAAAATGTATCAATGCTGATTTTCGAACTTGACCAAGGTATTAGTAGTATAAACATTTGGTTTAAATTTAATAAAAATCCGTCAAAATTTGTAGGCACCAGAGCGCTTACAAAAAAGTGTGACGGACGGAAACACGGACGCACGGACCCACGGACACACGGACCTACGGACCCACGGACGGACGCCCGGCATTTCTATGTCCACGCTCCGCGTTGCGGCGGGGAACAAAAATATACATGTAGAGTTTTAGTTTTTAATTTGGTATTACCTTCTGTACAATTCTGGCCAGTCCTCCCAGGTATGCATACACAACTTCCGGTGTACGGATCACATGTTTGATTGTTGTTGCAGCTACAAATTTCCAAGCAGTTGATTCCAAAAAAGCCTTCAGCACATTCTGAAAACATCAAAGATACACATAAAATCATATCAGATAAAGCGGTTTGGTGTCTATAAAGAATATATCATTAGAATCGACAATCAGATTGTATCCGGCACAACCGGTCTCATTTTTTCAATCTTTCATTTAATGTGTGATTAGGTATATATCTATTTAATGCTACTCATAGACGGGATCACAAATAATGTGATTCAATCTAAATATAACTGACTAGACCGTCCATCCGATAATTTAAATAAACTGACTAGACTAATACAGCGTGTACTTCTTCTCATTTCTTTTATATTACCATTATTATTATTATTGTTATTAATATTATTATTATTATTTATTGGTTACTATTGAATTAATTTTTGCCATATTGTCATACACTGTAATTATATACAGATATGTGCCGCCATACAATTTTATATTAATTTATATATCCTATAAGTGTATGCTTTTGAAATAAAATGAATTGAATATGGTCAAAGTTGGTCGTCAATTGTTTTCATATTTCTCATTCCGTGTATCTTAAAGCGCTGTGATTTTGGTGATCGGTAACTGCCTGCAAATTTCTATTTTCCATATAAAATATACATGTGTCTTTTATTTAGTTAATGTTTTACCATTATTTGCTTTTATCACATTTTACTGGGCTACTGAGGTATCGACTACTATAGGAATAGCTATATCTTCTCTATGGTGTCGACATGACGTCATTAATCTTCCACGGTAATTTTCAAAGGTGTGATATAGGGGTACATTGACCATAATCAAAAGATTGTATCTGATTTGACATTAGTTATATCTTTTTTATGTAGTTATTGTATCAGTTTATCCTGATACGGCGTCTAGTTCAAAACATTGTAACTAGATATCGGATATGACGTAATACAACTTGATATACATCCCGGATATGATGCAAGCTATCCATACCTTGATCACAATATTTCCCGGTCCATCCCGGCACTGTACAATTACACGAACCATCAGTGGTGTTGCAGGTCGCATTGTTTCTACACGGACATAAACTTTCACAATTCTGTCCAAAATATCCAGTTGGGCAACCTTCAATGCATAAATAACCATTTTATTAACGTTCAAAAATCTTTCATAAATAAATAAATAAATACTAATAATAAATAAATAAATAAATAAATAAATAAATAAATAATAAATAAATAAATAAATAATATAAATGAATGAATAAAATACTTTACTTCAAATCAATCTTAGCACTGTTATTTTTGAGATTCTTACTTTCAGAGCAGTTTTCACCAAGCCATCCTCGATCACAGATACATTCGCCGGTTGTCCGATTACAGTGTCCGGCTGAGTTCGGTATGTTACTACAGTTACAAGATTTATTACAAGATTCACCATATGTGCCAGCTTCGCAACCTAAAAGAAAATGACAACATGAAGCACATAAGTATAAATCTGTATGATATTTTATGTTGATAGATAAGTAAACAGTTCTGGAAAAATGGGCTTAATAGAACGCGCCATAAAATGTCCATCAAACCCTTTATTATCTCCGGTTTGATTGATGATGTTCATCCAGTGAGTACTGTTGGACTTTTCGATATGGCTTAAAACCCTTTATCACAAGTGTCTAAACACTTCAAATGCTGCCTTTTAAGCAGTGTTATGAAAGATAAAATAAAACAAAATTAAAACATCTTAAATGTTTTATGAACATCACTGTGTTATAAATTGCTGGCAAGGCAGGGACCATGTAAGGGCAATCAGTACAATGAGTTCCACTCTAAAAGGATATTTGACATTACAATAACTGCATTGTATCTGTCTGAATTATAGTGAAGTATACTACACTCATTTTCTTCTTATTTCTCGGAAACAGAAAAGTGTACAACAAAAGGATATTTATCTGTACAAAGGTTGTTCGTGTATTCAAGGGCCAATTTTAGCAAGTGTTATTGCAAAAAGATGAAAAATTATTCCAGTTCCAATCATCATACTGCTGTTGTACAATGTTGATGTTGATGTTGATACTTCATATACCGCAATCTTTCTTTGGCCTCGAAAATTGAAAATTCCGATTTAACATTTAAAATTTAAAACTTAATGCGCTGTTTTGAGCGGAACAGAAACTATTTAGATTTGGCGACATTAATTATTGTAGTTTACAAATAACCTGCCACATAAAGAAAAGTTTTGTACTTTAATTTGTGATTCATAAGTACCTTTTTGACAATTTGAGCCATTTGTTGTAAAGCCGACACAACACGTCTTCACCCTTTCGTATACAGTTATATTTATAAAACGGATTTCATGCTTTGGTTTCCTTCTGAAAATAAAAATAAAAATCAATCAATCAATCATTATCTATCTACTATCTACTAGTTGATTTCTTTTTCATTTAGGAAGCCTTCAAAGTTTTCAATTGAACTTACCGTATGTGTGACCTTGCATTGCATTAGCAGCGAGGCACCAACTAACTTTGCAACTGTAAATCTCCGCGGAATATATGATGCTTGGTGTATGCTTGTTGTATAACCATAGAATGTCACTAAGAGGTATAAATAGTAACAAGACTCAACATTTTTATTTTGTTATTTGGGGGTGGGGTGGGCCAGAAAGGGATAACTTCCTTAAATTTAAAAAAAAAAAAAAAAAAAAAAGGAAGAATCTGCACACATACACTGTTTTTTCTCTACATTTTATTCCATACTTCCAATTTGGTCCCCAACACGTTCTCGTAGTACGGTCACGCATAATATAATACACCTGTTTGATTTCCTTCAGCTTCCTAGAAATAACAAAAAATAAAAATATATATAGTGTGTGATTACGTCTTAAATACGATTTTATTTTTGTGACTTACGATAAAGATTATAAGTACAGGAACTGAAATATTTCACTTATATCGAGACATTACCAGCTAAATATCAAATGGCAGAATTTTTTAAGGCAATGTGCAGAGAGAGAGAGAGAGAGAGAGAGAGAGAGAGAGAGAGAGAGGTTTTTTTTTGCTGTAACGCGCCACGTCTTCCGTGAGAACGGAGTATCGGTTTTGAAGGTCTTTCCGAAGAACCTCATTACTTTCATACAAAAATTAAACAAAGTAATATACAATGAACAACAACTTATATTGATCTTTCCTACAAAGATGGACACCGGGCATTTTGAAAAAAATCCAATGATGTTGTTCAATTACTTTTGCAGAGACCTAATTAAATTATTAACAATATATCGTCTGGGTCCTCTCATTGTACTACAAAACACCACTGGGCTCCTGTACCCGCGGAACATCGAGTTTTATAGCCAACCTTTGGTCAAAGTATGTCTCTCTCTTATATTGTAATCTTTCTTCAACCTATTTTGTTTCGTGTTTTAGACTTGCAAATTTCGTGTTTTAGACTTGCAAATTCCTTTTTTATATTTATAAAACAAGTATAATTTTACCGAACACCGAAACAATCATTCATCATGTATAAAATGGGTCTGACTATGGGCGTTAAACACAGAAAGTAATCAAAACCAATCCACGTGTGATGGTGACTACATCCGTTCAATCAATCAATCAATCAATCAATCAATCAATCAATCAATCAATCAATCAATCAATCAATCAATCAATCAATCAATCAATCAATCAATCAATCAATCAATCAATCAATCAATCAATCAATCAATCAATCAATCAATCAATCAACATACACCATTCATTCATTCATTCATTCATTCATTCATTCATTCATTCATTCATTCGTGAATTCAACCACTCAATCAATCAGCATACTACTACTGTATGTGATATCTTCACAATAACACCAAAAGTTATGATTATTACGTACGATTTTCTTACGTAACAGATTCCGGACGTGTCGTCTGCTTTTACCACTTGGACAAAAAGACAACACAACACAGTGTGAACTATAACACTGTATCCCATGTCTGAAATATTAATACAACATAATGACGACTATTTAAGTTCAAATAATGTCGGATATAAATAAAACCAGGCTATTTTGTAATTAACTAGAGAGCAGAGGTATTTCCACCCACTCAATTACCAATATTCTCTACCATTTATGCCGATTGATGTAATATATTTCAAAAGCAAACTTACCAGTCAATGTCAAATCACTATGCCAAAAAAGCAAAGTAAAATTAAAAAAAACAACCCAGTAAATAGATTTAAACACGTGAACTTGCATCAGGAAAGTCACCATCAGCGAAGTGAAACCGGGTGCTCTGGAAGTGTAGGCATTTCCTGTCTAGTAAGCCACATCCACAACATGTGTAATCAAATTTTAGAATGAGAGGAACATTGAATTATGGGTAATTTTGGATACACAGATATCATTAATATCAATAAATCAACAATGTTGTGATGTCATGACGACCATTAATCTCTTTGATCGCCTTGAATAGCCTAGGAGTACTAAAGGGGTGAAATTGATATTGCATTGTGATGTCATATACCATTTTTTGAAATTTATCATATACACATTAAAAAAGTGAATGTATTTTATGATTAAATTCAAAAACGGTATAAGACAGTGATGCCACGGGATCTAAGAATTGTTATATGATAGTCTGATAGTCTACTGACCAATAACTAAATGGCATATCATTTATAGTATGGCAGCAACGGTCATCACACAAAGCTTCGAACATTACCATGAGTTCGAAAATCTTTCAAATTGGAATAATATCCCAGTCTCAGTCAAAAACAGTTCGCTTAACATTTTTAAATCGTTCTTAAACCAGAAAATACATATTCCAAATTTTTATTAGTTTAAACGATATTTATTTCAATAAATATATACATGAACAATAACATTACATCAAATAGACAAAAAAGGGGATTCCGGAACAAGAGTGAAACTTTTATATTAACCAGTCTCCCTGGATACAATACATTACAAAACATATAAGGAGCTTACTTAACTAATAAAGTCAAGAATAAATAATTAATTAATATGTAAATAAATAGCGATTAAATAAATAAATAAATATTTAAATAAGTAAGTAAATACACAAATAATAAGTAAATAAATAGGTATGCGAATATAGGTATATAAAAAACAAAAACAGAAAAAGAAGATACTAAAAAGTGTAAATATGTAATTAATGTAAATAGATAAATAAATAAATAGGTGTTTGAAAATAGGAATATAATAAACAAAAACCGAAAAAGAAGATACTAAAAAGTGTAAGTAAGTAATTAATGTAATTACATAAATAAATAAATAATATAAATAAATAAATAAATAAATAAATAAATAAATAAATAAATAAATAGATGTGTGAATATAAGAATATAAGAAACAAAAGCAGAAAAAGTAGATACTAAAAAAGTGTAAAAAAGTACTTAATGTAAATACATTTTTTCTCTTATATGAAAAAGGTAGATAAATAAAATAGATTGGCTAACTAACTAACTATTAATAATAATAATAATAATTATAATAATAACAATCACAACAATATAGCTGTTGTAATATTTACTTTGTTAGATGATAAGCAGAGTAGGTGTGTGAATGTAAATAAACAAATAAATAAATAAATAAATAAATAAGTGGGTGTGTAAATATAATAAATTTAAGCACTACTATCAACAGTTATCTCGCAAAACGTTTTGATTGTAAAATAAATTCTTGCACAGAAAGGAAAATTTCTTCGTTTTGTTTATTAGATAAAAAAAATATAACATGGGGTTACCATACAATAATTTATCAATATTTAAGACATAAGGAAGTGTATTAATAGTTCTTAAACGAATATTATCAAATAACTGACAAAATAAAAGAAAATGTTTTGAATTTTCTATATGTCCACAACGACAATAGAGATCATCAACTAAATTTTTGTTAAACAAATGACATTTCAAGGAACTACATTCTAATCTAAGTCTTGTGTGAAGTATTTGTCCCATTCGACATCCACAGCTAAAATAATTAGGTATTTTGACGCTAGTGTCTAAAAACGTTTTAAAGACTGTTAAGGAGTTATATTTAATGTCGTTAGGGATGTCATTCCAATCTCTTATAACAGAAGGTAAAAATGAATTAAAATAAGAAGATGTTCTACAGAGAATACTTTGGAAATTTTGGGAGCCTCGTGTGTTGTGCGAATGAATATCATTATAAGATGGTGGAACAAGATTTGATAAATAAGTAGGAGCCAAGTTTTGATTCATTTTATAAAACTGTATTAACTTGTGGTTATTTCTTCTTTTAGCCAAAGTCTCCCACCCTGTTTCGATATATATAATAATTGGATACTCGTTAGTTTTGTAGCCCCACAGACAATACGGGCGGCTTCGATGTTTATGTTTTCAATTTTTTGCTTTAAAATTTCGGATATATTATCCCAGACAATATCACTATATATACAAGCAACGGCCTAATAAAACTAAAATATATTTTTTCCAAAACACTACGTGATAGGATAAACTTGAATTTTCTTAAAATGTATATTCTGAATTTAGCTTTAGCTTCAATAGTTTCGATATGTTTTTCCCATGAAAAATCAGAAGCGAAAGTTAAACCCAAGTGTTTATGTTCATCAACGTCGTGAATTAATTATATATAACGTTCCGTTCATATAAAGACTAGGATGAAAAGGTTGTTTTGATTTTCTAGATATTAGCATAGTTTCTGTCTTGCTTGGGTTAAAAGATACCAACCATTTCTTTGACCATACATTTATTTTTTCTAAATTATCATTGAGTAATGATGCTGATTCAAAAGGATCATCAACAATACAGTAAAGTGTAGTGTCGTCTGCAAAAAGTCTTATTTTACAGTTTATATCTGTGACAATGTCATTTATATATATTAAGAATAATATTGGACCCAGTATTGACCCTTGTGGTACTCCGGCATTTATATTTAACCACTCAGAAATGCTGTTTTTGATTACGACTCTGTTACGACGATTAGAAAGATAGTTTTCAAACCATAAAAGTAAATTACCCGATATACCTATTGAACGCAATTTTATTAATAGGCCCGCGTGCCATACCCTGTCGAATGCCTTACTTATATCACAGAAAATTATTCGAACCTCTTTGCCAGAATCAAGAGCTTTAACAACGTCGTTAGATATATCAAGAAGTTGACAGACAGTAGAATCGCCAGTTCTAAAACCAGATTGTAGATTTGTGATAATATTGTTTTCTAACAGGAATACATTGAGATACTTAAGAACGCATTTTTCAAAAACTTTACCAAGAATATTACAAAGAGAAATTGGTCTGTAATTTTTTACATCGCTGGGATCGCCTTTTTTATATAACGGAATTACATTCGCGTCTTTCCAACAGTTCGGAAAAATACTATTACTGAGAAATTTGTTAAACAATTTTGTTATGGGTAAACACAATTCGTTGCATGCATATTTAAGTAGTCGCGGATTAATAAGATCCGGACCACAAGCTTTAGATACGTCTAAAGATGACAAAATTTGTCGAACATCATCAGTTTTAAGTTCAATATTTTCAAGTACAATGTTTGGTGTGTTACATCGAGGTATGTTTATATTAGTGTCGTCAATAATAGACTGTTTACAAAAATGTTCGTTAAAGTATGTTTACTTTTTTATCATCATCGTCGTAAAGTTTATTGTTGTAAAATAAGGGCGGTATTGAATCCTTTTTATGTTTATTATTAATACAAAGTTTAGCAATTCGCCACCAAGATTTAGAGGATATATTGTTTTCGCGCAAGTCGTTCGCCAATTTATTAATATAATCTTTTTTCGCGTTTCGTATAGCAGTAACACACTTATTTCTGATTTCTCTGAATGCAGTCCAGTGATTAACTAAGTTCGTTTTCTTCGCTCTACTGTGAAATCGGCGGCGCTTTCTGATCATTCGTTTAATATTGCACTTGATCCATGGTTTATCGTTTTCCCTTATAGTAACGACTTTATTCGGTATACATTCTGTAGCGATTTTTAAAATGATATTAGAGATATTTAGAGAAGATTGGTTTAAATCGAGATTGTTCAAGATATTATCCCAGTCGGTTTGTGATATTTTTTGTCTATATAGATCATAATTTCCATTTTTGTAGTCCCAGATTTTTCGTGTAAATGTCTTATTAGTTGGTTTTTCTATACTTAAAACTAAAAAAATGGGACAATGATACCGTGTATTTACTTCACAAAAGGTTTCACAAATACCACAACATTCAACAGGAGTATTTTCAGTAACTATAAATAAGTCTAGATCTATGAGTGAACAAGAATGTTCTGTGTAATGAGTAGGTTCATTAATTAACTGAGTAAAATTAAAATTTAATAACAAATCGTTAATATTACCAGTTGGATATTTAAACTGATCTTCATTAAAATCGCCAGTAATAACAATATAATCGTGTTTACATTCTGAAGCCAGTTCTATTGAATATTCTATTTCTTGCCAAGATGTGTTGGCATCAGGTGGCCTGTAGAAGGCACCCAGTAAAATGACTTTACCCTTAACGGTCAGTTCACACCAAAGACATTCTATATTTTGAACTTGTAATTCGGGCTTGTGTTTAAAATATATATATAGTAACACCTCCTCCTAGTCTCGCTTCTCTATCGCGTCTTATCGGTTCGTGGTATCCGTCTACAAATATATCTGAAGTTAATATTGAAGGGTTGAGCCAAGTTTCAGTGAAAATTAGGACGTCAAACTGGCTAGATTCACTATTGATTAAGTCGATTTTGGGTAGCAAGCTTTGTATGTTAAGATGCATAAAGGATAAACATTTATTTGACAATATGTCGATGTTTAAACTTGTATTCGAACTAGCTGTATTAGTATGCTTGTCGTCGTATACAGGGCCAGGGTTTTTTTCAACATCACCAGATATATAAAGTATACTTTGTAAACATGTTTTTGCTAATGCAAGATAAAAAATATCGAGTATAAAATGGTATAAACACATAGGTATTTTTACATGACATCAAATTTTTATTACACAGGTAGTCGCATAGGACAAATACATCACACCAGACTTAGGTTGTACACTCATATATAAGAAATACTACTATTCATACCATAAACGTCTCTTATGATCTTGACATATTGTTATTTGGAAATCACAACCTGGCCCCTGCCGAAAAGTTCAAAACAATGATATTTCCATCAAAGTTCAAAAGTACATTCTTTTATCAAAGAGATTTTCCGCTTAAAACAATGATTATTTTACATTATGAAACATATGTCATAAATTATTGTATTCTGGAATTTTTATTTCTCTTTTATAAATTATAACCTACACACTTTATTTATTTATTTATTTATTTATTTATAAACCACCCATTATTTATTTATTAAAGTAATTAAGTTATCCAATTGTTCACTAATTATCTATTTAGTTATAAAATATATATATATTTTTCTGTGACATGCAAAATATTACAATATCATAACTGTCTAGGAAACCGGTTTATATAAGAGTTTACTCTTGTTCCGGGATCCTCTTTATATTATTTATTTGTAAATTGTACTTGAAACATAAATAAAATATTGTTTAAACTATTAATTTGCTATCTGCGCGATTTCCTTCCGTGATATCTAAAGAATTTCGCGTGTACGCATTTGTAATACGTATTAAACAGGATTAATCCTTGTAGACACGGAGATAAAGAGGACTTTAAATGATATCTTCACTTTATCATTTCCTTGCAAACCGGATATATGTAAAACACTCATTGGGTTCATACGGACCCTTTATCTATACATTCACAGATAATGTCAAGCGATAACGCCTCGTCGTCTTCTCGTTTTTTCTTCAACGTCATCGTATTTTCGCCCCTTACCGTTTAGGGGAAAATACTTTAAGAAATTGGAAAGTTGTATTGGAAATTCTCGATAACATCGGATAATGGCTAATATGAAATGAAGATGTTTGTGTTTGAATTTGATGGAAGTTATTCTGTTGCCTAGATAATGTTGTTTTATCTTCGGTGACTTAGTTGTCAAAAATCTATTTACACAATGCTTCTCATCACAAAGGTTTAGGTTTCACTGACAGAACTTGAGGTTTGCTTGTTGGCTTTCCGAAGATTGGCGGTCTAGACGCTATTGGCAGCATTTTGACTGAAGCCAAAAAAAAACTTTACACTGTATGTGCTTTTTTGAATTTATGAAATTGAGTTAAAAAATAGAACTAGCTACATGTTAATTTGCTTTTGAAATATATTCAGTCAAATATATTTTAGTCGACTATTCAGTAAACGTTTATAGGCATTAAAATTGAAAAGTAGCACATGACAACGTCATGACGTTATTAAATATGTATTTATTGCCATGGCATATGCTTTATTTAAATTTATGAAATTAAGTAAGAAATTTGAATAAGCTGCATGTACATTTACTTTTATATTAAGTAAAATATGTTTAAGTTAACTATTCATTGAACTAATAACCTATTAATTTCATAAGCAATAAAATTGAAAATATCACATGGCAACATTATGACGTAACTAAATATGTATTTATGGTTTTATATATGTTTTTGCAATAAATGAACGTCATCGATAGAACAGGCTATAATAAAACATAATTATACAGACCTTCCTTTTCACTTCTTTCGTTCTTTCTACAACAAATTTTGTTTAGATTATGTGAACGAGGAAGTAAAGTTAAAATTTACATAACAACCTCTTAACAAAACCACAATAAACATCCTCTTATACGAGTGATTGAGTCTCATACACATCTTCCTGTGATGATCAAGGGTGTGACCTCGAAATCTTGACCCACACGAACATCTCGCTTTGTTTCCGATACATATTTAGCAAAAATAACGATATTTTTAAAGTGTTTATTTTTTTTTTTTTAAATACGTCTTTATGCATATACTGGTATGTTAATTACCGAGCGCATGCAAATGTAGGCTGTTTGATAAGGTTATGGATTAGTGTATTGTTGCATACAGTTGAACATAGACGTGAGAGAAATGTTAAGTAGTAAGTAGGTGATCTTTGGAACAGTAACACCGGTCACCTGTACACAAAATCCAACAGATGTAATGTAATGTTCATAATTGTCCCTGGACAATTTTTTCATTGATACGCTCGTAAATTTAGGCTTATTTATAAAAAATGGCGTGCATGTCTTTAAGAGACTCTTTGTTTTAAAATTAGGTCTGTGAGTCATAATTTGTACACGCCATATTTAGCGTAAACCAAATCATAATACATATTTTTTCCATTACAATGTATGTTCAACGCCCGTCCAGAAAAAAGAGTTTTGTCATCACTTGTGTTAATTTAAATACCTGTGTTTGTCTTGTTAACTTTTGGTGGATTTTCTCGAGAAGCTGTTTTTCCGTGTTCTCAGTGACATTGGCTACAAGCTAAATGTGTACTTTAGCCACAAATGATGATTAATTTAAAAAAAAACCTGATACTAGTTATCACTCATAGTTTATTATTAAATATTTAGATTTCTACCCTGTATCTATTTATTTTGGTAAAATTTGAACTAAAATCATATACCATATATAGATAAGCTAGTAAACCTCTTCTGTAATTTATGTCGAATCTGAATCACAATCTTTTTCAAAATAAGCATCTGATAACAGTATGATATATTACTCTGCTGGCAAAATGTGTAGATAATATATATGTACTAGTCACAGAGTTCCATGTTCTTTTCATTCTGAATTTCATTATACACGTTTTGATGTAGCTAGCTAAACAACAGATCTTACCCTTCCAGAACACCCGGCCTCATTTCCTGGTGGAACTTAACGTGTTTAATCTAATTTGCATTCAAAATTTTAAGTTGCTTTTGGATTGTGATTCGGATTCGAGCATGGGTTGTTATGTTTGTTTTTGATTTGATACTAGTAGCTAAGAAAAAACTTCTTATCATATTTCAGCAGAAAAGAATTTAAACACAAAAGTAATGATAATATATGAACATGTTTGTTTATATATGATCATGCTCGTGCATTCTTAGTTATTTAATCAGGAAGCGTTAAAGAGAAAACGAAAGTGGGATGTACAAACTAAATGCATTTACCGGAAACGTCTTACTATTTACTTAACCTTAACAGTATCACCTCCGGTATATCATTTAGTCAGTTATTTAACGGAATTGATCAGACGTTTTTAATTCGAAGAAACTACTTGGAAATGCCTCATTTATCATGCTGTCATGTGCTACGTTTGCTTGTTTGGTTGAATAAATCAGGATTTTTCAGTTATTCGCGAAGAGAACTATTTCATTAATCTCTATGGATTAATCTATGAACAGGTTGGTGCATGCATGTGAAGTGCGAGTGAGTTGTATTGCCTTCCTTGTACTAGTGCACACTCAGGACGGCTTTATAGTACGAGTTCACCTAGTCAGTACGCCGCAGACAAGCGTGCCACTGTTGAACTTGCAACGGGTGAACCAATGAAGGTCAACGGCAAGGAAAATTCACTTTCCCACATGTGATCTGAGCGTGCTACGTTTGACTTTTTATCAAATAAATCACATGTCAGAAATGAATATGATAAAAAGAGGCATGACCAACAGCTATGATTTTCATCTAGTATAAAAATCAATACATCAGGATATCGGACACATATGTGTCAATATTGAGTCATATGACTGCAGAATTTTAACAGTCATAGGACAGAAATACAAATGATATAAATGACCGTGTGTATCCAGTAAATTGCATTTCTGTAGCCACATGTAACTTGAATGGCTGTTAGAATTAATAGAATAAATTTTAATTGCCTCTCAACGATTTAGAAACATGTGATTCATTTTTTCTTCTTTGTTTTTTTATTTCATTCAATATACATGTACAAACACTTAAACAGTATACAAGTACAAGAAACAAAACATACAATGTACATATAATGAATGTTTTAAATGAGAGAGAGAGAGAGAGAGAGAGAGAGCAAAATACACAATGTATTATTATTGTTAAAAACTTTATTTAGCAAGAACTTTCTGTAAATTTTACATTGTATACTCATCATAGATTAAGTCACTAATGCTTAACCTTGACACTCTAAATCAAACACAAACATAACGACCCATGTCCAAATCACCCAGAAAAGCGAGAACTTTCAAAACTTGCAAGTGAAGTTAAACACGTGTAACTCCACCTGAAAGTGAGACCGTATGCCCCGGGGTAAGCACTACTGACTTGGTATTACGTATGCATGTATTTATTGTAGATGTTTTGAAAATGGGAGCACAGTTGTAACACATTGTATATTTGTTTGTTATAATTAATATCAAACAATTGTTTGATATTAATTATGTTTTATCAACCACTTGTGCTGTCATTTCCATGAATTTCGGCATTATATTGACCTTTGGCTTTATCAACATCCAATCCGCTACTTAGACACATTGAAGGAAGATTTAAATCACGGAAGTAAGGACTTTGTGTATCTGAAAGTAAACGAGTGAGTCAGTGAGCAGGATGAAAGTTGGGCTCAACTTTATTTCACTAACACGTAAATATGTGTCAAGACACCATCAGTTATGTTGGTGAAATAGGAAGCATTAATGCATATTGATTGAGTGTTCTTTTTCGCAGACACTGGACATCAATTACTAACTTTTTTGCGGAGGACAATTCCTGTCTAGATTGAAAGTCTACAAGTAGATTTTTCTAAACCCGAATCAGTTCATTCGCCGATTCAATGAGAGACTAGTGTTTGTTTAGATTTGTAAGACTAGCGTTTCTTTAGATTTGTGAGACTAGCGTTTCTTTAGATTTGTGAGACTAGCGTTTCTTTAGATTTGTGAGACTAGTGTTTTTTTAAATTTGTGAGACTAATGTTTCGTTAGATTTGTGGGACTAGTATCTTTTAATTTGTGAGACTAGTGTTTCTTTAAATTTGTGAGACCAGTGGGTCTTTAGATTTGTGAGACTAAAAGGTTCTTTAGATTTGTGATTCTAGTGTTTCTTTAGATTTGTTAGACTATTGGTTCTTTAGATTTGTGAGACTAGTATCTTTAAATTTCTTAGACTAGCGTATCTTAAATTTTTTGAGACTAGTGTTTCTCTAGATTTGTGAGACTACTGTTTTCTTTAGATTCGTGAGACTAGCGTTTCTTTAGATTTGTGAGACTAGCGTTTCTTTAGATTTGTGAGACTTGTATCTTTAAATTTGTGAGACTACTGTTTCTTTAGATATGTGAGACTAGCGTTTCTTTAGATTTGTGAGACTAGTGGGTCTTTAGATTTGTGGGACTATTATTTCTTTAGATTTGTGAGACTAGTATCTTTACATTTGTTAGACTAGCGTATCTTGAAATTTTTTAGACTAGCATTTCTTTAGATTTGTGAGACTAGTGTTTCTTTAGATTTGTGAGACCAGTGGGTCTTTAGATTTGTGAGACTAGTGTTTCTTTAGATTTGTGAGACTAGAGTTTCTCTTGAGTTGTCCTTAACATCAGCCAATATTGTTTCCACCGAGTTATCATCGACTAAATCTTCATTCGTCTCAGTGGTTTCAGACAGTCCCCTTGTGTCCATCACATTGACATCGATCACAGTAGAATGTATATCTGCTTCGATTACTAAATCCGAATCTAAAGGAGTGTTGTTCGGAATCGTGTCCGGTAGATCACGGTCATCGATGTCATCGTTATTAAACCCGGCATTAATATACCCGTCTGTAATGTTCGATAAATTTCTTCCGCATTCAGATGTATCCTTTTCCGGCACAGACGCATTACCTTCATGTATACTGATGTCATCATTTTCGGGAGTTGAAACAATTCCAGTGTCAGTTACACCGTTATCCAATAATGAAGTATGGTCTCCGTTTTTATCAACAACATGTACACTATCAGCTGTGAGGTAATTAGAATCACGTGTGTCGTCATTGTCCTCAATTTCCGGAAGTACAGTGTGATCAGTGTGGATACTTTCACCTGAAGTTGTGATGTCTAAATTGGAAACACATTCATCATCACCTTCAGTGTCAGTAACTACAATTTCAGTAACGTCACCGGTATGGTCGCTTTTGTCAGATTTTTTTTCTAAATTTTCTGAACTGGAGCTGGAACTTGATGATTCAACAACAACAACATTCGGGACTGCAGTGATGTACACTAGAAAAATGTAGAATTTGTTATTAGTGAGTGGAGTAAAGTTAAACATTCAATTGAGGAATATTTTACTAATATCTGACGGCACCGGCTATATATAGCTGGTAATGTGAAAATGTATACCTTCGCAATGATTTTATGGTAATGGTGATTTCTTAATGTGCTAGTCGTTACAACTAGACGTCATGTTTCAAGTTATACGTAGTTTGACAAAAGGCCGTCGAACTGCATCTATTCTTGTAAAGATTTACTGAGTGGTTAGATTTGATTTCTTATTTAGTAACACAAGGTGACAGAAAACGAGTTTTTGCTACTTCAGTACAGTAACATGGAAGAATCATTGGTTTTATTAATGTCAGTCTGGATATTTGACCTTTTACTGCGCACTGAACATTGAGCTACAATAAAATGAATTTGTCTAAATCTCTTAAGTCATTAAATTCTAGACATATAAAAAGTGTTCACGTTTAGTACATGGCCATATAATCAAGTGAATCCGTCTTTAGCCACCTTGGTTACCCAGTGGGCAAAATGGAGCGCTTACAGACAACAGTTCCTCTCAACGCCTAGGCTCGAATCCCGATCGGGATAGAAGAGTGTCGGTTCGTTTGTCGAAGGTAGATGGTTTCTACGGGGACTCCTCTATCATTTATGAACTGACCGCATCCTCGATAAAGCGATAGAGCGGAAGTCTCCATTATAACACTCCACTTTGCCATATTCCTTGGCAACTAATGAGTGGTTTAATTACACTAGTGATTATTGTTGTTACATTTCAATGTCGTCTTGGTAAATCGCATGTGCATGTTGGATTTTTTGTATGTGTGTGTCTGAGGTTAACATACCATCCACTGTAGGTTTTGGAGGCTCCACATCACTATCGTCATTACTTTGGCCATCTGTTATGGGTTTTTCAACTTCTTTTCTATGAGAAAATTGAAGAAGAGGTATAGGTGAAAATTACATATAATTATTTTATAGTAAAATATTAGCAAGTATATTCATTGTTCTGAATATAGCCAAGTACAATGTATAAACCTGACGTATAAGATTAAGCTGATTATATATATCATTAACAAATTATAGTTATTATAACAAAGAGTAGACGAGATACGGATAGCCGAAAAACTCCCGATTGAAAGACAACAGCTATCTACATATAACTAATGAAGGGCCGAGATGAGCTACCGATTCGGCACTAATTAGTCGCTTGGTGATAAACGTTCGACAGGCCAATACTGTAATGGTTGTATTTCATCAGTTGAGAAGATGCGATGAGCAATATGTTTAACGTTCCAAGCAAGAATATAAATCTCACATATATCGAGACGTCGCCAGCTATAGGCAAAGTTGCATAAATTTTGCCTGTGCGTTGCGCTTATGGCATTATACAGCAGGGTAAGCCAAGCCTACCGTGACACGGGAGCTCGTTTATTTTAAGTTACGAAAGAACCGTGACTTTTTTTCGTAATGCCGAGTGCTTGGCAAAAGAACAGTCACTACACACTTTCAAGTCTTGAGTCAGACCCGATCGGGGTTCGATTCCACGACATCCTACTTACGGAGCGAGCACTCTACCGACTGAGCTACCGCAGTTAAAAAAGTGTATATGCTGTCCTTCAGCTTTGAGTTTATACAATGTCAGTAATAAGAAATGTAACATTCTATAAAGTAATACTCACTGTTTTGGTTTTTTATGTTTAATGTAACAGAAATATACTGCTAGAATGCTGGAAACCCCAAAGTATACCCCTATAGTAATAAATGATGTTATCGGGAGGGAGGAGTCTGACGTTGTCTCGTTAATGGTGGAATTGTTATCTGTAATAACGAAATAATAATTATTAGGACAATACATAATTATATAAGCTACATATTTGTTGTGTTTGGCAATTTAAATTGGTATACCAAGGGACACAAACTGTCACCGCTGCTTGCTAATTTGTTTCTTTATTTGTATGAAGCTAAGATGCATATAAATGTGTCTTGTAGTAATCAGGCCCGTAGCAACGTTTTTGAAAGTGGGGGGGCCACATGTTGTGTAATTCGACCTCGAGCCTACTAGGGGGGTTTGGGGGCATGCCCCCCCCCCCCCCCCCCAGAAAAATTTTAAAAATCAGAAGGTCTGAGACGTCATTTCCTGCATTCTCATATATCAATCAGCTGGTGGTTTAATCGGCACATTTTACATACAATTTCTAATTTTAATTATAAAAATTCAAAAAGTTGTACTAACGGATTACCAAAATTATTGGTGGAGAACACAGAGATTTCTTTGGAAAAAATTTGGTAGGACCACGAACCTTCCACAAATAATATGACAGAACTTTTTGATACCGGCTCTGAAAGACCTGAGATGGCACTAGGGGGGTCTGGGGGCATGCCCCCCAGAAAAATTTTAAAAATCAGAAGGTCTGAGACGTCATTTCCTGCATTCTCAATTTGATTCTGTCTTCCAATATTGTTTCTTGTTTCAACTTGATTTTTTTGATTTCCGCAATATTTCTGGACAATATACTCTGATACATGGTGATTATATAACATAAAATTAAAAGTCTCCAATACGATTTCGGAAGTCACTCTAGAATGATAACACGCGGAATAGGAAACGGTACCGTATGTTCTCCAGTCCGGATTTGACCTTTGTTTACACACTATTTAAACGACAATCACATGCTAGCTTCAGTAAAACTATCACAAAGATTAAAATTATATAGCTTACGCGTTCATGAAGTTATACAAGTTTATTTTTAACAGGTTTTCATACATTTTTTCTAAAATATTTTTATAAGCCCACAAAAAAGTGGGGGGGGGGGCCCGGCCCCCCTGGCCCCCCCGGATACTACGGGCCTGGTAGTAATAAAAAGAACTGAGAAGACACCATAACAAACCTACCAACAATCGATAGAAAGAAGAAAATAAACACATAGTGAAAGTTTCTGTTTTTGTGAGCCACTAGACATAATGTCGTTATTTTTTGTTGGGATCAAGTTCTGCTTCGAACACCTATCCGTGAATTTTACCAGCATTTCCAGTATATATATTACGCATTCCATATAATATCAAACTTCATCAGACCTCAAAGCAGCACGTACTTGTTACGGTTTCTGTATTGTCCGTTGTGTCCGACTGACTCGTTATGTTACCTGTCCATACAGTAATTGTTGTTTCTGGGGAGCTTGAAATATCCTGTGCGTTGATCTCGACATGATGTATCTGGCAAGCTGACCATATAAACATTATATACAAGATGTATATGGAATCCATTCTACAAAACACCGTCAAAAATAATAGAATCGTTTAGCAATAAAACTAGTTATGATTTATACTATACAGTCTGTTTTCTATCACTCAAGTGTTGTTGTCAAGATTTATACCTCAAAACAATAATTTTATTGCATTATAAAACTAATTTAACTCTTTTCAGATACATTTTAGTCATCAGTTTTTTTTAAACTACCTTATGTAAGTACAGTCCGACCTGCCTTATAGCTCTAAGGTCACCTCTATATTAGGATCACCTGCTTATAAAGGCCAGTAGAATTGTATCCCGATTGTTCTTTATTCATATTATTTGAACCTGTATAAAAAGGCCACCTGCCCATAAAGGCCACCGTTACTGGTTCTCTTGGGTGGTTTTTATAGACAGGTTTGTCTGTACTAGAAAGGTTATGTTGTTTATGTTTGACATTTAAACGAGTAATGAAAATCACCCATAATAACCGGGGAAGGAGGGGGTTTAAATTAATACTCTTTTACAGGTTACAAAGTTGCCTCATTTTCGGCATAATAATTAAACAGTGGCGAAAAAGATTATTTGGTATCTCAGCAGTACTGTCAAAATGTGCTACATTTGAATGTATTATTTCAGAAAAAATTCAAAAGTAGCCCATGACAACTTCGTAGTCTGAAATATTAAATATTCCCACTGACCATGTCATCCTTGCGACTTTGGGTCCTTTTTGTAGGTTAATGCGATATAAAACCCTATCATATATAGGCGATATATGAGCGTCTTGTTCCAGTGGACCTCTGTACCCGAATGGTTTAAAACGACTTACGGATAACATCGCCTTTCAGAACCTAAGTTTCAATCCCACTAAGACAGGTTCTACTGTGTCAGTTCCGGTCCCTTGCCGGACGTCGGGGATTTTCTCAATTAAAATAGTCTACCATTACAGAACCGATCGCCTCGATATCAATGAAATATACTTGTCTCCTTAGTTAGACATTTTTTCTCTACCCCACTCCTTGTTGCAATAGTTTTCGATAACATTTTACAACCATTTAAAAACTCGTCTCTTATTTGATCTTATTTACTGATTGATCATTACCAGTTATCAATTACTTACTGATTTAAGTGATCAGAAGAAAACTTATTGTGTAGGTGGTATTGCATCACTGAACTATGTATAATTTATTGTTTACCTTTGAATCGATAAAAAATACACAAGTTACTCCATTAATTTCTCGAGTGTATGTACTCTGGTGTTTAAATTATTTCAAAGGTCAACAAAAATTTTACGGGTCTCCCTTTAACAAGATGTTATACATCGTTCAAACATTTAAATGACAACTAATTGTTAAAATATTTCTCTCCATTACGATAAATTAACAGATATTGTTTCCTTCTGATTTTATAAAACACTTTTATTACTCTAAGTTTAGTCATCACTGATATATTCTATTAGTAGTAATAATGACTTATATATGTCACTGGAATTGAACATATCGTTACGGACAAATATTTCGAAATTTGACTGTGCTTTCATTTTTTAAGAACCGAAAATAGCATTTTAAGTTTTAAGAATTTGTCTTCTCCTGACAAGTCGTTTAATGACCTTGTCTTGTTGTACAGGAGGCCTAACCTTTGATTTTAAAGTATTAAACGCTTAAGTATACTAATCTTAATTAGACAGCTGGCAATTAAAGACCCTTATTTGGACCAATGTTTTCTAAAGAAAATTTATTTAATCATTGAAATAACAGTATCGTCTTTGCATTAGAACTTATAAGACACATTGACAAAATGGTGATCCTTCCAAATCCTGAAAACAGACCTTTTGATAGGCTGATCATATGACTTAGGGATGTTGCTGTATCATAACACCATACAATATAGATTTTGAATGTATATATCCCAGTATAAATTCTGATGGATAAGACGGTAGAAAATTGAATGAAGGTTGGTAAATGTATACTGCAACATTTAAGATACAAGCGCATAAACATCTAGAAATTGGTATAAATTAAATGAAGTTTGGTAAAATTATATTGAAATATTTAAGATACAAGTCAATGATTAAAGATAAAAAACAAACTATTTTACTAAAAGTTTGTTAAATTCAAATTAACAAATTAAAATTAAAAACAGATGAATTGCATCAATCAAGTTTTAGGTAAAATGGCTACAAAATGATATGGTGTATACATAAAATGTTTACCTGTTGTATTCATTTTAGTACAATATCCTCATATATCCATCTTTGTCGATATCCGATCTATATTAATTGTTTGTCGCTTTATTTCCTGTATGGTATGTTTTTTCTCCCTCTCTTTTCCGTTTCCTATAACATTTTATGCGCTGACGTTGTAAATGTTGTCGTCGAGTTATGTCCCTTGAACCGCGTTCACTGTACATACATTCATTTTACTCACTGCACGGAGGTAGGTTGGTCCTGATATCTACTCCCACACCGGGAGCGGGTGTATTTGGTTCTCAAGAAACAATTCTAGTTATTAATTTGTTTATTTATGGATCGCTGAAGCATCAAAACAAAAATACTAATACTAATTTATATTCAAATCACAATCCCAAAACTAAGTGAAAAGAAACATACCAATCCATATCTAAATCACAATACCTAACAAACAAACAATTCCATGTCCAAATCACAACCTTAAAGCAAAGTAAAAACAACCATACCAATCCATGTCTTAATCACAATCCCAAAGCAAATTTAAAACTTGAATAAATTTAACCACAACAGTTAATGTTCGACAAAGCTGTATCTGAACGTCTACAGACACTTAGTTATGAGAAGTGCTTACTGTTCCGGAGCACTTAGCATTATGCTTCTGTTAAAATTTCACTTATTTTGCTAGTGTCAAAATGTTTTATGTGTTGAGTGAACGTTTCTATGTAAGAAATACCAAAGTGATTTTTATAATTTTATATCAACTAAGACTGAGGGGGAGGCTAACAAACTAATAAACTTCTGATTGGTAGTAATCAAATCTCTAACAAGAATCTTTTTGTAGAGAAACAGCTAGATGTTTCTTGGAGGCGATTGCGAATATGGTTCCGTACTCATGCAATAAAGATCAAATATACCAATCTATAGTGTCTTAATCTCCTCATATAATCTCACCTGCAATAGAGAACCTGTACATGAATTATATCTTTACTATGTCATATGATATAGCTCTTATATTCATCTCATAAGTTCCGTAATAAGTCAGTTTATCAAACAGTTGGCATCATTAATGAAATTGTGTTTCGAAGCCTTTTGCTAATAACAAACCTCAAAGCAAGATACATAAGTTTTGGTAGTAGAAATTTTGAATGGGAGAAAAACGGAGGAATTAAACATTCAATTATGTCATGTGGCAATTCATTAAGCTTATCAATCAAATGCTTTTTACTTTTACCATCAGAGACAATATTGCAAACGGTGATTATTGCTGTTTTTCCAGAACTATATTCAAGTTTGCTAGTTGTAACAAACAGACGTCACTGAGGATGCTTTCACTGCATCCTCATCCTCAGTGACATCTGGCGGCGTAAACTTAAAACTTTATCACTTTGTTTGGGATCGGGAATATACGTGCAGATGCTGAAGGGGTGCTTTCACTGCATCCTCATCCTCAGTGGCATCTGGCGGTGAAAACTTAAAACTTCATCACTTTGTTTGGGATCGGGAATATACGTGCAGATGCTGAAGGATTTAAATTTATCCTATTGGACATTGTGCTAGAACGGCATATAACATAAACCCACCCTCCCGAACCCCGACATCCACTGTTGCAATTTGCAAACCCGATTATTGTTATATTCCTATAACTGTATTCAAGTTTGCTAGTTGTAACAAACAGAGGTCACTGAGGATAGTTTATGAACTGAGAATGCGTTTACTTTGAACATACACATGTATTTTCAGCAACCTGAAATATGACAGTATTCTGGTAAAATGTTAACATATAGGTAAGTCTGATACAGTAATTTGTTTCAGGCACCCTTGTTCCAGTTCAAACACGAATATATTAAAACAAATTACATATTTATTGTCAGATAAAAAAGATTACACAACAAATGGATTTTAACAGCAGATATGAACAAACATAATATATAAATATATATATAACCCATATTGTCAAATCAACATTAAAGTAAGTTCACAAAACAAAATAAAAAACTGCCTATACATGTCACAAATATCAGCAATGAAGGTAATTAACGAAATAATTGTTTGATATATTTACCAAATCAGGGCATTAAAATCCTCACGACAAGGCATGGAACTTCCAGTATAACTTAACACATCCTAACCCGTTTGTCGTTTATCATAAAGATAATTGATTAACTTCTATTTGCTAGTTATCTAGCAATCAAAATAATATATACGTACAACATTCACAATTATTTAAGAAAAATAAAATATATCCAAACAATGTTTATCAAAAGGGTATACAATATATATAACTTTATAAAAATGTACGAAGTAAACTGCCATTTATTTATCACGAAGTATGAAAATTGTCCTGAACTACATGGCATAAAATGAATTGAATATGTACAATATAAAGTCTGCAATGTTAAATCTTTCTGTGTTCACCTTAAGATACATGACAAGTTAAACCATGTTTCCAACTTATGTTTAATTATTTTTTGTCAACCTTAAAATAAATGATAACGTGAAACCAATGTTATACTATAGAAGATACATTTAAGTTAAACGATGATATCAAATTACACCGTGTCCAGGTTAAGGTTATAATAATACACCCAACAAAAAAGTTAGAAACCATTGTAAAATTTGAAATAAAAAATCCTAAAACTGAAAAATTTAAAATCGATCTGTATTTTGTTCTTATCCTTTCTCGTTTCAAATGATGTAATGATTTGTTTTGTGTATGAAATTAAATCTCCTTAATGAAACTTTGAGAAGTGTAAATATGAAATGATATGATATATGTTGTACAAAATTAACAATGTTTTTGATGTGGCCCTTAACTTTTTTGTTGAGAATATTTAACCAATCTTAGACCGCTTTAAGACGCTTGATGATGATAAGTCAATCCTTGTCATTTTGGTAATGATAGTGTTGAATCAATCTTTGTCCTAATTCAGATACTTGATAAATTAATCAAATAGTAAACCACTTAGAGACACTTGATAACGTTAAACCAGTCTTTGAAACAATGTATGATAATATATCTGACCATTCACAATTCCGTTTTCTGAAGACTGGCTACAAATAGAAATAGAAAACATATGTAATAAAGGTCTTTATATCAAACACAGGTATACTGGTCCATGTGATGTATTAGAAAACAAACATACTCCATAATCGTTGTCCAAATCATAATCTCTACGACAAATATAAAAGCTTCAAAAACTATCAAATTAAGCTAAAAAACTTGAAGTTCCATACAGAAAATAGGTCGAATTCTCCAGAACTAAGAATAAAAGGAACATATAACATCAAATATATCCAGGACAATCCTTGACACAGAGACATCAAATGTATCAACAACATTGTGATAACGTCCATCAAACTTTTTGAGAGCCTTGTTAAGAGTAGGGTTGCAATTCATGTGGCAACAATTTATTTATTAGCAGATTGTTTCGTAATATTAGTTTTTGTAATAACAATAATGGGCTTTGGCGGTCTAAAGTACTGGTGTATCATAAGATTTATAACTACGTAAGTTGGAACCCCATTGACATACCTTGTGTAAGAGTGTTGTAATGTTCCAAGGCCAAGGTCAGTGTATTTTTGTGAACAATTTTGATTTCTCCATTCCTGAATTTCCCCAAATAAAGATAAAATTATCTTGACAGGGGCGAAAAAAAAACTAATTTACTCACCCCAAACTACCACATTTTATTATCAATATTAATTCCATGTATAATGAAATTGGTACGCTACAACAAATAGCATATCAATTTATAAACTTTACCTGCGACTTTCTTAAATCCCTTGCGTTTCATTATGTCACTTAAATCAGCAAGAGTTTTGGATTTTGACTCTTTGAACCATTGGAATAAAACTAAGCTACATTTCTCTTCACTTGATCTTGGAATATCAGTGTCTATCTTTTGAACAAATTTTTCATCAACTTCTAGGATCTTAGCAAGATCATGCCATTGTTTTGCTATAATTTCAAAGCGAGCAACCATATTGATGCCTTTGATCAACCTCACACCTGGAACATAAATATATGCATTCTATCATGTTATTAACTTGTTTCAAGTTCGTAATGTTTAAGATCACTATTTCACTTTCGACTTAAATATGTTCCATTACATATGTTTCTTTATCGTTTAAATATATGTCATTAAAACATCAGAAAAGTAACAGACAAAACCTTACATTCGTTGTCATAGACGCGATTTAAATTTTCAAAAGTTGAAATCAATTTCGAATAAATTTATAGAAAAATTACATCCTTAATAGACAATTATAATATTTTATTTACTATAAAACAAACTACGTAAAACGGAAAGTACCAACAAAAATCCTAAATTATTTGATGTTTATTTTTTCTGTATATTTCCTCTACATGTGTGTTGGATTCCCCAAACTTAAGAAAGTAAATACATTCTAATTTATTAAATAAGTGAAAACATACTTTCATTATTGCTAGAGGAGGAGCATCTTAATTTAAACTCTTCGTCTTTCAGCCATTGGACTAGATCAGATAATCCCAACGGTTTTAAAATTTCTTCAAGTTGTTTCATCTAGGCAAAAAATAAATATGTAAAATTGCATAAACATAGATCCATATTTTTCACTGTTACTGTTTATAAGATCATATTTTTAGAACAAGGCTTTCATGTATTCAACTTTTTTAAAAATGACCATACTATATATACAATAGACGGAAATGAACTACATGTAAAACAGACAACTAGCAAGTGCCTTGAAGTCTAACATTATTGGGGATTTTCATTCATTTAGTAAGCTGTGTCCAAGATTGCCCTGAATATTTTTGACGTCTCATAGTTCCATGTTCCTTTCACACAATTTTGATTACACACGTGGCGGGTGTAGCTAGCTAAACAGGAGGTGCTTACCCTTCCGGAGCACCCGGCCTCACTTCCCTGGTGAAAGTTCACGTGTCTAACCTAACTTGTCAGTTCCAAAGTTTTTACTTTGCTTCTAGATTGTGATTCGGAAATGGATTAGTGTTTGTTTTTGACTATGATTACATGGCTTTTCTAACAGATCTTTGTTGTTAGTCAGACAATAAACATTTGGAATGTCAAATAATTTTCGTTAAATATTTTATTAATATATCTGGAATCTGCTAAAAATTTTATTTGCAATAACATGTCTGACAACACTTACCCTATCATAGTCGTCCAGCTCGGAATCATTGACCCATGTTTTCAGAATCTGTTCATTGATAACCTGATTCTGACCATTGTGCACTTTAAATGGATCTTGTGTTATTTGGCTCTTTAAATATTCCGCTAATTTAGACGGACGAAGGGTTATATTTGAAGCTATTGTTCGTAAAGTCTTTTCATCAAATAAAGCTGAAAATGGTATTAATTAAAAATTATAAAAATAACAATAACAACATGCTTGATAGTATAAAAGTCAATTTTTTTTGTATGTTTGGGAATGCAAATGAACGTTTTCCCCTCAAAACACGATTATGCAACACAATCAAGGTACAAAGTTTTGATTGTTTGTGATCATATAGGTTATAAACACGCTAAATAAAAAATCATAATAATAACAATATGTTTGCTATTGTAATGAGTTAAAAACTAAAATTACCATAGCGTAGGAATACAGATGTTTGTACCATTACAAATGCCGGCTTATGTTTCTGCAATCTCATTAACCGATTATTTCGTTAAAATAACAGAAAATGCTTGAAAAATTAAATTGAGAAATTTAATTATAATACTAATAGTAACATAATATAATGCTCAGTCTCCTTACTCAAGGTCAAATTTTCTATATTTTCATAAGCAATATCATTTATTATGTATTGTTTGATACATGTCCCTCAATGTATTCAGATACATAAACATGCCGTTAAGTCATTTTGTATGTACAGCATTAACAATTAACTTTCAACTAGTGTGCCCTTATCGGATTTGTTCTATTTATGAGAGTTAATGTTGTTTTCTGTTGATAAGAATAGTAAAACTGTCATCAAAATACATACCTTTCTTACTTTTTTCAGACCTATCTACCTGTTAATAAAAGAAATATATACTAGAAAATAAATGAATGTCGATACAACGGAGTTCGTATATATACCCTTTAACATTGGTGTTAAACGTTTTGGAAACAGTTTATATTTTACTTTCCTTGGATAATGTAGTTTTTATTGGAAAATATGAACTGAAGCGATGCAATCTCGAATGAAATAAATTGTTTCACAGAAACGTTATGTAGTATTACGTGGTACAATAGAGAATCCTATTTGTCAATACTGCCCACCATAATAATACTATCTTATTTACCCTTCATTACTTCGATAGACAAAACGTTTTTATTAATTATATGTTTGTATTTAATAGGGTACTTAAGTTGGCTGTTGTACCCTCCCGAAAATATGGCGTCAGAGAATCAACCTTTGTTTCGAATATCGACAACTTTTTGCGACCTCATCGTTTGACGCCATTTAAATTATTATTCTTAATGGCTTGTACCCGAAAGTAACAAATTCACACTGGTCACAGGCGGTCGTGACTTACAACCCTCTTTTTGTGTATTATTTAAAAAGATGCATACGTACCAATCAAATGGTATCATATCATCCTTGTTTAAATGAAGGAACATAATATTATGAATTAGGTTGTTAAATAACAAGATTGTATTCTTACCCATTATCACACAATGTTTTGTCATAAATGATAATTTGTAAAGTATCGGAATAGTCTATAATTTGTGACAAATATCTATCTAGATTTGTTTTTATTTTCTGGATCATTTAATTATCAAAACAAATCCAGGACGTTATTTTACAATTAATTTGTCACTTACCCATCCGATTTCTGATTGTTTGACGATAATCGTTGTTGGTTGGCTGCAAGAAAAGAAAAACAATAAAATACAGATATATTAATCCAAATCACAACACAAAGCAAAGATTTCAAAAACTGGCAAACAAATTTTAAAATGCTGAAGTGGTTTGGGGTTTAAGGTACAATTATATGTTGTTGTGCAGAGTTCAATAACTTACTGCAATGGAAAATCATCCTAACTTAGGAGGTTACACAGAAATAAAATACAATTTCAACAAGAATATTTAAGAAATAATATAAACCGATGATCTTAAATGTTCAGAAAAATACAGATATAATACAAACCAAATTACCTGGTTAATTTGGTTAATTAAAAAATAACAATTCTAATTACATATTATACAACTGGTAATTTTACAGCATAACACTATTTGGAATACAATTTCCCATTAGAAGTGCTTGAGCTACATTTATGAAACCAACATTGTTCAAGGTTTTTAATAACTTCATTGCAACATACCCTTTCTGTAAATTAGCTTTAGGTATTAGGAATTTAAATGTCTCATTTTCCACCTCTAAGAGTACATTTACTTTTACCCACTCTTCATCTTTTTCTCGAATCAAAACTATTGACTCTAAAAAGGAAATATATATGGTAGTATATTAGATTATGAAATATTATAGGCAAATTCACGTGCATCCATATTCTTTCAAATGTAATGTACAAACACTTTTTCCAATTACCGATATTTACACAAAAAGTTGTTCTTGCAATTTATATAATCATAAAAAAATGTGTAAATTTTATGAATATGCAATGTTCTCATCTCACCACCTTTAAATAATTCACTGGCATACTATATCTAATTTTAATTTTTATAATAACACGAAGAATATGGCTATTTAGATCTCTTTATTTTTTTTTCATTTGGAAAAAAACATAATTTTTCAGACATGCTAGCAAATACGAACTATTTTAAGTGAATATGTGATAAAATGTATGTGTTGTGAATAAAAATAGGTGCAGTAAGTTTAAACATATGGTGAATTTAAAGTGAAACGTCTATTTGTATAAAGAATAAAATATTTAGTACGTGTCAGCATTTATCCTGTCTAAAAATTATAGGACTTCTCGGTCTTCTTGAAGGAAAGATATAAACGAGTTACTGTACTCGAATTACTTTCATTTTTAAAGTATGAGGTAATTTCAAAGTTATGTTGCTTTTTATACAACTGCTTTGTGTTCATAACTTTTTTAATAGTGGTCGATTTGATAAACATTACTGTCGGAGTTATTATGCGTCTTAGTTTATGTTACAACTAATTGTGGCTTTCATCTATTGCACATATCTAAATTATGTATTTGTATTGTAATACATGTAAATATATATCGAATTTCATTAATATTTGATTGATGTTGGTCTCTTGGTTTCATTTTGTCGATTTTCCAAGAACAAAATTTGGAGGTTAAATTTGAAACTTTCTTAAGGAAAACAAGTTTTTAGAAATGCTTTCAATCCAACAAGAGCATACTGGTCCACATTCAAAGCAAATCTCAAAAACAAAGTAAACAATGAAATTTGAAATATTTACTACAGTGAAGTGAGACCGGGTGCACCAGAAGGTTAAGCTCCGCCTTCAGCTGGCTAAACCCACAACGTATGATAGAAAATTGTAAATGAAAAGCGCTGGGATCTAAGAGGCGTCAAGTACACCACGATAACTTTGGATACAGAGACATCATATTTATCAACAATATTGTAATGGCGGCCGTAAAATTTTTAATGGCCTTTTTAAGCGTAGGTTCATAATTATTGTAACATCAATGTCGTGTGTACAGGGGTTTTTTCTTTATATTACCGCCATTGTTCCAAAATACAATGAAATATAAATAAATTGCACCAGAGTGTGTGTATGATAAAAATGTGAAATAAGATAAAAATAATATTTTTTTAGAAAGAAGTGTTAATATATTATAAAATTGCCCGCAAATATTGCATTGTGGTGAGGTTAATAAATTGTATATTAGTGCAGGGTATATTACTAATACCTCTCTTTTCAATCAGAACCCCTAAAATTTCAAAATTGAAATGCAGTTCTTATATTAAAGAATTCAATAATAAAAAAACAAACATTGAAACCAAATTCAAATCACAATTCCCAATTATAAAATAATTCCTATACAAATACCTATGCAAATCC
This sequence comes from Anadara kagoshimensis, assembly GCA_021292105.1. Taxonomy (NCBI): domain Eukaryota; kingdom Metazoa; phylum Mollusca; class Bivalvia; order Arcoida; family Arcidae; genus Anadara; species Anadara kagoshimensis. Next base: position 46,978,497 of record CM037864.1, read on the forward strand.
ATTCTAAAAAGCCTCAAACAAGTACACAATAAAATAATCAACATAAATACATATCAATACCATTGATTATAAAACCCTAGAGATAGAACTCCCTTTAATGTCATATTAGATTGTTTTCAAAATGACTATCTAATTGAAAATTGAAAACGTAAAAAACCAGAAATTTTACGTATCATAAAAATGTATCGTAATTCAATTGGTAACGAGGTAAGTCAGATTACATAATATCTAATTAACACCAAGATAACACTGATGGTAATGTAAACACATTTAAAAGTTTGTCGAAATTGCATACTATTGCCAATTTGTTTAAAGCTTTCAATAATATTGCTCTCTTTGAAAATAAACATATCTATATACTCACCACTTGACTCTTGTAATTTCCCTGTACATGGAAGAGTTACCCGTAACGGCTTTTCAATATCTCCTGATAAAGTCAGTTCTAGCAATGGGCTTAAACCAAAAGGTTTAACCTGAAAAAATCAAATGTTAAGTGATTATTATATTTTTGACTTTTGCTTTTGGCATTTATTAGTTAATGAACTTGCAATTAAAAGAAAGCACAACACAATATGAAAGTGTATATACATAGTAGTAGCAAATTTACCAGAAACAAGAAAATTATAAAACTACTAGGTTAACGATTGACCATATTTACCATCAGGATTGGGATAGGAAAGCAACCATTAAAGTCAGGACCAAATAACATGCTTTAAGTATAATTATGTGCAAAAAGAAAAAGTTTGTATCTAAAGAACTTGGGAAAAGTCAGTTCAACCAAGAGCATGGCGACAATAATTAAAATACTAAAGCCAAGCAAGACAAGAATAGACAAATGTAACGGGTACAGAACCCGTACGCTGTAGAATTTGATACATAGTGTAACTAATATAATATTTGTAGATCAAGCATCCTACTTCAAACAGTGATCTGGTAACACCTTAAGTTAATATATCTCGATTTTATTTAAGAAATGTAAAATTATCGCTACAATAATTTATTTTATCCATGGTTCCGATAAATGTAAGGGATGGATAGAACTGATTTTTCTATTGTCAGTTCTAGTTTGTTTATGTTACTGCTTAGTATATGTTTTAAGCTGCTTTATACTGTTTTTTTAAAAAAAAATACATAGTATAATTATTATATTCTTACAATAACGGTTAAGATACAATCTTCTGTCACGGTTCCGGGGTCAACTGTTATGGTGACCTTTTCATCTATCGATGACGTAAATTTTCCACCATCGTTTTGAATTTCAAATTCGTCGGTAATAACTGTTTGTTGTTGCTGTTGCGTACTGTTTATCTCACATTCATTACTGGATAATACTATGATTTCTTTCGGGCATTTCTGCAGAACTGTTCTGAATTTTATTTGACTCTGAATTTAGATGAATAAAGAAAATGTAAAGATATGTACATATGCATATATGACCAACGTTGGTTAGGGTTCGCTTAAATCTGAATTTGAAATTCATCAAAACCTGAGATATACTTCCTCACGCAATGTATTTTCTTAGCTAAATTTGGTAAAATATATTTGGTCCTTTTGATATCTTTTCAACATATTGAAACAATTTTGGTTTTATAATTTTGGTCCTAGCAATTCTGATGAGGAATTGTATTCCGAAACGGCCGTCCAGTACTGTAAATTAAAGCTAGTATAATATGGAATTAAATATACCAAGTAATTTCTAATTCCAATAAAAAAACAAAACGGGCATACCAACCCGTGTTCAATCCCAAAGTAAAGAAAAGGTTTTCTATCTTGTAATTCAAGTTCAATACGCAAACTGCCACCGGGGGGGGGGGAGGAGTGCGACCGGATGCACCTTTTATTTACCTGGCTTAACCCGCCAGGTGTTATCAAATATCCAATAAATGATTCATTTGAAATACTGATCATTAAAGCATGTAATATTACATACATTGCTTTATGAGAATATATTTAATTAGCTAGTTACCTCATTAGAAGATGGGTACACGATTTCTGTATCACATTTCTCCCAGTTTTTATTATCATAGTTCACAAATATGGCTGATCTCGTGTCACTTGTTAATGACATGTTTAGAATATCATACACGTCTACGGTCATCGACGTCTGGAATAAGAAAACGAAACAATAGTTAACATATAGTGAGATAAGAAATATACGTCACTAGGATGGGTTATATGTGCTTAGTAGTTTATTAGAATAGAAAACAACAAACAATTTCGAGCTAGCTTTACCCAATGTACAAACGACATAAAACATGAAGCAGCAATGCACATTAGGAAAACCATGATAAAATTATTGTAATCAAATCAAAAACAAACATACTAATCTATGTCCGTTTTACAATCCAGAAGCAAAGTAAAAAAAACTTTGGAACTGACAAGTTAGGTTAGACACGTGAACTTCCACCAAGGAAGTGAGGCCGGGTGCTCCAGAAGGGTAAGCACCTCCTGTAAGTCAGATGTAAGACGATCAATGGACCGTTGAATGTAACATAATGAACTAATCTCTGATACCTCTTGTGACGTGTATAAATGATAAAAGTCCATATTAAATGAAACTAATAACTTACCTTCATATTGGATCCTCCATCCAGTTTGAATATTGGTGATGTTTTGTCACTAGAAACGTGATAACCAGCAAATTTTACTTTCACAGAGGTTTTTTCATCCTTCCTTACTTTAATCTTTTCATTCCACGATACATCTTGTATGAACAACTTAAGCAAGACATCATTTTTCTTATCTGTGTACCTGAAAAATATTGTTAGTAGTTGAAGGAAAATTAGACCAGGAGATCATACAGAAATTGTCTACCGTTGAGGCGCCAAATTTTCAGAAAAGCAGTTTTGCAAAAAGTATTTTAAAAATTCATTTATCACGCAAATTGATCCGAAAAACTTCGTTTTCAAAACTACCAAGTTGATTTTACGATATATTTGTGGTTTAAAGAAAATATTGTAATAGAATGTATAATTTGGATACCCGTTTTATCACGTCAAAAGCGTGGTGTGGGTGTCATAAAGTCCAAATATGGACAGCATTTTTGTGTAAAAAATTAAATAACGCAAACAAAGAATGGGAATTTTTTTCTATATTGTTAGCAGATTTAGAGTTTTATACTTTTTAAAATAAATAGAAAGGAAAATAACAAGGATTACTTTTACTCAACGTGCAATTCAAATCTGTAAAATGCATATGATTCTATAATTTATAATAATAATACGTACGTTAGCACAGTACAATCCGTCTGGTAACAGACTAAACAGGCTAGCCTTTGTTCCTTAGGAATCATTCCAAACATCCCATATGCTAATTTTCTATGATATCTAACTTCTGCTTTGTTGCATTCTTTTGCAAATGTTTCCACTTCGTTTACCTAAAATACCGATAACAATTGCAAAAGAGGTTATATCGTAAAGTGAATTTTAACCAGTTAACGAATTTAAATACAAAATGTTGGATAGGTTTATCATTTAACGAGAAAGGCTTTGAATGGCTCTGAACATTTCCGATCACATAAGTAAAATTGCTTTACTATGCAACAGAATAATTGAATGTAAATTGGCGCCGGATCTAACTACTCTTCTAAATTTATTTTATATCGAATAATATCATAAATGAAGAGGCGCAAAAATATCTTAACTCCAGGAGTTTGAATTGTAATGCTGTTAAAATATCGAAACTGCCATGGGGATGAGGATTACATTGCTTTGTTTCTGATTTGATATACATTTTGTATAATTCTAATTACCTATCTATTGATTTTATTATTTTTTTCATTTAATACAGAATAATCAGCGAGATGATACTAATTTCTAGATAAAGTGGACAATTTATGTTTTATCTTTATTCTATAGCCAAAACCAAACCTTATCCTTTGAGTTAGTTTTTCTTTATTATTTGTAAATTTATAAGCAAGTTTATCATATAACGAGGATGTTCGCAAAAACAGTTAACTTACCTTTTCCATTAATTTATCAACGATATTCTCTTCTTCCTCCTTTTCATCTTTTCCTTAAATAGAGAAAAGTGGAAGGTAATTTTACGATACCTCTTATTGCTAGAACTTTAAATGTGTCCTACACTACAACAAAGCGCCAAACAACTTGCAGTGGAAATAAAATAAAACAAATAAATAATCGAAGGTACTCTTCCCATACTTATACAAAGATATATATTTCTTATAACAACGACATTTTCGTGACCATTGGCGGAAAAGGGATCAGAAAATTATTGGTTGAATTGCTATTCATTCCTAGTCCCATAATTATTTTCTAATTGGCAATCCTAAATTGTCCACTGCCAAGGTCATTTTCGAATACAAACTGTAAATCTGTCTTTCATTGGATGTCAAGTAATGGGATACAGTGCAATTGTTTATAAAAACTCCAAATATAGTCAGAAAACCTATGAGATATGTTACATCATATGGTTTAACCGGCCCGACAGACAAAAACCTGTGTACATTGAGGGGTTCAAAGTAAAATGATATTTGGAAAAGAATTAGATAATAAACAAAAAAAGTATTTTTAGTAAGCTATCAGCTATGTATATTTTTAAATCATAAAGATTTTGAAATTGTCACCATAGTTATCATTCTATGTTAAATCAAGAAGCATATGTTTATGTAAATAAAATCAATGATTATTAGAATCTGGTTATTTATAATATGAAATAAAATAATTTTGTAGCTATCACGTTTACTGTCACTAAAATGTCTCATAAAGGAATAAAGCGATAGAACATGAAAACAAGAATTATATATAGATATTCTTATTATAAAACTCTCTCAACATGGATTTGGATACAAAGTACGCCAAGTACTGTTGTTGTTTTTGGTCCAAACCGTCCAGTGTTTTTGAGAACGAGTCTGTCATAATCAAAAGCAAACATAATTATCCATGTCCGAATAACAACACAGATGCAAAGTAAGAACTTTGTACCTGACAAGTCAGGTTAGACACGTGAACTTCCACCAGGAAAGTGAGACCGGGTGCTCCGATAGGGTAAGCACTTCCTGTTTAGCTAACTACACCCGACACGTGTGTAATCAAAACTGTGTGAAAGGGATGGAACTATGGGACGTCAAACATATCCAGGACATTCCTGGACACAGAGACATCAAACTTATCAACAATACCATAAAACTTTTTGAGGGCCTTGATAAGCCTAGGTTTGCAATATCCTTGAGCTTGTTGTGGTTTAGACATGGCTTGAAATGTTAATTGATGTCTTGGTGGTTTCAATTTTATCAGAATAGTGCCTATCCAAAGCAGGAATTTTTTGAAAAATGAAATAAAATATTTTTAAAAAGTTAAACCAGCTTCATTAACATGTACATGCGCCAAAATCCTGCATTCAATTAAAGTGTTTTTCATGTTTGAAAAATACATATTTTTATTTTTGTCATGTAATTTATTTTATATGTCTGATATCCGACACAATGTTTTATCTATCTGATAATATATATTTTTCATGTTGTTGAATTATAGGTTAGTAAAAACGTCAAGTGTTGTTTTTGGTCCTCCAGTAGGGGTTGGCTATACCACAGGACGTTTGCTCTGTTGTCCGTATGGGATCGGGGTTTAAGTAATCAGTGGCCCTAATACGCGTTAGATATTCCCTAGCATTGTGTTATTGTGTGCAATTTTGTCATAAACTAGCCACGCTTATTTGGTAAAAATTCACATGTTTAAATGCAAGTTTTTTTTTTAATTTGTTATGTGGTTTGCCATGGCTTGATTGCTGCTTGATTTCTAAGTGGTTTCAATTTTATCAAATGAACGTTCTCAACGTGTTGGTCTTTTTAGATTCTCTATTACTTTGTAGTATTTCATTTCGATGCTTTCATTGTTTTTTAGTTTCGATTTCATGGGTGTGGCTAGCTTAACAGGAGGTGCTTACCCTTCCGGACTACCCAACATCTCTTCTCTGGTGGATGTTCATGTGTTTAATCTAATTTGCCAATTTTAAAGTTTGTACTTCGCTTTGGGAATGCGATTTGGACAAGATTTGTATGTTTGTTTCTTATTTTAAAGCTGAGAAAAAGATTGTTTCTTTTTAAAGTGTTTACCTGGTTTCTTAGCTGGTTTTGTCGTGATAAGTTTGGCAAATGCGTTGGTAAACTTGTTGACAAGATGTGCACTTAATTCAGCATCATAAGTGTTTTCTTTTTCCAAATCTTTCTGTGATCTCACCATATTAAATGCTATCGATAGGACACTTATAAATACACTGATAATGATAATCGTCATGACAATGGTGTAAGTCCCATACACAAAATAAATGAATATATCACCAAATTGGTTTTTATCTGACAAGTCAACCATTCCTATTGATATTAGCAGCAATGAAAACAAGCTATTGGGAATATCTCTGAAATCCTTCTCCGTGTGACCAGTGAACAGATAAAACAAAGAAGCAAAGGCAAACATTGGTATAAATATCAATACAAACATTCCAAACAGCTCTCTTCTGGATATGTATATCGATGTTCGCATCAGATATATGTAATAGTTAAATGACAGTGGTTTTAGTAGTTCTAGGATAGCAATAAATAGAACGCTTGATATGAGAGTTTTATATACGACATCTAGCACATGGATTATCTCAAAAGATGTATACCGCCCTAAAATATATAAATATGGCACTTATTAGTGGCTTATACTAAGTATTACATAAATTCCATATAATAAATCAATATATGCAATTAATAAATACTTTACAAGTTAAATAGTATAACAGTTTTAATTTTTACAACACTAGATATTATATTTTTAATATAATGGAATATAAAAGTTAAACGAATGACTATAAAAATGACAACAACAACAAGAACAACAATAATAATAATAATAATAATAATAATATTACGTCCATGTTAATATTAAATAATAGCTAAGAATCGATTACTTTACATTTGGAATGTTTAGTTCATGATTACTTTTATACAAAAATTAAAACCGGATATACATATAGCATTAATGTATCTTATGTAGAGAAACATTTAAAATCGTAGTGGTTGGTTTGTCGAATTTTGCTTAACGTTACATAAAATTTTTTTCTCAAAGAGAACTATTTTATTAATCTGTGTGGATTTTTATATAAACAAGTTCGTGTGAAGAGCGAGTGTGTTTTATGGTCTGTCTTGTACTAGCGCGCACTCAGAGAGACTTTAACGTGCTAAATTGCAGAGTCGGCACGCCGCAGACACGCATACCACTCCCCCAGTCACATTAAACTGATACCAGGTGAATCATTAAAGCCCACCGACATGGAAAGTACAGTTTTCCACATTTTGTCAGAATATTAGTGGTATATTGTAATCGAGATGGGCATTTACGATGTTATTGTGATTTTCCAGACATTGTTATTAGTCAGATTCATACGGGCCATATCCCTTTAATTTCCAATTACTATTCATGAACGTTTATTTTGTCTTACATTTTTAAAACTTATCATAAAATATTTGAAGAAAACCTACATGCTTAAAGTTATTATCAAAAACAAACATACTAAACCATGGCCGGATCACAATCTGATAAAAATATCTTAACATCTTAAATTTAAATTTTGGAGCATTCAGCATTTAGCATTCAGGTACTTACCAAAATTATTGAACAGAGTCTCTATTGCTGATATAGTTTTGTCGATCCTAATGCCATACGCTACAATGGCTCCAATAGCAAATAAAATCTCCAGTAGACGTACCCACATACCCACACTAAAACAGCATTTAGTCCGCAAATGGCATATTGATATCAGCCACAAAACAATCCGTACAAACAAAATGATAACAAAGAGAATCTGGAATCCGAGAACTACATAATCCCAAGAGGAGACGTACGGGTATAAATTCGCTGACCAGATATCTGAAGTCATAAATACTCCACCCATTACAGGTTTTTCAAACACAACTTTAAGATGATTAAATATCCTCAGATTTGGATTGTAAGACACAACATCTGCAAACACAGCACGAGTTTCATTGTCTATCCAGTTGTCAGTCCTTAATCGTTGAAGATACTGTAAGACAAGCGACTGCTTTGGTCCAAGATCAACATAATAGCCTCCACCTCCATAAATCCCAAAAGTACCCATAAAAGGTATGGCATTTGTTTTTTCTTTGGTTTTATATTGAAAACTATAATCTGTTTCTTCATTTTCATCAAAGCATGTCTCATTAAATGGGACCCAATCTGTAAATAGACAATAATGAATCTTAATTATATACTAAATAAAATCAAACTGTAAACTAAATATTTTACGAATTGAACGAGAACATTGTGGTGAACAAGAACACATAATATCACTTTTTAAAAATTCGTATATACATATATTTTTCGTAAAACAGTTCTCATATATACCAAACATATTTAGAGTTTGGTAAAATGTTTATAAATACTGTACCTTCTTACAGACATTAAGTTGGGAATATCCGTCATCTCGGGCCATGGCACCGTTTTTGCAATGAGACGACAAAAAAGGTTTTATTTGAAATCACATAAAATGCGTACACCGGTTCTTACCTACACAAAAGTCTTCCGTTTCTTCGGAATCTCCAGTATAATCCATCGGACATATATTTACCACACTATCCATTGGATCTGACACTGTACATGATCCTGATGCAAATACAAATAAATTATACTGAGAATGCAGAAAAATTCTGTTTAAGTAGTCTTCAGAAAGGAAGAGCACACAACAGTTACAAAAGGCTAATCATTGGTAGTACATGCTTGAATGTTGAGATTTTAGATTGTAAACTATTAACTGAAGGTGAACATCAGACAATAGACAAAACGAGTAGGATTTGGATTAAATTGGCCAAAATAAAATAGAAATAGGGATAAGGAAATCAGACTTAGAATTTCATTATGAAAGTAAAATGTCATCAAACGGAGTTTACTTTTTAATAAAATAGTAGATACTTTAATTAACAACATTGTTGGAAATAATTTAAAATTATTTATATCATTGTATACATAGGTTCCCCATCAAGTATGGATAATGGTAGGTTGTTATATTGGATTTTCTCTTGAAATAAAGAGATATATGACCTATAATGCGATGGCTAAAACTAAATCTTTCCGTGTTATTTTGTCTGATTTATAAATATCGATATTTGATACCTTTTACTCTAACTTGTCTGACACGTGCATACCCTAGCCGCATGTTAAAGGTATTTTTCAGATATCTTTGAATGTATGCCTCTCTAATCTGGTCGTTGTAGTACCATTTTGGAAATGTCGTATTTACAAAATATCCCTCTAACCAATTCCAAATATCATCACTATTTTTGGGCTTGATAAAATTAAATGAAATAAGCTGTTAGAATGCAAAAAATTAACTTACAAGCTTTTAATTAACTATTTAAAATAACATTAAAATGATCCTGAACATCTAGAACTGATTGAAATCAAAGACAAAATTTTTTCATTAGTAAACACTATTACATTTTTAGCAGACCTTTACTCTTAAGAGATAAAAAATGTAGAAAAATTATTATACCAATTACAAAACTGGTGGCATAGTAAAACAAAAAACGTTTTAATCCGTCTAGTTATATTCGATATTTAATGACAGAAAAATAATAAATAGCAATACGAAACAGCAATGCCTTAAAAATACGTGTCGTAAATGTACCCTCTATGACGAAGTCCAAAATATAAATGTTACAGTTGTCATGGCGTATTCTAGTAAACTCAAATTGTTTGCTTACCAAGTTACGATTATCAAAACGAATATTTTTTCAACGTACCACATAGCTGATGTTTAGAGAGTTTGCTATATCTGTATTCTGATAGTATGATGTTGTAACAATATTATGGGAACATATTATGGCAAGTATGGCGATATACAAACACTGCCCAATCAATAATCGGAATTTCTCCACCAATTTTCTATCAAGTTGAACTTTCTTTTTATACTCAAGAACGCGTTTATCTTCTTCTTTTCCTCCCGGATAATCAAATATGTGCACATCTTCCACTTGTACAATTGACTTGTCATCAATGTTGTTATCGTCTGCTTAAAAAAGATCGACAATTAATAATGAAAAACTATATCAGTCTATGTTTAATTTACGATACCAAAAGCAAAGTAAAAACTTGCGAATAGGTGAACTTACAGAAAGAAGAAAGGAAGTGAGACAGGATGTTCTGGAAGTGTAAGTATCTCCTGGATATCTAGCTACATTTGTCAACTTTAACATCGAAATTGATGAAGAAGGGAACATGTAACTACGGGGCGCTAGATATATAATTTTGATACAGAGGTATCACACGTGTACGATATTGGGATGGCGGCGATGAAACGATTTAAGGACTTTTAAGTCCTAGATTAGAAATGTTTGAACCCCAATTTTGTTTGTAGCTTGAACAAGCTCTGTCAAATTATTTTCATTAACTGTAAAAGAAATTAACAATAAGCATACTGCAGCGCATACAGTTAAAAAAACCCATGAAATCATCGCGTTTACCATAGAAGAGTATCATAATCTACGTAAAAGTCAAAAGAACAAGCCGGGCTTGAAAAATCAGTCACATTTTTTCATATCGAGCTAATTTGGGTAAATGAAATTTAAATAATTACAGAATTTGGATCTCTCTCTCTCTCTCTCTCTCTCTCTCTCTCTCTCTCTCTCTCTATATATATATATATATATATATATATATTTGTATACTAAGTTGAATTATTTTGAGACAATCTTTTCTCGTGACTCAGCTAGGTTTTGCATAAATTATGCTTCAAACGAATAAACAAACAAACAAGAATCAACTAAATACATGGAAACATAATAAGAATCATATCAGTGCATTTACCTCCTTCCTTGAGTTCATTAACTTCATTTGAGGCTGGCTTTTTGACAGTTGTGTTAGGAATTTCGTCGTTTGGTTTACCGATAAAAGCTAGTTTACCGACAGCACTTCTTTTACAAAAACATACAACAACCAATGCCAGAAAGATAGCCTTAAAGGAAAACACGATTTTGCATTGTATTACGAAGGTATTAACATTAATTGCTAAACAATATATAACACAAAAATAAAAAAATATATGGATAAGCTCAATTAAGTTTGATGTTATGATAAAAAATTAGAATTGACTATTCTAAAATGAATGATAATGAATGACATATCCTAGTGATGTTTTCATGATTTTCTGCACTTAAAATGGTTTGCGTTTTTCATATTCAAATTCAATAAAAACATTTTGAATGTAGATTATTCAAGGATTTTCATTAAATAGAATAGTTACTATTGTTTGCTAAAGAAGTAACTTCATTTGTTGTTGGCTTTTATATTTTCCCAATATATCACATACATTTCTCATGGATTGATATATTTGTTATTAATTATATCGCATGAATTGTGTATTATAGACTCACCTTGACCGGTTCAATAACAAGTACGCTTTGTAGTGTTCCAAACAAAAATGCTGTCATCCATTCCACTGTTGTATCTGGACCCCATTCAAGTGTGTACATAAAAGTGAAAAATGTACTCGATCCAACACATGCTAAAACAAGTAAATAGGCTATAAAGATAAAACCCCATGGAAGCAAGCATGGTCCCCGTTGTTTCGTTTTCTTTGGTTTTTCTTTTACGACTTTATCATTTTTCCATACCTCTTTTGTCGTTGCTACATTGTCATTGTTAACAGGTACTGACTTACTGTAATAATTGTCAAGGTCGATGGTTGACTGACTTATACGATATTCACTAGTAGACTGGCTATTTATATTAGTCATATCGTTAAACTCTGATACCCCAGCTTTATATTCTATTTTCAGATTAATAAGGTCATCTCTCACACCAGATACTCTTGACTGAATACTGTTCAATACGTTCAAATACTTGAAATTTCTATCATAATTTAAAACACATTCTTCTGACTCCTGGAAATTATTTTGAAGATTAATGTCTTTGTAATCGGTAACCATTGGAGTCGATTTTGTTTCTTTGAGTTTTTTAATTCCTCCACATTCTGTTTCGCTATTCGTGTTTGGCATTCCTTCCTGAACTCCAAGTGTGTTTGCTTCCGTATTTTGAATGATTCTTGAGTATTCCGACTCCAAATCAAAGCTAGATCTAACGTCGTCATCTGCCATGCTACCAAAGCCTTCATCAAAAGGCTTAGTATTGAGGCTAGAATGTGATGGATTCGAGTTAGTTTTTTCTGGAACATTCTCTACATCTTTAGCCGCATTATCTAATTCTGTATGCAGATTTTCCTCAAGTTCAAAACTATCATTTATTGTATTGTCATGTTTGCCTTCACCTCTCAAGCGACGGTTTTTAAATATCAGCATAATAATTAAACTAGGAAGGGCTGCAATAAGTGCCGACATAAATCCAACGTATACTATCTTGTAGTTTAGTTTCAATGGACCGAGTGAAACTGTACTGCCACCCGATGGATCAGAGGTATTATACCACATAGCAGAGGCTATCATTGACAAAAACAACAAACAAACAATCGTCCACAGTCGTTGTACCCTGGTAAATCGGCTATAATGTGGTCGCATTGATACAGAAAGCCACAAATGGTCTTCAAATAAATGATTTTTACTCATTTCGTTCAGCATTATGTTTCCATCTAATTCGTCTGGTTCTGCTGGGTATAGGGATCTCCAGGTCTGTCCATCACTGTGTTTTTCAGACAGCCAATCTCCACATATAAATACGTACCTAACATAAAATAAAATATTTGGTAAGAAACAAAATTAATTAATATTTGCATTTTAACTTTGCTGACTTTATTAATTTTGACAATTCTCAAGAAATCAAACTAAAATTTTATCTTGCAATTAATAGAATATATGGATTCTCCAAAATTTTTAACAGTCATAATAGCAATGAGCAAACCTGTCATATAAATCAACTTAACAGATTTAGCATTTGGAGATAGAAAGCTATTGTTAGTAAAGAAATGTGTACATGTCTTAATGCTTTAACTGGAAAAGTAATAATAAGCAGACGATATGTTTTAAAAGGTATCATACTAAAATGGATGTGTAGGTAAACACAAGTGCAAATATGAACTGTTTAAATTTGAATTATTTGTTATAATCTTATAATTGTTTTTTCTCACCAACTGCAATTGATTCTACATTTCTACATTACTTGGACATGTATTTTTAAATGGTCGAGCAAAACGTCCTAATACATTTTACGAATCTGTGTTACTTATTTTCATAAAGTACCTTTCGCCTGTCTGCTTATCAACTATTACCATTCTACTGAGTAACCAGCTTGGCGATGCACCACTGTTATCATGCCAAATCCTCAACTCCTTTAACTTGCCCAAAGATGTCAAGGTTCTCATAGTGAAATGCGAAGAAGATCCTCTTCCAAAATTCTACCAATAGGAACATTTGATTGCATCAAAATCATATTAAAATATTTAAAGTTATCCAATGAATTGGTTTCTAGATAACTTTTTAAATATTGAGTACAATAGCTATTAAAAGCTACATATTTACAAGATGACAATGTTGGTTTTCAATTTCTATTAGCTCTAGAACTTCATTAAGGATTTCAATTACATTTATTATTACTTTTAGAATGTTAAACTATTTACATAATAGTAGACAAGATAGTAATGTTATTTTACTACTGTAGCATTTAAATAGAATATTTATTTTTAGGATATTATCAAATTGAAATACACATGTCTATTCAACGTATCTACGTGCATTGTTTTATTTCATTTAAACTATGATAATGCTTTCTTCTTATATTTTACATTCTTATTGTTTTATTATCTGAATTATTTACTTGTCTAACTCCGTCAAGTAAAATTCTATTTCCAGTTTCGCCTTCTTCTCCTGTCAGTGAAAAATAGGGTTTTGATGTAAATCGTTTTGGTGAACGAATATCCGTAAACACTGCCATTTCGTAAATGAATCCAGCGGCGTGGTTGTCGTCAATTAGTGGCAGATAGGACCACTAGAAAAAGAAAACATTAGCCGGATTGATCAGAAAAAAATCGATGGCATTCAAACTTTAAAAGGCTAGCAATACACTAATTTATTGAAACGATATATAATATACATCGATTGCGGTAATACTGAGAATCTAATGATAAAAAAAATATGTTTTATTGCATCAAAATATTTCCACACATAAATAAAACATTTAGGCCCTGAACAGCAAAAGACAGAAAGGGGTAGATGTTTTCGATCAATAAGAAACATATTAATCCATGTCAATATTAGACGTCTTATCCTTAAAATATACAAGAAAATATCAGTCCATATTCCAATCACAATAACAAAAACAAGGTACATGTATGAACTTTGACATGTGAAAACTTAGTTGGCAAATTTGATTAAAATTGAAATCCAAAAACATATGTATAAACTATATGTAAATAAAAAAAAATGAAATCCAATGGTTTATCTCGTTTGTGCTACAATTAATGTACAACTGAAATCATCTACTTGTAATATCATTTAGCATTAAAAGGATACGTCATAACTAAGCAAACAAAGAGTCAAAAGCAAAACAAATAATAAATTCACGTATTTAAGATGTTGAAGAGGTATCTGTGTTAATGTTTACATTACACTAGCATATATAGACTATATATAGTTGTACGTACCAATAAAGCATCCTTTCTATCTAACCTTGATAGTGGAATACATAGAATAAGAAATATGATGATCAGACCAACACTTGCAGCTAAAGAATGTGGTGTCTGTAAAATTCTCTCACTAAAGTTCAAAAATATGGACACAAAATCAATGGGTTCTGGAGGTATAAATAGGACGTTCGCTGAAAAGGTCCCAAAAAAGCTACTTTTGAAGCCGACGGATTTCCCTTTTGATGCCGCTAACTACACAAAATAAAACAAATGTTTTAAAACGATGCAGACTTGGCGTCTACTAAAATAATATAAAACTTATTTTTGTGAATAAATTGAATTTATCATAAAATACCAACAACATCAATTATACACATCTGTCTTGATCTGTAACGCCGTCATTTATCATCACAAACCTTTAACAACTTTCTGTTTACGCTGTAAGAAAATTCATTGCAAAAATTGCCACATTTGTCCAAAAAAGGAAGTACATTTTTCGATATTGATATTGGTGTTAACAGTTTTGAAAATTTTGAATGGCTACAGTTTGATTTACATATTGCACTAAATATTTATATCCTTCATAGCATGTGAAGCTGATATGTATTCAAGTTCAACTTGCTTAAATTCACAGAATCAATTGCTCAATGCAAGTGTTGTGCATTTTCATTATACATGTAAATGCTTTGAAAACTATAGCTTAAATAACGCGTGACCTTTTACTTGGTATGTACCCTAGATGTGACATATGGACGGACTGGAAAATGGACAGACTGAGCGGTTACTAGACTTGCTTTCAATGTTAGTAACGCAGGTAAAAATTGACCAAACGCCCTATTACTCTACACAGACGCATACACAAAAAAACAAACAAAACCAAATTTTCTTCTTTTTTAAGACTTTTGCTTGTCGTAGAAAGTATACTGAAAATGTCTTTCACTGCTGTTTGTTGAATTGTATACTGTTCAGGACGAAAAAGCAATATTCCAAAACAAAAATACTTTACCGAGATGTCCAGACTTTTGTTCCATGTTCCCAGTTCCTTGTTGTAATACCTTAGATCAACATCGGCTATGCGATACTCATGGATTGGAAGTCCAACTGTTCACAAAACAGATATTCAGAGTAATTAAACAACAAAATATACGTTTGAAGAAAGATTTTGTGTTAGATCTACTGATGATATAACATGGAGTTTAGACAAATTCGGTTGGACTTAAAAAACAATATTCTCCTGAGCTAAATATTTAAGTACAAGCTTTAAGTCAGATATCATTTTTAAGAGGTTTAAGAGAAATATAATATCATAACAATGTTGTATTTAAAACAATTTCAAATATAAGGAAACAACAGTTAGTTTAAGATTTAAAAAATCATTTTCCACATGTGGTCTCGATCGGGACTCAAACGCACAGCGGTGAGAGACCATGAATTTGTAGACTGATGTCTAATCCATTAGGCCAGTGCCGCCTCACTAAAAATGTTGAATTTATTTCTCTCATATATCCGGTAAATCTATATATAATATACAGTAACTTTAAACACAGCGACTTAATATGACAATGAATTTGAAATTTCATCCCTAGGTAAGTTCAATGTTCGTAAAACTTTGTCTAGGTCCTAGAATCCGATATAGATAAATAAAGACAAACGTAACTGAAGGGACAAAACTCAATTTATTTAGCAAAAATAAAACAGTTTAAATCATGTGCCATTAATCGAATGCAAAAAAAAAAACAATGCAACTAATCGAAATAGATGATTTAACTATCTATATCGCCAGACGTCATTAATTTTTAATTTTGTGATTTAGTAGCATGTTTGCTCATGTGTTTTTTGCCATTAGTTTGGCAGGTCGATTTTAGCACAGAATGGTGGCATATAGCTTGCAGTTGAAATCAAGGTGACAAATTATCAGACTAGCACAATGAGTGTCAGGGGACAAAGTGGTCGTTTGGATCACAATATCTTCCATTGCTATAGTTTGGAAACCATTCGAGGCAGATCATTGTGTGATAATGTATATTCATGCAACTTTCTCAAAATTGGTCCATGTACAAACCACAACTCCAAAACAAAGTAAAACCGTTGAAACTAGCAAACCAATTAAAACACATCGGGAAAGTGAGATCTGGTGTCCTGAAAAAATCAACACCGCCTATTTAGCTAGGTACACTCATATGTGTTATCAAAATTAAAAATGAATAGAAGATGGAAAGAGTGGACCTCAAATATACCCAGAGTAATTTTTGATAAAGAGACACCAGTGCGAGTGAAATGATATCGACAAAGGCACAAAGCACCACCAAAAATCTATCCATGAGTAAATATGTATTTAAACCTATCTCAGGGTTCCCTTTATCATCTTACGAGGTCAAGAAACACGTTTATTTAATATACAATAATTGCCCTCTAGGTATGTGAACATCCAAAATTGTCACCCGACAGAAGGGTTGCCGCCCAAGGGCATCGCCCGAGGGTGATAACCCTTCTGAAGGGTGACAATTCTGGATTGCCACATACCTAGAGGGCAATTATAATTGTATTATACCGAAACAAAGCTTACCATGTAAAATGACACAAACAATTAAATGCTGCCAGTTTACACTGTTAACCATCGGGGGGGGGGGGGGGTGTTACGTTCGTCTGCATACCTTAGATTTCACAGAATCTAGGTTTACCTCTCTTTCCGTTTCCATCAAATACATTTCCTGTATTTTTTTCACTGAAGCCTGGTCCCTTTTTGTGTTTTCTGCATCTTTGTTATATGCAGAATTAATTCCAAGTCCGCTTCCGACGAACTGCAAAGAACGACTGGCCGCCATTGTTTTTGTTTACAAAATGACAACACGGTTTTGTTGTACGAGTTATTGCCCTTGTACCGGGTTATCACATGGCTGTGAGAGGTTATCACATGGCTGTGAGAGGATGTCGCACGCTGACAGTGATTCTGTGGGAAATATCTCATTTATTACATGTCATGTGATTGGAAAACATCAATGAAAAGTGTTTTAATATATGTAAGGTGTAATAATATATGTTATATTCATTAGCACAAGGTTTTTTTTATCGCTCTACATGATTTGCATACTTACATGCTCCCAATTTGTAATCTGAAAAGATAAAAAAGATTGAATTCCGGTTGTATTATTATAATGGCATCAATAGCGTCATGTCAACTAACACATGTAATCCGAGACACTAAATTCATATTGAGACCACAGATTATAAAACCCATGATGTTAGAACTATATCGTCTACCTATTATAATATTCAGTGGTTTGGTAGAAGCATTAAATAGGACATTAACTGAATTTTTTTAGTTGTATTAGGGATTTCCATGGTATCATCCACTTTTATATGATGCACAATTAATTAAAACATTACTCGCAGTTTTCGTGCACCTTACTTCACCTTACCTTAGTGGTGAGACGATTCACCGATGCACCGGTGAATCGCATCGTTATGTAGACGATACGATACATCGGCAAACATGGTCGAGATCGGGATACATCGCTTTGATAAAATGAACTCATTTCCTTTTAAAAGAACTCTTTATTAAAGTAAAAATCATGACCGACTCGGAATTTAAATCAGTAAATGCACCGGCCAAGGCTTACCTGTTTGTGAAAGGTTTAAATATGAGACATAATTAACAATCTGAGGAAGTATTTATCTTACCTTCACAGAGAAGGGTCATAACTAGCGGCTCCATAACTTCTGACGCATTTGGATTAATAATTGTCAGTCTGAAGACTTGATTTTGGAAGTCTATATTCAGAGTATCAGGTTTAAATTCTTTTATCTTGTTTAGTCCTTTAGTTTTAATACTTATATCATTGATTACTTCGCTAGGCTCGGTATATCCATACTTTCCGTAAATATCACACACTTTTAAAGTTTTAATACGCATTTCTATGATAATGGCATTCAGTGAATAGTTAAAAGCTGCAACAAGCATGAATGCCCCATCCACTGATTTGAACTCGTCCATTTCCTTCCACGTTGTTTCATCCTCAAACACCGATGAGGTATCAATTGACATAGTGATAGGGTCATCCGGATCGCTAAGTTGCAGTTCCTTTCCTTTTTTATCTGTGGCATTTATTTTCACGACAGAGCTGGTTACTTCATCTTTGTTTGGAGAATACGTGTAGGGACTGTCTTTATAGCTGATAAGCTGAAAGTTTAAAAACGTTTTAAAAATAAAAATTTTATAATTTCATAGTAGTTGTAAAGTAAAGATGTAGAATGTTAAAAAAATGGTTTTAATTTTTGGTCTTGACGGTTTCGATCAGGATACCAGTGGGTATCTACGATGACTTTATAATTCTGCTTTGTTACATTACATTAATTTTGTTCTTATAGAAAATCTATCATAAACTAGAAAATCAAGAATGATTGTTATGAATGTTGTCTAGCGATTGTTATGACTGTTGCCATTACATGTTTTGGCAAATTTCTGTATAACCTTTGAACTTTAAACAAAAACTTTCAAGAAATTAAAAGCAACTTACGCTAAGAAGAACATCTTTGCCTTTTTGTTCGCCTTGAAACGTTTCCCAGTATGGTAGTGTTAGGGACCCGTATGCTGTGCTGTAATCACTCGGCATGTCTTTCCCCTTGGCTTTTAACACTGTCATTGATATGTCATCTTTGTTTATTGGTACTGGTGAAGTTGATTTGTCTTGTGTGTTTAACATCAAGTGAATCATGTTACCCAAGTTTTCTTCCGTTTTTTCAATGATAGATTTCGTCTAATAACATATCGGAAAAAGAAAACCATTAAGATTAAAACAAATTTGAGGAAATAAATGTGAAGAATTTAAGATAAACGAACAGGGTAAACATTTGAAATGAATATAATCCAAAACTTGTTGAATAAGCACTTTTACTTTAGAAAGCTGCGAAATTCAGTGATAGTGATTCGGTTTTATCTCCCTTGATATCATACAGCTGTTATCGCATCCGTTGTCTTGGTTTCACTTATCTTTTCAAATATTTTCAGGTATTCACTGGGTTTTCACTGGTTCATTACAAGCAGTATTTCCTTCTTTCTTCCTCTCTTTTTTGTACTATTTTTTTTATTCATTTAGACCATTTGAAACTTATAACGTAGTTTTTAGACCTTACCGAGAACAAATTATATCGTGCATTAAGAGTGGTTCTTGGTTATATAAAGTATACTTACACATTCAGAATCGTAGCTAGCCCACTTAACCCTCTTCTGACACACAAAATAACCAAACCCTCTCTTTTACAAAAGGATACAAAAAATAGACGAAAACTTATTATTGATTTTCTGAAATCTAACATCATTATCCCCTCCCTGGCCTACCGCGCCTCGATAGGAGCGGCAACTTCTAATTTTGAATATTTTTTCTTAAATTTTAATGGACGAATAAAGCTACACTGCGGCAGTTATCTTTGGCATTGTTATAATCATTTGACGTAATAGCGTAGTTTTACCTGTTCATCGTTCAATGTACATCCTGCTACTGTAGAGGTGGCACAGGCAGTTGTCGCAGTAAATACACTCGCCGTCATTCCTGTTAGTTCTAAATAATAACAGGAAATAATGATTAGTATGAAAATTAAAACAAATACAAATGTAAACAATAACTCCTTCACTGATCTGTGCAGTCAAATCTCTCATGGTTATAATGGGTTTGGGAAATACCACATATGTTTTATAAATACATTTAAAAATTAATATCTATGAATTTCGAGTATAGAAAGGATTGCAATAACTGCAGACACGCGGTTTAGTAGTTAAGGACTTGTAAGGACTCGGACTCACTATCAAAGGGTCGCGTCGTGGATTCGAATCCTAACCAGTATGATTGGTACACCCTTGAGCAAAACCGAAAATAACTTTCTCCTGCATGTGTTGCAATTGTTAAATTGTCAAATAAATAGATACCACAAGCAATTCCTGTCGTTAATCTTGGAAGATAAACGTAACCTTATATATATGTACTCATGTAGAGATAATCCTTATAAATTAATAAAAACAATTTTATATGACATTCATAATAAATCTATAATCCAAATGCCGATTAGTACTCATATTATATCATATCATTGTCATACTATTGTTCATCTTTAATGTTTAGAGACAGTCGTTTTCATAAATCATTTTATACTTTTTAAAATTTTGAAACCTTATACTGATATTTTATTTTGAAAACAAAAAGCGCATTTAACATATTTTTAGTTTTATTTTTACTTTTTCCGTCATTCTCCTACATAGAGAAAATTTTACATTTTTTACTAAAACCAGCTGTAATATGTTCCCTTTGTGACCCATCCATATACATCAAAAAACAAACATACTGATCCATGTCCGAATTATTTCAACTAAGGTCAAATATTACGATGCAAACCATTTACACTAGTATTTTACACTTGTTATTGGAATAGGTTTCGCAAAATATCTATTTAGATGACGTGAATTATGTAATTTGAAGTTTTGAAGGTTTTAAGTTTTAGAAAAGCATTAGGATCACATATTTGAAAGTGGACAAACTGATTTAAGTCTATGACACAGGCGTGATTCAGGCGTGAATATCAATGTTTTAGAACATGGGGTCCAAAACGGGTGTCTTAGTTCTAAGTCTAATCACGATATTTGTAAATCTGCTAATTTTTTCTCTATATACAGAAATAAATGTAAACTATTTAATTTTGCGTGTATTTTTCCTTGTTAGTATTTTTGTTTTTAAACACAAATATTGTGGTTATTTAATGAGACACCAAATGATAACATAGCAATAATAGTAAGGACTGTCTCTAAGTATAAAAGACGAACAATAGATGTTAAACGTTTCGGTCCACTTTTAAAGTTTCTGCGTAAGTCTAAAGTTATATTTTACCTGAACGTTAAACTTGTTAGATTGTCACCTTTCTTTGCGGCTTCATCGGCTTTGGTGACCAATGTGGCTCCAACTGACATTGACGCCGTCTGAAACAGTCAGAATGAAGCAATTGGGCTGTTGTTCTTAGAAAAAAATTGTAAAGGGCTTTTACACTTGAAAATCGTGTCAAATAAATCTAGTTTATATATGTGTTTATAATAGTTTGTGAGTGTTACAGCCGGTGCATTTCATTTCCGCAAGAAAATAAAATTCCGCATTTTTATTCATTTTTATTTTGTTCAGTTGTTGTGCCTTAGCCTTTCTTCAGACACTAAAATACAAATGATTGCAGTTGTTATTTGTATTCAATGTTTCTTCAGAATCCAGTGCACTACTTGATTTACAAGTTTATTAGACAATATCACCTTTTTTCAATACATGAGATTTTCTAAATGTATATCCGTCAAATATCAACCACGATTTTCCCCTGTTAGTCCCCAAAAGCGAAAGTTCCATGTTTAACGTATGTTAGGAAAACTGACAGTGAATAAATTTAAAGTATTGAGTAAGATGTCACCTTATGAAAAGAATTAACCTAAAGGACATAATACTTACCTGCAAGGCGAAAACTATAATGATTGGAAATGGAAAAACATGCGGAAATAAAACATCGCTTTGTGCTACAGCTTCTTTTTGAATACAATTTGGTTGCTATTCATCTTTTTAATCATCGGAGACAAATCGTTCGTCTGATGTCAAATATTACATAATCAGTTTAGTTTTAAAATGGTTACAAATGATAAGTCACTGTTATAAAATATTAATACTTACGGCAGAGGAGGCTATTTTCGAATAACCCTGGTCCACTTGGTCAAAAATGATAGCTCTGGCTTCTGATGCATAATTTTCAGCATCTAGAATGCCTACATTATTGTCGGCAGCAATTGTAGACGCAAGTCCTACAACAGCGCCGTGAATAAAAAATAATAAATAAATAAATAAATAAATAAATAAATTGGCAATTTTAAAACAATGCCTGTAAAACACCTGTTCAGTACCGATTTGCCAAATGTTTAACACTGACCTAAGGGAGAGCAGTCATAGCTTTGGGTTAAATGGCGTGTGACTTAAAACGTGCACTTAACTAAAGAAAATGCAAACAAACGACGAGCGATGGAAAACTAAGGTGTAAAAGTAGTGGAATGAAATAATGGTGTTTAAGCTTTTGTCAGTCTTTGACTTATATCTCGAGACGGACATGGTCAAGTCTCGAAAGGTGGAGGTAACTGGAATACACAAAAATATTTCCCTTCGGTGAAAACCCATCAACTTCCTAATTTTAATATCTATATGAAAATAAGAAAGAGTTGTAAACTTACTTTCGTTACATATTATTCCAGCGAATCCTGTCGTACAGTTACATCTACAACGAGTGTTGACTGAATCCAATAATACTGTCCTCCATTTATACAACCATAAGTAGCACAGGGATGTACAGTCACTGAAATAAAGATAAAATGGTATGATAAGATCTTTTTACAATTAAATTTACAATAGATTCTAAACTAAAATCTGACATTTGAAACAATAGAAATATTAATTTATATTACCATTTTAATGATTTTCATGCATTTTAAATTACCTAAATCCTATAAATTCTGGTGTAAAAGCATTTTTAAAAACAAAATTATTTGTTTACAACAAATTTGCTAGTTTAGAGGAAAACCCACCTCCCGGATAAATGGGATAACGTTATCTGAAATTGGTTATATTTGTAGAAACTGCCAAAACAGTCGATATTCCACAGCGGTGCTGTATTTAAGACAAATAAATTCAGCACCAATTATATGTAATTCTTATCTGCGCGTGCAGAAACAACTATATATCATCAATGAATGACTTTAAAGCACGTGTAATTTTTTTCCCAAAACTAACCTGTTTCCTGAGTGGTAGTTAATGCTCTGGTTGTTTGATAGCAACACAACAATACTGTCAAATATAAATAAAAACAAAGATGTAATTAATAAAAAACAAACATACAAATCCATGTCCAAATCAGTAACAACTTTGAACCTGTCAAATTAGGTTAAGCACGTGAGGTCCCACCAGGGAGGTGAGGCCGGGTGCTCCGGAAGGGTAAGTACTTCCTATTAACAACTAGGTATCTACACTTTAACCTTTAAATGATTCCATAGTGCCAAGATAGATGAACTATTTGGTTTACATTTAATTAGCTACGGTTCTAGGGTATCACACTACACATGGTAATCCTTTTTGTTTAGTTTAGCTATTGTTCTGGTCATCAAACCAGAGATGATTACGTTTTCGTCATGATTTCGTAAGATCAAACTAGGGACCGTGAGGTATTTGGTTTATATTATTAGCTATGGTTCTTTCAAACACTTTTTAGAAACTACTGTTAAGGCATTGTATATGTGACCATGACTTACGATTTATTTCCACAGAAATTAATACAACTTTGATATTGCACACTTACTTGGACCTAGTCGTAACTGAAAATCTGTACCCGTGTCGGCGATTGTCATTAGGTATTTCTATATAGAAGAAAATGTTGGCGCTATGAAAATTTTACATGGCGAAAATGGCGATATTTACTTCGGAAGTGTCATATTGGCAACAGGATCCGCCATTTGCCTGGTTTTTCAATATTTCAAATTCTCATGGCGCCAACTTCTTACTCTAACCTACGCGAATCGCGGATACGCATACCGATTTCATGTTGCGATGAGGTACAATTTAGTGAAAAATATCAATCTTTATTCAAGTTTATTCGATTTACTATGGAAATTGAACCATAACTCGCTGCCACATACATAATTACTTGAACAGTAGTTATTATATATTACATTTAATTTTAATGTACACATACAGTGTCGTGATGGAAAGTGTTATTTTCGGGTAGATTAACACTGTAGCGGCAATTCTTAGTACGACAAGGGGGCAATACAGCAATACATGCATGACTGATACGACAAATCTTGTTTCAGTTCAAGAATAAAGAAATAAAAACAAAATACGCTTTAACTGTAATATGAACATGAGTATCACAACATGTTCAAAGTGAAATTCACAATTGCTTAGTAAAGCTTGGTATTTATATTGAATACGTTTCTCGAATTTTAAGTGCATGATTATTTCTTTTTAAATGTTTGCATAGTTAATTTGAAGAACACAAAGGTATCGCTGAAATTTTTTAATCCATTGCTCAATTAAGCTATAAATAGTACCAATGTTAGGTTTGAGAATACATGTATAACACATCTGTACATGAGCCCCTTCATCATGTGGTAACTAACTAACAAAGCCGTAATTAATATACAGTAGATTCTAATCCATATTTATCAACATACATTGTAGTATAGTAAACAACAATGCCACAAAAATTCAAACTTTGGATTTAACTTCAACTTCGAAAATTGTCAAGTAATAAAAAAATTTTATATTCGCATACATATTAGACAAAAAGTCTTATAAAATTATATGAATAATAATTTTAAAATTTGTATTTATACAGACGGGAAAGCTTTTAATGGAAAAATATAACTAAAAATGGAAATGTCATAACTTTATCACAAACTATGAACGCAGCGTGCATATTATGGTTCATGTACATGGGACTAATTCAGTTAAAAAGCGGACTGAAGTACAATATACATATGTGTTTAATAATTAAAGAAAAGGATTTTTTATTTTGATAAAACGATATTTAAAAAATGAAAAGTAAAAAATTAATCAATCTACCTTAAGAAATTTAAAACTGTTTTACCTTAAAATTGCGATAATTTGAGGTTAAAGTGTCTGAAAATGCTTCAATGGAAAATTCGAATTTTTGCCTCATAAGTATGCAAAGTTTTCTATGATTGGGTTATTCTTTATAAATGTTAAACATCAAACACACAGAAATATATGCCAAGTCTATTTTTTATAGTTCATTCATGGGTTATACAAATTTAAGACAAACACTAAAGGTGTTCTAATAATAAAGGCGCCTTATCTTCTCTTTCATACCATTGATAAAACAGTACCAAGTGACATAAAAATAATTGTATTTTATTTTATATTCTTGAAACAAAGTCATGTTTTTAATTCCATGTAGAGCAACAAATATATATATAAAGGTATATTTACATAATAATGCTGTCAACCACCGTCCAAACATTCCACCAGCTTTAACCTAGAAGTAAAAAATAATAGAAATATAATGTTGCAAAAAACCTAAAACGGAAACCTTAATTCTAAGTCACAAAGATGAAATCCTAGGAATCCTAAGCTAACATACATATATGAAACACATTGTGAATATCTAGAATGGTCTCCCTTAGACTCCCTGGACCAGGGGAAATAAATCTTACCAAAAGCATAAACCAAAGTAACGAGGGAAAGTATCTTTTTTCTTTTAAATCAAATATGGGCGTTGCAAAAACTTTATATACACTTACTATATAAAGATTGTTATTATGTTTTATGTCATATTTCTCAACTGCCTTTACGAGAAAATAAGCAAAAACAGGCAAAAGGCCTTATATAAAGTAACCGGACGTAGGAAACACCATATCCATTCACCTTGGTATCTTACTCTGCGTACTTCTATTGACGCTGCCAGAGTTTGCCAAAATTATCGGTTTGTCTCAAAATAATTATTTTCAGTTTCGTAAAAAATTATTAATAAATAAATAAATAAAATAATAATAAAAAACAACGAATCTACGTAATTAAAACCATATGAATAAATGTACTTTTTCGATCCTAAATCGGCCAGTCGTGATATAATAAAGTCGCAGAGAGCTAGCTGGTGTCTTACTGCTGACTTCATAATAAATAAATATATGATGTCATATCCCCAAGACAAGGGCGTAATGTTCTATGGAGCATATTACTAGTATCTCCGGAGGAATGGAACAGACTAAGTGATATGATTTTGAACGTTAATAATGGGATAATAAATTCATGACATATATTCATTATGACAACAATTACTTAAGTTACAATTTTTTTAATATTTAGGAGAATAATAACGCGGCTATATGAAAACATCGACAAGTGTGATTTGAGCAGCAAAATAAAAACATTTAAGTAACTCAATGTAGCATTGATGTTTTTTAAACAATGCATAGTATAAAATATAGGTTTTGTTGAGAACTTAAAAATAAATTTAAAAAGTCTTACATACCTAATTACATATTACACTAGAGTTGATTTTACAGCATTAACCGGTCGTTTCGGAATACAATTATTTATCAGTAGTGATTTGACCAAAACTATTAAAGCATTTTTTTACCTAACATATTTGTGAGATGTAAAAGTGAAATTGTAAACAAAAATGCGTCAAGGTTTAAACAATGATTTTTTATAATATTTTAATGTTATTGGCAAATATTGTACCATGTGATACCCCGTAACCTTTATTTCAATAAATATTAAATTAACATTACATAACGTAATTTAAAAGTAGAAAATAGAATGTCTAATCGGTCCTCTTAAACATTTATTGTGTATATGTCATCACAGTGATATACTGTAAACCCATTCACCTTGAGCTCTCACATAACATACATTTAATTTCAACAAGAAAAACTACGATTTATTTGTAATGGCATTTGCTACTTTAACATTTTTATAAAAAAAACTGCCATTCAAACTTGGCAGTTGCTACTTTTGAATGATGCTATTTCATTAAAATAAAAAATAACACTGACAGGAATGACATAGGTAACAAAGTATTCTCATACAGTTTCCAACCTGAAATAAAATATACTACCATTCTCCTAACAACCAATAGATTCTATCGGAAATAATCATATTAATTAACAAAGATACTTTCATCTCAAATGTTAAATATTGAACATGTGCATAATTACATAATCAAATTATGACACGACACTTGGCTTTGTCCAATAAGTAACGGATATCTTTGAGTGGTGTTCTTGGGGCCTGGATAATGTTTATTTCTGATAATTAAATAATTTAACAAAATCGAAACAGTACGTCATATTTCTGTTTTCAAGACCTAAACATGTTTGTATGTAATGACGGTATTGATGTATAGTAATTGTGTATAATTACATGTAATTATAAATGTGAGGGTGTATCTATAGTCCATTGTTGTAATATAAAAGGGATGATTCAAGCTCATCTATAGCACACTATCATTAATTCCAGGGCCCGTTCAAAGACGAAGATTTCATAACCAGTCAGTTGTTTAAGCAAACACAATACAATGCTTTACTTCCTGGTGTCAAATTACGTATCAACTATATCTATTACATATTATTCCAGTGTTATTTGTACAGCACTACAAGACCTTTTCGGAATACAATGCTTCGAACCAAAATTGTGAAACCAAAATTTAATTATCTATTAATATCAAAGAAAAAGAAATGTGTAAAGAAATTTCCGTTTTCTCTACAGCAATTAGACTTTTATATTGCATTTTGGTTTTTATTCGATCTATAATTAAAATATAAAAATGCTGTTGCGTAATTTTGTTTTTGCTCGAAAATGAAAATTGTATACTTATGTACTGCAAGTAAAAAGTACGAAGGTGATTAGAATAGCGGTATATTATTCAACAATCATGATTCTGTTACTTATATTTGAGCAATTGGGTGTACCCCAAGAAAGCCAACGACTTTGGCAAGAGAAATCATAAACATTTTAACATTAGACTCTGACCAAGTGAATTTTAACATATGTGATAAGAAGCGTTGTGGTTCGCTTAAAATCACTCTGTTACCTACCCCTTCATTGTATGGTTTTTGTGTAGTAGGCTAGCCCTCTTGTTGCAAAATTAATTTTCAGAGCAACGTAGGCAGTGCCTAATTAAAGTTTACAATGCGAAATGATATGACGTCAACAATAGAATATGACCTCAGACGCGTTTGTAGTCATATGGCATTAGTTAATTGTATTTAATTAACAAAAAATATAAGTATCTCTTAATATTTTAACCAAGAGTTTTCAATTCAATTAAAAGTATTGGCAGACTATCGATAGGGGACACATGTGTCAGTTTGACAGCAAGAGGGTTAAAGAAAAATGGTATAATTTTAAGTTGGATTTAATTATCTTGTCCTGTCTTCTTTACCTTCCTTCATCTTAAAACGCATTCGTCTTATACTGTAGTATTGTTGAAAAAAATTTAAATATAAAATTACTTTTAAAAACCTTATTACTCCAATGTATAGGTCTTTAAGTATATATAGACAAGATCTACAAAGTACCACTTATTTACTTATTAGACCGAGTACCAAGAGGTTATTTAAGGCTGTGTTAAAACTTTTATTCTTTATTAATGTGGACAATGATTTTTCTTTTGACAATTCGTTAGACAACCGTACATCCAGACTATAAATATTTAGATAATTAACAAAATACAGAGTCTGTTTTTCTCGCGTTTGTGCAAATAGTTAATTATTGGTATTTTGTTACATCGATATATAAACTTGGAGACACAATTTGGGTCAATTAATAAACTGTTTTTGTAATTTACATACATAGTTTTTTTAAAATACAAATAAAGTGTGTACTTCAGCAAAACATACAACTATTTGTTAATTGTTACATATGGATTTATTGTGCATTATTCTTGTAATAATAAGAAAACAAACATTTCATTGGCAACTGGCTGTTTTTATATAATGAATATAGACAGTCTCCATGGCAGATAACGCATATCCTGTTTAAACTTTTCTTTGTTCGTCTTTGCATTCTTTCACGGTTGATGCTTTTTAATCGAGTTTTTATTACAAACTGCAAAGTATTGTAGTCATTTCACCAAATAAGGTTCTGACGTGAGATGGTTTTCGAGCCCAAATTGTTGCGTCCAACTATAGCCTTTAAATAAAATGGATGGACAACCTCATATCATGTGCACAAACGTACTCCATATATACTGGATGTTCAGGCGTTCTTCACAAAGAGCCCAGTCAGTAGGCGAAAATCGTGTCAGAATTTATCAGAACGTTGGAAAGATAAGAGAAAGCGAAAGTTTTGTGTAGAGTGGTCTGTTTTCTGAAAACATAAAGTAAGCAGACACTGATCTTTCTTGTTTCACAAATGCAACAATGAAATCTATAAGTCAACAACGTAAAAAGCCTCCAAAGGAATAGGAATCTCCAATTGAAGATCGCTGTGGTTACCTGTCTAAGAATCGCCTTAACCTTTGTTCGAAAAAGTCAGTCAAGGTTGTAATGGTCCATCTCGCTGGCATTACTTTTGCATTTACAGGTCCTTTGTCGTAATTCCTTTGTATATAAACATGTCACTTAGGCAGACATTGTTCGACATCGATCTTTACCCATTGAAACATATTGTATATTATACATAGCGACTATCGATTTCAAACTTTTGGGTTTGGACGGAAACTGGATTCTTAAATACAATAACCAGTGAGTTTCTTCTTATAGCTTTCTCAATTATGCAAAACCACCCAACACATTTTAATTGAAACCATTGAGTCCTCAAACACATTTAAGAATAAACGATGTTTTTACCAAAATCTAAATATCTTTAAAACATATTCAACACATAATACGAAAATATGTTTATTATGATTTATGAAATATTGTCATCTATAAAATACCAAGGTGAAAGGTCAAGATGATAAATTTGGGTAAACAGAGAAGCTAATTACAGATTATTGTTTAAACATTTCATACTGACGTGGATTTGATAAACACTTATATACAGTCCAACCTGCCTTAAAAGCCACCTCTATATGGGGCCACCTGCTTATAAAGGCCAGTCAAACTGTATCCCAATTGGTTTCTTTTTATTTGAACCTATATATAAAGGTCACCTGTCCATAAGGGCTACTTTTACTGGTTCCCTTGTGTGTCCTTTATAGACAGGTTCGACTGAATAATAATTTCATGAAAACATTGTGTCCTCATCAAAAACAACCATACCAATCCATGTCATCTGATCTGAATTAAAAATTCTTCTTTATTTTTCCCTTTCCATTTCTTTATTTTGTTTTATAATGATAAAATTACATATTATACCAATTTTAATTTTACAGCACTAGACGGCCGTTTCATGTAATATAAATATTATCAAGTTTTTAGGTAAATGTGTTATAATTTATTTCAGTGTACAATTGACAATTAAGTGTACATGTACTTGAAAAGTTACTATAAATACAGCATCTGAACATATGTAATTATGTTTTATGCCTGGATAAGAATTCTACTTTATTTAAATGACGACTTAATTCCTAGTTCTTACAAATTTATCGCATTTATCATATTATATAAGTTTGAAATTAATTCAGCCATGTATTTTCGATATATTTTAAGTCACTTGGGATATTAATTTTTTTAACTTATAAATATTGATATAATTATTTACGAATTGCGTAAACACAAACGCGTTATCGCTTATAACACAATATACGTCTCTAAAATGATGCATAAATAAATGTTGTGAGACATAATGGAAGCGCAATCAAAGAGCATGACACCGACTTTTATTTAATGTACAATACATCTACAGCAATTTATAGCTGAAAAACATGTACGTACGTACTTGAAAATAGTCACAACACACAAGAAAAACGAAACGCCAAATAAAGCATTCAAAAACATAAACACCAGTCTATTTCTAAATCAATCCTAAAGCAAATTGAAATTTATAAAACTGGTTAATAAAGTTTAACACTTAACTCAACTTCCGCCGGATGGACGCTCCGGAACAGTTAACACACTACGCATGACACATGTAAAATCAAAATTGAGAATGTAATTAACTAAGGTATTGTAAAAGAATATGTTTTGTGCCTAGAAATTCACTATAAACAACACTGTCTCAGGAAGAAATGAAAGCTGGTGAGGAAATCATGCCTGTTTAAATCATCTGGCTATGAAAAAACTTTCAATTTCCACCTCCTACGATTTCTGCGGCGAACAATTCTCTGAACAATATTATAGATATATGCCTCTATGTATTACTCGCTTGTCATTTTGTTTTTGCTAAGGCAATGTCCTTAACTATTAAACCTGTAGTTGATTAGACATTTAAGTTAAGAAGATATTATGAAAGACTATTTACTTAAGTTCAAGAAAACTCTTCAATGTAAGGAAATATACCATAAGTTAAAGAATTCTTAAGTTGAGGAATGATTGTTGAACCGGGGACAGGTATATTGTTACATAGAAAAGGAAAATTGACAATAGAAAAAAATGAAGGCATCCATAGCTCGCGAATTTATTATAATGTTGCATGCTTGCTCTGTTTATGGAAGTTCCGGACAAAGACTTAAAAATAGGTATTGACTGTTCATTCAGATGAAACTACCCATACCACGATAGGCGTTACAGAACCCTCGCTGCACATTTCCCTGATTGCACTAGAACTAAAAAGGTAAAAATTATGTCACTTTCCCTATAGCAGGTACTCTTGTTGCATTAATTTCGATTGTATTTAATGATCTGGTGTATGTACGATGTTCTTCATTGCGATACCTGTATGACATTCGTATGTTTGGCGTTTCTGTAATGTTCTTGCTTACAAGACCTTTATAAGTATTACCAAGTACATATTTTCAGCTATTGTGTTTAATTACCGTTTAATGTTTCTTTAATAATGATAGAACCAGCGGTATCTAAGTTGTAAAGTTACAATACGTTTTCTTAGTTAATTATTAAAAGTATGTAATAAAACAAATAGTGCTTCAAAAACAACATATGTAATACATACTATTATAATTAATGTGGACCTAACTCTGTCAGAGGCACAACGACACGGCAAATACTAATACGCTATTAACATTACTATAGCTGTGCTTTATAATGCGTGCATAATATCATGATTCTTAAGATGGAACGGCATCAAAAAACAAAACAAAACAAACGACATATAGAAACTATATAATAAAGATATTAATGTTTAACGAGAATAATTTTAAGCGTATAAAAATAGGTAATTACACCTTTGTTAGTCTGTATGCACCACACACGGATTAGCTGAATTGAAGCTGAGGAAGGTTAACTCTTGATTCAGCACAAAATTAAAAAAAGAATACCCAAGAACAATAAGCATAATTCTGAAGTCCCATAACTGTATATCAAATTAAAGAGAATAAAATTTATACAAAAACTATTTTTGGTTCTTTTTCAATTACCTTAAATGTCCATATCTACCATATTTCAGCCCTCGTACATTGTAAATTAACTTCTAAACATAAATTTCTGTTTCACATTAATTCCCTTTCTGTAGCAGCCGACTTCAATTTCCTGGTGTAAAGTCATATTATTAATCGAATTTGTTTTGTGCCAGTTTCAAAGTTTTTACTTTGCTTTGGAATTGTGTTTTAGAAATGAACTGGTATATTTTTTCTTTATTGCTGTTCACTACAAATTAAGTTATTACTTTTGAAAAGCTGCCATATTTTTGTCTGTTGCTAAATATTGTAGATGGTAAAATTTATTGAATTGAAATTTAGTTAATCCAACACAAACGTACGACTGGATGTTTTACACAATAATATTAAAAGCATAAATTTGACCTTTCGTGGTTGTATTGCATTCCAAATTCCAAACTAGGAATTATATGATGCAGGTTTCTCTAAATATGGTATAAAATCACTATCAGATATTCTAACAAACATTTTGAATGTCATCAGAAATGGTTCTAAGGCTCATTTAGATGACGTTGATTCTAAAAACAAAATTTTGAAGAACTGTTTAGTTTCTAAATCTTGTGTAAAAATAAAAACTAACTTTTGATTTTTCTACATTTTAAACCAGTATCCCTCACTCTAAA
Source organism: Anadara kagoshimensis (assembly GCA_021292105.1). NCBI lineage: Eukaryota > Metazoa > Mollusca > Bivalvia > Arcoida > Arcidae > Anadara > Anadara kagoshimensis. Next base: position 47,011,724 of record CM037864.1, read on the forward strand.
TTATAAAGCGTCTAAAACAAAAATGGTAAGCCGATATACAAATATCTAGTGCTGAATAAGGAATCTGCTCATTTTGCCAAGTGTTATGTTGACGATATACTGAAAACTTTATTAACAAAATTGTTTACATTTTAAATAAACCTCATACTTATTATGTTAGGTGATATAATTCTCCAGCAAACAATCGGTAAACCAATGGGTACAAACTGTGAACCATTGCTCGCTGATTTGTTTCTTCATCCCTATGAAGCAGAATTTATGCAAACTCTTATTCATTAATGAGAGAAGACTGTCGCCAAATCATTAAACTCAACATACAAATATATAGATGACGTTGCCTAACAATCCTAACTTTGGAGACTATGTGAATGTCAAATATCCTAGCGAGCTTGCAATAAAAGATACGACTGATTCCCCAAGTGTTTCTTCATATTTAGACTTATACCACAATTATGACGCTCTCGAAAGGCTACATTTCTAAATTTGAAACTGTACGACAAATATGAAGACTTCAATTTTTCTACTGTCAACTTTCCTTTTCAATGCAGCAATATACCTGCTTCTCCTGCTTATGGTGTATTTGTTTCGGACATGGATTAGTATGTTTGTTTTTGATTTCCCCAACTCATACGCTATGGTATACTATTAATACGTTTGTTCCAACTAGGGAAACTTGATTTAACGAAGCAGGCTGCTTGCAAATAAATTGTTGACCCAGGGATATTGCAACCCTATGCTTATCAGGGCCCTCACAAAGTTTTATGACTATCATCACAGTATTGTTGATAAGTTTGATGTCTATGTGTTCAGGATTGTCCTGGATATATTTGACATCTCATAGTTCCGTTTCCATTTTCCTTTCACTCAATTTTGATTACACACGTGTACCTAGCTAAAGGAGGTGCTTTCACTTTCGGAGCACCCGGCCTCACTTCCCTCACAAGCAAATGCGCGTTAAAACCAAAAGGTGTCTCTAAATGGACATATAACAATAGCTAAAATTATATAAAATATCTTTAACCAATAGCAAATACCTATCATACATTTAATATATTTTCATGATTTATGAATATTTACTTCTTGTGTTGTTTATTAATATTATTAATATTATAATTGTTATTTTTCGGTATATTAAACCCCACGTATCTATGAGTGTGCAACTGACAATAATTCCATTTAAGCGCATAGAGGTTAGTACTTCAAAAGCTACCGTATAATATAGATTATAAAAGTATACTTATTATTGGATGACGAACACACTTGTTACAACATTGCAATGAAAATATAGGGCTCATTTTTCTTTATTTTTCTTTCTATTTAAACGAATACTATTATTTGTATGCCGTGTCTCAAAAATATTAGAAATTTGTCTCTTTTTATCTTTTAATAGATATTTAATCACCTTTCACTTTTATTCGACCATGCATGTATCGTTTCTTTTTCAAATCATTTGGGATATTTATTTGACAAAACTCAATTTACAAACTGATAAATATTTATATATAATTATTTACGAACTGTGTAAACAACAAACACGTTATCACTTTAAACGCCGATGTAAGTGTTAAAATGATGCATAAATACTTGTATGAGTACACAATTTGTAGCTGCAAAAAAAAAAAAAAAAAAAAAAACAACAACAACAAAGAACACCTGGTGACCTTCTTTAAACCGGTTTGTCATCGTTAACTATTTAAGTACAAGTAAAGGTCATGATCACGGGTATAGGCCAATAATACTGTTTTGACGACATAAATATAGTGTTGTAGACACTGAACTACTTATACTAGCTAGTGTAGCATTGCCTATTTAAATTTGGCTTTATTGTGTATTAGGTATTTTTATGCCGCATTGTGCTTGTGTTGTTGTTAAATGATATAAATAAATAAATATAAAAAAGATCACGAAAAAAAACCAAACGAAAACAATGCAGAATGAAAACATGATAAGATAAGTTCAGATCACATTAAGACACTGGTTACTGTATACATCTTACTTCAGACTGACACTAGGATATGATAAATTAAAAACTAGTCCATGTCCAAAGCATAATCCTCACTTACCACCTCTTGTCTTACTTGTTAACTTTTGGTTATTCGTCATTTATTTCAATTTTGTGTTATTTTGTAAACAGAATACTTATTTCAGCTTCCAGTTCAGATGATAAGTTATTAGTGCATGAAGATTAAGAAAGTTGTAATTATCGTTTTTTATGTTTTTATAAGTATAAAACGGACATTTATTATATTGACCTTGCACTAAGAATCGGGCCACGTGTCATGTTTATTAAATATTAATATCTTAATTACTTAGTCCCTACGTGATCTTTAAAAATATATCTTAATTTTATGCTGTTCTGATCCATCTAAAGAATCATTATTATTAAGCATACTTATATATTACAGCTATAGAAATGCCAATGATCTAATAGTTTCTGACAGAGTTAAGACAAATAATAATTATAAAAAAGATTTAATTAATCAGTCAGTGTGATGTAAATGTTTCTTTGTTTTTTATGCTGTGCCATCTTCAAAAAAAAAAACATTATTGCCAATGCATTAATGGCACATATATTGAAATGTCAATGATCTATCATCTTTTGTGTCTTTGTGCCTTTGACAGAGTTAGGTCCACATAAATGATAATAAAAAAGTAATTATTTGTGCTCTATTAATTTTGTTGTTTTTATCTTTTATTTATTTGTTTTTTGTGATTTGTTTAATAATTAATTTGTTTGGTTTGGTTTTATTGTTTATTTATTTGTTTTTGTTATTAATTTTTGTTATTTATTTTATAATTAAGTAAGAAAATACATGATAATGTTATAACAGCTATCGGTGATTCCGTCATTAAATGACAACATAACAATACGCTGAATGTGTGTAATAATACTTGAATAACTAAGTGTGTCATGTCCGTCATCTAAATATCGTTGATAAGTATGCTCTCTCTGTACCCTGGATATATTTGACATCCCATATTTCTATTTTTTTATTCCAAATTTTGATCACACGCACTGCGGAAGTAGCTAAACAGGAGGTGCGTACGCTTCCGGAACACAAGGCCTTACTTCTCTGGTGGAAGTTCACTTGTGTAACATAATTTCCCAGCTTTAATTCTTTTACTTGTTTTGAAATGTTGGTTTGGAGATGAAATGGTATGTTTGTTCTTGATTTTTACATACATGTCTGGCAATGAAGACCGCCGTACATACAAAACAGTTTCTAAATACATAAATGCATACTGGCCTCACTTGTATAAATCAGAGGTATAAAATAAAGGCATTTCAATGTAAAGCTTTATAAATGTAAGAGTTGAAAATACTAATGGTCTTACAATGAAGAACATAAATAATTCATAGCTACTATGCTTTAGAAAAAGAAATATCTAACAAACATCCAAGATAATAATAAAATTAAGTTTAATGAAGATGAATTTCTGGACAAATTTCTCTTATTTGCTGTTGGTTGTCATTTTTCTGAGTCATGATTTTTTTTTTTTTGCGTTAATTAACATTGAAAATAAAATTTAATAAAATATGAAATGAAATAAAATAAAATAAATTGAGGAGCATCCGGCCTCACTTCCCTGGTGGAAGTCCACGTGTCTAACCTAACTTGTCAGTTCCAAAGTTTTTACTTTGTTTCTCGATTGGGATTCGGATATGGATTAGTATGTTTGTCTTTGATTGGTATTGTTAATTATTTTGACCATTTCTTATTAAAATAAGAAATATTAAAAGATGTGATATAAAATGGGTGGCCGCTTTACAGTGCAACACGTAAGACAAAAATGATAGTAAAGTACAGAAATCGTACAAACACAATGAATAAACTCGTACAAAATAGTAACAATATAATAATCTTAATGGATAAAATGAAAACATGCTATTCCAAATCTCAAAAGAATACACACGTAGAAAATGCACATGGGGCACGACGGTCAAGACATGAAATTGATAGGATAACCTGATTTTGGAACTTGAAAATACCTAAGTCGAATCATCGACAAACAGATAAAGAGACATTATATTTATGATAAATTGTGTGATAACTGTCATATCATTTGAACAATGAATACCAAACATTTGTATGAAAAGACAATTCACTTTCCACGAATGGTAACAGAAGAAATAAAAGTTTCGATGATTTAATTGGCTTCTGTCAGATCGTTCTCCTTTCTCTGTGTTCAGGATTACCCAGGATATATTTGATCTGTCATAGTTCCATGTTTCTTTCACTCTCAATTTTTATTACATACCCGGCGGATTTCCGGAGTTCACGTTTCAAACTTATATGTTAGTTTCAATGTTTTTACTTTGCTTTAGAATTGTTTGGACTTGTATAAGTTTGTTTGATTTTGATACGGTCTCGTTTCCAAATTTAAATCAATGATAACTGAACGTCAAATTTAATCTTATCTACCATCTACGAATTGCTGAAGAGTTTTCAAAAGAAGTATTTTAAATGTTTAAAGACAAGAAAGATATATTCAAGAAAAGGAATTGAGTAAATGTTAAAGGTTTTTACACATACATGAACTGCAGAATGAACTTCAACCATGTAATGCGTACTATAAAATTGTTTATGCCAGTAAATTATGCCTAACTACCATAGCATTAAATTCAATAAATTACATATTATACCAGTTTTAATTTTACAGCACTAGACGACCGTTTCGGAATACAATTACTCATCAGTAGTGCTTAGACCAAAATTATAAAACTAAACCTTTTCAAGATTTTAAAAAGAAACACAAAGGACCAAAATAAATTTTGACCAAATTTAGCTAAGGAAATACTTCACATGAGGATGTATACCTTATTTTTTCTAAGCATTTCAAATAATAACTAGCAGCAAATTTAGACAATAGTATATTAATATATATGTTTATAGACAATAAACTTAAATTAAGTTTTGTATTCATCACTATTTACAGCCATGTTGTTCTGGATATTGCTATGCTCATCTGCGATTACCATAGAATAATTCTGCAGAGTAAATCTGAAAAGATTTTACTCGTTTAATCCAACTAGAATTAACGGTTCTTTGGCGTAAAGAGACACATGTCACCAAGATCATCGCTTCCGCATCAGATGTACATAGCGGTTTTTAGTTATTATCAAAAACAAACATGCCAGTGTATGTCCAAATCACAACAAACACATAAATAATTTTACAAATTCATATTTGCCATAAGTTTGCTTTATAATCATCATATCAATTTTTTCACACAATTAAAATATTAAAGTATTCCTGTATTTGAAATTGATATATTAACTTTATAATCTAATTATAATCTAATTTATGTTATGAAGTCGTGTTTCTCTAAAATGATTTTCTTCGAATTTTCTGAAATTTTGGGGAAAATTATTATTTTTCGGATAAAAAACACCCAGCTTTAGCATAATAGTGTTTTAAACACTTTAATTTTGTCACGATTTTGAGTCGTTATGATAGGGATCGGTTTTAAACATGTATAATAATTTATGGAGGGTAGTGTATTATACCCTGTAAAGTTAACTTTACAGCACTACACGGTCGTGTCGGAATCGGCAGTGCGTGGACCAAAATTGTGAAATCAAAATCTTTCTAGGATTTGCAAATATATCCAAAGGACCAACATATATTTAACCAAATTTAGCCGAGGAAATACTTTTCATGAATGAGTATACATTACTTTTGAGGACCCTATAAACAAAGTAAACAAAAACTAGCAATGTAGCGAAATTGACAGATGAATCTCCTTCCTGTAGAACCGGCCATACTTTCCTGGTGGAACTTTACATATTTTCCATTATTTCCCAGTTTTCTGTTTTGTGGATTATAAATCGACCATAGATATCTGTGTTAATGGAGATTTAATGACGTCATGTGATTTGTTGCGCCATATTTTGACGTCATATTTATAATAACAACTGATATCGGCAAAATCCATTCTGACGATAAGTAATCACATAATATCGCAAACCTTACCAGTAGTAGAGATGGACCTATACTAGTGTAGTATTACCAATTTTAATTTGGCTTTATTGTGTATTAGGTATTCTTATGTCGCATTGTGCTTGTGTTGTTGTTAAATGATATAAATAAATAAATATAAAAAAATCACGAAAAACCAAACGAAAACAAGACAGAATGAAAACATGATAAGATTAGTTCAGATCACATTAGGACACTTGGTTACTGTATACATCTTACTTCAGACTGACACTAGGATTTGATAAATTAAAAACTAGTCCATGTCCAAAGCATAATCCTCACTCACCACCTCTTGTCTTACTTGTTAACTTTTGGTTATTCGTCATTTATTTCAATTTTGTGCTATTTTGTAAACAAAATACTTGTTTCAGTTTCCAGTTCAGATGATAAGTTATTAGTGCGTGAAGATTAAGAAAATTGTAATTATCGTTTTTATATGTTTTTATAAGTATAAAACGGACATCGATTATAATGAACTTGCACTAAGAATCAGGCCACGTGTCATTCTCATTAATATTAATATCTTAATTACTTAGTCCCTATGTGATCTTTAAAAATATGTCTTAATTTTATGCTGTTCTGTTCCATCTTATCTTTAGAATCATTATTATTAAGCATACATTATATATTACAGCTATAGAAATGTCAATGATCTAACAGACAGAGTTAAGCCAAATAATAATAATAAGAAAGTTTTAATTAATCAGTCAGTGTGATGTAATTTTTTTTTGTTTTGTTTTTTTTTAAGTGTGCCATCTTCAAACAAAAAACAACAACATTATTGCCAATGCATTATATGACACAGATATAGAAATGTCAATGATTTATCATCTCTTCTGTGTCTTTGTGCCTTTGACAGAGTTAGGTCCACATAAATTATAATAAAAAAGTAATTGTTTGTGCACTATTAATTTTGTTTTTGGTTTTATTTTTTATTTATTTGTTTTTTGTGATTTGTTTAATAATTAATTTCTTTGGTTTAGTTTTATTGTTTATTTATTTGTTTTTGTCATTTCTTTTATAATTAAGTAAGAAAATATTTGATAATGTTATAACTTAGTTATCGATGATTCCGCATTAAATAACAACATAACAATACGCTGAATTTGTGTAATAGCACTTGAATTACGTATTGTAAGTGTGTCATGTCCGTCATCCCAATATCGTTGATAAGTATTCAAAATTACCCTGAATATATTTGACATCCCATATTTCCATGTATTTTTTTATTCCAAATTTGATCACACGCACTGTGGAAGTAGCTAAACAGGAGGTGCTTACGCTTCCGGAACACAAGGCCTTACTTCTCTGGTGGAAGTTCACTTGTGTAACATAATTTCCCAGCTTTAATTTTTTTTACTTGTTTTGAAATGTTGGTTTGGAGATAAAATGGTATGTTTGTTCTTGATTTTTACATACATGTCTGGCAATGAAGACCGCCGTACATACAAAACAGTTTCTAAATACATAAATGCATAATGGCCTCATTTGTATAAAGCAGAGGTATAAAATAAAGGCATTTAAATGTAAAGCTTTATAAATGTAAGAGTTAAAAAATACTAATGGTCTTACAATGAAGAACATAAATAACCCATAGCTACTGTGTTTTAGAAAAGAAATATCTTACAAATATCCAAGATAATAATAAAATTTAGTTTAATGAAGATGGATTTCTTGACAAATTTCTTTTATTTGCTGTTGGTTGTCATTTTGTTTAAGTCATGAATTTTTTAAAGCGTTAATTAACATTGAAAATAAAATTTAATAAAAAATGAAATGAAATAACCTAACTTGTCAGTTCCAAAGTTTTTACTTTGTTTCTCGATTGTGATTCGGATATGGATTAGTATGTTTGTCTTTGATTGGTATTGTTAATTATTTTGACAATTTCTTATGAAAATAAGAAATATTAAAAGATGTGATATAAAATGTGTGGCCGCTTTACAGTGCAACACGTAAGACAAAAATGATAGTAAAGTACAGAAATCGTACAAATACAATGAATAAAGTCGTACAAAATAGTAACAATATAATAATCTTAAAGGATAAAATGAAAATATGCTATTCCAAATCTCAAAAGAATACACACTAAGAAAATGTACATGTTACACGACGGTCAAGACATGAAAATGATAGGATAACCTGATTTTGGAACTTGATAATACCTGAAGTCGAATCATCCACAAACAGATAAAAAGACATTATATTTATGATCAATATTATTATAACGGTCATAATATTATATGAACATCAAACATTTGTTTGAAAAGAGAATTCACTTTCCACGAATGGTAACAGAAGAAATAAAAGTTTCGGTGATTTAATTGGCTTCTGTCAGATCGTTCTCCTTTCTCTGTGTTCAGGATTACCCAGGATATATTTGATCTGTCATAGTTCCATGTTTCTTTCACTCACCATGTTATTACATACCCGGCGGATTTCCGGAGTTCACGTTTCTAACATAATATGTTAGTTTCAATGTTTTTACTTTGCTTCAGAATTGTGATTTGGACTTGTATAAGTATGTTTGATTTTGATTCGTTTCCAAATTTAAATCAATGATCGCTGAACGTCAAATTAAATCTTATCTACCATCTACAAATTGCGGAAGAGTTTTCAAAAGGAGTATTTTAAATGTTTAAATACAAGAAAGATATATTCAAGAAAAGGAATTGAGTAAATGTTAAAGGTTTTTACACATACATGAACTGTATGCGTACTATAAAAATGTTTATGCCAGTAAATTATGCCTAACTACAATAGTATTAAATTCAATAAATTACATATTATACCAGTTTTAATTTTACAGCACTAGACGGCCGTTTCGGAATACAATTACTCATCAGTAGTGCTTAGACCAAAATTATTAAACTAAACCTTTTCAAGATGTTGAAAAGAAACACAAAGGACCAAAATATATTTTGACCAAATTTAGCTAAGGAAATACATTGCATGAGGATGTATACCTTATTTTTTCTAAGCATTTCAAATAATAACTAGCAGCAAATTTAGACAATAGTATATTAATATATATGTTTATAGGCAATAAACTTAAATAAAGTTTTGTATTCATCACTAATTACAGCCATGTTGTTCTGGATATTGCTATGCGCATCTGCGATTGCCATAGAATATTTCTGCAGAGTAAATCGTTAAAGATTTTACTCGTTAAATCCAACTAGAATTAACGGTTCTTTGGCGTAAAGAGACACATGTCACCAAGATCATCACTTCCGCATCACATGTACATAGTTAGTTTAGTTTTTACTAAGCTTAATCAAAAACAAACATGCCAATCTATGTCCAAATCACAACAAACACATAAATAATTTTACAAATTCATATTTGCCATAAGTTTACTTTATAATCATCATATCATTTTTTCATACAATTGAAATACATGTATTAAAGTATTCCTGTATTTGAAATTGATATCTTAACTTTATAATCTAACTTATGTAATAGCGTCGTTTTTCTCCAAAATCGATTTTCTTGGAATTTTCTGGTATTTTGGAGAAAATTATGATTTTTCAGAGAAAACCACTCAGATTTAACATAATTATGTTTTAAACACTTTAATTTTGTCACGATTTTGAGTCTGTTATGATAGGGATAAGTTTTAAACATGTATGATAATTTATGGAGGGCAGTGTATTATACCCTGTAAAGTTAACTTTACAGCACTACACGGTCGTGTCGGGATCGGCAGTGCGTGGACCAAAATTGTGAAATCAAAATCTTTCTAGGAGTTGAAAATATATCGAAAGGACCAAAATATATTTAACCAAATTTAGCCGAGGAAATACTTTTCATGAATGAGTATACATTACTTTTGAGGACCCTATAAACAAAGTAAACAAAAACTAGCAATGTAGCGAAATTGACAGATGAATCTCCTTCCCGTAGAACCGGCCATACTTTCCTGGTGGAACTTTACATATTTTCCATTATTTTCCAGTTTCCTGTGTTGTGGATTATCAATTGACCATAGATATGATTGAATGGCGTCATATGATTGTTGCACCATATTTTGACGTCATATCTATGATAACAACTGATTTCGGCAAAAAGTAATCACATAATATCGCTAAACATATCGATTAGTAGAGATAAATAATGTTACATGATATCGTTTTCCATGACAAGTTGAAACAGTACTTCGCACAAATTAAATGGGTTATGTAATATTTTTACGCTTATATATTATACATCATAAACGATTTCGACAACAAGTAGAAACAATATTTCCCACAAATAATATTGGTATGTGATATTATTACGCTTATATGAGGTGAGTTTAGTGCAGTATATATTGGTTATTCTAATATGAAAAATTTTAATATTCTAAGTCCAGAACTTGATCAATGATATCATTTGATTATCATTATTACGGTTTGTTGGTATCAATTTTACATCATCCTCACGGGTAATCTATTATTTAAAGTACGATGCCCTAGCCTCTAAACCTTTAAATATTGCAAGGAGTTCACTTGTTCACCTTACAGTATACCAATGACAATGACTCGCCAATATGAATGTGGGGATTTACAGAATGTTAACTTAATCTACCCTTTCAACATAAATTTTACCTGTCTCCAGTCACATTGACAACAACGAGGGATTTATAATGCTTCTCGCGACTTTCATTTCTAGAATCATACTGACCCAAGTTTGTAAGTAAAGTCCCAAAGGTCCGATCATTCCAAGTTATCAAAATTACACGCAAGCAAGGTCGTCAATCCTAATTTAAAGACACTTAATTTATCAATTGGTTGTTTTGGGGTATGGAAGCGAAAACTTAAGGCCAAGTGGTACAAATGGACGCTGACGTTACGTATGGCGTGTACAAATCTATGATTGTATTATTCAAAGTCCTAGCTTAAAGTAACTGTAATTTGGATTCAATAACTTACAGGGAATAAAATACATAATATCTATCAATTAAAAATATTTATGAAAATATACAAGAGAAGTATCAAAAAACGGTACACGGGTAAGTTCAACAGATACCGATGATTCACTAAAGTTTTGCCTTTCATGCCTTCAATTGATAAAGCCGTTTTTCCACAAAACTTAATTGATGATATTTTTTAATATTGTATTGATTTTCAAAATTCTTTCAGATTTCAAAAATTTAGAATTTTCATATTTTTCACACACTATGACTTTTAAAATCTTTTTACAATGACGTCATGAAAATTTTAACTGAAATAAGGGGTGTAATTTGAATTGCGCACGAGATTTCTGAATGACGTTTTTTCGAGCTCGGTGGTTTTTGAACGGTCGCTTTCTTCGGCCAAGTAAAATGTTTTAAATTATAATGATTTTTTTTACTCCAGTCAAGATTTTGTCTCAATAGTTCAATATCTTTTTCATATTTCAAATGTAGCTATTGATAATATTTCCCGATCTGATCGGCCCGTATTCTTGCATTTTTGAAGTATCATCATTTACTCTTATTTCGGATAATAAGGCCTTGATCTTCTGCTATTCGAAGTAATAATGTTTCTTTACATCTTTTTTTTCTATCCTAATTATTATTCTTTAGTGACAAGAAATACAAAATAATCTAATTGATGAAGTAATTTTTATACAAATCATAAAGTTAATATAAAGCGAGAAGCACAAACACAACACTCCTAGTTTACGACACGATAACGTTAAAGTTGGCAAGTTTGCCGATCCCTTAGCAATATCGTCAAAAATATGACGTTATTGTTAATTTTGGTCATATTTTTGTATCAGATTACGTCTTTGAAGTTTAATACCGAAAAATCAAGCAAGGGGACATATGCATTTCTTTACATTTTCAGAAAATTTAAATTAAGAACTACATGATGTTAGTTTTTTAAAAACTTGTAGGACAATCTGTAATTTTTTTTTTTACACTTTTTACAATTTTTCAGAGCCTGAAAAATTGCGATTTCCTATTGGTCCTATGTTAAAAGTCCGCCATTTTTTGCATTTTTGACGCTTTATAGCTAAAAAAGTAAAAAGGTGACCCCTATATGTTTTTACATTTTCAGATGCGCCTCAAAAAGTTTTACAAGTATGGAAAAAATCAGAAACTTGTAGGATAGTACCCATTTGTACCACTTGGCCTTAATGCATTGAGGTATAAAGGCTCGGCAAAGTAAAAAACAAAAAATTAAATTAGTACTTCATCGTGAATTAAGGAACTATAATTATTGATACATAAACATCGTAAACTTATCACATTCCAAACAAATATTATACCGTCCAGCGGAAGGTACGTAATTACATATTATTCCAGTATTAATTTTATAGCACTAGACGGTTGGTTCGAAATACAATTCCTCATCAGTAGTGAATCTTAGGATAATCAAAATCAAATATACCAATCCGGGAACAAGCCACATTCCCAAAGCAAAGTAAAATCTCTAAAGCTGGCAAACAGGTGATCCGCCACCAGGGAAGGGAGGGCAGGTTCTCCGGAAGAGTAAGTTACAATATGGGACGTGAAATATATCCATGGTTATTTTTGAGACCTCGAAGACATCATGCTTATCAACAATATTGTGATGATGGCCTTAAAACATTTTTGAATGTCTTGATAAGCTTATGTTTATCATATCCTAAGCTTGCGTTAACAACCCTACATGTATGTTATGTTTAACTGAAAAATAATTGGGTCTGCAATTTATAAAATCATATTGTGAAGAGACATTGAAGAACTTACAAATTCGTTCAGTAATTTATTATTATTATTATTATTATTATTATTATTATTATTTTGTAAATGGTTCAAACAAATGTTTTGAACTCTAACTATCGGAACTACGGTACTATATATGTGACCAGATCTTGCTAATGTTTGACACAAACCTTCATATTTTCATCAGTCGTTTTTGACCAAAACATCCGACTTACCCACTTACAACATTTTAAAGGGCCCACCACACTACCCTACCCATTCAGACTAATCGTGTTTGACCCATCCTTGCTACTCAGTATATATGACTGGGCAGACCAGTCGATTTGATACCCAAACCTTCCCATCTACAATATTTTACAGACCGATGGTATAGTGCTTGACCAAATCCTTCCTACAAAGACCTTCCGTGTTTGACACAAACCTTCCCATTTTGACCTATGGTGTTGGTACCCAAACCTGCCCACATAGACCAATGGTGTTGGTACTCAGCATTCCCACTTAGACCAGCCGTTTTTGACACAAAGCGTTCTTACTTAGACCAGTCGTGTTTTGCCTTTATTTTTAACTTAGACCAGTCATGTTTTGCCTTTACTTTTTACTTAGACCAGCCGTTTTTTACAAAAACCTTTCTAACTTAGACTAGTCGTGTTTTGCCTTTACTCTTTACTTAGACCAGCCGTTTTTTACAAAAACCTTTCTAACTTAGACTAGTCGTGTTTTGCCTTTACTTTTTACTTAGACCAGCCGTTTTTTACAAAAACCTTTCTAACTTAGACTAGTCGTGTTTTGCCTTTACTTTTTACTTAGACCAGCCGTTTTTTACAAAAACCTTTCTAACTTAGACTAGTCGTGTTTTGCCTTTACTTTTTACTTAGACCAGCCGTTTTTTTTACAAAAATCTTTCCTAGACTAGTCGTGTTTTGCCTTTACTTTTTACTTAGACCAGCCGTTTTTTACAAAAACCTTTCTAACTTAGACTAGTCGTGTTTTGCCTTTACTTTTTACTTAGACCAGCCGTTTTTTACAAAAACCTTTCTAACTTAGACTAGTCGTGTTTTGCCTTTACTTTTTACTTAGACCAGCCGTTTTTGTTTTTACAAAAATCTTTCCTAGACTAGTCGTGTTTTGCCTTTACTTTTTACTTAGACCAGCCGTTTCTTGTTTTACATTAATGTTTCCATCATGTAGATCAGTCGTGTTTGACCAATATCTTTCCACTTAGACCAGTCTTGTATGTGCCCAGACTGTTTTTGACACGAATATTCAAAATTAGACCTATCGTGTTGGTATCCAAACCTTCCCACTTAAGTCTACATTTAAAAATTTTAAGATAAGTTCATTTGATATGTTACGTTTTTCGTAACCCTCTGCCTAATATTAATGTTCAGATTATTTTCAAACTACAGTGTATTTTATTATTATTATTTATAATAATTTTATTATTATTATTATTATTATTATTATTATTATTATTTACTTACCCTGCGTCTGTTTGTCATCTTTTGATTTATTTTATATCCGACTGTAACTCATTTCAATATTCCGAGTTAGTTCATTAATTGTAAATCTCAAGTTAACATTACTTGTTCTATAAAGTTCTTCAGCGTGTTAATACGCCTAATCTCCTCACCTGGTATATAATTACGATTCACCTGATCGATTTTCTCCAATCATAATCTATGGATTTATATTTAAATTTAGTATACATTCTATGAATATTCATTATCTTAATGAAAAGAAAATTATAACTTTTCTAAGATCAATATATAGATATACATATATAGATATACATATATAGATATACATATATAGATATACAAATGTACGTGTAAGTTAATTATTCATCGTGTACTGAAGAAATTTTTTAAATGTTTGCAGTAACTTATGTATGTCAAATAAAACGCATTGTTTTATGTTTAAACGTGTATAATATGAGTTCAGTGACAATGACTGTAACATAAGTTGGACGGTAAGGGTCCCACAAAAGTATTTGAACCTCACCACTGGATACCATTTTTGTCAATTGTATTAACTTTTCGTCTAAACTGTGGTTGTTAATATTTAATCGTTTTCATTTCTCTCAATTGTCCTATTTGTTGTGCGTTTTTATATGCAGTTTAATATTGTCGAATACAGGTTTTATTCATAAAACAGCTACTAGTATTTTGAAAATGTGAAACCTCGACTGCACATATATAACTCGTGGTCGGTAATACTCATGTAAAGTATCATAAAATTTAGAGACTTAATCATGTAATTCAATATGAACTTGTTCTGTCAGACTTGTTTTTGGCTTTCTAAGTAGTTCTCAATAAATGAAAGGACATTTCATAATGAAAAATAGATATCTTTAGCCTTTAAAGAATAGTTGAATTATTTACAAGTGACAATAAAATCAATAAAATGCCTTATAATAATAATAATAATAGTATTCCCGAATCACAATCCCAAAGCAAAGATAAAACTTTGTAACTGGAAAATTAAGATAACACGTGAACTTTCATTTTGGAGGAGAGGCCGGGTGCTCCGGAAGGTAAGTACTTCCTGTTTTGCTAGCTACACCCGCCATGTGTGTAATCAAAATTGAATGTGAAAGGAACATGGAACTTTGGGACGCCAAATATATTCAGGGGAATCTTGGACATTGAGAAAACAATATTATGCTGACGGCCATAAACCTATATGAGGCCCTTGATAAGCCTAAGCGTGCAATATTTCTGCGTCAACAATTTATTTCTAAGCAGTTTTCACAGTTGTTTGAAAACAAGGTCTACCATAGCATATTAACTGTAAAACACCATAATATATATATATATATATATATATATATATGTGTGTGTGTGTGTGTGTGTGTGTGTGTGTGTGTGTGTGTGTGTGTGAATAATGAATATACCATTAACAGGAATAGCCGGTATAATGCTGCATAAAAAGGAAAGTTCACAATAGAAAATTGAATTGATAGAAATGGACAAACAACAAAAGCAACTGTATGTAAACTCCTAATCTTTGGAAGCTGTATAAAACGCTTACATATTATTAAGGTTCTGGTATGTTGTCACAATTCAGTTTTTTGTTTACATCAAGAGATCTAGAATCAGTTTTGGGATAGTGGAGAAAGCCAGGATATTCGCAGAAAACCAAATATTTCAGAAAGCTAACAGAAAATTACTTTGGTTAAAGAATTTATTTTACATAGCGGCGTTTGTAGCATCCTTTTGTTAGAATTTGTCATTAAAACGTTGACATTAACCATGCCACGATTATATTTATACAATACATGTATAAATAAGATTGATTATAGAATTGTACTCAAGAGAATCTAGTTGACATATGAATCTGATTATTGCAGTAGACTATTAAAATGTTGTAAAATCGTAAATGTACCAACTGAACCTCTTCTATCTATCAAAGCGATAACTTACATTTGGTGTCAAGATGGAAGAATAAAAGGCTCACCACTGTTATTGTGATTTCTACATGGATTAGTATGTTTGTTTTCCATAGCTAATCTGGAGAAGGCTTAAATTTTTGTAATAAACGTTTACTAATAGACACTTGATGTATTTCAAGATTAATTCGTCATATCTAACCGATGTTGGTATAAAAGTGCATGATGACTGTGTCAAATACACTTTAGTTATTTTAGTTTCACAATTATTTTGATAATTATGAAGTTTCATATAAAATTTATTGTTCAATATTTTCGATTATTTCACCCACATATACGTCTTTATAATTATTTAAAAAATTAACGATAAAAAAATTAAATATATGCTTAAAATTCATATTTTAAAAAACGCGTACGTCACTAATATAAAACTGCTAAAGAAGAAGTTACAAATATGGATATAAAAATATGAGACATTTGTAAGAAACATAGATATAGCTTATTCTAGATTTAACAAAATCGAAGTTTAAAAAAATATATTTGCAAATGATTCAAATACACAAGTAATTATATTTACTTTCAGAGCTCAATTTTATATATAGGTTCATAATGCAATTGTAACTAATCATTTTTAAATTTTATTTTTGTTTTAAAAACGCTGATTTACAAATAAAACCTATGTTTAAATAGTTTAAAATGCATTTGTAATTCAAATATTTGCTTATTTAAAATCTAAATTAAAAATAAAATTTTGTTTCAAAAAATAATGGTAATAAGGTAAACATTATATGAAGACAACCCGCATAAAATCATTTTTGGATTTATATAGAGGTTCGTTTGGTTGAAATTTTAAGCAAAGGGTCCTAACACTAATTTTAAGTTATAGGTGATATTCATTTACTGACATTCTATGTATAATTGTAAATTATAATTTTTTTTATAAACTCTATATAGTGCCTTATTTGCTTTATCTAATAATATTTTCTAAAGTTGTTGTTTAAGCTAGTTAAGGTTCCTTAAAAACAATAAACATCTGTATCTTCTAATAAAACAAATATCAAACATTATTTAAGGCAAAATCTTTGGTTTTCTTCTACAAAATAAAATAACTTTAGTCTTTGAAATATTAACTTTCAAAAGCATGCTGCAATTCACTGGGATCTCAGCAAAAAGGGCCATATCATCAGCAAGATGTTTAAAAGTACCAGTATTGTCTATTTCAGAATTATTAGCCCCATACCTTTACAACCTTTAGACAATAAGAAGTCTATGAAATCATTAATAAAAATTGAAAATAAAAAAAGGGCAAATTTTCCCATTGTCTAACACAAATTCCATACAAATCACGTACTCTGTTTATAATAGAAGTAAACAATTTTTCAAAACATCTTAAAAAACAATGCCTCTATAATTATCTGGACTTTTTGGATCTGCCTTGTTCGATAAAACCTATTACTCATTCGTCTGGCGCGAAATAATATCTGTATCTAATATAAAATCAAACAAAAGTACGTATACAGGTAACATCTTATTTGTATTCGTTTAACCATCAGTACCAGAATTTTATTTTTTAACTTTCTCATATTTCCAAAAATCTCTTTTGCCTGTAAGTTAACTATTAATGTCTACACTGTCTAGATAGGACATTTAAGTCCAGATTGTGAGAATCACTAGTATTAAAATGTAAACTCTTAAAATATTCATATAATCCCCCCCAAATCAATATTTCCATTTTGATTTTTACTAACATTTTTTAAAGCCTTCCAGTAATCCTAAGGATTACTGGAAGGCTTTAAAAATGTTACTGAAACGCATACTTTTCCATTTATATTAATCAAAAATAAATTTCAATACCCTTTTATAAATACGTTGTCTGGACGCTGTTTTGTAGGATTTACAGGCTACATTCAGATATTTCTTAGCAATATCGGTTTTAACATTTACACAATATTTAAGCTTTAAAATATTACCAGTTTTCTCTTCTGAAGGCACTCATTCTTAGGCCAATGGAGGGTTTTATTTCTCTTCGATTTTTTCTTTAAAATCCAAATAATGTCCTAGCAGAATTAGTACAGACATTACATATTTTCTAAACTACAGTATTTAAAATTAATTTTTTGTCTGTTCCATTATTAATTGATTGGAAATCATTTACACTACGGTGACTTTGTACAACGAGGTAGGCTGCTTGCAAATAAATTGTTGACTCGGGGATATTGTATGCCTAGGCGTATCAAGGCCCTCAAAAAGTTTTATGGCCGTCATCACAGTATTGTTGATAAGTTTGATGTCTCTGTGTCCAGGATTGCCCTGGATATTGACGTCTCATAGTTCCAAGTTTCTTTCACACAATTTTGATTACACACGTGGCGGGTGTAGCTAGCTAAACGGGATGCTTACCCTTCCGGAGCACCCGGCCTGACTTCCCTGGTGGAAGTTCACGTGTCTAACCTAACTTGTCACCAAAGTTATTACTTTGCTTCTGGATTTTGATTCGGACATGGATTAGCATGTTTGTTTTTTATTACAATGTCTACAATATCTGCATCAAATCATTATAGTCTACAAAACCCCAGATTTGTCTGAACAATAATTACAGGAGTCGTGACACACTCACAACTGATCCTCCAAGTTCTGCTTCTATTTGGATTTATACCACAATTATGACGCAAACAAAAGGCTACATACAAACGTGATGACTTCAATTTTTATATTTTCAATTTTCGTTTTCTGTGAAGCAATATACCCACTTCTCCTGCTTATGGTGTATTTGATTCACAATTAATAACCTATGGTAGAGTTTGTCTCACACTATATGAACTTTATACAATACAATACAATAATCTTTATTTGAAGTCGAATATGATTAACATTTACAACATAATCTCAGTAGAGCTTGTACTCGACTTATACAACGAAGCAAGTTGCTTACAAACTAACTGTTGATGCCTGGATATTACAACCCTAGGCTTATTAAGGTTTTCAAAAAGTTTTATGCCCGTCATCACAATATTAATAAAAAGTATAATGTTTCTGTATCCAAAATTATCCTGGATATATTTGACGTCCCATAGTTCAATTATCCTTTCTACTGTAGCTAGCTAAATAGAGACGCTTACCGTTTTGGAGCACCCGGTCTCACTTCCCTGGTGGAAGTTCACCTGTTTAACTTAAACTGCCAGTGTCAAAGTTTTAATTTTACATTTGGATTTTAATTTGAACATGGAATGGTATGTTTGTTTTTGCTTACAACACTTTTTGGTAAAGAACATTTTAATTGGACAGTGTATATCTGAGCATATCTTATTCAGCTCTCATAGTAAAAGTTATCTAACACCTTTCGATGTAACTCTACCTATGTTTTTATTCTACCCCACTCTGCCATTCACAATAAACAAATTACAACCCTAACACAGTTCTATTCCTATGTGGTTGTCCAATACCACTTAAATATCTGTCTAGACAAATGAAAAGTTCTCTAATATTCTCAATGCCCATAAATGTGTTATAGTCGTCATCACAATATTGTTGATAAGTATGATGTCTATGCATCCAAAATTATCCTGGATATCATTGACGTCCCATAGTTCCATTTCCATTTCATTCTCAATTTTGATTACACGTGTGACGGATGTAGCTAGCTAAACAGGAGGTACTTACCTTTCCGGAGCACCCGGTATCACTTTCCTGGTTTAATATAAGTTCATGCATTTGACATTTTGCTAGCGTCAGTGTTTTAACTTTGCTTTGGGATTGTGGTTTGGACATGAATTGCTATGTTTTTTTGTTTTTTTGGTTTTTTTTTTTTTGTTATGACAATTAACAAAAATATTTCATTAAACTTTCATCAATATGGACAAAATCAGCCAACTTATTAGTGCTAGGATTAAAATCGCCCAATAAACATACACTGAAGACATTACCAAGAGGTGGTCGCTATAGAAGATTATGTAAAGACAGGTGCTCATTGCATATAGGCGGTCACTATAGCAGGTTTCTCTGTATAGACTCGTGGTCTTTGATTGATAAAACAGGTTTCCAGTTTTACTGTAAGACAGGCTGTCTTTGATAGATAAAACAGGTTTCCAGTTTTACTGTAAGACAGGCTGTCGTTGCATAGAGGTAGTCCATTTAGCAGGTTTAAGTCTTTAGACAGCCAGTCTTTACATAGAGGTGGTTGCTATAAAGATTTTTTTTACACAGAGGTGGTCGAAATAGATAGATAGTCTTTAATTAGAGATGGCGTCTATAGCAGATTTTTATTATTAAGATTTTTTTTTAAATTATTACAAAAATATGAGATAGACAAAGCCAACATTCATATACACATACATTAACCTCTCATATATGAAACCTTTGTACAAATACAATGACATCAATGCAGTATAAAATATCATATATAAATAAATAGTCAAGTTACAGTAAAGTAGTTAATAACATGTATTCTGGCGATCCTTGAAGATTTTAATCTATTTAGTTTTCAAAAGGTGCTGTATAGTTATCCCATTTTAGAGTGAATACATCAGATTTCCCAGAAACATGTAGTTCATATTGTTTTATTTTGTTTTGTTTGTTTTCTATTCTTTAGTGTTTTAAAATGTGTTTCTGTAATCTATAGCAGATTTTACTGTATATAGAAACACGTCAATTCAAAATATCAATGTCTTAATGATATCAATTTAAACTAGCTACCAATAGTTGTATGATATACGTAAATGTAACAGTAATATGTTTGATTAGTTGTGTCAATAAAATATAAAATTTATTCTAATTAAAAAAAACGTGTACGTCATCAATATAAATCATTGAATTATATGCCAGAAATAAAACGAACAGTAATACTAATTCTTATCAGCGTTAAAAATGTATAAAAAAAATAATATAGTAAGATGTTTGAAGAAAAACCCAAGAACAAATAAGACTAATTAAGCATGAGTTTTATAGTATTTGTTTATGGGGGTGGTCTGATGGTATAAATAATATATAAGGTTTAACAGACTTAAATCGAGCCAATTATACAAAGTTAGTAAAGAAGGCGTGATCAAATAAATACAAGTTCTAATTAAAGACTATTTTTTTTATTAATTAGGTGTACCATAAAAAATACTCTTCCAAGCAATAATTTGAAAACACAAGTTTCACCTATCTATAGAATGTGCAACTGTTGAATTGTATTATTTTATAAAAGGTCACATGCTACACATACGTTACGAAGCCCAATGCATGACAGTCTCAGACATACTGTATTGCCTCAATTCGGTCCCACGGCACTAAAGGGTTAAAATATTGCCTATGTTCAGAGCATATGCAAAGCTTACAGTCGGAAAAATTATCAGTTTGATTGTCAAATGGCGTCTTTTTCTCGACCACCCCAGAGCTGACCGCATTGATAACCTTTCCAACCAATCAATCATACATGTAATTTACGTCACAGAACCTAATAATGGGTTGTTTGCAATCAGTATACATGTACTTCATTTTTGGTGCATTTCACCTGCTCCAAAACAGCCTGTATTAGCGTACCACAAAATTGCTGAAAGACGGTCAAAGCCGCTGACAAAGGAATTCATTAAAATATGTACACTTGTGTAAGGGGTATAAAATAGGTAAAAGAAATGACGAATCTCTGAGAAAAAATATATTCAAACTTTTGAATATCACAGACATTTTTTGGTACAGGGAAAAAACTAACCAATGTGTGAAAGTGTTTGCGCAAAACTTAATCACCCGAGAGATGAGACATTATGTGCTTACCACATATCGTAAATTGTTATTTCAAAGGCCGAATCGGTAGTCTAATGTGCGCTATACCCTTTAGTCACTTTTGTTATTGGATTGTTAGGAACAAATTGAAAAGATGAACTATACATTAATACAACATGCACAGCTGCATTTTACTTCTGAGATTGATGTATGTGGTAGTCTCAAGTTTGAAACACTTATCGATTAACGTCATCAATATAAATCAATGGATTATATGCCAGAAATAAAACGAACAGTAATACTAATTCTAATCAGCGTTAAAAATGTATAAAAAATAATATAGTAAGATGTTTGAAGAAAAACCCAAGAACAAATAAGACTAATTAAGCATGAGTTTTATAGTATTTGTTTAGGGGGTGGTCTGATGGTATAAATAATATATAAGGTTTAACAGACTTAAATCGAGCCAATTATACAAAGTTAGTAAAGAAGGCGTGATCAAATAAATACAAGTTCTAATTAAAGACGATTTTGTTATTAATTAGGTGTACCATAATAATATTCTTCAAAGCAATGATTTGAAAACATACCTTTCACTTATCTATAGAATGTGCAACTGTTGAATTGTATTATTTTATAAAAGGTCACATGCTACACATATGTTACGAAGCCCAATGCATGACAGTCTCAGACATACTGTATCGCCTCAATTCGGTCCCACGGCACTAAAGGGTTAAAATATTGCCTATGTTCAGAGCATATGCAAAGCTTACAGTCGGAAAAATTATCAGTTTGATTGTCAAAAGCCGTCTTTTTTCGACCATCCCAGATATGACCGCATAGATAACCTTTCCAACCAATCAATCACACGTGTAGTTTACGTCACAAAACCTGACAATGGTTTCCTTGCATTCAGTATACATGTACTTCATTTTCGGTGCATTTCACCTGCTCCAAAACAGCCTGTATTAGCGTACTACAAAATTGCTGAAAGACAGCCAAAGCCGCTGACAAAGAAATTCATTAAAATATGTACACTTGCGTAAGGGGTATAAAATAGGTAAAAGAAATGACGAATCTCTGAGAAAAAATATATTCAAACTTTTGGATATCACGGAAAATTTTTGGTACAGGGAAAAAACTAACCAATGTGAAAGTGTTTGCGCAAAACTTAATCACCCGAGAGATGAGACATTATGTGCTTACCACATATCGTAAATTGTTAATTCAAAGGGCGAATCGGTAGTCTAAAGTGCGCTATACCCTTTAGTCACTTTTGTTATTGGATTGTTAGGAACAAATTGAAAAGATGAACTATACATTAATACAGCATGCACAGCTGCATTTTACTTCTGAGCTTGATGTATGTGGTAGTCTCAAGTTTGAAACACTTATCTATTAATTACCTTGGCGCAAAAGACCTTCTGATTCTCGCAGAATTAAAACATCAGAAATTTAAATCAGTGACGAAAACCTCTAAAATATGTAATTGGCGCAAAAGGGCGCTTCGCATGTGAACTAGGTTAAACAAACTTCAATTTCTCATCAAAATTCAAACTATTGTTGACTCTGGTATATAAATCATTGGCGCGCATTGCTAGACTAGATCTTATATTGTTTTATCATGAGAATAAAGACTAGTGTATTTTTGGCCATTAAATATAAAACATTTAATCCCAACTTTTAAAACGGTAGAAGGATAAAAATTGTAGAAAGAAACACGATTCTCAGAAATAGAATTTGTGTTTATATTGATTAGATATTTTTTAACTATTAAACTGTCTAGAAATGGCGTTTCTAGACAGTTCAATGGTTATATTTACATTTCGCATTTTTTGAAAATCTTATTTTTGTCTTTAAATCCTGAAATAAATTTAAAACACTGTCGTGTACGACATGCAATTGCAATTCTTGGAACAGGAGTGACGTCACATTAGCAAATGTAATTATAGTCCTATAACTTCATTTGGTCTAAAACAGAGTTTAATACAATCAAACACCATAAATGTAAATATTTTATAATAATTGTTAACGTCATTCCCTTCCTTTAGGTTCTTTTGTCGTATGGGTATGTTAATAAACGACAAGGATCTTAAGATAAATTCCAAAACTATCACATCATTGGCTGTTTGCACATTTATACTTATATCTGTGCTTAACCATATAGGCTAGGAATATTATATTGAACTTCGCACTTCGCTTCTTTAATTTTGTTCGGCTACCAGTATATAAAGTTCATACATATAGTGATCAAAAGCAAACATACTAATCCATTCCCGAATCACAACCCAGAAGCAAAGTTAAAACGTTAGGTTAAACACGTTGACATCTAACAGAGAAGTGAGGTCGGGTGCTCCGGAAGGGTAAGCACCTCCTGTTTAGCTAGCTACACCCACCACGTGAGTAATCAAAATTGTGTTAAAGGAACATGGAACTATGGGATGTCAAACATATCCATGGCAATCCTGGACACAGAGAAATCAAACTTATCAACAATATTGTGATGACGTCCATAAAACTTTTGAGGGCCTTAATAAGTCTAGGCTTGCAATATCCCTTGGTCAACAATTAATTTTGAGCAGCCTGCTTCGTTGTATAAAGTTCTCATAGTTGGAACAAGCTCTACCATAGCGTATTAATTGGGAAACAAATACACCATAAGCAGAAGAAGCAGGCATACTGCTGCATTAAAAAAGGAAAGTAAAGTTGACAACAGAAAAATTAAAGTCACCACGTTTGTCATAAAGTTTCAAATGTAGCCTTTCATGACCACTACAGTAGTTGAATTGGTAGACTGCACGCTTTGTATATGGAAGGTCGTGGTTTCTAAACCCCGTCGGGTCTGAAAAAGACTTAAAAATAGGTAGTGACTCTTTTTTCTCCAAGCACTCCTTAGTTAGAACCAATGCCCGTGCCTGTTAAAGAATCCACCCGCAGATTGCCTTGAGAGCACTGCAAAGGTAAAAATTTCTGCCACTTCACCAATAGCTGGTAAAGTCTCGATAAAAGTGACTGTGACGTTAAACCCTATCCAATCAATTATTTAATCATATTTATAGTCGTCTATTAAAATTCAAAACTATACAAACTTGGCGTTGTTGTCGTCGTCGTCATCGTTGTTATTGTTGTTTACGGGTTATAATTCCATTCACATTCAATCAGATATAATATCGATACCATCATCAGTTCTTTTTCTATTACTTATAATTTAGTCAAAGGTGATCATGTGTGGTGATGTATAAAGTATGTGTGTCAAGCGTAACTTCATTAACAGATAATTACAACATTGAAGATATAACACTTTAATAAAAATATAATTAATTATAAATTGTAAGATCATTGGTTTAATGAACCAGAATTATTGATAATAACATAAACCTGTCATTGTGCATGATTTTCGTTTATTTTATTATTACATTTTGTATTTTTTTTTTACAAAATTTTATTTTGTTGGTTTAATGTCTCTGACGTTTTTGCCACTTCCTTTTTGTTTCTCGCAAACACAATTCAATTCAATTCATTTGCTCACGTGTAAACCAATGACAAACAACAGTTTTGAGAGACGTGTTACTTATAAATATATTGGGACGGACAGACAGAAAGAGTGATTCCTATATATCCCCTAAACTTCGTTTGCGGGGGACATAATAAACCCTTCATTATGCATTAAGCGCGGCTTTGCGATTGGTCGTGGTGCAAATTCGCCTTCCTTTAGACATGGTTCCCGTTAAGCTGTGTTAATCTCGGAATGTTATCGACGATGTAAACTCAGTGCAGTCTCAGATATATTACAGTCTTTTTTTGTGTATGCAGAAATTATATCATATTTTCTAAGCAAAATTTGGTTTGATATATTTTGGCCCAATGGAAATTTTTTTCAACCTCTTGAAGAAATATTGGGTCTAATTTTGGTCCAAGCACTAGTGATGAAGAATTGTATTCCGAAACTGCAGTCTAGTGCTGTAAAACTAAAACTGGTATCAGTCTATGTTGAAATCACAATCGTAAAAGCAAAGTCAGAACTTTGAGAACGTTAAACACGTGATGTTTTCACGAGGGAAGTATTCCCAGTATGCTATATTAAATATTAAATATTTATAAATGATTGTATAAATTCAGAACAGAATTGCAATGAATAAATAAAGAGGAATTCTATATCTGTCGGGATCAGATAGTGAATGTCTATGTATTAGCTCAGTGATAGTAAACTAGATACCAATTTATTTGGTATAGGCAAACAACACTAACCTATTCGCTTGACCTTTCATTAAGAATATTCATATAGGAGGGTCCATTCAATAAATGGGTAGTGTAAGGATTTACGGTTAATACATATACACTTGTTTATGGTTAGTGTTCACATCATATAGACGAAATATACACGCGCGATCCATATACAGGCCTATTCTTAGATTTACTCGTCCAAAATGAATATTTAAATCAAAGGTCTAGCGGACAGGTCAATGTTGTTTGCCTGTATCACCAATGTTTTGGCATTTTCAATAATCCATGAAACAGTATTGCTTTTAATGTTAAATTTCAAATGTATTGCCAAAATACCTGTTTCTGCACTTTATTGCTGTAAATCAAGTATCTTTTTATGTGTATAACTTAAGTAATACATAATTAAGAATCCTACTGACCCTGTGTTCAAAACAAGCCAGTTACCCATTGAAACGAGACGTTGTCATTATCTGAAGTAGTACATTATTAATTATAATTATAATGGATTCCAGGCCCCGGTTTCACAATCATTCCTTAGCTAAGATTTTCTAACTAAAAACTGGTATTTCAAATCTTTATAATTTTGTAAATTTTCAACATATTCAAGAATTTAAGATGTCATTTTTAAGACCACTTCTAGATTTAAACACTTTCATTTGGTTTTGACAAAAATATTCATCAGTATTTCCAAAAATAGATAATCAAAATTTGCTAAATTTAAGTTAAGTAAAATCTTAGCTAAGGAATGATTGTGAAACTGGGGCTGGTACTTAACTTAGTGTTACAACATCTAAAATGACAATCTTCCTTTGTGTTACAAGTACGGAGCTCCAGCAAAGAAAGTCACATGGAATGTTATAACAAAACAACAAAGAAAGACGCCTGAGTAGAAAATTTTTAAAAATACACGATTTTTATTTTATCAAAAGCCAGCAAGCTTAATGAAAATTTTATGTTTTATATATTCAACTTTTACACTCTATTAAATAACGACATGCACTTTTAATCCCAACCTTCTACAACCGTCTTTTACAGTTTTCTTAAAATGTATGCAAGCAGTGATCGTTTGAAGAAAAATGTTTGTTCGTAGGATACAATGAAACAACGTAGCATGTTTCTATGTTTGAACTGCACATTGAGCACATTTAAATTAATTCTTTGGTATTTTTATCACTGCCTACATTAAATGTTACAGTTACGTGTGTGCTCATTGATTTCACCACTGTGTTTGAAATAAGATTTTTATATAGCAATCAGTATTAATAATCTCAACCGTTTTTGTTTCTTTTCTGAAGCAGAAAAGTTAAAAATTGTGTACTTGATTTCAAAATTAAAATCGCGATCAATAGCATGATGATATACATGTAGAATTAAAATTTTAAAATCGATTTTTTAAAAGTGCTACATTGAAAATTATATGTACATGTACTTTATGAATTGCCAAATAAGGTAGAAAGCGGATATTAACATAAGTCGCGGAAATTTATATCCATTTCATTTTCAGCGTCCCGCGTTATACCCATAACGTAAATGCGGAACATCTCTCTCTCTCTCTCTCTCTCTCTCTCTCTCTCTCTCTCTCTCTCTCCTGGAATGGCATCAATAAACGTTTTCCCGCAATATGACGTTATTCCCGGGCTTTGTGACAAAAACGGTTCGATATCGTTATCATAAAAACGTATTAAAAATAGACAATGATCATTTGTTACGCTGACGAACCACATATCTTCCCAGTACCCATAAAGTTCAATAATGGTCTTTCTTCAAATCACAATATTTAACGGCACGCCAAATGCATTCAAAATGGCAGAGGGCATAAGACCAAAAATATTATTACGGTACCTCAGTTGGTAGATTACTCTCCGTATACGTATGTGGGAGATCGTAGGTTCGAACCCCGACCGAGGTCTGGCCAACACTTTAAAATAGATGGTGACTGTTCTTTTGCCAATCACTCGAAATTTAGAAATGAAAGTTACGGCGTCTTTTGGAAGAGACCTTAAAACCGATGTTTACTGTAGGAACCACTGTGACTGTGACAGTGAAATACTCTTTATATCCATAGAAAATCAAATAAATTTGAATAAAATTTGATATTTTTTACTTACTTGTACCTAGTCGTAATAGGAAATCTGTATGCCCATCTGCGATTATCATAAAGTATTCTGTAGAAAGGAAAATGTTGGCGGTATGGGGATTTTACACATGGAAAAATGACGATGTTTACACCGGAAGTGATGTCCTTGGTGACGTTTTACGTCATATGCGCAACAGAATCCGCCATTTGCCTGGTTTTTCACCATGTTAAATCCCCATAGCACCAACGTTTTACCCTATGCAGATGTCATATACCATTTTTTGAATTTAATCATAAAATACATTCAAAAAATGGTATATTGTCATATACCATTTTTTGAATGTATTTTATGATTAAATTCAAAAAATGGTATATGACACAGATATATTTTGGGCTAATCGCGGATGCGCATACAGATTTCTTGTTACGACTAGGTACAAGTAAGTGAAAAATATCGATATTTATTCAAATTTATTTGATTTTCTATGGATATAATGAGTATTTCACTGTCACAGTGGTTCCTACAGTAGTATCACGGCAGGCGTGGAACGTTAAATAATCACCCGTGCACATTTCCTATGGCGCACTGCAAAAGTAAAACATTCTGCCACTTCACCTATAGCTGGTGACATCTCGATATCAGTAAAATATTCTTGACTGAGACGTAAAACCCTATTCAATTTATTATTCAATCATGTGACCAACACGTCATAAGGTTCATACGTTTCGTATGCTTTATTTTTAAATTAAACACTAAAATTCCATTTTCCATATTTTCAAAGGTATTTTATAAGACAGACATGTTTAGTTCATTTTAACAAACATCTTATTTTGTTCCATTGTTGTGGGTATATCTTTGGGTTTGTTATTACCGGTATGTTTGTGTTTGACTGTAGAAACCACTATGTTTGTGACAGTGAAATACTCTTTATATCTAAATTGAATAAATGTTGATGTTTTTCACTTACTTGTGCCTAGTCGTAACAGGAAATCTGTATGCGTATCCGTGATTGTCATAAAATATGTCTGTAGAAAGGAACATTTTGGCGTTATGGGGATTTTACATCGCGAAAGGGTTAAAGTTTACACCGGAAGTGATGTCCTTGGTGACGTTTTACATCATATGCGCAACATAATCCGCCACTAGTTTGCCTGGTTTTTCAACATGATTAATCCCCATAGCGCCAACGTTTTACCTTGTGAAAATATATTCTGGGCTATAATCGCGGATGCACATACAGATTTCCTGTTACGACTTGGTACAAGTAAATGAAAAATATCAATCTTTATTCAAATTTATAAACTTTGATTTTCTATGGATATTAAGAGACTTCACTGTCACAAACAGAGTGGTTCCTACAGTAGTAAGCATTTAACTTATCTTTCTCGGGCAATAATTGGGACATGGAAATAAATTATTCTGAGAGTATGTCAAACTTCCACATGTGTTCTAAAATGTTCTCTACAGTAATTTAAAAATAGTCCGTATAAACTTTTGTTTTTGACAAAAAAGTTCTTAAGTTAGTGTAACCCTCCTTGTACAGAAAACCGCCCTATAGCTATGTGCTCCAAATACAAGTATACTCCTCTGGGAATATTTGAGATGTTGACACATGTGTAGTAGAATATTGATAGACTAAAGTTTAAATATTCCAATTGAAAATGTTTCAATAATTAAGTTGATTTTGGACATGTACCAAGTATTTGAACAGTAGCATATTGTATTTAAAATAGTTTCAAAATTTTCTCATTAAAAGAAATGCAAATAAATGAATGCAGCTTTAAGTCCATTATCCATCCAATATGCATAATTAAAATTTTCAATCGATACAACATTTTGGTGCCCAGTTATGACGATTATAGGCTGTATGATATATTATAGCTACACAATGAACTAATCAACAATAAGTGCGTCTATAGTATTGTAGTCGTGTTTGTTCATAGCATGTATTGTGCAAATATATGGCACTTCAAAAACTGTACTGCGGTATAATAATAAACAAATACTCTGCCCCACACAGTAAAACAAGACCAGATAACAAATTTATTATTGTCATTATCTATTTTTACAATCATATTTATATATTTTTTTTTTTTAAATGAGAAAGTTACAAATCACCTGATAGTGATACTGAAAACCACACATAACACCGTTCTGTTAACGTTACTTCATACAAGTGAACATGGGAACAGACTAATACCTAATAATACCTAATTCAGCATTTTTATCAATTATTCTTCAAATGAATTATTAGTTATTTTTACATGGTATTGATATGTTCAAATTATTGTAAATATCTTAGATTCTGTATTAATTTGCTTAACTTGTGTTTATATTCATTTAAAACTACGACTCAAAATCAAATAAAAGGTTCCTATTGGGTTATATATTTGATTACAATTAAATGCATTGTGTGTTTATCTCTGTGTACAAATTCTGTTAGACGAAAGAGTGAAGTAAAAATTGGTGTTTTACTTCCCAGACAAGATTCATTCATTTCAGTCGAAAAATTCTGGAAAGGTGAAAAAATCAAGAAGTACCCGAATAAATAACTTGATCAGCAACATTCGGCAATCAATCTGGCAAACGTTTTTGCAAGAAGATGGCAAGAGGCAGTATAATCTGTAACGTCGTACTTTAGATCACTGGTCCACTGCTCAAGGCAAAACAGAAATAAATGACAACTCTGAAAGAACACCAGTACCCAATGAGACTGAAATATTTCAATATTGGATCAATGGACACGTTTTTATCATTATGCTCTTTCCAGACTGGTCAGTGCTATCTCATTTATATTACATGTGTTAAGCATGTGTTTTTTTTTATATATTGCATTCTATACCATTTATATTATTGTCAAACGTTGGTTATTGTAAGATATATATTGTTGTTATTTCTAACTGGGGAAATGGAGGGGTTCGGTGACCAAATGATCCGATCTTAGGCATTCTAACGGATCACAGACCCTCCTACCGCTCAGATTTGATTCCCACTCAAGCAGATTCAAGTGTAAGATAGTTTGTCGTTTTGTTTTACAAAGGGTGGTGTTTTTCTCCGGTGCCCCGTGTTTTCCATCACTACCCTAGAAATTGATAGTCTGGATATATATAGATGAGAAAAACTTGAATTGAGTGTTAAAGCACTATTATTACTCCGACGCATTCTAATTATGTTTGATTTCAAATAAAATGTAATTGATTATTTATGTCTCACATTTTTTCCCGGACGTAACTGCTTGGTAGGAGGTATCATAGTATAAAAAAACATTACAATACACCACCAGAATCTGCTCAGGGTGTTCTACTCACTTTGCCAGAGTGAGAAGTTTTAGTACATGTGTACTTACATTGTCCCTACTCAATCTGAGCAGAAGGATCGTGATCTGTTACAAGTTTTAATTGGTAATTTTAATTGGCAGTTAAAAGAATTAACAACACAAATAGATTAACGGATTAATTAACAATGTAAGTTCTATATTACAAATTGTTTCAATGATTTTATTTTATCGTAGCTTGGTAAATAAAATAATTGTCTGAGCTAATTAATGTAATTGAACGATAGGTCTGTTACATCATCAAAATCAGATATTTCAATCACAGTGTTTTTTAATTATAAGTATAAATTCTTGCAATTGCACTCATTGAAAATAACACTCAAATGAAAAATTAACAATCAAATAAAATTAATTACTAAAAGTCTAAAAACAAAATTATCAAATAATCACGTTGATTTAACTCTGGTTTATACATGGTTGAACGGAGCTCAAGTCTATGTTACGACTGTTACCAACATAACCGTACACTCACATATCTGTACCAACAAGTCCATCTGTAGCAATATTGACGACAGCCCCAATATCCATATCTACAGCAATACGATGAATAGGGCCAACCACATTGGCGGATGGGGAAATGTATCCAATAGCATCTGGGAATCCACCAAAAATATCTGCTCATCCGACCTTAAAATTCAATAAATAAAATGATTATCATATAAATAATGAACATGGAATCTGTTTTGAAATTACCAACAGGAGAAAATTCTTTGTGGAAAGCTTTTTTGTGGTGTGTGTATACATATAGCATGCATAATGGCGCAGATCTAGTTAATATTTGAATTGTTATTTCAAGATTAGTAGAATATTAACCCCTGTAGTCTCACTTAGCATATATTTATTAACCGGTCCGGTTCTTAATTTACCTAGAGCATAAATAAAATTTTATCTGTTAAGTAACCTCTTTATTTCACAATAAATATAAACTCAACAGCACATGCACAAAATCGACAAAATCATCAGGAATGGAAAAGTGTATCTTTAACTAAGAAATATAAAGTATCTGATTGACGAACTGTATGTAGAAAAGTAAACAAGCTTACAGACTCCCCTTTATTTTTAAGTTTTAATAACAAAATGGTAAGCAAAATCATGACAATATTTAAAAAAAATAATAATAAAATACTTGTAATGTCTCGGTTTCCAGAGAACAAATATATTACATTACCTTGTTGTTCACAGCTAGTGGCCTCCATCTGGAACATGGTTTTGTTCTGACATACTTCCTTGATTTGGTCGGTGATATTTGCAGCATCCATGGGTTTAGACGTAAAACAAGAACTAGTGTCATTTTCTTCCTGAAATATTGTTATAAAATAGATTGGACCTTGAACCGATGTATGGTGTAAATTTTATGTGATGAAGTAATTTTCTGTGCATTATATCTGATTAATGAATTTACGAGAAGTGCGAAGATGAAATGATGTCATCATCATCATCATCATCGTATTTAGCGACCATTCATGATTTGTAAAGTTTGCATGATTGAGGATTTAGTAGTCTTAGACAATTCCAAAGGTAGCTAGGTCAATTCTGAAGATGGGAGATCACTTGGTGGGTAAGTCAATTTGAAAGTGAGTAGTGGAATTCGAAGGTACAGTTGAACCTGACTTAAAGGTCAACTCTATATAAAGGTCACCTGCTTATAAAGGTCAGTAGAATTCGATCCCACTTGCTCTTTATTCATGTTGTTTGAACCTGTATATAAGAGTCACCTATCTATAAAGCCCTGCACTTTTTCTAGTTCCTTTGAGTGGCCTTTATAGACACGTTTGACTGTAGATAGGTCAATTGCCAAGGCGAGTAGGTCGAAGATGGACAAGCAAATAAAGATGGTGCATAGTAGTGAATAGGAAAATTCCGACAGAGGATAAAATTATTATTATTATTGTTGTTGTTGTTGTTATATTTTAATTAAATTTGTTACCTCGGTACCATTCTCCTGATCCATTTTCTGGATGTAACATTCGTTTCTCTCTAAGGATTCTGTAATCTTTATACCCTGAAAAAACAAATACAGAATATATACAATCAAGTACCAGTTGAATCACCTGTGATATTGCTGACTCACTATTTGGTAAATATTTATTTGGTATGATTTACTTTTAGATATGACTGTTGTAAAGACTATTGTTTGTATAACACTTGGTATGATTCTGGTCTTGTAAGATACTTGAACCACACCACTGAAAATAACTGTAATATTATACCCAGTACATGTTCGAAGTCGGATGTTTAATTAACGAGTGATCTATATATATTTTGTATTGTTCGTTCATTGTGGCTGTTTGTTGAATTGTCATGTTCGTGTCGATTGCTTTAGTCATTACAAGGCATCAATATCACACGTTAAACTTCTCAACATTTTAATTTATAAACGTCATTCTTGAGTGACCTATCCTTTGGTTATTACATGGTATAACCTTATTTAAACACGTGTATGCCTAGATTGAGCTCAATACATAATCATTGCTGCCATTTGATTTGATTACTTTTGCTCAATTATTTTGCTTTGTGTTTGTAATTTCTATATGCACCTTTTGTATCAATAAACAAACTTTATTAAAACAATATATATATATATGCCTTGATTGAGTTATTTGTTGCAACCAAAGGAATGGTGTCTTAACACACACACACACACACACACACTGACTGCTGATAACGTTTCAATTTGATAGTATTGTTTTGGCGGTGCAATCAATGACTATCGACAAGAAAAAAAATAATTGTGGAATGGAACATAAATTGGTCTTCAATATTCAATTAAGTAGAAAACAAGAACTTGATCTGTAGTCAATAATTGAATTTCATTTCTGCAAGCACTTACAATATAATTCTGGAAAGGTATTTTAGCGCAATTTTCATTACCTGAAATTTCAATAGAGAAAATCAATTGATCGAAGCAAAACGCAAACGTAACTCAAAATGTACATCCACGCACCAAAAATCAATTCGCTAAAAAGCAAAAAGTCAGGAAATTATGTGTGATTGGCACATGTCTTTAGTCGCCTTCGCAATGTCGATTGTATTTTGACCGGATTGCTCAGGCATTGCGCATGTATACCATCTTCCTGAAGTCTTACCGTATTTTTGTCCATGTATATCCGTTCTACCACCGTGTCATTGTTAGTTACTGTCGCCATCTCCCTTTCCTCGGCCTCGTCCTTCTCAATGTAGGCGTCAAATATTTTACCATCGGGATCAACTATTTCTTGATGTTTTGACTGTATGTAAAAAAACATTGTATAAACAGATGGAAATAACATATATTATTATATAACAGTATCTGCTTCGCATAGAAATTAAACGAAAAATCCCGAGGCAGGTGCGTAGCTGGGTGTGTTTTGAGGGGGGACTCCGCCCCCCCCCCCCCCCGGAAATTTTGAAATATTTAATCGAAAACACGCAATTCGGAATGTTTCAATGTCTATATTACACATTGTATGCAGTAAAAACGTTATACTGAAATCGTTAATTGAAAAGGAAATTTTGACTTTATTTTAGCAGATTGCTATCGAAGTCAAATTAGATTTTTATAGCAGGATGTTTCTCTGACTTTGAAAATTCTTATTGCCTCGTCATAGTCTATGGTAAATGCGGTAGCTCAGATGGTTTTGTGCTCACTTCGTATGTGGAAGGTCGGGGTTCGAATACCGGCCAGGCACTCCAAAGACTTGAAAAGTGGTAGTCTTCAGCAATTAGAAAAGAAAGTCACGGATCCTTTGGATGTGATCTTTAAAAAACCGATGCACTTGGCATGGTAGCATGACACGCTAAAACACTCACTGCCCATTTCCCTAGACGCACTTGAAACTTAATTAAATTTCTTTAAATAATTCTTAATACATTAATATCTTTGTCAAAATAATGTGTAGGCACGTGCCTTTTGGCCTTAAGGCAGTTACGTCCCTGCGAGGTGTTAGGTGCAATATTTATCGATATTTGCACACACATTTTGTTCCAGCTCGAGGTGTCTCGAATCATGTTTTTCATTTTGCAGGCATTGTCTCATGACAATTTCGTTTATGACGTCACGCGGTTGTTGTGACATGACCGTATAGACGTCATCGTTGTCTTGTTGCACTAGTTCATACATCCATTTACAAGAATTAGTGCAATATTTATGTATTGCGAGACAATATGATATTTTAGATGAAAAACAAGTGGAAAATAAATGAATTTATGTTGCTATATAATAATATAGGGTTATTGAACTGATGTTGTGAAATATTGTCCCGAGTTGACTCGACGTTTGCACGAGCTTGCGAGTGCAAATGTCGAGTCAACGAGGGACAATATTTCACAATATCAGTTCAATAACCCTTTTATTATATAGCAAAATAAATTTCAATTACTTCCGTCAAGTATTTTATGCAAAATACCATTTTGTTGTACAATACATAAATATTACGCTAGTTCTTGTAAACGGATATAAGAACTAGTGCAATATAACAAACAACACAGCGATGACGTCAACAACAATCGTATGACGTCATAAACGACAGCGTCATGTGACAAAGTGTGCAATATGAAAAAATTGATTCGGGAAACCTCGGACTGGAACAAAGTTAGCGTGCAAATATCGGTATATATTGCACGCTAACACCCTGGGATTTAACGTTTAATTTCTATGCGAAGCATATATTACTATATAATAAAAAGGGTTACTGAACTGATATTGTGAAATATTGCCCCTCGTTAACTGGACATTTGCACTCGCAAGCTATGCAAATTTTGAGTCAACTCGGAGCAATGTTTCCCAATATCAATTCAATAACCCTTTAATGTAGGTAAATTTGTAATGGTATTACTTGGTGTGTTATTGTCGATAAATTTTCATACTTGTAACATGTATTAGTTAAGGTGATCAATAGGTCAAGTTTCTGTTATCACATCACAACATCATTTAAATAATAGTATTATGGCGGACGTCCTTACGATCTCAAAACAAGCTGCTAAAACACAAACTGTTGACTAATGGATATTGCACACCTAGGCTTTTAAGGACCTTCAAATAGGCCTTTTATTGCCGTCATCTCAATATTGTTGATAAGTATAACAATTGCATTGGATACATTTGACGGCTCATGGTTCCATTTTCCTTTCATAGAGAATGTAGCTAGAAAGGAGACGCTAAGCTTTGTAGAGCACCAGACTAGTGTTTGACTTAATTTGCTGTTTTGGGGGATTGTGATTTGTAGATGGATCGGTATGTTTGTGATTAATTTTGACTTATTTGAAAAACATTATCTTGGTTTATCATCACCTGATGAGGGTTGTTTTTTCACTTCCGGGAATTTTGTTTGAGATAACATCCCCAATAAGTGGTTTTCCGTATTTATAAACCGATACGTCGTCTATAGGTGCAGCCAAAACACAATGTCATTGAGGCTTCCATCGGAATTAAAGGTGTCCATGTTTGTCAACGTCTTGAACCTTGGGCTTTTCTTAGTTAGCAGTGTTACAAAGTATTAGATTAATGTTCATACCTCAATATCATGTGTATTGTTTCCTGATGTGCTTGCTGCCAATGACCCCTGCATGATGCATAATAAAACTGCAATTCCAATAACAGCCTTCATCTGAAAAAAAACCACGAAGACATTTAAATTATCATCAAGTATTAATTAAGTTTGTTAGATTAAGTATTTATTGCTCTGATATTTTTCTGTTGATGATTTTATAAACATAATAGTTATAAATGATATTGTAATTTTAATTATCTTTAGTTTTCATTTCAACCCGGTACCTTATACACTCAGTACTTTTAACTATTACAGTTTCTACTGAACTAGACGGCACTTTGAGAAAACGATGAAAGCGGTAGATATTAAAGCATAATGCACTAAAAGGGCTAAATGTACCGATAATTATGTATATATATATTATGTATGTGTATATATATATATATATATATATATATATATATATATATATATATATATATATATATATATATATATATATATTGTAAGAAATGAGTTTTAATTTTGAATTTTTGAAATATTTTCAGTCAATGTTTAATAGTAATAACCATGGCAACCCGAAAACACATGAAAAATATGAATACAGAATTTCTGGCTTTATAATATTAATATTAAACCTTACCGTCAAGAAGCAATCTAAATTCTCTACAGCTCGGAGTTGGTTCTTCAAATCTGGCGGCGGCGAATTCTGCCAAACTCTGTTTTAACTTATTATTTATACGGATTCTTCTTCCTGATAGATACAGTTTAGCCAATGACAAACAATCACTAAAATAGTTTCAAATCCCCATAAGTATGTTTTTATGTTTTTACAACTTCTATAAATCTGCCCAAGTTTGAGATGTTTTATTGCAATGCACGTGCATAAAATTGCATCCTTGTAGACGTAAACAAATAAAGGTACGACAATAAAACGCGTGTGTGTGTGTGTTACAATGAGTTTTATCATCATTGTGTAGTTTTGATTTTGTGCACTCAACATTCACCCGATCCTTTGTTTGGCTGAATATCTCTCGACCACAAGCAAATCGACTTAATACATGCATACAGCGACGTAAACGGAGTGCATGTCTGTAAAAGGCAGAAATCCAGAATTTTAACAAGCTGCAATATTCCAAGAGAAGCACCAACAATTTGACCGTCATACATAATTTCGGTGGCGTTCAAAACAATTTAATTTTTAAAGTTAAGTCACCAGGCAGCAAAACGAACTTAGTCATCACACACTTCAAACAAAGCACGACTGCCAGAACACGTGTTTTATTACTGTTTGATCCTGAGCAAAACCCATGTCTAAGTACGCTACTTTGCAACATGGAGTAAAGTACTGCTTCACTATGTCCGAACACCTTTCCGTCTATATGAAATATACTGTGTTATGATATGTGCTTAGTTTGATGCTTTGGGGGCATATGCTCCTATTCTAGGCATGCTTTGCAGTGACACTTTATTTACAATCGCTACTCATTAGATATACCATGTGCTACTTTTGAATGCAATATTTTGCATGTGGCACACGTCATCTAGTTAAGCACAATACAAACGAAAAGTACATTCGAATGTTGAATAAGAAACAGTTACTGGTTCAATATTGAACGCTGAACGTAAAATAACGTACTTCAGGCTGCTAAGTGACATTATTCAGTGTCTATTTTAATATTTGACATGTTCTCTGCATGATATTCTTATTTTGGACACTCGTTTATCACTAACTGATCATTTTTATTGTCACCCATGTTGGATGACGACTTTAGCACCAAGCAACATAAGAAGTAGCAAATAATGAGAAAACAACCAAACTGCTCTTGTGTCTTGTTCAGTTATGGAGAACATGATATTTTGACGTATAGATCTTTTATTCGAATAATTTGTTGTTGTATTTGTTGCAATAATCAACAAAAGAGCCCCTCGAAGAGCCGACTGAGCTCACAGTTCAGTGTAGTCTCACAAAACATGATTATAAAATATTATACTATAATAACAGGTCAAATTATATTAGCCATAATGATATGAACGTGTTCAAGTTTAATAATCAAAAACAAACATACTAATCCATTTCTGAATCACAATCCAGAAGCAAAGTAAAAACTTTGGAACTGACAAGTCAGGTAAGACACGTGAACTTTACCATGGAAGTGAGGCCGAGTGCTCCGGAAGGGTAAGCATCTCCTGTTTAGCTAGCTACACCCACCACGTGTGTTATCAAAACTGTGTGAAAGTAATTTGTTTTTCTAACAACAATTTCTTTTTGTTGGTTGGTTGCATATTGTTTACGTCTAATTGGCTCACGACGAGAAGCATAAATTTTACACTGAAATAATCCATCACTGGACTTCGATGTACGTACATAGCGACCTCAAGAGTAAAAACAAGCCTAGACCACTGAGTAACATACGCTTGAATCTTAGTATACCTCGTCATTGGTCTACTATGAAGATATGAATGGGTTTTACGTCCCAGTCTAGAATGTTTCACTTATATCACGACGTGAAGTGGCAGAAATTACAATTTTATACCTTTGCAGTGAGTTCAATGCAATGTGCAGGGAGGTTCTACCTCAACTGTCATGAAACCACTGCGGTAGCTCAGTTGGTAGAGTGCTTGCTC
Source organism: Anadara kagoshimensis (assembly GCA_021292105.1). Taxonomy (NCBI): domain Eukaryota; kingdom Metazoa; phylum Mollusca; class Bivalvia; order Arcoida; family Arcidae; genus Anadara; species Anadara kagoshimensis. The sequence goes on from CM037864.1 coordinate 47,051,204, forward strand.
CGTAAGTGGAAGGTCGTGGGGTCTATCCCCGGCCGGGTCTGACCCAAGACTTGAAAGTGGGCAGTGACTGTTCTTTCGCCAAGCACTCGGCATTACGAAATGAAAGTCACGGTTCTTTCGGATGGGAACTTAAAATAAACGAGGTTCCGTGTCACGGTGGGCTTGGCACGCTAAAGAACCCTGCTGTAAATTGCCATCAGCGCAATGCACAGGCAAAATTTCTGCACCTTCGCCTATAGCTGGCGACGTCTCGATATAAGTGAATATTCTTGACTGGGACGTTAAACACCATTACTCAACTCAACTCGACTGGCATGACACGGGGCATCAATCTTTTAGTCTCTACCGAAGGACCCCGTGACTTTGATTTCTAAATGGAGAGTGTTTGATGAAAAAACAGTCACTGGCCTATTTTTAAATCATGGTCAGACCCAACCGGGGTTCGAATCCGTGACTTCACACATACGGAGTTGAGTAGGGTAATAGCGTTTAAATCCCAGTTCTTCGATGATTGAGAAACTGTAGTACCTGAAGAAAAATATTGACCTTAGACAAGCTTTTTCGGTAGACCCCTCCAACGAAGTAATCGAAATTCTTAAGAAAGATTTTAAAATGAAATTGACATATTTTATTACCTACCAGGTGTAATTTAAAAAATAAAATTTAAAAAAGCTCAAATATTTTATTGTCAAATTCTTAAAACAAAGATAAACTTGAAGTACTAATTCTGCGAACTAGAAGTGTTATTGAAAGGCACAGGATTGTTTATTGTTCACCTGGAACTTACTGCTTAGTGGGGGTTATTTAGATGTCTTTAATATGATTCATGCTTAAATATATAAAACTGAAGGTGTTTATTAAAATCCGAAATATACGTGATGAAATAACGAGATATTTTACTTTGAGAGAGAGAGAGAGAGAGAGGGGGGGGGGGGCTGGTTAAACATATCTAACAAGAGTAGGTGACAATCCCAATGCAATTTGGACATTTTAAAAAATTCAGGGCCCAGTTGTTTGAAGCCTGATTAGCTTAATCAGTGATTAGCAGAAAATTTAAACATGCGAACATGAATAATAATCAAAATATCATTTTAGAATCGACATTTTTATTACAATGAATTGGTTAATTTTGAATTTACAAATAGTTTGCTATTGCAATGGCACAGTCAATAAAAGTTTCAATTTTGGTTCCAGTGCAAAGTACTAAGTATTAGCTACATAACAATTTCGTTATACAATGTATATAAACTAAATGCTAAAGCTACTGATTTATAACAGTGAACAACATGATAAACAACCACTTACGCAGAAATAATAAACCATTTTTATCAGATAGAGTGCATTCTTTGATGAATGTAATGACACACCACTGCGGTAGCTCAGTTGGTAGAGTGCTCGCTCCGTAAGTGGGAGGTCGTGGGTTCGAGTCCCCACCGGGTCTGACCTAAGACTTGAAAATAGGTAGTGACTGTTCTTTCGCCATGCACTCGGCATTACGAAGTTAAAGTCACGGTTCCTTAGGTTGGGACTTAAAACAAACGAGATCCCGTGTCATGGTAGCGTGGCACGATAACGAACCCTGCTGTATGTCATCACGCAACGCACAGGCAATATTTCTGCACCTTCGCCTATAGCTAGCGACGTCTCGATATAAGTGAAATATTCTTGACTGTGACGTTAAACACCATTACTCAACTCAACCCATTCTTTGATGAAAATAAATAATAATATAATAAGAATGGGACAAATCTTTGTATTGGCACAATTACAATGGTTAATTTATTATATTTTTAGGGGGGGGGGGGCACGGTAAAACCTACTTCAAAAGTCTTTAAGCCCGATTTGACATAGATATTTCTATTATCTTCTTTTGAAATATTTGTTGCATGGGAATATTTTTGGCGCCTGGATCGTATACAGGGAGTAACATTTGGCACAGCCCGCTAAGTCCAATGATTTGTAAGCTAAGTGAATATTTAAAACACCACTGGTGTAACGAAACATGCGGTAAGCTAATTATGTACAGTTAGTTATATGTTGTATATATTTATGGATCTGAGTAACTATTGTTATATTAAATAACGTTCATTATTATATATAATTTATAATTGGGTTAAAATATTGCTTTTAAGATGCATTGAAAATTAAATTTTACACTACAGTTAACGTCGGATGGAGATGAGGAAATGCATTCAATGGTAAAAAGATGTAATTGAAAAAAATGTTGTGCAAAGCAACGGGGAAATGAAACAAAAAATAAACAATAACTTTAAAAAAGACAGGAACGAAACACAAAAACATGACAAGATACCACTGATAACATGACTCTTGATCATGGATTCTGTCGAATAATTGAAACATCAATTAATCAAGAAAATGAGGGAAAATATTAGAAACCTCATTGTGGTTTAGATACCCAAGTTGCCCGAGAGGGCGTTATGCATGTTTGCGGGTCAGGGCTGATGTTATTACTATAAATAATAATTGTTTGTTATTGACCGTTTTTAAGACAATAAACATAGCTATTAATTCAATAATTTCAAGGTAATTGAACAAACTAATACTTGTGCCAAAATTTATACAATTGAACTGCTGTTTCACTATTTAGCTGTCCCAAAGCTCCGTCTTATTTCAAGTATCGATGATTCATGAATTATATATCATGTTATTGTATTAGTCTTCATGGACAGGAGTTTGGTTATTAATATCAGTTAATATTAATTAGTAATTTAACTCCACAGAGAGTGAGGCGACAAACAAAGAGCTGAAGTATTATAAACGAACGTCATAAAATGATCGGAACAAATGATTAAAACCCGTAATAATAGAGTATATCACTTATTTCAATTACGAAGAGCAAGAAAATAACACATATTTTATTTATAAAATTATCTATTTTTTTTCTCCAAGTTTAGATAAATTAAAAAAACCGTATCAGTTCATCAAGTAAGCAATATATACTTGAGCATGCGTTGTGGTGTTTCAGTTAGTGATAATTTCTCTACAATTTAGTGGTACAAAAGTAAGGAATCATGAGTTGTTAGATCAGTAACAGAGATCGATACGCTCATGTACCAGTTTAAGAATAAATATATCAGATTGGTGTCCTGTACACTAAATGGGGGTTTGACCGGAATAATCGCGAAATTCTGGAATAGTTAGACTATACCCGTAATCTTAGCGAAAAATCCGGAATAATCCGACAAAATCCGGAAAGAACCAGATAAATCCAGAATAATCAGGGGAAATCCTGAATAATCAGGCGAAATCCGGAATAATTATACTATACTTTTTTATGTAACTTACATATCTAAAAATTCCGGTAAGCATCCGATTATTCCGTTAAAAGACTGATTATTACGGTAAAAGTCTGATTATTTCGGCAAATGTCCAATTATTACAGTAAATTCATTTTTTATATTAAAATACATGTATTTGAAATGTTTTACCGTAATATTTGGACATTTGCCGGAATAATCAGACTTTTACCGTAATGATCAGTCTTTTACCGGAATAATCAGACATTTGCCTGAATAATCAGACACTTGACGGATTTTTTAGACTCATTAAAATTTCCTGTAAAATATTCTAATTATTCCGGATTTTGACCGATTATTTCGGATTTTATGTGATTATATATAGCTAAAGATTGTTTGCTTACAATTTCATTGTGCTAACAATGATGTTTATGTAATGTTCTTGTGATGTATATGTGCGAATGTTGATGTAATTAAAATTTTCAAGTGTCAGTTAATTTGAGATTATATTATTTTAATAAAAATTATAGGATTTAATTCACTGTATTTCCCAGTAATAATATTAAGCTACATTGCTAAGTTATGTTACTCAGCTACATTGTCAGGTTATGTTACTCAGCTACATTGTCAGGTTATGTTACCCAGCTACATTGCCTAGTGATATTACTCAACTACATTGCCAAGTAATGTTACTCAGCTACATTACGTAGTAATGTTACTCAACTACATTGCCAAGTAAAGTTACTCTAATACATTGGCAAGTCATGTTACTCAGCTAGTTGGCAAGTAATGTTATTCGACTACATTACTTAGCAAAGTTATTCAGCTACATTGCCTAGTAATGTTACACAACTTAATTGCCAAGTAATGTTACTCAGCTACATTGCCTAGTAATGTAACTTAGCTATATTGTCTATTAATGTTACTCAGCTACATTGTCTAGTAATGTTACTCAACTACATTGCCAAGTTATGTTACTCAACTACATTGTCAAGTGATGCTATCAGCTACACTCCCAAGTAATGTTATTCAATTACATTGGAAAGTAATGTAACTCAAATACATTGCCAAGTGATGTAATGTTACTTAGCTACATAGTTCAGCTACATTGCCTTATGTTACTCAGCTACATTGCCTAGTAATTTATTCAATTTATTGCCTAGAAATGTTACAACTACATTGCCAAGAAATGTTACTCAAAAACTTTGCCAAGTGATGTTATCAGCTACTTTGCTTAGTAATGTTACTCGACTACATTGCCAAGTAATGTTAATCGAAAACATGTCTAGGTACGTTACTCAGCTACATAATTAAGCTACATTGTCTAGTAATGTTACTCAGCTACATTGCTAAGTAATGTTACTCAGCTACATTTCTTAGTAATGTTATTTAGCTTATTGCATTGTAATGTTACAACTACATTGCTAAGTGATGTTATCAGCTACACTCCCTAGTAATGTTACTCAAACACTTTGCAAAGTAATATTACTCAAATATATTTACTCAGCTACATATTTCAGCTACATTGCCCAGTAATGTTACTCAACTACATTGCTGAGTAACGTTTACTAAACTACATTGCCATGTGATGCAATTCAGCTTCATTTACATGTAATGTTACTCAGATACATTACCCAGTTATCTTACTTAGCTACAATTTAACTACATTGCCAAGTTACGTTACTCAAATACATTGCCAAGTAATGTTATATTGCTTAGCTACATGATTCAACTTCATTGCCTAGTAATGTTAATCAACTACATTGTCAAGTAATATTACTCAAATAAATTGCCAAGTAATGTTACTCAAAGACATTGCCAAGTCATGTTACTCAGATAGATTGGCTAGTAATGTTTACTAAACTTCATTGCCAAATAATGTTACTTAGCAACATTGCCATGTGATGTAATTCAGGTTCATTGACATGCAATGTTATTCAGCTACATTGCCCAGTTATTTTACTCAGCTACAACTCAAATACATCCCAAGTAATGTTACTCAGCTATATTGCCTAGTAATATTTTCTAAACTACATTCGTAAGTAATGTTACTTAGCTACATTGCCATGTGATGTAATTCAGCTTCATTGGCATGTAATGTTAGTCAGCTACATTGCCCAGTTATTTTACTTAGCTACATTTCCATGCAATTTAATTCAGTTACATTGTCAAGTGATGTCATTCAGCTATATTGACATGTAATGTAATTCAACTACATTGCAAAGTAAAGTTACTCAGCTGCATTGCCAAGAAATATTTAGCTGTATTGCCAAGAAATGTTACTTAGCTACATTACCTAGTAACATTTAGCTAGTGTTCAGTAATGTTATTTGGCAAAATGGCCTAATAATGATTTTTAGTTACATTGCCTATTAATGTTATTCAACTACATTGCCTAGTACTGTTTTTCAGCTACAATGATATGTTAATTGGCTATATTGCCAAGTAGAAGGATTTAACTACATTGCCAAGTTTTCCTATTTAGCTACATTGCCAAGTATTGTTTATTCATCTACATGTGATGTAATATCATTAAACTGCATTGCACAATAATGTTACAGTGTCAAGTAATGCTATCATTTGTACCATGCATATTTGTTTAATGTTATTTGTTAGAGGGGGGGGGGTATATAGGAATCCTGTCCACCTCTCTGTCCAATCGTGTAAAATTGTGTCCAGGTCATATCTCAAAGCTACTTTGGGCGATGGTTATAAAACTTCACATGAATAATCTTCATAGTCTAAAGGTGTATCATGACCATTGAACCAAGATCATAGTGTAAAGTCCTAGGTTACGGGAAAACATTAAATGTTGGGGGCAGGGGGTATTTGGCTCTCAAGAGACAGTTCTAGTTTAGTTTGTTGACAGATTATACCAGTAATAATGCCAAGAAAATGTGTCGAGTAATATATTAAGTAATATACATGTATATGTTAGATTCAATAGTTTATTACAAAATCCAGTTATGGCAATATAATCACAATAATATCACAACTATAGGTAAACAACATTGACCTGTCTGCTTGACCTTTAATTTAAATATTTAGCACAAACTAGTGGATTTATGTATAGGGAACACATGTATTTGTTTCTACATAATGAGAACACTAGTTTTATAATTACCTGCTAATCCTAACATTACCCATGTATTGGGTAGACCCTCCTATATGAATACTCCTAATAAAAGGTCAAACGGACAGGTCAATGTTTGTCTTTAACACTAAGTCTTTTAAAAACTTCATTTTTAACTAGTCAATTACATTTAATACTATCACTTCACACTTCACACCTTCAACGACTGTAGTATCAACAGGACTTGAGCATCATATTGACTATACAATACAATCACTCCACACTTCACATTAAGATCAGTAATACTATTAGCAATTTAGCAATGCCTTGAATTGGCATACAGCATTTGTCCCCCTTGTTTGAACTCTTTTGTTTGTGAGACAAAAATGGAAGTAATTAAATGATGGTGGGTATACCATTAAGTTGTTCTATCAACTTATCTGACAAAAGATTTTAAACTATGAAAAAATCATCAAAAATGATATACATGTAATTTCAGTTAAACTAACCGTATATCAACAGCATAATATATATATATATATTCTAAATTTGGAAAGGCAATTTCACACTGTACACCAGTCTTCCTTGAATACTTTCAAGTCCTCAATAGCATTGATTAGATTAACCACATTTTTATCTTATTAGCTCTTGATAATTTTCCAGTCTTTATTTTGATTAATTTGTTCATTTTCTGGCCCTATAAATGATACAGCACTGATCTGTTTCCCTGGAACTAAATATCTGAAATTACAAACCAAAAATCAAACATGAGCAGGGCAAAATATCAGGTTATACTTTCAAAATAAACAAATATGGATTTCTGGTTTTACTTTTTTTCAAATTTTCATTTTTTAAAAACAAAAATATTCTACTGTTAATAAATGTATAAGCTACATTTAAATCCATTCTCCATAAATTTAAATGAGGACATACATATATAATAACGACCTTGATTTTATTCCTGAGAATGTTTTCATATGTTTTTCATATGACAGCAATTTCCCCAAGAATCAATGGATAAATTCAAAGACTTCAGAAAAACAACAACTTGCAAACTCACATATAACATCAAGTTTGCGGAAAATACAAACGATTTCACACGAAAAGTGCAGTTTCTCCTGTACTTACAGTTTAAATACTGGTAAAAACTTTTGACATTGGGCACTGACACAACTGACATTGATTGGTTGATTGATTGATTGATTGATTGATTGATTAAATGGGGCTTTCTGTCCAAGTCAAGAATATTTGATTCATATATCAAGCTATCACCAGATATAGGTGGAGTGAGAGAGATTTTGACCTTTGAGTGCACTCAGGGCAATGTGCAGGGAGGATTCTTTAACATGACACACTTGCTGTAACATGGGGAATCAGTTTTTAAGGTCACTTCCCCAGGGCCCTGTGACTTTCATTTCCTAATGCCTTAATGCAAATACTTGGCAAAAGGACAATCACTGCCTATTTTCATGTTTTTGTCAAACCCAGATTGGGTTTGAACCCATGACCTCTCACATACCAAACAAGCACTTCACCAATTGAGTTCCCCACACTTGGCACCAACACTAATGTTAAAACATACTGGTGGTACAATATAAGATCATCTATTCATTTAATCTGCAAGCTGAAATGGTGCTAAAATAAACAAATCAATAAAGCCGTAACTTACTTTTCTGCTGAAGCAATAATTTCTTCTCTGTTTACATGGAATAATTTGTCTCTCATAGACTGCCTCATAAAGTCATCAATACCATTCAAAAATAATGTCTGCCCAGCATTACCAGGGGCAACAGGCTTGTCAGTCTGAAAATTAACAACATGATTCATTAAATGGTGTAAATAACTAATCTTAAAATTTAAACAAGAGGCCCAATAGGGCCTGTACCGCTCACCTGGGCCATTTACAGCACAAAAACACAATAAATACTACATTTAAGGAGCAATAACTCTGATGTTTATGAAACTTGCTACTCGCATCTGTAACCTTGACCTTCGAACCAATGACCATAATCTATATATTAAAATGATAATTGCATCAATACTAACAATATTCTAATATACATGCCTATACAAAAAGTTCAGTTTTCGAGATTATGAACCTTTTTGGTATTGTTTTGCAACCGTGACCTTGACCTTTTGACCCATGACCTTTTTCTATACATCAAAATGATCGTTGTATCAATACCTACAACATTCTAATATACATGCGTATACAAAAAGTTCATAGTTTTCAAGATAATGAACCATTTCAGTATTCTTTCGCATCTGTGACCTTGACCTTTGAACCAATGACCTTAATCTATATATCAAAATGATCTTTACATCAATACTAACAATATTCCAATATACATGCCTATACAAAAAGTTTATAGTTTTCAAGATAATGAACCATTTTGGTATTGATTTGCTACTGTGACCTTGACCTTTTGGACCCATGACCTTTTTCTATACATCAAAATGATCGTTGTATCAATACCTACAACATTCTAATATACATGCCTATACAAAAAGTTCATAGTTTTCAAGATAATGAACCTTTTCAGTATTCTTTCGCATCTGTGACCTTGACCTTTGAACCAATGACCTTAATCTATATATCAAAATGATCGTTACATCAAAACCAACAACATTCCAATATATATGCCTATACAAAAAGTTTATAGTTTTCGAGATAATTAATGATTTTGGTACTGTTTTGCTACTGTGACCTTGACCTTTGGACCCATGACCTTTTTCTATACATCAAAATGACCGTTGTATCAATACCTACAACATTCTAATATACATGCCTATACAAAAAGTTCATAGTTTTCAAGATAATGAACCATTTCAGTATTCTTTCGCATCTGTGACCTTGACCTTTGAACCAATGACCTTAATCTATATATCAAAATGATCGTTACATCAATACCAACAATATTCCAATATACATGCCAATACAAAAAGTTTATAGTTTTCGAGATAATAAATAATATTAAAGAAGTAAAAAATTAGGTCATGACCTTCATAATTGACCTTGACACCATTTTGAAGGTAATTACAAGAATATGTCAAAACTGAAAACCCCATGTCATTATCTGGTCATATAGTCAAGTTATAACAATTTAAAAATATTTTACGATTTTTGCAAAATTAAACGCAAAAACGCGTAACCTATTTTTTAACCAAATTTCATGAAATGAACAAACTTAAAGGTTAAGACTATGTAGAATCCAAATATCACACCAGTTTTTGCCTCCAATGAGTGGTTCAACAGAAGAAGATTTTTTTATGTTTTGTCTATTTTTAGTAACAGCGGCCATCTTGGATATTCTATCGCCATGATTTGAACAAACTATAGTTAGACTCTGTCAAGGACCTTCCATGGCAAATTTGGTTTCAGTTGGCCCAGTAGTTTCGGAGGAGAAGATTAAAGTTTACTGACGCACGCACGGACGCACGCACGGACGCACGCACGCACGGACGCACGCCTCGCCATGCCATAAGCTCACATGGCCTTTGGCCAGGTGAGCTAAAAAATTATAATGATAAAATCTTTTTCTTTACAACTGTCTTTTTTTCAAAATTATTATTAATATTGATGAATGACTTTACTAGTTAAAGTGACAAATGAGACCATCTATAGCACTGTTCCTTCAAATTGATTTTTGTATTGCAATCCCAATGGACAAAATAGAAATAAGATGTTTACTTCACAATAACATAAGGGGGCTTCAGTAGTCAAGTGATCTAAGGCATGCTTGCAATCACAGACCTTCTCACTGCCAGGTTCAAATCCTAGCCTAGACAGCTTCTAGTGTAAGAAAGTTTGTCAGCTCACTTGCGTAAGGTTAGTGGTTTTCTCCTGGCTCTTAAATTCCTCCATGTGAAAGAATCATGACTGGGGCATAAATTTCCATCATCTAATGTCACTTGACTCGCATTAACATCAACATTGGTGTAATAGTACATGTTGTAGAGTAAGTACACAGAGTTTATATCCCAGCAAAGGTTGTTTTAAGTACACAGGGTTTATATCCCAGCAAAGGTTGTTTAACTTCAATCAAAATGCCATCCAAACTATGGTCAGAATGCCTTGCCATGTGGCTATTGTTAATTTACCCTTTCTGAAGGCAAGAACAATGGAACATTTGAAAACCATGTCAAATGATGTCACTTAATAGTTGATGGATAGCCGGCCACACCCACAATGTTCAGACAAAGTCCCGGCATGCTTAAATTACACACAAAAAGAATGAAAACTCTGCCTGAATTGTGCCATTTATTGACCTCACTTACACCAGTAAGTGATTAGTTGCCATGATGTTGCTTTGGTACCATGATGGCGGCCAGTGTCAGAACATAAAAGGCATGACCGGCATTATGTCAATTGCTAAATATCTGGTCAAACTGCTGGAAATATTTTCATATCTGGATACAAAATTAAAGATTTAGAACCACAGACCTGTTGGAATACTGCTAATTTAGCTTCATCTATGTCTTCATTTGTAAACTCATTCTTTAACAACCAATCCACGGACTTGTCAAATACTTCTAATGTCTTCATAGAGTTAGGATCTCTAAATAAATACATTATAAATACATCCAGTAGAGTTAGGATCTCTAAATAAATACATAATAAATACATCTGTATTTATGTAACACAGAAGTTCACTGATAAGTCTAACATCTTTTCTGAGTGCAACTCAAAGTGACTTTGTATTTAGTACCAACAGATTTTTATTGTCCTTCATTTATATTAGCAAACTAAAGCACACCGAAACATGAAATCAAAATGTGTGTCCAGACTGAACAGGCAAATGACAGTGGTATGGTTAAATATAACTACTTTTGTGGTACCAGATCCATGCCACTTTTTCTACTACAATATCCTCAAAAACTAACACAAATATTTGCATAAATCCAATAATTTGATTATTTATCAGTGTTATACCAAACAAAATGATGTAATTCTACTAACAGTTCAGGTAAATGTAAATTTAAAGACACACATTTGGTTTTTGGAATTTTTCATAAGTTCATCAATTATCAATACAGTGTTTTGCCTCTAAAATACACTCCAATACAGAAGTTACTTTTGATACATTTGTTATACATTGTAAATTACTTATTATTGCATAGCTCTTTATACAGATGTATTTTAGGATTACGTATTTATGCTTATGAAAAGAAAAGAATAAAGTTAAGATGATAAACAAAAGTGCATTGCATTATTTTAATATCTTGCCAAAACGCCATAGTGCAATATAATTATTGGTATAATTTCTCTAAACAAGATTGGAAAAAATTGAAGTGATTTTGGTATAAATGCCCAGTGGCAAAGTTTTCATGACTGTTTGCATGGAACACTTACCTATATGAAAAATAACTAAACAATCCATTACCACAAACAGCACCGCTACCATAAGCACCACCTTTCTCTCTGAAAATATACACATTTAAATAAGATATAATAAATCTCAATAAACTACATGTATTTATACAAAGAAGTTTGATAATTAATCAAAGACATACAAAAAATTGTAGAAATAGGGATTGGGACAGAGAAAAAATGGGAGGGGGGGGGGGGCATTAAAATGATGTATCGGTATAATTGTACTACTGAGAAATGTGAACACTTAAATAGTGAAACACTTTCCAGCAGATTTTTGATAACCTAGACATCATTTTCAATATAATGTGGGAGATTACTCAAAGATATCATTTGGCCCAAACACGTCGTTATCTTTGCTTATAATATATAAAAATATGTATTCTTCAGAAAAATTTCTTTTTTTTCCATTTTACACCATAACTCTGTACATAATGGACTCTTTATGATTAAGGACTGTTTTATAAGATGGCACCCTATAATGGAAGGCTTGTAATACTAAATATATATACACATGTAGTTAAATAATTACCTTATTTCTCTATGTAAATATTTAGCCCACAATAATCTGGCAATGACTCGTAAACTAAAATCAAATAAAAAGAAACAAGTATGCCATTTAATATTCAACTAGATAAAATCATATCCCAAACCAACACAGTAAAACCTTACCAACACCTGTATATGTTGCTCAGTCAGACAAGCAAAGTTATCAAGCCGCATTATAATAATAACTTTTTTAATGGTTAGAAAAACATAGAAAAGATGTCAGACCTGTCCAATCCATGCATGAAGGGAACCAGCAAAAAAGTGACCTTGATGGGAATAGTGGCCCCCACATACATAGGCCAATTATAACAAATATCAAGCACAAAGATCAATTAGAATACAATACAACCAGTCTTTAACCATAGGTGCCCCTGTATATAGAGGTGTCCTGCAGGGCAGGTCCAACTGTATACATACATATATATTTTTGTTGAGAGATGAGTATGAAGAACAAGTTAATTTCCAGATGAACATTTAAGATTCTCCATACTGATTCTCAACATCTAAACACACATATAAAAACATGGCATAGAGTAGAAATGGGATATAATCTAAACACAAGCCTTTTATTGAACAGGACATAATGTAATACACATGTCATGTACACAGTGAGTAACATGTACATGTAGTTATTTAATCATTATTGATAAACACACATTAGTTTTCATTAGATTCATTCAAGGTTTCCAGTATTTCTCAAACACTTGCCATTTGCAATTTTTAACATGAGGTACTTCTCAATATAGGAGGCATTATAACAAGTTTAAATGTATTTGACAACTTGAAGTGTGTGTGGTTTGATGCAATGTTATATTTGATACAAGGTTCTTAAATCAGTTTTTAAATCAATCTTAGGGCTAAACATACATGTAGCTCTAATCACATCAGGTCCATACTAACTCCATTCATGTTGTTAATGAATTTGAATTTGAAGACTAAAGAATGGTTTGCTTGATGACTGGTACATGAATCTGCCATCTATTAACAATTTACTTACGATGGGAAATCTTCATGTGTATATGGAACAGTTCTGATAGCTTTTCCCATGTAGTTTACAGAGAATGGAAATTCTATATGTGTCTGAGTTTGAGCAGGAGCAAAGTGTTTATCCTGTAATGTAAAGATAGAATACATGTAGCTTTAATACAGAGATAAACATGAGGGATTATTTTCATGTTGCAGTCATTTTACCAGTCATAAATCCAATATCCATAATGTCTTGTACATTTTTTTCAGGTTTTGATCACACATGAAATATCCTAATGAATCCATACTTTACCTTTGTAAGTTTTAAGAATTTAGCGTTTTCTTGTTTTGGAAAAAATCAGTGAAAGATATTACGATGAAAATTCTCAAAGGTGACATCTCGAATTTCAATGCCTAAATCTCAAAGTTTCAATTATTCTATAAGAAAATATACTAGTATGAGAATTCAGAAAAAAATATTACAGTTCTGACTGAAAAGCTATGGGTCTCTTACTGTCAGACTGACCTGCTATTTTCCTAATATTGCTTGGGAAAGCTACTCATATAACATGTATAAGATAGTAATTTTAGATAAAACAAGTAAATTCAGTGAATTAGGATCCCCCGCAAGCAGGTTCTTTTTTGTGATTTGCACTTATGTTCAAAGGGCGATAACTCCCAGGAAAATGAGCAAACCACAACTTTACAACAAGTTTCATGAAATAGTGCTTCATAGTTTTGGAGAATTTGCACTGACAAGAATTTCTGATGAACAGATTACATAATCTTTTAAAAATAATAATTACTGTGTGTGGACTATAAAAACTTACTGTAGTCATTATCTCTGATGATTTCATCTCACCATTTAATTTACGGACAAAACTTTCTACACTCTTCAGAGTTTCACCCATCTTATCTGGTGTAGCATTCACTGAAATTCTATACAAAAAATAATACAAATAATCATTAAAATTAAAATAGGAAAATTGAAGCTGCATCAAATGCCAATGTAACCAAGCTAGAACACATCAAATAAAAAATTAAGGAACCACAATTAAATAATTGGGTTGAAACTGTCTTCTGTAAGAACAGAAAAGGGTTTTCCCAATCAATGAACATTGGGTAGAACATGGGGGCATGATGCAAGATCAAAACTTCTACTACTGACAGAGAATATGAAAATGGACAGATATTTGTGTTTTATAATGAAAGTTTAATATGTATGAGTGACATAAGCTAGGACAATCCACATGTTTATCAATCTCTGTAATACTTTTGTATACTGACAATGGTATGTACATGTTGTTTCAGCCCAATACTGTCAGATGCAAGCTATAGGCCAATATGAAAAAGACTGACCAAAAACAAAGAAAACAGGAAAGTTAAACTTAAAGTATATACATGTACATGCATAGTACGTCAGCGATATGATGGCAGAGAATTTATAAACACAAGCAAGTCTATCATACACAAATATGTATTAACACTGTGTTATGGTATGCATATATTCACACCTTCATGCGTTCATTTGTCAAAACCACCTTTATATATCCCTTTTGAATTTTTTATACTCTTCCATGTTTATAAAAAATCTGCTATAATATCACTGACAGACTACACATGTAATAATTTGAGTTACATTCTATTATTTCCCTTCCTTGAAATTGTATAAAATTAAAGCGAAATACCTTAAATTATTTTTGTTGAGCAAATGATGTGCTATTTCTGTTAAATATTCCAAGGCTTTGACCTCTGATCCAATATCACCTTCTGCCAAAGTTTTCATCATTGAGACCTGTTGTAAAAGAAAATATTTAGGTTAATAAAAAGAAGTATCTCCTGTACCAATTTTGCCTTATTTAGGTTAATTTGGAATAATTGATGATTCTGCCAAACACCATAGCTACATGCAGATGTTTTTACAGGGAGAACACATTAATAACATCAAGTAAATGATACCTGCTAAACATCCCTATCTATCTTATATCTCTCTTACCATACTAAGTGCCCTATTGGTGAATTTTTATGTCTTTCCGCAAGGCAACTTCAACAAAATATGGAACATACATGTACATGTATATATCACAATAACAAGACTTCAAGCAAATGTGCAAGAAAAATATTATTTACTGTTGAGTAAACTGAATTTTTTCAAAAAGGACCAAGTAAAATGTACCAATCTCTGAAATATTTGGTGAAGCTATGGAAGTATAAATATAAAGAATTTTAGAAAAAAGATCTACTGTATAAGAAGAATCATTAGCGGTAGGAATCTTTTTCTGGTTTCGATCTTCTAAAATATACCAGGGTAAGAGATTTCAGTTCCAATCGTACAGAAAGTGTACCAAGGGAAATAAGAAATTTTCGCTGAGAACATATATAAGCGGTACATGTGTCATTGTGAAAATCGTAAATATTTTTTCCTCGTGAATGTTTCTTCTTATATAGATTTTTCTCTCATTATAAATGCTAAGAGTAGAAGATAAATAACTCAACTTTTACATACCTGTGTTATACCACCAAATTGTTCATGAAGATGTGATGCTGGACATATGCTTGCCGCAGCATGGGTCATAGCATACTGGTGACCAGCATGAGTTATAGAGGCTGCCATTTCTGCTGCTGACATCTTTATAAGAGTCATCAATCTGTGATGGTCATTCAATGTAGGTCTAAAAACATATTATATATACAGTCCAACCTGAATTAAAAGCCACCTGTATATAAGGGTCACCTGCTTATAAAGGCCAGTGGAATTGTTTCCCAATTGTTCTTTATTCATATTATTTGAACCTGTTTTAAAAAGGCCACCTGTCCATAAAGGCCACTTTTACTGTTTCCCTTAGGTGGTCTTTTAGACAGGTTTGACTGTGTTTGTGTGTATTTTACCTTGTAAGACATTTATTTGAACTTTTACATCCATACATACATATATAAATATATTTTACGAAATAACTATTGTATTAAAACCAATACCAAGTAAGTTAAATTTTAACCAAGTTTCGAGGTAAAAAATAAATTGTTCAACTAAAAAGAATTTAATTTTAAAAGAAATATGTTGTTACGGATGCAAATGACATTAAATATTATTTTTAAATCTAAAACTATATAATTTACTTTTTAGGTCTACATACATAATTCTTCTGCCTTCAATGCAAATCAACTGGATGAAACATATCTATACATTTTGTAATTCTAAAAAGTCTTACGTGTTAAAAATCTGCATCCAAAGATCCAACATCTTGTCAACATTTCTATCTAAACAATGAGATGAAAATAACACACCCTAAAAATAAATGTATATTACAGAGTTATTGAACTGATATTGTCCTAAGTTGCAATTAACTCGACATTTGCACAAGCTTGCGATAATTTTTTGAGATGATTTTCATCTCCTGCCGATACTAGAGGTGTAAAAAGCTGAAATACTAGTATAGTCTTTTGGATGAGACTAAAACCTATGTCCCGTGTCTCAGTGCACACTAAAAGCACCTCTGTGAACTTTGAAAAAAGAACAACGGGTAGGCCACCTGTGGCCACAACAGAGGAGGCTTAAAAGTTAGAAGCGATTGAAACAGACTGAGCAAATTAAGACAAGAAGAAAAGAATAAAGAATATATGTCTAACAAATCAAGCTTATCTAACTGACTTCTGAACTAAATCTGTGGATTCTGTAGAATCTTGGAATATTTACCTGTTCATATACATTGCTTTCTGTATGATGTGACGAGATGTGAGATTTTACATTTAAACCTCCTGTGTGAAGTTCAATTTCTTGAGATAACTCCTTATAACCAAGTGATCCAGCACCCATTCTGAGAAAGAAAAAAGACAAATTTATATATATGTACATGCATACAGAACAACTACTTAATTCATGGGTAGGCAAAGCAACCCCATGCATGCAGTTCTTACATACCCTGTCACATTTGTATATGAAGGAAACCGGGAACTGATCACATGATTTGCAACAATGCTATACTTTGTGCTATTTTAATTCTCAAAACTTATCGCTATTCAGCACTTACATGTTCCACTAGTTAATGTCGAAAAACACAAATTATGTCCCTTTGACCAGTAACTGTTTAGAGGAACCATGTAAACAATATTTTAATATTCTTTTAGCTTTCTATGAAATACTCAATAGTAAGTTTAGACTTACTTGTTTGAGACATGAGTGAAATACAATTTTAATATTTTCCTTACTTTCTGTGAAATATAAACATGTAATATTAAGTTAGGACTTACTTGTTTAAAACCCAAGTGGGCATTTTAAGTACCATATATGATTTAAACATTATTGGTCCATGACTTAAGGGTACAAATGGACTTTATAAAGCCCTATAAATACTTAGATATAAAAGCACCAAACCCAAATTTGTATTTTACTTGTTTTACGCCCAAATCAAGATTTTTCATTTTAAATACTGTATCAGAAGAAACATTTGTGAGGAACATATATTCCTGATATTCATGTCACTCTTGTACCACAAATTTATCTCTTGGCAAAAATTTCTTATTTCACTTGGAACACTTTCCCTACAGTCAAAACTGTGAAAATTTCCTACCACTAATGTTTCTTATAAGACAGTATATAGGCTGATTGAGGAAAATGATGTACCCAGAGAAAACCACTGTCTTCCAGAAATTGAGCCGATACTTTGTCACACTAGTTGGATTTTAACCTAAGCCTTAGTAATGTCGTTAGAGACACTATGGTCAGTAAACTTGTCTATTGTTTTCCATCATAAAAAAGACTGACACTGACAGCAACAGAAAGTAACATCATATTTAAGTCGTCCCAACCACTTCCTCATTCCTTGTCCGACATGATAAATACTTACTTGGTAATAATTTCACAAAACAAAGGTACATAAGGTTTTAACTCTGGTGATAAAGTATTTAGATTAGAAATCATTCTAACATAATTCACTTCGTTTGTTGGCTGCATAGAAAACTGGATTGGTACATTATCTGGAAATATAAAACATGCGACATGTTATATATATGTAACAGTGACATGGCTAAGAATGTACCCCAAATAGCTTACTACATGTATATTTGGTTTGATTGGAATTGAGTGGAGAAATGGTTTAAGCATGGAGTCAAGATTTTTTCACTTATATCAAGGCCATCAACTCTTGGATGCAGAGGAAACCAGAGTAGCTGGAAAAAACACCTTACTAAGACCATGATTGGATGCTAGGCACTGGGTTTGGGTCATGATTGGTTCATTATTATAAAGCATGTCACATTTTATACATATGAAACAGTAATTCATTCTATATAAATAATTACGAAAAGAAGATTCTGAAAAATGTCTGACGGCCAAGAACCAAGGCTAATAATACAACCCAAATAGCTTACTATATATTTTTCTTTGGGTTGGAGTGGAGTGGACTGAAGAAATGGTGTTTTATATTAAAGTCAAGATCCTTCACTTTTATTAAGACCGTCAGCTATTGGATGGTGGAGAAAACAAATACTGACGGAAACACCTTACAAAGACCATGTTTTGTTGCTAGGTAATTCAGCTGGTAGAATATCTAGATTATATAGAGAAGGTCCTGGGTTGGCTCATGATTGGTTGTTGGGTAGCTCAGTTGGTGGAGCATCTGGATCATATTCCAAAGGTGAGTTTAGAACCCAATTTGTTTATTAGGAAGGGGCTTGGGTGTGAGTAATGATGCAGTTGATAAAGTATCTGGATTGTATCAAGAAAATCTTGGGTATGAATCCTGGAATGATAGCTGTATCAGCTTATAAATTTGCTGGCCTGTCTGTCCCTTTGAGGTGGAAGACTGGCAGATTTGTCTGGAAACTTCAAGGTTTTGATTCAAAACCTGGCTGAACATTGAGCTAAGCAGGATGTCCTGTTAGTAGTAGAAAAGTGCAGAGTTCAGCTAAGTAGGATGTCCTGTTAGTAGAAGAGAAGTCCAAGGTTCAAGTCCTATTTTCTTTTGCTGTAATTTTTCCTTTCCTGTTACAATCCTACTCAAACCACCTCATTATAATATTAGGAATCACTTTGTTGATTTGCTTTTATTCCCACCTTAATCCTTATTAATCTTTATTTATATTTTACCTTCTTGTATATTGTCTGTTTCTTCTTCTTTTATTTTAGAATTCAACTCATGTAGTTGTAAAGTCGGTAAACAAGACAAATCTTCTGTAGCCATCTGTGTCTGGAGTAATTCTTCCCCTGGAAAATAAAGACATTGTGCCTAAACAAACAATACATTACAACTATGATAAACTAGCAATCATGTGACTTGATTACATTACATCATCTTTACAACTACTTAATTAACATCATCAATGATATTAAATACATTTATTTTGATTATAAAAAAGGGTTTACCAACATAACACATGATACATGTAAATCATAACATTTATGCAGACCAATTATTTCCATATGTTGATATTTTCCCCAAAAACAACAGATTTTGGGGGAATTGCCAAGTAAATATTTTCAATTTCATTCCACAAAAAGATGTATGTATATCAATCATGTGACACATTGGTTTATCCAATTACACATTGTGTATATACATATCTAGAAACCTAAACAAGAGAATCATAAAAAAAGCATAACGCCCCAGAAATTTTGTTGAACTAATAATTTAAATAAGTGCAGAACCACTTGACCAAAAGTACTCAAATTTGAACTTGACCTGTTAGTTACCATCATACATAAGTACTTTAAAACATCATTTAATTTATCAAAGATAAGACAGATTATACTCAAAAACAAAAGATGGACAGACAGACAGATAGATGGAAAAATGAACTCAAGCAAACAGTTAAAAATGTAAAAAACAAACAAGAAATCTGTGAGCTACTGCTTACTTAGTATACCCCTGTTTTTAACATATGTTAGAATATAAACAAAATGTGAAGTAGATGTGTGGCAGACTTGAAATCAGTGCTTGTGGCATTGGACCTCATACTGAACTTGTATACAAAATTCCAAGTGGCTGAGTGTGTTTAGTAGTTGCTGACAAAACTTTTTCCAAAAGTTTTGTTTTGATTTTCTTAGCAGTAGGGGTATAAATATCACTAGATATCTTAGTATGTTGGGGTTTAAAAAAATCTTACCTCTTGAATATATAAGTTTTTTGTCTTCTTCACTCAAACTTTGGACTAATTTACTAAGTCTAGTTGTCTCCTCTTGTTTACGATTCTCTTCAAATTTCTCATCTGGACTCATAGTTAAGGTCAGATAATGCTGGTTCTCCTAAATGAAAATACATGGAATATAGACACAATAAATTATTCTGTTGGTTGAAGGGTGTAAAATTAGTTTGGGTTATTCTCTATAACTTAACTTATTTGCAATGCCCATTAAGTGGTGTGGGAATGCGGTAGCCTAATGGACAAGACGTTAGTTTACAAATCCAGGGTCTCTCACTGCTGTGAGTTCGAGCCCTGCTCAGACCACATGTAGGAAAGTGAATTTTCCTTGCTGGCCTTTACTGGTTCACCTGGTATCAGTATAATGTGACTGGGGGAGTGGTATGCTTGTCTGCAACATACTGACTTTGTGAGCTAGCACGTTTAAGTCGCCTTGAGTGTGCGCTAGTGGAAGGCAGACCATACAAAAACACTCGCAATTCAATGCATGCATGAACTTGTTCATAAAGTAATCCATAGAGATTATTGAAATAGTTTTTGTCGCGAGTAGCTGAAAATTGCTGGTGCAACCTTAAGCAACATTCAACCAACCAACCCATTAAGTGGTGTAAGTTGTTTGTGATATCAGTTATCTTTAATGTCTGATATGACAGGTAGAGCAGTGAATGTGTATTTATGTATTTATGTTTGATTATGGTAATTAAAAATAATTATTTATGTTGTCTAAATGATACAATTTGTTCAATCCCTTCTTTGTTATTTAATTATAAGCATTGAATCAAGAGTTTTAAATTTAATCTGTTAAATAAAAACATACCTTGAAGTATTCTCTAACTTTATCCTGTAAATATTTTGGGTTATCTTTCAGAGTTTGTTTAAACCTCTCTACAAGTTCATTAATCTTAAGGCTTTCTGAAGGATCTCCATCATGGTTCCATAATGATGCTAAAGACTAAAAAACCATACAATTAATTATAACATATATCTGTTGATTAACTAACAGTGCCACTTCTAATAAAAACAGGAGTAACCATTAAACAATGTTTATGTATGACACAAGATCCATAATTTCACAATAACAGAATATAAATGTATCAGAACAAAAATTTCTATAAGAAAATGTCACTAGACAGCCTATGGAAAAAAAACCCAGCGAAAATGAACAGGATATCTGGGTTTTCTTGAATTTGTAATCTGAAAAAGTTTTCAACTTCTTTAAAAAAACAAGAGCCCCAATAGGGCCTCCATGGCTAAGATTGTTATATTAATTACAATTAAGATTTAATAATAACAATGTTGAAATTAAATTGGTTTAACTAGAGTACAGTAAATCAGGCAATAAATCAAACTACATAACCTTCAGTTTCAGAACTGGCTAAACTTTAAACATAAGTTGGTTTCATTTGCCTACCGCAATCAGTTTCTGTAAAGATTTACAAAGAATCGGGTAAATTTAGCATCAAATTTTCATATTTCATTAACCATGTTAATAGCAAGTCAAAAAAAAAAAAAAAAAAACATGAACATACCATACTTAAATTAAGCCCAAAGTTACTGGTCTGATGTTTCAGTCCTAACTCTATCATATGTAATATTGCATCTATTCTTTTTTGCTCAAATCCTTCCCTGTAAAATGATTATAATACAGTACTTAAGTTCATAGGCCATACAGATACGGTACATAGAAAATAAACATACATCATAAAATATGTTAACTGTTATAGTGTATCATTGCCAGAACATTTTAATAACTAGAACCGTTTCTTGAGAGCCAAATACCCCCCACCCCCCGGACCTCCAATATTGACCTCTTGACCTTGACCCTTGACCCTTTATGCACATAAATTGCAAATGTGACACATTCCTGTGATTCCTCTATACCCCCTAAACTTCGTTTGGGGGGGATATAATTATAATAATGTCCAAAGAGGGCATGTTTTTGTAACTTCTGAACCCTGGGTACATACACTGTCAAAAAGAATGAAATAATGGTTAATTTATATATTTATCTTAATGTTAATTAAAAATTCAAACGGTAACATGTTTAGTTATACATATAGTTATGTGAAGTCTTTGCAAATTCTAGACCATGTTTTGAATAGGAAGATACTGATTTTACAAAGGAACTACTTTGGTAGAAAGATAAATAAGCTATAATTTTACAGAAAAACAATTTTGTTAAGACAAGAAAACTTAAATTTTACAGATACAGTCAAACCTGTCTATAAAGGCAGCCAAAGA
This sequence comes from Anadara kagoshimensis, assembly GCA_021292105.1. Classification (NCBI taxonomy): domain Eukaryota; kingdom Metazoa; phylum Mollusca; class Bivalvia; order Arcoida; family Arcidae; genus Anadara; species Anadara kagoshimensis. The sequence continues at coordinate 47,073,798 of CM037864.1, forward strand.
GTACCAGTAAAAGTGGTCTTTATGTACAGGTTCAAAAAATATGAATAAAGAGCAATTGGGATACATGTTCTACTGGCCTTTATAAGGCAAGTGGCCCTCATATAGAGGTGGCCTTTAAGGCAAGTTGGACTGTATGTGTATTTATATGACTTACTTGATAACTTTATCAAACGTTTTAAAGATGATGTCTTTGACTTTATCAATGTCATTTTGATGTATACCTTCTAATCCAATACAAAACACTGCTTCTTTTGAGTTTCCATCATACCTTAAATATTTAAATACAAAAGAAATGGAATTGTTATTGTCCTTCAAAATGTACTGTATGTGAATCAATATTTTGTCAACATGACCTCTGCCTAGTGTATCATAGATATGTTCCCTGGTATTAAGTTAACTACCACAATTTTGCTATCAAGGACACTTTTATGGGTGTAAACTTTCCCAGCACAAGATAACGCAAGATGATTGAATATAAATATTCAATTTCACAGCTGAATTATTTAAACAGAGAAGCAACTGTGAAAATCATAAAATCATTATGCATTATTGTACAGCTACAAATGTAGATATCTTTTAATGCTCTTTTTATTGGTTTTTCTATCTTGGGTGCAAGAAAAACACCTATTCTACACGGAATGGAGTAAAATAATGCAAGTGGTGTTTTCTACCCCAGCAATTTTTTTTTCATTTATATCAAGGCAGTCAGTTCATGAATGAGGAAGAAAATCAAAGTACTCTTAGAAAAACCACTGACCTTCAGTAAAGGACTGATAAACTTTTTCATACTGAGTTGGCCTAGAAGCTAGGGGATGAGACCACTACAAGATATGGAAAGTAGGGGTGTAATGTACCATATTTATTTATATTATATTATTTATCCAGTTACTGGTACAAAGTCAGAACCCAGGGTAATGAGACAACTACAAGATATGGAAAGTAGGGGTGTAATGTACCATATTTATTTATATTATATTATTTATCCAGTTACTGGTACAAAGTCAGAACCCAGGGTAATGAGACAACTACAAGATATGGAAAGTAGGGGTGTAATGTACCAAATTTAAGCTTAAATTTGTAATATATTATTCACCCAGTTACTGGTGCAAAGTCTGATCCTAAATTAGATTCTATAAGTGACTGATAGAACGGTGATGTGTCTCCCTCTGTCAGTAATGTACTTATTATCTTCAATGTTACAGCTTCAAATATGTCTGTAATACTATAAAAAAACAACAGTAAAGTATCCATAGTAATAAAACAGAACAGAAATCATCTTGTTAGGACGACATATTAACACATGTTTAATTATCACACACAACAATAATACTATATATTTTGTTGTGATTTAATTTTGGTGATTTTGTGACCAATGAAATTTGCAAAAAGAACTTCCTTTCAATTTTATTTTACATTAATTTTGTTGAAGTATTTTAAGACTGACTTGTATTTCTATGAAGTACAGGTATAAGGAATAGTCACTCATTTAACAAGAACTAGCAAATTTGGACTATGTTTCATTCTTCAAGATTGCAAAAAAAAAAGAAAATCGCAAAAATAATAACACCTATTTTTGCACCAAATTTGCAAAATTGCACCATGCCAAAAAATTGCTGATGTCTGGTAACATAGAATATCAAAGCCAGATGATGAAATCTTACTACATGTATATCTCACTTTTCGAAATGAATTGTGAAGATGGAAGCTCTAAATTAAACATATAGCTCTGAAGATTTTCTAGAATTATATTGTTAAAATAAGACCAAATAAAAGATATACTGCTTACATTTTTACCTCTGTAATATTTAATATGTATTTTGAGCTTTATTTAAGACTCAGAAATGTCTGATGTGTATACATACTCAGAAAGAAGAAAGTTGACAGAGATTGTCGTCTGCTTATCTGGGTCAGGTGCCATTTGGTCCAGCTGACAGGTTATATGTTCTGTTTTCTGAAAACACCAAAAGAAATATTTAACTGTGGTACACCAAACAGGGTATGTATGTCTCATAATATGATCAAGCCACTTAGGTGAAGTTAGGATATCCATGTACAAGAACTAATTGGGTGATTAGAAACGCTAAAGGATGTCACATGTAACTTTGTGTAACTATCTATTAAAATAGGTTACAAGGCACCAGTGTAGATAGACAAAGTTAACATATAAATAAATATGGCAAACTATTTATCAAACATTTGTTCAAATACAATGGTCATAAGTAGAAAATGAAGGTATTGACCATTGGTATGCTTTTTCTGGAGCACACATCTTGTGATGTTCATCTATTACATTGTTAGTAGATGGTCTATGTTTAGTACCACTCTTAACATGGCCAAAAGTGTGCACTAATAAAAAGGAAATAACTGGTATAAACTCTTGAAAAATTCTTCCACACCATGTACATAAACTTGTATTCGAATGAATTCTTGAGATTTGTAAAAAATCTGTCATCAGTGGCTGAAATCAGCTGATGTGGCATGAAAAAATTAAAAAAAACCACAATTATTGGGACAAGTTATTTTATACAATTTTTGTCAGGAACAATGAAAAGAAATTATAGTCTAAAATAGTCTAAAATAATGCAGAAAATATGGTCAACATACTGGTTTTGTCCATCTTGGTTGATTTGGGACAGCTGTATTCACTTGTATCTGGTCAAAATTCTCCAAGTATTTTTTATTTATGTATTCAAGATGACCTTCTAATGGAAAATTACCATAGGTAGTGAATCTGTAAAAATAATCATAAAATATGTTGAGAATAAATACTTTTATAGGTTGTGTTTGTCTTTTTTGCAATTGATATTATTATTACATATGCAATAAACATTGAGACAATCTATTTCATAAAGAGGAGCCTCTGTGTCCGAGTGGGGTAAAGCACACCCTTACGAATCACAATGGCCCTCAGGATCGAATCCTACTTGGGACAGATCCTAGTGTGAGTAGTTTGTCAGTTCACCTGCCGAAGGTCTGTGGTTTTCTCCAATAGAATCTTACACCGACAACAGTGTAAGACAGAGATATCTCAAAAGAGGAGGAATTTTTCCTGTCAAGAACGAGCTTTAGTGATATGTAGACATTGAAAATATTCATCCGTAAAAATACGGGCTTTCCATGTCTCATGTGTGAGAACAGGCACTCTGTTTTCCTCTACCATCCATGAACTGACTGCCTCCATATACATGTATGTGCAACATAAGATAAAGACACCCAACAAACTTCATCAAAAGATAGAAATGTGACAAAAACAAGCATTCTCTGCAATATTTTTGTAATTTTACCTACAGCTGATGACATTTCAGTCTTGACTGGTATGTAAAAACTTATTTCACTCCATGTATAATCAGACCATATTGTCATTACAGAGAGGATGACCACATAAGAGTCACAAGTCACACTGTTGTATCTGACAAATGAGGCATCAGTTTTGTTTTCTGTGTCATATACAGCTTTAACATGGTTTGTTGTACAGCAGATATACTTACTTAGCGTTACTGGGATGATAATGTGTGGAATGGAATTCTTTAAGCTGTTTCCATGTCAGATCTGTGATGTATGCTGGATCCCCTCCTGATACGACACCATAGGTATGATCTGGTATCAACTTGTTCTGCACAGCTTGCATAAATATATTCTGTGAGCTTGACTAATAGAAAATATATACTTATTAAAAGTAAAGATCTTGATTATTTGTATTCTCCTTTTATCACACTGAGTTTTTTATTTATTTACATGTACCATGTGTTATCTGTACAGATGTATTCTTCTGATATTCCAGTCTGGTTGAAATACTATTGGGTAGAAATATTGTCTCAACTGTAAATTCAATCAGTGGCTGTTACATACATTTTGACAGTATTATAATGCATATACATTATGTGTATTCAAGTTTAGAAATTTTCCTTAACCATCACAAACAAAATCTCTATATTTGGCATACAGGTGCAACTCATTATTGTGATCATTTGTGTACCAGTAAAGGAGCTGGGAGAGGGGGTAGGCAAAGAGAGTGTGGTTTTAACACCATTACTCAACTCTAAATGAGTGGAGGGTTTGTAATGTGTGTCTGTTTTCTCATGTTTTTTAATTTTATATTTACCAATTATATCAGTGATTGCATTCTGTTGAGTATAAAATCAACAAAAATTGTGATTAAAACTTGTAAATTGTAACAAAGCTTACCTCTCGCGAGTTAATATTAACACACAGGATATATTTCTATTTATCATATACATTCATTAACATGATATTGCCATTGACTATTGAGCCATATCAGGATATATTTCTATGTATACAGTGTTGTATTTGAAAGTCTAACTTATACAAGTATAACTGATATATTGTGAGGAGTGTATCACATTATACATCATAAAAAGACATGTCAGTATCAATCAAGCCATACATAGATGTAACCTAGACCTGGTGATATATAGGATAAGAGGGAAGAAGCATAAAATACAGTTAAAATCAGTATATATACCTATTGTAGACACAAATAACAATGAGTTACTTACAAAAACACCTTTCATTTCATTATACACCACTCCTTTAAACACTAGCGGTGAATTTGGATCTTGCGGATTTTCATGTTCTAATCTCCAACCTTCCTGGCTAAAAAAAAGAATTCATAGTTTCAAATTTGCTAAAATATGTTACTTTTAAAAAGAATTTCTAAGAAACTAATAGCCGATAGCAATTTTGGCTATCTGGAATGGAAATACAGTCCAACCTGCCTTAAAGGCTACCTCTATATAAGAGCCACCTGCTTATAAAGACCAGTCGAATTGTATCCCAATTGTTCTTTATTCATATTATTTGAACCTGTATATAGAGGCCACCTGCTCATTAAGGCCACTTTTACTGGTTCCCTTGGATGGCCTTTAAAGACAGGTTTGACTGTACCATAGTACTTAACATTTGATCTGTATTCTTATCTAATTATTTTATTCTAGCATCCCCTATGGTTTTCTTTTTAATTTTAATTATTTTTTGGTTTATCTTAAAACTACATACAAAATTACATTATTCTGTAAATCAAACTTGACCTGCATTTTATAGTTCTTGTACTGAACTATTTTGCAAAGTTTAAAAACAAAATTATTTAATCTGTTCTCAAGTTATTTCGTAATAACCAGGGGACAGATGGACAGACAGACAGACAGTTGTCACTGAAAATGGAGAGTATCATATAATGGATTTAGAGTTTTGTACTCAAGATTTTCTTATATCTGGTTGTGGTTTTAGAATTTGTTACTAATTCATATAACTGTCTTACCAGAAATCTAGTTCTCTAAGTTGTGGATAAAAAACAGCATCTAAATATACTGACATCAAGTTCTCAAAATCTGTTTTGTTCTGTGTGGAGAAGGGATACATTGTCCAATCACTAGCTAAATAATAATACAAGGTCAAATATCAAATAATGCAGAATATCCATATTTTGTATTATCGTATAACCACCCAAATATCAATACAATAAAGAAATGTAATAAAAATCATATTACACACATGTAATATCACTCATGTTTCCTTGGTTAGTGATGTTACACAATTGTTTTAGCATATTATGACGTCATATTTTAGGCGGTGTGACTTGTAGTTTTGCAGCCATTTTTGCTGTTCTATTATAGCCAAGAAAACACTTTTAAAAACAAAAATGGGGTTTTTCTATATTAAACAATAAACAGAATCTTGCATTTGTGCTTATGTAATATTGAATTTATCAAACCCTTGAATGAATTCAACATTACATAACCACTCATGTAAGATCTTCTATGTAATGTTAAACCTTGTAAGGATTAAACTTACTGTATCCTTAATTAGAGAAATCTGTTCACTAATATTGCTTTGACTAACTCTCCTCAATTGCTCAAAGCCACATCTTCTTTACAAACTTTTCTTTTTTATACAATTCATTTTATAGGACATTTTAAGTTATCTCCCCTTTAACCATAACATACAAGTTTGCTATACTTAGTTACAATTTCTCTCATTTTAAACAGATTAAAATGAAGAATGCTGAGTGTATGTGTGTGAATGTTGTATATTATGTATTACACTCAATGAATGAATGAATGAATGAATGAATGAATGAATGAATGAATGAATGAATGAATGAGTGAATGAATGAATGAGTGAATGAATGAATGAATGAATGAATGAATGAATGAATGAATGAATGAATGAATGAATGAATGAATGAATGAATGAATGAATGAATGCTTTGTGTTGCAATTTCAGTAGTGGTGACATGTTTATATTTCTAAACATTCTAATATTATAGCTACCTGTCATGGCATTCATAAATGTTGCTAGTGAGCGATTCAACATTTTAAAGAATGGATCTCTGACTGGAAACTGCTTAGAGCCACATAAAGTGGTGTGTTCTAATATGTGTGGCACTCCAGTATTATCCATAGGTGTGGTTCTAAATAAAACACTGTAAATACAACAACAACAAAAATAATTGAAATCTGTACAAAATAGAAGCAAAAAATTTACAAGGAAAATAATGTTCATTTATGTTTAACAATGCCTTTCCTAATAAAAAACAAACATAGTAATCCATGTCCGAATCACAATCGAATAGCAAAGTAAAAACTTTGAAACTGACAAGTCAGGTTAGACATGTAAACTTCCATCAGGGAAGTGAGAGTGGGTGCTCCGGAAGGGTAAGCACCTCCTGTTTAGCTACCTACAAACGCCACATGTGCAATCAAAATTGTGTGTAAGGAACATGGAACTATGGGACATCAAATATATCCAGGGCGATCCTGGACACAGAGACATCAAACTTGTTTTGTTGTACAAATTCTTTCATATATTCTAGTTACAAATAGATGAATTAATGCTGATGTGGCTTAAAACAATTATTCACTTACTTTCAGATATAGTACATTCCACTTTTTCGAATATGGTACATATAATTTTACTAATATCAAACCATTTCCTTTTGAATTTATAAAAAATCACCATGGGGGACTACGGTACATTTGATTCAAACTCTACAGAAGAACATGTATCTTTAGCAACTCAACTGTTTTCATGTTGATTAAAAACAATTTCGTAACAAGGCCTTCATAGGCCAAGGCTGGGAGATGAGTAGGGTAATAAAAAATCTCTTAAAGTAATGAATGGGGTTTGAACCCATGACAATCATCTTTAATACTGACAACAGCTACACCCGGTTAAGTGTGCCTTTAAACGACTCATTACTGGGGTTGAACCCATGACCATCAACTTAAAAACCTCATCAATACTAAGTCTGCCTATATACATGTTTATTGCACCAGGTATTATATTCTTACTTGAATGTGTTATTGTCATCATCTCTTGCTAGGTGTAAATGTTGGGCACCTGTTTTATCATGTCTCAATGCAACAGTTGTTAGAGAAAACTCAGGTATTTCAACTACCTAATATGATAAATAAATCAACAAATTCAACCAATCATAAATTATGTTTAACATATAAAACTCACAAATTCACTAATCAAAACTTATGTTAAAACATGTAAAACTTTAGTGCAGTCAGTAAACCCCTTTACTTCCATTAAAAGAAATGTTCCACAGCCTTCAATTACTTTCAGGTTTGTATACATGTCTATTTAACAAGACCACTGCTGCTAGTTTAGTTTGCAGAGTTCTCATTCAGCATGTGGGAGGTTGTGGGTTCGAACCCCGAAAGGGGTCTGATCAAGACTTGGAAAAAAGGTAGTGGCTGTTCTTTCGTCAAGCACTCACCATTTAGAAATGAAAGTCAAGGAGTCCTTCATAAGTTTGTCAGTAAAAGCAAGGTATGTAGCAAAGGAATTCTAAAATATTAATTGGCACATGATTGCACTTTGTATACATACCAGTCTTGACACACCTTTTCTACAATACTTATTTATTTGAATTTCAAAACAATTCTACAAAAAAATTACAAAAGTAGTAATGAGGTGATCGATTCCCCCTACCAAGGTTTTTCTAGTTGGTTACCTTATTTACTGTGTACCCATGTAATTTATCATCAGGTTGTAGTTGTCGGACAGCATCTTGAACATTACTACATCCCCTACAACTTCCAATCACATTCCATTTCCTGGAAATAAACACAATATTTGTTTTCAATAAAAAAATTATCACAATTTGAAAGAAACTTTCCACAAAAGGTATGCATGTACATGTAAAACTTATACTCACTGTAAAACTTATTCTTACTTATTATCTTTATCACAGTGGTGTTGCTGCATGTTTTGTTTTCAGAAACATTCTTCTCATTTTTTACAGATTACACATGAAATTGTTAAAAAGCGTAAAAAACTTTAGGGTTATCTGTTCTAAAATATGGTCAGTCAGAAAATGTGAAATGCAATTATTTTGTTTGGCCTTACTTATTCCTGAATTGTGCCTCTCACCACATACATTTCATTGATTGAATGAGATTTTACAACCCAGTGAAGAATATTACACTTATATCAAGACGACACCAGCTATATGTGAAGCGGCAGAAATGTTGACCTTTGCAGTGTGTTCAGGGCAGTGTGCATTGAGGGTTTTTTAACATGCCACACCTGCCATGACACAGGATATCGGTTTTTAAGGTTTCTTCATAAGGACCCTGCGACTTTCATCTCTAAATGCTGAGTGCTTGGCAAAAGAACAGTTACTACCTATTTTAATATCTTTGTCAGACCCTAGTGGGGTTCAACCTAGAACCTCCCACATACACAGCAAGCTACCATAGATACTTAGGTTTAACTTCCACAGAACTTTGTTTGTGAAAGTTTGGCAGTTTGCTTGTCAACAGTGGTTGTTTTCTCTGGGTACTCCTTTTTCTTTAATTATCTTGTACCCTTAACTAGGCACCTCCAAATCAGTGATAGAATCTTCACTGGGTCATACAACACCATTATTCTATTTCACTCTGGAAAATTATGAGGTCTACATTTGCAATCAAAATAACACTATTAAGAAATAATACTATCAATTATTCATGAATTAAGCATATATTTAGGTTTTACTGAAACAGGCAAAAATAAATATCAGGCAAACGAATAATGTTAGTATTTTGCTTTCATCGACTTTTTCATTTGGGTAGAGGATCGATTTTACCACAATGGACGGCTGGGCACACCGTTTCGGAACACCACCAGCCCATGAATTTACCAGACAACTGAAATATTAACAGTAAGTAATTTTTCTATATACTCTCTAATGCTACATCTAAGTCAAATCGGCAAGTGTTGCATAATATTCGTTCAACGCTTAGTTATTGTCCTTACCTAGATGTCAATCCAACACGGTTGTTTACACCAAATTTCCTGAGTATTCTAAACATTTTTCTATCAAAGAACCGGTGTAAATATTATACAAAATTTCTAATCTGCAAAAAATTTGCAAGAAACGTTTTACTTCATGGAGGCAGACATTTTGTTTTTGTTGTTTCGATATCCTTTCTTTTCGAGGCGCTCCCTTGTCTTTTATTTGTCACGTTCCTTTCACAACAGGAGAACCATATATAAAACCCAACTTTTAAACAAAGAGGTCCACACTACTGTAGTTTTTATTTCTTTTACAGTAACCTATATGTTTAATTTGTTATTGATACGTTTGATTCAGACTGACGTTTGACGTTTTTTTTAAGTACTAAATAAGTCGGACTTTTTGTATGGAAATTGTACCAAAATCAAACACTTAACGATAAAAAGGTACCTAAATGGCAACCTTGCGCACTAAAATGTACCGATAAATAAATTTGATTGGTCAGCCTATTGATTTCTTTATTTGACATGTGACGCCACACAGAAACCAAGATTAGGTCCAGTGTACCGAAGACGAACTTCCCCTTTTTCAGATCATCTGGCTAAAGCCAGCTTGAGCTTAAGGAATGATTGTGATGAGTGTATGTGCATGACGGTCCGTAAACGTCACTTTTAAAAACCCAACTTCTTCTCCTGAAATGGTTGACAGATTTCTATAAAACTTGGGTGGAATTCAGTATCCACGAGAAATGCAATTTAAAGTTTGCCGCGAAGATCGTTAAGGTCCCAACGGCTGAAAATTTGACCGTAGGTGTAAAATCACTTAAATGGCTTATCATGTTTTCAGAACCGGAAGACCCAGAATCCCCAAACTGAATATACACAATCAGCATGTTAAATTCTACAAAGTTTGCAAAAAGATTTGACCCTGACCTTCGTTCAAGGTCACAGTGAGCTTATATGAGGCTAAAAATTGACTTCCAGTTATAAATCAAAAGAGATATAGTCATCATACTTCTTGCACATTTATCAGTGTGTTGATTTCTACAAAGTTTGTGAATAGAATTGACCTTGACCTTTGTTCAAGGTCATAGTTACCTTACATGTAAAAATGACTTCTTCTCATGAGCCAAAAGGCCTATAGACACCAATCTTCATAATTTATATAGAATCAGTGTGTTCTACAAAGTTTTCGATTAGAGTTGACCTCGATATTCATTCACGGTTAATAGTGACCTTTTATGTAAAAACGCTAAAACAGAAACATGATTTCTTCTCATGAATCAAAAGACCTGAAGACATCAAACTACATATATAGAACCACTGCCTTGATTTCTACAAAGTTTGCGAATATATTTGACCTTGACCTGCATTAAAGGTTATGGTGACCTTTTGTGTGAAAAATGACTTTTTGTCATGACTGAAAAGCAATATAGTCGTCAAACTTCATACATAAAATGAGCGTGATGAAGTCTAAATGTTGCGAATAGATTTGTCCTCGGTATGTGTTCATGGCCACAGTGAACAGAAGGCGTATATTATCAAACCTCAAATAAAGAATCAGCATGTTGCGCTATAAAAAGTTTGTGAATAGATTATACAGTTGCCTTAATTAAAGGCTGTAGTGACCTTGTATGAAAAAATACCATGCATAACTTCTTCTAGGAAGCCAAAAGACATATTGTTATATATAATCAGCATGTTGAGTTATGCCAAATAAAGCAAAGTAAAGCAAAAAAATATATTATATTCAGCTTTGTTGAAAGTCCCATTCACCATAAAAATTACCTCTATTACTAAAAAATGAACATTTTGGAGAAGTTTTGTTTCGGAAATTCATCATGACGACCTTTGGTCCAGATCACAGTGACAATAATGACTTTTAAATTCTCTTCAATCCAAGGACGACTACACTTATCTCCTTTTGAGAGAAATGCTGTGATATTTTTAACTACATTTTAGTATTAAAATCCACAAACATTTCTGTTTTTTTTTAAATAATGTAATGGTTGGTTATATGGATAACAAATGAAAGTAAATAGGAAGGTCTAAAAAATTAGCTTAGCAGAACCTTCCGCTGAAAATGTCATCTAAGTGGAAAATCACTAAAATGACCTCCTAGGATCTTGAAACCAGGATGTAAAGTTGTACAAAGTTTGTGGAATATTTTCGCTTTGAACTTCGTTCATGGTTACAGTGGCATTGTTTGTAAAACGCTCAAAATGACTTCTCGTGAACTAAAAAGCCTTAAAATATATAATTAGCATAATAAGTTGTACAAAATTTACAAATGGAGTTGACCTTGACCTTAGTTCAAGGTCACATTGGTGTTATTTACGAAAATGTTAAATATGACTGTCGTGAACCAAAAGGCATATACAGTCATTAAACCTCATACATAGAAGCAGCGTGGTGAGCAATGTAACCAGAGCACAATTTAACTAAAAACAATGTAATTAAGAACACAATGTAGCAAAAAACACAATGTAACCAAGAACAAAATGTAGCAAAGAACACGATGTAACCAAGAACACAATGTAGCCAAGAACACGATGTAACCAAGAACACAATGTAACCAAGTGTACAATGTAACCAAGAGTACAATGTAACCAAGAACACAATGCAACCAAAAACAATGTAATTAAGAACACGATGTAGCAAAGAACACGATGTAACCAAGAACACAATGTAGCCAAGGACACAATGTAACCAAGAACACGATGAAACCAAGAGTACAATAAAACTAAGAACACGATGTAACCAAGAACACAATGTAGCCAAGAACACAATGTAACCAAGAACACGATGAAACCAAGAGTACAATAAAACTAAGAACACGATGTAACCAAGAGTACAATGTAAATAAGAACATAATGTAACTAAGAACACGATGTAACCAAGAGTACAATGTAAATAAGAACATAATGTAACTAAGAACACGATGTAACAAAGAGTACAATGTAAATAAGAACATAATGTAACTAAGAACACGATGTAACAAAGAGTACAATGTAAATAAGAACATAATGTAACTAAGAACACGGTGTAACTAAGAACACGATGTATTCAAGAGCACGATATAACCAAGAGTACGATGTAACCAAGAGTACAATGTAACTAAGAACACGATGTAACCAAGAGTACAATGTAACTAAGAACACGATGTAACCAAGAGTAAATGTAACTAAGAGCACAATGTAACCAAGAACACGATGTAACCAAGGGCACAATGTAACTAAAACATGAAGTAACCAAGAGTACAATGTGACTAAGAACACGATGTAACCAAGAACACAATGTAACTAAGAACACGATGTAACCAAGAGTACAATGTAACTAAGAGCACAATGTCACTAAGAACACGATGTAACCAAGAACAAAATGTAATTAAGAACACGATGTAACCAAGAGTACAATGTAACTAAGAACACGATGTAACCAAGAGTACAATGTTACTATGAACACGATGTAACCAAGAGTAAATGTAAATAAGAACATGAAGTAACCAAGAGCACAATGTAACTAAGAACACGATATAACCAAGAGTACAATGTAACTAAGAACACGATGTAACCAAGAGTACAATGTAACGAAGAGTACAATGTAACTAAGAACACGATGTAACCAAGAACACGATGTAAACAAGAACACGATGTAACCAAGTGCACGATGCAACCTAGAACACGATGTAACCAAGAACACGATGTAACCAAGCACACAATGTAACTAAGAACACGATGTAGCAAAAAACACGATGTAGTCAAGAACACATTGCGACCAAGAATCGCATTGTAACCAAGAACACGGTGTAATCAAGAGAACATGACGCAACCAAAGACGCAATATAATGTAATCAAGAAAACACGATGCAACAAAGAACACGGGATGCTTCAAAGAACACGATGGGACCAAGAACATGACATTACTAAGATACACGATGCTACTTACTAGGAACATAATGTCACCAATGACGCAATATTTAAACCAAGAGAACACAATGCTAGCAGGAACACAATACAATGAAAACCACGATGTAATAAGATTGAAACGAATTATTGTTAAAGTCGTATAATATTATTAATTATTTTTTATGATTCAATATTGGCATATAATTTATTATTTAAATTAATTTACGAAAAATAATTTTGTAATCCATCATATCTCACTTCTTGTCTCAATGTAAAGTTAGCAAAAATTATAGGTTTTATCAGCTCTAGCAAGTCGCGCGGCACCATGATATATGGAAACATTCAAGTTTTTTGGCAAAACCAATGTTTTCACACCAATATTAACTCATCAGCAGTACATATATAACACTTTTTCGCGTAATTAACTACGCAATACACACTGCTCAATCATTATATAACATCAAAACATCAAACTTATCACAGTAACTATTTTATTGTCTTATTATTTGAATTTTTGTTATTTTTCTGGCAAGTATCTGTTGGAATTTTAAATAAACAACAAAAAGTAACAGCCATTAACAGCTTGGTTTTTACCATATTTCTTCATTTCTTGTAATGTCATTATTTTTTGTTTGTGTCTGTTTTTCCGCCAAAATTCCTTTTTTAACCAACAATTTCTTTCAAAAATTTGTCATCAATATACTAAAAGTTTATAATCTTAATCAACGTCAAGGTTAACACGTCAAATTTATCTACGTCGCCAACATTTTGTATCATCAATGTAGAATTTTAAAATGTCACACGAGTTTATATTGAAAATTCTCATATTCACACGAGTTTTTTATTTACTTACTATCAAAGTGTTATCTTTCAAGGTAAACAGAACCTTCAATTATATTCCATCATTCCTATGATGTATAATTGCGGATGTCTTTTGTCTGTTGTCAACTTTTATGAATGTCATAATCAAAAACAAACATACCCATCTATGTCCAAATTGCAATTCCAAAGCAATGAGGAACTTGAAGAATCAGTCGTATCATTTATTTCATGCTCACTTGGATAGATGGCAATCAAATAGTCTTAAAATTTAGGATGATTAAGAGATAGAATGTCACCTTCTAGTATATACATGTATCTGTAGGTGGAACACTAACATTCTGTTGATCCCCAGTAGATATCTTCAGAATATGTTTGTTTAGAACCCTTGTCACAGTGTATGAACGGAACTGTACGCAAAAAGGTAGCTACTGTTCGTCGAAGCGAGAAGAAGGTGTATCGAGAGACACGAGGTTGTTGATTATCTAATTTTCTGGCTCAATTTTAATGGATTTAGTTTATCCCTTTTATTTAATCCATCTTCACTATATAAAGCTTTAGTGGTAGCCATATGCTCTCAGAAAAGTGTCAACTTATACAATAAATATGATGATGAACATCATCAAACGTCGAGCCGTGGGCTTCTCACTTCTAGTTAAATGATGTAAAAACGTATTATTTCACATTGTATGTTCCATTTTCAGTACCTATATGTAGAAAAATATTCATAGATTCCCTAACTCGTGTAAGAATGTTACAAAACTCGTATTTACACTGAAAATAGCAAGTTTTCCTTCCGTGGTCGAAAGTTAGAACTGTACCGGTAGTTTTCAACATCTGTATTGTTTCTGTACCGGTAGCTACTTTTCTCTTCCACGTCATCTATGCGAGTTAGATGGAATTTTCAGTTTGATACTAGAAATTTTTGTAATTCAATTATAAATTATAAATCATGCTTTTCTATTGAAGCAAAATATGCTATGGACAATATTAAAGACCAATAGCCCCATTAATTATAGTACATTTTGCAATTGCATTAAAATATATCGTATACTGTAGCATGTTTTGGCAATTTATTACTTAAATTTCCATATTGCAAGAACTGAGGGGCGATAGCTATAATATAGAAATATTATTAAACGTAAGCTACTATTCGCGACGAGAAAAAGATTATTACCCTCTGAGAATTAATATATGTGCGTGAGATTTGCTAGTGTGTTTTCTATTAGCAAGGAATTTAGCTGTATGGTCATTGCAAGGATTAAGACAGGAGTGGACAAGAGACTCGGGAAGGAACATGCAGGATTTAGACCAGGGAGTAACAACAGAGCATCCTGAGAAAAATACTGGAACAAGCAAATGAATTCAGAACTCCAATATACACATACTTTGTGGACTTTGAAAAGGCATTCGACTCGGTGCACAGGAGGAGCCTTTGGACTATAACGAAGAGCTATGGGATTCTAACCAAATCACTAATGCTATAAGAGGGATGTATGAGTGATTCGAATGTTCTGTCATTGAGGAAAATGAAACATCAGAGTGGTTCGCTATTAAAAGTAGTGTAAAACAGGGATGTGTAATGTCAGGGTTTCTACTAGTTATAGATTGGATGGTAAAGAAAACAACAAATGGTATGAGAAGAGAAATAAGAAGTGACTTTACAATATTATTGTTAGGTCTGAGGTTTGCGGAAGATATAGCACTGATAAGACTAGGAAAACGACTGAAGAGGCATCAAGGATAGGGCTTAAATTAAACTCAAAGAAATAGACTTAGAAGGAACACCAAAAATATTGGAAAAATACAAAGATGCACCTATTTAAGACCTTAGAAGGTTCGAGCCTTCGGCTTTCACATTATACGCCCCCTTTCTAAAATTCTGGATCATCTCCAATGAGAGAGATTGATTATGGAACTTGTGTTATACGGTTATTTTATACAATTTTGCCTTGCCATCACAGTATTTTAACCTATCAAAACGATGCACAATACATTGAAAATTCTAGACAGGACTTAGTTTTGAAAATTTTCCGGGGGAGGCCCCCCAGACCCCCACCTATGCGAGGGCTTTAGCACCCCTCTCATACTCTCCCCGCCTCGTGCCATCATGAGGCACGAGGTCGTACCTGCGGCACGACATAGACATAGCTTCGGTTTGGCCCCCCCCCCCCCCCCCCAATATTAAAAACCTTCCTACGCCTATGAATATTGAATTTATTTTGAGATTCTAAAACATACAAATACGCCAAAGAAGAAGATAGAGAACAACTGCTTATTTACCTTATTTGATTTCGAGTTGCTATTTACGCAACAAGAAAACAATAAACAATTTACTCGTTGACCTCATTGTCTCTCGCTTCGCCGAACAGTAGCTACCTTTTTGCGTACAGTTCCGTTCATACACTGTGCATGTGGTGCTTGGCCATGATGGAAAATAAGTGAGGAAAATACCTTTCTATGACAGAAATTGGAATAATCATACAAAAAAGTCGCCCCATTGAAGATGGGAATGACCAAAGATAAGACAGTAGTCACCCATCTTTGAAGTGGCGACTGGGAGCGCGGTTTTCATTTCAGGACTTGAATGCACCGAATTACGGTAAACGTTCTGATTAGCTACCTTTTGTACTTTCACTTTTAGCCAATCAAGACGTTTGCGAAATTCGTTGCGGAATCATCATTCCCAATTGATTGTGGTCATGTCAAAAAGTGCAATAGTCAAATAAAGTTTAGATTCCTTGACAGGGTTTAGAGACGACAATGACAGACATTTTATACATCATTCTTTAGAGGAATATACATGTAGAAAAGAATGGTATATGTTGTGTTTTTGATTTCCCATGCATTACGTCAAAAACAAAGAAAAACCAAGGGGGGGGGGGGTCAACGTTTACCGGGATAGTGTGAAGATAGATACCTTGTGTTAGATTTAATTATAGAGTGTAATTTTTTATATCAGAAACAAGTGCCTGTGGCTTAAATATAGCCTTGTAATATTATACACGAACCTAGCCTGTAGATTAGGGTTTACAGGTTTTAGCAACAACTGACGTATCATATTATATGTTTGTGTTTGCGTCTTTAACACCTGTCTTAACCGCCTCCTCTGAAACATTTGACAGATTTCTTGGTCAGAAGTATTTATGGACCGATAGAATTCAAACTGGTACATGGTGTTGCCGTGGCTACCAAAACTAATCCAAGGTAACCTAGGAATTCAAAAATGTTTTAATGATGGGAGAAAATATAATGTGATTTGTTGGCTTCTCTGAAGGTCTTTTACCTGAAGTTTGTTCATTAAAGAAATACTACATTAACCTATGTAATAAAGAATCTCGCCGATATGAAATCAAGCTGGAATCATTATATTAAAAACAAATATACCGATCTATGTCCAAATCAGAATCCTAAAGCAAAGTGAAAACTTTGAAGCTGGCGCATTAGGTTAAACAAGTGTACTTCCATGTGATGCCAGATGATCTAGAAGGGTAAGTACCTTCTGTTAAAGCTAGCTACACCCGCCACGTGTGGAATAAAAACTGGAAATGAAAAGAACATTGACATGAACCAATTGAAAATTGAAGAAGTAACGTGAACGAACTGACTGACAACGTACCTCTTGTTGCCGCTCAATGCAAGGAAGTCTTTTATCAATGGTCTTCAAGTTTTCTTATATCATTCTTGTTAATGTTTCTATATCACCAAGTATTACAACCGATTATTATTAGTTATAACGAGTTGTACATGACTTTATGATGATCTAATTAATGAAACACTTGTTTGTGGTTAAAATGTCTATAAATATATCAATTTTATATCCGCGACATAATGGTGAGGTAAATTACGTAAATAGGAAATAAGTCCTACGTCTTTGGGATGTTTTTTTACTTCAAGGTCTGATGGTCACTAATTAATGAGATGCGTTAAATTTATGTGAATATTGATGGATTGTTTATCACAATGTCTACTAGATCTAGCCTACAAGAATGCTCAGATGTATTTACGTCTTGTTTAATGCTGCTTTATTAGAACATATAGCAGAACAATAACGTGTACAGTGTTTGCAATTGGTTATAGAACACATAAAATTATATAATTATTGAAACCTACATGTGAGGACTGATTTTATAATATTGTTTTCATTGCAATAACAGACCATTTGATGTGTATTGGATGAAGCACAATAAATCAAACAAATCAACTTTAATTATGAAACTACATGTATAAGCGGTGGTAAGACACGACACTTCGAAAAAGCTAATATATACGAAACTGATATTTCAATTAATCCACGTGCTTTTACTTTTACGTAGTTGTGTAGAGCAGATACAAGTTCGGCAAAGACCTGTCGAGCGTAAATATTATGTTAAAGAAAAAGTCCAAGATCGGTTGCCGTGTGACCGATGTATGGATTGATAGTAATCGAAGAGTTACCAAGAGATGAGTAGATGTGATTTAGCACTAATTCCTTAGCTTATTGTTAAACTTTCGACAGGTCTGTACTGTTCATAATAATAATTGTCTCGGAGGAATTTTATTTTGCGTCATGTTTCTCTGACAGTTGTCCTGATTTACAGTAAAACAGACTAGGAAATACAGGACTGAAATTCCAAAAATATTTCCGAGTCAAAGTTTAATCATAAACAAAATTTTAAACAGTAAACACGTGGTAAAAGGTAAATAAAACAACTAAAGCTGAGCAGTAAAATGTTGATAAAAAATAAATAAGCGGTAAAAGGTTAATCAAAAACACAATTAAATGTTAATGAAGGTATCTGATTTACTGCTAAATTCACACTGAAATACAAGGATATTAACATAACGCTTCTTTAAAGTTCACCTAAATGTGGAATGTGGAAATGCGTTTTTTAAATAGCTATAGGAATCTGTCTGTCGCATCTGTAATAATGAAAATCTTTATTGGCATAAAACAATTATACAGGCTTGTATCCACATAGCAATATTATATAACAGTTGATGGTTGGCAGGAAATACAGTATCAGTTTTATAATATTCTGAAACATATATATATATATATATATATATATATATATATATATATTATATATATAGAGAGAGAGGAGAGAGAGAGAGAAGAGAGAGAGAGAGAGAGAGATCGTTTTCAAAATTAAAAAATATTCTATCTAATTTTAAGACAAGGAGTCCATTTTGAATTTTTTTTCTCAATACGTGTTACCTTTACAAAACGCACCAAGTCCGCCTTCACTGTGTCTTCCAACATTAACTGTACGGTTAAGTAGTTCCAATAAATCGAACCCCTTTAATTCTACATTGTCCCTACTGTTTAATCTTGTTTCCGTAAATAGAAGTAGATCGTATCAATAAAATCAGCATCGTTAATTTTACTGTATAACCCATTAATGTTCCAAGTTAAAATGTCAATGTATTTCCCACGTTTATGTTATTTCGGTGATATTGGCGCCCTGTATTCCTTACCGTTGAGATATAATTTGTCTCCTTTGAAGTATGGTTTTTGCCTTTACTTGTAAGTTTGTCAACAACGGGTTGTAAAACTTTGCGTTTATTCCTCACATCCATCGGTAGTTGTTGTGCAATACCATACTTTTCCCCCTTTAACTTGCTGTTAGCACTGTAGGCATTCTCGCGATCTCCATAGTAATTAAACTTTGCGACAATTTTGGTATCGCTTTTTTTCCAAGATGGTCCAGTTTTATATTACGTGTTGCATCTGCAATACCAAGTTCATGTTCACAGAAATGGAGCACCATATCAACACAGTTTTCATTGAAACTTTTTTCTATATTGAAAAACAAATCTCTCATGGATTTCATTTGTAGATCTGTAATGCTGTTTAAATGGTTCATTTTCATAAGCTAGTGTCTTAAGCGCTTTATCCATATCAGCGGATTGGACGTTTAAACTTTTTGAAATGTTGTGATTGTTTTGTTTAATCCGTTGATTGATCGTTTTTGGTCATCGAAAAAAATACCCTTTTCTCCATATTGGTTTCTATGTCATTAATTTGCTTATCAAGTCGGACAGTTTCTTCCTTAACAGAATTTGATGGAGATTTAACACTGGTTAAAGTTTCCTGAATAGAGTCTGCGTTGCATAAAACGTTTTTAATAATTTCAATATTACATAAACACGAATGTTAGATTCAATTTATTATATTATCAAGGAAAAAAAGAACTGATAGACATAGAATTCCTTGGTAACCATCGCCCGACATTCTTATGTGCGCGCGCTATGACGTCGACTGTTGATTGTTTCATTGATTAGTGTGTCTCAATCATTCAATAGTTGACGTCATAGCGCGAGCACATTGGAATTTCAAGCGCTGGTTTCCAAGGCCACGGAAACTATTTTACACGTGTGTAATAAAATGGTATATGACTTTTTTGTGTGAAATATTTAGAAGATTATATATTTTTCGTAGCTGATCGTTTTCTTGATTTTAATCTTGCAAAGTTTAAATCTAAATTATGCTGACAGTTTTTTAGATATTCATAAATTTAAGGTGTTATTTTCAAGATCTCTCTTAGCTTATAACATCTATGTATTTTAGTTTTATAAAATAATGCATTCAAAATCAGCACATGACAATTTTAATAAAAATTCAAAATCAGCACATGACAAAAGATTGCAAATTTTTCCAGATTGAGTTAAAGAAAATCGTAGTTTATACTGAAGACGGGAGATTATGAAAATGTCAAGTGGATTACTTAGGAATCACCTGCGGATGTGAATACCAAACCATTACGGAGACTATGAAGGAATACAATTAAATGACGTCATTTACGGAGAATTTTAACAAGGAAATGTAATATCCATCTGGTCGTAAATTATATATCCTTAAGATCGGAAAAAATAATAAATTTATGATATATTATTTATACTTGCGGTTTACATCTATTATGATCTAACCAAAAATGTTTATGATGAAATAATTATTTATTATAACTTATATAACGACTTATAAGAACTTAGACAGAAAAACAGGACATGTATAAGTCGTATTGTCTACATAATGGTGAAAAGGATTTTACACAAGTCATCAGTACCATTGTGCAATATAAGAATATATGCATAGGTACATAGTAACTTCTTTACAAAAATCTTACCTGGTCGAGTTTTTATACTGAAATATAATGAAATGATTGTGAAATTAAAAAGTACATGGCTTTCCTCGTATACTGACTAAAGTATAAGATTAAGAACATGATTCCTGACGTATAGCTATGTAACGCTGATAGGTACCGCTGACTCAAACTTCCCTCTTGCAGTTGTAAGAGGGAGTTGCCATAGTGACTTCTTCATGCATTTATTTTTATAAAATGTTAAAATGTTAAGTACAAAATAGTTTTTTTTACAACAACAAACAACACAAACTACTTTGTAACTAAAACATGTACTTGACAACAGTTGATGGCCATGTATCCAAGAGCATGAAATGATAATATACTTTTAGAACGCTTCAAGACTAGTTTTTTTCTTTTATTCATAAATGATTTGCGTTTGCTTGAGCGCGAACGAATGATAACTTAACAGTCGATGTAGCCGAAGCCGAAACGACGATTATTTATGAAATCAAAAACAAACATATTAATCCATGTCCAAATCACAATCCCACAGCAAAGAAAAAATAAAAATATCAATCCATGTCCAAATCACAATCCCAAAGCAAATTAAAAACAAAAATGCCAATTCATGTCCAAATCACAATCCCAAAGCAAAGTAAAAACAAACATACCAATTCATGTCCAAATCACAATCTTAAAGCAAAGTAAAAACAAATATACCAATCCATGTCCAAATCACAATCCCAAAGCAAATTAAAAACAAAAATACCAATTCATGTCCAAATCACAATCTTAAAGCAAAGTGAAAGCAAACATACCAATCCATGTGCATATCACAATTACAAAGCGAAGTAAAAACAAACATACCAATCCATGTCCAAATCACAATCCTAAAGCAAAAAAAAAAACCAAACATACCAACCCATGTCCAAATCACAATCCTAAAGCAAATTAAAAACAAACATACCAATCCATGTCCAAATCACAATTCTAAAGCAAAGTGAAAACAAACTTACCAACCCATGTCCATATCACAATCCCTCAGCAAAGTAAAAACAAACATACCAATCCTTGTCCATATCACAATCCCACAGCAAAGTAAAAACAAACATACCAATCCATGTCCAAATCGCAATTCTAAAGCAAAGTGAAAACAAACTTACCAACCCATGTCCATATCACAATCCCACAGCAAACCAAAAGCTAAAAAATTAAGTAAAACACGCGAACTTCCACCAGGGAAGTGAGACCAGGTGCTCTGGAAGGGTAAGCACCTCCCGTTTACCGTTGTAAAAATCTGTTTACCTACTGTACCTGAACCTGAAAATAAGGCACCAAAATACCCTAGTTAGACCAGATTGTAAAATTGTCAATATTTCTGTGTATTGTTATTTTATCGTCTTTGTATGTTGATATCAAATAATATAATATATATAATTTATATAAAGTTATTCCTGTGGTCATGTAAAATCTGTAGTGCTGTAACAAATGATTCCGTGGTACATCTTTGTACCATGTACCTATTACCTCATATTCTTATATAGCATTTGTTTTGTCAATGTGTATTCTTGTTGAATCTGAACTGTTTTATTATTATTATTTTTTTATTATTTACACATATTTTATACGTAAAATGGCTATTGGTATTTTACCAATAGCATGATATCAGAGGCTACAACTATTTCTGAAAGTCAAATGCTAGTACTATACTAAAATACTTTTTAATTACACTGTCTGTCACAAGGACTCAAGTGTTCGTAACTAAATAAAAAACAAACATACCAATCAATGTCTCTGAAAGCGCAAACATAAAGTAAAGTAAAAACGTTGAAACTGGTAAATTAGTTTAAACACGTGAACTTGCACCAGGAAAAAGAGACCGGGTGCTCCGGAAGCTTAAGGTTAAGCACCCCTGTGAAGCTAGCTACACCCACCACGTGTGTAATGAGGCATTCAATAACATCACGTGTTGAATTGCATACCAAGAAAAACAAGCACAACAACAACAACAACAATAATAATAATAAAGAAGCATTTGCTAGTATCATGTAAATACATTAGTTTTAGTTTAGTATTTACATGTTGCATATGCAACAATAAGAAGAAGAACAGCAACAACACCTGGCGGACTCGATTATTGGCATATCTTACTTGTGTAGTAAATGAAGTAAAACACCATTCTAATTCAGACATGTACTTTATTGCCAGTTTGTAGGTTGTAGTATTTCCTTTATTTATATGATAAGTAGATAATGGTAATGATAAAAACTACCAGCACCTCAAGGAAACTGAATGAGGAGGTCATCAAACCAAAGATATTATTATTAAAGCAGACACACTTTTCCGCATTTTTTTAAAACTAGAACACCAGGGAATACTTCTGTAACATTCTTTACAAGTAAAAAATCTTCTTGTTTAATTTTTAAAGAATAGAAATAAATCTAAATAAATCACACACTCATTAAT
This sequence comes from Anadara kagoshimensis, assembly GCA_021292105.1. Lineage (NCBI taxonomy): Eukaryota > Metazoa > Mollusca > Bivalvia > Arcoida > Arcidae > Anadara > Anadara kagoshimensis. The sequence continues at coordinate 47,097,304 of CM037864.1, forward strand.
ATATACAAGATTTACAAAGCCACATACATACTCATTAATATTTACAGCGTTTACAAAGCCACAGGGATGAATTGATTACCTTACATTGATGAACTTTGTAGTCTGAATCATGAAGTAATTTACACCATCTGGTAGCATATATACCATTGATATTTTAATGATTTAAATGTGGGTTAAACCACATGTACCATAGATAGAAAAAATACCAAGCTTTAGAAGGTACATTTGACCTAATACAAAAAAACGTATATGTTCAGCGATAAATTATGCTACATTGTAGGTATAGGCAAACAACATTGACCTGTCCGTTTGACCTTCCATTAGGAATGTTAATTTCGGAGGGTCTAATCAATACATGGGTAGTGTCAGAATTCAAATTTAATACACATGATTAGTTTCATATCATATAGACCAAATATACATGCATGGTCCCTATTACTTTTTACTCGTTCATAATGAATATTTAAATCAAAGATCAAACGGACAGGTCAATGTTGTTTGCCTATATACTTGCTATTCTTTTGTGTAAGTCTTTTGCAATTAAAAATCAAAGTATATGATTTGACGCTGTCCTGTAAAATGGTTAAATCCGTCTCGAAGATACAGTACAAAGTTGAAATTTATACAAACGATCGGCGTTCTACGTTCTACATTTTTATTATTTGATTACTAGGTTATGTTAATTTCAAGAGAATGTATATTTCTACGTACCTGTTTGATTTCAATGTGCAAAAATACGATAAAACTAATGAAACAAAGAAGGTTCAGAAGGTAGAGATGTCGTTTTGGGAACAATAAAAAGAATATACAAACGTGTCGCTTAACAATTACTGTAAAGACAATATTTTCCCAATGTAGGGGCTCGAACGTACACCCTTTGACACCAACTCACCTAGCATAAGAATGGCCCACGACCTGACCAGCTGCGCCACGGAGATAAAGCCAAAAATACTTGCCCAAAAGACGTATTTGTCAGACGCATTATCAAACGCTAAAAACAAAACGATATCAAACAAGTTAAAAACAACACAATGAAACACTTTGGCTATAATGTTGTATGATCACTGCTCAAACATCCTACTTAGCTCATAACTATATCAACATTTCCTGAAAAGATGAAATAAGTGTATTTATATTACGTATGTTTGTTTTAGTTTGAAGAATTTAGCGATTCTTTGTAAACCGAAATTAAAAAAAGATTTCATTGAAAAAGGCGAAGTGTAGTGCACATTCTTAATTAACTTGCACGTACATTGTATTTCACAACAATTTTATTTACTAAATGAAGAAAAATAAATGAAAAAAAACATCAGTAGAAAAGATATTGTTAAACTTCCCCGTAAGATAAACAAGACAATTATATAAATAAATCCAGGAATCTATAAAATCATTTATTGTTTCAGGAACTATGTCTTTCTTCTTAATTAGATTGACAAATCACTTGTTCATGTATTGCATATTGATTAGGTTTCAACATCATACATATTTTATGATCTTTAATGGAATGTCTATTTTTAAAATTGTTTTTCTCTAATCCATAAATCATAAATTATTTGTATTTTTTCTTGTTGATATTTGCTGCAAATCATATTTGGCAATACGCATTATTTCGAGCATGGTACCGTCAAATGAGTAATATAAGTCATAAAAATGCTTAATTAGTATTCATAATGGCAGGAGGATGGCAGGGATATTCCAAAATTACGCAAAAATGGTAGAATGCGGAAACTTTTATCAAGCAGGCGAAAAATGCAAATTGGAGTCCAGGAATTGTATAAAAAGGGCTAAAATGTTACAGAGAGGCAACAGAGGAAACTTAAAACCCAAGTAAGAGCTTAGATAAGACAGAGACAGTAAAGTCCGATATTAACGATGAAAACCATCACATTTTTGGTTATTTTATGCACAGTTGTCTTGAGATTAGATGCTAAGGCCTATAGGAGAAAAGGTAAGTGTTATTTAGTTATTTAGTTAATTTGAATACTTTACACAAGAAAATTAAAATGATAATTTGAGAAAAATATTCGCTTCCAATCTATCTAAATAATGCGTAATAAGATAATAAATAGCAACGCAGTTAATATTTATTTATGAGGTTAAAATACCAAGTTGTTTTAATTAAATATAACACGATTTATGTAAGCCTCCATGTTCCACGGTAAACTTTGCATGGCTCCAATAGATTGGAAGTAAACATTTTTCTCAAATCCTCATGTTAATTTTGAAAGTGATGGCTAACGTTGGCTGTCAATATAATACGTGTTCTGCTTCAAGAAAGCAATTTTGAACTTGTTACATTTACTTGTCAAAACTAAAAAAAATCCTAGACATTTAATTCACGAGAAATACTCAGATCTTCTGTTTAGATTGAAATTCTGTTGCTATTTGCATTTGGCTAATGTTTCAATGGAGCAAATGAGGATGGATTGCCAGACAATTCTATAACAACACTTGGTACAAAATTTAGTCGCAATAATAAAGTTTTAAAATTATTTATATTTATCCTATTTCCTTTCCAGATTGTCAAGGCATGATAGAATTCATTGTGTGTGTTGATGGCTCGGATAGTATCACAGCAAAAGACTATCCTAAAGTACAAAAAGCTATAGCAGGCCTAATAGACAAACTAGATATCCGAAAAAAAATGCCCGGATGGGAATTGTCGTCTACAGTACCAACATAGCACTTAAATTTGACCTTACAGATGATAAGAAAGCGCTTAAAAAACAAGCTTTAAATATGCCACATCCAAGAGAGGGAACAGAAACACAACTTGGAATAAAGACAATGAGAAAAATGTTCAAAAATAAAAAATACCATCGCCCGGGTGTACCGACTGTCGGTATAGTCCTTACCGACGGTATCTCCAGAAATCCTGAGAAAACCAGGAAGGAGGCAGAGAAGATAAAGGCATTAGGAGTAGACATGTTCGCTGTTGGTGTGACTGATTTGATAGACGAAAATGAACTAAACGGAATCGCTTCAAATCCAAAACAAGTTCTTAAAGTCACGTCATTCGATGAGTTGGTAGCTTCTATAGAGAAACTTATCCATATTGTTTGTCCAAGTAAGTGATTCAAGTTTACTAGTTTGCTACTGGAAAATATTCAGTTTATAGACTATAAATTAATTTGATTTTATGACGCATTTTTCATCAAAACATTTTTGCTATATTTAATACACGTGAAATAATGCCATGCTTTTTGATAAATAGTATAGTTTCCATAGAAACACAGCAATACTGCTAAATGAAAGTGCTAGTAATGTCGCTTAATTATATTGCTCACAAATTCTCTATTCATTTTCGAGATCCATAGGCCTGTACATTAATGAACCAATGTCTCAAATTGAAGTGCCCTGGAAAAAAACGTTTACTAAAATGCATCTTCATAATATTCAAATATTCAAATCTAGTGTTCGAAAGTTTTGTTTTATCATTTGTGTGCTTGACATAATAAGGTTACTCTTAGTTGCATCTTTGACAAATCTGGATACTAAATACTATAAATGTTTGAAAAGATATTTGCAAGACCTGAAACTGTTGATTTAACGTAAAATACAACACGAAGATTATTTTTTATGATTATGTGAAAATTTACTTTCAGCAACAACAACAACTACGACAACAACTACAACAACAACCACAACAACGACCACGCCCACTACCACAACCACTACGCCTACTACCACGACCACGCCCACTACAACAACGACCACGCCCACTACAACTACTACGACCACTACACTTCCTCCAACGACCATGAGAGTAATTAGACCTAGAGGTATGTTATTTATATGAGTATAAACATGGTTTACCAAGACAAATTAATGCCAAAGGTTAATTCAAATAAACAATGACGAACAAGGAAGGACGGTTTCCATAGGAATCCGCACTATTATACCAACGGGGCGGATATTGGGGTATATGACGTCACGGATGTATATCGTTAACGCATGAGGAACATGCTATTTCTAAAAACAAGAATTTGAAGCCTTACAGAAGTTACAAACAAATCTTTCTGTATAATAATTTCCAATTCCTTGGTGATCTTCAAAATCTGCATTGTACAGTCAATAATGATCTAAAGGTACTTCAATGGAACATACTACATTTAATGTTTTGGATTTCGTGTTTTTAATTTTGATTTTTTTCCCCAGTGTTGCCTCCCTTTGCATTATACTGATATCTTATTTTCAGGACCATGTGATGATTGTAAAATGATAAATGGTGTCGGTTATAATCCCCACCCAGAGGACTGTGATAAGTTCACACAATGCTACTTTGGTGTACATGGGGAAATAAAGGCCGCTTACAGAAGATGTCCATTTGGTCAGTATTGGGACCAGGATGTTTTAACATGCAGGCCAGCAGAAATGGTCAGTTGCCGACATGGTAAGGAGTTTTCAACTTTATATTTTACAATTCGCGCATGTTTTTATTGTTTTGTTTGCCTGTTTCACCAATTACTTGTATTGTTTTATGTTTTTGGTTGTTGAATAGTACACTAGTCTAGTATAGTGCATACTGTAAATTAGAAAATGTTCGTGAGTATCACCATTTTAGGATATTTGCAAACATATATTTCGCGTTGTCGAATGATGGCCAATCTGAAAGCAAATGAATAAAATAAAAATAAAAAATAATTGTCGAAAGTTTTATTCTCATGTCCTGTTACTCTCACGAATTCACTTAAAATTAAAATGAATTCGAAAATATGCGCCTCTTTATGGGCTAGTAGTAAAAGTTCATCTCAATGGTGAATGGTAGTTATTGGAGCTGACTGTTGGTATATCACTTATATTGTATATTGGAAATCTCGGTTTGAAAAAATAAGATGATCTTTAAAATTTAAATATCTTTTACGCTAGGTAACCCCTATATTGTTTCATATAACGTTATTATCTGTGTGTAAACGTCGTTGTATTTTTTTTAACTTTCAGAGAAATGTCACGTGCACGGGCTATTATCGTATCCATATGGTGACGTCAACAGTTGTAGAGCTTACTGGAAATGCAGCTTTGGCAAGTCAGTTGCTATGTGCTGTCCAGAAGGTTACGCCTACAAATCATATGGAGGATGCGTTCGGGATAAGACTTGTAAAGATCCATGCCCTGGACACATGAATCATGATGGTGAATGCGACTCAAAACTAATATTTGATCAACCAACACATTTCCAGCAGTATGTTCCAGGTTGGGGCTGGAGGAAGATGCCTTGTCCCCCAGGAACATTTTATAACCCTGTAGATTGTAAATGCAGCTACCACAACGGGATTTCTCAAGGACATGGTAAGCTATATTTACATCAGTTAAAACAATTTTTCATTTCACTTGAAATAGAGATAAATTATTTATTTATATTGAGACCATTTATTAAATTAAAGTATGCCATATTTAGGACTATTAAGGTGCTGCTCTACAAGGTTGTCTCTAGCATAGAGGCTCTTTAGAGTTGTGTTTATTCCATTCAATAGTACTGCAGTCCATTGCAAGGTTAACAACCATTGTTTTTTCTAGAATCTATTTATGTTTAGTAACTGGCTGGTCAAGCGGCCAGTAAAAGTTTAAAACATTTGTCCTTAAAACGTTGGGGTTCTCTTCCGAAGTACATTTCCCCTGCATTTGCCAGTTAACGTTTGGTATATACATGTATGTCGAATATTTGATGTATATATACGTTCATACTTATGATTTCCATATGGTCGATAATTCCTTTTTACAAACCTTATATTTTCTGATTTCTTTTTAAAACCAGAATGTAAAGCTGAAGTATATCTACCATTTGACCATGGGACAGAAGACATGTCTGGTAATGGTATCCACGTAGAAAACTTTAACGTCACTGTTAAAAATGGTTTAGCATTCTTTAATGGAAACAGCCGCCTGGTTTTACCACGATTTGCCAATTTAGATTATCAAGACCTGGTCATCTACGTCAAGTTTCGTGACGAACCTAGCCATCGGTTCCAGGCACTGGTCAGTAACGGGGATTGTTGTAAGCACATGGCTTCAATGGCGCTTATCAAGAGCAAGCATAATGTACATTTCATGGCAAAGACAGATGAGAAGAAAGTTACAACCTTCCATTTACCACTTCAGGTAAGCGTAATAACAAACGTGAAATAAAATGTGATAGTTGTATTTCTTTTTGGTAATACATGTACTCGAACTAACAGTTAGAAACGCTTAGAAGAAGAATAATGAAATAAAAGTAACATACTCATAAACGCATATTGAAAAAATAAAAAAGTCAGTGCTTAAAAGATTGTCTATGATCACAGCCCTGATGAATGTTTCTGGTAAGTGTAAGTTTAATTTAGCTCGTTTGCCAATTTTCTGTTAAATAGAAACAAAATCATTGCAAATCCAACAAACTACAACAAAACATAAATGTCGGAAAATAAAAAGCAATCCGTTCCAATCTATGTTGCAACGAAAGGTAAGGTAAAAACATAAAGCAATGGAATCCTTAATGTCAGCAATACATATTTTTATTTGATATATGAAAAGTGATTTGTAACTGAAAAACATGTACTTGTAATTTGCAACAGCCAATACAGCAACAAACACAAAACACTGCAATTTAATGAATAAAACAGCAACTCAATATATAACAATACAAAAACATACGTATACATGTATTACAACAATTTATTTGATGTTGTCTATATAATTTCAGAAAAGACAGTGGAATGAAGTTTTATACATCCACGATGGCACAAAACTAGAAGGTTATGTTAACGAAATCGGTGATGAAAAATGGTCTTATGGAAAAGTTACGAGAACACATACTGGTTTACAAATTGGATATGCCCGAGGATTTCCGAACTTCCAAGGTGTTATGGACGAAGTTGCAGTATATCTGTGCCGCCCAAAATTTTTATAAAGTCCCAAAGCCCAAATAATCATCCATTTTGTAAAAATACCATTCTCCACGCTCACTGTATTTTTTTCAGATGAAATTGATTGAATAATCATTGTTTCTCGTCTACTAGAAAAAATTATCCATCTTGCCATGTAAGAATTTTGGAATAGTCTCTATATTTATGACCATATTGATGGTGTTTTAAGATTTTAGAAGTTTTTTTTTCATTTTGATTGTAATGTTTCTTCTAACAATCTCTTTCAAACAAACATCGATTAAGTTGATTTCAATAGCTGTCGGATTAATTTGTATTTACATACCCAGGTGTTATATACTGAGTGTTCATAGATTATCTTTACTTTACTTCATTGTGACGGACATTATATTATGACAGCTCAACATCCTTCCGGAGCACACGGCCTCACTTCCCTGACTGAAGTTTAACTTCAGTCTTTAGTTACCAGTTTTAAAGTTTTTACCTCGCTTTCGAGAATGGGCTGTATGTTTGTATTTTAATTTTACTTCAACAAAAATTGAATAAGAAATATTGACATTAGGATAATGATTTGAACACGGGTCGGTATATTTGTTTGTATTAACAAACATTTAATAAAAATAAAAGCCAATTTACAAATAAATACTCAATACAACTGCAGATGACCGTTGTGATATTATAAATTTTCTGAATGAAATATTCAAAAATCATAATATGACAACTGTTGTCATATTATAAATTTTTGAATATTTCATTTAGAAAATTAAAAAATTTATAATATGACACCGTGGCAGAAATATATATATTGCTGAATTTGGTTCCGTTTCGACAAACTTAATGAAATTTTGACGGATAAAATAATTTTTATTTTAAAGTTTATATGAGTTATACTTCTTTAGGTAGATATAAATATATACATGGTTATATCATAATAGAACATTTCATTTCCGGGTTAATCTATTTATACATTTACTGTTATATTGTTGTATGATTTTATTTATCCGGATATGACGAATTTTGCTATAAATGAAAAAAAAGTTGTACAGAAGGGTTAATGACAGAGGTTGACATTGTATTTCCTTGTCTCATTAAATATTCATTAGGTGATAAAGTACATGTCGCATTTTACATAAAACATATGTTTTTTGTTATTTAATCAGATGTTAATTTTAACAACGCGATTTGTAGCTTTTAAAGTTTATATTTTAAAATATATACTGTACATATCAAATACTATTAAATAAATTAAGTGTAAAAAGGGAATTGAATGTGCTAAAACAAACTTTATCATTATGAATTTATAAAACTTACCAATTGTCTTAGTTGTCTATGTACAACATGTTATATACATGTATGCTACTTTGAATCATATTATTATTCAATCAAAAAACTAAAGTACGTGTAGCTCTAGAAATAAATAATCCGACAAATCGCAACGACACAAAATTAAGAATTCTTACAATTAGTTTTATTCAATTATGGTCATTACCTTGTTTGTTGGTTATATCTGTTCTATTTTGCATGTTTGATTACCTTGAAAATCCAACTAGTCTTTGTTTATTCTTTGTATTTTTTGTTTTAATGTATGTTTATAAATACACACTGTATGATCATCTGTAGTTATGTCCCTTTGAAATATGTTATACTTTATGTACTCAATGGATAGTATTTATTGTACATCCGGGAGTTTGTGATTTTTATAAGAATATTTTTAATAAAAAATTAGAATATAAATCTGTTGTTTTGGTTTATACCACTATTAAAATAAAGGTGTCTTAAACATATTTGATGGGCCAGAACAAGACATATACATCTAATCATGTCAACAGTAAAAAAAAATCGATCACTTTGATTTTATTGGAAATGTTCATCTAGTCGGTTACTATGGAATGTGGACTCACATAGTACAGCTATACGTCTTCAAGCATATATACGTGAACATATGTAAGAAAGAAATTAAAAGCTGTTCATGGGTGATCTTAGAAAAATTGGTAAATTATGATATCCAATGTGAAGTCCAAAAGCAGTACTAGTTTTTTCATGCTTAATTTCCAGGACAGAATCTAAAATGTACTTGAAAACAACGTGTTCTAATAGCAAAAGCTACTTAAACACATGTGAAATAAAACAATAGAGAAAAAATTGAGACAACTAATTATTATATAACTCCTGATCACTTTAGACGAGCACTTCATTAAAATGTCAAATTACCTGTACGAGACAGAAATATTTGCAAGGACCCGCTTTGGTTGACTATAACAAGTCAGAATGTAATGTAACTGAATGGTATAACAATATTAATCTTGGTTATTGTGGTTAACTCTATATACCAGTCTGTACAAGCGTAGGCACAATATGAAATGATAATGCTGCAATAAATTGTTTTTGAGACATAACCAAAGCCACAAAAAGTGTCAACAAAACGAACAAATAGAAAATATAAAACACACTTCATACCTACACTGAGGGCAATATTTTTAAACTTACGTATTTTAGATAAATACTGGTATATTAATGAAACATGGGTTCCGATGAATTATTTAATCTTGAATATGGTTTTTATAATCAATTTCTTAGCAAATATATGAGCCAATTTAAATACCATGCATAACAACTTTCTGATAATCTTTGATTCAGATGTTCTCAAAGCATACACAGAAGTCGCGTGAACAACATGTAAAAAAAAACACAATACTCATGAATGATGCCTCCATTTTATACAACCAAAACTCATAATCTTATATTTACACTTTATCTCATTTACATAACTCCTCTCTTAAACAATAAAAATCTCCGACGTATTTTGATATACATTACGTAAGCATATACATGTACCTTTTATGCACATCGTCTTTATCACTCAATCCACATAGTACTCTGTTTATATACTTTCTATTTAAACCAACTTAGGTATTCTATTCCATTAGCCCACAAAACGTTTCCACGATAAATTGCTTTTTTTCACCGGGAATGAATATTATGAAATTTTGAAATTTGAATCCTGTCTTTTAATTCAGCACTGGTAACTATTACCACCTAATCGTTTAATAAGAATTAATTAAAGAAACACCTATATGTACATAGATAAGTATTTTAACATTCAACAAAGACATCATTGATTATCGTGATATACAAATTACCTATTGGAGTTCCCGTACACATTATACCTGTAAAGGTGTGTTGTGACGTATAGGAGAACATGTGGTTAATTATGTGAAAGGTACAATGTATTTTATTATGTCAATGAATGTGAAAACCTCTCAGAATTTATGATAAAAATTTGTTTCTAATTATCTAATTGAACATTTATCTATTATGGACCTCTCCCAAGGGAATTGTTATCCTATATTGTTGTCTGGAGAGGTATAGAGCCCGAGTCGATGGGTGAGGTCATTATACCTCTCCAGACAACACTATAGGAGAACTATTCCAGAGGGAGCGGTCCATAATAGATTTAGTACTATGCATCTCAACATTCATATTAAACAGCTAAGTCCCTGGCGCGAGGTAATATATTTTAATGTCGAGGGAATATACTTAGGTATAGTCCCGTTGCTATACGTTGTCAAGAACAGACGATTTCTTCATGTAGTTAGCCAATGATTTTTCAACAAATTAGCATGTGATGTATTAAAAAAACAATAGTAATATCTAATGTCTAGAGTCAATATATGAAAAATGTTGCAATTGCAATTTCAACAATAGTTGTGGAAACATGTAGTTCAGTTGGTAAAGCGTCGGACTGAAGAGTTCCAATCCCGGCGAGGGCAAGTTGTGAACTTAAGCAAGTTACTTAATTTTACATTGCTGCTTACTTACTTGGTGTCAGGGTAATTGACCGGTGGGGCAGCAACCTCTGCAACTGCTGTCTTCGCGTGCTTGTACAAGACAGACATATACACAATATATATTGTCGCCATGGTTACATCGGGGTAGCCTAGTGTAATCTGGCTGACATTGCACCGCAGTGCAGAGATTACAATGTGTCTAATGTAGTATAGTATAATAATCAACGAAGATTCCAATACATATCAATGTATACATGAACAGTGTAATGTTTTATTTGGCTAAAAAATGAACTCCAGAGAACTTTTCCCTAAAAAATGAGATTGTGACGTCATGGTTACGTCATCGTAACAGCTACACCAAACTTGTAATTTATAAAAGCTGAACACATTCCTTTTAAAATGATACCAAATATGACTTATATTTATAAAATACCATTGAAAACAAACATAAAAACGTTCCCCTACCTTAAATAGAGAAATGTACTGAAAACGTTAGAGTATTCTTAAACATTGAAGTTTTAGATGTAGTATGGCCCAATTTATTTTAGGGGACTATCCTAAATCCATTACTAGACACCTTAAGGTACCAGAAAAAGTGGTGTCGGAGGATCCTGGGGGTGAACGGTGGGTCCACCTAGCCCACGGACTATACCTGTATAGGGCTAAGTTAATGTAACTCTTATCACACAGAGATCACTGAGTATAAGTCTCACCCTGACTGAGGACATGTACAGTGCATTTAAAAAGGTCATCATTGTATTACTTCATAAAAATATGTCAAAATGGTCGTAACGGGAAATATGTATGCACATCCGTGATTAGTGTAGAATATTACTGCACAGATAAAACATTGGTGCTGTGGGGATTTAACATGTTGAAAAACCAAGCAAATAAAGGATCCTGTTGCGCATATGACGTTAAACGTCTTCATGGACACCACTTCCGGTGTAAACATAGCTACTTTCGCCATGTAAAATTTCCATAGCGCCAACATTTTCCTGTGTGCTTTATGACAATCGCAGATGCGCATACAGATTTTCGGTTACGGATAGGCCAAAATGCCAAAATAAGTTAACATTTCCAACCATTATTCAATTTTATTGGATTTTCTATTAAAATTAAACACACTTCACTGTCAGTAACACACTGAATCTCAGAGTAGGTTGGAATCCCACTCGAGTAGATTCTAATGTAAGAAAGTTGGTTAACTTCTCTTGCTGAATGTTTCCATAAAAGATTTAAAAATATGTATTTATTAATAACAGAAACAATGTGGAAACAAGAATATATGCACCTCAATGATTTGACTCTTGTAGTACAAATGTATAAGGAAATATATTATTTGGATTCAACCGGATTTCTAATCTTCTAAAAATAGAAGAGGATAAGATTAAATACCAATGACAAATTTTGGTTTGGATAGTTTCCTTATATAAATTAAATTTTGATAGATTAAACATGGCAAAGTTCAGATATTTGTGGCAACCAAACTTTTCCTGAATATGTGCAATGTCATACACACCGTTGAATTTTTTAAAGAATAGCACCTAAGTATGACGTCATAAAATAAATGGCCCATCAATTGCATAGAATGGAAACTGCAAGCAATTTCCCTAACACACGAACCTTAATGTAATAAAAATATTTACACAAAAAAATAAAGGGACAAAATTGGGAAAATAAATGAAATAATTAATAAAAACAATAAACAAATAATTAGTAAACAAGTTAATGTCGTAATAATATCATACACATCTTTTGGTTTAATTTTCTACAATAAAAAGTGTAAATGCACGCGTAAAACACCACTGTAGTATTTATTTGACACCATACAATGACCGTTCAAAGTCGGAATTATACATGATAGTAAATGTTATCAGTATTTTTGCAATTTCCTTTGTTGTCGTGAGTGAACAGAAATTGATTTGTAAAAAAGGGACAATAAGACGAATTTTATTATATCCCTTGACATGACTTAATATATTTTTAATACAATATCAGTAGTAGTCTCTCTCTCTCTCTCTCTGAGTCTGCGTTTGACAGCATCACAAGTAATGCCAATAAAATAAACAATATCTGCTGACATGGTGTGTGTGTGTGTGTGTGTGTGTGTGTGTGTGTGTATGATAATGTAAATTTGATATTAAAAAATTAAATTAGAAACAATGAACTGTGTCCAACTGTCATGTACCTTGACGCGTCTTTAAGGTACGGTTTTTACTGAATTAAACTTTTGTCTACTGAAGTGTGACTGTTACGTATTATGTGATTAATCATTCCACGACACAATGTCGTTTTTCATTCATTTATCCAATAATATTCTATATAATTTCTCCAAATTTTGCCACAAATTCACGTCATTATTAAAAATATGTAATTGTCCAAAACTAAAATTAAATTTAGAACATTTTTGCGAAGGTGTCCAAAAACTGTATAAAAGGCCACCGAAAAGTAGCAATTCATTGTAGAATTGTTCCCTAGCGATAGAAACATTATTTTATTTATTAACTAATTTTTAATTGATAAAATGCTGAAAAAGAATTTATTATACCAAACAGTATTAACAACGTTTTATATAACAAATGTTGTATTAAGTGCTGCAGTGGGAAATAGAGGTATATGAGTTTCATATTTAACTTTTTATTTTTTCCACCATTTTATTTATTTATTTATTTATTTATTTATTTATTTATTTATTTATTTATTTATTTATTTTAAATAATCTGAAAAGTTATAACAAGACAGTTAATATGCATGCATTATATATATTTTATTTTCTATCAGAAGATTAAAATCAACCTCAATGTAAAATATTGCATTTTTGTCTCATGTACGAGAAACATTTTAAATATTTTTTTTGTAAATCCATCCCAATTTTAGCAATCTTTCATTGAAAACAAATCAGTATCATCTGAGTGTTCAGCATTACAACATTGATAATGAAGAGAAAAATAGTTTCCTCATTAAAATTGGCATTCGAACATTTTTATAACGCGTGTTTTTCATAATGTTATTTTCCAAATGAATATTTTGAAGTTATTTATTCTAATGAAGCAATTACTTATATTTTTGTCATTATATTATGTTGCTATACATGTTTTATAACTGGTTTACTGGATACGTGTTTAATAATTTTCTAAACGTTTTCCCGTTGCTTGTTAAATGTCCCTTAGTATTACTTCGTATGTTCCCATTGTATCATAGATCTATGCGTTTGTTGTGTATTTTCCCTATGAGGAATGTACTTATTAAACATTTATACAATTTTTAAATTCAAAACTTTAATTGATTTTCAGGATGTAAAGAGTTGATTGATTTTATAATCTGTATCGATGGCTCGGACAGTATTCGATCATCAGACTTCCAGTTGATCCGGAACTCAACCATTGATCTTATCCACACGTTAAACATCGGACAAAGTGGAGCTAGAATGGGTATGGTTGTGTATAGTACCAATGTCAGCTTATCTGTACCACTCACAGAGAACAGTGATCATTTAGAACTAGAAGCTGGAAGTCTTTATCAACCAAGGGAGGGTACACACACAGATGCGGGGATAGCTGAGATGATTAGATTGTTTGGCATCAACCCCAGGAAAAATGTACCAAAAGTGGGCGTGGTACTGACCGACGGATTATCGAAAAACCCCATAGATACAGCAAAACAAGCTGCAGAAGCTAGAACAAAAGGAATAAATATGTTTGCGGTGGGCGTGACCAACTTAATCGAGATGTCAGAATTACAAGCTATATCCTCAACAAAAGACCAAGTTATTTTCGTGTCATCCTTCAAACAACTAGAAAACGCCATTGTGAGACTCATGCATAAAGTTTGTCCAAGTAAGTAATCGATAATGCGTTATTTTTTCTGACAAACAATTGACTATAGCCATGGCAACCAAGTAGGAATGATCTGTTCCACTGTAACTAATGTTGAGTAAATTGTTTATCTAAAGACCAAGCACTGGACAACAAGTAAGGCAAGTAAGAACGCGATTTAAGGTATTTAGGTAGACATAATTAAGTCAACCCTGTCCATAAAGAACAACCTTGGAGTCTGTAGCCAGCAGATAGGTGCCTTTTTATACATATTCAATATTTGTGACACATAGCATATTCATTTTTTTGTAAATTAAAGTGCATGAGTAGAAATGATCCGAGTAAGACAAGTGTACATAGAAAAGGTCCATGTAAGACAAATGTCTACTGTATTTAATTTTGAATTTATTTGAATGGATTTTGGAAAAAAACCTGGTTTTGTCTTCCATAACCCCGACATAAGGAGATAAACATTTATGTATCGTAGGAGGGACAATGTTGAAGTATCACGACCAATAGTACTTACTATAATTGTTTTTGTGTTTTTCAGCGACCACAACAACCACGACAACCACTACTACAACCACCACTACTACTCCGCCACCACCCACCACAACTAGAGCACCACCAACGCCTAAACCTCTACCAAAGAAAGGTAAAATTATAATTAGTTATCACCATATACGTATACTTTACTAGACATAACACAATTGTTGTCAACACGTGGACTGTGATTTAATGTTAAATGATAGCTTTAGGGATAGTAAAAGAACCAAAGCAAATCAAGAAATTAGAAGAGGTTTGAAGAAATTAACCGATTAAGTTTCACTAAAATCTACATGAACAAATGTGAAAACATTAGCTCCGTCATTTTAGATGTTTAATTACGCCGCCTAGTATATACTCAAAATTAATATAAAAGACGTTCGTAAAACACCATAATGATTGTAAAGTTAATCGTTTTTGTAACGGGTTTCTTTGTAAACAACGGGTTTCTTTGTAAACCAGATATTCTCTATGTACATATTAAGTAATGTTTCGGTGAAAAAGGTCATACCATTAAAACTTTTTTTCGTTTCTAGATCCATGTGATGATTGTAAGATGTCTAATGGGATTGGTTATGCCCGACACCCTACAGATTGTGATAAGTATACACAATGTTACTTCGGTTCGGACAACAAGGAGATACGTTCAGTGTATAGACAATGTCCATTTGACCAGTACTGGGACCAAGAAATATTGTCATGTGTTCCTGCTGACCAGGTCAACTGCCCGACAGGTAAATCTTATATTTCAATTATAGTTGGATATATGTTGTTAGAAATACGGATACTAAAACTTGACGTCCAAATAAGAATTGTCTGATAAAGACTGTATTAAGTGATTTTAATGTTTGAACGATGAGTCACTTTGAAAAATTTTACATTAATCATTTGCAGATTTACAACTTAAATATAGAAATAATAAGTTTTTTAGGCGGCTGTATTATTTCAATGTACCTAAACATAAATACATGTTCTTTTGGAGGCGAGGATGTACTGCCTGCCTTAAAGGTATTATCCATTATCCGATGTTTTCACACGCTGACATTTTTAAACTTGACTTGCTTTTAAACAAAACAGAGAGCGTTTAAAGCAACTCCAGTACTAATATTAAGGCAATTTTCTTCACCTTTTTTAATTAGCTACATAGTTGAGCCTAAATATATTGTATAATGAATCCTAAATTTTCTTGTAGAAAAATGCAGATTCCGCAAGCTTTTATCTTACCCTACCAGAAGTTGTAGTTCTTACTGGCAATGCAGTTTGGGGAAATCCAAGCAGATGTGTTGTCCAGAAGGAATGTCCTACAAGGCATATGATAGATGTGTTCCAGATCCAACATGTAAAGACCCATGTCCCGGAGAGGAGTTGCATCATACCGGATGTCAATCCAAACCGGACTTTTCAGACCCAGCTTCGTACCTACAATATGTAAATGGTCACGGTTGGTTGAAAAGACCATGTGCTCCAGGGACTCACTTTAACCCGTTTGACTGCGCATGTACCTTCCACGTAGATTATTTACCAGATAAAGGTAAGCTTATATGTGAATAAAACTTACTATAATTTGTATTTTTAAACAAGAAATATTCATGATCAGAAAAGTCAACACAACAATCGGTGGAGGTATAAAAGTTTTATTTATTGTTTATTGACTGTATGCCTGTAATGTAGACATTTTCTTGGGTCTTTACAGCTAATAGGTCTACCGATTTATAATCTATGGTCAACAGAATGTAAGAGCTATTCTTTTGGGGTTTTTCCTTTCATTGTTTTTATCATTATTTATTTATTTATTTATTTATTTTGGTTTTTCCTGAAAATATTGACTATTGGTAATGATTTTATATTATATTAGAAACAATTAATTCAAATCGTATTTTCTTTATTTTTCTTTATGTTTAGTATGCAAACCGGAAGTTTATATACCATTTGAGACCGATTGTAATGACCATTCAGGAAGTAATAATCATATTGAGAACATTAATGTCACGACTACCGGTACAGGCCTTGCTTACTTCAACGGAAATGCCAAGCTTATGATTCCAAGATTTGCTAATATGGGCCAGTATAACACTATTGTTGTCAAAGTTAGATTTCTGGACATTCCAAGCAGAGGGTTATCGGCCTTGGTCAGTAATGGTGATTGTTGTGACCAGGATGCTACATTGGCCATGGTTAAAAGTCAACAACACGTTCATTACATGGCTAAATGTGATTCAGGATCTGTGTCCACATTCCATCTTCCGTATCAGGTAATTATTGAATACTTTACCTTGTTAAAAGTTCTTATTTGATATAGATAAAATATGTATGAAAAAATCAAACACAAACACAAACATGCCGATCGATTAATGCAATTCAAACGGATATTAAATAGAATATTATGTTAGACCAGGATATAATGAACCAAAACCATATGGAATGTATATTCTGCAGTCCGTTGGTTATCGTTGTAAATAAACTCGCCTTCTAAAATTTTAACACTTTCTTGTTTAAATAAGCTTCAATAATCAAAAGCAAACATACAAATCCATGTCAAAACCAAAGTACCAAAGCAAAGCAAACGTTTGAAGCTGTCAGATTAGGATAAGTGAACTTAACAGGGGAAGCGATGTTACCTGTATTAAATTTCACGAACGTATACATAGAATACCCTTTATAATGATTTTCAAATGGGAGCTATTGTTTAATATATCAGATACCTGTCCAAAATTGCCCAGTAACTTTTCTATCATATGGTTCGGTTTGTTTATGTGTATTGCAATATCTAGACATTCTGAAGATAACTTTATTTATTTCTCTATTACAGACTGGTACATGGAATGATGCGTACTATATCCATGACAAGTTTAATTTGGAAGGACTCTCAAACAATATGATGGACAAATTTTTCGCCGTTGGAAGCATCAAGGCAAGCCAAGCTGCATTACAAATCGGGTTTTCCAAAGGATTTAAAAATTTCCATGGTCATATGGATGAAGTTAGCGTTTATCTTTGTCGACCAAAATATTTATAAACTAATGACTGAAATCCTAAATTATTGTAATTATATACTTCATCTGTGATTTAATTTATTTATGTACATATATTGATTTTATTTATTTATTTTTTATCGGCTTTAAATTATTGTTTTATTAAGAAAGTAAATATGTATTTAATACATGTGTGTATCTTGTGCGTGTCGTGTGTGTAATTTTTGTATATGTGCGCAAATAAAAATGTGTCTCAATTTATTTATTTATTTATTTATTTATTTATTTATTTATTTATACACAAACTTAAAATTAAAGACTTTGAAAATATTTAATGTAAAAAACAGTTTTAGTTCATGCATTTACTCAGGGATGCAATATGAAAACTTAGGAATTTTTATCAAATCAAAAACAAACATACTAATCCCTGTTCGAATCACAGTCCAGAAGCAAAGTTAAAACTTTGAAACTGACAAGTTAGATTAAACACGTAAACTTCCATTAGAGAAGTGAGGCAGGGTGCTCCGGAAGGGTAAACACCTCCTGCATAAGTAGGTTCACCCTCTACGTGTGTGAAATTATTGAAAAGAACATGTAACTATGGGACGTCAAATATACCCAGGGCAATCCTGGACACATGTATAGAGACATCGAACAATACTGTGAAAACGGCCATAAAACTTTTTGAGGGCCCTGATACGCATAGGCTTGCAATATTCCTAGGTCAAAAACTTGTACAAATTGTAACCAGGTACAAACAATACCATTAAATGTCAAATCACGTATTATTACATATAGTAAACATGGATCATCCGATACGCATTTGAAAAATATATAATTAAACGATTTCTAAAAGTTGGAACTTATTTATAAGTCAAATATTCAAACTCACCAAAATTCTATATTGAACTTCAAAAGTATTTGAAAAATAGTAAAATAGTAAAGTGGTTCATATAATTTATGTTAAATATCTATATATCATAATAAGCACAGTACAGTTTTTAGTGGTGATATATAGTTAATACATGTATAGTGGGCAGAGCTGACGTTGTAAGTTTTGTTACTCGTAGACATAAATTATAAAGATGGCAATAAAAGTGACATGTTACCATAATTATAACAAGATTAAAACACCTAATCAGTAAAACACCTGGGTGAACTTTGACGGTGGTCAGTATACCAGTCTAAGTAAAGGTGGTGATTTATTCAGATATGGTGTCGTTAGTTAATTCTTGGTTGTCTTCAAACAAATGATGACTGTCCCATTTGGATTTGGCCAGAACAGAACTTTACTATACTATATAAGTGAGTTATTATTATTTTTATTATTATTATTATTATTATTATTATTATTATTATTATTATAAACGATAAAAATTTATGGATTTGTTAACAAGTTAATAAGTTAACTGGGATGGTCGATACTATTGAACCTCTTTCATTTGTATAGCAATAACTTAAGAATACTGTAAATGTATTTAGTTTCGTTTGTATTTATTTTTGCGGTATAGGATATTTAGACATATCCGCGTAGTTAAATTTTCGCATTGTTTAAAAATGCTCTATAACATAAAAGATAAAATGTAATCTTCGCTTGGTATTAATATTCGCCAAAAACAAACGACCGCAAAATAAGCGAAAATTAGAACATTGCGAAAATAAATACGTTTATGTACTTTTAAAAGCATGAATTGTAAATACATGTAAATAAAACGCATAATATAAACCAGACACATCGCCAACACAACCTGTATGTGAGAAACGTCACTCTCGACACCATCTAGAATGTTAATTAGCTTATCAACATGTGACCGGTAAATTTGACATAATTAGTATAACATGCACATGTATTGAAATATCCAATTGTATAAGGAAATCCAATAAATGAAAATGATGATGATGATGATGATGATGATGATGATGATGATGATGATGATGATGATGTCAGATGATGATGATGTTGATGATGATGTCAGATGATAATGATGATGATGATGTCCGATGATGATGATGATGATGATGATGATGATGATAACGATGATGATGATGATGATGATGATGATGATGATGATGATGATGATGTCAGATGATGATGATGTTGATGATGATGTCAGATGATAATGATGATGATGATGTCCGATGATGATGATGATGATGATGATGATGATGATGATGATGATGATGATGATGATGATGATGATGAAATTAAACATTAACTCAATTATTCCAACAGCGTATGATATGAACAAGAAAACGGGACGAAAACCACAAGCCTATAACGCGAATCTCAAGCAGATTCAACGAAACCCGGTGACATGACTAGGTACACGTATGTACAAACAATGTACCAGAGCATATGGGTCAAAGCCTACCCTTGAGTATGTTAAAGTAATGCGGGGTGTGCGCCTTTGTACCTTCAATGTACTTGTATTGTAATATTTTATGATCATTCCACGAGTCAAAAACACTTACCGTTAACAAAGTTCCAAGTCAATGCGTTTTAATCATACGGACCTCTAGCAGTTGCGATGACGTCATGTGGCAAGGAGTATCAGTAGTTATACCGGTAATGCATACAACAGGACCCAGTTGTTCGTAGTTTGATTAGGTTAATCTATGATTAGCAGAAATGTAAAAATAAAAATAAAAATATCATTATCAAATCAATAGTTTTATTACAATTTTCTTTAGTTTGATGGGATTTTTTAAATTCATTATCAACATTTCATCACCAAATTCATAAAATATCTGAAATTATGCAAAAATTCTAATTTTGAATAACCAATTGACCCCGTGGCCAGTGGTTCTAGGGTATGTCTGTCAACAAACAACACTTACCCCAAAGTACATTGTATAAATTATGATGAAGCTTAGTGATGTGTATTCGTCTCCTGATATGCCATTAATAGCTAACCTTACTGACTCATTCCTCAACTAAGATTTTCCTCAACTTAAATAGGGTAAATGTGATATCTTAATAATTTAAGAACTGAAGAAGTTACTTTTAAGATTTTCAAGCTTTAAGCATCTACATTCAGTTTCATCGTAAATGTACATCCAAAGTTCCAACAGAAATTGCCAAAATTTTTAAAATTTAAGTTAAGGAAAATCTTAGTTAAGGACTGAAAACTGGAGCCAGTACCTAAAACTGCATCTATTGTCATCGTATCAGTTCAAATGTTTACTAAGCATGCTTTCTGTTGATGTATACCGAAATCATATAGACTCCACCCATCAAATTGATGACTCAAAATTCTCTTTTGTTTTGAAATAATGAGTTTTAATCATTTTGTTAACAGTATTGTAAAAACTTTAATTGGCCCTGTATTTTGTATTGTGAAAAATGATTAGAAATGATTAAAATGTTAAAAAAATAGAAGGAATGCCAATATCAATTTTTTTTTATTTTTCTAACATTGAACAAATCTCCTTCAAAATAAAACGCACTATACATTGTTTAAGATGTATAAATGATGATACATCACATGGAATAAGATAGGCAAATTACACCACAAAAATAATACTAATTAGTGAAATGATGCATTAACTTAAATACAAAAGGTAAACATGGATTTTTGTCTTTTTAAACTACTTTGAAAATTGCAGAATTAGTGAGGCAATTGATTATCATTAATCAGTCAAAAATCTTTGTATGTATACAAACATACATGTAATTTACGTGATTGATGACAGCATACATTTTAATGATACTACTGGATGTTTCATATACATGTACGAATACGAAATAACAATAAACAGGATTATGAAATTAAAAGAAAAACTGACTTTGCAAACAATAAACAGATAAATGAAATAATTTAGAGGAAAAACACCCGTGCCTATATAAGCTGAGAGGTATCAGTTTACTTCATTTTAGGTCTTAGAATTCAGCGGTGAAACCAAGGATGTATAATATACACGTACAAAGAGTTACAACGTGTTTAATCGTGATTTTGGAACTGGTATATAGTTATGACGGCTCGCAAGAAGGTAGGACGATATTAAGTTTTGAATGAATTCATAATCTATATTTATTTTAAGTTTCAAAAGGAAAACCAGTTTGCAGCTGTGCATTAATTATGTGTTACTGTTTTAGCAATAACTATATAGCAGCAAAGTATTCATCACAAAATCATAAAAACGAGTAAAATAAAGACCACGGATTGTAAAACATTACATTGGGTCTGAGATTACTGACAAATTATGACAATTTTTTATGATACTGCAAATAACATTTATCACAAACTACAATACGGATTGCTTGAGCTATAATTGATCTTCAAATTCTCAAATGTCTTGAAAATATTGTTAAGCTTTAAGTTTAGAATTGATCGTAAACCCGTAGTCTGGTAAAATGATAATACTAAAAATGGCACTCCAATAAATGTTTTATTTACATAATAAGTTATTTATATTCAAAAATTTGATGTAACGAATAAAGAAAGTTCTTTTAAAAACGTTTTGTTTTCATAAACACATTTCTTTTGCTTCAAATTGTGATAAATCTAGAAAATCATGCATATCAATATCACAAGAGGGGCGTTCCTGTCTACCGCATCACTTTTACGTTCTATAGTCCATATAGTTCCTTTCATTCCCTATTTTGATTACACATGGCGGGATTAGCTAGCTAAACAGGAGGCATTAACCATTCCGAAGCACCCAGCCTCACTTCCATGGTAGACCTTTACGTGTTTAACCTAATTTGCCAGCTTTGAAGCTTTTACTTTGCTTTGGGATTGTGATTTTGACATGGATCTGTATGTTTGTTTTTACTTTGCTTTGGGATTGTGATTTGGACATGTATTGGTATGTCTGTTTTTATTTCGCTTTTGGATTGTGATTTAGACATGGATTAGTATGTTTGTTTTTACTTCGCTTTTGGATTGTGATTTAGACATAGATTGGTATATATTTTTTATTTATCATACATTTACTAAAATTTAATCATGTTTCTTTATTCTCAGGTTGTAGAAAGATAAATGATTTTGTTATCAATGTAGATGCTTCTGACAGTATTAGCGCTCCAAATTTTGAACTGTTTAAGAATTCAATAGCTGATCTGATTAGAAGGATAGATATTGGAGAAGGACGAGCAAGAATGGGGATAGTGGTATACAGCACAAAGGTGACATTAACTGTACCACTATCGATCAATAAAGACATGCTACGTCTAATGGCAACGAAACTCCCTCATGCACGGGAGGGAACAAGTACTGACAAAGCAATTAAAGTTATGAGAGGTATATTCCAAAAACAGAAACGAGACGCACCAAAGATAGGGATTGTTCTTACAGATGGACTCTCGAAAAATCCTGAGTTTACAGCGAAGCAGGCTAAACTATCACGTGATTCTGGAATCACTATGTTTGCTGTTGGTGTATCTAAGCATGCTAAGATGAAGGAATTGATAGCCATTGCTGGCAGTAAGGACCGTGTTTTACCTGTCTCGTCGTTTCAGGAACTGGCAAATTCTATAGAAAAACTTGTAAAACTTGTTTGCCCTAGTGAGTATATATAAGGTTATGATTTTTTAAAGAATATACATGTATGTGCAGAGGATTCATGTAGTTAAGATGCTTTATAAATACATAGGGATGGTGATGAAAACTGGAGAACCAGTAAAACCCACCACCCGTCGACAAACTCTCTTAGATTTTAGAATCTTTAAAAGTGAGATTAGAACCTACATTTTGTGAGATACATTGACTTTTTAGCGAATGTTAAGACCATTCATTGTCACAGTCCCTATGGTTTGGACCCACCAAAAGAATTTTAACCAACAGAAAAGTCGTTATTTCATATTCTTGGTTAAAACGGCCTTTGTAAAGTAATATTTTATTTACATATTACAATGCTTCGTTAAATGAATATTTTGTTGTTATAATTAAGTGATTATACTGTAATGATATCCAACAACGTTAGATGAATGTTTACAAGCTTGATTTGAACTCTTATTGTTTAGCCTGACCGTCATTAGTGAGAAGTGGTTTGTGCTTTTTCTTTAAGTGATTGATTTGACATGTTATTGATCGACGATTTAAAAAAGTTCAGATGCAATATTTCAACAATTATTTTTCTTTGTGAAAAATTAAAACGTTTATCTGTATACTTGCAGCTACTACTACGACAACAACCACTACCACAACGACGACGACAACGACGACGACAATGCCTCCAACGACCACCACTTTACCACCGAAAAAGGGTAATTATTAGATATAAAACATATTATTTTACCTCATTAGAAAATATGATACTATCTGTAATTTGATTGGATCGTTGGATCATGTGATCAGGGGGGAGAAAACATCGTGTATCCCTCTGAAAACATATCCCACCTCTTCGAAACACACCATGACGTCACAATGATATGACGTCATCAATGGAGAATCGGTCACGACGTTCTAGAGTTTGCCTCCGATGAGTTCCGATAAGAGAAAAAAGCAATGAATCGGAGAAGGAATGATATTTTCAGGCTGTCTTTTTAAAAATATTTTTCTTTCTTTCTGTCTTTCTTTTTACAACGGTTATCTTTCGGTATAATAAACAATTTATTGCCTTTGTTTGAGGGAGATATAAACATTTGTTCATATCTCCCTCACTCAAAGGCAACAAATGTATATTATTATACCTCATTAGAACAATACGATACTATTTGTAATTTTATTGCATCGTTGGATCATGTGATCAGGGTGGAAAAAACATCGTGCATCCCTCTGAAAACATCATATCCTACCTTTTCGGAACACAATTTGACGTCACAATGATATGACGTCATCGATGAAGAATTGGTCACGACGTTCTAGAGTTTGCCTCCGATGAGTTCCGATAGGAGAAAAAGCAATGAATCGGAGAAGGAATGATGTTTTCAGGCTGTCTTTTTTTTTAATTTCTTTCTTGCTGTCTTTCTTATTACAATGGTTATCTTTCGGTATAATAAACAATTTATTGCCTTTGTTTGAAAAAGATATGAACATTTGTTCACCCTTAACAAGTCACATTTCCCTCGGGCTTTGCCCTCGGGAATTATGACTTGTTGCGGGTGAACAATATAAGTTATACAGGACTTTGGCAGGTTACACGCCAAATATCAAGTGCTCTAACTTCGTGGTAGCGTCAAGTTCGTGGCATTTTGTTTATACTGGATATTAATCATAGGAAGCACATCACTGCACATGTTTAAAGTCACAAAGGCACCAAAAGGAATCAACTCTCCATTCTTAGTTAGAAAAATGTTAAAATATACTAAAAAAATAAGAAAATATATAAAAATATCGGAAATTTTAATTTTTAGACAGATTTTACTATTCCCAAATTATTCTTAAACTATCTCATTATTTTTTCGTCACATGTAATATAAATCAAGATGTAAACTATATCGTCATAAATTTGTTATAAATTTTATTTTTTAACAAATTTTGTTGTAAAACTAGATTTCTTAAAATATTTCTATTTAAAAAACAGTTTTTAGGCATTGATCACGTGAGATCACGCAATCCGGGAGACCTCCCACGAACTTTCTGACCGTTCTTCAAAATAGCATCTTACATGAGGGTATTGTTTACAAACGATGTTTACTGGTATATATTTACAATCGCAATACTTTTTCTTATATGAAACAGGTCTTCCTGACTATCTCCATAACTTCATGGAGAGAGTCGCGCACGCTACCAAATTCTGACTGGCGTATGAATACATAACTCCCAATACACATTACAATACACGTAGCTCACAAATTTTAAATCCGCAGTTGGGTTTTTCGTTGACTTCCATTCAGCCATCAATGCTTACAAATTCAACATTTAATAGTTGTTCGTTTAATTTTAATATGAAAATGTGACTCTTACCATTGATTATCTTTTAAGTGAAATAAAATATTTACGATAAGCTGAGGGATTATGTTTATTTTTCCGTCACCTGGAGACGGGTACGGGCGGAGCTTCACGTCAATCACGTCAAGTTACGTCAGAGTAGGCGGAGCTTCACGTCAATCAAGTCAAGTTACGTCAGAGTGGGCGGAGCTTCACGTCAATCAAGTCAAGTTACGTCAGAGTGGGCGGAGTTACAGATCCAATTGCTGTTCTATCAAATGAGTGCATCCAGCCACGGAGAGTTAGTAAACAAGTAAATTTAAGTGTTATCCAGAAAAACACTCATGTTTGTCGTATATTTTTGAAAGATTGTAAATATAAGAAATGGAATTTTACTTTTTTTCTACCATGAGGTCATGGAGAGAAAGAGAATGGCGCAAATTTAACATGAAGTGCTTCGCACTTCATTAAATTTGCGCCATTCTCGTTCTCTCCATGACCTCATGGTAGAACAAAAGTAAAATTCCATTTCTTAAATAACGAAAATAGCCGAGGTTATTTCCGATTTTGAAAATGAAGTGACAAGAAATTTGAAATGAGATTCAAATGTTTATTGTTTTTTGACGAATGCCCATTGATTTTTTGACACAAACTGTTAGTACCACGAACTTAGGACACACGAGGATACCCCGTCAAAGGTTTATTCGACTCAGGGTGCATTCATCTTTGACGTGGTACTTGGGACCGTGTAACCTGCCAAAGCTCTGTATAACGTTTTTGTCACCCTTCAAAGCGTTATCAGTTAAATCTTTTTAACTGCCATTTGGTAGTTTGTGTGACTTTGCGTACGTTGTCACCATGTTCGTTTACTGTAACTAAACGTCACTTCCCATTTACCGCTAAACGTCGCGTGCGTTCATTCCCGAACGTAGTTCTATGTACCCCGGAAAGTTAACCAATCGCTATGCGAGAAATTTATTTGAAGGGTGACAAATGTTCATATCTTCCTCAATCAAAGGCAATAAATGTATAGTATTAACACAAAAAGCATTGCAAAATTTAATGTTTTGCTACTTTCACCTAGCATAGACCATTGAACATTGCGCGTTGGTTCTGGTAGAACAACGGGAGATGCTTTTAACGCTAAAACAAATTGTTTCTGGTTAGAATGATTCACTAATATGCCATGTTTATGGTTTATTCTTTTTTATTCTGTCATTTTAAGCAATAAATAAATAAATACGTAAATAATTTAGACACTGTGTCGATGCTTTTAGCATAAACAAGGTATACATTCTTTCTATGTTTGTGAAGATTGTATATTGTGTAGTAACGGTATTTGATATCTGCCGCAACCAGAAGTGTGCGGTTTATACATAGAATGTTACGTAAACACTACCATAATGTATACTAATGTACTCCAAGTTACACATTCTTTCAATTTTTTTTTGTAGATGTTTGTGAAGATTGTATATGGTACAGTAACGGTATTTGTTATCTACCGCATCCAGAAGAGTGCGGGTTATACATAGAATGTTATCGTAAAAAGGTTTATGGGAAGAAACCTAAAAACGTTTATGGGAAGAAATCTAAAACGGTTTATGGGAAGAAACCAAAGATAACCCATAAAATAAAAACCTGTCCATTTGGGAAGTTTTGGAACCAGTTGACTTTATCATGTCGTCCAACTGATCAATGTGTCTGTCCTAATGGTAATGTATTTTTATCCATTCTGTTTCAATATATAATTACATCCTTATTGTAAGATATAATATTTCTTTGTATCTTGTTTCCATTTGAACATATTGTCTATTCTCCATGTTGAGATAAGAAGAATGTGGTCGGTTTGGTACAAGATATGTCAACTAGTAAGTAATAACAGACTACCAACATCATAAGTAAAGTTTCTGTTTCTGAATTTGTAAAATTGTGTGCAAATACGTCTTTTATGACAAAATCACTTTATAGTTTTCATTGCTTTTTTATATGGTATTGAAAATACATGTACTTAGTAATTCAAAATGGAGTAAGAAATTCATACCGAATACCGAATTCAATTTTGTTTTATAAAAGTTTCTCGATTTCTTTTCAAAGGTGCAATGAGTTACTATTTGTTCGCAATTAATAAGTAATTTATGCATATTGGTTAATAAAAATTCGCTAAAAAGTAAATTTACAAAATAATGAAATTACTTTCTACATATGTTTTTATCTTCTTCAGATAAATGTAAGATCCCAGGCACTGTTTCATACATATACTCTGATGAATACTTAAGAAACAAAAGAGTATATTGGAAATGTATAAACCACAAGTCTGTCCCCCAGTGTTGTCCTAGAGGACAGTTATATGAACCTAATGTCGGATGTGTAAAAGACAAAACCTGTCCCTGGTACTCCAAGAAATGTTTTACACAATGCCCTCTGGATAAAGACAAACATGCTTGTTTGACAAAACCATATGGATATTATAAAACAAAGTACCTTATGTACGTAGACGGTATGGGATGGACTGGTCCACACAAGTGCGAATCGGGGACAGAATATGACAAGAAGCATTGTGGTTGTAAGCAAGTGAACACTAAACTGAGAACAAAGAAAGGTATACATGATTAATGAAAACAGCATGTGTATATATCTTTACGTAGCCGTAGTTTAGCACATTGTGTATGCTTGAAAAGGCTGAGATAGCAAAACTTTGGTTGAAGTGGGTTAGTCAACGACAATTTTCTTGAATTTTGTCTAACTAGACTCGTAAAAATAGTACTTTGTGGACGGCAATTGCAATTCGTGGGGTGTCCCTTTATCTTTCCATAGACTGAATTTAAACATTGATTGTTATGGCCTTTTGTTTATATTTAGTGTTTTGGATGATTGCGGTTTTTTTTTCTAATTCAATGATAGTTCTCCGTTTTACACAGACAAAAGATTATATCCAACTGTATGCAATTCTGAACCTTTCATTTAAAATGCAAAAACGATTCTGTAGCTAAAACATGTACTTGGTACAATGTGCCCTTCACCAAAAGTGACTAGACGCCCCTACCACTGCAGTAAGGCGGTAAATAAAAAGTACAGGTCTTAATTACATATGTTTTCCGGATGTATAATAAATTGTTGACAGAAACCATTTAGAAAAATTAAGAACTCAAATCCAAGGTTGTCAATATCGCAATGTTAATGAACCGCCAAATATTTTGTGAAAATTATACATGTAGTAAAATATTGAGAAATTAAAATATGTATTTGGAACATAATATGCTATAATTCATATACAAAAGATGCATATGACGGTCCTGATGAATCTAGTTTTTCAAGAAAATGAATAAAAAAAACACGTTACCAACAGTGTAATTACAAATTCACGACATAAATACACTTTTAACAAATGTTAAAATCTTTAGCGGCAATGCTCTAGGTCTTCTGTCTTTGAATAATTATATGTCATGAAATTGAGGTTTATGTATATTTGTATAACATGATGTTCGACTGATTACTTTATATTATATTTTAGTGTGTAAAAAAGAGTTATTTCTGCCGTTTGACACGGATATGTTGGACTGGTCTGGTAACCGTGTGTTAGTGAGTAACGTTGGTGTTCGTCTGACAGGGAATGGTGCTGCTTACTTCGATGGTCATTCCAAAATTGTCATACCTCAACTACCAATACTGAACGAATACACGGAATTAATAATCCGGATAAAATATCTAGAAACTGGAAAAGGTGATACTTCACAGCGTGCTCTGTTCAGTAACAGTGATTGTGTTATGTGCAAACATCCGCCACCAGCAACTTTGTCCTTGACATCAACAAAAGATTATGTACATTATTTAGCAAAGACGTCAAAGAAACCTGCTACAACAATGAAAATTTCTTCAAAGGTAAAATATTACTTTAAATATACGTTTGAAATTGAGAAACTTGAAATCAATATGGTGATATTATTGCCCATAATTAAACTTCGAGAATCATACGAGTGTTTGACTAGTTGAGTTTAAACTCTGCAACCAATTAACAGACTTAATTATATTGCTTGATTCACCACATCATTGAGAAAACATATAAAGTGATAAATCTAAATGAACTAGCCTTGTTTCAAACACTGCCATTCAAGTTGGGTCAATGATAAGCTATTGAGACTAGTGATTATAAAATATCACAAAGAAGGTACCTCTGAACAATTATGTAAGAAGATGGAGAAAATGTTTCATGAAGCAAGACTTAGTTTATAATGTTAACCACATTATTTAATATATTTTACGTCCTATAGCCCCATGTTTCTTTCATTCTTAGTTTTGATTGAACATGTGGCGGATCTAGCTAAACAGGCAGTGCTTATTCTATACCCTTCCGGAGGACGGGTGATTAGACATGTGGCGGATGTAGCTAGCTAAACAAGCAGTGCTTACTCTATACCCTTCCGGAGCACCGTCCTCGTGTGTTTAGTTTAATTTGCCAGTCTCAAAGTGTATTTTGCTTTGGGATTGTGATTTGGTCTTGGATTGGTATGTTTGTTTTGGGTTATTGACCATCTCTGATTTGAATGGAGATGATCATCTTACCCATCATTATGATATTGCCATCATATTGTATTCAATAGCAGGCGATTCAGCAGTATTTTAAATGTATTACAATTTTAATGTCCTTTTAAATTTATTTTAGTCTTGTTATTGGAACAGCGTAGAATATCGCCATGATAGATATAACTTGTATGGAAGTTCAAACGGACTACAGAACTACAGATTTGCTACAGGAAGGATCAACAATAATAACGCACCATTACAGATCGGGTATAACCACGGGATTAAAAACTTCAAAGGTTATATAGACGAATTTGTAGTCTATAGCTGCAAATATATATTCTGTTAATGGTTAGCAATATAAACAATACAGAGAAATGATGGCTTCTACTACTAGTATACAAACATTCTGATCGCAATGCTATGAAGTGGGAAATATAATAACACCGTTTGAGACGTTTCGAATTTTTGTTTTACACGGCACGAAATTACTATAATGATCTGTTGTGATATTTTCGGCTGCAGTGTCATAGCTTAGATAGTTAAGTTTGTGTAGCTATCAGATAGACAGTTTGATATAATATCTCTTGGAAGCCAACTATCCTAAGTATTAATGTTAATCTGATAATTGTGTTAAGTAGAAATTTGTCAAAATTTCCAGGCATGTCCAAAGCATGCCACAAACATGCTGAATAGTGGTAAACAACAATATGGAGACATTTTATTTAGATATTTGATTAACATAAACTCTTGGAAACAGAACATTCAGAAAGGCTTTTATAAGGGTGCATCTCACGATTTGTCTTGTTGGCAAATATCTGTGTGCCTTTTTAACTGTTTCTGGTAAATATTTTCATTTTGCTCACTGTCTTCATGTGTCATTAAGACGCGGTTTTTATGACACCATCGCTATTGTCTCAGATGACTTGGTTGTATCCTCCCAAATATATAGATTGACTTAATTGAAAAATAAGTTTTAGTATGGTAAACATGGTCTATTAACGTATACTATTTCGTGTATTTTAACCTATAATTTAAGAAATAAACTGTATCTCATAATAAAGCTGTAGGTGACTTTAATGGTGAAATATAGCTGGCCTAGATTTTTGTGCAGTTTTGGACCTCACAAAGTTTGTCCAAAACGGCACAAAAATACATTACCATACAGCCTCTTATAAATATTAATCTTTATATCGCCATATGGTTTGTATAGTTTGTTTTAGGGATATTTTGTTTTTTGTTGAATTCCTTACTGTTTTTAATTTATATTTATAATAAAACTTTAGAACTTTAGATTTTTTTTTCTGTTTTTAATGAAGTATACTGTAGTAAAAAAGCGCTAAATAGTTTCCGTTTTATTGAAGGTGGTCAATCTAGGCAATGTTCTTATTTGGTCCACTAGTCAATATCCGCAATATGAACCATCGACGGTAAATGTATGTAAGCAGAATATAGATATATACGGATCACCTCATCAGATTTCTTCCATGGTTGTATTGATAGGTTTTTGGACAACACGTTTTCAATAAAAATGTTTATGGTTCCGAGAAATGAAAATATTTTAGCTAAGTAACCATTATTGGCCATTCGGTTTATCCGGTGATGCGAACTCTAATACGCGTGACTAGAAAACCAAAAGCAAACGTACTTATCCATGTATAAAACATAATCCCAAAGTAAAGTAAATATGTTGAAAACTGAAAAATGAAGTTTTACACGTGAACATCCATCTGGGAAGTGAAGACGTGTGTTCCGGAAGAGTAAGCTCCTCTGGAACACTTAAATCAGAAAGATTAACCCAAGATAAAACGGCCATTTACTAGCGTAATGATAAGCGTTTATCCCATGTCTAGCAACAAACATTTTTGTGATCGCCATTACAATATTGTTAATAAACATGATGTTTCTGTATCCAAAATTACCCTGGGTATATTTGACGTCTAATAGTTACATATTAATTTCATACTAAATTTTAATTACACACGTGATGGGTATAGCTAGCTATAGTTAAACAATAGGAACTCACCTTCCGGAACACCCGGCCTCACTTCCCTGGTGGAAGTTCTGACGTGTTTAACCTTAATTGCCAGTTGAAAAGTTTTTATTTGCTTTGGGATTGTGGTGTGGACATGATATGTCTGTTTGATTGATATCTTTATGCCTAATTTCAGTACCAGTATAGCACAGTGTGGTCATTTGGGAACTGAAACGAACATCTAAAGGCTTGATAAAAAACAAACAGATTGACAACCTTTTAATTCTTATACGCCTCATATTTGTAACACTAAATAATATCAATATGATAATATAAATGTAATAATTATGATAGAATCTGATTTTATTGCACGCTGTAACATTGACTCGTCTATGCTTTGGCTTGCTTGTGTGTTTCTTGTCCGATACTGGTCAATTAAAGAAAGCTTGGTCTGCACAAATATATTAGTATCTGAAACACAATAATAAACTTTCTTTACTTTGCATAAAAAATGATTGATAACAATAAATAATAACAAATTGTCTCCTAGATCCACGATGTTTGAATGAGACCATGCAGAAAAAAATTTCACGTTCGCATGTAAATACTTCTACGCGCGCACTTGGAATTTTTTCTGCAAGGCCTAATTCAGCCACCGTATAGATCGGACGTATCTTCGACGGATACCTGCTTTATATAAGATTGTGATATAAAATAATTCATCATTCTTAAGCAAGAATTACGGTATATAAGCTGAATGAACAAATTGAACACGCAATTATAAGTAATACATAATATACGTATTTCAAACATCTCTAGAGGCGTACATCCGGAAATTTACGGAATGGTAATATACTTTACTTTTGGTTTTGTGGATGTTATAAAGAAGCAAACTACATGAATTATTGCTATCATAGAACAAACATACCTCCAACATCTAAATATATTTTAAAGTTGTTCATTAAACCTGTGTAATCATGGCATACAAAGTTCAACTGCGTATATGGTACTTCCGTTAGTGGAGTGATCATTAATGGTTTAGTTTAAACAGTATTTATTTGATAAATTTAAATACAATAGATATAACATCATAAATAATTAATTAATAGGATTCTGGAACTAGAGAATATCTCTAATATTAACCAGTCTCCTTAAACAACTTAAACGTCTAATAAAGGTGTATAATTAATTACATAATAATAGTAGTAGTAAAAATATGGTAATAATAATAATAATAATAGGAAATTGTGGTAGAATAATAATAATTATAATAATAATAATAATAAAATTGTGAATAATAATTATAATAATAATTGTGAATAATAATAATAATAATAATAATAATAATAATAATAATAAATATCGGTGGAATGATTATGATTATAATATTACTAATAGTATAAAAAAAATTAAATTGTTATAAATAATAATAATAATAATAATAATAATAATAATAAAAATACAAATACAAAGTGTGTACATGTGCAAAAAATAGATGCATGGGTGTATTCATATATCATTGAAAAATTCATAAAAATGAAATTAATTAAATACATTTGGTGTGTAACAAGTAATTAATATGATAATAATATGATTGACAATGGTAATAATAATAAAGCCATGATGTGTTGAATATTCATAATACAATACTTTTTACTGTTTTTCATTAGCTCATTAATGGTTTGATTCAACTGTGCTTGATAATATAATTTAAACTAATTTTTTTTACCAAATAATTGATTTCTATGCATCTAGCATTACTGTATAAATTGTAAATAGTAATCATTACTAAAACAAAAGACGCTTGACTTCATAGAACACTTTGCCTTACCTCAACAATCGGAGGCTGCTACGAGAAATTAATTAAACCTTGTGCTTTGTATTTGCCTTGTGAAGAATGAAGAACATAACATGCTTCTAAACAATACCATAGTTATATAAAAGATAAATGTGTGTAATCTTAAGAAAATTGGCATTTGCACTAAGCAAATCATGATTGCGTGCTTATGAAGACACAATTTGAAAGTTTTTAAAGTAATAGTGCCCTCATGCCGAAACGATTCAATGTGGAAATTGAAGTACAAGGAAAAGATATGCCACCGGTCCGACAAAACTAAGACCTGTCCCGAGTGTGTGATGGGCCGGACACGATAGTAGGCTAGGTAGCTCAGTGGGTGGAATGTCTCGCTAGTGTTAAAAGGTCTCGGGTTCGAATCCATTTTGATTGCTGTCTTTTTCCTTTTCCTGTTACAAGTGTAATTAAAATCTTTGTAGTAAGAGATAACATAAGCCGTTCAGACCAGTTGGTCATAGAAGAAGTTCCTTTGTGTTATTTAGATGCTTACCTCGTCAATAAATCCTCGGAATCCTGGAAACCCTATACCTTTACCAATAGTCAATGCTCCGTGTGTTCTACTTATATTTCCATCCACCATAGTTTCCGCTATAGCATCAACCTTACCTGAAAGTAAAAGACGATACTAGTGGGCAGAATAATAACAAAAAATTTATCCTTGCCTGGAGGTCTTTGAATTAAGAGTTGACTTACTGTGGACAATGCATTCTATCCAATTAGGCTCAAATTTAGACCTCATTTATATAGATAATTGCATTAATTGAATGTTATGCATGGAAATAAATATTCAAATATACCATTTAAATTCCGTGTCAAGGACCATAGGGCATTGTACAATAATGATAAGCATTTCATGAGATGCAGTACTCATATGAGTAAAATCAAAGGGAGATAAACATAATTGATATCATACTTAAAATGATAACAATATAATGGCGGTATTGTATTAATACACATGATAGATGCACAAAAGTACTTAAAACTTATCACAGGTCGCAGTTTTGTCAGTATACCCAGTGTCGGTCCAAAGTCGGGAGTTAAACAATTTTTATTGTTTCTTGTTCTTCATTGCAATGTTTGTTGCCAAGTACACATTGTTTACCTTCAATTTAATTATAGTGTCTACAGCAAAGTAAACTATATTTTCCAACACAAACATACCGGTCCATGTCCAAATCACAATCCAAACAACAAACTCAAGTTAAAACTTTTAAAACTGATTAATTAAGTTAAAAACGCGAACTTCTGCCAGGAAAGTGAGACCGGGTGCTCCGTAATGTTAAGCATTAATACTTACCGTAACACCATCTACTAATAGGGATACCATTACAACTAACGTGTAACCGCTTACGGTCATGTATATAATACATCATGTTCCAATCATGTGACTGAAAATTAAAATTATACATCATATTAAAACATGCACCATGTAAAATAATACATTACTACAAATTATAGTGTGCACAGCATTGTTCACAATGTTCCGACAAAGGCCCGTAATTAGTTGTCTTGACGCTGCTTTGGTACCGTGATGGCGGTCAGTGTCGGAACATTGTGGGCCGGGTCGGCGAAACGTCAATTGTCGTGTTTATGTGATGCATTAGTGTAGCAACTGTCAAGTAATATTTCTTTGAATACACAATTCATTTTAAATAATACTACACTGCAGTTATAACATAGTATTGTTGTGTTTGTGTCCCGTCGTTAGTGTAGTCATTGCCATGTACCCGTTTCTGTATGCTTCAAGCTCGTTTGAATATATAGTATTTATTCAGTTTAATATAATTACAAACCAACGTCCAGTTGGTCAAAGCCCCGTTAGATTTACTTGTTGCTTAGCAACAAATTATACCATGTGTAGTATGTAATTTTTTTAAAATTAATGTTTAAAAATAATGTATTGAATTATAATTGACAGGTAGAAGCGATTTCAGTTTACACTTTATGGTTGTGATGATTAATGTTTTTATCAATCGCCTTATTCTGACACATACCACTTTGATAGCTCAATTAGTAGTGTTCGTTCCGTATGTGGGAGGTCGTGGGTTCGAATCCCGTCCGGGTCTGACTTGAAAAAAAGTAGTGACTGTTATTTCGCCAAGCACTCGCATTTACAAATGGATATCAAGGGGCCCTTAAAACCTATTACCAGTGTCATGACAGGTGTGACACTTAAAAGAACCCACTGCAAAGTAATATAGAATTGCTACTTCACTTATAGGTTGTGACACGTATCGATACAAGTGAAATATCCTTGACTGGTAAATAAAACCACATTCAATCAACCATTCAATCTTATTCTGTCACCGGGTTTGTCGTGGGGAGTGTAAAGTTCTGTCGCATTTGTCATTTGTCTTGTATAAAATCAAACTTACCACTTTTGGGACATGCATAGCTGTTATTCTCTTTGTATGCACTCTAGTCATAAAATGTACATTTCGCGAGCTCTTAAGAACCGCTATAGATGGCGTTCCTGTACAACATGCATTACTTATCAAGCATCCGAAATGGTGGGATGTGCCATATTCCTCTCTAAACACGATCTTTATGACCAAATCTCTGAATTCCATGTTGGCAAACCTTGGTATTGTAAGCTGGGCATTCCCATCAAAATAACCTAGACCAGTCCCAGTAAGTTTTACTCCCGAATTTTCAATATATGTTTTTTCTTCGGAGTGGTCTTTAAGGTCAAAATCAAATGGTATATAAACTGTTGGTTTACATACAGCTGAAAACCAAAACTTACATAATTAATTTACAGTTCTTATATACAGTTTTATTGAAGGTCATAAACAAATCGATTAAATAAAAACGTACGATAAACAATAGAAATCTCATTAATTGAAGTGAAAACTTGTTGGCTTTGCTTTAGCTTTATAATACCCCCGATAGTGAATTTAATTATTTATCTTCATTGCTACAAAAGAGCTCATTGCTGTATTTATAACAATCACAAATTTTCCGTTGTTATAACTGTTCATTTATCTTGATTTGAAAACGAACTGAATGAAGGTAAATAACGCCGTTTTTTTAAAGTACGGTGGTTTTTTTAAGGCTCTCAAAATGATTTATGGTCGTCATCACAGCATTGATCAGTATGATGTCTCTGTAACTAAAATTATCCTGGATATATTTGACATTCCACCGTTACATGTTCCTTTCATTCTTAATTTTGTTTTTGTTGTACGTGACAGGTATACCTACCTAGACAGGGAGTTCTTGCCCTTTCGCAACACCAAGCCTTATTTCCCTTCTGAAAGTTCACGTATTTAACAACCATGCAGGAATATTCGGTCTCACTTCCCTAGTAAAAGTTTACGTGTCAGAGGTAATCTGTAAGTTTTCAAAGCTTTTACTTACCTTGAGGAGGATTGAATATGGAGCGGTATGCTTGTGTTTGAGATAGTAATTTGGACATGGAGCTGTATGCTTGTGTTTGAGATAGTAATTTGGACATGGCGTGGTATGTTTGTGTTGGGGACTGTAATTTTGCCATAGAGCGGTATGATTGTGCGTGGGATTGTGACAAGGAGCGGTATGTTTGTGTTAGGGATTGTAATTTGGACGTTTATGATTGCAATTTAGACATAGAGTGGTATGTTTGTTTTTTGGGATTGCAATTTTGACATCGAGCGGTATGTTTTTCGGGGATTGTAATTGGACATAAAGCGGTATGTTTGTGTTTAGCATTGCAGTTTGGATATAGAGCGATATGTTTGTTTTTGAGATTGTTGTTTGGACATGGAGCGGCATGCTTGTTTTGGGGATTGCAATTTGGACAGTGAGCGGTATGTTTGTATTTGGGATTGTAGTTTGGACATGGATCGGTATTTGTGTGCATCGAACTGTAATTTGGTCATGGAAGGGTATATGTTTGTGTCTGGGATTGCAATTTGGACGTTGAAATATAATTGACGAGGGTGTGAGATGAACTATCAATTCAGCACTTATTCGGTAGGTAAGTGTAAACCTTACGATAGGTATGTGCTGTATTAACTATTTAAGAGAACACGTACGTGCTGAGGGTTTGTACGCCGTGTGAAATGAACATTCACAGTCGGTTGGGTTATAGCGTGTCCCTGGCGCACAATCCATGGTCTGCCAATCATTTCCAGGAACCAATTGAAAAAATTTTGTTTGAAAATCCATGTCCTCTCTCTTATCACACTTTCCGGCTTTAATCTGCGGAGGTGGACACAGATCGGTGCAGGTCGCGTCTTTCTTACAGCTTCCGTATGGCGTGTATCTGTAACCATCGGGACAACACATGCCAGTTGATTTTCCTAAATTACATTTCCAGTAAGCTCTGCAGTTTGGCTGATCGGTCATTGGATAAGACATAAGTCCAGGAAGTCTACATTTTTCTTTAAAGAAAAGAAAAAAATACAAATAGACAGAACCTGGTCAAAGTTTCACACTAATTCCGTAACTAAGATTTTCCTTAACTTAAATTAAGCAAATTTTTGTTATCTCTTTTTGAAACTACTGTGAATATTTTTGTCAAAAGTAAATGCATATGTTTTAATCTAGAATGGATCTTAATAATGACACCTTAAATTCCTCAATATCTTGAAAAATAAGAAAATTATAAAGATTTGAAAATTTGCAAGATTTAAGTTAAGGAAAATCTTAGCTAAGGAATGATTGTGAAACTGGGGCCTGGTCCAAGTTTCACAATAATTCCTTAACTAGGATTTTCCTGAACTTAAATTTAGCTAATTTTGATGATCATTTTTTTAAACTGCTAATTAATTTTTTTGACAAAACTAAATACTTCAGATGTTTTAAGGTAGAAGTGATCTTCAAAATAGCACCTTAAATTCCTAAATAAAAATTATGAAAATTTGAAATTGTGTCAGATTTAAGTAAAAGAAAATAACTAGCAAATAATTTTGTTAGTTTTTAAGATATCCAGGAATTTAAGATGTCATTTTGAAGATCAGTCAAAGCCCATTACAGAAAATAAACAAATATGTTTTCTATATACATTACAAATAACTTTCCTTTAAATCGTCCGATTATGTCTATGCATGTAAATACAAGTACGGAAACAAAATGTTTGATTATGTAGCAAAACTATTAATCTGAAGACATAATGATTAATTACAAAATCTTTGTTTTTGTGTCTTTTTCCTTTAAATCGTCGGATTATGTCTATGCATATAAATACAAGTACGGAAACAAAATGTTTGATTATGTAACAAAACTATTAATCTGAAGACATAATGATTAATTACAAAATCTTTGTTTTTGTGTCTTTTGTGGTACTCCAAATCAATTTTTCGTAAGTATTTCATCTTTAGGATTTTTTGACGTATTCACGAAAGTAAAGTTCTGTGTGGAGATAAAATTCCATACAGACAAAATAACAGGTCATTTGTATCATCATGCATTAACAAAGGAAAATATCTAAAGAATAAATTTGCAAAAACCAGGATGCTAGCGGAATTTAAATAACGTTTTACATTTAGGTTCTTGGCAAAGTTTATTTTAGTTTGTGACCATTCGATAAAGTTATAAGAAATTTAATTTAAAGAGAAAAAGATTTTTAAATGTTACCAAAGGGGCATTCGACTTGTTCCGCTGGTCTACACGTCAAAACATCTTGTGACCAATACTGCCCTATGGGACAAGGGCGAAAATGGGCTTTGACCTCTCCGTTTCTACCAAACTCACACTGTACAAATTTGGCACAGTCATCTGGATGTCTGTTATATCCTACGCCATGAAGCATTGTGCAGTTATCACAAGGAACTGAATAATAATAATAATAATAATAATAAATACATGAAACAAATGCATCGTTTTTAGTAAAAGCTTTTAAAGGTGTACATTTGGCAGGTTTTTAAACTGAAAGGCGTGTAAAACAAGAAAAAACAGCAAAATGCATGCTCAGCTTACGATTTTACCCTCCTAAAATGTATTACAAAAATACTATATAGCAGTTTTATACTATGGTGTATTCTAGTTTTGTTCTTCTAAAAGATGCAACCAATTTTCTGTCGATTTGATAGTGAATTTCCAAAATATAAAGTTTTTAATATATTTATAATATGACAGAATTAAGGAACTCAATTAGTAATGAAGTGTAGAAAAAAGGTTAAAATATCCAAAGGAAGACTAGAATGATAGAATTATCCTGTTTTACTTACTGCCTCTGTGTAAAGCTTTAATTCCTGGTCGAGGTGGTGGTTCTGGTGTTGTGGTGGGTGGTGGTGTGGTTGTAGTTGTTGTAGTGGTCGTGGTAGTAGTAGTGGCTGAAACAGTGATTGTACAATGTTAAATATTACAGATTATGTCTCACCTACTTGACCGAAAAATCAATCTACCGCCATAATACGATATGGAAATCTATACATATGCATGCGCATACCATGCAATATACAAAATACACATTCATCGAAATAGAGTCTCCTACCGTTCAAAAATACTTAATATGGTAGGGCTTAACCACTTTTTAATGTCCAGAGCATCAAACTGTCCAACACGGGCGTTATCAATCATTCATTTGAGAGAGAGAGAGAGAGAGAGAGAGAGAGAGAGAGAGTTTTCAAAATTCTGTCTGTTAACACATAATACAAATCAAAAGTTTTAAAAGTATTGTGGCTCAACTTAAAAAACAGTGATTATTTGCGTTACTGCTTTTGATGAAACCTGAAACTTTGTGATTATTATTAATGCCAAAAAATACTAGTAAATGACTACCAGTAATATTTTATGCCATTCGTCCCTTGTCAAACATTTTAGCAGAAAAATAATTCCTAGACCTTGAAACCCCGCATAATCTCAAATACTGTATTTTTCTCTGTAGTCAGAATAAGTGCATCTTAAAAATGCAGAAAATAACCTAATTTTGAATAATCAAACCTGTTCAGGTACATTCCCTAGATGGAGCGTGTGGACGCCAAAATATAATTATAATATATAAATGTACTCAGTCGATATACGTGTATAATTCAAAGTCTAGTTACGGTATTGAAATAGTCAACTAATAAACATTGTATAAAAATCATTAATGTATAGAAAATAAACTTACATTGTAGGTATCAGATTGGAATTCATAATATGTTCTACAAGAGCAAAAGATCCAGTACCAGCTTTTTTCCAAACTGGCAGAAAGAGGTATGGCGGATTTGATAGGCGCTTTTAACATTGTCCCCTGCTTGAACAGATGAATGACGTAACGATGTATTTTTAAACACCTGAGGATTTCGCGTTCTATAATTAGACCAGGTCTTGGAAAAACAAGCGCTTCGTTTTTCTAAACTTGTTTTTCCTTGAAGAGCCGAAGATATTGAACAAACCTTAGCATCCATAATCTTCAATTTTCATCTTTATGCAATAAACAGAAAAACTAGAACAATAAAGTTATAACTTACAGCACGCTACACTAAGAATTCACGGGTGATGTGTGTAGATTTATTGTATGAAAATATACTAGTAACCTGGCTTGAGCTGCTAGTAGTGTTTTGAAAGAAGAAAATGCTTATTTTTTAAAAACTTATAGTTGTAAAAAGGTAAAAATTAACAATAGTATTTTATAAAGATAAAAATATAAAAAAAATAAGAGGAAGAATAAATAAAAATGATATCCGGATGGGATTTGAACCCATGCCGCACAGGTTACAAAGCGCCCCCGCTACCCACTGAGCTAACCATAGCAGTTAGTGGCAGCTGTGTTAAAATGAAACATCAATTGTATGTGCAGTGGTCAGTTTTAATTTTCCCTTTTTTTTTAAAAAATTGACCAGTTTCTCCTAAGAGGACCAATTTTTTGAAAACTCGTAATGATTGCGTTTTGAAAATATTTTCAGAAACAATAACGTAAAAGTTGGTCTTCCGAGGAAAACACTTTCAAAATTATTATCAAAGACTGGAAAACCCCTCATTTTTCATATTTTAGCATAATATAGCACACAGATGAGCTTATTAAGAAAAATACCAGCAAACTATACCTTTGCATGAGCCAAAATCTGAAAGTCCACATAGAATACTGTTGCTTTATTATATAAGTGCAAGAATGTTTAGACTTTTATTTTTCAAAAACCAAAACGGTCCATTTAGGACAAAATCCCATCAAACCCGCCATACCTCTTTCAATTTTACAATATTTAATGTAAACTAACTTACTTGGACAAATTAGCTTTACCAGTTTTTCAAGATGACTGAGTAAAGCATTAAATGATGAGACTTTTAATATATGATCTGGTGACGATGCTATAGATAGTAACTCCGTTCTTTTGATGTTACCGACACCAACAGCATACATTGTTATATTGGCCGCCTTGGTCGCTGCAGCCTCTGCAGCAGTTCTGTCGGGGAACTTAGAATTCCCGTCAGTTATTACGAGACCTATTGTTGGAACATCCCTAAGATGGCTATGCGCGTGGTGCTGAAATATTTCCCGCATTTTCTTGATTCCAAGATCGGTCATCGTGCCATACTTTGGATGTGGAAGTGACTCAATCTGCTGTAATATAGCGGTTAAATTAGAGCTGAGATCAAACTCCAGTGCTATGTGTGTACTGTATACCACTATACCCATATGGGCCCCATCTGGTTCGATATGTAGTCGATTTGCAAGAAAAGTTAATACAGATTTGAGCTTGATGAAATCTGGATCGGAGATGCTGTCTGAACCATCTACAACCGTCATAACGTCTAGATAAGCCTTACAACCTAAAATGATACATTAAAGTTAATATAAATATACAGATTGACAGAGGAACCAAACCTAATTTTGAATAATATATATATATATATATTGTAGATTTAGTTATATAGGGTTATTGAACTGATATTG
Source organism: Anadara kagoshimensis (assembly GCA_021292105.1). NCBI lineage: Eukaryota > Metazoa > Mollusca > Bivalvia > Arcoida > Arcidae > Anadara > Anadara kagoshimensis. The sequence continues at coordinate 47,140,253 of CM037864.1, forward strand.
TGAAATATTGTCCCGAGCTGACTCGACATTTGCACGAGCTTTTATTATATAGCAAAATAAATTTCGTTTAAATACTTCCCACTAGTATTTCATCTAAAATTACCATTGTCTTACAATACATTAATATCGCACTGATATAAGAACTAGTGCAATACGACAACAACACAGCGATGACGTCTTCAGTCGTATGACGTCATAAACAACAGCGTCATGTGACAAAGCATGCAACATGAAAAATTGATTCGGGAAACCTCGGACTAGAACAAAGTTTGCGTGCAAATATCGAAATTTATTGCATATCACATCTGTAACAATTAATTTGATTGGTCGAAAGCTGAGAAAATGATGAAAATAATACAGTGCACAAGACCGAATGGTCCATACACAGTGTATGGACTGGTCCATACACGACCGAGCGGTCCGTATTCGGTTTTGAACGTTACGAGTTGTGAAATGACAGTTATAACTATACATTGGGTATTGTATTTAATATTTATATAGATTTGTGTTGTTGCATTTAAAAAGAAACTGAACATTAAATTTATTGTTGTTATATTAATGTTTTGCTTTTATTCTCCACTCTAACGAAGTTGGCAACTTGGAAGGGATATAGAAATGGGGTCTATCAATGTTTGTATGTCTCTCCATGTTAAGTATATGCGATTTTGTTTGTTCAATGAAATAAAAGCTTTAATTACTTATGTAGAGGGCACTATCAAGATTTACCGACTGCCCTCGGGGCGAGTATTCGGACCAACATTTTGATATGACCCGAGCCGCAAAATGTTGGTCCGAATACTCGCCCTCGGGCAGTCCGTAAATCTTGATAGTGCCCTCTGCATTAGTAACTAATGCATAATTATTGCACGCTAACACCTCGGGATTTATCGTTTAATTTCTATGAAGCATATTTTGCTATATAATAATTGGTTGTATGGTTTCAGGATTCCGCGACCAAATATATATATATGAATATGAATCTCTATAAAATGCTCGAACAAACATATTCAGACACAGACAAGGTAAGAATGTCGGAAGCAATAAATAAATAAATAAATAAATAAATAAATAAATAAATAAAATAAATAAATAAATAAATAAATAAATAAATAAATAAATAAATAAATAAATAAATAAATAAATAAATGATGATGATGATGATGATGGTTTTCCATTTTCAGTTTTTGGTATTTCCATCAAAATAATAACAAAATGAAGTTAGCTACATTACCAGGTTGTGTGGTAGTCGGTACTGGTGTTGTGGTGGTGGTTGTGGTTGTAGTGGTGGTGGTAGTAGTGGTGGTAGTGGTAGCTGAAACAAAAACAAAAATAGTGCATGACTTTAATCATTCTATCTATCACTTAAAGTTACCCTGTCATGATTTTTTTGGGTAAATATTTCCTTTCTTGTCACGTCATAACTTTTTGAACATGTCTTTCTTGTTGCTTTTTGATTACGTACATACTATTTCTTTCGAAAAATTGATAACACAACTTGTGATTTTACGCTCTCTTAGAATTGAAACTTTAAAATCACCTGTTCTAAGGACAAACATATAAAAATTATTTTTTTCAGTTTATGCACTATATGTTTACTTTGAAAACCATATTGTATTGCCATCTCTACTTTGCAATATTGCAAGTCCAGGCTTATCAAGGCTTACAAAAGGTTTTTATTGCCGTCGTCACAATAATGTTGATAAGTATGGTGTCTCTGTATCTAAAATCATCCTGAATATATTTTACATCCCATTGCCCCATGTTCCCTTCGTTCTCAATTTTGATTTTTACACGTGGTGAGTGTAGTTTGCTAGACAGAAGTTGCTTGCCCTTCCAGCAACTCGGTCACAATTCCTAGCGTCTAGTTCACTGTAATCTTTGTTGTCAGTTTTCAAAGTTTTTATTGGAATTGCGATTTAGACATTGACTGATATATTTTTTTCCATTTGAATTTAAACTATACCCATCCATGGACGTTATTGTTTGCATACAACTTTTTTGAAATACGTAAACAAACGTGCCAATGATTTATAAAACAATACCAGTGCGTGGAAGCTAAAGTATGGAAAATCAAGCAAATAAATCAATGATAATTCGTTTGAACAAATAATACCATTTACTTTTTTATTCTCACTTTGATTACAAACGTGGCTGGTATAGATAGCTAAACAGGATCCCGGAGGGGCTTACCCTTTCGGAGCACCCGGCCTCACTTCCCTGTTGGAAGTTCAAGTGTTTAAAGGTCACCGGTCACCAAATTTATCAATTTTGTATTTTGCATTCCAATGAGTAGAATAGTCAATATTGATGTGTCTGACGGTTTCCCACGTCTTAGATTTACCTGTAATACACTAAAACCTTACCTGAACGAACTGCTAATACTCGGTAGTTTCCGACACCGCTCGTAACTTTCCGGCGACCTAATTGATGACGTACATGGTGTTAAGCTGCTGAGGAAAGACACATTACCTATATATGTATCCATATATTACATGTGGGTTTGTGTGGCGTTTTGACGGGTTTTAAAGTTTGATTTCAAGTCAAAATGCTATATTTTGTGACGTTTGGAGATAATAAAATCACAATGACCGATAAACATGTTTTTTCCACAAATTTCAGAACAAATTAAAGCCAGATTTACACAAGTCCTTCATGCAGCTTTCTAATTGTTTTGAATGTATTCAGATTAAATATTACGAGATAAGTCAGGGAAATGTGAGTGGTATAATCATTTAAGACAATTCAATTTATTATGAATCAATTCAGTCAAATAAATAGATTTTAAACAATTTTGATTTTCAAAATTAATTTAATTCCGTAATTCATTCAGTTCACACGTTCAAACAAAGTCTTGTATGCCCTGTTCAAATTAACCAATCTCATTTAACTTTAATTTATTCGATTTTCAGAATCCATCAAAAATGACAAATAGCATTTACTGGGTATATCATAAAGATAATCACACGTGTCAATTAATGTTGCATATTGTAAGGTAAATTGTTGATTACAGGTGGTAGATGTCTACTTCTAAACAGGATGTTTCCCAATGGACTGTAGCATATTGATAATCTCTTAATTACTGGTATCTGAGGGGTGTAAATCACGCTTTGAATGATATTAGTTTATTGTGAATAAATGAAAGAAAGTTACACTCGAGTTTTGAGTCCTTAGTTAGTTGAGCATAATCTCACTGGTATCACATTTTGACAAAGTTCTTTTCATCCCATTAAAATTAAAGCGTAATAAAGTTATTATATGAAATTTTTTATTATTTTTTTATTTCATCATGAAAACAGTGAAAATAAATGAGAATTAGAATTCTGATCAGTACTCCATCGGAAAATATCAACAAATATTTTTTTTTTAAATTACCCACTAACGTAAACTTCAATTTCCATTATTATTATTATTGTTATTATTATTATTATTATTATTATTATTATTATTATTATTAAACTTACTGCAAATAAGGAATAAGAAGCTATTGAATTGAAATTACTTTCATATTTAAGTAATCTTGGGATGAAATATTTTAATTGAGAGACAATAAGAAGTTATTTTTTAAACCTGTATTTTGATATTTTCGTTGTACAAAAAACTGCAGGTCTTGGATCTAGATTCTATCCGAAAACGTGTTCTTTTGATTAATTACATGGGTAAATAAAAATAATAATAATAATAATAATAATAATAATAATATTATAATAATAATAATAATAAATCATTGATTTTAATCTAATTTGAAAGAAATTAAAAATGGGACACTTTCTAAAACAAATATAAATTAAAATCAATTTGAGGTCATAATATGCCTGTACTAGAGAGAAAAGATTTTTTTAAAAATAAAAAACAAAAAATTGGGTTCTTTTTATTATTCCTTAGGATAAATAGATAAAAATAAATAAATAAATAACTTAATTAATTAATTAATTAATCAGAGATATGTAAAGATAATTAAAATGATATTAAATATTAATAAAAATTAATGTGAACAATATTTTAAATAAAAAACGGAAATTTGGGTTCTTTTATTATTTGTTGTGATAAATAGATATAAATAAATAAATAAATAAATGAATAAATAAATAAATAAATAAATAAATAAATAAATAAATAAATAAATAAATAAATAAATAAATAAATAAATAAATAAATAACTCAAAGAGATATGTAAAGATAATTAAAATGATATTAAATATTAATGAAAATTAATGTGAACACTACTTTAAATAAAAACGGAAATTTGGGTTCTTTAATTATTTGTTGCGATAAATAAATAAATAAATAAATAACTCAGAGATATGTAAAGATTAAAATGATATTAAATATTAATGAAAATTAATATGAACAATATTTTAAATAAAAAACGGAAATTGGGGTTCTTTTATTATTTGTTGTGATTAATGGATATAAATAATTAAATAAATAAATAAATAGATAGATAGATAGATAAATAAATAAATAAATAAATAAATAATTATCAAAAGAAATGTAAAATTATGTTTTGTAAAAGTATTAGTAAATAGTATATCATACTTAGAGCAAACACAAATATAGTTTTTTATTTCCTTATTTATTTCTTATTATTATGTTTATTTTTTATTAATTTTTTTCTGCTGAAGTCAACTGAAATACCCAATGCTAAAAAATAAATAAATATGTAAAAACAATAGAAGTTATTTCCGATAAATCTGGGTAATAAATGCAGTTCACTATACAAGCTTCATTTACTAAATAGCTGGGATAACACCTTCTGCGTCACTTCCGGTTTTGTGCCTTTTTACTACCAAAGGGAGATAACACAGTTTTTCAACAGTTTCGGGACTTTAATTTACGCTGTAGAAAAGGATAGAAATGATTAAAAAATGTTATTTGTGGCTAAATCGACTTTTTATGATGTAATCTTTCGGAAAATAATACTAAAAAAAATCGGTTTTTGGTGACCGGTGACCTTTAACATATTTTGTCAGTTTTCGAAGAGTTTACTTTGCTTCAGGATTGTGATTTGGAAGTGGCGGATGTGCTTATCTCTCCGAAGCACCTCCAACATCACTTTGATTTTCTAGATTTTAAAGTTTCTTTTTACTTTATTATTATAATTTGTACATTGGTTAGAATGTCTTTAATTACACTGAAAAAAACAGAGGGGCTTAATAAAAACAAAAACAAACAAAAATACTTACTAGGGCAAACCATTTTCACCAAGCTTTCTAATTTCATTAACAGAGCTTCGAATGTGTTCACTTGTAAAACCTGGTTCGTGTTGGATGCAATTGCTTCAAGTTCTTCTGCATGGATACCATGGCCTATACCAACAGCATACATGTTAATTGAATGTTGTTTGCTAGCCGCAGCCTCATCTCTAGTTAATTTTGGAAACTTGGACTTTCCATCCGTAATTACTATGCCTATAAGCGGAACTTCGTGCTGGGATTGGTCTCGTTTGTTGCCCAGAAACATCTGTCTCATTGCTTTAATTCCTTCATGTGTCAAAGTACCGTCTTTTGGATGTGGTAAATTTGTAATCTGGGTCAATATGTCATTTAAGTTTGAGGTAAGATTAAATCGCAGTGCAATATCAGTACTGTAGACAACCATACCCATCCTTGCGCCATTGGTTCTGATGTCCAAGTTTTTGGCGATAAATTCGAGCGCCCTTTTCAATCGTATGTAATCATCGTCGTAAATACTGTCTGAGCCGTCCACTACTGCTATTACATCCAGCAAAGCTGTGCATTCTAGAATATATGTAAACTTTATATATATAATAAATAAAAAAACTTTGGATTTTAACATGTTTGTAATGGTCGAAGTTTCTTATTTATTATATTATATTGTGTACTTCACAAACAATTTTGAAATGTAAACTTTTAAGTAATTGAATTCTCTGCGTTGATTTTTTCTATTATTTTGGAGCCCGTAAGGTGACATGTGTAAAAAAAGTTATTTCGTAATTTTGAAATAGGGTTTCTGTATACATTTCTATTCGTAATAGTAATTTCGTATTTTTGAACTTTTTTAAAATCTTTCAATCACCATTCATTGTATACAGTAAATAACATTGTTTTATATAACTTACCATACCAAGATTTTCGATGCTTTAAAAAAAATGCTATGTGCTACTTTTGAATGCATTATTTTATAAAATTTCAAAAGTAGCACATGGCAAGCCACCATTAAACCATCTTGAAGCTCCTATAAGCTTCTTTACACATGGCTTATATGGGGCTTGTGAGACATGAAATTTTAAACTGTAATCGCCCACACTTAGTTTTACAGATATAACTTTTCAATTATTTTCAATTTTACCCTCAAACTAATAATTACTAAATCATTGATCAAATTAATAATTACTAAATTATTGATAGCCTAGTCAGTCTATTTGTCGCAGTTTCAAATTCTTATTAAATTGCTTTAAAAATAGATTAATAAATTAAACATAGTAGTGTCATATACCATTTTTTTTAAATTTAACCATAAAATACATTAAAAATGGTATAAAATATTAAATATTTTAGGAGTAAATTCAAAAATGGTATATAACAGTAGTAAGCATACATGTATAATATAAATGAGTATTTTGTAGCATAGCTTTCAAATTGTTAAATGTGCATAACTTTTAGATGAAATAAATAAATAAATAAATAAATAAATAAATAAATAAATAAATAAATAAATACCTTTTTGTGATGAAACTTGAGTTTCCACCAAAGTAATCAAAATTAATAATTGCAAACAGCATAAAACAAGAATATTCTTTGTCATTTTCAACAGATATTTTTCCTACAAATTTTGTGATTATCTAATTCTGGTATTTCTATCTTATTTCGCCAGTAACAGTAATTCTCTTTTCATTGTATCTTACTCAGAAACTGTCTACACTTTTTGGGCGATTTTTAAGAAATGCGTTTTGGAAACGGCCGACAAGATGTTTCATCTTCTCTCAGCTTGTAATCGATGAACTTCTCCAGCTGTAATCGGATTGCAATATGGCCCTTAAACATGTTTCTTTTTCTTGTTAACCGATTAATAACGTTAATTACTTTTACGATAATGCCTGGAGATTTAAATACAAGCAGTTCTGTCAATACATTAGATATATAGTACATAACCGTTTGATTTCGTTGATCAAATGCATAACCTTTGACAAAATAAAAAATCATCACTGCATCATATGGTCTTTAAGAAGAGCTTTGCTTTAAGCGATAAAAGTGTATGCATCACCATATCGATGCGTTTTAACACGTTTCCATATTTTCTTGAACGTAAAGATGTCCCATGTAGACGTTTCTCAAAAATCCGGCGCGAATTGTGACTTGTGTCTTTTACATAAATTGGTCGTTGATCACCATAATAGAATTTTATTTTTGTTCAGTCGGGCTGCTCAAAGTCGAAATCATCTTATAGTATGGTGAATATCTGGCGGTTTGGTGCGCAGGGATAGTTTGGTATACTTTCCAATGCTGTGTATCAATTACTACAGTACATAACCAAGAGCCTCTCTCTGTATATTACAAATGTCTAAATCCCATTATGCTAGAGTATGATAATGTTAGCGTTCATGGAATCATTTTTGCAGTTTTTGTGGCATGTAAAATCTCGAGTTACTTTTAAAAATACCCCTTCTTTCTAAAGGTGTGGGAATTAAAAAAAAAAACATATAGGAAAGGCGTTTATATTTTGAATTTAGTTCATGATCCAGAACCTTCGTGGACTTTAGTTTCGAGAACAACCTTGTGTGTATTTTGGATTCAGTCTTATTATTATTTATTGCATTGTATATTTATATAATATAGTCAACCCTGTTTATAAAGGCCACCAAAGGGAACCAGTAAACGTGACCTTTATGGGCAGGTGGCCTTTATATACAGGTATAAATAATATGAATAAAGAACAATTGGAATACAATTCTACTGCCTTTATAAACAGGTGATCGGTATATAGAGGTGGCCTTTTAGGCAGGTTGGACTTTATGTACATATGTACCTAAACTTACGATAATGGTTAAATGATTTCCGACTCAGTATGTTGTTTTAGAATTTCCAGATTGTAAATAGACGTTAACAGTTCGTAATAAATGTTGTATTGGTATGGTGAAAAAAAGCACTTTCCATACATAAGTTCATGGAAATAAAGACAACTGCAAATATTATACATACTCCCATAAAAAGGGTTGACATGTTTGCAAAGCATCTGGGTCCGGTTGTTCAAAGTTGAAGTAGCTAGCTTTACTAGCTGGTTAGCTATAAAATTTGAATCTTGTGTACTAGAATTTTTTTTAATTTACATAAAACAAATAATACATAAAATTAGTTTTATCCAAAAAAGCTATTCCTTTATTTCCTAAGTTTTTTTACTTTATAGTCGCCTTTTTGCTTTTCTTTTTTAAACATACGTTGTTGAATTGTTGAAGACAGAATTGGTCCCTACAAGAAAATCTCCCAACATTGCTTATCTGTAATCGGACACGTAGATACAATGTATCTCAAATATGTTACGCATTCATCGATCTAAGCTTCAGGCAGCAAACATTCTGTTGTCAGAACACGTTGACTTTTGAACAACGCCAATAGAAAGAACATGTAGAAATCAAATAGTCCACAAACTTTAATGTATTTGAAGCTTGGTCCAATTTTCAAAATCTCTCCCATATAAAGGTGTCTTTAACTCGGAAAGTCTGGCGTGTCTGACCCAGCGTTCTTGACAGATTTTTAAAATCAATTTAGACAGCGCCGGACATATATTTTTCAATTTCAATATCTTTATTGCAGTGCTGAAGAATACAAATGTTTTTGTCATATAAGACAGTATTAAATGTAGCTTCTTTAGACTTATCTGTGTTATCACGAGTTATATGGATTTTTTTAATCTGAATCGATGAATGACTCAGTTTTAAAACTGGAAGCCGGTGTTTTACTAAAATTCGGTGCATCATCTAAATAATATTTTAGATAATATTGTACTTGTTTATATAAATTATAAAGTAAAAAATAAATAAATAGAATGACAATGAATGAAGAAAATTTAAGTAAATGAGCTTTTGAAATTATCATTAAGAAACTTGAGATTTTGCCAATCTATCCGAAAATCATTGAAAAAATACCCAACCTACAAGTTATATGCAAGTTAGCAATATTATTACTTTATTTGTCTTGAGTGTATTGCTTGTTCAATGTTATTCATGTGTGCATTTTGTATTTCTTTTGTTATATACATGTTCCAATAAGTTATATAACTTTCGGAAATAAAGATTGAATTGAAGTGAAAATAGGAGGTTCGGTTTTATAATTTCATGAAGCCGATTGGAACTGAGAGCCGCAGGGGGTTGGACTCTAAACTATTTTTTACCTGTACTGTCTTTCTTAATATTGTTTCAGGTTGTAGTTTTTATGTTGTTGATTTTATCTTGAAAGTTTACCTGTTTGTCGCAAGTTATATTTTACCTTATTATAAGTGAAAATCCTGGTATTTTTTATTTAAGATAATAATAATATAAAGTGGTTAAAATTTAAAGTACATGTTATTGGCAACGGAGAGTGATCAAAAGACCATAAACAAATTTGCAAAAAAAAAAAAAAAAAAAAAAAAAAAGGTCAACAAACAATTAAAATAACGAAAAGTTTTAATTGTTTAAGTGACCCCTTTATTTCGTTTCAATTTAAAGTATAGCAATTCCAATTATTCTGTAATCAAATTTTTTTTATTATTATTTGTTAGAACTTTTTAAACTCATATTTAAAGATTTTTGTTACGAATGACTGATTTGCTCGGGTTAAGTCAGTTTTTCTATTTCCGGTTTACGCCATGTAAACAAAGAAGTCAGGAGGTGTCAAACACATTGGTTATTCACAGTCATGTGTCTCGTACGTATCGAATTCATGAAGCATACATATGTATGTATATACAATCAGGTATTTTGATTAAAATGACAGGTAAATATGGCTAAAAGGTCATTCAGTTGATCAAATTTTGCTCTAGATTATGAAACTATCTGTAGAGCACTGGAGCACATAATTTCAGCTTGTTCACTGTTAGTACACTCATGCAAAGGTGCACCCAGCTGTTGACTGCAGATTAAGAACAGTTATACTGATAGTAACAGTACATGACACACCTTGGCATCCCGTACAGGTGTAAAAACTTAGGTATACTACCAAAAAAATGAATAAGCAAATAAAAGAATCGAGGAATAATGTTCACTTGTGCTAAGATAGGAAGTGAATATCAGAAATGCCCTGTATCTGTCTCTAAACCACATTATAGACATGTAATATGCAAGTATAACTAAAAAAGATTATGTAACAGGAGGGAGGAAACACCTGAAAAAATCCACTGCCTGACTGAGAATCAAACCCAGACCCCTTCCCTGTGGTGGTAAAGCAAGCATTCTACCACAAGATTAAAAGATCTGGGAGTTAAAGTCTGCCAGTAAATCGATCTATAATATCTACTTTATACTACACTACAATACCACAGCTAGCTTAGCCCCTTTATATTCCTTCCTTTTCATCTTAAGATATCCCACCTTGGAAATCTCACAAACTCCCTCCCTCCACACATCCTCTGGGTTTTTGTAGAGAGTTAATGTAACAGAAAGAGAAAAACGCCTGAAAAATCCTGTTCCTCAATGAGCACCACTGATTATAATTTGAACCCGAGCCTCTCAGATGAAAAGGGACCAATCTACCACAAGGTTGAAAGATCCAAACTTAAAAGTCTGGCAGAAAATCACTCTATTGTATACGTATATATACACTAACACTACAACATCACAGCTAGCTCAGTCTCACTATGGTTGTATGTATATGTATATAATGATTTTTTCTATCATTTTCATTGTTTTTAGTATTCCCAGCTGAGAAATTAGCAAGGGGAAATAGTAATGCATTCTATTCTATCTGTATGTTACACTTTGTCCACACCAGTTCTCCAACACCAACTGTCAGATATTGAAATGATCAGTGGAAAGTAGGGGAGTTGTGCACATCTTTTTCCTATTTTGGTTCAATGTTTTTTCTAGAAGTTATGGCCCTTTGAGATTTTTCAATGATTACCAAAAACCTCATAGATGACCGGATACATTAATCTATCTTATCTAAGGAAATTTTCAGTCCTTACACATTTTGCACTGTATACTTGTATTGAATGTCTTGTAAACACAGATATTAGTGTTTGTACCTGTATCTTGCCTAACCCTGTGAGGTCATGGTATAATGCAGCATGTGTTTTTATGTATCTTGATAGACATTTTTTCACTTTTTCTCTGAAACTGATGGACAGATTTCATTGAAATTTGGTCAGAAGTATGTATGGATCAGTGCAATTCGTTTAGATTATGTACATGCATGGTCTCACCAGGGTGCAAATTTCGTAAAATGTTTTTTTCTCTGAAACCTATGATTGGACATAAAAATCTGATGTGATATTTGGCTACTCTAGTTTAATTGATGATATTTTCAGATTAAACAATGGAAGATGATAAACAAAATACAGCATCATTAACGAAAGTGACATCATTACCAAAAGGTAGACAGAGGTCATTGTCAGAGGAAACAGAAAAGGGGAGTGTAATACACAGAGTAGAAAATGTAACAGCATCAATCAAGTTTACAGGGCATGTTGTATCTGGACTTTCTGACTCTGAACAAGAATTTACTTCTTCTGAAGAGGAAGTAGATTATACACTCAAAGAGATTAACACAACAAACATCGAACCAAAAGAACTTGTGTTTTCTGAAGATATTGAAAAATTAAGCAAAAAGCTTGAAAAATCAACATTAAAAGACGTTAATCGAACTGAGAGTCATAGAAAAGAAAAAGTGCGTCCATCCAGTGAAGATTTTGAAGAAATAGAAGGAAAAAAGACCAGTTCTCAAGAAGCAACTCAGACTAAATTTAAAGAATCAAGGTTTAATCCGTTCGACAGAGATTTACACATGGAGGAAGATCATTTTGAAAATGATCATTTAAGTGATGTTGATGTTATCAGGTCACACTCAGGTATTTACTGTTAACATACTCATTATAGTGGGCATCTTATACTAGCACTTTTGATGCAAGAACAATTGTGCTCGTTTATATATTTTCTGCATCAGTATGTAAATCACATAAATATTCTTTCACGAGATTAATGTGATAATTATTTTGCCATAAAATGCATATTTAAGTTAATATGATTTCTTAAAATTACATTAAATTAAGAAATTAATATTTCTTAAGTATATCTGTGATGGTTGTCTGCCATGTTGCCAGAGAAATGCTATCTATTCGTGGACACCTTCTATAGTGAAAAATTAAGGATCAGAAAGCAAATTGTTATAGTTTGAGAAAAGTATGTCATTTCTCTTGTTGAGGGTTGGTGTTTTTTCTTCAGGCACTCTAGTTTTCTCTACAGTTTTGCCACTTTAAAGTGCTGGAGATTTGCTATGTTACTGTTATTTTACTGTGCTGATGTATTTTAAGCACCTGTATGACTTTAAAGAAGAGGTGTGGCATCTGAGTTGCATGATCATAACTCATCACTAACCAGTAAATAGTGAAATTGCTACTCCTCACTGCAGATCTCATTTATTCATCTTAAGGTTTATACAGTGATATAGAAATTTATAAATGTCTAATTTCAGCATCAAATGCCAGTTCTTCATGGACAAATGTAACAGAGGGCGATGATGTCACATTTGCAGATTTAGGATTAGCTGAAGATCACTTCTCTCTTCCAGATGTATGTAATATAGAATAGTACATAGCATAGTTATGAAATTGAAATACTGTAGGTTTTATGTCATGGTTACAATTATTTCACTTATATCAAAGCAAAACCAGCTACATGGCTTAGATTACAGTAATCACTTGTTCAATCAGTCAAATGTTTGGATGAGTGAGGTTTTAGCTCACCTGAGCAAAGGCTCAAATGTTTCTTTTGTCTGTTTTCCATTGTTTATAGTCAGTAGTACATTTCAGTAGTACATTGTACATACATATGTAAAATTGTCGCTTAAAACTTATACAATTTCACAAACTTTGCTGTTTAACACCATTTAAGGTCACAGTGACATTAAATATTAAAACCTTAAAAATGTTTCTTGTCAAAAGCTGAAAACCATGGACCTCTTGCTATACCTTATTTGTAAAATCTAATCTACTTTCAACATTCTTTGAAATTAACTGACCTACATAAAGCAATAATAAAATTTGAAGTAAGTAATTCACATTATATTTTAAGCTACATCAAAATTTCTCAGTTAGGAAGTGATCAAACTATGTGTACAGTAATATATGTCTATATTTTCTTTTATCATTTTTTTGAAGGGACATTTTGGTTTAAGCAGTTCGGAAGAGATAGAAATGGCCATAGAAAACTGTAAGGAAATGATACGATATGCACAGCCAAATACGGACAAAGCCAAGAACCTTGTACAGAAACTTGTACAACTTAGACTTCGACTCCAAGATTTAAAAGTAAGTACAGTGGAATTTGTGTTGATAGACGAGTTCACCAGCTGTCTAAATTGAAGTAATTAATCAGACCATTTGTTTAATTAGCCTATGTAATCTGGTAATCTGTTTTAATTGAAGACCTTTATCAGAGCTTACCATTCACAATTTTTGGTTTAATTAATGTATGAAATTTTTAAACTCTGTCTTAACTGAAGTATTTCATCAGGGCAATCCATTTATATCTTTTGCTCAATTAATCTGGTGTGTAAAATCAAATACCTGTCTAAACTTAAGAAAAATTATGATCTAGGTGTTTGTTGTAGACAGGCAACATGATCCAGAAGACCATCTATCCATTTAGATCAGTGTTATACAGCCACATGGCTTTATATTTCATATTTCAACCAAAAAGAACCTATATATAAGACTTTTTATTTTTTATTTTTGTTTATAAATCCCATATTTTTTTTGTCCCATGGATGGTCTTACAGATTTTACTTTATTTTAAGTGTTTTAATGGACAAATTTTGAAATGGTTAAACTGAAAGTTAAAGTATTTTTAATAAATGAACAGATGATTTAACTTTTCTTCTTGTTCTTGTTTTGGTGGTTTTAAATGAATTTGTGTATATTTTTCAGGAGGGACCAGAACCAGTGGCCAAGGATGTTAAACTTGTTGTTGGTCATAAGTTTCAGCTTCAGGTGACCAGAAGTACCAAGCATTATTGTGAGAAATGTAATGCAATGATACTAGGTGTCATCCAGTCATGGTATAAATGCTCAGGTAAAAACATTATTTTCATTGATGTTATTTGGCAATATGGACCGTTTTTAAAGGTTTTGTTAACTGAAGGGGTGGTGAACATTTGAAAGATGAAAAAAGAAGAATGGAAAAATGGTGTTTTACTTCTCAGTCAAAATTCTTTTAAATGAAATGTCACAGTGACCTAATTAAGTAAAACCATTGAACATAATGCCATGAACCAAAAGGCTTAGAAGTTTGAAACTTCAGATACACCATGCTTCATATAGCATTGCCATACCGTAAATTGGGATTTTTTTGCTGTGGTTTTATTTTTGGTGATTTTGCGGATGAAAAAATTCGCAAAAATTAAACATGCAAAAAATTTTCAGAATTGCCAGTATTAATTTACAAAGCATTTCTGGTTGTTTATTTATACTGTTTGCCGACATAGGAGCTTAATCATTAATATATTTATTAAGATATAGCTGTATGTCTTCTAAAGTCACGAGTAGATTTATTTCTAAAACCAAACTGAAAACTACTCACAAGTGTTGTACATTAAGTTTAATTATCAATTAACATCAGCTTGGATGACACTCCACCATGTTTACTCAACCGAAAAAGGAATTATTTTGACCATACTGAGTATATTTATAAACTGACTTCTGATTGGCTGATATCGTATTGATGTTTGTTAGATGTTCTTAGCAGTAATTTACCATTCTAACAGAGTGTTTAATGGTTTCAGTAAATTTGTATTAAACAATCTTAAGTCTGCAAAAATTAAACACACAAAAAATAACAAACACATTTTTTGAATAATCTGCAAAATTTGCACCACACAAAAATAACCCAATTTACGGTATTATGTTTAATCAAGTTTGTGAAGCTGGTTGATCTTGACTCGCATTCAAGGTCAAAGGGACCCAACAGAATAAGACATTACAATATCTTGTCATGGTCAAGAGTCCTGAAAACTTTTAAAAGATTTTCTTGGGGCTTTACTGGATCCTTGTCCCTGACCAAGTACATAGGTTCCAAGGCCCTCAGCTTATTAAATCTTCTTTTTATCAAAAGCCAATCCCATCCCTGCACAACTGTTTAATAAATAAAGATAATATATTAATTCTTCCTTTCAGATTGTGGTTATTGTTGTCATGAAAAATGCCTAAATCTGATTACAAGAACTTGTGCCAGTTTAAAGGTAAATTAAATTGCAGAGAGTGGATGATGTAATGATACTATAACTGTAATTAACAGACCAGTGAGAAGGGTTCTTTGAAGGGGTTGGACTTATACCTGTAATTAGCAAACCAGCTAAAAGGGCTCTTTGGACCATACTGTCTGTTTATGTGAATCATTTTGACAATCTAGGGAACATGTTTAGGGATTATGAACCATTACCTTGTACTCGGTCACAATTTAATATTATTAGATACCAACATAATCAGGATTGAGTGAAGTAATGGTGTTTTATGCCCCAGTCATAATTGTTTCATGGTGGGGAAACTAGTATCAAAGGGTAAACCCCCAACCTTCAGTAAGCAATCTGGCAAACTTTCTCGCACTAGGATCTGCTCTGTGTATGATTCAAATCTAGGCAGTTAGGGGCACTTTGATCTACAAGCTGGACTTGAGACCACTGAGACCACTTGACCACTTAATCAAGTGGAAAATACAAATTTGATAACTTAAATTGCTATAAGATAGCAATTTCATGTATATTTCTTATTTTGTTGGTGACAGTAACACATTTTCGATTTACAATTTCAGGTGCAGGAGAACCCAACATTTTGTCTTTCAATTTGTCCAAACAGAGGCTTATCTTCTCAGAATTACCGTTGTGCAGAATGTAGAAGTCCAATATCATTTAGTAAGTACTGGTAAATATTGTACTATCACTCCAAAATCCATGCATTAAACTGATGTGATAACAATAATAACACATGTGTAATATCACTCTTGTATCCGTGGGTAATCACATCATGTGATTGTTGTAACATATCATGATCATGATGTCATATTTTAGCCGCCTTGACATTTGTTTTTTTCTGCCAATTTTGCTGTTTTGTTATAGCTGAGAAAACTCTTTACAGATGCTCAAATTCAATTTATACAACAAACAGAATCTTACTTTCAAGTTTATGAATAAACTGTCTTTGCAACTAATGGAAGACTCACTGCATAAAATTTTATTGAACTTGTTTGAGAAATCCAATATTACAAATTGCACTCATGCAGAATTCACTACATGCATTAAAGTAAGTTCCATGTATTATCAGATGATGAAATGCCTTCTCAAGGTTAAAGGTCACCGGTCACCAAATTTATCAATTTTGTATTTTGCATTCCAATGGGTAGAATAGTCAATATTGATGTGTCTGACGGTTCCCAACATCTTACATTTACCTGTAATACACTAAAACTTTACCTGAACGAACTGCTAATACTCGGTAGTTTCCGACACCGCTCGTAACTTTCATGCGACCTAATTGATGACATACATGATGTTAAGCTGCTGAGGAAAGACACATTACCTATATATGTATCCATATATTACATGTGGGTTTGTGTGGCGTTTTGAAGGGTTTTAAAGTTTGATTTCAAGTCAAAATGATATATTTTGTGAAGTTTGGAGATAATAAAATCACAATGACCGATGAACATGTTTTTTCCACAAATTTCAGAACAAATTAAAGCCAGATTTACAAAAGTCCTTCTTGCAGCTTTTTAGTTGTTTTGAATGTATTCAGATTAAATATTACGAGATAAGTCAGGAAGATATGAGTGGTATAATCATTTAAGACAATTCAAATTATAATGAATAAATTCAGTCAAATAAATAGATTTTAAACAATTTTAATTTTCAAAATTAATTTAATTCTGTAATTTAATCAGTTCACACGTTCAAACAAAGCCTTGTATGTCTTGTTCAAATTAACCTATCTAATTTAACTTTAATTTATTCGATTTTCGGGTATATCATAAAGATAATCACACGTGTCAATTAATGTTGCATATTGTAAGGTTAACTCTGTTGATTACAGGTGGTAGATGTCTACTTCTAAACAGGATGTTTCCCAGTGTACTGTAGCATATTGATAATCTCTTAATTACTGGTATATGAGGGGTGTAAATCACGCTTTGAACGATATTAATTTATTGTGAATAAATGAAAGAAAGTTACACTCGAGTTTTGAGTCCTTAGTTAGTCGAGCATAATCCCACTGGTATCACATTTTGACAAAGTTCTTTTTATCCCATTAGAATTAAAGCGTAATAAAGTTATTATATGAAAATTTTTATTTTTTTAATTCATCATGAAAACAGTGAAAATAAATGAGAATTAGAATTCTGATCAGTACTCCATCGGAAAATATCAACAAATATTTAAAAAACATTGCTCACTGACGTAAACTTCAATTTTCATTATTATTATTATTATTATTATATTATTATTATTATTATTATTATTTAACTTACTGCAAATAAGGAATAGGAAGCTATTGAATTGAAATTGCTTTCATATTGAAGTAATCCTGGGATGAAATATTTTATTTGAGAGATAATAAGAAGTTATTTTTTAAACCTGTATTTGATATTTTTGTTGTACAAAAAACTACAGGTCTTGGATCCAGATTCTACCCAAAAACGTGTTCTTTTGATTAATTACATGGGTAAATAATAATAATAATAATAATAAATCATTGATTTTAATCTAAAAAGAAATGGAACAATTTCTTAAACAAATATAATTAAAATCAATTTGAGGTCATAATATGGCTGTACTATAGAGGAGAAAAGATTTTTTAAAAAATAAAAAACAAAAAATTGGGTTCTTTTTATTATTCCTTACGATAAAAAGATAAAAATAAATAAATAAATAAATAAATCAAAGATATATGTAAAGATAATTAAAATGATCTTAAATATAAATGAAAATTATTATAAACAATATTTTAAATAAAAAACGGAAATTTGGATTCTTTTATTATTTTTTGTGATAAATAGATCTAAATAAATAGATATAAATAAATAAATAAATAAATAAATAAATAAATAAATAAACTAATTAATAACTCAAAGAGATATGTAAAAATAATTTAAATTATATTAAATATTAATGAAAATTAATATGAAGAATATTTTAAATAAAAAAGGAAATTTGGGTTCTTTAAATATTTGTTGTGATAAATAAATAAATAAATAAATTTTAAAAGAAATGTAAAATTATGTTTTGTAAAAGTATTAGTAATAGTATATCATACTTAGAGCAAATGTAGTTTTTTCTTTCTTTATCTATTTCTTATTATTATGTTAATTTTTTTATTTATTTTTTTTTGCTGAAGGAAATTGAAATACCCCATGCTAAAAATAAATAAATATATAAAAAACACTAGAAGTTATTTGTGATAAATCTGGGTAATAAATACAGTTCACTATACAAGCTTCATTTACTACCGTACATAGCTGGGATAACACCTTCTGCGTCACTCCCGGTTTTGTGCCCCTTTTTACCAAAGGGAGATAACACCGTGTTTTAACAGTTTCAGGACTTTATTTTACGCTGTAAAAAATGACAGAAATGATTGAAAAATGTTATTTGTGGCTAAATCGACTTTTTATTATGTAATCTTTTGGAAAATAGTAATAAAAAAAATTCGATTTTTGGTGACCGGTGACCTTTAAGTTTGTTGCATGTGTACTTCGTGTATTATTGGATGATAAAAAATCAGTAAATGTTGATCATATACGTTATTACATGATTACTGTATAATTTATTTCTGCTGTTGCGCTAGTACCTGTATATTGCTTTATTTTCATGGTGTCAAATTTTTGTGGTATGACAATGGCTAGTGTATTCATGGTATTCACAATGTCAAATTTTTGTTGTGTTATCTGATAAAAGAAATGGAAGTGGGTGAGAAACTGAAACCTTTACCCAATGCCTCAAAATTCTTGTGGGAATACACTGGATTGCGAATACAGCGAAAATAAAACTACAGTCATATATAAGCATTATACAGTAATCAAGCTTTTAGATGTGAAAGTCAATAAATTTTGCAATATTTCATATACCATTGTGGTAAATCATTTAGTCATAAATAAAAAAGTACATACTATTTTGGTTGTGACATGTCAGATGGTAATACCTTCACACTCTGAAATGAATATGTTTATGATTGAAAATCACATTACACTACAAAGTCATTTAATGATTACAAAACGATATCTCAACATCATAAAAACCTTTCCTAATTAAACATACACCTAATCACATTACAATGTTTGCTTAACTTCTGTAACTAGATGATGTCAGGTGAATTGTGGTAAGGTGCCTGATTGAATTATTTTTGAGCAGCTGTTTCCTAAAGATCAAACATACAGTACAGGCCTGTCGAAAGTTAAACACTGATCTAACAGATTGGTGCTGAATTGGCAGTACATCTCGGCCCCTCGTTACTAATACCAATATTGACAGTATCCTTCTTGCTAGTTTTTCGGTCTTTAGCTATCCATACCTCAGCTACTCAGAAGCCGAGCTTCTATTCATTTCTCTTAGTTTAGTGTTAAACTTTTGACAGGTCTGTACTGTATGTATAGTGATGTACCAAGATTATATAAATTGTACTGTTACATTGGTGCTTTAAGAACTTTCATACAAAAGCATTTTCAGTACATTGAGTTGCACACTTTTATTTCCTATTTTAGAAACTGGATTTAGTGAGCCAAGATTATGTGATTATTCTGGTAATTATTATTGTGAATTATGTCACTGGAATGATACCATGATCATACCTGCTAGAGTGCTACATAACTGGGATTTTGAAACCAGAAAGGTGATTACCAGTATACTGTAAGCTTAGAACAAATTTACTCTGAATCAAAGGTCACTATAACTGTCCATACATTCATAAACAGGTGTTACAAGTATTACCTGAAAATTATTTACACTTTGTTAAACAACAAATCAAAAATTATGTTTATAGGATAGTGTGGTGAGATATAAATTTAGAATCCAGACATGTTATTTCTATATATGGGTGAAAAATGTAATTATGGATTTCAGTATGCACTGCCCTTATTGGAACTATAACAATATAACTGCCTGGTGTTTCACTGCCCTTATTGGAACTATAACAATATAACTGCCTGGTGTTTCACTGCCCTTATTGGAACTGTAACAATATAACTGCCTGGTGTTTCACTGCCCTTATTGGAACTATAACAATATAACTGCCTGGTGTTTCACTGCCCTTATTGGAACTATAACAATATAACTGCCTGGTGTTTCACTGCCCTTATTGGAACTATAACAATATAACTGCCTGGTGTTTCACTGCCCTTATTGGAACTATAACAATATAACTGCCTGGTGTTTCACTGCCCTTATTGGAACTATAACAATATAACTGCCTGGTGTTTCACTGCCCTTATTGGAACTATAACAATATAACTGTCCTGGTGTTTCACTGCCCTTATTGGACTATAACATATAACTGCCTGGGTGTTTCACTGCCCTTATTGGACTATAACAATATAACTGCCTGGTGTTTCACTGCCCTTATTGGAACTATACAATATCTGCCTGGGGTGTCGCACTGCCCTTATTTGTTACTTGAGCCATTTTTGCTTCAATTAATCATATGAATATGTTTTTTAACACAGAGATTGTAAAAAAAATGGCTTTTTTATTTTATATATTGTCAAATGTACAAATAATTCTTCAGTCATGATAGTGGCGGCACTAGGGTATATGTTTATATTTGATCTGTAAAAAGTTAAAATAATTTAGATATAGAAACAAAATATCATGTTAAAATTTAAACTGAAACCTCCATCCACAAAAATAAAGAAATACACATATAATAAAACCAAGAATTTGTAAAATAGTACCTTATACAGAATTACTGGTTGTATGGTAAATGGGATGGTATAGTGACAGAGTATACAGTTACTTTAATATTTATCACACCACTTGTTTTTACATCATGTTAAATGTCTATCTTTTCTTTAACAGAGTTATTTAATGAGTTATCTTAATTATGTTGTGTTTTTATTAGCTCACCTGAGCCAAAGGCTCAAGTGAGCTTTTCTGATCACAATTTGTCCGTTGTCTGTCGTCGTCGTCGTAAACTTTTCACATTTTCATCTTCTTCTCACGAACCACTGGGCAGATTTCAACCAAATTTGGCACAAAGCACCACTAGGTGAAGGGGATTCAAGTTTGTTCAAATGAAGGGCCACACCCTCTTTAAAGGGGAGATAATTGAGAATTATTGAAACTTTGTTGGTATTTTTCAAAAATCTTCTTCTCAAAAACTATTCGGCCTGTAAAGCTTAAACTTTTGTGGAGGCATCCTTAGGAAGTGTAGATTCAAGTTTGTTCAAATCATGGTCCCCGGGGGTAGGGAGGGGCCACAAGAGGGGGGTCAAGTTTTACATAGGAGTATATAGAGAAAATCTTTAAAAATCTTCTTCTCAAAAACTATTAGGCCTGAAAAGCTCAAATTAAAATGGAAGCATCCTGAGGTAGTGTAGATTCAAGTTTGTTCAAATCATGGTCCCCGGGGGTAGGGAGGGGTCACAAGAGGGGGATCAAGTTTTACATAGGAATATATAAAGAAAATTTTTAAAAATCTTTTTCTCAAAAACTATTAGGCCAGAAAAGCTCAAATTAAAATGGAAGCATCCTCAGGTAGTGTAGATTCAAGTTTGTTCAAATCATAGTCCCTGGGGGTAGGGTGGGGCCACAAGAGGGGGGTCAAGTTTTACACAGGAATATATAGAGAGAATCTTTAAAAATCTTCTCCTCAAAAACTATTAGGCCAGGAAAGCTCAAATTAAAATGGAAGCATCCTCAGGTAGTGTAGATTCAAGTTTGTTCAAATCATGGTCCCCGGGGGTAGGGAGGGGCCACAAGAGGGGGATCAAGTTTTACATAGGAGTATATAGAGAAAATCTTTAAAAATCTTCTTCTCAAAAACTATTAGGCCTGAAAAGCTCAAATTAAAATGGAAGCATCCTCAGGTAGTGTAGATTCAAGTTTGTTCAAATTATGGTCCCCGGGGGTAGGGAGGGGTCACAAGAGGGGGATCAAGTTTTACATAGGAATATATAAAGAAAATTTTTTAAAATCTTTTTCTCAAAAACTATTAGGCCAGAAAAGCTCAAATTAAAATGGAAGCATCATCAGGTAGTGTAGATTCAAGTTTGTTCAAATCATAGTCCCTGGGGGTAGGGTGGGGCCACAAGAGGGGGGTCAAGTTTTACACAGGAATATATAGAGAGAATCTTTAAAAATCTTTTCCTCAAAAACTATTAGGCCAGGAAAGCTCAAATTAAAATGGAAGCATCCTCAGGTAGTGTAGATTCAAGTTTGTTCAAATCATGGTTAAATAATAGTGTATTTTCCATGCTGTATTCTTTTATATAAGTATTTTGATATAAAGTTAAATATATTGTTCATGAGAAATATATTAATTGTACTTGTATTTAAAAGCTAATTTTTAATGTAAATCCTGCTGTATTCTATAATTTCTATTTGCCATTTCCCGATTACAGTATTCGGCCTATGCATTTTCTCTCTTTTGAGATTGGTAGATTGCATGATGAAAATTTTTTTTAAAATTATTTCATTGGTTGAAATGCTGTAAGAAAAGGTAACGGAATAAGCCGAGGCTTGTCGAAACATCAACCTTTTACGGTACATAGAAATACTTACAAATTGTTTAGTGAAAAGCATCGGTAGGAAGTATAGATTTCAGTTTGTACAAAACCTCCCTCCCCTGCACTCACTTCAATACTGAACTCATTTCGGCTTCTACCTAGCAAGTTGCTCAGGTGAGCGATGTGGCCCCTGGGCCTCTTGTTTGCTTTATTCTGTTCAGACATGTTTTTTTTGTACTGACAATTGACAAGTATTGTTTACCTGTACTACAAGTTATATAATGATTTAGTGACCTTATATGTATAAAATTTATATTAGGCAACGTGATGGCGGAGCCCAATATGAATTTTAATGACTCCATATATTTTCATATAAGGTCACTAAATCACTGTGTAATGAATTTGTCCCATCAAAGATCTTGATCTTCAAGATCTCAAAACATAGTTACATTTGCTTTGACGACGCTATTGTGGCTGCAGACTGTTTACATAGGTTATAGAGGACGTAAACGCTACTAACCAAATACTTTTTAGGAACAAGGGAGATAATCACTAGTGACCTAATATAACCCACTATTAGATTACTAATTGACCAATGGGAATAAAGGATTTATAGCCGAGATTGGATCAATGTTATTATTCAGCTGTAAGTTTTATAATTGCTGTATTGTTGTTTATTTTGTTAGGTTTGTAGAGCCTCTAAGCAGTTTCTAAAGTTGATGACAAACAGAGCAGTAATTAGAATACAGGACATCAACCCTATGTTGTTTAATTACGTTGAGGAGTTAAATGAGGTCAAGGTAAAATGATTTAAATTAAATTAAAATTTTTAAAAACAATTGTATTTCAATTCATTTTCTTGTGTTTAAGCTTGACTGTGCAAAGTAGAGAAAATATTTGATCACACTCTTTCAGATTGGAGTGCCATTTTTGACAACTGTTGAAAGATTGGAAGGTATGATGCTTTTATTCTGTCCATCATTCAGTCTGCCAATCTGTCCCTATGTATCTCCTATATATTCTTACATAGATTTTATTGAAATTTGGTATTGATGTAAACCAGCATGCAAGGATGGGTCATAAAACATGCTTAGTTATGGATCTGAAATGTTAAGGTCTAGAGGCCAAATCTTGAAATTTTTGCAGTGTATTTCTTGTCTACTCTTAATTTCCTACATGAATTATAATATAAATTGATAATGTAACCAGCTTGAAGGATGTTGCATGAACCATGTTTTGTTACGTAGGTGAAAGGTCAAAGTCATGAGGTAAAATTTTAGAATTTCTGTGTGTATTTTGTGTCCACTCTGTATCTCCTAAATTTCCACATGGATTTTTAAAAAACTTGGTAAAATGTAAATAAGTATGGAAGCTTGCTCACTTTTTGTCTTGTTCTTTTACAGAAATTACGAGAAGAGTTATTAATAATGAAGAAGTATTTGTTAATTTGTGCAGATGCTATGGACAATAAGTATTTGTTACTCCTGAGAAACAGACAACATTTTGTAGAGAGTTCTGATAATTACTCTATGAGAGATCTACTGGATGTTCAGTCTGATACTCTACTGAGTGAATTAATTCAAGTACATTCCACATGGGCACAGCATATAAAAACAGACTGTCAGGTAATTATTTGTCTCTCTAAAAAGGAGGCCAAGGTTGCCAAATGATCCAAAGGGCATGTTTACTAACCACAGCTCGTTTCATCACTTTGGTTTGAATCCCACTTGGAGATAGTTTTGCCAATGGTATTCTGGTTTCCTCTACCATACCAGAACTGACCCCCTTGATATAAGTGAAAGAATCTTGACTGGGGTGTAAAACACCATTACTCCACTCTCTCTTAATAAAGGTAAAAGAAATACTAGTATGTCTGAAAAATGTTTGTGTGAACCAGATTTTACAACTGATAATGTAATGTACAAGGCCTAATTATCTTGTATTCATTTAGTCTTTCACATAGTCAAAAACATAATAAAATATACACACAGAATGACAGAAATTATTATAGATATTTTTATGAGTATCTTTGTGGGGTAGAAAATAAACCTCAAATTGATTATTTCAGTTTGACTGAAACATTTTACCCTGTAGATTAGATTAACATATCCTACATAGAATCATAATTTAAAAAAAATTCTGCCATTTAAATTCCGTTTGTTTTTAAATATGATTTACATAGATATCCATTCCAAATTTGCAAAATCTAACTTTGTTCTTCAATGTTCTCCATAAACATAAACATGAAAACCACTTGACCTAAATTTGGTTTATACATACATTGTATAAGCAGAAAATATCACTATTCATTCTAAAATTTCAGTATAAACATGTGAAATACCTTGAAAATTTTCTAAATTTTAGAGATCCAGCAGTCTTTTTCTCAATAGATGGCTTCATTTTGACAATAAGTTGGCATCATGTGATTGTCTATTTATAGCATATAATTAGGGGTCATCACTACATGTACCTTGTGATTAAAAGTAACAAAATCTTTTGATAAAAGGAGGAAATTTCCCTCTTTTTGATTTGCAGCCTTTCATTAAAAGGAAATGGCAGAAATATTTTCATAGTATAAATTACATTGGACTTTTAGGAGGTTATTTTTGTCTAATAACTCCAAGAGTTGCATGTGATTTCTGTTTTGTGCAGACAGGATAAGGTAAACGTTTAAGATTTTTCCTTTTTGGATTTCAGCGTTGCCAGGCTAAGGGATTTATTTGTGAGTTGTGCAATGAACAAGAGATACTGTTTCCATTTGATAATATTGCTGTAGTGTGTTCCCAGTGTTCCTGTGTTCTACACCGGTAAGTCTTCATATTTTATGTCACAGTATCTAGCGCATGTTGGTCAAAAACACGTTTTCATGGAATATATGAGAGAAAAATCACAAGAAATAAAAAAGCTGAGTTTTTTGGAACCTTTTTCATGATGTCATAACAGCATAAAACTTCACTTTTAAGATTTAAAAGAAACTCAAAATATTATGTTTACCGTAAATCTTTCATTGTTTTGTATACGTAATATGGCATGAAAGAACAAAACTCTAAATACTTACAGTTTTCCTTGAAAGACAATTTTGGGTTTTTTCATTGCGCATCAAATCCATGCATTCAGGGGAGACTTGTGTGTGTAATTGCTCAAATAGTAGCACACTTTGATGTTGTCTACACAAAAAGTTAACTGACCTTGATATAAAGTTATCTCTCTTTGATAATAAAGGTAAAGGAAATTAATGATATTAGAATGTAGACATGGTATAACAAAACTGTCATATTTAGCTATTTTCGTTGGAGATTTTGAATCCCTTAGATTCGCAAATATATTTTGAATAATTGTAAATATTTTATACATCAAGATCATAAAACATTGATTAATATTGTAAAAATATACTTTGTTTTGTGTATTTTCAAGATTCCGATGCTAATATTTGAAATAACTGAAAAGAGAAAACATTTTGGGGAATTTTTTTCAATATTTTCACTGGAAAATTTGAAAAAATCATGGGAGTAGGGGTTATTTTTTATTTTCAAATCCAATAATACCCTGGTGACCTATCAGTTTTTCTTTGTTTTTGTGAAGTACATATGCTGGTTGAACTTTTAGCAGATTTTTATAAGATTTCCAGAGGTAGATTTTTTTGTACATGAAAATGTATCAAAATTTTGAGAAAAAGACGGTAAAATGAGCACTTTCTCAGATCTATTTTTTACCAATTATTTTAATAAATATGCATTGAACTGCCAACTTTGACATTTTTGAACATGTTAAATATAGGTATGATGTATTGTTGGTGTTTATAACATTTTAATTGATTTCTTGAGTTTATTTGAGGTTAATTTTTCAATTTATTCCAATTTTTGGGTAAAAATGCAAAATCCTAGAAATACTGCATATATTGAAAAAAGAGTTCTTAAAAAATCAAATGCGGTAAACTACTATTATTTTTGAATATTTTTGTTTGCATGTTCATATAGAACAAAAAGTAAAAAAAATTAGCTTTTTTTGAGTGGTGGTTCTATTTCATAGCATATGCCTTTAAAAGAGTGAGTTTACTACATTAATTTTTCCAGCCAAAATACAAAATCTACTTTTTGTCAAACCTTGCATTGTGATATTTGTTTTAGAAAGGAAATTTAACTATTAAATCTGCTAAAAGGTAATACTTTGTTTCCTTTTTATCACATAAATTTACAAACATATTCCTTTATATGGTATTTTATATATTTTTTATACTTGTAGACACTGCTTTGCCAAGAAAGGCGCTGAATGTCCAAGATGTGAGAGAAGAAATAAAAGAAAGGCTAATTAATTGATTAACTAAAGATTTAAATTAAATGTGTAAACCAGTTAATTTTGTATAGGCAAACTGCAAGTTTTGTGTATGTACATTTCAAGAGAGATTTTAAAATGCAATGATCTAGAACTTGACATGAAAGCACAATTGATTAAAACAAACAATTTGAGGGAAGGAATGATTTAAATTTTTGTTTAATTAACTATATCCATGATGATTTTATGATATTGGTTTTCAATTGACAGTACAGTCAAACCTGTCTATAACAGTACAAGTCCATAACAACAACCTGTCTATAATGGTCACTTTGGCCTGGTCCAGTAACTGACCACTATAGACAGATTTTACTGAACTATTGTATCTGGTGTCATTGTTTATGAACATCAAAGTCAGTTGAATATTTATGGTAATGGTTACAGCTTTAATTTTGATATTGCTTTTTTATTACTTTACTTTTAAAGTAAATTTTTCAGATTTTCTGTAAAGTGGAATCTGCCTTAATCAACCACCTTCTGAACAAAAGTTTATGTTTTGATTAGACTAACAATGTTGATCACATTATCTTTACAAGTAGAAAATTTCATGATATGGTCATTAAGGGTCTATTTGTGAATAGATAAATTCACAAACATCAACTTACTAAAAGTTAAGCATGTATTTGAGATTGTCATACTTACTTTAAGTTACAACCTACAGAATTTTTATTACACTGCCATTTTAAAAACAAACACCTTGTGTGTGGTACAGCACATTCCAAACACAGACTGTGATCTTAAAGAAGTATTTTTATTCTTTATCAGTTTATGGTCTTCAACTTATAATTTGTTCATTTCCTGAAATTTTATGGAAAAATAGGTTATGTGGTTTTATATGTAAAGATAATGCTGTTTAAATATTTTTCCTTATTTTTTTATCCAATTTTTTAAAATACACAATGTCTGTGTTTAAAACTACAGTTTTTGGTTTATCTAAGTGCACATATACATATAATGTAGAATTTAAAAATCTATTTGTAGATATTTTTGCAATGGGAACAATTTTCTAAGTTCAAGATTAAATTGGTTTACATCTAGCCAAATTAACAGTTATCTTTGATAGAGTGCCCTAAAATCAGCTCAACATTGGCATGTTTTCTTATGTTTACTCTTACTTCAGTCTTCACAGGCTTTGTAACATTAAATAATGGGAATTTATAGAAAATAGTAGAGACTGGTTAAACACACCAATTATACATGTATTTTGTTTTGCTGAGACTGAAAAATATACACATGTTATATTCTATAACTGCCTTGTATATAGTTATATTAATACACCGTGATTTTGGAAGCAAGGTTTTCAAGATGGCTTGTTGAAATTGTTTAACAAAACCTATCATCATGTCTCTACAAACCTCGGTACTACTTTCTTGATGTATCATATTGATAATGCAAATTTTAATTATTCTAGTCAAAAGATTTTGTATCTACCTGTGAAGTCCAAATAGGCTTCATCTGCTTAAGACATGATTCATACCATATGATATGGGTTTTTATCATTTCCCAAGAAAAATTATGGTAATTATTTTCCAATAAAATGATGCTAATATGTAAAGGGAACATGTGAAATAAACCAATTTTAATGTATATACCATCTTTCTTATTCATTTCATTTATTTCCACTAAAAAAATAATTACACTTTTTGTGTTGCTTAAAGATTTACAGGGGACTTTTCAGTATGCTATGACGTCTGTGCCTGTGGTCAAGTTGGTTCCCAGATGATAACTGCTGTTATATTGATCAGATTTCGATGAAATTTCAGTATACTTATAATCAAAATACCCAAATTTACGTTTGACAGGTGAAAAAATCAATACATTAAATGAGGTTACTGCATTCTGATTGGTCAATTGTCTCCAGATAACTCCTAAAATATTGATAGGATTTCCATGAAACTTGTCCAGTTCTTTAGTCAAGTGAAATGCGAGGCAAAATTTGTGTATAACTAATTAGGTTATGCAATATGATTGATTGATAGTTTCCAGACAATATCTTTCATAATAATAATAAAATGTCCATGAAGCATGTTCCATATATGTATTTATCAAGTACCTTGGTAAAGTTCAACGTAAGACAAATCACTGAATAACTAATTAGGATACTGCAATCTGTTGACTTGTCCAGTTTCCAGATTATAACTGCTGCAATAGTGACTGGATTTCATGGACGCTTGTTTAGTAATACTCCAGATCCTCGATCAACTTCAGTACTTAACAAAATTAACACACAACTGATGAGGACACGGTGTATTTATACATGTACATGTACTGCCAGGGGTTCATCCTTTTTCCGTTTTACTACTTTGATGGTGATGGCGATGTCAACCTAGGCCCCCTGTGTATTCAACCAGTATGTGACATTGTAGTGATTGCTGGGATCTATTTCTATCGTTGAGAGTATGCATACTTTATGAGGATAATGCAGTCTGGCCGATGTTTTCTAGATGATAACCACTGTAATATTGGTAGTTGGAGCTAGCTGAGCTGGAGGTGCACGTGTTTAATTTTAATAACAAGTTTCAAAATTTTTACTTTGCTTTGGAATTGTGATTTGGACATGGATTGGTATGTTTTGGTTGTCCAGATTACGGCAAACTCGATCAGTATACCTACGAGTATTACTTGACCACCTTGATTAAGCTTGACGTGTAGAGAATTTTTCTGTATAATTGATGAGTATATTGCAGAGTAATTAGTCAGTGAATTCCCAATAACACTTGTAATATTAATGTGTAATATAATGTTAAATATGATTTTTGTGTTCATACATATGCTATAAACACATAAGGTATAAAAATAAAATGAGCTTTAGGACGTCAAGTATATCCAGGATAGTTTTAGATACAGAGACACCGTACTTATCAACACTATTGTGATGGCGACCATACTACTTTTGAGGGCCTTGATAAGCCTAGACTTGCAATATCCAAGAGGCAACAATTGGGAATGAAGCAGCTTGCGTCGTTGTATAAAATTAAAATAGAATGAACAAGCTCTACCATAGGTATTCATCGGGAAACAAAATAACAGAACCTGGAGAAGCAAATATATTGCAGCTTAAAAGGATAGTTGGCAACAGAAAGAAAACAGTCACATAGCTTTAAATATAGCCTTTTATTGGTGTTACGCGAGTTATATAAGTCCAAATATGAAGAAGAAATTGTGGAATTATCCTTTATTTTGATATCACTAGTATAGATTCTGCGAATGTGAGAGTATAAATAAAAACAAATGCAAAAGTCTACGTCATTGTAAAGTCCAAAGTAAAACTTTTGAGAGATTGAACGTCATCGACTGTAAATATCAATGACATAGTGGCAGATGTAACAAGGTTCTGCTTTATATGGATAAAGAAACAAATCGGTATGCAATAATGTACAGTTTGCTTAATATGAGACTGTTCTATCAACCTCGAAAATTGCAGTTCTTTTTTATAAAATCCCTAACCATATCCCACATATCTTATCATTGTGCTTCCTGGATAAGCGCTAAGGCCATTGTTTGAAAAAATGACGACACCGCTGTTTGATACCGCAAAATTAGAACATGTTTCATGATAATTACTATTCAAGCGCAATCATTATGAAACATGATTTGTAAGAGAACTATCATATCGCCTACCAACATGATTCTACTATATGAACTTATGTTCTAATATTCATAGTTATGTTTACGTTTGTTTTACACGTTATCATTAGAGGTTTTGTGATCCGTACACAAGCACTTAGATACCCCAGCAACAGAATATATGTAGTAAACTACATAAAATCACCGATTACAGGCTACAATATCAGTGAGTTCGGTGAAGGCCGAGATAACAAGACAGGATAAAAAATGGAGTGTTTACAAGATAAAGTAGTTATAATAACAGGTAATTTATTTAACAATAATTTTGTATTTAAAATATTTCTATGTGCTTGATATCTACAATTCTCCAGCAGGATAAAGGTGTTATATAGCGACATGGAACCTTGGTTTGTGTTCTAACTAAAAAGTATCAGTAATGAGTATTTAGAAAAAGATTGACTACTCCTATTCAGAAGAAGCTGGCTACATTTTAAACGTGTCTATCTATACAATATTGCAAATAATTTTAGGGGTCTAATTACTGTGATTGGTCTGTGGTACCTGCATTGTATGCAGCATTGTACACTAGTATAGTCTTGACGATCACTATAAGTGCGAACTTACAACGTATATCATATCCATAAACCTAAGCTTATAGAAAGTTTTAAGGCCATCATCACAATATTATATATTATGTAAGTATTACGTCTGCTATGTATATATTAGAAGTCCCATAAATCTATGTTTCTTTTATTCTCAATTAAGATTACACAAGTAACTAGAGAAGCCTTAGATGCTTACCCTTACAGAGTACCTGACCCCACTTTCCTTTATTGTTGAAGTTTTTAAATAATATGTCAGTTTCTAAAGTTTTTACTTGTCTCAGTGATTTTAAATGGAAATGGATTTGTTTGTATTTTATATATTTACATTTACACATACCACGATCACACCGCATTGATATAATCACAAACAAGCATACTAATTCATGTCCAAGACAAAAATCCAAACACAAAGAAAAACCTTTGAAGCTGGCAAATTGGGTTAAACACGTGAGCTTTTAACAGGAAGAGAAATCGAATTCCCAGGAAAAATAAGCCTCTCATGTTCAGTTAGTTACACCCGTCACGTGTGAAATTGAAATTGGGAATGAAAGGATCATTGTACTATGGAACGTCTAATATATCCAGCGTAATTTTGTATACAGAGACATCATACCTATCAAATATTTTGTGAAGATGACATAAAACTTTTTAAGGGCCCTGGTAAGCGTTTGCTTGCAATTTCCCTTGGTCAACAATTTATTTGTTAGCAGATTGCTTCGTTTTATACAGTTCCTGTAGTGATAAAAGGCTCTAAAACAACCTTTTTATTGTGAAACAAATACATCAAAATAAAAAACAGACATACTAATCCATGTCCGAATCACAATCCAGAAGCAACAAGTGACAAGTTAGGTTAGAAAAGGAAAGTTGACAATAGAAAAATTAAAGCTAACCGTTTGTCATACAGTTTAATTGAGGTATAAGTATAGATATGAATATAAATAAGTATATAATTTAAATAATAATATAGTACCTAATATGAAGCAGAGCTTTAAGAATCAGTCGTATCTCACTAGGATAGATTGAAATTAAAATCTGATTTAAACTATATTATAATCATGTAAATCTCTTGTATCTATTCAGGTGCGGCGTCTGGTATTGGTGAAGGTACTGCATATTATTTTTCAAAATTTGGCTGCAAACTATCCTTGGTAGATAAAAATTCCGAGCATTTGGAGAAAGTAGTTTCTACATGTCGATCAAAAAAGCCAGATTGTCAGGTAAGAGACACTTTAATTTACTGATTTCAAGTTCAACTAAGCTGAAATATGACAGATATAGTAAAAAAGGATGTAATAAATTCAGTAGGCAATACTTTTTATTGTAAGAAATATGCTATTGTCTAAATTTGCTGCTAGCACAAATCTGAAATCTTCAAAAACTAAGATATCTTCCCTAATGCAATATAGGTTATGCAATACATTTTACATGACGTTAATTATAAATCATAAATTACTAATATACCAATACATCTTATTCTTAAAATCGTCTTTACACCATATGTGTAATATTGTTAACACATCAAAGGAGAAAACAACAGACCTGAGTGAGATTCGAAACTAGGCAGTGATTTAGTAATTAATTGTTTCATTTAAAACAATGTTTAAACTTTGAAATAATATGGAAAAAAACCTTCTCAGATGTTAAGCTCATGTCTGTTGAACTGACTTCCAAATTGATATTCCGACACGGAAACACATGGTTATCACAAAACTGGTTCAACAAAATTTCAAAATTTTACAAAATGCTCATGGCTTTTTATTTTTAAAGCTGGCGGTATACATCGCAGTTTTGTCGGACAACATGCGTACGTTTTGAAAGATTACCATGGCAATAATCTTTAGCTTTAGACCGATCAGAGAATTCAAAATTAGCTATCTAAATATTTTTTTTAATTTTAAATACACAGGTAACATCAACTGTTGCTGACATAACACTGGACGGAGACAGACAACATATAATTGAAAATACTATAAAGGCATATGGACGAATAGATGTTTTAGTGAGTTTAAAGTTTTGGATTTTTACATATTTTGTAACAAATAGCCATAATATCTGATAAATATTTTAACATATTATATATTAGGAATTGAAAGGGACCCGGAGCTTCAAAAGTACCAGATATTTTTGATTGTGTCATTATATAGCGACATTTTTATTTAGCAATCTAAAAGTGATGTTTATTTTTTGTCACATTTCGTTGGTTTCTTGTTTGCTTTTTGTTGTTCTAGCTTTGTCAGTCGAAATGTCTTCTTGTTAGATTGCTTGTAAGTTTGGTCAGCTTATTTAATTTCACCTCTTCTACTTGGTTTGCCATTCAGACTTTGATTTCTTTAATACCATTATAACTCCTTTAAATTTGCAGCACTAGTTTGACGTTTCAAAATAACATTTGTAAAATTAAACTGGAATAATATGTAATTCTCAATGGACAGAAAATTGTGGAAATTTAAATGTTTTAGATGTTGAAATGAGACAAATATAAGGACAATAGTGTATTTTACAAAATTCCATACCATACTTCGTAATTTATTTGATGTGACAAATAAACGTTTGCATAAACAGCCGCATTGATGCTTTGATTATTACTTGAATTGTTGTCAACAGATAACAACCACAATAAAACAATTGTAGCAAAGTAAGTACAATTTATACATGTATTTTCAGATAAACAATGCTGGTATTATATCGGTCTCATTAACAACTGAAACGGATGAAAAAACAATTGACAAATTGTTTGAAGTTAACACAAAAAGCCATGTCGCTCTAACTAAACTCGCCGTTCCTTACCTGAAGACGACGAAAGGTAATTGGTTTACACAAGTATTATGTTAGTATATTGAATGTATTTACTGATCTTTTTTTGCAATTTTAGATCTACTCTAAATATTCAATAAATTCTCTAAATCCTTTCTCAAGCAAAATGCTCCAACAATTTCTATAAGAATTTGGATTAAGATACAATCTAAATATTGATGAAATTCACAAAACATACTTTGATATGTATATAACGCTAGCATAACATCTGTCAATTAACTTTTCCTTTTTGTGTTTCTTATCTTGAAAAAGTTATTTTTACATTGAAAATTATTTGTTATTAATTAAGCTTTTAATATAGCGAGTATTGATTTAATGGGATCTCTACATGTATTCCCCGTTTTTGGGCTCACTGTCAGTTTTTAATACAGCAAATATTTCTAAATGTCACCTAGAAGCGTAAACTAGAAGTTGCAGAGAGGTTAATTAAAATTTAATGTTAAATATGCACTATCTATGCCAGACAGCACACGTCAGAAGAAGAAACATAGCAATAGCAGAAGAAATTATTGGCCATGGACTACTGTTTGATACGGATTTATCTTAACTTATTAAACTACATATTTTGTCTTAAATAGAATGGTTACTTTTGAAAGTACAAATATGTACACATATTTCAGAAACCAATGGAATAAAAATAAGAATCAATGTCGTAAATTTCGTTACAAAAGTGATTACATAAAATATATAGTGATACATTTATATTATTCCGTTGCAGGAAATATTGTGAATATGTCAAGTTATTCGAGTCAACAGGGGGTAGGTTTATCTATAAACATAATATATACCTTCATCATGAATCAGGCGATTTAAATAGAAGTTTTTAGACAATGAACCGACATCGGGGTTAGACTTGTATTGGTCACGTTAGCGTGATCAGTTTAACATACCGAAAAAATACGACAACACCAATAAATTACTTAAAACGTTTTAGAAACCTAGGCTTATCAAGGCCTTCTAGAGGTTTAATGGCGTCATGACAATATTCCTAATAAGTATGATGGTTCTGTATCCAAAATAGATATATTTAGCGTCTCCTAGTTCTTTCCATGCTTCTTTCATTCCAAGTTTTTATTACACATGTAACAGGTGTAGCTAGCTCAACAGGAGGTGCTTAACTTTTCGGAGCATCCGGTGTTACTTCCCTAATTTTTGCTTTGCTTTGGAATTGTGATTTGGGCATGTATGGGGATGTTTGATTTTCAAACTATATATCGTGATGTCGTAAAATTAATTTAGGTGTCTTGATCACAAATTATAAATGGTACCATTTAAATAAAGAGCCTTCATTAGTCGTTTCACATACAAATAAATCCATGGTCATTCCACACAGGAACATTAGCCCAAGATGGCAACATGGTAACGTCAACCTATTTTAAACATGTGTGTCATCTTACATGATATAATCAAAAACAAACATAAACAATTGAAAGGAAACAGGATCGTTAAACATAAGAGTTATTTCCCTGTTCAAATTCAAATTCCAAATTCAAAATAAATCTGTTATTGAAGCAAGCGGTTCATATATAAAATGGAGTGTTGTGATATAATCATAAACAATAATATTAATCAATGTCTGAATCACAATTCAGAACTCCTTTAATGTTGCTTAATATTTATTGCTATCGTTTCATGGTGTGTTATTCTATTGGGACATTCGTAAAATTAAAAAAATATACAACATTTAAAGTTTATAGATAATATGATCTAATTTTATAGATGTCTTCGTTTGGTGTTTACTGCATGACAAAGGCAGCACTTGATATGTTTACAGAGGTACTTGCAGTAGGTAAGGATTATTTCAATAGTGAATATCACCCAGACGATACTTATCCTACTGGAGCAACCGACCTGACTTCCATGGCGAAGCTTCAGATGTCTCTTATAAATCTTTAATTTGGTGAACATGGCAAAATATCTATCCTATTAAGTATGAAGTAATCAAAATAATAAAATTAAATAATAAAAAACAGACATACCAATCCATGTCCAAATCACAATTCAAACGCAAAATTGAAGACTCATAACACGAGAAAACTGAGGCTGGGTGCTCCGGAAGGGTAAGCAAATCATGTTTGGTTAGCTGCACACGCCTCTTATAGAATCAAAATTTAATGAAAAGAACATAAAATTATGGACGTCAAATATATCAAGGTTATTTATGAACAATATTGAGATGACTTTTATAGAACTTTTTAGAAGACCTTGATAAACCTAGGCATGCAGTTTTCTAAAGCTATCAATTTGTTGATAAGTATCTTGCTGCGTTGTATAAAATTTCTGTAGTTGAAACAAGATCTAACATAGCGTAGTGATTGTGACATCACGTTTGCATATAGATTCAAACGTATATTTTCATTGACGATATAGAAAGGAACTTGAAAAATTGATCCAATCTTTTATTTCGAGCTCACTGGGATAGATGACATTCACACAATCCCCACATTTAGTTTTAGATTTAGATATATTGGTTTATAAAGTTGAATATTTCTACTGAAATGATATTATAAGGTACTGCGAAATTCTGCTTCATACGAATAAAAAACAAAGCAAGCTTCGATGCACAGTTTGTACCTATTGGTAAATCGATTTTGGTGTTGAAAATTACACCACCTAACACAAAAATATGCTATCTATCAAACAAACATTTGTTCAATTTTATATCTGTCTTTTATATTTTAGAACTTGGCCCATTTGGTGTGAGAGTTAACTCGGTGAAGTATGTGTATATGCACACACACACACACACACACACACACACACACACACGCGCGCGCGCGCGCGTTTCATCAACACTGAAAAATAATTAAGATGATTTTGATAAACGATTGCCAAGTGTAATAGCTGTGTGTATAAAGTCAGACATAATATAACGTTGAATACACGCAATTGTATTCAATAGCAGGAGACTGGACATTCCAGCCTGGCAAGTAAAGCAGTATCGTATGCGTAAATATCTCTAAGCATATACGGGTTTCCCTAAAAATTGTAGGGATCGTTCTGATTTCCGTATGTTTTTAATGATAACATACCACGTATCTTTTAACTATTTTTTAAAATGTGTTTCAACGTTTTTGCAAATATTATAGTATTTCTATTTCATTTTAAGAACAGTGAAAATTATAATGAACATGCATTTTCTCTGCCACTGAAAACTAAGAATGCGATTAATAAATTTGTTAGTTTCAAAATTATTACTTTCCATTTGGATTTTAATTTGGACATGGATTGTATGTTTGGTTTTGATTTGTAGAAACTCTGAAATTTCCTATGTCCTGGTTTATTTATTGTTAGTGTATTAAATATCGTATTTATTTAACCCTTTTTGGCACATTTATAATGACAGGTCCTTACATGTAGCTTTTACTGCAAAATAAACACGAAAATTCATTCAATTATGTTATGGTTCAATGTGACTGAACATTAAAATTTTGTAGTCCATTTTAGAACAAATTTAGAAGAAACAGTTATTCTACTAAAAAGAAAGTTTGGTGATTTAAGGAAACGGTATAATTTTTGCTATTTATTGATATATAAATATATAGTTATACATGTATTTTTATAGTCCGGGTACAATCCGCACACCAATATGCAGAGGTTTTTTAAATGAAGACCAATATGAAAATGTAAGATACAAGAAATATAAGCATTGCTATATCCTTTTATAAGATAATGTTTTCATACTTGAATTCTGTTATTTTAAATCCTAACCTAATAATCTTAATAGCTATAAATTCGTTTTACTTTTCATATAATGTAAGACAACATATTGCAAAAAGGATCTTGCTTAATTGGACGACTAGAGCTTATAGTATACTATTAATAAGTATGACGTCTCTGTATCCAAAATTTCCCTGCATATAATTGACATCCAATAGTTCAATGTTCCTTTTATTTCCAACTTTGATTACACACGTGGTTGGTGTAGCTAGCTAAACAGCAGGTCCCGACCGTTTCTTGAGCACCCGACTTTCCTGGTGCAATTTCACGTGTTTAACATAAAGTATCAACTTTAAAGTTTTTAATCTGTTTGTTTTGTATATGGATTGGTATGTTTGATTTATGACGACATAACCGTGTCTTGAATTAAAATCATAAAACAAAACTTAATCAGACAGTTTGATCTTGGAAACGCTACCTTATTGAAATTAATCTTATAGGGAATTAAGAACAATCAAATCAAACTGCTCCTTAATTAAAAAAATAAAATGTGTGTGTTTATGTCCTTACGATTTTTAATGTTCATTTATACTTCTCCAGCTTATGAAAGATCAAGTCCAGTATCATCCAATAGGAAGAGTTGGTCAGCCTGAAGATGTTGCCAAATGTGTTGCCTTTCTAGCATCCGACATGGCGTGTTTTGTTACTGGTCAACATTTGATGGCTGATGGAGGAAGACACTGCCTGCATATTGGAGATAATATCAAGTCATAGAACTGATGA
This sequence comes from Anadara kagoshimensis, assembly GCA_021292105.1. Lineage (NCBI taxonomy): Eukaryota > Metazoa > Mollusca > Bivalvia > Arcoida > Arcidae > Anadara > Anadara kagoshimensis. Next base: position 47,178,869 of record CM037864.1, read on the forward strand.
GTTTTCACTTTGTCAAAAACGAAAAACTGACTCTTTTAAATGTTTATGAAAGACATATTAGTTATACATTTGTTTAGGTTTAGCTCGCAAATCTTCTTTTCAAACATACTAGTGGCAACGGATGTAGTATGTCGCTTGAATAAAGCACCTGAAGATTGTATAATGCAAAATAACACTGAATGTCAGAGATTTAACCACATGTTAAGATGATTTACAAATTAAGTCACTTACCAAAGTTTATACTTTTATTCTCTATTTTTCCTCTTCCATGTTGTATATCAAACAATAGATAATGTACAGCAAGTACACAAATAGCCGAAAACAGCAGCGTTGGACTTAATGTTAAATTGATTTTAAAACAAGGTGTCCTGAAATAAATATCTGGATTCTCAAAGCATTTTAAAAATTTAGTTGAAAATTCTGTTCTGTATGATGTCCACATTAACACTGTATAAGCTTCATCGGTGTGTATACTAGTATTTAAATAATTCTAATATAATAAATTTGTCCGTAAACTTTCATTTTGTGTCCTTTATGTAATACCTGCAAGGTTGTTTCTGACTGTATACTATAAAACGGAAAAACCATCGTTACTTGATTTTACCGACAGCATGAACATTTCCAATTAATTCTCTGATACAGCTTCATTTCTATAGTGGACATTCACATATGTTAACTTATGTTGCCAGTTTGCAAATTTTACGATGCTTTGTGATTTGGACATGGATCGGTATATTTATTACTGATTCTGGTTAAGCTTTTGGATTAAGGAATCTGGGTGGGCGTCTTGTGTTTCGATTTGATCCGTTGTAACAAAGATAATCAAACTTTAACCTGAAAAATTGATCGGTTCTTAAAAGAAGTATTATTAAGCGTAAAGAGAGCTAAACAGCCCAAGTAAAAAACTTCAGCGTAGATAGGAAGTTGATTTTGTATTATTCCGCCGTTCGTTCATTTTTACGTGTGATGGTACATTGTAATTCCATATTATACCAGTTTTAATTTTTACAGCACTAGACGGCCGTTTCGGAATACAATTCCTCATCAGTAGTGCTTGGACCAAAATTATGAAACCAAAATTTTTTGAAGATGTTGAAAACTTACCCAAAGGACCAAAATATATTTTACCAAATTAAGCTAAGGAAATACTTTGCATGAGGGAGTATACCTTAGTTTTTGAGAAATTTCAAATTTTAACTTTCAGGAAATTTAGACAATTATAATATATTTCTGACAATAATACAAAATTATTGCCTACTGAGTTGGTTATATCCTCGGGCACCAGCCACCAGCAGAGATATCGGCTCAGGGGTTTAAATTCCATATTATACCAGTTTTAATTTTTACAGCACTAGACGGCCGTTTCGGAATACAATTCCTCATCAGTAGTGCTTGGACCAAAATTATGAAACCAAAATTTTTTGAAGATGTTGAAAACTTACCCAAAGGACCAAATATATTTTACCAAATTAAGCTAAGGAAATACTTTGCATGAGGGAGTATACCTTAGTTTTTGAGAAATTTCAAATTTTAACTTTCAGGAAATTTAGACAATTTTAATATATTTCTGACAATAATACAAAATTATTGCCTACTGAGTTGGTTATATCCTCGGGGCACCAGCCACCAGCAGAGATATCGGCTCAGGGGTTTAAATTCCATATTATACCAGTTTTAATTTTTACAGCACTAGACGGCCGTTTCGGAATACAATTCCTCATCAGTAGTGTTTGGTACTCGATTCATCAATCGGACAAATAAATGATTCTATTGAAATTCTTAATTGTAGTAAATTGCATTTGATGTACCGTTATTTCTTAAAACAGTTTATAAAGCAAAAGTGTTCATCCGTGGTTTCTCGGATTTTAGTTTATCAGTACACTAAGCTTATGAGGACATGTAGTTTGTGACATCCTGCAAATATTTAATTATGAGATGAAAAGTAGAAATAGATTACTAGCAACGTCAAAATCACAGATAAACACTTTTGCTTATCAACTTTTTTAATGTTAAAGTGTATCAGATTCAAATGACTTGCAATATGGTAGTTGGAACAAGCTCTCTTCCATAGCTATATGAATACTGCCGCATCAGATCAGACCGGTCATAATAAAATCAAACATAATAATGTCCGAATCACAACCTAAAAGCAAAGGAAAACTTTGAAACTGACAAGTTAGGTTAAGCACGTGAATCTCCACCTCGGAAGTGAGGTCGGGTGCTACGAAAGGGTTAGCACCTCCACTTTAGCTAACTATATGAAAAGATAGTTTTTTTTAAAAAAAACTTCGCAAGGAATAACTCGAAATAAATGACCCAAATGAAAGACAGGATTACTCTAAAAGCTATATGGGCAGTTCAGCCCTAATTGTTGTCCCTTATAAGTATCAGTAAGTCCAGAATTGCTAGCTTCTTAAAATGTAATATGTCTCTGCTACATATGGTGTTCTAGTTATAGCGCACCATGCAGCTGATTATTGTGCCGTTTTGTCAGACATATTTTCTGAACACTTTATAAAACAAAAACAAAAAATAATCCTATTAATTTTAACGGAACATTATGCAAACGCTATTCGTTTTTACTAGTAAAGCATTTACACCCCACAGGCACATGCAGCTAAAGGGTTTTTACAAATAAGTGCTTCTTTGTCATTTACAGCTTTGGACATTTTTCACAAAGAAGTGTTTTTTGTCATTTGTAGCCTTAGACATTTATTTGAGATTCCGGGTATCTTATCTATTATGAGGGTGAGATCGGTTTTTCTGATTACAAATGTTGATAAAATAATTCCATCCAACACAGCATTATACATCTGAAATTTTGATTTATCATTTACCTTAAGGATCTGGTGCAGTTTCGTTTTGTACTGGATTACGTCTAACTGAATTTGCAATCTTTTATTTAACTAAACTTCGATTTTAGTAACTTACAGCAATTGTTGCACTGAATGTAGAAATGTGCAGTACATTTCATAGCTCTTATAAGACAGATTCTGCTAATGTTTGATAGAACTCATACTACCTCCAATCTTGTAGGCCAGATGACTTATCTTTAACCATCCACTGAAACTCTTAAAAACATGCAATAGCTACCATACTCTCATTATAATAGGAAAATGAGTAAAATCAAAAATGCACTCCCAATCAAAGCCTACACATTTAACAAATAATTTTGATAAGTTTTCGCTATACTGTAATTCAACTTTTTATTGTTGAATTTGAGCATAACGATTTGTAAAACAGATTATAGCTAGGTTCCTACAATAATGATTTAATATCATTTGCGAAACTTAACTTTAGGATTTAGTCGTCTAGTTTGCGACATTGTTATGGTGCATTCTATTCCTTATAAGACAATTTTATCTCAATCAATTTTATTTCTTGTTTTTATTCATTTTATTTTATTATGTATTTATTATTCATGCTGTCAAGTAGTTCTGTAAGACTAGAAAATTAGATATAAATGTTTTACATTTGTTTAGAGACATATTGTCCTCAAAACATCAAAAGAGACAGTTTGACTGAATTCGACAGCTAGCAAGTTAACATACCATATCGTTTACCTTGACATGATAATAACAAATGTGAACACAGAGTTTAATTAATAACAACCTCATCATCACTTGTGATGAATAAGTCAATAAAATCAAACACAAAAGTCTTAAACTGCTTTATATAATGAAGGCTAAAGAATTCGAGTTTCATGACTTAATATTGTCACCAGGATGTAAACAGTGTCTTCCTCCATCGCAATACAAATGTTGTCCGGTCACGAAACAAGCCATGTCAGAGGCTAGGAATGCGATACATTTGGCGACATCTTCTGGTTCACCGACCCTTCCTAATGGGTGGAACTGAACCTGATCCTTCATCATCTGTATAATAAACAAGACGATTCTGACAAATGTATGATAGACATAAATCATAACATGATGTAAACCATTGACCTCGTCGTCATTTATTGCCTTTTAGAATAGTTGGTTACTATGACCATTTTCAATGCGCATGCACCAAGATACTATACTATAAACATATATGATAATTGAAAAATGTGAAAGACTATTCAAGAAAATAGAACTATGACATAGTGGTCTCAATTTAGTGACGTCATGGGCCAACAAATTTATAGATCTAGACACTTAAATATACTAAGCTCGATGCGAGCTTTAAAGAAAAGTAAGGATTCATTTTAACGAACAGTTATATATAATATATAACATATCATTTAGTGTAATTTTGTATATAAAAAGGCACAATATTTTGAAGCGATATGCCTTCTTTTATTTAGTGTATATTTCTGTTAAGTCCAAAACTTTAAAGCTGAATAAAGATAAAAACTATTACGAACTTTGTCACATATGCAACTCTGAATATGATACAATTAACAAGACTAGCATTTCCTGCGTTATTTACCTGCTCATATTCTTCGTCATTTAGGAAACGTCTTGCTATCGCTGTTCGGATCGTACCAGGGCTAAAAATATAACATCAGTATGTTGATATGTCTTCGTACTTGAAAATCGTAATTGAAAGTTGAACAAATTGCCGATGGACATTGACAATTAAAACTGAAAACATATTTGTAGTTGATAACAGTTAGAACAATAATCCAGGCAAACATAATAACGATTCAGTGATATAATATTCATCAAGTCGACCATAATGATATCTTTAACTATTATCTTAATAAAAATAGACCACTTCAGTTCAAACCGCAATTCAGAAATGAAAGTTAAAACGTTAAAAATGGCAAAAGTTGAACAAAATTATATATCCGGAATAATTTTGGATAGAGAAAATTCATACTAACCAATAATAAGAAACATATTTTAGACAAATAAATAATACGGGTTTTAAAAACCGTATTAAGCATGGAACAACCATATAACGTATTTACCGTGTAGACGAGGAAAGCGTTTTTGATAAGAGATGTCATTGAATACGTTTGATATTCATTTAGTACAGATAATACAAATTGCAAAAACAATGTTTCCAGGTTTACCGTGGATATATTTAACGTCACATAGTTCAATCTACCTTTCACTCAATTTTACACACGTGGCGAGTTTAGCTAGCTTAACAGGAGGTGCTTACCCTTCCGAGCACCTGACCTCACTTCCCTGGTGATTTAGTCTAACTTGTCAGTATTAAAGTTTTTACTTTGCCTCTGGATTGTAATTGGGACATGGACCAGTATGTTTGATTTTGATTTGTAACATTTCTTCTGGATTATGTTTTCTGCCGATTTCAACGGAATTTCAGAAGAGCCATCATTGCAACTTCCTTGTGTGGATAAGTTATTTTGTAAGACTGTACTTAGGTTACCTTTCTTTACATGTCTTATAAGTGGTTTAATAATATGCGTATGGATTAGGCGAAAAATGTTATAGATTAAAACGTTAATGTAAATTTTGTAAATGTCTACCAAATGTAAGAAACTTAACTTCCATAGTGGAAGTTCAAGTGTTTTACTTTTGCCATTGTCACAAGTTTTAAGTTTTTAATTGTGATTTGAACAGGGATTGATTATGTTTGTTTTGAGATAATAATTGAAATATTGAAATATTAACAAATATATTTACTATTTTGTTGCATTATGATCTACAATAAGATTCGAAAGTATGAACAGTGTACATTATACCGCTCATAGTATAATTGATTTATATATTGTAATAGAATCGGTGTATATTAAACTTACTTTACTGAATTTACTCTGACGCCAAATGGAGCAAGTTCTGAAATTATAACAAATCATGAATCGTTATGTGCAATACCCTTTCAATTTTTTCATAAATTGTTTTTCTTTATATTATGTGTATTATTATAAAAACCGTTTTTTTTGTTTTATGTAACGGAATCAAATTTTCATACTTGAACACAGGTCAATGATTACTACACTCTTGCAACCCTTGACTTATCAAGGCACTCAAAAAGTTTTATGGCCGTCATCACAGTATAATTGATAAGTTTGATGTCTCTGTCTCCAGGATTGCCCTAGATAAATTTGACGTTCTATTGTTCCATGTTTCTTTTACACAATTTCGATTACACACGTGGCGGATGTAGCTAGCTAAACAAGAGGTGATTACCCGACCTCACTTCTCTGTTGAACCTAACTTGTCAATTCCAAAGTTTCAATTGTCAAGAAGTGACTCTTACCGACAGAAAGAACCTCTGTGAACATATCAAGAGCTGCCTTTGTCATGCAGTAGACACCAAGAGAAGAAAGCTACAAAAGAAATGAAGTAAATTATTAAAAAGTAAGAAGGCCATGTCATAGTATTACAACTTCATTGAACACAGCCGCATGATGTTATAATCTGTAATCCTTTTCCTAACTTGTTTGCATGCCGTCCGTTCGTCTTCTTAATTGCCAGTACTATTTTCATGGACATATTTTTTTAGCTGCTAATTACTTTGTTTTTTAATTTCGTCAAAACAAAAACAATGTAAAGTCCAAATTTATTTAAATTGTAAGCTACTGTAGTGAACAATTATATTTTCCATCCCCCATAAAGAAGTAAAATATGCTATAATAAAAAAACCATTATTTAACTAAACAATGAGCTAGGCTTCTGTTTCTCAATAATAAGTGAAGTTATTAAGTTAAATCTTACAATTTTTGTCACTATTTCATAGAACTAAAATTAGAACGGTTTAACAAAATTAGAATATAGATGATATAAACTCGAACTGGTCTTCTAAATGATGTCTTAATTCATGAATATCTTGAAAACTAATAAAATTATTTAGATTTCAAATTTGTCAGGGATTTAAGTTTAGGGAGATTAAAGTAGGTTTCAGCAGTGGAAAGAATTTCGAAATATTTTCATATATAAAACTGGTTTTGAAGTTACGTGTCATTAGATATGTTACTTAATGATAAATAATGCTTGGTAAACGCAGTTGTAGGAGGCAATAAATCGTAAAGAATCTCGCCCATAAATTGTCAAATTATTCTAAAACCTTAAAGTTTGTTTAAAACAACTAAAGCGTCCACTAGACTATCTTTTACTCACCTTTTGGTAAACTTAAAATTTGGTTCAATCCTCAAAAAACTGTTTTGCCGCGGAGGACATATTAATGGTTAATAAAATTCATAATTTAAAAAAGATTTCAAAAATTAGTACAATATTATGTTTTCCTGTCATTAAGTCAAACATAGTTTTATATATATAAATATTACGAAATGTCTCCCTCTTCTGAAAACTACTTCAATCGCCCTTAAGAAAAATTTTAGCTAAGAAATGATTGAGAAACCTGGGGCAACAATACCATGTGTTACAAACAAAATGTTGAAACCAATACCAGAAGTTTGTGCAATAGATTACATACTTGTTTTCAAATCATTTGCACAAATTGTAACGCGAATAAATTAAATGAATTTACCCCTTGATCGCCACCAAAGCTTGACACATTAACTATATTTCCTGGAATGAAAACATCCAACATTTAAAACTAATAAAACGTGGTTAAATTAAACGTTACACAAAAAAACATACAGCTGTCTAATGGTTATACTGTTGAAAAAGTATCTGATATATTGTTGTGCAGTTTGCTTATGTTGTATTTTTAATAACTAAACTACTATGGTAGAGATTGTTTCTACCACGGAACTTTATACAACGAAGCATTCTGCTAACAAAAACCTTCAATTCTTTGTATATTGCAGGTTAATCAAGGCTCTCAAAATATTATTTATGGTCATCATCACTGTATTGTTGATAAATTTGATGTTTCTGTATCAAACATTATCCAGAATATTTTACTGTCTTTTAGTTCCATATACTTTTCATTCTCAATTTGGAGAACGCACCTACCGGGCGCATCTAGCTTAGCAGAAGGTGCTTATCCTTATGACACGCGTCCGGCCTAACTATCACGCGTGTTAAACTTAATATGCCAGTTTCAAAGTTTACTTTGCTTCGGGATTTTGATTTGCAGATTGATTTGTATGTTTATAATTATAATTTTGAGTGCTGGAATAACTTGTACCAAAGCAACATTTCATTGAGCAAAGCATAGTTCAAGTCAACGCAGTAGGTATATGGAAGTACCAAAATAAAAACCATGATAAATCTTGAAAAAATAATTAAAATTGGTGAATTTTTTAATTTTGCATCAAGGAAGCCGGAAAAACTAAGCTCTGGGATCTTTGTACTAAATCACGAAATACATAGCTTTTACTTGATAATGTGTAAATTTAAAATATTCAAACATTAAGGTTAAAACACGAATTCGAAACCAGCATGGATTTTTTTTAAAAAAAGGTTACTAGTTTTAACTTTGCGAACTTCTATCATGTAGCGATTTAGCAATCGTTATTTTGACCCTACACAATCAAAAGCGTCGGTGCATGCAAGACAAACAGTGCTGACTTTTCTACTGAGAACATAATGTAACTACAATTATAAGTTTGAGTAAACAATAAAAATATCAACCAGTTTTCGACATACAGTGCACACGTGTACTCAAACCTAAGTACGATATACTCAACGTTTTTGACTTATAGTGTACATTTTATCCTTAGAGACCTATCATGTCCTGAGGGTACCTCAGGAGTGAATCAAAGTCTTGTACGCGTTTCAAGGATTTCTTTGAGTGAAACCTGAACATGTGACAGATTTGAAATTCGTTTGAAACATATTAAAAGATATGTTTAGCATTAAACGACTTTGAAGTCAAATACACACCACAAGGCGCCACAAACCTGTAAAAGGACCGTGTGATCTTAGAATGAAAATATAACTTATTGGACTTATGAACGATGTTATAAAAAGAGAGGGTATAAAATGTGTAGGCGAGCTGGCAAAATCTTACACCCAATTTTCAATGATCTATATTTCAATAAATGTCCATTGGATTCTTATAATATTTACACATAATATTGGGCATGACCTCACTTTTTAAAATATAGTTTTGATTTTAAAAAATATTTGATATTTTTGAAGTTATTACAAAAAACATGGGCTACACTTTTTTCAATCGGTCAAAATTCATCCGAGACAGGATAACAAAATTTTACCACCCAATTTTCATTTATCTATATTTCAATAAATATCTGTTGGATTTTTATAATTCTTTTACATAATATCGGGCATGACCTAAATTGTTTAAATATATTTTTGATTTTAAAAAATATTTGATATTTTTGAAGTTATTACAAAAAACATGGGCTACACTTTTTTCAATCGGTCAAAATTCATGCGAGGTAGGACGAGTGAGGTTTGAACATTGATCGATATCTCTCCAAATAATTATGCTTGCCTATTAAATGTTTCAACAAATACGCGGTGGATATATATCTTTAATAGCAACAAAGGGTATTTCCTATAATGGAGTGGTTTTCTTTTTATAAACGATTGTTTGTGACAGTTTATTGTTCTTTAATTGCGATAAGTACGCCGCCATCTTTGATCAAGGCACGACAGGTTCACCATTACACTGGAGGGATTTACAGAAAAATAACTTATGGCGTCGTACTTAAGCTTATAGAACAATCAAATGTCACAAACAATCGGTTATAAAAAGAAAACCACTGCATTATAGGAAGTACCATTTGTTGGTATCAAAGATACATATCCACCGCGTATTTGTTGCAAATTTTAATAGGCAAGCATAATCATGTGAAGAGATATCGATCAATGTTCAAAGCTTACCCGTCCTGCCTCGGATGAATTTTGACCGATTGGAAAAAGTGTAGCCCGTATTTTCTTTAATAACTTCAAAAATATTAAATATTTTTTAAAATCAAAAACTTATTTTAAAAAATTTAGGTCACGCCGGATATTATGTTAAAATACTATATAAATCCAATACATATTAATGGAAATATAGATAATTGAAAATCGGGTTGTAAAATTTTGTTATCCTGTCTCGGATGAATTTTGACCGATGAAAAAAGTGTAGCCCATGTTTTTTGTAATAACTTCAAAAGTATCAAATATTTATTTTAAATCAAAATATATTTTAAAAAATTGAGATTATGCCCAATATTGTGTAAAAATATTATAAAAATCTAATAAATATTTTTTGAATTATAGATCATTGAAAATTCGGTGTAAGATTTTGCCAGCCCGCCTACACATTTTATACCCCTTCTTATAAAAAGTTGTAAAAAAGAAATGTTTTTTTAGTTCAACCTGCTTTGTTCTGGAATTCTATATGGTTCTTATCACTGAAATTTTGCTGATTCCATCTTTAGAGTTGTTTCACGTCAATCCCGTTTTTTATGTTTATCTGAAAAGTGTTTGCAGTGAATCTGTTGGGGGATTATAACCTTCTTCTTATGATATACTTAAACATTCACTCATAGATACCAAGCGAAGAAGATGTTTATTTTACCTTTAGTTTTCTTGAGGTATGGAACTGCAAGCTTTGTAACAGAAAAATGGCTTTTTAAGTTTACATCAAATAGGTTGTCATATTCTTCTTCTGAAGTTTCAACTGGAAGTTGTCCTATTGCAATACCAGCGTCGTTTACCTACAATATTTAATTTTATTATAGAAAACAAACATATCTATTTATGTTCAATTAAAAACAAAGGTAAAACGTTAAAACTTGTTAATTCAGTTTAACACTTGTACTTCTACAGGGAAAGTGAGAAGGGTTGCTCCGGAAGGGTAGGTACCCTATGTTGATTTTGATAAACGTGTCATGTGTAATGTTAGTAAGTCGTGTTGTCTTTATAAAATTTCAAAAACATTCCATGCTGCAATGTATCATGTAACTGTCTCTATGTAAAATCTGTTTCAGGCGTTTTATTTTGACTTTGCTGTTTATCTTTTTTCAATTTCGTGAATATTAGTCGATTAACTTTCGAAAATCGCGAATACATAATTAAATTTTATTTTCAATAAAAAAGGTTTAAAATTCGCATTCAGATTTTGTTCGTCCACCAAGTTGTAAATTACAATATAAGCATACAAGATTCCGGCTTGCTGACATTCAATTTTGACACAGCTAATGACATTTAAGTTGCTTACTACTGAGTACATTTATGGGTATTGACGATTACATTTATATCATGTTTTGATTTATTTAAGGAATAACTGTAATATTATTTTATTGGTGTAGAAAAAACGATTTCCACACTAAATAATATGCTACGCGCAATATGTAAAGTGTTCAAATTGGGTTTTTTTCGTTTATACACCCATAAAAATATCACACTTATTTCTTATAATTTAATTAGGGTATCTATACAAGGAATAAACAATAATAGCTTCTTACAGGACAAATTTTCGATTGCCGCTCATGAACATAATGTGTCCAAGTTCCATGCCGGCATCATTCAGAGGTTGAGTTTTTTGTAAGGCAACCTGCATATTTAATATTTTCTTATACTTCCGACATGAAACGAAATTGATATGATTTTACAGGCTTAGTTTTGTACCAGAAACAGTTGAACGGTCCAACAGAGAAGATAAACATCCATCTAATTTAATTTTGAATAAATTATTTAAGTGCCGTTTATACAGGACAACATTAGTGGCATACATCCGTTTGTCTGATGTAGCTTCTACATTTTTCTAAGCAAAATTGCTAATAAAATAACAACAGGAAAAAAACGGAATAAACGAGATGTAAGTAGAGTCTGTGGTGTGTATTTATTATGTTAACAAAAACAGTTTCCGTTCCGCGCGTGGTACAGTCCCAAAGAAGGACGGGCTAGCCTGAATTTATTTATTGAGTTATATACACTTACCTTTTCTTTCTTATCTCTTAAATATGAGGTCGTACAGCTTTTGTATCACAATACTGTGTCTAGTAACTAGATAAACAGGCAGTGCTTACCCTTCCGTAACACTCGGCCTCATTTCCTTGGTGGAAGTTCGTGTGTTAAACTTTGTGGTTTTACTTTGCTTCTAGACTGTGATTCGGACATGGATTTATATGTTTGTTTTTATTATAATATATAATGGTTATTTAAACGTGAGTGATTCTAAATATACAAAGTTGCTATGGAGACCAATTACCAGTCAAAACGGTTACTCTCATCCATAACCTGGTGTTGATCAAAACTACGTCGTCAAACTCCTTTAATGCAAAAGTTAAACAAACAAATTCAGTGAATTGGGATCCACCGCGAGTAGGTTTCATTCAAAGGGCCATAACTGCCAGGAAAATGAGCAATCGAACTCTGTTAACGATATGCGTCTCTCCTATCAATGTTGATGTTTTATGCCAATTTTGTGAAATTACTGCTTAAAAGATTTAGTGCTAGAATTGGTGCAGACAGGAATTTCGGACGGACGGAAACTTAAATTTAATACACCCTTCCTTCTTCGATTGGCACTGGATAATTATCTGCGAAATGTGCTATAGACTCACCAAAACATCTATTCGCCCGTATGCCTTTATAGTGGTTTCTATTACATTCTGTCTGTCCTCGTTCTTCGTAATATCAGCAACAATTGATGTTACCTGTGTATTAAAAATATTATTAAAATCTTCATGGTTATATCACCATTGCGTAAGCATACAGACAAGACAGATCTGTGTAACGTTTAACACTGAGCTAATAAAAAGGGGTAGAGCGTGTTATGGAAATAGATAGACTGGTGTGAAGCTAGCCCGCAATTCTAGCCCGCAATTTTTTTAAATATCATCAAGCGGGCAATTCGATTTTATTTAAATACGGTCAATCCTTACATCATTCTATTTATTAATATTTGATATTTAGGGCGACCTGGTATTGCACAAAACTTTTTATAAAGACCACCTGTATATTAAGACCACAGGAACCGTGATTTTGAGTGTGATTACGAAATTAGGCATAGGGCGTAAAATGCGTTTCCCCATCTAGGCCTTTTAACCACGGGTAGATCTATCCAATTGCAACATTTGGTGAAAATTTCAAGAACCCTAGAGGGGTAGAACGGGTCTTACGAGAGCTCAGAAGGACCATACCCCCCTTTTGATATGTGATTTCGTAAGGACCTGCTACGTTTGAAGTAGCGTACACAGAGAAAATGCGTTTCCCCATCTAGGCCTTTTAACCACGGGTAGATCTATCCAATTGCAACATTTGGTGAAAATTTCAAGAACCCTAAAGGGGTAGAACGGGTCTTACGAGAGCTCAAAAGGACCATACCCCCTTTTGATATGTGATTTCGTAAGGACCTGCTATGTTTTAAGTAGCGTACACAGAGAAAATGCGTTTCCCCATCTAGGCCTTTTAACCACGGGTAGATCTATCCAATTGCAACATTTGGTGAAAATTTCAAGAACCCTAGAGGGGTAGAACGGGTCTTACGAGAGCTCAGAAGGACCATACCCCCCTTTTGATATGTGATTTCGTAAGGACCTGCTACGTTTGAAGTAGCGTACACAGAGAAAATGCGTTTCCCCATCTAGGCCTTTTAACCACGGGTAGATCTATCCAATTGCAACATTTGGTGAAAATTTCAAGAACCCTAGAGGGGTAGAACGGGTCTTACGAGAGCTCAGAAGGACCATACCCCCTTTTGATATGTGATTTCGTAAGGACCTGCTACGTTTGAAGTAGCGTACACAGAGAAAATGCGTTTCCCCATCTAGGCCTTTTAACCACGGGTAGATCTATCCAATTGCAACATTTGGTGAAAATTTCAAGAACCCTAGAGGGGTAGAACGGGTCTTACGAGAGCTCAAAGGACCATACCCCCTTTTGATATGTGATTTCGTAAGGACCTGCTACGTTTGAAGTAGCGTACACAGAGAAAATGCGTTTCCCCATCTAGGCCTTTTAACCACGGGTAGATCTATCCAATTGCAACATTTGGTGAAAATTTCAAGAACCCTAGAGGGGTAGAACGGGTCTTACGAGAGCTCAGAAGGACCATACCCCCCTTTTGATATGTGATTTCGTAAGGACCTGCTACGTTTGAAGTAGCGTACACAGAGAAAATGCGTTTCCCCATCTAGGCCTTTTAACCACGGGTAGATCTATCCAATTGCAACATTTGGTGAAAATTTCAAGAACCCTAGAGGGGTAGAACGGGTCTTACGAGAGCTCAGAAGGACCATACCCCCCTTTTGATATGTGATTTCGTAAGGACCTGCTACGTTTGAAGTAGCGTACACAGAGAAAATGCGTTTCCCCATCTAGGCCTTTTAACCACGGGTAGATCTATCCAATTGCAACATTTGGTGAAAATTTCAAGAACCCTAGAGGGGTAGAACGGGTCTTACGAGAGCTCAGAAGGACCATACCCCCCTTTTGATATGTGATTTCGTAAGGACCTGCTACGTTTGAAGTAGCGTACACAGAGAAAATGCGTTTCCCCATCTAGGCCTTTTAACCACGGGTAGATCTATCCAATTGCAACATTTGGTGAAAATTTCAAGAACCCTAGAGGGGTAGAACGGGTCTTACGAGAGCTCAGAAGGACCATACCCCCCTTTTGATATGTGATTTCGTAAGGACCTGCTACGTTTGAAGTAGCGTACACAGAGAAAATGCGTTTCCCCATCTAGGCCTTTTAACCACGGGTAGATCTATCCAATTGCAACATTTGGTGAAAATTTCAAGAACCCTAGAGGGGTAGAACGGGTCTTACGAGAGCTCAGAAGGACCATACCCCCCTTTTGATATGTGATTTCGTAAGGACCTGCTACGTTTGAAGTAGCGTACACAGAGAAAATGCGTTTCCCCATCTAGGGCTTTTAACCACGGGTAGATCTATCCAATTGCAACATTTGGTGAAAATTTCAAGAACCCTAGAGGGGTAGAACGGGTCTTACGAGAGCTCAGAAGGACCATACCCCCCTTTTGATATGTGATTTCGTAAGGACCTGCTACGTTTGAAGTAGCGTACACAGAGAAAATGCGTTTCCCCATCTAGGCCTTTTAACCACGGTAGATCTATCCAATTGCAACATTTGGTGAAAATTTCAAGAACCCTAGAGGGGTAGAACGGGTCTTACGAGAGCTCAGAAGGACCATACCCCCCTTTTGATATGTGATTTCGTAAGGACCTGCTACGTTTGAAGTAGCGTACACAGAGAAAATGCGTTTCCCCATCTAGGCTTTTAACCACGGGTAGATCTATCCAATTGCAACATTTGGTGAAAATTTCAAGAACCCTAGAGGGGTAGAACGGGTCTTACGAGAGCTCAGAAGGACCATACCCCCTTTTGATATGTGATTTCGTAAGGACCTGCTACGTTTGAAGTAGCGTACACAGAGAAAATGCGTTTCCCCATCTAGGCCTTTTAACCACGGGTAGATCTATCCAATTGCAACATTTGGTGAAAATTTCAAGAACCCTAGAGGGGTAGAACGGGTCTTACGAGAGCTCAGAAGGACCATACCCCCCTTTTGATATGTGATTTCGTAAGGACCTGCTACGTTTGAAGTAGCGTACACAGAGAAAATGCGTTTCCCCATCTAGGCCTTTTAACCACGGGTAGATCTATCCAATTGCAACATTTGGTGAAAATTTCAAGAACCCTAGAGGGGTAGAACGGGTCTTACGAGAGCTCAGAAGGACCATACCCCCTTTTGATATGTGATTTCGTAAGGACCTGCTACGTTTGAAGTAGCGTACACAGAGAAAATGCGTTTCCCCATCTAGGCTTTTAACCACGGGTAGATCTATCCAATTGCAACATTTGGTGAAAATTTCAAGAACCCTAGAGGGGTAGAACGGGTCTTACGAGAGCTCAGAAGGACCATACCCCCCTTTTGATATGTGATTTCGTAAGGACCTGCTACGTTTGAAGTAGCGTACACAGAGAAAATGCGTTTCCCCATCTAGGCTTTTAACCACGGGTAGATCTATCCAATTGCAACATTTGGTGAAAATTTCAAGAACCCTAGAGGGGTAGAACGGGTCTTACGAGAGCTCAGAAGGACCATACCCCCCTTTTGATATGTGATTTCGTAAGGACCTGCTACGTTTGAAGTGGCGTACACAGAGAAAATGCGTTTCCCCATCTAGGCTTTTAACCACGGGTAGATCTATCCAATTGCAACATTTGGTGAAAATTTCAAGAACCCTAGAGGGGTAGAACGGGTCTTACGAGAGCTCAGAAGGACCATACCCCCCTTTTGATATGTGATTTCGTAAGGACCTGCTACGTTTGAAGTAGCGTACACAGAGAAAATGCGTTTCCCCATCTAGGCCTTTTAACCACGGGTAGATCTATCCAATTGCAACATTTGGTGAAAATTTCAAGAACCCTAGAGGGGTAGAACGGGTCTTACGAGAGCTCAGAAGGACCATACCCCCCTTTTGATATGTGATTTCGTAAGGACCTGCTACGTTTGAAGTGGCGTACACAGAGAAAATGCGTTTCCCCATCTAGGCTTTTAACCACGGGTAGATCTATCCAATTGCAACATTTGGTGAAAATTTCAAGAACCCTAGAGGGGTAGAACGGGTCTTACGAGAGCTCAGAAGGACCATACCCCCTTTTGATATGTGATTTCGTAAGGACCTGCTACGTTTGAAGTAGCGTACACAGAGAAAATGCGTTTCCCCATCTAGGCTTTTAACCACGGGTAGATCTATCCAATTGCAACATTTGGTGAAAATTTCAAGAACCCTAGAGGGGTAGAACGGGTCTTACGAGAGCTCAGAAGGACCATACCCCCTTTTGATATGTGATTTCGTAAGGACCTGCTACGTTTGAAGTAGCGTACACAGAGAAAATGCGTTTCCCCATCTAGGCTTTTAACCACGGGTAGATCTATCCAATTGCAACATTTGGTGAAAATTTCAAGAACCCTAGAGGGGTAGAACGGGTCTTACGAGAGCTCAGAAGGACCATACCCCCTTTTGATATGTGATTTCGTAAGGACCTGCTACGTTTGAAGTAGCGTACACAGAGAAAATGCGTTTCCCCATCTAGGCCTTTTAACCACGGGTAGATCTATCCAATTGCAACATTTGGTGAAAATTTCAAGAACCCTAGAGAGGGTAGAACGGGTCTTACGAGAGCTCAGAAGGACCATACCCCCTTTTGATATGTGATTTCGTAAGGACCTGCTACGTTTGAAGTAGCGTACACAGAGAAAATGCGTTTCCCCATCTAGGCCTTTTAACCACGGGTAGATCTATCCAATTGCAACATTTGGTGAAAATTTCAAGAACCCTAGAGGGGTAGAACGGGTCTTACGAGAGCTCAGAAGGACCATACCCCCTTTTGATATGTGATTTCGTAAGGACCTGCTACGTTTGAAGTAGCGTACACAGAGAAAATGCGTTTCCCCATCTAGGCCTTTTAACCACGGGTAGATCTATCCAATTGCAACATTTGGTGAAAATTTCAAGAACCCTAGAGGGGTAGAACGGGTCTTACGAGAGCTCAGAAGGACCATACCCCCCTTTTGATATGTGATTTCGTAAGGACCTGCTACGTTTGAAGTAGCGTACACAGAGAAAATGCGTTTCCCCATCTAGGCTTTTAACCACGGGTAGATCTATCCAATTGCAACATTTGGTGAAAATTTCAAGAACCCTAGAGGGGTAGAACGGGTCTTACGAGAGCTCAGAAGGACCATACCCCCCTTTTGATATGTGATTTCGTAAGGACCTGCTACGTTTGAAGTAGCGTACACAGAGAAAATGCGTTTCCCCATCTAGGCTTTTAACCACGGGTAGATCTATCCAATTGCAACATTTGGTGAAAATTTCAAGAACCCTAGAGGGGTAGAACGGGTCTTACGAGAGCTCAGAAGGACCATACCCCCCTTTTGATATGTGATTTCGTAAGGACCTGCTACGTTTGAAGTAGCGTACACAGAGAAAATGCGTTTCCCCATCTAGGCTTTTAACCACGGGTAGATCTATCCAATTGCAACATTTGGTGAAAATTTCAAGAACCCTAGAGGGGTAGAACGGGTCTTACGAGAGCTCAGAAGGACCATACCCCCCTTTTGATATGTGATTTCGTAAGGACCTGCTACGTTTGAAGGCGTACACAGAGAAAATGCGTTTCCCCATCTAGGCTTTTAACCACGGGTAGATCTATCCAATTGCAACATTTGGTGAAAATTTCAAGAACCCTAGAGGGGTAGAACGGGTCTTACGAGAGCTCAGAAGGACCATACCCCCTTTTGATATGTGATTTCGTAAGGACCTGCTACGTTTGAAGTAGCGTACAC
This sequence comes from Anadara kagoshimensis, assembly GCA_021292105.1. NCBI lineage: Eukaryota > Metazoa > Mollusca > Bivalvia > Arcoida > Arcidae > Anadara > Anadara kagoshimensis. The sequence continues at coordinate 47,196,964 of CM037864.1, forward strand.
AGAGAAAATGCGTTTCCCCATCTAGGCCTTTTAACCACGGGTAGATCTATCCAATTGCAACATTTGGTGAAAATTTCAAGAACCCTAGAGGGGTAGAACGGGTCTTACGAGAGCTCAGAAGGACCATACCCCCTTTTGATATGTGATTTCGTAAGGACCTGCTACGTTTGAAGTAGCGTACACAGAGAAAATGCGTTTCCCCATCTAGGCTTTTAACCACGGGTAGATCTATCCAATTGCAACATTTGGTGAAAATTTCAAGAACCCTAGAGGGGTAGAACGGGTCTTACGAGAGCTCAGAAGGACCATACCCCCCTTTTGATATGTGATTTCGTAAGGACCTGCTACGTTTGAAGTAGCGTACACGAGAAAATGCGTTTCCCCATCTAGGGCTTTTAACCACGGGTAGATCTATCCAATTGCAACATTTGGTGAAAATTTCAAGAACCCTAGAGGGGTAGAACGGGTCTTACGAGAGCTCAGAAGGACCATACCCCCCTTTTGATATGTGATTTCGTAAGGACCTGCTACGTTTGAAGTAGCGTACACAGAGAAAATGCGTTTCCCCATCTAGGCTTTTAACCACGGGTAGATCTATCCAATTGCAACATTTGGTGAAAATTTCAAGAACCCTAGAGGGGTAGAACGGGTCTTACGAGAGCTCAGAAGGACCATACCCCCTTTTGATATGTGATTTCGTAAGGACCTGCTACGTTTGAAGTAGCGTACACAGAGAAAATGCGTTTCCCCATCTAGGCCTTTTAACCACGGGTAGATCTATCCAATTGCAACATTTGGTGAAAATTTCAAGAACCCTAGAGGGGTAGAACGGGTCTTACGAGAGCTCAGAAGGACCATACCCCCTTTTGATATGTGATTTCGTAAGGACCTGCTACGTTTGAAGTAGCGTACACAGAGAAAATGCGTTTCCCCATCTAGGCCTTTTAACCACGGTAGATCTATCCAATTGCAACATTTGGTGAAAATTTCAAGAACCCTAGAGGGGTAGAACGGGTCTTACGAGAGCTCAGAAGGACCATACCCCCTTTTGATATGTGATTTCGTAAGGACCTGCTACGTTTGAAGTAGCGTACACAGAGAAAATGCGTTTCCCCATCTAGGCTTTTAACCACGGGTAGATCTATCCAATTGCAACATTTGGTGAAAATTTCAAGAACCCTAGAGGGGTAGAACGGGTCTTACGAGAGCTCAGAAGGACCATACCCCCCTTTTGATATGTGATTTCGTAAGGACCTGCTACGTTTGAAGTAGCGTACACAGAGAAAATGCGTTTCCCCATCTAGGCCTTTTAACCACGGGTAGATCTATCCAATTGCAACATTTGGTGAAAATTTCAAGAACCCTAGAGGGGTAGAACGGGTCTTACGAGAGCTCAGAAGGACCATACCCCCCTTTTGATATGTGATTTCGTAAGGACCTGCTACGTTTGAAGTAGCGTACACAGAGAAAATGCGTTTCCCCATCTAGGCCTTTTAACCACGGGTAGATCTATCCAATTGCAACATTTGGTGAAAATTTCAAGAACCCTAGAGGGGTAGAACGGGTCTTACGAGAGCTCAGAAGGACCATACCCCCTTTTGATATGTGATTTCGTAAGGACCTGCTACGTTTGAAGTAGCGTACACAGAGAAAATGCGTTTCCCCATCTAGGCCTTTTAACCACGGGTAGATCTATCCAATTGCAACATTTGGTGAAAATTTCAAGAACCCTAGAGGGGTAGAACGGGTCTTACGAGAGCTCAGAAGGACCATACCCCCCTTTTGATATGTGATTTCGTAAGGACCTGCTACGTTTGAAGTAGCGTACACAGAGAAAATGCGTTTCCCCATCTAGGCCTTTTAACCACGGTAGATCTATCCAATTGCAACATTTGGTGAAAATTTCAAGAACCCTAGAGGGGTAGAACGGGTCTTACGAGAGCTCAGAAGGACCATACCCCCTTTTGATATGTGATTTCGTAAGGACCTGCTACGTTTGAAGTAGCGTACACAGAGAAAATGCGTTTCCCCATCTAGGCCTTTTAACCACGGGTAGATCTATCCAATTGCAACATTTGGTGAAAATTTCAAGAACCCTAGAGGGGTAGAACGGGTCTTACGAGAGCTCAGAAGGACCATACCCCCCTTTTGATATGTGATTTCGTAAGGACCTGCTACGTTTGAAGTAGCGTACACAGAGAAAATGCGTTTCCCCATCTAGGCCTTTTAACCACGGGTAGATCTATCCAATTGCAACATTTGGTGAAAATTTCAAGAACCCTAGAGGGGTAGAACGGGTCTTACGAGAGCTCAGAAGGACCATACCCCCTTTTGATATGTGATTTCGTAAGGACCTGCTACGTTTGAAGTAGCGTACACAGAGAAAATGCGTTTCCCCATCTAGGCCTTTTAACCACGGGTAGATCTATCCAATTGCAACATTTGGTGAAAATTTCAAGAACCCTAGAGGGGTAGAACGGGTCTTACGAGAGCTCAGAAGGACCATACCCCCTTTTGATATGTGATTTCGTAAGGACCTGCTACGTTTGAAGTAGCGTACACAGAGAAAATGCGTTTCCCCATCTAGGCCTTTTAACCACGGGTAGATCTATCCAATTGCAACATTTGGTGAAAATTTCAAGAACCCTAGAGGGGTAGAACGGGTCTTACGAGAGCTCAGAAGGACCATACCCCCCTTTTGATATGTGATTTCGTAAGGACCTGCTACGTTTGAAGTAGCGTACACAGAGAAAATGCGTTTCCCCATCTAGGCCTTTTAACCACGGGTAGATCTATCCAATTGCAACATTTGGTGAAAATTTCAAGAACCCTAGAGGGGTAGAACGGGTCTTACGAGAGCTCAGAAGGACCATACCCCCCTTTTGATATGTGATTTCGTAAGGACCTGCTACGTTTGAAGTAGCGTACACAGAGAAAATGCGTTTCCCCATCTAGGCCTTTTAACCACGGGTAGATCTATCCAATTGCAACATTTGGTGAAAATTTCAAGAACCCTAGAGGGGTAGAACGGGTCTTACGAGAGCTCAGAAGGACCATACCCCCCTTTTGATATGTGATTTCGTAAGGACCTGCTACGTTTGAAGTAGCGTACACAGAGAAAATGCGTTTCCCCATCTAGGCTTTTAACCACGGGTAGATCTATCCAATTGCAACATTTGGTGAAAATTTCAAGAACCCTAGAGGGGTAGAACGGGTCTTACGAGAGCTCAGAAGGACCATACCCCCCTTTTGATATGTGATTTCGTAAGGACCTGCTACGTTTGAAGTAGCGTACACAGAGAAAATGCGTTTCCCCATCTAGGCCTTTTAACCACGGGTAGATCTATCCAATTGCAACATTTGGTGAAAATTTCAAGAACCCTAGAGGGGTAGAACGGGTCTTACGAGAGCTCAGAAGGACCATACCCCCCTTTTGATATGTGATTTCGTAAGGACCTGCTACGTTTGAAGTAGCGTACACAGAGAAAATGCGTTTCCCCATCTAGGCCTTTTAACCACGGTAGATCTATCCAATTGCAACATTTGGTGAAAATTTCAAGAACCCTAGAGGGGTAGAACGGGTCTTACGAGAGCTCAGAAGGACCATACCCCCCTTTTGATATGTGATTTCGTAAGGACCTGCTACGTTTGAAGTAGCGTACACAGAGAAAATGCGTTTCCCCATCTAGGCCTTTTAACCACGGGTAGATCTATCCAATTGCAACATTTGGTGAAAATTTCAAGAACCCTAGAGGGGTAGAACGGGTCTTACGAGAGCTCAGAAGGACCATACCCCCTTTTGATATGTGATTTCGTAAGGACCTGCTACGTTTGAAGTAGCGTACACAGAGAAAATGCGTTTCCCCATCTAGGCCTTTTAACCACGGGTAGATCTATCCAATTGCAACATTTGGTGAAAATTTCAAGAACCCTAGAGGGGTAGAACGGGTCTTACGAGAGCTCAGAAGGACCATACCCCCCTTTTGATATGTGATTTCGTAAGGACCTGCTACGTTTGAAGTAGCGTACACAGAGAAAATGCGTTTCCCCATCTAGGCCTTTTAACCACGGGTAGATCTATCCAATTGCAACATTTGGTGAAAATTTCAAGAACCCTAGAGGGGTAGAACGGGTCTTACGAGAGCTCAGAAGGACCATACCCCCTTTTGATATGTGATTTCGTAAGGACCTGCTACGTTTGAAGTAGCGTACACAGAGAAAATGCGTTTCCCCATCTAGGCCTTTTAACCACGGGTAGATCTATCCAATTGCAACATTTGGTGAAAATTTCAAGAACCCTAGAGGGGTAGAACGGGTCTTACGAGAGCTCAGAAGGACCATACCCCCTTTTGATATGTGATTTCGTAAGGACCTGCTACGTTTGAAGTAGCGTACACAGAGAAAATGCGTTTCCCCATCTAGGCCTTTTAACCACGGGTAGATCTATCCAATTGCAACATTTGGTGAAAATTTCAAGAACCCTAGAGGGGTAGAACGGGTCTTACGAGAGCTCAGAAGGACCATACCCCCTTTTGATATGTGATTTCGTAAGGACCTGCTACGTTTGAAGTAGCGTACACAGAGAAAATGCGTTTCCCCATCTAGGCCTTTTAACCACGGTAGATCTATCCAATTGCAACATTTGGTGAAAATTTCAAGAACCCTAGAGGGGTAGAACGGGTCTTACGAGAGCTCAGAAGGACCATACCCCCCTTTTGATATGTGATTTCGTAAGGACCTGCTACGTTTGAAGTAGCGTACACAGAGAAAATGCGTTTCCCCATCTAGGCCTTTTAACCACGGGTAGATCTATCCAATTGCAACATTTGGTGAAAATTTCAAGAACCCTAGAGGGGTAGAACGGGTCTTACGAGAGCTCAGAAGGACCATACCCCCTTTTGATATGTGATTTCGTAAGGACCTGCTACGTTTGAAGTAGCGTACACAGAGAAAATGCGTTTCCCCATCTAGGCCTTTTAACCACGGGTAGATCTATCCAATTGCAACATTTGGTGAAAATTTCAAGAACCCTAGAGGGGTAGAACGGGTCTTACGAGAGCTCAGAAGGACCATACCCCCCTTTTGATATGTGATTTCGTAAGGACCTGCTACGTTTGAAGTAGCGTACACAGAGAAAATGCGTTTCCCCTCTAGGCCTTTTAACCACGGGTAGATCTATCCAATTGCAACATTTGGTGAAAATTTCAAGAACCCTAGAGGGGTAGAACGGGTCTTACGAGAGCTCAGAAGGACCATACCCCCCTTTTGATATGTGATTTCGTAAGGACCTGCTACGTTTGAAGTAGCGTACACAGAGAAAATGCGTTTCCCCATCTAGGCCTTTTAACCACGGGTAGATCTATCCAATTGCAACATTTGGTGAAAATTTCAAGAACCCTAGAGGGGTAGAACGGGTCTTACGAGAGCTCAGAAGGACCATACCCCCCTTTTGATATGTGATTTCGTAAGGACCTGCTACGTTTGAAGTAGCGTACACAGAGAAAATGCGTTTCCCCATCTAGGCCTTTTAACCACGGGTAGATCTATCCAATTGCAACATTTGGTGAAAATTTCAAGAACCCTAGGGGTAGAACGGGTCTTACGAGAGCTCAGAAGGACCATACCCCCTTTTGATATGTGATTTCGTAAGGACCTGCTACGTTTGAAGTAGCGTACACAGAGAAAATGCGTTTCCCCATCTAGGCCTTTTAACCACGGGTAGATCTATCCAATTGCAACATTTGGTGAAAATTTCAAGAACCCTAGAGGGGTAGAACGGGTCTTACGAGAGCTCAGAAGGACCATACCCCCCTTTTGATATGTGATTTCGTAAGGACCTGCTACGTTTGAAGTAGCGTACACAGAGAAAATGCGTTTCCCCATCTAGGCCTTTTAACCACGGGTAGATCTATCCAATTGCAACATTTGGTGAAAATTTCAAGAACCCTAGAGGGGTAGAACGGGTCTTACGAGAGCTCAGAAGGACCATACCCCCCTTTTGATATGTGATTTCGTAAGGACCTGCTACGTTTGAAGTAGCGTACACAGAGAAAATGCGTTTCCCCATCTAGGCCTTTTAACCACGGGTAGATCTATCCAATTGCAACATTTGGTGAAAATTTCAAGAACCCTAGAGGGGTAGAACGGGTCTTACGAGAGCTCAGAAGGACCATACCCCCCTTTTGATATGTGATTTCGTAAGGACCTGCTACGTTTGAAGTAGCGTACACAGAGAAAATGCGTTTCCCCATCTAGGCCTTTTAACCACGGGTAGATCTATCCAATTGCAACATTTGGTGAAAATTTCAAGAACCCTAGAGGGGTAGAACGGGTCTTACGAGAGCTCAGAAGGACCATACCCCCCTTTTGATATGTGATTTCGTAAGGACCTGCTACGTTTGAAGTAGCGTACACAGAGAAAATGCGTTTCCCCATCTAGGCCTTTTAACCACGGGTAGATCTATCCAATTGCAACATTTGGTGAAAATTTCAAGAACCCTAGAGGGGTAGAACGGGTCTTACGAGAGCTCAGAAGGACCATACCCCCCTTTTGATATGTGATTTCGTAAGGACCTGCTACGTTTGAAGTAGCGTACACAGAGAAAATGCGTTTCCCCATCTAGGCCTTTTAACCACGGGTAGATCTATCCAATTGCAACATTTGGTGAAAATTTCAAGAACCCTAGAGGGGTAGAACGGGTCTTACGAGAGCTCAGAAGGACCATACCCCCCTTTTGATATGTGATTTCGTAAGGACCTGCTACGTTTGAAGTAGCGTACACAGAGAAAATTACTTTCCCCATCTAGGGCTTTTAATCACGGGTAGATCCATCCAATTGCAACATTTGGTTTTCAAGAACCCTAGAGGCGAAGAACGGGACTAACAAGAGCTCGGAATTACTATGATAACTAGTTTTCTGTTTTTAATTACATGGAATGTTGGAAATCATATTTCCAACATTTATTACAAAATGTAACAAGTTGAAAAACTAAATACAATGTTTATTTATTTTAACCATAAAATAAAAATTATAGTGTCGATGTAAGAAGAAACTGCATAATTATGCACCAGGTGTACCTTTTCAAACGCATTATGGCACATATAAAAAGTTTACAGAATTAATCAAAGTACTGAAAGTGCTCTATGTATTAGGTTGACTATGAGTTCTAAACGGCAAATACAACATCACCATTTACTTATTCTGTAACCATAATTATAATAAAACAACTAATATAAAACATGTTTATTTAAGCGATAGATACATATACTCATAATCGTCTGTTTAAATGATATGAATTTAACGTTTCCAAGTACGTTTAAACAATTTTAAGTGTAGAAATGTTGTCCGTTTATTTTAAATGTGGTTTTATGGAATTAATTTTGTAAGTTAAATTTTTATTTGGTAAATAATTAATATGAGAGTAAATTCTAAAACCGTAATTTATATGCAAAATCTGATGTTTTAAATTTCATTGATAAGTGTCTATTCTGTCAAGATGTTAGGACAATGACGTCAATGATAGGTTAAATCTGGGTGTTGGATGTACACAAACGACTCCAGGATTATTTTCACAACAATATTACACCATATGAACTATACCTATAGTGGGTTACTATATACATGTATATATATAACTATGTTATTTAATGATGTATGACAAATTTCAAATAAATTCATTGAGAAGATATAATTGTTTTTTACCCCTAAATCATTCAGCCACACCGTATGAGGAAACACATAATTAAAAGTATGTGATGTAATGTTAAATTCTCAATGTATTAATATTTCAAAACTAAACCGAGTGACGAATGCATTTTCTCATTTTGGCACTGTATCTTTAAAACAGTCATTGCAAAACAATAATATGTAATAGTCTGGCTGACAACTCTATTTTTATGCTTAAATTTACATTTGATGATATTTTTGTCAATGGTCAATAACTGACAATTCATTCTGAAATTTTTGCTTGGGATACATATAGTGGTTTTAGAGTGGATTCCAATCCAGATGTTACGATGTTAAGTCATTTTGGTGTCAAAGGTTCAAATAAGTGTAATTCTAACGATCATTTCATTCGAATACTTATATAAAACAAGCAATATGAGTACCGGAAATAAGGAAATTGTGGTTGTAGTTTAACATTTTGTTTATATAACACCCGCTTTGAAAGTGCCAAAATCACATATATTTAAAAAGAACTGTCAATATTAAGCGTTAACGTGTACATGTAACTGAATACTGATGTCTTGAATACAATGCTTTTGTCTAACGTATATCCTAATTTCTCAATGACACTTTTTCACAACCATTAGAGTCTAATTATAATTCAGAGAAAGAACAGATTTAACATTAAATCTCAATTGGGTAAAAGTTGCAAAACATTTCAAATAAATAAATCTTAATCCTAGTGTAATTGTTCTGCAAACAACTAGACGCGCACTTGTTTGAATTACTGGGTACACCTTTAATAACTAAATAACTGACTGACGAATTACGGTACATCACTATTGATGTTTCTGATGATGTTTATTATGTAACGTAAACTACAGACGAGTTTTTGTAAGATAAATAATTGAATGACATATTCCACTGAACAAACTCGAAAAGTAATCGCACATTAATTACACTACATATTTTTATAGCTAAATTACTAAGGCGACATTTTGTTCTAGCTAATGCTTGACTTGAGTTTCACTTACTAGTAATGTGATCATCAGAATAAATGTAATAAAAATGTTAAATATCTAGTGTTTAATTAATAAAGATAATTAAAATGATTTCAGATTGTATAAAGAATATCGTTATTTCAATGAAACCGGATGACTTACTTTTGTATTCCGTTTTATAATAAGACACCTTGTTCAGTTAGTATCAAAACTAAAAAACATTATTTAGCGAGTATCAAAATCAAACACCTTATTCAGTGAGTATAAAAACACCGTATTCAGAGATTGACAAAATAAAAACACACTAGCGAGTGTAAAAACCCTTATACAGTGCTCTAAATATTTTTATTTCTCTGTATATGTTACAGAACAGAATTAAAAGGCATTAACAAAAACAATTTATACACACATCTATTATTATAACAACTTATAAATCCCACAATCTTTTAAGGTATATCCATACCATGGTGACGTCGTCGTTTTGTGCGTAAGGACAAACTCTCCGATTTTACGTCTTTCTACCTATGACGTCACGAATAAATGGTGTTCGGCACCTACCGAATTATGGCGGGACGCTCTAATGCGTATCATTTAGAATAATTATCTGCATTCACAAAAGCTTATAATTCACAACACCAATGTTGTGTATTATTTTTAAAGAACAAAATGTATAATTTAACGGAAATAAGGAAGATCTACACTTTTGAGGGCGCAAATCTAAATATTTGAAAGATTTGAGAACGTCGTTTAAAATTTGAGGTACTGTGTTTTATATCGCTGCTTTATGTGACTTTTTGGGAGAAGGGTTATTCAAATAAAAATAGTACGACGCAAACGCACGGTTGTTCAATAAACATACTTCATAATAATTTTTCTCAGTGTCAAATTTTGACTATGCTCTTGTATTTGCTTTTCATTTCAGCGGCCTAGAATCAAGAACCCTTCATCAATGTATACGACTCCTCTTTCCAATTTAATTCGTTGGTATTGGTAAGGGTTGCTAGGGGTACAGATAATATGGTATTTCAAATTCGTTTTGTTTTGCAAAGCCAAATAGCTCATTATCACTGTTTTTGCTTATTTGTTAACACCAAACGAAAAACATTGAGTTTAAAATTGTATCCTAGGACATTAATGGTGAGTTCTTATGTAAGGAATAAGGTTTCTAATCTTGGTTTTGATTTTAATGCAATTTTATGAAAAAAGTAGCTTGACTACCCCTATTTTTTCTAAACTTATATATTCATGCGCAACACATGTTAAAATCAGCGATCGTATTTTTTATAAAACATCAAAATAACGAAAGGGTGTTACTTTTAGTTTTCCGAAATTTTAATGTTCTTTCTTGATAGGCGGCGCAGTAGAAAAATACCGCATGTCCGGAAGTAAAATCAATTAGTCCAAATTATCTTTATGACATAATGTTAAATTTAAATGCAAGACTCTTTTGGATTCTAAGCATGGCAAAAAGTATTAAAGCTTATTATTTTTGACCATTTATGTCGTGAAAATGTCCACCAGATGGCGCTTCAGAATTTTCTTAAGTATTCTGAATACCTACCTTGAAATTTTGGCATGTTGAGTGGTTAATGCCCATGTACAACATATTAAAATTTCAAAATATGTTTTCAATGTATGGGCCTACCTCAACATGTTCCCAGTTTATTCTAATTTTGTGTGCCCTTGTCGTGGAATACTGATATATGGAATACATTTCGATCTGTTTGTAGAGACACATCTTTTCTATTGCAATATTGTATTGGGGAAATGTATTGGACATTCTACATATATGGATATACTATTTAATTATTAAAATGCATAAATGAAAAATGCCAAAAATGATTACTTTGTGCTTCTTTCCAAATAAACATTATTTACTTCATTTTCTATAATCACGTGGGATTTGATTTTTATCTTGATCGAAAAATATGTTTAAATATTTTTACATACTGACATTCTAAAAATAAATGTTGTTCAGTTTCTTTAACTTTCCAACAAAAACTGCATAGTTCAGTTTCAAGAAGCTTGCATTTCATTGTTCGGCTGCTTATAAAATTAATATTGTGTTTAATTTTATACTGGAAATCTTGATTTTTTGTTTCATCGGTGACAAGAAAACATAATTAATCAACACATCCAATCTCTTATTTTTGTGCAAAATTTCTAATTTCTTTTAGATATATATGTAAAACATTTTGGAAACTATTTTCCTTTATTTCAATTTAGTTATAAAACTATTTCTGACTTCTCTAAGCGGATTTTCTTGTAGCTGGATTGCACTTTTCCAGATTTCCGGAATTGTATCAATCAAGGTGTAATAATTTAGATTATTAATATTAAAATCAAACTTAGCTGTAAACTCATTATAAGACATAATATTTCCTTCATCATTTGTTAAAACCTTTATAAAATTAATATTTTCTTTTGCCCACATTTTCCAAAAGTTTTATTTGTTTTAATGTTAGGATTTTACCAGAGATATTGTGACATTACGTCATTTGTGTTTGTGATGTAATTATTTGGTAAATTGGCCCATGCAGTGATCACCGATCACCAGAATTTATTAATCAACGGTGTGATTGAAGCAAACCCATCTTTAAAAACATTAGCACCCTCGAACTCTTCGAGATCATCCAGAAGCAGACATTTCCATGGTAAAATGGCAGAGCGGATTTTCTGCACCCATGAAATCTTTTGACAAAAGAACTTGATATGGGATACCTTTAAACTACCTTCATCATAATTCAAAAAACCAATACACCTCGTTTTATTTTATTCAATTTGATGTTCCATATGAAAGAGAACATCAATCTATTTATTTCATTTATTATGTCGTTTGGAAGATCTGGCACTTAAGAATGACAAATCATTCAGAACAGAAGCTTCTTAAAGGACTCAAGTTAATCTGTATAATTTTCTGGGTAAAAATCTATATCTCCCAAATTATATTTTATACCCAAAAGTTTGAAATTTCCTTTTCAATTCCATTCTATTTTTCTGTCAGTTCTAAGTTTATCACCACAACCCCGTTTACCCCATCTAAATAACTTGTTTTTATCGAAAATAGCTTTTAAACCGGAACAGACAGAGAAGTAATCTACTCAATTTAATGCTTTAAAACAATTTATTTATTGAATCACCGAAACCATATAGGACTGTTTTAATTCGTTTAGCAAACACAGTTGATGCAATTTTATAGTCTACATTTAAAAAGATATAGGGCCCTAATGTTGTAGAAAATGTTTTGGTTTTTTTTTTAGGCGAAAAAGTTTCTAGTGCTGAAAAACTGAGACAGTTTAAGGAATCATTACATATCATTATCAATGTTAATATATTTGTCAAAACACAAGTACATGATCATAATGATATTGTCATGTCTGTAAGAAAATGAACAATTCCAACAATTTCAATTTCAAACATAAATTTTCTTTGGAAAGTAGTAAGGAAAAAGTTGCTTTAGAACTGTCAAAACTCCAAGAATCGAGAAAAAGTGAAAAAGAATAATAGCTTTCAGCATTGCATCATATCATAAATATGAAGTTATCATAACAAACATACCAATCCATGTCTAAACCAAAATCCCAAAGCATTATAAAAACAAATATTACTAATATATAAAAGATTGTTAAACAATATATGCCATTAACACTGAAAATAAAATATTTAACTCATCCGCTATACTTTGGTCTACCTCAAGTGCAAATTCTGGTCGATTTCGTTTGATACATATATATACTTCTAAAACTTAGTTTTATATTATTTTGAGGTAATTACTCATGAATATGCCGAATTTTCTAGTATTAGAAAGTTTATATGTATATTCATGATATAATTCACTCACTTGACCTTTGACCTTTTTATGATCTTCAGTACCAAACCCTAGTGATGATCTACACATTTCAAAAAATTATTTAAACATGAATGGCAGCCATTAAGGAAAACTAACATCAAAAGAAGGTATAATAGTTCCTTATTTATTTATTCCTCGTTTTTGTCCTATCATTTATATAATTGTTAATAAAAAAGCGGATTTTGCCTTTAAACTACATTCCCGTCCAAATCTCGGGATTTTATACTCAGTGGTGCCGATATGTATTTATCTGGTCTTGTTTGTCTGTTGAATCATTTATTGTTTTACATTCTTATTTGCATAGGATATAAAAAATGTTTTCAATTGCAAATTTTTCTCTTTTATATTACTACGTTAAAAAGTGTATAAGTGTTCGCTATGTCCATTTTGATAATCCAATTGTCACAAAATCAACAGCATCTTAGCACTAAATATTACTTAAACGCCATTGAAAACATCACATTCATATCGATTAAACATATGTCCTTAGTAATATTATTATCTGATAAAAATATTTATTTTACTTCTGTTTTATTGTAACATTCAGAACATAACATATATTAATATTTTATATATAGCTAAAAGCTAAATCTCTACCTAGAGTACTCTCAGTACTTTGATTAATTTCTATATACATGTATATGATTTTGCAGACTGGAATAGTAAACTTGGTGGATATGATCTTTTCTTACATCTTCACAAATTTATGTTTCAAAAATTAATTATCTACATGTATTTGGACAAGATTTTGGCAATATTTATCTTAAAATTTTGTTTATTTAACGTCATGCAGTTTTAAAAACAATCATCACTATACAATATGTTCTATTTATCTCAAATTACTGCAAATAAAAGTTATATGTTTTTTGCAAGATAAGGGCACATTATGTCCAGGATATAATTATTTTTTTTCCATTCAGTGACCTTTGACCTCATTTTTTGCAATGCGTCATCCACCCTGGCGTCTATCATATGCTTATTTGCAAACTCGACTAAATTCCATTAGCTTACTTCTTTGAATTTACCAAAAAGCTTCGAAGTCTCGGCTTTTTCAAAATAAATAAATAAATAAATAAATAAATAAATAGACAAATAAATAAATAAATAAATACTATACAAACGAAATCAATATCTTAGTCATGTAATTACACATGACCAAAAATGTCTATTTAAAATTACAAAAATTAAAATCTAAATTAAAATCGGCTTCAAATATATTCATAATTATAACTCATAAAGATATAAAACTATTATGATTATGAAGACCATTGCAACAAATATAGTCCAGATTTAGCATTTTCAGGATTAATTTTCAAATGAGGTCAGTACCTTGGCTTTTAAACCTGATCAATGGTAAAAGAGCAGTGTAAGTAAAAACTCAAAATTGAAATGTAACAAATATAGAGAAAAAGCTCACAATTTCAAAACTAATTAAGAGCTTTAACATTTACTCCGTTTTGAATGCCATGCTATGAAAACATGAAAACTAAAAATGGCCTAAGCTCACATAAAGTTTTAAAAGTTTATCAACAATACAGTTTTTATTGTCGAGTTCGACTTTGTCTTCGTGTTAAAAATCAAGTCATGATCTTGACCTTCACTCTGAACAAATTACAAGTTTCAGATCCTAAAAACGTCAAATATCGCATCATCTGAATGACCAAATGTCATATGATTTTTTGTGAAAAAAGATGAAAAAGAAACGTAACAAGAAAATTCAGTGAATTAGTATTCCTTGGAATACTATTTTAAGGGAATATTTCACTAATACATTCTTTACATAAGTTGCTTATTTCTCATGAATAGCTTTGAAATTTACTCCATACAAAGACTCCATAGAGAGTCCTCAAAAAGTGTAGGCTAAGAATATTGGCAAACCAACGTTGGGTTTTTAATATGATTATATTTCCGTGCGCTCCAGTTTTAGGTAATTGCGTGCAAGGGACCCAAATAATGCGTAACACAATATGCGGCCATGTGCTTCGTTCAAAGTTTTTTAAAAATAGAATTACAAATGTATGGAAACAGAGCCATGATATTTTCATTTAGAAAGGCAATTACGTTTGGAATACGGTGATATGATATTCGCGTAGTAATATGATTACCTAACAAGCCTAAAGACCGAGGGCTTAATTTACTTCATGTACGCCACTTCAGGTATCATACAACAGTTTCGTATTTTCGTCCACGGTCTAAACTTCAAAAATAATCAAGAAAATTGCCATAGCAACGACTTGTTGCCATAACAACCGGAAAATGATGATTAAATCAAAAACATTAGAAAGGAAGATGCAGCGAAACGTACTTGAACATATAACTAGCGGTAAATTGTGTTGTGTGTGTACGAATCTACGGCCAGCTCATGATGCTCTCATGCGACATGTTAATAGTGCTATTTTGTACCTTTGACGGAACGTCATTTATCTCAAAACGATTTGTTAAGGGTTGTTATTTTTCCCCATATTTTGTAGTATTTTAAACGAGCTTTTTAAACACCAAAAAATTGGACCTTATTTATATGTAGGGTTCCAAAATATAGCAGGTCCTTACGAAATCACATATCAAAAGAGGGGTATGGTCCTTTTGAGCTCTCGTAAGACCCGTTCTACCCCTCTAGGGTTCGTGAAATTTTCACCAAATGTTGCAATTGGATAGATCTACCCGTGGTTAAAAGGCCTAGATGGGGAAACGCATTTTCTCTGTGTACGCTTCTTCAAACGTAGCAGGTCCTTACGAAATCACATATCAAAAGGGGGGTATGGTCCTTCTGAGCTCTCGTAAGACCGTTCTACCCCTCTAGGGTTCGTGAAATTTTCACCAAATGTTGCAATTGGATAGATCTACCCGTGGTTAAAAGGCCTAGATGGGGAAACGCATTTTCTCTGTGTACGCTTCTTCAAACGTAGCAGGTCCTTACGAAATCACATATCAAAAGGGGGGTATGGTCCTTCTGAGCTCTCGTAAGACCCGTTCTACCCCTCTAGGGTTCGTGAAATTTTCACCAAATGTTGCAATTGGATAGATCTACCCGTGGTTAAAAGGCCTAGATGGGGAAACGCATTTTCTCTGTGTACGCTTCTTCAAACGTAGCAGGTCCTTACGAAATCACATATCAAAAGGGGGTATGGTCCTTCTGAGCTCTCGTAAGACCCGTTCTACCCCTCTAGGGTTCGTGAAATTTTCACCAAATGTTGCAATTAGATAGATCTACCCGTGGTTAAAAGGCCTAGATGGGGAAACGCATTTGCTCTGTGTACGCTACTTCAAACGTAGCAGGTCCTTACGAAACCACATATCAAAAGGGGGTATGGTCCTTCTGAGCTCTCGTAAGACCCGTTCTTCCCCTCTAGGGTTCTTGAAATTTTCACCAAATGTTGCAATTGGATAGATCTACCGTGGTTAAAAGGCCTAGATGGGGAAACGCATTTGCTCTGTGTACGCTACTTCAAACGTAGCAGGTCCTTACGAAACCACATATCAAAAGGGGGTATGGTCCTTCTGAGCTCTCGTAAGACCCGTTCTTCCCCTCTAGGGTTCTTGAAATTTTCACCAAATGTTGCAATTGGATAGATCTACCCGTGGTTAAAAGGCCTAGATGGGGAAACGCATTTTCTCTGTGTACGCTACTTAAACGTAGCAGGTCTTATGAAATCACATATCAAAAGGGGGTATGGTCATTCTGAGCTCTCGTAAGACCCGTTCTACCCCTATAGGGTTCTTGAAATTTTCACCAAATGTTGCAATTAGATAGATCTACCCGTGGTTAAAAGGCCTAGATGGGGAAACGCATTTGCTCTGTGTACGCTACTTCAAACGTAGCAGGTCCTTACGAAATCACATATCAAAAGGGGGTATGGTCCTTCTGAGCTCTCGTAAGACCCGTTCTTCCCTCTAGGGTTCTTGAAATTTTCACCAAATGTTGCAATTGGATAGATCTACCCGTGGTTAAAAGGCCTAGATGGGGAAACGCATTTTCTCTGTGTACGCTACTTTAAACGTAGCAGGTTCTTATGAAATCACATATCAAAAGGGGGGTATGGTCCTTCTGAGCTCTCGAAAGACCCGTTCTACCCCTATAGGGTTCTTGAAATTTTCACCAAATGTTGCAATTAGATAGATCTACCCGTGGTTAAAAGGCCTAGATGGGGAAACGCATTTGCTCTGTGTACGCTACTTCAAACGTAGCAGGTCCTTACGAAATCACATATCAAAAGGGGGGTATGGTCCTTCTGAGCTCTCGTAAGACCCGTTCTACCCCTCTAGGGTTCTTGATATTTTCACCAAATGTTGCAATTGGATAGATCTACCCGTGGTTAAAAGGCCTAGATGGGGAAACGCATTTTCTCTGTGTACGCTACTTCAAACGTAGCAGGTCCTTACGAAATCACATATCAAAAGGGGGGTATGGTCCTTCTGAGCTCTCGTAGGACCCGTTCTACCCCTCTAGGGTTCTTGAAATTTTCACCAAATGTTGCAATTGGATAGATCTACCCGTGGTTAAAAGCCCTAGATGGGGAAAGTCTTTTCTCTGTGTACGCCACTTTGAACGTAGCAGGTCCTTACGAAATCACATATCAAAAGGGGGGTATGGTCCTTCTGAGCTCTCGTAGGACCCGTTCTACCCCTCTAGGGTTCTTGAAATTTTCACCAAATGTTGCAATTGGATAGATCTACCCGTGGTTAAAAGCCCTAGATGGGGAAACGCATTTTCTCTGTGTACGCCACTTTGAACGTAGCAGGTCCTTACGAAATCACATATCAAAAGGGGGGTATGGTCCTTTTGAGCTCTCGTAGACCCGTTCTACCCCTCTAGGGTTCTTGAAATTTTCACCAAATGTTGCAATTGGATAGATCTACCCGTGGTTAAAAGGCCTAGATGGGGAAAGTCTTTTTCTCTGTGTACGCCACTTTGAACGTAGCAGGTCCTTACGAAATCACATATCAAAAGGAGGGAATGGTCCTTCTGAGCTCTCGTAGGACCCGTTCTACCCCTCTAGGGTTCTTGAAATTTTCACCAAATGTTGCAATTGGATAGATCTACCCGTGGTTAAAAGTCCTAGATGGGGAATGTCTTTTTCTCTGTGTACGCCACTTTGAACGTAGCAGGTCCTTACGAAATCACATATCAAAAGGGGGGTATGGTCCTTCTGAGCTCTCGTAGGACCCGTTCTACCCCTCTAGGGTTCTTGAAATTTTCACCAAATGTTGCAATTGGATAGATCTACCCGTGGTTAAAAGCCCTAGATGGGGAAAGTCTTTTTCTCTGTGTACGCCACTTTGAACGTAGCAGGTCCTTACGAAATCACATATCAAAAGGGGGTATGGTCCTTCTGAGCTCTCGTAGACCCGTTCTACCCCTCTAGGGTTCTTGAAATTTTCACCAAATGTTGCAATTGGATAGATCTACCCGTGGTTAAAAGGCCTAGATGGGGAAAGTCTTTTTCTCTGTGTACGCCACTTTGAACGTAGCAGGTCCTTACGAAATCACATATCAAAAGGGGGGTATGGTCCTTCTGAGCTCTCGTAGGACCCGTTCTACCCCTCTAGGGTTCTTGAAATTTTCACCAAATGTTGCAATTGGATAGATCTACCCGTGGTTAAAAGCCCTAGATGGGGAAAGTCTTTTTCTCTGTGTACGCCACTTTGAACGTAGCAGGTCCTTACGAAATCACATATCAAAAGGGGGGTATGGTCCTTCTGAGCTCTCGTAAGACCCGTTCTACCCCTCTAGGGTTCGTGAAATTTTCACCAAATGTTGCAATTAGATAGATCTACCCGTGGTTAAAAGGCCTAGATGGGGAAACGCATTTGCTCTGTGTACGCTACTTCAAACGTAGCAGGTCCTTACGAAATCACATATCAAAAGGGGGTATGGTCCTTCTGAGCTCTCGTAAAACCCGTTCTACCCTCTAGGGTTCTTGAAATTTTCACCAAATGTTGCAATTGGATAGATCTACCGGTGGTTAAAAGGCCTAGATGGGGAAACGCATTTGCTCTGTGTACGCTACTTCAAACGTAGCAGGTCCTTACGAAACCACATATCAAAGGGGGTATGGTCCTTCTGAGCTCTCGTAAGACCCGTTCTACCCCTCTAGGGTTCTTGAAATTTTCACCAAATGTTGCAATTGGATAGATCTACCCGTGGTTAAAAGGCCTAGATGGGGAAACGCATTTTCTCTGTGTACGCTACTTTAAACGTAGCAGGTTCTTATGAAATCACATATCAAAAGGGGGTATGGTCCTTCTGAGCTCTCGTAAGACCCGTTCTACCCCTATAGGGTTCTTGAAATTTTCACCAAATGTTGCAATTAGATAGATCTACCCGTGGTTAAAAGGCCTAGATGGGGAAAGGCATTTGCTCTGTGTACGCTACTTCAAACGTAGCAGGTCCTTACGAAACCACATATCAAAAGGGGGTATGGTCCTTCTGAGCTCTCGTAAGACCCGTTCTTCCCCTCTAGGGTTCTTGAAATTTTCACCAAATGTTGCAATTGGATAGATCTACCGGTGGTTAAAAGGCCTAGATGGGGAAACGCATTTGCTCTGTGTACGCTACTTCAAACGTAGCAGGTCCTTACGAAACCACATATCAAAAGGGGGTATGGTCCTTCTGAGCTCTCGTAAGACCCGTTCTTCCCCTCTAGGGTTCTTGAAATTTTCACCAAATGTTGCAATTGGATAGATCTACCCGTGGTTAAAAGGCCTAGATGGGGAAACGCATTTTCTCTGTGTACGCTACTTTAAACGTAGCAGGTTCTTATGAAATCACATATCAAAAGGGGGGTATGGTCCTTCTGAGCTCTCGTAAGACCCGTTCTACCCCTATAGGGTTCTTGAAATTTTCACCAAATGTTGCAATTAGATAGATCTACCCGTGGTTAAAAGGCCTAGATGGGGAAACGCATTTGCTCTGTGTACGCTACTTCAAACGTAGCAGGTCCTTACGAAATCACATATCAAAAGGGGGGTATGGTCCTTCTGAGCTCTCGTAAGACCCGTTCTACCCTCTAGGGTTCTTGATATTTCACCAAATGTTGCAATTGGATAGATCTACCCGTGGTTAAAAGGCCTAGATGGGGAAACGCATTTTCTCTGTGTACGCTACTTCAAACGTAGCAGGTCCTTACGAAATCACATATCAAAAGGGGGGTATGGTCCTTCTGAGCTCTCGTAGGACCCGTTCTACCCCTCTAGGGTTCTTGAAATTTTCACCAAATGTTGCAATTGGATAGATCTACCCGTGGTTAAAAGCCCTAGATGGGGAAAGTCTTTTTCTCTGTGTACGCCACTTTGAACGTAGCAGGTCCTTACGAAATCACATATCAAAAGGGGGGTATGGTCCTTCTGAGCTCTCGTAGGACCCGTTCTACCCCTCTAGGGTTCTTGAAATTTTCACCAAATGTTGCAATTGGATAGATCTACCGTGGTTAAAAGCCCTAGATGGGGAAACGCATTTTCTCTGTGTACGCCACTTTGAACGTAGCAGGTCCTTACGAAATCACATATCAAAAGGGGGGTATGGTCCTTTTGAGCTCTCGTAGGACCCGTTCTACCCCTCTAGGGTTCTTGAAATTTTCACCAAATGTTGCAATTGGATAGATCTACCCGTGGTTAAAAGGCCTAGATGGGGAAAGTCTTTTCTCTGTGTACGCCACTTGAAACGTAGCAGGTCCTTACGAAATCACATATCAAAAGGAGGGAATGGTCCTTCTGAGCTCTCGTAAGACCCGTTCTACCCCTATAGGGTTCTTGAAATTTTCACCAAATGTTGCAATTAGATAGATCTACCGTGGTTAAAAGGCCTAGATGGGGACACGCATTTGCTCTGTGTACGCTACTTCAAACGTAGCAGGTCCTTACGAAATCACATATCAAAAGGGGGTATGGTCCTTCTGAGCTCTCGTAAGACCCGTTCTTCCCCTCTAGGGTTCTTGAAATTTTCACCAAATGTTGCAATTGGATAGATCTACCCGTGGTTAAAAGGCCTAGATGGGGAAACGCATTTTCTCTGTGTACGCTACTTAAACGTAGCAGGTTCTTATGAAATCACATATCAAAAGGGGGGTATGGTCCTTCTGAGTCTCGAAAGACCGTTCTACCCCTATAGGGTTCTTGAAATTTTCACCAAATGTTGCAATTAGATAGATCTACCCGTGGTTAAAAGGCCTAGATGGGGAAAACGCATTTGCTCTGTGTACGCTACTTCAAACGTAGCAGGTCCTTACGAAATCACATATCAAAAGGGGGGTATGGTCCTTCTGAGCTTCGTAAGACCCGTTCTACCCCTCTAGGGTTCTTGATATTTTCACCAAAAGTTGCAATTGGATAGATCTACCCGTGGTTAAAAGGCCTAGATGGGGAAACGCATTTTCTCTGTGTACGCTACTTCAAACGTAGCAGGTCCTTACGAAATCACATATCAAAAGGGGGGTATGGTCCTTCTGAGCTCTCGTAGGACCCGTTCTACCCCTCTAGGGTTCTTGAAATTTTCACCAAATGTTGCAATTGGATAGATACCCGTGGTTAAAAGCCCTAGATGGGGAAAGTCTTTTCTCTGTGTACGCCACTTTGAACGTAGCAGGTCCTTACGAAATCACATATCAAAAGGGGGGTATGGTCCTTCTGAGCTCTCGTAGGACCCGTTCTACCCCTCTAGGGTTCTTGAAATTTTCACCAAATGTTGCAATTGGATAGATCTACCCGTGGTTAAAAGCCCTAGATGGGGAAACGCATTTTCTCTGTGTACGCCACTTTGAACGTAGCAGGTCCTTACGAAATCACATATCAAAAGGGGGGTATGGTCCTTTTGAGCTCTCGTAGGACCCGTTCTACCCCTCTAGGGTTCTTGAAATTTTCACCAAATGTTGCATTGGATAGATCTACCCGTGGTTAAAAGGCCTAGATGGGGAAAGTCTTTTTCTCTGTGTACGCCACTTTGAACGTAGCAGGTCCTTACGAAATCATATATCAAAAGGAGGGAATGGTCCTTCTGAGCTCTCGTAGGACCCGTTCTACCCCTCTAGGGTTCTTGAAATTTTCACCAAATGTTGCAATTGGATAGATCTACCCGTGGTTAAAAGTCCTAGATGGGGAATGTCTTTTTCTCTGTGTACGCCACTTTGAACGTAGCAGGTCCTTACGAAATCACATATCAAAAGGGGGGTATGGTCCTTCTGAGCTCTCGTAGGACCCGTTCTACCCCTCTAGGGTTCTTGAAATTTTCACCAAATGTTGCAATTGGATAGATCTACCCGTGGTTAAAAGCCCTAGATGGGGAAAGTCTTTTTCTCTGTGTACGCCACTTTGAACGTAGCAGGTCCTTACGAAATCACATATCAAAAGGGGGTATGGTCCTTCTGAGCTCTCGTAGGACCCGTTCTACCCCTCTAGGGTTCTTGAAATTTTCACCAAATGTTGCAATTGGATAGATCTACCCGTGGTTAAAAGGCCTAGATGGGGAAAGTCTTTTTCTCTGTGTACGCCACTTTGAACGTAGCAGGTCCTTACGAAATCACATATCAAAAGGGGGGTATGGTCCTTCTGAGCTCTCGTAGGACCCGTTCTACCCCTCTAGGGTTCTTGAAATTTTCACCAAATGTTGCAATTGGATAGATCTACCCGTGGTTAAAAGCCCTAGATGGGGAAAGTCTTTTTCTCTGTGTACGCCACTTTGAACGTAGCAGGTCCTTACGAAATCACATATCAAAAGGGGGGTATGGTCCTTCTGAGCTCTCGTAGGACCCGTTCTACCCCTTTAGGGTTCTTAAAATTTTCACTAAATGTTGCAATTGGATAGATCTACCCGTGGTTAAAAGGCCTAGATGGGGAAACGCATTTTCTCTGTGTACGCTACTTCAAACGTAGCAGGTCCTTACGAAATCACATATCAAAAGGGGGTATGGTCCTTCTGAGCTCTCGTAGGACCCGTTCTACCCCTCTAGGGTTCTTGAAATTTTCACCAAATGTTGCAATTGGATAGATCTACCCGTGGTTAAAAGCCCTAGATGGGGAAACTCATTTTACGCCCTATGCGTAATTTCGTAATCACACTTAGAATCACGGTTCCTGTGGCCTTAATATACAGGTGGTCTTTATGAAAAGTTGTGTGGAATACCAGGTCGCCCTAAGTATCAATATTAATAAATCGAATGATATTAGGACTAACCGTATTTAAATAAAATCGAATTGCCCGCTTGATGATATTTAAAAAAATTGCGGGCTAGAATTGCGGGCTAGCTTCACACCAGTCAACCATTGTCCTAAGGATAAGTTTGGTTGCCAACAAAATTGTTTAATGTTGCATAGTTATGATATACTGAATCCATTTTATAAATCTGAAGAATTCCCCTCAGTATAAACTCATGTTGTATTTAGAGTTTCTGGTCTGCTTAAAGCCACTGATTACAAGGATAATGACCCGAAATCTGAATCTGGCACATTCACCACTCTCAGGCAAACATCAATCCAGTCAAGGTCAAAGATAAAGAAAATCAGTAAACGAGGTTTGAATTGTATGATAGCAGTATGTTGGCTGATTCGAAATCTAAAAAAAAAAAAAACTCGAAAAAGCGCCAAAAAACCCCACCAAAATAAATGCAAAAAGGGAAAAACTACTATGCTTTTGGCGTGATGTTGAAGACAATTTGTCTTTGGCGCTTTTTTCGCCCGATAAATCGGAAAGTTTCGCGATACAAAGCGCCAAAAGCTGCGTGTCGCTTTTTCGCATAGCACTTGGTGCTTTGTCGCACTATGTTTTTTTCGTTTAGCCATCGTTTAGCCGGGTATTTAATCTTTATCTTTGTCATGATTTGAATTTTGTCTTTTTACAGTCACAATTACGCAATTTTCATATTCGATAATTTTGAATATTTTACCTCATAAAATGACAATAAACACTCTAAAACCTGCGTATAAAGATCACATCACTCATAGCACTCATGGTTTTAACATCAAAATGTTTTATTTTGAATTATGAAAATAACCTTATTACGATCAGTCTATTAATAAATGGATAGGTGGTTTATATATAGAGGTTGTCGCTACAACAGATTAATATACTAAACAAAATGTAAAACATATATGATACGGTTTTTTAAATTTGGTTCAGAAGGCGTTTTTTTAATAATCACTATTGTTACTAAAATGTTTAACTTTAGAAGGATGTGGAGTTATAACTGCTCGATTGAAAATCATTTCTCTAAACAAGAATAATTTATTAAATGAAACAATTACAATAAAGAAAACGTTAATGTAAGTTTAACTTGTAACATATAAACAAATCTCAAGGCATTCCTTAAATAATATCACGTAAAGTTAAACAGCTTTACACAATGTTCACGATCTAACAACTCGTTGACTTGACGGCAACGGCACTGCATGTGCATGTGTATGTGTCCCTAAATTTTCGTAAAACAAAGCAAAATAATAATATTTGGAACAATGGAGAATGAAAACACTCGAACCAAAGCAATATATCGATGTTTTAACACTAATAGTGTTAAAATTCATAAAAATTGCATTTTTCACATATCTGCTGTGACAAACACAGCCCTGATTTGATATATAAGGTACTCAATCTTTACTGAATTCAAAGGCATCAATATCAGAGTAATAACCATTATATATTTACTTTCTGATTAAAGAGATATATTCCCAACTGAACACATCTTCTTATTGTCAAAAACTTTGATAAATACTATTTTATCTATAAATTTATAATTCTTTGACCGAGGTTTCACATTATCATTATTTTAAACTTACCACCTAGTGTTTAAGAAGGAATTTAATCTGAATGTTTCACTTCTGTTTGATAATAGGAAATTGAAATTTGTAGCTGAAAGTATTTTACCAAGCAATAACCACTGCAACCAAGAACGCCTAGCAAAAAGAACAATAGGTACTGCAACCAAGAACACCGAAAGAGGTCAATAGCCACTGTAAGCAAAAACGCCTGATTAAAAGGACAATACCCACGGCAACAAAGAACGCCTAACAAAAAGGAAAATAGCCACTGCAACAAAGACCGCCTAACAAAAAGGACAATAGCCACTGCAACAAATAACGCCTAACAAAAAGGACAATAGCCACTGCAACAAAGAACGCCTAACAAAAAGGAGAACAGCCACTGCAACCAAGAACGCCTAACAAAAAGGATACTACACATTACAATCAAGAACGCCTAACAAAAAGGACAATAGCAACTGCAATTAAGAACACATGAAAAAAGGATAATAGCCACTGAAACCAAAAACGCCTACCAAAAAAGATAGCCACTGCAACCAAGAACACACAACAAAAAGGAAAACAGCCATTGCAACCAAAAGCGCCTAACAACAAGAACAATAGCCACTGCAACTAAGAACACCCTAAAAAGGACAATAGCCACTACAACAAAGAATGCCTAACAACAAGAACAATAGCCACTGCAACAAAGAATGCCTAACAACAAGAACAATAGCCACTGCAACAAAGAATGCCTAACAACAAGAACAATAGCCACTGCAACAAAGAATGCCTAACAACAAGAACAATAGCCACTGCAACAAAGAATGCCTAACAACAAGAACAATAGCCTTTAATATTACTAGACATTTACATCTGATGCTCGTCCAAGGTCAGCACTTTTAGAATTAGATTAGTGGTTTCAACACTTAGTGATTATAGTATGTTTTGTGGATTACGTGCAGTATGATTTGGAATGAAAAAACACTAAACTAAATTGAAAATGAAAGTACTAGTAATACATGAAGTAAGGACTTCACATTATATAAAATGCATTTGTGTCAGTTACTATGGTGCACCTTACAAAACACATATTATACTAAGCACCATGAAAATGGTGAACAAAATGTATTAATATGTAACACAAATGCTTTAGAGACAAAATACAATTTTTGCTAGTGATTAAATACAGGTTTAAGTTAATAAAACGTCTAGAGCCATATAGTGGTATTTTATTTGTATTTTATGTCCTATATTCCCCTCTCTATACATAATTTAATATAAAACCTAAGATTATAGCTGCGTTTCATTTGTATCGTTAAATATTGTTTTTTTTATTACAATTCATTCATACATGTACAAACCGTGTAATAAAATATATATAAAATACTTAAAAAGAAGCTACCAATATATAATAATGATAAGTTTGATTTTATAGACGTTGAACTTATGACCCTGTGATCTACAGGAGTCCTCGTTGACAGCGCCGGCCTACTGATCACATTGTCTAAGACCGCCTGGTAAGAATCCCTCTTTGACTTGTCCTAGTGTGAGGTACTTGTAGTTTGCCAGTCTGCTTGCCGAAGGTCTGTGGTTTTCTCTGGATACTCAAGTTTCCTCCATTATTTCAGAACTTACATTGTACCTCTGCAAAATATTTGAAAGGATTTTAAATAGGGCAATATAACTCCATGGCTCCATTACAGTTTTATGATCCACATACACATTGCATGTGGACTACTATTTGTTCGAAGATTAATATTTTGTGAGATTTTTTTATAGTTCTTATTATAAAACAAATTTATACTGGCAGGTATAGTGGTAATTTTATCTTTATTTTATGTTTCTTCATACATAAAATCTTTGAACGATTAACTAATCCGTACTATCGCACAAGAACGTTACGGGTATAAAGTAGATGCCTGTATATTGTTAATGTACAACTTTTGTGGAAGTTGCAGTGATGTTTTTTGGCTTTCTGATATAAACAGACTTCTGATATAAAGACAGAGCTATTGGTTATCATTGCTCAAACTAAATACACAAAAAGTAACTTGTAGTTAAAAAATAACAAAACAAGAGCAAGAAACAACACAATAAATAATGAAGTCAAGTTAAATATGAACAGTAAAAACACTTCGATTTTTGCCATTATTTGTTCAGTTACATAATTGTTCTATAAAATGATTTGTTGATAATTTGATGGAGGCTTATAGCAAGGTAATGAAATATTTAAGCTTGCAAAAGCTAAAATCAAGTACATACTGAAGCATTTGAATAAGGTTTTGTATGATTATTAAAAAAAATAAAAATTAAAAAACAGTGTTTGTGACATATACATACGCTCGTACATTATAATTTCACTCACTTTAAATAGCACATCTACGAAATGAGGCAGAGAGACCACATCTACGAAATGAGAGAGAGAAAGAGAAAGAGAGACAAAGGGGGGAAACTTATGGATGGATATGAGTAATACTCATCAAAGGTGTTTGAAGAAGACCATTCTTTGTTACATGTACAAATACATGTTCTCATTAACCTACCTGGCAGACATATATAAGCTGTAGAGCACAGTTACTATAGTCATTATGTAGTAACGTGTCTTTGTAGTTTTGATTTACGTAATATGTCTTCTACACTTACTTTTATATGTAAAACAAATATGTTATCTAAGGTACATCCTTACTCATAACGGTAGTCTAGAGGTAACTGCCACTAACAATGATAATTATTATGTCACACATGATTGACTTCAGTCATGTTCTAATGACACACAAAGAGCACTGTAATGCACTTTGTTAATTGCAGTCATATATTGATGACAAACGCAAAATATTTCTGAACGTCTTTCTCGTCAACTAAAATCGTATTGTTTAAATAGGAAAGGTTACAGTCTACAATTCAGTCTGAATTTCTACAAAATGTCAATAATTAAGTCATACCTGAAATTAGATGACATTTGAAATGTGTCTCCAAAAACGAACTCTAACTGGAAAATACATTTTTTTAACCATGCGCATTATCAAAATACGAACATACCAATGGTACACGTCTACTCCACCCAATCATAAGGAACTGTTTAATAGTTATCGAGAAAAGTAGTGGACAAAATGTTTGCGGAGGAAATGGAGTGAACTCTTAATGTCCCCGCTTCGTTTGGGGGGTGGGGGGGGGGGTGGTTGTGTAAAAACTTTGAAGTATCTTATGCAAACCGAAAAGCGCACCATTTCCTGCGTTTATTGAAGATATTATATTTATCATGAAACTTATGCAATTAATGCAGCTGAACTACAATCCATAGTAAATAGTCAACTAACCTTACTTTTTTATAACAAAAAGTACTGTAAGCATAATAATTATACATAATTTAAAACCTCACGATATTCAAACCGATACTCTAACATCTTAAAACAAGTGAAATGTACCACTGCATGGGCGAATGATGTGTGAATGTGGACCACGTACCCTTTAACAGAAATATGATGTATGTTTTGGGATCAGTTTTAACATCAATCGACAAATTTTTTTCCAGAAAACTGATTAACGATATGCATATATAAGATATTTTAGAAAAGATAATTATTTTCATATTATCAACTGGTTTGTTAACCTAAAATATTACCATTACCGTTTATATTGAGAGTGTTCATCAAATTTCTCAAATCTCGCTGTAAGCTATGTCAATTCGACAGGAACTCTTTACAGCGTAAGAGTCGGCATATTTTTTAACGAAGTGAGCCGAAAGTAGCTAACTACATTTTGAGACGACTCTAGACTTGCACAAGTCCCTATATTAAATTATTAATTTTAGTATCTTGCCCCTTTAAAACTATTACAGAGATCAACTGACAAATGTCAATTTACTATCAAAACCCAGGAATATCCCTATATTCCTGGGTTTTGATATTAAATTGACTTTTGTCAGTTGATCTCTGTAATAGTTTTAAAGGGTCAAGATACTAAAATTAATAATTTAATATAGGGACTTGTGCAAGTCTAAGACGACTCCATTACAGCGATAACTCACGCCAAGTCTGTATTGAAGAAAATGGATACATTTATAGTTTTTCCTTTACAAAGTGGCACGAACAAGCTTTCGTAGTTTTAAGAGGCCTTCAGTAAAGCGTTAACTCACGTCAAGAAATGCACACATGTACACATTTATATTTTTCGCTTACAGAATCATTGAACAAACATCGTTTACTACTTTAAGTACCATAGAATTAAATATAACATCAAAGTATTTAATTATTATAAAAACACTCTATCAATACTCTTTTTATGTCATTATGTCAAGTACTTGAAACATTAAAGACAAAAAGACCATTTCAGTTTTATACATAATAACTTGACTCTGTATTATCAAACTAAGCATAAATGCAATTTTTACACAGACTGGTTTTTATCTTTTTCGATATCGACTCATTAAATAGGTCACAAAAAGGGGATATATTCAAGTGACTTCATCAAAAGACGGCAACATGATTGTGTGAACTTAAAAAGTAAGATACTAGTTGGGGTTTACGAGTACAGCTAGGCTATACAACTGTAATACAACACACACACACACACACACACACACACCACACACACACACAAATATATATATATATATATATATATATATATATATATATATATATATACTTCATTTAACAATAGACGTGCATTCATCCTCTGTTATAATAAAACCAAATGTAAAGTTTGATCCAACAAATATTTAAATATTTTCAATCTATATTGTATAATAAACATGTTTGTTTTAAGCATGAATCAGGTCCATTGGAAGAAAACAAAATGAAAATTAGACTATTACACGATTACCTGTGAAACGAGAAACATTGGTAAAATTTATGGCTGTCGTTTGAAGTACATGCACAAAGCAACAGAATTTTTTTTCAAAATAAAACATATAAGTTCTGAAATCTTTTTTAAATGTGATTGCAAATTAAAAAACAATAAAATGTAAAAAATATTGAAAATAACAGTTTCAATTAGGATAATTATAATAATATTGTAAACATTTGTAAAATATAGGTCGCCAAAAGACAAACGGTTTAGCCCAAAACACTTGTGAACACTTATGCACCATGTGGCAGAATTTCTCAAATTCATATCATGATTGTTCTGCGGTAAAAGAGAACTCAAATAGATGCAAATAAAGCCATTTGTAAAATATTAGACCTTGACAATTAATGCATATCATTTGTCCAAATACCGC
This sequence comes from Anadara kagoshimensis, assembly GCA_021292105.1. Taxonomy (NCBI): domain Eukaryota; kingdom Metazoa; phylum Mollusca; class Bivalvia; order Arcoida; family Arcidae; genus Anadara; species Anadara kagoshimensis. The sequence continues at coordinate 47,226,427 of CM037864.1, forward strand.
AAAAGGTGAGAAGGTTTGGCATTTTTACGAGTCAAATGTGTAAGCAGTCGCATCAAAAGTTATAAAACATGTCATTTAAGTGAAGTTTATATTTAAATTAGAGTGATTAAATAACAGTTTATATATATTACACTATTATTTATGTTCACTTTGGTTTAACGTAATAAGTTACAGCTTTACCAATGTTATAATTATCCGGGGGTATAACGGGGTAAATGTTGGTATTAAGTTATCATTATCATTGATATATATGCTATTTTTTTATAATTTTAACATTCATACATGTATATACCAATTTAACAAAATGTATGGAATGATAATTTTTTTAAATATTGTATATGACATCCTTATTATTTAAAATAAAACATCTTTGTTAGTTAGAAATATAGAAAACTGCTGCTTTCATAAAACACATGAACTTACAATATATATGAACACAGTCATTATCTTTTTCATCTTACTGGAAATGTCCATTAAACAAGACAAACTGGAAATGTTCATGAAACAAGAAATTGTCGTGAATGACTAAAGGACTATAATAAGGCCAATTCACTTGTATAATAGACAAAATAATGACATCATTGGGGCAAGTACTATACCTAGTACTCTTCGTTTGATAGACAATGTCATCCAGGCCTAGTAAAATTCCATTCGTTGAATAGGACAATCAATGTCGTCAATGATTGTAGGAGTAATACAAGTCCAATAGTTCAGTAGACAAGATAACGTTGCCAATGGCTTTAGACCCTTGTTACCGGAAAGGCATTAGTGCGCATTTATAAGTTTATAAGTATTTACCTTACTGTTCTGAAAACAATAGCAAAGAACTTGACATATTTACAAAAACAATTAAAAGGCAATTGTAATCGTATGCAATATGTTTCAATCGTATGCTTCAAACATAAAAACACGGACAGGTGTTTACTAATTCTATCACTGGAAGCCTTATGCTAAAACTGGTTTTTACTGTGTGAAGTATATTATTAATAAGTAAATGTCTTCAGTTTTAGTGATCTCCAGATTTTAGTTAGACGGAATGACAAAGCCTCGTTGAATTAAATAGTTGATTATTTGAATCGAAGGCCCATATTAAAAATTGATATAGTTTTGTGATTGTTTGAATATTGATTAAAACAAAACGGAATGAATATTATGAGAAAAGTATACTGTATGCGGCATAGCCAGTTTCCTTTTCAAAGGTAACTGGTTTTATGCAAGTGCCCCGGTTTCCTCCACCAACCAAGAACTGACCGCCTTGATGAAAGTAAGTAAAATATTGACTAGAGTGTAAAACTCCATTACCGACTCGGACTCAATGCTTTTGTGCATTACTCCAATTGAAGTGTGTTACGTTTAGCCTGGTACACAACATTGCAAACATCTACTGGCACTATGCCAATCCTTAAAGACTCAATGCAAGGAAGAGAGTTTTCCAACATTCAATCACTTATAAACAGTCATAGTAGCAGCTTCACCACAAACATTTGGTATACTATTAGAACTTGTAGAAAGCAGATTGGCATCACGTGGTTAAAAAAAACGATAAACAGGTGATGATAAGACAACTTAACTGATGTTACTCTTAATCGTTTTATCTCCGTGTTAGTTTGTGTAAAAAGTACACAAGTAGTAGATGTACATTATACACATATAGACGTTGTTCTTGGCAGATGTACTATTGAAAATGCAAGATCATAATTTAAGATAAACAATTGTAAAATAAGAGAGCTGTTTAGTAGTATCTGAAACATTTCTCAGTCTGATCAAGACAACGTTACGTCATATAGATTGGTAATGGCAAAGCGTAAACTATGGAGGAACATAGTCGGCTTCAATAATGAACATTTCTATGTGACGTTTGCTGGACACAAATGAAAGCGAGAGTCACTTTATTTGGACCGTCCATTGACCACTCAGTATAGGAAATCTTAATTATCACTTTTGATATTTACTTAATGAAGTGTGGAGCGTTATTAGAAAATTGCAATCAGGAAATCTTGACATAAATATCCACAGATATTACAACTAGCTAGCATACATTATCCCATGCTGCCGCATAGATATGTCATGTGCTACTTTTGAATTTTTATTAAATAATACATTCAAAAGTAGCACATGACATACTTTTGAATGTATTATTTCATAAAAATTCAAAAGTAGCACATGACAGATATACTGTATAAGAAAATGGAGGACAGGCGTACCATCGCCTTAGTTTGGACTGGACGAGATTGACCTAATGTTTGTTTTAACTACATCATCAAATCGGTCACTCCATAACAATTACATACTGGTGGCTACAAAAATATACAGTCTTCATTTTACAACACTTTTACGATAATAAGTAATTAAGACATTTTATAAAAAAGCTTATTTATTGGTATACATGTATTACTGACGGAAAAGATCATAAGAAATACTAAGGAAGGTTAAACGATAGGCAGGCGCATACATATCAATATTTGCATGTAAACATTTTGAATAAAGATGAAGATATATTGAGATGCATACTCATCATCAAAAACACCAACCCTTGTTTACCTGTGTCAGATTTATTTCTTTGCGTTCTATAGATATTAAAAATTTCTTTTCGATCATATTTGTTGTTTCGTGCAGGAAGAAATATTTATCACCCGTTATTTAATACGGGTGGTTGGATCCGTGTGATATAGAACTGGACTTGTTAAAGGGTAGACATATGCAATAAACACGCTTGCTTTTGATTCATTGCAATCTCAGATACAGACTGGATAGAGAGTCAAAGCATGGCGAAAGAGGGCATAAAGACAGGGAAATATACCATCTGTCCTTCCAATTTTACGCCTCGATATAAGTGAAATATTCTTGACTGGTACGTTAAACACCATTTCTCAACTTATTCACTACCATTTTTATTTTTTGGTTTACTTTATATGCATCATGCTGTACATTTATTCGTAAAACATATGCATATGTATCAATTATTATGTGAATCAATTGTTTCACGATATAAAATTTTGTTGGTTCCCGCGTTTTCTCTTAGTACAGAATATTCACTGCAGTAGCTTAGCTGGTAGAGTGCTAGCTCCGTTAGTGTGAGGTTGTATGGTCGAACCCCGACCGGGTCTGACCAAAGGCTAAAAATGGGTAGCGACATTTCTTTCGTCCAACACTCGGCAAAACTCGAACTGATAGCCAAGGTTCTTTCGGATGAGAAGTTAAAATAAGCGAGGTACCGTGTCTCGGTAAGGGTGGCGCAATAAAGAACTCTACTGCATAATTCCATCAGTGCAACGCACAGTCAAAATTTCCACACCTTAGTTTTCGACATCTCGATATAATGAAATATTTTTGACTTGAACGTTAAACACCATTACTCAACTAAAATTTAAGTGAAGAAAATAATCATTTATTTTGGAGGTACGGAAAAAATAATGTGGTTTTTAATTATATTCAATATACATGTTTATACATTTCAGACAAACAAATTATTTTTCTAGAGAGGAGCTACGAAGATTTAATCAACATGCATCAACAGGCATACGAAATGAAACAAAAGATACATTAAACCGAATATGCTACATAACTGTCAAAATATTTACGCCTTTTCTTTGTTGATAAATTTTATTTAATTGAGTTTTAAACAATGATTTATTGCATTAAGATGAAAAGACGATTTTTAATTTGTCAAAGCAAACTCTTTGGTAGTTAATAATAGTGTAAGGGGCAATGTCCGGAAGTTTAACAAAGTGATGTATGCGGCCAGTGAAGATGACATGAAAATAAACAAATTGGACTATTGATGTTTTAGGTCAGTAAATTGTGATCGATCAGAATTTAATCTTCTCTGTTGGGATAATAACATCACACAACCCAATATTAAATGTATTTTGGACATTAATATTTCCGATGTGACTGTTTTGCCGTGCAGAGCTATAAAGTTTTCCCATGACATTAACGGGCAATAATTTCACGCAATTTATAATGTTTCTATTCCGAATTTAGATAGATTTGCATACATCATAGTTATGATTCATTCATATCAGAATTAAGATGGTACGGAAGGTACGGAATGGATGGTCAAAATGCTTCTTAAGATTCATACTATCAATAAACAAATTACAACATAGAGCAAAATTGACAGTTAGTATCGAGGATCATCATTGGATTTACATACACAGAAAACAGTATAATTATTAACTGTATATTGTTATAGAGACCTCTATTGTTTATTTTTTTCAGAATGTTGATGGTACTTACATTGTGTGGTTAAGCATCATATTTAAAGTATTTTGCAGCCAGACAATAAAGTGTGTTTCAGACAACAATGTATACAATTATACCTATAAAATGGTTGATTCGGCATCTATAAGGTAATAGTTTCTGAATGATGAAACCATTTTAGGTAGTTGTGAGGGGTGTAATGATGCTTAACGTCCCATTCGATATTCTTTCTATTTCACCGAAGGGGCCAATTGCAGATATATGAAACTGAAATACACGGTGAAAACCACCGGCTTTCTGCGACTGATCAGACACTGGTGGTAAAAACTTCCGACAGTGCATAAGCTCCGGACATCCTTAACAAACGTCTAAAGATGATGATATGGTTTCAATCATCAGCAAAACGAATAAAGAGATAAAAATATAACTTTAATTCTCATTTAAGCTTAACAGGAGGCGCTTACCCTTCTGGGGCACACAGAGTCAGTTTCCTTGTGGAAGGTTACATCACTAACCTTATTTACCGGCTTCAATGTTTTACTATGCTTTGGAAGAGTGATTTCGACATGGATTGGTATGTTTGCTTTTGATCTGAAACTAACGTAACTTCAAAATGCATATACATGACAGTCAATATCAATAGTTACTTCAACATGTAGAACCTTAAACATATCGCAATAATAACGTGTAGTTTTATGACACTATGTGCAATATGATCGGCTATAAAGTAGAACTAAAAATATAATTGAACATTGAAATACGTCTTAAGTTATCCTGTCAATTTGCAGAACAATTTCGCACTTTGCCACAGGAATGTTACTCACATAATGACATGGTTGAGAATTTTTTACGGAAAGTCAATACACCAATCTTCATTAACACTGCCAATTTTACATAGACCTCATACCAGTATGTGCAACACGTTACATCTGACAATGTCAAATATGCATAGTTACTTATTTTGACATTCATATATTTATAGTAACATTTTTTCATAAGGAGTATCAATTATTATTAGTTTTTGTAATATGCTTGTGTATGTCACTTAACTTGTCAGCTTCATAGTTTTCACTTTGCTTCTGGATTTTGATTCGGGCATTGATTTGTTTAATAATGTCTTGATCATGGTTTTGTGATGTGATGCATGTATAGGTGGTATGCTATTGGTCATAAATAAATATGGTATGCAGATATCAAAGAAGTGATATTATTCGATGCTAGGAAAACAGGTTATGTAATTATCTTATGTGTAATGAAAGAATGAACATCTCCAATCAAACCAGATGTGGTAAGCTTTTGTAAAATAACGTTGGTTGGCGTTTGTTCTAGTCATTTAATACTTTCCAGAAATGTCTCATCTAAATAAAAAATAGGGCGACAAATTAAAACCGGCCATGGTTTACCTATCAATTTTAAATATAATTTTCCTTCAATTAAATCTGGCAAAATCTGAATATTGTTTTTTGTTTTCTATGAATGATAGAATTTAATATTTGAAGATTAATGTCGCGTGATTTGTATACTAGTTTAGTCAAAATAACTTCTGCGCCACAACTAGCATATATAATGTCCTGCTTTTGCAGGTGCAACGGACATAATACCTTTGTGCGGTTGTAGGATTTAGATATGTTCAGTAAAGTAAAAAAAAATGTCCATAATTAAGAAATAACAATTTGGAGTTTTTCAGTTGGATTATTTGAGCTTAAATATTAGGTCTAAGAACTGAAGCAAAATAAAGTAATTTGCAGCAGAACCTATGTACATGGTTTTGCTATAACCTTTGTATATAACCAATGCGATTAAAATAACCAAACAGAAGAAGCAATCACACAGGTTCGAAACTGTACATAGGTGTTTACCATCATAAATATTGATTTTTTTAACAAAAATTGACCAGAACGATAGCTATAAGGAGGAAATGTTTTCCATTGAAGAAGAAACAATCATAATGACTTTATTGACAACTTTTTACGGTATATCATATACCATTTTTTGAATGTATTTTATGATTAAATTAAAAAAATGGTATATGACATTACATACTAGTATATCTTATATCATAACGTGTCAAACCAAACATCTGACAATGTCAAATATGCCCAATGATCTCTTCTGTTTTGGCATTCATATGTTTATCGTATACACTTTTCTGGTTTATATGTGAAGAGTATACTAGTTATTTTATTAACAAGGTGCATTCAAACTAAATCCCATGTATGTCATGTCATGCCATGATGTCTTGGTCATGTTTATTGATATATCAAATGCAGAAATTTTTTGGAATTTTGTGGTGAATGTGATAGATATGATATAGACAAATGGTAAATACAAAACAATCAACAATCAAGCAATTACTGTTATGTCTTTCAGGAAAACTATCAACATGTATGTATATGACATAAAAACCGTGTAGTATTACACTTAGTTTTAAACCTAGAATAGTAGAGCATATAACAATGTACAGTCAAACCTATCTATAAAGGCCACCTAAGGAAACCAGTAAAAATGGCCTTTATGAACAGGTGGCCTTTATATACAGGTTCCAATAATATGAACAAAGAACACTTGGGATACATTTCTACTGGCCTTTATAAGCAGGTGGCCTTTATATAGAGGTGGCCTTTAAGGCAGGGTGGACTGTATATACATAATGTTATATCATAATGTATAATTCTTACTATCTTTACTTCCTGTATAATGTATACTTGTAATATACAATTTACAACTGTTATATGTGTTATATTTTCTTATTTGATCACCCGGTCTCACTTCCCTGGTGGGAGTTCACGTTTCTAATTTGCCAATTCCAAAATTTTTACTTTGCTTCTGGATTGTGGTTCGTGCATGGATAAGTATGTTTGTTTTTGATTACTTAAAGTAACAAATTAAGCATAGTGCCTAACAAAAGTGGCAATTTTAAAATAGCAATCTCTGTTTATTTGTAAATTTTATATACTAGCAATTCAATAGCTAGTATATTGTTCGTTCGTTTGTTGCGTTTCTTGCTGCTTTTGCTATTAAAGTTCATACTTTGTCGACAGAACGTTTTATATTTTATTGAGACCAGTTCATAATTTTACATGAAAAATAAATCATGGTCTTTTCAGGGTCAAAATTGAAACCAAAATTAGTAGTTGGAATGTTTTATTTCTTTTATAGGGGCTATATCAGTTGTTATAAACAATTACAAAGCAATTTGATACAAGCAGCACTGAAGTGATGTCTTCCCACCTAGCCAACATTTTTAACTTTATCTTTACGTACAAAATTTCCAGATGTTGGCTAGGTGGGAATGAACCCATTGAAACGCACATGTGTTGTCAAAAATGGTTATCATTCGATGAATTTTATTTTTGCACTTTACCACATGTTAAGGAAGAGATGACATCATAATTAGCTGATTTATACACTCTCAAAAATGTCAGTTAAACAACTTCGTTAGCGCTGTTTTTTCTTGTTTTAACATCCGACATTCTCAGATAAGCACAGGACTTCACATTGGCAGGGCGATGAGGATATTTCCATTGACATGTCATGATGTCTTATTCATGTAATATAGGATAGCGATAATTAAACATATCACCTGAATTAACGATGAATACCAAAATATTAGGTGATTTGAGTTTTGACTGTACCTTTGTCTAGAAAACATCTATATCGAAAAGAGCTTTATTGAACGAGCGCTATTTAATAAAGTAATAATTCTTTATTGATGTTAGTACAATTGCAAGCTGTGCATGAAACATACATGAAAACTGTAATCTCTAACACCGTGAATTCTTTTGTGTTTTTACAAGTGTGTTGATGTTTTGAACTGCTTTATTTGAGAATCCCAGCTGATACAAACACGTTTTGTTAAAAGATGCATATGTTTTCCTTTCATCGTTGTAAATCTGTGCAATGGCAAATAAACCATTCTCAAACAATCTTTTCAATATTGAGATTTAACCAAAAGGAAATCGTCTATTATTTCTTTGTAATTGAATAAAACGAAGTTAATTGAAGACAGCTGTTCTTTGTTATGTTCTATATCAAATTAATTTAAGTATGTTTGTTAGAATCAATACAGACACAACAGCTAACATATGTCAGACGTTTCTAATTATCAAATTTAAAAATTCATGTTCCTAAATTCTAGTGCTCGAAGTTTTCAAATGTAGTTATAACAATTTTGATGAAAATTAAGCAATTTTAATGTTTTGTGAATAGAACATGGCAGTCACTCAAAAGTGATTACAAGTTGTAGCTAGGAAAACCGTTATTGCTGCATTTGAAGCGCAAACATAATATCTAAGTTTGGTTATTTACGCTTGTGAAATTGAAGCTCTGAAGAAGTACAATACGATCAACAATTATTATATTTTTATATTACCTACATTTGAAATTAGTTTAAACAATATTTATTCGGTAACATACATTGTACAATTCAAGAGTGAACCTCTTATATAAACCAATCTCCTTAAATATAACATATTACAATATATTAATAAACATAAAGTTACAAATGTTAAAAAAATAAACATATAATTAACTAATCAACTAATTAATTGATTAATTAAATAAATAAATAAGTAAATAAATAAAAAGATTACATGAAGAAAATCAAAAACAAGCAAAAAAATATAATATAATATAATATAATATAATATAATATAATATAATATAATATAATATAATATAATATAATATAATATAATATAATATAATATGTGGGTGTTCAGTGGAGGATTCAGCGGGGCGTAGGGGCGTACGCCCCCCTTTATGTCGCTAATAAAACATATTTTTTTCAAACTATGATACAGGCATTTCGAATGAAAGATTTTTCCTCTTTGATGCAGCTCAGATCGCACCAGAATGCAGGACTTTTGCGCCATTTTTTCAAACTTTTTCGGGGAGCATGTCCCCGGATCCCCCTAGAAGGTTTGAGCCTTCGGCTCTCACATTATACGTCCCCCCCCCCCCTTTCTAAAATTCTGGATCCGCCTCTGGTGTTTTAGGCTAAGTATAATTATATAAGATTGTAAAACAAATTCTTGAACAGATAGAAATATTTCTTTATTTTGTTGAAATTAATGCATCTCATGCATATCAAGTGACTTAATAAACTCCAAGAATTAATTAAATTTTGATTGTTTTTTGTCCATTTATTTTGTAGACAAAATAGACAAATTTCCGCTTTATTGTACAAATCCCCGTATAATCAAACTGAAACTTGAAGGGATACTAAAGTTGTTCTATTTTTGTGACACTAGAGGCACGTTTCAGTAGTGCTCGGACCAAAATTGTGGAAATCCCAATATTTCTAAGATGCTGAAATAAGAAAATAGAAGGACCCAGATGTAAATTATTACATTCTGATATAAACAGAAAAGTCCGACCTGCCTACTTACCTATCCTGTCTAATGTGGTCTTTTGATTGAGGAACTGTACCAATTATCCATTTGTAGATATTTGTGAGATTGAATAGGCTATGTGCTGAGAAAACCAACTAATAATATCACTAGAGTTGCTCTCAGATGGACGCCTGAAGGAAAAAGGAATCAAGGCAGACCCAAAAACACGTGGAGGAGATCTGTGGAGAAAGAAATGAAAGAATTTTAACTAACTTGGGGAGAACTGAAAAAGATGGCACAAGACAGAGACAGGTGGAAAACTCTAGTCCTTGCCCTATGTGCCCCGGGAATAAAAAGAACTAGGTAGGTAGGTAGTAGATATTTGTAGATTGATGCCATTTGAAATGTATGTATACTAAAAGTGCATTAAGCTTGTCCTACCAAATTCTTCATATTGCGTAATTCGTAAAGTTGTAACTAGAAATTATTGGGTTATGTTGATGCTCATTAGCAATAAGTCTTGTTTATCAAACTAGCAATAACAACGCCAATACTACACCCAAACAGAAAATCTGTTAATCACACTTAATCAAATTAGTATTTACATGTACATTTAATTGTTCGTACTCTAATAGTACATACAGTCATCATTGACCAATTTAAGATGTAAACACGTGTATTTCACTTATCAAAGATATCATCATGGTCAGCTTACTGAAGGGTTGGTAAATTTGGATTCCATGGAAGTTGGTGACATTTAAAAGTCTATAATTTTACGACCAACGCACAGACGTTACATTTGCAATCATGTTCACATTATTAAACAAATATAATGCGCTTATATACCTAAATGATTACAAACCTTGATTTCAATCTATAAATAGAGCCAACTCTCGTTAAAGGCAAAAAACTAGCTTTGATTATTTTCTTAATATTTTCGCGTTTCCGTTGCCATTGGAAATTGAATCTCCACATACAATACGTATCATGACTTTGCTCATATTTCTAGAGTTTTTGCAATTAATCGTTGGTTTTATTTAAAGATGTATTTAAAGCATAATTGAATTTACCTTTTTATATTGTATTTGTGGCATTTATGGACAACCTTTTCAATTACAAACTAGCTTCGCCTTCGTTTTCCATAATTAGTTTTGATTGGAGATGTTCATGTAGTATGTTGTAGTGACATATGGAAAACAATGTGTAATGGAAATATTTGGAGGGGTGATACAACCACAAACTGGATTTACAGTACAGGCAAGTCGAAAGTTTTACACTAAGCGTGTCAAAACGGCAGCTAATCTACCGGTAGTTCCCGCTTTAACTATATATCGACGATTTTTGGCAGCTGCTAAATGTACATGTTTCTTTCTTTCGGCAGTTTTTCGGGACCTCGGCATATAAGCTTCAGTCTCTTGTCGTTAGCTTTTAATAGTTGATAGTCCTTCAGCGGTTCTGCATACTTTGATACAATAAAGAAAAAGCTAATAAGAAAGGCTTAAAGTTTTAGATAAATTGAAAGAAAAAATCGCCTTCGGCGGGAAACAAAATAGCCGCTGTGGCGTTTAAACAAGATCGCTATGGGCTTTAAACAAGATCATATTCAATATCTATACTTAAGCAAAAGTCTAGCCTACGGCGGTTAACAATTACGTACCCTAGCCTTTAAAACAGAATTACGGTACATACCTGTCGAAAGTTTAACACGGTGTTCGGCTAATGAGTGGTTCGAAGATAAAGGTATCTAGTGGCTTAAAGCTGCCGAGAGGTATGCACAAATATCAGCTGTAAAACCTGTCGAGAAGGACCAAGATGGGCTAACGATTTGGCTCTTATTTGTAAGCTTAGTGTTAAACTTTCGACAGCTCTGTAATTAGTGTGTAACGTTTAGGCATAAAAATAACAACGGATTGTCCTTAAGCGGTTCAGGGTGCCCGCACACTAAATAAAAAGCTTTATTAAAATGGAACACTAACAAATTAAAGTTGCCTTTGATGTATTATCCTAATACGTTAATCTGTCTAAGTGGGATTATATAGGATTATGTGGGATTATATAGTTAAATGTAACACATTTTGTAAGTCATTATGAATTAGTCGGTTAAGAACTGAGTATTGAAGTACATGTGGCATATAGTGCATCGTAACAACTCACTTTGAAAAAAAATATACGCAATCTGAACATTTTTTTAATTGCGTTGAGCTTGTCCCAGATTTAACGCAATTTGAAAAAATGTCAAAGTGCGTAAATTTTTTCAAAGTGGGTTGCTACTGTGCATTTAGCTATATAGTGTGACATTATGGAATGTATGGATTATTACGTGAGGTACATACGAGTATGACATTATGAATGACTAGAGTATGAATAGGGTTAACTTAGGTTGACTATCTGTATGTAGTCCAACACATTATGTACACACAATCCTTGTCACCTGTTTGACCTGGTTGTTCAAAGCCAGTGACCTTTACAAGTTAGTTGGTAAATAGTAAAAATTATTATTTCTGCGTTGTTTAACACATATTTGTTGAATACATACCTATCCGTGTCCCAATCACAATGCTCTACTACGCTGTAGCAAACGTCAGCAAAATGCTCTTGATGACGTCACAAACCATTTACGGCAATAGACATGTGATTCACTGTAGCTAATAATCAATAACGCGATCATTTTGAATTCTTGTCTGTTGTCAATGTTGAATTTTTCCTCTTAGTGAACTTATTTCACTTACGTCATCAGGTTTATGTTAGTACTAAAATGTTTTGACTTTGGCAGTTGATCAGGTTCATGTGCAAGGACTCAGCCGCATTCTTTAGCGTGCTACGCCTACCTTGACATTAATAATTGGGTCTTATGCGAAAAGCCAGTCAAATTCTTATTTTGTCCATGTCTTTTATGACTGAGTGAGTGAAGTTTCAATATTGTAGGACTATATACTTTCTATAAACTTTTAAAATTTTAAATTTTTTTAGAGACAAACTCTTAAAACTTCAATGGGAGTTAATCAACTACAATTTGTTAATAAGTACTTGCTATTTTATATAAAGAACAATTACCGGTGACATTGGCCTGGGAAAACCTGGCAACTAATATTTGGACCCGTAATAAAACAATAAAGGTGTTTATGATAGTCGTTGTCTAATCTATACAAAAGTCAATGACATCTCGATTGTTGAGGATTTGATAATAAAATTGAATCAAGTCAATCCTCTATAAAGTTAAAGTTTGTACTTTGTACGTGATCAAATCAACCCCGATAAACGACAAGGTCCGCTTACAGAATATAAACATCAAAATGAAATGTACAACGCAAAGATGTATATTTCAATTTATTTACAGCTCTGTTCGCATGACAAACTTCTCATTTCCATCATGTTTATCAATGGGTTTATCTAGGATCAGAATTAGATTTGTATACCAGTTTCCGTCTATATTGTATATGTAAATCAGATTTTACAACTTCATTCATCATTTTTACCATCGGTAAATTCGAGGTTAAGATAGAATTTTATCAATAAAATGTCAGTTGAAGTTATGTTTGTGAGAAAAGTAGAATGTTTTGATATTTTTGCCAAAGAAATTTTGAATGGTTCAAATTATAAACGCTGGTTACAACACTAATGGTCAATTGTTTAACTACATTGCACTCAATTTGAGTGTTAAAATGTAGCCATTTTCACAAATATTAAATATTCGGTTTCATAATTAAATACTTTGTTACTCATTACATACAGACAGTTTCTTATCTTACTCATCGTATATATATTTATATATTATTTATACGTGTACGTATATATAACATTGCTTTACAGTTTCATTTAGAATTTCCCACATTCATATCTCTATATGGTATGTATACAATATGTATTTTCAATCGGATAATAAAACTTAAAACAAAAATCAACAAACATTTCTCCTTAGTACCTTACAACTAAAACAATTTTGCAATATATACCTTAATGTATGCATAATATTTCTAACGTTATTTAAACTCTTTCAGTGTTTAAAATATCCATCATTTCACTGATGTATCTTATCTTTAATAATTTCAAATTTCTTGAAAAAAAATCATACAAAAACATACATTGATGCATCATATCTTTCATATGATCTTTCATTTGTGAAAGTAATGTTATAATTTGATATCAAAACAGGTGGATTGATAGGTCGATATACTGGCCTTTATAAACATTTAATTTGATTTCGTCCACGCATTCATCATTTTGTAAAAGAAAACCCTCCGCTTTTTAAACCCAATATCTGCGATGGTTTAAAGATGCAAAACAGTATGCACAATGGACAATGATACAGAGTTTAAAGGTCATTTTGTGTGTGTGAAACACAATACATAAAAACTTAATAAATATAAGACATTAAATAAACTTGAACAATAAACGCCCTCTTAAGGTTATAATAAATAGTATAAGTAGCACTAAATAGGCAAAATCCTCGATCAGACCGCTTACGATATTAGAAATCAAGCGTGTAGTAGAACTTGATTGACGTGTAGCTTTTAACAGTGTAACACTGTTGTGTGTGTGGTTTACTGGATATAACATTATATAGAGTACTATAACGTCTACACACGGGTAAAAGGTACACATGGTATCACAGGGTTCAGGGGATGGAGAAGGATTTAATTATGTATAACAGTTTAAATTGAAATAATTGTTTAATGGAAAATGTTATGCAGGTAAAAAATAGTGCGCTTGCAGAAATTGGATAAAAATGTAGCATCTCGGATGATTTTTTTGAAAAGTTCACTTTGTTTACTTATAAGTGTCAGAAGAGAAAATATAATTTATTGAAATATCAGTAAACATGTACATGATTTCGTGCAAACAGTTACCTGTGATTTTGGTGCTGTGTTTGGCCGTGAATTTTGTTACAGGATATTTATCACAATCTGGAAGGTATAGCAGAAATAGTGAATGGTCCGGGGATTGTCCAGAGAAATGCCGGTGTATGACACTGAACAGGAGGGGATCCCGAGGTGCTGTAGAAGGATGGGATTTAGCCAGGCACTGGGAGAGTCAAAGAGACGGTCCCTCGGGTAGACATGATTCAGTAAATGACAGACGAAGCATGGTGTGTCAGGGATTAAGAAGGCTTCCTAATCCAATTCCATCAGGTATGGTTAAGTTAGACATATGAAACACAACATACATGTGCACTTGTTAATCTTATTTACGGTATATCATTATCATTAACAACTATAACAAAACAGTAAAAAAACGTGTAACCAAGTCAAACAATTACAACCTACAACAATAACCGAGACAGTAATGAAACAACAGTACAACTAAAACGATAACGTGTAATCACTTCAAATAACTACAAATTCCAACAATAAAACCTGTAAAAACATAACTGTACATCATTAATACAATAACAAAGCAGTAGCGAATACAAGTAACCAAGTAAGACAACTGCATCAATAAAATCTGACGAGAAAGTGTAACTACTACAGCATTAATAAAATTTAATAAAATTGTCATATACTTTTTTTAGTATTTATTTTATGATTAAATTAAAAAAATGTATATGATAAATCTAAAAACCAAAACATCGACAAAAACAACTTGAACAATACAAAAAGAGTAGCAAAATGTGTAACCAAATTAAACAACTACAACTTATAATGATAAAATCGGATGAGGTAAATGTAATTGTTACACCATTCGTAAAGCAGCAACATGAAACAGCAATAAGAAGGTATACAATAAAACAACAACAGCAAAAACAAGCAATATAACATGATTAGCGCAAAAACAAACAATATAACATGATTAGAGAAACAGTAAAATATATCTGAAAAACAGAAAACTTCAAACCTAGAACTTGTATTAAATATATAGATAAGAGTTTTTTTAACCAACAACTCGCGATAATATTTTGAAAACATCAAAATAACATTTATAATAACGAAATTATCATGATTGACTCAAAACCACAAGAACATGCAGTATTTCACACAGTGCTCTCAGCAATTCGCACGTGTATTTTTGAGTGCCTACAAGTCTTGATATAACGCGTATATGTTGAAATTGATAACGGTATCAAAATTAATAATGATAAAATGCAAGATGATTTGAAGTGAAAATGTAAAAAAAAAAATAATAAAAAAATGGAAATAAGATTTCTAAATGTGATAGATGTGATGATGTTTTTATCAAAATGTTTAAATATAACTCAAACTATAATTGTGTACTCTAGATGTTGCAAATTTCATCGTATGACTGACTGTCTTTGCAAAAAGAAGTGATTATTAAATTAACTGTTTGTAACAAAATTTTGATTTTATTTGCAAAATGAGTTGAACACCTTTAATAAACTCTCAAGTTAAAGACCTCCTTCCTAACTCATGATGAAATAATTATAAATGATAAACCGGACATCTCAAATATAACAAGCAATGTCCGGGTACATACATGTATGTATTTGAATTTAATGATAGAGAACAAAGGAAATTGTACACAAACACAAATACACGAAAGCGAGAGAGAGAGAGAGAGAGAGAGAGAGAGAGAGAGAGAGAGAGATTTGATTCCAAAGTTATTTTTTATTTCAAACCATAGGGGTTATTTTATTGTTCGAATTGTTGTTTATTTCCAAAAGTAACCTTATTGTAATGGTACAATATACAGGTAATTAAGATTTCAGAATCACAAAGTGTTGAAGAAAGCGTTCTGGATTTTACATGCAATAAATATCCAAAAACCTTCTATTTGTGATTAGTTATCTTGAACATTTGGTAAGAAGATAAGCTCTAAACACTTTGTTACAAATAGTTTCACATGTACTTGGCTTGCAGTAGTAGGGATGGTAATGATGTAGGTCTATTATAAATGCCGTACGGTTTTGTGTTGGTGAACTCGAAGGTATTTTGTGAGATTTCTTGAGGTTAAACTTCTGTACGGTTTTGTGGTTAATTAAGGACATTTTGGAGATGTTATGACAACCAGTGAGTTTAATAAACTCGTATTATCATTTTGACCACAGTATTCGTCAAATACATACATGTATGAGTAAACTTTTTTCCGGGATTTGTTATCTTGATATTCCATTTTTCACGAGAGATAATCTTTAGTTAATAGACATAATAAATGTAAAATTAAACAATAAAAACTAAAAAACGCAACCTCATATACAACGTATTTGATAGCCAACTATCGGAAGGTTTGCAAACATTACCATGATAATATTTTGATGATTATACATGCACATATTTTAGCATGAAACATCTTTATTGGTTTGCAAGATACGTCCGAGTGGTTCGACATACTACAGGAGCTGAACGATACTTTAATGTTTTACATAACAACTGAGAAGTATTGGATACCATTTTCTTTACCTCCGGTGCAATTGACTACAGTGTAATATTCGTTTTACGTTAGCATGGCGTTATTGCATCTATTAGATGCCATCTAAAGCAGAGTTATTCGACTTGCCCAACGCGCAAAACTTCGTCAACTTTGTTCTTCGATTGTTTAAACGGGTAAAATATTATCAATGTAAAAATTGTATGCGTCTTATCAACAGGATACATAAAGTCTATTCTCAGTACTATAGCATGCACGTATTGAATATCTAACCAGCTGTGATTCTGGGACTAGATTCTGTGTATTATGATATAGGGTTAATTTTATATTACCCTTCATTTTGGTTTGTTAAAACCATTTTATCAATATCAAAAAGTAGCATTAAATCTTCAAGTCAGCTATCTCAGTCTATATGTTTTATGAATTTGAAACCGAAGCCTTGATATATTTATGAGCATACTGATTGAACAAAACCGCTATTAAAGTCTTGTAAAAATACATAAATACAAATATAAGAGCCTTGAAATGATGCAAGCTGTCTTCTTATAAAAAGCTATTCATCACATATACAGTACAGAGTTGTCAAAAATTTAAAATTAAGTTAGCGACAAGGAGTCGATGGTCGACTGTCTAGAGTCAAGTTATGGATAGCTAGTTACCGAAAAGAGATAAATGGCATCTCTAGAAAACCCGGTTAGATATAGTCAAATAGAGGCTGTGATGATTTGTCAATTCGGCACTAATTCAGGAGCTCAGTGTTAAACTTTCGACAGGTCTTTACTGTATAACTAAGATCTTATATACACCTCCCCATCTTTACTTAATTATATATCTAACTACCCCCTTTACTCCTAAATCTCAATAATTTTACACTAGAATTATCCCCTTGAAGTTTTATCACTATGAGGCACTTTAGATACACTTGATCCCATTGTGTTAAATGTCGCTGTTGTAATCAGACCTATTATGACCATGACCAGATACATATTTCAGCGGATTTTGTAAATAATGTATATACTGATAATGTACATGTGGCTAAATTTTGAAAAAGAACACAAATTTATATGAACTTTGTTCTGATAATAATTTTAAATAAAATGGTAGGGTAAAGTTATGTAAAGAGAGAGAGAGAGAGAAAGAGAGAGAGAGAGAGAGAGAGAGAGAGAGAGAGAGAGAGAGAGAAAATCTACTACAACGAGTAAAGAGATGAAAGAGTGGCCTAATACCATTTAACTAAAGTTTAGCATTTGTTATACATCTAATTAGGTTTTTAATTTTATTTTGTCATTTCCATTAAAATGAACATAAAATTTAATTCCTTATAAATTTCCCAGAATTTACTTTCTTACGAGAAACGGCATACGATAGAACAAATAATCCATGATAGACATGGATATTCCAAAAATGACAATTGTGCCAGAAATCCATATCAGATCAACACATTTCGGATAGTTCTGGGAGTTCTTTTGTCCGATATATATATATATATATATATATACATACCAGTCAATGAAAGAAAAAAATACAAGGCAAAGCAAAAACTTTAAAAATTGGTAAATTTAATTAAATACGTGAACTTCCAACAGGAATGTGAGATCGGGTGCTCCAGAAGGCAAGCATATCTTGTTTAGCTTGCTACACCATGTGTGTTATGAAAAGAGAATGGGGTGAATATGTAACTATTGAAGTCGAATTAAGGGGAAATGTTTACCAATTCATCTGTAAACACAAAGTAACTTAATAATGATTGTATCCAGTTTTTATTTGACGGGAAGTAATTTTTACTGAACGTATATTTATGTGTAACCTTACCCCTGGGGTCAGGGAGAGAGGAGTGGAATGTGAAGTATCGATAGGGGATGATGATAAACTTATCAGTCATATATGACAAGGTCTAGTCATTTTGTTTGTATAAAAACTCTACCGTATTGATGTTTTATAGTAGCTTTTTCCGGAGAGAAAACTAATAATGAAGAGATATCCAACATCTGGGGAACTTCAGCTTCATAAAACATCTGTCTGTTCTATGTTCCATTCATTGATTCTATCAAAGATATAGTTGTTTTTTAATTATTTTCTTTTTCAATGTAAATTCAATATCAGTGATATTTATTATGTGGGTGTAATATATTGTAACAGAAACAAAAAACAAAGTGATCTTGATCGATATAGATATTACACAATAGACAAATATTTGTAATTAGGTTTGGTGTAGGTTTAATAGACGATACTTTTTATAGCATTTGATAATGAACATTCATTTTCAAGCAGAAACATCTCTTTTTTTTAAAAAAAAAATGCAGCTTATATTAAAAGAGAACTGGGGGAAACGATAGACAGTTTTTAACCAAGCTGTTATCAGAAGTTGTTATTTGTTTGTTGCTCTGAATGCTCTTTTGAATTTTTATAAAACAATGTATGAAAAAGTAGGACATGGCAGTAATGTAATATGTGATTTTTAAATAAAAAAAATGATATGCATGGGTGACAATTTTAATAAACAGAATTCATTTTTTAAAAATCACTTAATAATGTCATTTACTTATACAAGTTAGTAAAACTGCCTGGGTTAGATATTGAAAAATACCATTTCACATCCAATCTTTGTTCATTGTATCTATTAAATTTACCGACACAGGTGACAACAACGGTATTTGTAGATTAGTTTGACCGATACAACTTCACTAGAAGGCGTCGTATTGAGGGCCAAAGTAACACCTTGACCATTGTCCGATAAAACGTTGTTTACATTTCGACTTAATTCAAGTGGGTTTATGAGTTTTCGAGCTATCAAGTCAGACTTAAGATGGCTAGTTACGTAAGTCATACTTAAATAACGTGAGATAAGGTATCAACACTTTCTCACGGACTTTTCACGCTGATTTTGTAAATATTATTGAAAACAAATTCTTTAAATATCTAAAAATTCTGCGTAAAGGTCTGGTCGATCAATTAAGTTTATGGTTAGAGTTTGTTTATTAATATCAGTTTGTAATTGTTATATAACAATTTTTGAATGAATTTAAACAAATGTATATATGACATAATGATTGCTTTGCTTCTCAAACATCATTTTAAACAATGTTCCATTTGAAACGAATCAATTCAGTTGTAAAGGCATATATTTGAACAAATGTAAAATATCTGTATGTTTCAAACTCCGTTGCTTCATTGGGTATATATCATTCACATTTTCTCACACACTGTGAAACAATTACACTATAAGCACCGCAGGGGATCTAGAACCAGATCCATATAGAAAAGAAAATATGGCTAAACTATGCCTTGATGCAACCGTATTTTCATCTCCATGATTCTGCTCAAAAATTGCCAAAAACAACTACATGTTATTGAACTGCGTTTATAAGTCAATCAAAGTTAGAAATCCCCGGAACAGGTTCAGAAACAAATCGGTCGATCTAAGATTGTACGTAAATTATTCTTTCATGTCAGATCATTTTGGTTTAGTTCTAGTACCACAAATTACAAACAAATTTGTATCTTTTCTTTCTTAATGCTGTTTTAATTGGATGGTGTGATCTTCGTTACTAAGATAAACATAACTAATACCATACCTCGTACTAGTGTGAGTTTGTCCGCCCTGTCATGTTGGGTAATGGCCTCGATAACAAATCGATTGTAATAGGTCCAGTCATTAATTTTCCCGGTGTTTGTATATGTTGCCAAAGTCGTTATCCCAATTAAATGATTACGTTCTTTTTATTTCGCATTCATCTAAATGCCTGATACATCTTCATGTTGAGAAATGTGTTTGTCAAATACTGAGAAATTATTTGAGAAATAATCTCTCTCTCTCTCTTCATTGTTTTTGAAATCTGTTTTGGATCTTTTAATTCACTTTAACTCACCAAATTTGACACATATTAAAGCCTTGGCTTGTTGGGTTGCTTTTAATAATTTTGTAAACCTCGATACTATCTCTGCTTCCGGTTCCGTCATAACTGAAGGCTCATTGTTAATCCTTTTTCTTGTTGTTAATCGTTTTTCTCCGTTATTAATCAGTATTTTCATTATACAATCACTTTGGTTAAATTATTCGATTGTTACAAAGAGATTTTATTTCACTTGACTTTATTTTTTTAAGTTTGCACAAGTCGCATAATAGACACCTGTTACATGCGGAACTTTACAAAATAAAATATAAGTGTCGGAAACCGAAAATAAAATTTGCTGTTCCAGCATTGGTATAGATCATCCTTAACCATTGTGTCTTTAATTTGTAACGGGAAACAGATTAATATAATTATTCCAGTCTGTTAAACATAGGATTATCTTGACGTGAAAAATTAATATGAATTTTCATTTTTCTTTTTAAGGCAATCGTTAGGTAGCTGACCTTAGCGAGATATGTTTTATTTCAGCCAGAAAGACTTCCTGTTAGAACATAAATTATAACTTAATTATAAGAAAACATATTGGCAATAAATATGAAACTTGAGACAAGTCAAATTTAAGTGAGAATGACGTACAATGATGTTGATTAAGTTATCACTTGTTATTATTTTTGAGAGAGAATGACATGTAATATGGATCAGTTCAGAGAGAACTAAACACGTACTTCGACTTGGTTAGGTTCTCTTGTCAACAAACTTACTTGCAAAATTTATAATAACTTTATACTGCGTTAATTGAAAACGAAATTAACAATTTGTAAATACTCGTCACGTAAGAAGCATGGCTTTTTACTTTTACCGACTCTCACAAGCGCAACTCTTTAACAGTTTAAACTTCAAACATATAGATCAACATGTATATATATAAAAAAAGATTATGCTCAGTTGTAATAAAAATTGAATTAATTTGAACGCTTGATAAGTTCTCTTGACACCTGAATAAATATGTACAGACTTTAATATGTTACAACTCTGTATAAATAAATGCACAATTCTACAAAATCTAATACAATTTTGTTTTGTAGGATTTATCAAGTTTGTAACACTTAAGTATACACAGAGCTGTCGAAAGTTTAACGCTAACCTCGCGAATTAGTGCCGGTTTGCAGCACATCTCGACCCCTCGTTATCTCTCCCTACAGCTTTTCGGCAGATTCTATCTATTTCTCAACGACAGCTTGTCTGCCATTATACATGTATATCAATATATCGTCCACTCGTCAGACGAGCTTCGACTCCTTTTCGTTAGTTCAGTGTTAAACTTTCGACAGGTCTGTAGTGGACATATAGGTTATTTGCTATTGACCGTATGTAGATGTATAAATTAGAAAACATAGTTTGATAGACAGATTATGTGTTGACTTTCGAGCCTCTATTATGTACATTGATTGATTCATTAACAGGTCCGATGAAAAGTTTCATGGCCATCAATTGACGTTGTTGTGTCAAAATCCGTCAGTTAAGACCTTTCTGAACTTGCATTTCAATACTATGTATTGATGTTAATTAAAAGTATAGCATGTTTGTTAAAATTGGGTTTGCTTTGCGAAGAATACTATATACATGTATTTCGATTCCGAAAAGACAAACAGTTTAATAAATGAGCTCAACTACAACATGTATAGTGCCTGTCTCTCAGGACTTATAAGTCCAAGTGTCCTGAGTAACAGGTACTTGCTGTTGTTAAGCTGCAATCAAAGTTCGACATAAAAAGAGCAAAGAGAGGCATACATGTACATCCTAAGTAAACATGACACTAAATATAACGAGAGAGCGGAGAACATTGAAGTAATTTTATTTGAAATAGATTGATTATATGAAATCAGATAAAAGGAACGTTTTAAACACGTTAATGACATTAAAGTAATTTGTAAGAAGATGCACTGAAAACCCAAACACCAGTCACATTATGTTTAGCAAAATTATAAATAATTCAAGAACAAGACGCATTCATTCAGAAATGGATGTTATATATATTAGGTGGTTGTGACCTCCAAAATTATGTATTTTAAAATAAATAGCATATTTCACTGAATTTTAAATAAACACTAAGGTAAAGAAAACCATATGCCGAGATTCTGATCATTTTTATGAAAAATAAACCGTCTGGAGATTTACTTCCAGAGAACTACTCGATATAAGTCGGAAATAGAAATTTTGATTGACTGTAGACTCCAGTATAATAATTCAAACATGTGTCTATAGATGCTTGGTTAAATGCTGATTGACCAGCACATACAAATGGCCACATCTCTCCTGGGAATTTATAAATAATGCTTGCCGATCGTATGAGGTAAAGCAGGGGTTATAAATTAATCAAGAATGTAGATCTCAAAACGTTAAACGTTAATTTTAAATTTCAAAATTTTCAGCGTGATGTTAATTTCATTAAAAAAACATTGTCCCTGTCTTCTCTATTGCAGTCTTGCAGTTAAAATATTTGTCGTTAAGTACTGTGTATTGGATATGAATTTAACCTTATTTATTTTGTAAAGTTTCTTCATTAGGAACCCCCTTTGATGCCTGTCAGTAAATCACGAGCAATCAATCTGGTCAAAATGTGCAGAATCTGGCCGTTCATTCTGACATCTGTAATTACTGCAGTTTAATTCTCATTGGTGTTAGGGGTTGTTATTATTAGAGGTGATGTTAATTGCTGGAGTATACAGGTTGATGATAACCAAAGTGAAATTAATTTGATGGAATGCACACTGTCTTAGAATGTATGTCAGCATTACAGTCCATTGATTGTTGATATAAGATAATATTTCGTGCCAGTTTACTTTTACTTCTATCAATTAATTTTTCACACAAGATGACCTTGCTGCTAATCCTTATTCACAATTTTATATTGATCAGAAAAGGTTTGGTGGAAGAACGTTATTGGAACTAATTGTATTTAATGGTTCATATCATTTCGGTGCAGTTAGTTTTGCAAAAGAAATACAACTGTATATGAAGCATGTTGATATTATACACGTAAATCATTGGCAATATAACCCCCCCCTCTTAATATATAAATGTAAACTGAAGACATTGCACAATTTTATTATACAGTTCTCACTGACATTGTACTCTGAAGCACCGTGTCTCATATCTCCTATGCACGAATCTAACTCGGGGTAGATCCTTGTTGATTCATGTAAAGAAATTTGGTGGCTTTCGCTTTAGCGCTCCGATTAATTCCACCATCTCAGGACGGATCACCTAGGTATTAATGAAATAATATTGTTAGGTGAATAAAGCATTACTCCACTCCTTATTATTCAGAAATAAGTTAACATAGCACTGTCTATTATGATATTTTTTCCAGAAAGATATTCCAAAAACAAACATCCCATCACAATCCCAAAGCAAAGTAACAACTTCGAAACGTTTGGTTAAACGCGCGAACTTCCGACAGGAAGTGAAGCCGGGGTGTTCTGGTAAGCACTTCTGTAGCTACCTAGCTACCTGCAACGTGTGTAATCAAAATCAAAATTTAAAATTAAAGGGGCATGGAACTATGGCGCGTCCTATTTATTCATGGTAGTTTTTTAATATTCAAATATGTTTATAATGTTTATTTCTAAATCTAATGCATATAATCAGTCGCGGTCAATCATTTTTCAGAGATAATTGACTACATCTGATACCAGTTATCATATCGAACCAGAAGACATGCTTACTCATACAGTGTGTTTGGCCAGTATTATATGCTGTAGGAGTTGCATGCACATGCACTCTAGAACTTCTGGTACGTTTATTGATAAGGTATTTGTAAAAAAAAATCGAAATAAAAAATAAAATAAACTGCTTCAGGTTTAGCAAAGGGTCATGAGGTGCTAAGCATAGTCCCAAATAGTGTTGACTGTTTCTTGACCATGACTCGGAGTTTAATAAGCAGATTTTTTCACCATAACCCACCTTATATCGACATAAACATTTTTTCATTTTGCACTGCAGTTTACGAAACAAACATAAAAAATGAAGTACTAGACAAATATATTTTTATGTTCATTCTTTAAACCTCGGCGTGAAGTCGTTAATCCTTTTATAATTATCGCCTGAAAACATATATGTAACCTCATTATAATTACATCTATCTCAACTATTGTACAAAAGCATTTATCTGGCGTGAAAAAAACTACATAGCGTGTTGGCTTTTATCTCGTCTCATATATCTTTGTACAAACGTTGGTATTCTATAATGATCAGGGAAATAAATATAAACGTGTTTACTAATTAGTAATAAGTTACTAGTGACTCTATGATTAATTATTAATACACAACACCTTACTTCCAGACACACTGTTAGTTCTTACACGACCACCTGACGACTACCAAGGTTCAGTTCCTCCAAAAATGTCTTTAACTCACTTACTAATGAACATTTATGTACGGAGCTTTCACCAGCCATGAATTAATCCAGATGGTTTATACAGATAGTGTCAATTAGGTGTTCAAAAACATGGCCAAAATAAAATACAGGAAGGTACAAACTGGCTGAATTTCTAAGTAATTATGTGTATTTTAGAAGGAGCACAACAGTTTTCTTAAATAAAACAAAATATAATCGCTGTTTTTTACGTGATAAAATATATATGGCTGGTGTAGCTAACTAAACAGGAGGTGCTTATCCTTCTGGAGCACTCGGCGCCTCCCAGGTGGTTCACAAATTGATTCAAATATGCCAGTCTTCAGAGCTTTAACATTGTTTTGGATTGTGATTTCTATGCTGTGTCATGTGCTTATTTTGCATTTTTGATAAAATAATGCATTCAAAATCAGCACATGACAGCTGATGATAGAATAGCTCTTTAGGAAATTCACTCGTTTGTCTATGGTTTTGAAGGTCCCAGACTCAAAATCTCGCTGGAACACGACACTACCTCTTTCCTGACACATTGTTTGGTTTGCCTTCCAATAAAAGTGTTGTAAAGCTACGACAGAAATAATGGTTCAAGGTGTTAAAATATTGGTAAATAAGAAAAGAGTGAACATCTATGCATATATAATAATATTATGTATTTGCCGCCTTAGATATATGTTGTGGCTATAAATGTAGTATATATATATATATATATATATATATATATATATAATGAAAGAGAGAGAGAGAGATAGGGAGCCAAGATGGACTTATTGAATCGAAAATTGATTTGTGAAGCACTTGACATTGGTTAGTGCGCGGATTCAAGATTCAAAACCCATGCATTTGTTCAGTTTGTTTGAAAAATTATGTTTTTGTCAATACATTCACTTCAATTCAAATTCAAAAGCGAAAGAAAATAAGAATTTTTAGTTGTGAATCAAAAAAATGATGCTTTATAACAAGGCCACGAGTCTTTTAGTTCCATTATTCCAACTGATTAAACCCGGAGACGGCTACATGTATACAATCATGTATTTTTAATGCATGTTCGGAAAATTTAAGCATTATTTATATTTATGTAATTGCAATTGGTTTTTAATTTCAATGGTTGTATTTGGTAATATATTTTTTTGAATTCAGAGTTTAAGTGTTTTAAGTTCATTTTTTTTTTAAATTTGAGTCATCATAGTAAAATTTCTCTATTGGAAGAGTGCCTACATTCACAGGACACTTACTTCATCAGTCATTTAGGATTTAAAAAGAAATTAAAAATAATTTGTCACCATTAAAAATACAGGTGTTTAATTGTGTCATCTTCAAAAGATTAAAATTAAAGAAAGATGAAAGCATCAACATATTTGGTAATTAAATTCTACATTTAAGTGAGATTTATTCGTTTTTTAACCAATTTTACAAAAAAACCTATGAACAAGTACAAGATTAATTTTTTTTTATTTACACGTTTCTAGATGCATTTTTACGGTGGTTGAGTGAGACCATGCAGAAAAAAATCCACTTGCGCACGTAATAATTCCACGTGCGCACGTAATAACTTCACGTGCACACGTAAAGATTTTCACGTGCTCACGTAAAAGTTTAACGTGCGCATGTGGATTTTTTTTTGCATGGCCTCATTCAACCACCATTGATTTTCCTCCCAAGAGAGTATGCATTCACGGTGAGAAAACTAACTTTTTTTCAATTTTTATCTCTTTATTTATTTTTTTGTTTTGCCAAAACATCGCAATCTCTACGTTTTGTTGTATAATAGCGTGCTTTTTCTATGTTACATATATTAGAATATATAAACATAATCATATAAACTTATTTACGGAACAATGAAATATAACACAAATTATTATTACATTTTTTCTAGTTTTTAGGATGAAAACTATATCAATTCAGAACACGCAAATTGATTATTAAACAAGCTCACAATTCATCTTTATAATTAATTTCGTGACTCTGGTTCATCGGCCATTTTTATAATCTGTCTTTTTCAATATTTACAAAAAGAAACAAGATATTAAATAAATATAAACCATATATTGTAAAATATATCATGAGGCTTTTGCTCTGAAATATCAAATAGAATACATCTTGTACCTGGCGCTTAGTATAACATAAAGTTGCAGTGTGTTTGAAGCACCTAGACAAATGAATGTTATTACTCATCAACTTATTTTTTGCTCTCGGATTTGTATTATCTTGTAAACATAGTCACTTTTTAATTTAAAATACCTTTAAATTAAATTAAAAGCACTTAAGTTTTATGGTTAATTTATCTGACACTGGGTTGGATTTTTTTTAGTTTTATTTCATCTCATGGTGGTTCCCCGTGTTAGAATAAAAAATAATGATAAATGATTAACATGATTTAATTTAACATCATTTTTTCATTTTTATTTTAATTTTAAAATTCTTGTCGTCCATATAAAATATTTTGTTGTCATGGCATTTAAGTAAGTCTGTTATGTTGGAGTTACACATATTCACGCTGCGAATAAAAACAGACAGAAATGCACTTGCGTACATATACTAGGATGATTTTCAAAATCTAAATAAACATGCACCTCTGCATGTTGAGATTTTAATCTAAGGGGGTATGATTAATAATGTATTACCTGTCATAATCTAAAAAGACAAGACAACATCGTTGAGTATTATATACTTTTTATCTACTTTAAATAAACTTAAAAAAGAGAAGAAGAACAGAAAAGTCATTGTAAACAAACCCCCATTGTTCGCATTCTCTGATTTCACCTGTAATACATCCTGTAATATGAAGACTTTACCCGAGTCAGGGAAGTTCGAAATTCAACCTTTGATATACCGAATATTAATTTTAAGACTGATGTAAGAAAATCCGTAATATTTATTTTTTTTTAATTGAACGAATTTACTGAATTTATGTTCATAGGTCATTTGAATTTAAATATTAAAAGTTCATTTTTAATCTGTTGTCTGATTGCATTAAAATTCGCACAATCTCGATTTTGTATCATTAATGTTACTGCTATGCACTATTAACTGTAAAGACATCCCGATATTAATGAAAGCTGCCGGTGACTAAGTGGTCGTAAGTACCAAAATATGTATCGCTGCCTCTCTCATCGTCTATAGGTTCGAACCCCATTCGACAGATCTTAATGTGTTAAAGTTAACGTTTATTGGAGGTGATTTCTCCAGCTTTGCCCAACATGACACAACTGACCTCTTACTTGAAGCGATTCTCAACGTCAAGTGACGATGGTTTCTTGTGTTATAACATTAAATCATACTTCAAAGCAGACACTGGGGTGCTGGAGCAACTGACCCAATTCCCTGGTAGAAGTTCACGTATTTAACCTAATTTCCTAACTTCAACTTTTGCTTTGCTTTGGGATTTTGGTTTAGTCATGGGATGGTATGTTTGTTTTTGATATATACAGTTAAATGTCCATTTTATTTGAGAATACAACGCTTTTTGTATCTTTCTTGATTTTTGTGTTTTAAAAGTTACAGTATTGCAATGGAAAAAGGAAAACACGCTTAAGGCAGTAAGTCGTGACAGGTATATAAAAGTTTTGGATGAACACACACACAAAAAAAAAAAAAAAAAAAAAAAAAGAACGCAGATACTTAAATAACTTCACAAAAAGAGTGCAAAGCCTTTGACAAAATCTGTTGAGCCATTTAAATATTTTGACATTAATAATATTAACTTAATGTGTTAATTTGTATTTTCAGATATCATTACAATCACAATTTATGGAGACAGCAGCAGCGTGGTACCAGATCAAACGTCACCACGTGGTGAACAAGACGACCATCACAGATCTCTTCTGACATCAACACAATTACGTCACATTAACAGAGATTCCTTCAGAGGAAACACTCGCCTGACTGAGATCACGTTTTCCGGTAACAACATCGGAGTTTTATACCCATACATCTTCCATTACTTACGGAACCTTCATCGTTTATCTCTTCAAAACAATAATATCAGGCATCTTTCTGCAGCTGTTTTCAGGGGTCTTATTTCGCTAAGAGAGTTGGAGTTATCCGATAACACAATACAGTATCTACCTCAAGCTGTTTTTAATTATGTTCCAAATTTAAAATCTCTAAATTTGAATGGAAATAAGATACAGCGGTTGCAGAGAAACCAATTTAAACCTTTAATTCATATGAAGCGCTTAGATTTATCAAGGAATAATATTTCGGACCTACATGATGACACCTTCGATAGAAACGTGGAATTGGAGGAACTTTTACTGAGCGGTAATCGAATTGGAGTTGTTCGGACGAGATGGTTCCGGAATCTCAGAAAATTAAGGATACTGTCTCTAAGAGGAAATGCAATTAATTATATACCACAGGATTCTTTTAGTAGTCTGTACAATTTAGAAGAGCTTCTCTTGTCGGCCAACCATATCAAACAAATACAAGATGCTTCATTTCTAAATTTGAGAAAGCTGAAAATTCTCGATCTCTCTACGAATGATATAAGTGAACTTGAATCCTCAAGTTTTACTGGTCTACGCTCTTTAGAAGAACTATATCTTTCCAACAATAAACTAACGCGTATGGATAATGGAACATTTGCTTCCTTGAGAACTGTCATCAGATTGGATATATCAAGGAATCATTTAGAACGAGTTGAAAGCGAAGCATTTTTTTCTTTGCGAAAGTTACAGTACTTAGACTTGTCTCATAACAAGTTACGAATCATTCCAACAAGACTGGCTTATGGGATGATTGAGCTTAAACAATTACAACTGGACCACAACTTCATACGGGTAATTAAACCACGTGCTTTTGTCTCAGCGCCCGGAAGTACTTTATCAAAACTGTCGTCACTGTCGTTGCATTTTAACGACATCCGAAAACTAGAATCTGAATCATTGATAGGATTAACTAATTTGAAATCCCTAAGTTTAGACAACAACAGAATAAGACGTGTACATAGTTTGGCCTTCTCGTCTCTAATAAACCTCAGAACGATGAAACTGAATAACAACAGACTGAAAAATCTGAATAATGGCGCCTTCACTAATCTCCAAAACTTAGTTACTTTGGATTTGTCAACCAATAAATTCAGATCAATTCCTGCCAATATGTTTTCCGGCTTGAGGAACCTGGAAGAACTGAAATTAGCCACCAATGGTATCCATGATATTGCAACAGGCTCCTTTGAGCCTTTGAACAATTTGTATGAACTTGACCTGAAGGAAAACAAATTGATGAATTTTAATTTTTCGTTAGTTTGGAATATTCGACCATTGTATGCTTTGGATTTAAGTGATAATCATCTGTTTTGGATTAATATCCCAAAAAATATGTCGTCAATAAAGATAAAAGAGCTATCTCTGGCTGAAAACAACCTCCAAAGTGTGAAGAAAGATATTCAGAAAATAATGCGCGACTCTTCGATTCTATCCCTGACTGGAAACCCATTACGATGTGATTGCCAGCTCAGTTGGATCCGCGTTCCTGCAACTTCAAGGAACTTTGAAATTGAAGACTTGGACCACTTAGTATGCAGATCGCCGAATCAGCTAAATGGGAAGAAGGTTGGTGCTTGTATTACTAATATTTTTCTATTTTTATGATACTATTATTGTGTACTTGACTTAAAATACCAATTGTGTCCGTATTTTCCAGATAGTGTCTTTTCTAAGTAAGAATGTCTCATTTTGCTTATTCTTCCGGAGCACTCGGTCTCACTTTCCTGGTGGAAGTTTACGTGTCTGACCTAACAAGTCATTTCCAAAGTTTTTACTTTGCTTCTGGATTGTGATTCCGAAATGGATTAGTATGTTTGTTTTTGATGATTTGTACATTCAAAATGACAATAAGGTCTAACTTTCATTTGGCTTCTGATAGCAAGGTAAGGGAAAAGCGATAGGGTTATAGTTATATAAGGTTTAAGTTTAACAGACATACTTGGAATATAAGAACCATGAAATAGATACCGTAATGACTTATTTTAAATGACATTGTGTAACCATATATAATGATATATTGAGCTATTTTACCAAAAACCCTAAATATTCGTGGTACTCTCAATTGTAATGGAGTTACAGATATAAAACTGATCTAAACATTTAAAGTCAGGGGATGGAGTTACTCATTTCGACCAGATAGACCGATATAATATATGGTCAAACAGTTTTACAGAATGTGAATTTTAATTTAAAAACTACGTGATTTCTCGCATTTATCAAGTATTTGAACCTCAAACCATGCAATCGTAACGTTAACCCGCTTAAGTTTTCGGCAATTTTTGGAAATGCTATAGCTTTGTACAATACTATCACAACAGTTGGCAGTTTGAGGTGAAGCTCATGTATTTCAATTTAATATCAGTTGTATTGTGAATGGATGTGGTTTTAGAAACTTAATAGTATTTCTTGAGTCTTTGGTTCACGAAGTACAGCGATTTTGTTAATGACCATTTCGCGTGTGCTCGTGTATACGTTACATATCGATACTCAGTAGTGGTTCATTAAATCAAGTGCTGGGATTTTATTGTTTCAGAATGTATATTTCGATCTTTCAAATATATCCATAAAACAGTCATTTTATTTCAAATACAATATTGATTTAACCATATTTTCTGCAAAGTGATTACATCAATAGTTTTACTGTCAATTTTAAGGTATTTTAATATTGACATTTGGATCAAAGCGCACATTGTCAATCAAATAATGACATTGTAAGCGTCTTTGTTTTAGCAGCTCTAACAACGGAGACTTCAGTTACTAGATTTCTAAAGCGCCGGGATACGGATCACACAGGTAGTGATACCGGTGCACGTTCCTATCTTAAAGTGCTGACAATATGTCTTAAAATATGATTGTAAAAATGGCAAAATCTATAATCCATAATCATCAACATGATACTGTTGTTTCAAATAAAGACTGAACATATGTTTATCAACATTTCAGGTTACCAGTTTAAAAACTTCAGAACTGAGTTGTTCCACAAAGCTCGAAAGAACGACAAATCCACCATCAATTATTTGTAGTGATGTGCCAGATTTGAAAGCATTCAGCGGAAGGTTTGTATTGTATTTTTATAACTACAGAATCTTTTTTTTCAAAATTCAGAACCAGATGTATCAATATCACAATTTAGAAAAGAAGGTTCTGAACAACGCACAAGAACAAGATCTAATTACTAATGATCAAAAACATACTCTTTCATGCCCAAGTCAAAATTCGAAAGCGAAGTAAAAACTCTGAAACTGACAAATTAGGTTAAACACGTGAGGCCGAGTGCTCCGGAAGGGTGAGAAATGATGATAATAAAAATTGTATTACCATCTGGCTTTATTAAAGATGTTCATTTAGTCGTTCAGTATGAAATCCTCAGTACCTTATTCTTTAGCTAATGACTAGATTTTGTTTGTTTGCAACTAAAACAATATTTTGTACGACAATTTTATTCAATACTTTTACTATACAAAATACACTGGAGGTAAGATAGAAATGTTTCAAGTCAAAATCTGGTTCTTGTTTCGATTAAAAATAATATTCTTGACTGGATTGTAAAACACCATTTGCAAACAGACAATATGATATATCAACATGTCGCACACCTACATGTTAGTATATACCAGCCATGGACTTGTACTTGTGACACTAAATTTTGACTTATAAAAATACTTTATTATGAATAAGAAATGTGTTTTACCCATTGGAAAATATTTGCTTCGTGGTAGCTCGACTGACTTCTATATAGTATTTTTGTTTTCTTGAAAAATATAAGTTTGTGTGAAATGTGTCTGGACCATCTTTTTATTTGAACGGTTTGTCCAAAACACATGGTACGGAGATTTTATATTGTTCTAGAATTTCAAAGACACGAACATATTCTGCATGTTTTGCCAAACAAGGACTGGGATAGAATCTTGAAAATACGTATATAGATCAGCCTGACATTAAAGACTAATCATTAAGTTGCACCTTTAATTTGTTTTAGTTATTATATTCAGTCAAAGATGTTTTATGTTTTTCGAAATTATCATTCTTCTTCACTTATTTTTTCAGAACCGCTGCTAAAGCTTTGATTAACAGGCATGTCACCGTGCTTGATGAAAATAAACGGCCCCAGTTCAACGGGGTACTTCTTAAAAACGGATGGGCGCTCGTTCCAGGAAATGCAATTAAGGAAATACAACAGTCTACGTCATCGGATGTGCGTGTAAAAATTGGTCGTAAAAAAGGGATGAGAAGAGTTACTCATGCCATCAGACACCCCTTAGGAGCCATTGGAATGGATCAATATAATATTGGGCTGCTTCATTTAGATGGCAATGATTCGTTTAGTCATCCACTGTGTGTAATGACAGTTAACCAGTTTGACACAGTTACAAGAATCCTGCCACGAGTTTCTGTTACTACCCGGATAGATGGTAGAAAACCATTCTCAAAACTAAAAGTTAGAAATGGTAAAATCCACCCGGAATGTTCTAATCCCAGTTACTTGTGTTTAACGGTAAAGGGTAATAATAAAGGTAAAAGGAAGATGCTTCTCGATGGTTCTCCAATGTTCTTTGGTCAAATGAATGATTTAAAAATTGCTGGATTAGGCACTGCAGTGAATGATCCGGGTAACAAAAACTCTTTATTTACGCCATTATGGACAGTTTCCGAATGGTTGGAAAGGGTAATGGACGAATACAACACAAAATGTGCATATCACGGAAAACACCGAAGATGTTCAAATATATCCTTACCAACTGCAAATGAATTGTTATCTGACGTGAGGAGACCAGAACGGCATTAACTTTCCCAATTCTATTTACCTCTGGTGTTACGTTCTAGAATCAACAGAAAACAATCATGTCTTGGCAGTCTAAGCGTTTGTCAACTAAATCTGATACAGTTTTAACGCGACGCGCTGAATATAAATTGAATCGGGAACAAATAAAGATTCTACCAAGGAAATAAGGCATAACACCGACAGTTAACACCAAAGGTGATATGGAATGAAAAGTGTAGAAATTATGTTACAAAGATTTTCTGTGATAAAACTATACAAATAGTGTTTTGGACCTAGAATAGATCCGACGTGGTAAATATCGCGGAGACCACAAGATTTTTCAAATCGAGTTAAAAGGAAAAACGTGTTTATATTTCGCGTACCTACACTGCTGGTAGAAATACTTCGCGTCATATTGTGATTTGCTGCCAATTTTATCTAAATGTATTAATAATCCTTAATAAATTACTTTCAGAAAAGTTCCAATTGATATATTAAATAATACCAAGATCTAGAAGTGACAGTGTTTGAAAATAACACTGTCCTGATTGCACGGACTTAGTTTAAGCCGGAGCATAGCTTTATGAGGTATTGGCAACTATAAGTAAGATTCTATGGTTAGATATTAAGCATTCACTGTTCAGATTGAATTCGTTCATATGAGTGTTGGAAAATGAAGTATGAGGTGGTTATTTGACCATATAAAACAGTTCTGAAAACGATATCTTCATTATGGTTAATATGAACATTAATATAATGTCTGATAGGTCAAGTACACACATAAAGACAATGAATAACCTTTTGTTCCGTGAACATAGTTAATGTAATTTTTAATATAATAGAATCTAAAGACCTATGAAGGGGCGCTTAAAACTGGTAAAATATAAATATTGATCGTAAAGATGAATTCAAACCAAATGCGCTTCCTTGAACTCGGCTGTTGTACATAGATTTGTATATTTTCTACCGATTGTATTTTTTAGATTATTTGTAAATCTTGTTATACATATGAATCATGATGTCAATATTTAGTTCTGGTCATATATATTGATTTTTAGAATAAATTAAATTAATCATTGTACATAACCTAAACATGACTTAGTTATTAGTACGTTTGTTTTTTACTTTTACTACTACTGTAGATACCATATTGTTTGTGACAGTAAAATAATCTTTATATTCATAGAAAATCAAATAAATTTGAATAAAGATTGATATTTTTCACTTACTTGTACCTAGTCGTAACAGGAAATCTGTATGTGCATCTGCGGTTGTGATAAAGTATGTCTGTAGAAAGGAACATTTTAGCATTATGGGGATATAACATGGCGAAAATAGCGATGTTTACACCGGAAGTGATGTCCTTGGTGACGTTTTACGTCAGATTCGCAACAGAATCCGCCATTTGCCTGGTTTTTCAACATGTTAAATCCCCATAGCGCCAACGTTTTATCCTGTGCAGATATATTCTGGGCTAAACGCGGATGCGCATACAGATGTCCCGTTACGACTAGGTACAAGTTAGTGAAAAATATCAATCTTTATCCAAATTAATTTGATTTTGTATGGATATAAAGATCATCTCAATGTCACAAACAGAGTGGTTCCTACAGAAGGTCAGTGTCTCTGATGGTGGAATTTTCCCCGAGGATACCATTCGCATCTTGCCTCTGGATTGTGATATTTTTTATTTTTACTACTGTTCCCGAGGATACCATTAGCCATTAGCTAGCTTTTGGATTAGTGGATCACGTGTATCTATACATGTAGCTTATAGCACAGAAGAGCATACACAGTGGGGGCCAGATTTCAAAACATTCTTACAACGTTAAGCAATATAAAATATAATTTCCATAAAGTTTTTATATTAATATATATTTTATTCACTGTTTGAGGCCAATATCGCAGATTATTGAGTTTGTTTTGAGCTTCTGGTTGATTTACGCTCAAAAAGATAGCGAGAACAAGGCTTGGGGTTGTACTTAGGTTTGTGCTGACTTAAATTTAAGATTAAAGTGAAAACAGTAACGAAGTCACAAGAATTGAGACATTTCTTAGCACTTTGGTCGCAGTTTGCTAAATATACATCATTTAAAGTGCTTTCACGCGACTACCCACTGTTGCATTAACACTAATACATCTAAAGGTGAGTGAAACTCAATAAACATGAATTTATTTTGGGAGCACCGCTCTAGATAGGTAATAGAAAGGACTGAGATAGCAAATAACCGAAATGTTTCGGTTGTATTTGCCTTGTGTGAAATAAACAGTCATAGAAATAAATGTTTAAAAATAGAAATGAAGTTAGGCCTACACCATGCAACAACTAGACATGTTGAGTGGGCTTAAAGAAACTTCAGTAACACCTTATAATGCAAAGAAAAATTACGTAACAACAGTCACAAACATTTTCACATATTAAATCGTATATGGGATAACAAGGTGTCAATGTGCTAGTTAAATCAGCAAAACATGTCCAGTGCGTTCGCGTTACTGAACACCAGTTTCATCATCGGGTACATTTATTGAACAAGTACACTCTGATGACATTATAACAGTGAACCAGAGTACCTGTCAAATTATTTAGAAAAAAACATGTTATTTTCACTTTCTATGCATTGAAATGCATTTAATCTTGTAGTCCTATAGAAGAAAGACTTTCTTTATTACCACGCCTTTCGAAAAAAGACTAGGCATTTAATTCAAAGTTCCGTCTTTCCTTCCTTCCGTCCGTCCAGACACTTCTGGCCCAATTGGTTAACCAATTGCAAGTTTGCTTAAATGCATCAATACAAAATGCAAATATGTTTTTTATCAGAATTGTTCTTTTTCTTCAATTTTTTTGAGTTATGACTCTTTGACTGAAAAGTACCTTCTGACGATACGATGGAGCCTACATACAAAATCACTGAATGTTCTTGTTATTTCTTTTCCCAGTGTTTTGCCTCCTGAACTTGCAAGGTTAAAATATATAGTAATTTATTGTTGCTGATATAACCGATTCCCATGTTGGGTTTATGGTCATTTTGTAAATATATATGATTGCATATTATAACTATACACCAAATGTTTATAGATGCACACTATCCTAAATATGTCATACATGTGATCTTGTGTGTATCGATGCCCTTCTCTTTGTTGTATATAATCGGTACATCAATTAACATTCTTTACGCAAGAAACACTGAAGTGATAAAACAGTCTTGGCACGCTTAATGCCTGTATAGCTGTTGATTAGAAATGGTACCAATGATAGCGACCTGACATTGTCGTATGTTGCGTAATTACTTTGATGATTAATATACAATATACATATGTGTCCCAAAACACAACTACAAATGTAGTTAATGTCAATTCGTATCAAAAACGAAACCAAAGTTTTTATTTTACATGCACGTGACAACAAATGCTAAATTCAACGAACACTTGATTCTGCTTAACATTCCTTTCAAAAAGAGTAATGAGTCGACCGTCATTTAACGCATCAAATTCTTTTAATTGAATTTAAAAAATAATCAGTTAAATGAATGAATTCAATTATTTGATATGAGGAGCTGTGTTTTACCTAGAGCATCTGTGGTATAAATATATGTAATACCAAAACACATGGTTAATCTACATGAATTTTATTAGATGAACATAATATTTATCAGTGGGCACAAAACAGTTCGTTTCTCTCATGAAACAGTCCAAGTACTGTCTCATACCTCTTAGACGAGAACACAGATAAAAGGAGCTAAAGTCAAACTAGTCTTATATACAGTCAAACCTCTCTATAAAGGCCACCCAAGGGAATCATCAAAAGTGGCCTTTATGGGAAGGTGGCCTTTATATACAGGTTCAAATAATATTAATAAAGAAAATTGGAATACAATTCTACGTGCCTTTATATGCAAGGTGCATTTAAATATAGAGGTGGCCTTTAAGGCAGATTGGACTGTAATTGTAGAACATTATCTTTTCTACAGATAATGCTATAAAGGTGAAAGGGCATAGAACAAGACGATTAGACATATAAAGAGACCGTTGATTAAAAACCTCCAGACAGTGGACAAGCAACGGCCATAATGATGACAATTGGTGCGATTATTAAAGCGAGTTAAGTTTAGTCGAGTAATGGTGTTTAATGTCCCAGTCAAGAATATTTCACTTGTATCGAGAAGTCGCCATCTATATATAGGCAAAGGTGCAGAAAGTTTGCCTGTACATTGCACTGCTGGCATCATATAGCAGGGTTCTTTGTCGTGACACGGTACCTCTTTTAAGTTCCTATCCGAAAGAACCGTGACTTGGCGGAGCGAGCACTCTACCAACTAAACTACCGCAGTGGTACCCCCGTCGTATTAAAGCGATGGTATACGTAGTGGGTCGAAACCAATGACGGTTCACACTTAAACCAATTACAGATACCACTTATCCTTCTAACGGTGGCATTACTTCAGTAGTGTTTATAGTATTATTTTACATTTTATTTATAAGTTAAGAGTAATAAGGTGTGTAGATTAAGTCTTATTCTGTAATAATCCAGATTATCAGATAATCCTATAAGTAAATATTATCGTTTGTTATAATTTGTTGAACCACAAACGCAATGCACAAAAACTTGAACTAAACATCCATGTGGTTAACAGCACAACTTTAGCCTGCGGTGCGATTAAACGAATTACTGTTGATTTCCAAATCCGAAATACTAGGCGAATATTAATTTAGGGTCAAATTCTTGATTATCTATAATGCATGCAATTCAATAGATATCAAGTCAACGTATCCTCGATCAAATCCTAATTTCTTATTACTTGGCGACAGATCAATAGACATGTTTGACGTTTTGTCTGTTCGGCACATATTGTAATGCAGTTATAAAAGTATATATGTATGAATGCATTGGCTGATTCAGCCACAGATATGTCAGACTGGCGGTCTTCTGAGTATCGGCATTTTCTCTATTAGTGACCTCCATTGATTCTCTTTACGTAAGGAATACAATACTATGATAAAAAAGATTCCTATATCAACACGCTTATATATTGGTACGCCAAACGCTTACAAGGCTAATTATTAGGAATGTATCAATTGGTTGTAGCAATGTTGGTTCACTCTCAAAATAATGTGTACACCTTGTATTAGAAATAAGATTTCAGTTTGCCTATGAATTATATATGTTTGACCGATAAATCCATGAATCTTCCATTATCAAAGGGAGGTAACTCTGATGAAAGGAAAAACATTTTTTTCAAGCGGTCATAGATATTTCAGCTCAAACCTATATCAGTATTGCTTAGCTTCTGTTATTCAATTTATGAGTTTAGATAAGTATTTTGCCTTTAGTGCATTGGAAAATGCAGTTTTAAAATTTAGTTTAATTAATATGTATTAAAGTTAAAGTGTTCCAGAATCACTGTCTTTGACCCACATAACCACACTACTGAATTTAGTCATACCCAGTGCACGGGCAAGTTTGGGATCTTTATCAGTGGTCTTGATATGTATTTGAGTGATGGAAGCGCAGTTAATTTATCCTAGTTAATTAAAGTTCGATTGTTATCACAATTCTTGATTGGTTCTAATCTAGCACATAAATCGGCTATCTATACTTTTTTTCAAAACGCATTCACGACACATTGTAATGCGAGTCCCAGTTTCAATTCCAAACCAATTTAAGTAAACATAATATTTAAAACAGCATCTTCAATTTTCTCATTTTGAATTTGAAATAACAACATAATAATTTCAAATCGTTATTTTGTTTACAACTATTTCACATGATTTAAAAATTCATAAATCAATACAGTTTCTCAATCGATATATGATTTTGCAACATCGTTACGAGGGTGTGTTTGTGTTTGCTTGATTCAGCCTCCATTGTTGAAAAGCTCTTTTTTCAAAAGCATCTTGATGCTCACTTGATAGCTGCTTTGCAAAAGCATACTGTTTTCAACAGGGACATAACCAGGCATCAAACCCTAAACTTAACACTTCCTACATGTAATTGCACACAAAGAAGGCAATTATGGGTTAATTGCTTTATTTGTTATGGTTTATAATAACAGTGTGTGTGTGGGGGGGGGGGGGGGGGGACTGCGTATTGCCCGAATTTTAAATTTTTCAGAAATTTAATATTTGCTCTGATTTGTTTCGTTTGCATTTAACCCGCAATAAGAATCTGTAAAATATGCACTCTGCATGTCCCTGACTGAGCAATGTTAATAACCATAAAGTATGAATACCATACTGATAAAAAGGACCAATGTTTAAAATGTTCCGCCTTTCGACAACTGTTCGTTAATGATATACCAAAAATACACTGGATGTTTCAATAATCGTAAACCACATGAAATGATCTATTAATACGTAAAGGAAATACACATTAAAAAGGAAACAGTATTTGATGAGAGCAAGGTCTCACTGTTCCTATGATATAACTTAAACTTTGCTCCAAAAAACTTATCAGCAATCGGCGACCCATGCGTGTTAATGTTACCGTTTGGCGTGTTCTAACGATCTTGTGAAGCATTTTTTACTCAATAACATTGTGCTGTAAAAACACGTAATGATCATAACATATGTGCCTGTGTTATCAAATTATCTTTAAATGCTTCAGAAATCACTCGCTTGTTTATCTACCCATTATTTGTTATCGACGTAACACATTTTCTATCTTTCATTCAAAAGATCATATTTTTATTCTTGCAATATCTTAATCATTCAAAACGATCGTTTTTTGTTGTAATCTTATAATTTATCGACGTAACATATTTTCTGTCTTTCATTGAAAGATATAGTTTTTAACGATGTAACAATTTTATATTTTGTTCATTTTGGATGTTTCAACCCCGTGGCTTTTGTGACCTAATAGATTCATTCATTATACAATTTAATCACCTTTTCCATTAATTTTCTAAGTATTTGTCTCTATAACATGTATTTTTGTTGTCTTCTTTTCTTATTTTTCTCGATTGTTGTGTGATGGTTGTGGTTCTTGCTATTGTCTTGTACTTTTTATCTCGTTTGTTGTGTGTTGGCTAAGGTTGCTCTGGGTATTGTCAGGTTGTGTGTTGGCTAAGGTTGCTCTTGTTATTGTCAGTTTGTGTGTTGGCTAAGGTTGCTCTTGTTATTGTCAGGTTGTGTGTTGGCTAAGGTTGCTCTGGGTATTGTCAGTTTGTGTGTTGGCTAAGGTTGCTCTTGTTATTGTCAGGTTGTGTGTTGGCTAAGGTTGCTCTTGTTATTGTCAGGTTGTGTGTTGGCTAAGGTTGTTCTTGTTATTGTCAGGTTGTGTGTCGGCTAAGGTTGCTCTTGTTATTGTCAGGTTGTGTGTTGGCTAAGGTTGCTCTTGTTATTGTCAGGTTGTGTGTTGGCTAAGGTTGCTCTTGTTATTGTCAGGTTGTGTGTTGGCTAAGGTTGTTCTTGTTATTGTCAGGTTGTGTGTTGGCTAAGGTTGCTCTGGGTATTGTCAGGTTGTGTGTTGGCTAAGGTTGCTCTGGGTATTGTCAGGTTGTGTGTTGGCTAAGGTTGCTCTGGGTATTGTCAGGTTGTGTGTTGGCTAAGGTTGCTCTGGGTATTGTCAGGTTGTGTGTTGGCTAAGGTTGCTCTGGGTATTGTCAGGTTGTGTGTTGGCTAAGGTTGCTCTTGTTATTGTCAGGTTGTGTGTTGGCTAAGGTTGCACTTGTTATTGTCAGGTTGTGTGTTGGCTAAGGTTGCTCTTGTTATTGTCAGGTTGTGTGTTGGC
The DNA here is from genome assembly GCA_021292105.1 of Anadara kagoshimensis. NCBI lineage: Eukaryota > Metazoa > Mollusca > Bivalvia > Arcoida > Arcidae > Anadara > Anadara kagoshimensis. The sequence goes on from CM037864.1 coordinate 47,268,028, forward strand.
TAAGGTTGCTCTTGTTATTGTCAGGTTGTGTGTTGGCTAAGGTTGCTCTGGGTATTGTCAGGTTGTGTGTTGGCTAAGGTTGCTCTTGTTATTGTCAGGTTGTGTGTTGGCTAAGGTTGCTCTTGTTATTGTCAGGTTGTGTGTTGGCTAAGGTTGCTCTTGTTATTGCCAGGTTGTGTGTTGGCTAAGGTTGCACTTGTTATTGTCAGGTTGTGTGTTGGCTAAGGTTGCTCTTGTTATTGTCAGGTTGTGTGTCGGCTAAGGTTGCTCTTGTTATTGTCAGGTTGTGTGTTGGCTAAGGTTGCTCTTGTTATTGTCAGGTTGTGTGTTGGCTAAGGTTGCTCTTGTTATTGTCAGGTTGTGTGTTGGCTAAGGTTGCTCTTGTTATTGTCAGGTTGTGTGTCGGCTAAGGTTGCTCTTGTTATTGTCAGGTTGTGTGTTGGCTAAGGTTGCACTTGTTATTGTCAGGTTGTGTGTTGGCTAAGGTTGCTCTTGTTATTGTCAGGTTGTGTGTTGGCTAAGGTTGCACTTGTTATTGTCAGGTTGTGTGTCGGCTAAGGTTGCTCTTGTTATTGCCAGGTTGTGTGTTGGCTAAGGTTGCTCTTGTTATTGTCAGGTTGTGTGTTGGCTAAGGTTGCACTTGTTATTGTCAGGTTGTGTGTTGGTTAAGGTTGCTCTTGTTATTGTCAGGTTGTGTGTTGGCTAAGGTTGCACTTGTTATTGTCAGGTTGTGTGTTGGCTAAGGTTGCACTTGTTATTGTCAGGTTGTGTGTTGGCTAAGGTTGCTCTTGTTATTGTCAGGTTGTGTGTTGGTTAAGGTTGCTCTTGTTATTGTCAGGTTGTGTGTTGGCTAAGGTTGCTCTGGGTATTGCCAGGTTGTGTGTTGGCTAAGGTTGCTCTTGTTATTGCCAGGTTGTGTGTTGGCTAAGGTTGCTCTGGGTATTGCCAGGTTGTGTGTTGGCTAAGGTTGCTCTTGTTATTGTCAGGTTGTGTGTTGGCTAAGGTTGCACTTGTTATTGTCAGGTTGTGTGTTGGTTAAGGTTGCTCTTGTTATTGTCAGGTTGTGTGTTGGCTAAGGTTGCACTTGTTATTGTCAGGTTGTGTGTTGGCTAAGGTTGCACTTGTTATTGTCAGGTTGTGTGTTGGCTAAGGTTGCTCTTGTTATTGTCAGGTTGTGTGTTGGTTAAGGTTGCTCTTGTTATTGTCAGGTTGTGTGTTGGCTAAGGTTGCTCTGGGTATTGCCAGGTTGTGTGTTGGCTAAGGTTGCTCTTGTTATTGCCAGGTTGTGTGTTGGCTAAGGTTGCTCTGGGTATTGCCAGGTTGTGTGTTGGCTAAGGTTGCTCTTGTTACTGTCAGGTTGTGTGTTGGCTAAGGTTGCTCTTGTTATTGCCAGGTTGTGTGTTGGCTAAGGTTGCTCTTGTTACTGTCAGGTTGTGTGTTGGCTAAGGTTGTTCTTGTTATTGCCAAGTTGTGTGTTGGCTAAGGTTGCTCTGGGTATTGCCAGGTTGTGTGTTGGCTAAGGTTGCTCTTGTTACTGTCAGGTTGTGTGTTGGCTAAGGTTGCTCTTGTTACTGTCAGGTTGTGTGTTGGCTAAGGTTGTTCTTGTTATTGCCAGGTTGTGTGTTGGCTAAGGTTGCTCTGGGTATTGCCAGGTTGTGTGTTGGCTAAGGTTGCTCTTGTTACTGTCAGGTTGTGTGTTGGCTAATGTTGCTCTTGTTATTGTCAGGTATTAATTTTCAGCTGAAACATTAGATTGGATCTATAACACTGTCATATACCTTTTGTTTTAAATTTAATCATAAAATACATTTTTAAAAATGGGTTATGACAATATATACCATTTTTTAAATGTATTTTGTGATTAAATTAAAAACAATAATATATGACAACGCTATACCCGACTAGTCTACCAAATAGTGAAATGTTCTAATTTTAATTCCTTTGAAATAAAACATCAAACTTTTGAAAGAATACATTGAATTGTTTTGAAAATAGCTCATGCTCTACCCATGAAAGTATCATTTCGTAAAAATTCAAAGGTAGCGCATGTTAGTATAACTAGTTAGATTTAATTTTACCATAAGCAGCGTAAAGTTTTCTAATCCTTAATCTTCTTCCTTATTAACATTTTATATTTTATATTATCTTAAACAAAATGTTCTTTAAATTTGTTACATTTTTTCTACTTTTTATTGATGAATCACTTCAAACTTAAACATATCAGAATTCATTGAAGTGCGTACATTTTATTAGGAACTTTATACCTATATATATTTTTAATCTTCGATATACATGCACTTTAATTATTTTTGATTTCGCTTCCTATCTTTATTACAGATATCTATATTTATATATAAGTGTAATAATTTATCTAAGATAAATTTTAGGCTGCATGTATATCAGTTATAAAGATATTTCCGCCCGATAATAGACCAGTTGGTGTATTTTTTTGTACGAGGGAATTCAAAGTTCTAAAGTCCTTTCGTTTTGAAAACCGATGCCGTCAACGGTGTTACAGTGAAGAATTTATAAATAGCATCAAAGCATGCAGAACTGTCGATAAAATATGCCACATAGGGAAAATAACATTTAAATATCATGATGTGCAATAATATTTTTGAGATTTGTGTTCTCAAATTTGTTTCCCTTTGGGTGAATTTTAAACGTGTGAACCTACCTACGATACTTATACTAAATGAGTGAGCCATGTGAAGCATTTAATATTTCCTTAATTGTACATTTGAGGTATTAAAGGACAAATGGCGTACTTACGAGTACACATCTAGCACTTCTGGTTTGAATACGCCTTAATATTGTAAAGGTTTAAAAGTTGTAGATATCAAATCAACAACAAACATACTAATCCATGTCCGAATCACAATCCAGAAGCAAAGTAAAAACTTTGGAAGTTAGGTTAGACACGTGAACTTCCACCAGGGAAGTGAGACCGGGTGCTCCGGAAGAGTAAGCACCTTCTGTTTAGCTAACTACACCCGCCACGTGTGTAATCAAAAACATGGAACTATGAGACGTCACATATATCTAGGCCAATCCTGGACACAGAGACATCAAACTTATCAACAATACTGTAATGACGGCCATAAAACTTTTTAGGGCCTCGATAAGCCTATGCTTACAATATCCCTGAGTCAACAATTTATTTGCAAGCAGCCTACTTAGTTGTTCAAAATCCCCGTATTGGTAACAAGCTCTACGCTAGCGTATTAATTGGGAAACAAATACACCATAAGCAGGAGAAGTAGTTATATTGCTGCATAAAAAAGGAAAGTTGACAATAGAAAAATTTAAGTCATCACGTTTGTCATAAAATTTCAAATGTAGCCTTTCGTGTGCGTCATAATTCAGGTATAAGTCTAAATATGAAGCAGAACTTGAGGAATCAGTCGTGTTTTTTATTTCAAGCTCACTAGGATAGATGACATTTACATTGTCTCCAAAGTTAGGACTGTTAAGAGACAATATTTGCAACATATATATTTATAGATATATATTTGCAACAGATCATCATCTGTCAAACTAACAATGATTTTTGTCTAAATTATACACATCCCATTTTTGTTTCTTAAGTCGGTTGCTTCGTGTTTTGATCGATTGGTTATTGCAAAAAATATCATAGTTACATTTCGCTTTCGTCTGTATTTGTATACTATTGAATTTGTTATCATTAATAGTTCCAATACATGTATATGCAAGATATGCTTTGATTCATATGGTTCCTGTTTCTTTATTATGGTTCAATTGGCTGTTGCCAAGTACATTTTAACTACAAGTTGGTTGCGAAAGAGCCCGTGAGGTGACATGTGTAAAAAGTAATTTCGTATTTTTGAGATAATATTTCAAATATCCAAATCACATTTCGTAATTCCGAAATGTTTTTCGAAAATTCGAAATACTCATTCAAAAATACGAAAATAAAAATTGCAAATATACGAAATGACTATTTCGAAAATACGTAATACATATTGCGAATATACGTTAATTTAGCATGTTTTCAAACATGTCACCTTACGGACTCCGTATTTTTCGTATATTTTAAAATTATTTTTTATGAATGTAATTATTTAAAAATAAAATAAGTCAACCTGTGTGTCGATCTTGTGTGTACTGACATTTACTGAGTTACGGATTACTCATCATCCGTCAACAAAGATAATAACGCATTTCATGCGTGAAATTTTGATTACTTTACAGTATGATTCATTGTAGAACTCCCACGCCTTTACAATAAATGACTCGAAAGTGGACCGTTAATTTCAGTTAAACTCCCTTTGAAAATTGAAAGTTTAACTGACAAAGTGATTTGTGTTATAACGGATTATCAATATCAGATAGTTACTCCAAATGTGTTTTAACCGTAATCTACAATAATTCTTTAGAAACGTTTAAACTATATATATGATTAATGTTTATTTAAGATCTGCTAAGATAGAAAGGTTAAACTAGTGATGGACTGATCTTCGTATCCCTTTCCCAAAATGCTGTGAACCCCAAACACTTTCCTATATTATTCCAAAACAAAAAAACAAACACTCTTTCCTTATAGGGCTGTTTAATGTTTAGATTCTGATTTGCATATGAAACGATAACGCTTTTACTGTGACCAAAGCATTACATGTATATTCAATCTATATTCAAACAATAGACTGACATGTGTGCTATGGTGATCAGTACCATTGTTTTAAGGTTGAACAAGGAATAGGATAAAATAGAATTCTTATTTAGTTTTGAATAAAGTGTAACAATTATAAGATATAGCTACAATAGCGAAAGTATGACATATGCAGTATATCTTCAATACAACCCGACGGTTCCACTCTCATATTGGGAATTCCCCTTTGTATCTTAAAGTGGCGCCAGTTTTTTTCAATTCACTTTGCTTTTGTTATCACTTAATCAGTGATAGTATTTGTTTGATTTCAGCAGTTCAACGGGTTTCAATGGTATAAATTTTAAATAGAAGTTGAAAAGTATGTTTTGATTACATTTTATGAAATGTCTATTAGAAGCCCCGCAAGAAATTTCACCCAAATCCAAAAAGAATACTACACTTATTTTGTTCTTATTTCTCGAAAACAGAAAAGTGTACAACAAAAGGATATTTATCTGTATAAAGGTTGTTCGTGTATTCAAGGGTCAATTTTAGCAAGTGTTATTGCAAAAAGATGAACAATTCTTCCAATTCCAATCATCATACTGCTGTTGTTCAATGTTTACACCAAGGCGGCTTCAAGGTTCAACAACTACATTTAGACGAACTTTGATGATTTGTAAACCATTTATAAATATGATATTTATCTATAAATACACAACTATGATGAGCGTAGCAGTTTGTTTTATTTTTCTAAAGATCTGGTATTCTTGCGTTTTTTACAACCACTGCGGTAGCTCAGTCGGTAGAGTGCTCACTCCATACGTGGGAGGTTGTGGGTTCGAACCCCAGCCGGGTCTGACCCAAGACTTGAAACTGGGTAGTGACTGTTCTTTCGCCAAGCACTCGGCATTACGAAACGAGTCACGTTTTTTCGGATGGGGACTTGAAATAAACTAGGTCCAGTGTCATGGTGGGTTTGGTACGCTAAAGAACACTGCTGTATCATGACATCAGCACAGGCAAAATTGCTGCACTTTCGCCTACAGCTGGCGACGTCTCGATATAAGTGAAATATTATTGACGGGACGTTAAACACTACTCAACTCAGCTCTGCATCTTTTTACGTCAGATCAACATTACGAAGCCATTTACGAGATGAGACATTCTTAAATTGATGTCAATGAACCACTCGCGATCGTGCATTCCACAAATAACTTGGATCCATGAAGCGTTTTATCATCAGCAGAATGTAAAGGAAAAACTGAGTTTATAAAGATTTGAGTAATAGAGCCGAATTGTTAAAGCTATTACAGAATTACCACATTAAGAGATAAGTAAGTCATTATATAGTTGTTAACATGGTATTTACATTTTATTGCTCAACACAAAAATAAAAAGAATAATCATCATCATATGATACTTACAATACATGACAACTAATTATATATAAACAGACAACAATAAAAAATAAACTTAAACATTACACACGGGATTTTACAGCTTAAATAAGCCAAATTATTGATCAAAAAATATGGGACAACATACATGACAAATTAAATAAGAATCATAATTGAAAAATAAAACTACAAAAATGTCGTAATTAACAAGACATACTACTATTGTAGCTTTTTACATAGCAGGTGCCAACAATGATGTAAAGACCAAAAATGTAACTAGTTTACAAAGAAACGTATTAGGTACCAAACTGTACTGAATGTGTTTGAAATACTACAGAGCCCGTAATGTGACATGTGTAAAGATTCGCAATATAGTTAATTCGTATTAGCAATAGTTGTTTCGTATTTTTGAAATAATATTACCTATATTTAAATACTAATTCGAAATACTGTTTTCGAAATTCGAATTACTTTTTTGAAAATACGAAATACCTATTTGGAATAAACAAAACAACCATTACTGTGATGATATACACATTAATAATTCGAATTTTGAAATAGGTCTTGTGAATATGCGGAATAGTATTGTATTGTGCAAAATACGAAATAACATTTCGGAAATATGAAATACATGTAATTTGATTGGCTCATGTCACCTTACTGGATCCGTAGAATTAACGTGCCTTGGTTTTATATTATAACAAGTCTATTTTACGTAGCACAAGACGGGTATACAAATTAAATAGAAGTTAATAGAATTAAATAGAAAGTATAAATAACAGTCAATATGACGTTTAAATTGATATAAAACAAAAGAACACAAAAAATGAATTATTCATGCAAAAAATGCAAATTTTGAAATACAATGTAGTTGCGTTGCGTGTAGTGTGTAATGGTGATGTTATGATTATGAAACACTTGGTAAATGGATTATCACAGATTTAATGTCATAATGTGGGAACTTATATCAATGTCGTTCGACCATAGATGATTTTGCCAGTAATTCGCTTTCTGTAGGAAGATTTATGGTTGAACAACTTGAGACATTTTGGCGAGTAATAGGACATTTTGTGTCATACTCCTGGATAACTTTGTTCATCCAATCTATCATTGTCCATAGTGGTATAAATAGTGTATCTGATGGATAGGAACCCTTTAAGTTGGTCCCAATTCCAGCAAGTTTATAATCACCTGCAAGTCCCAAAAACAATGGTGATCCGTCCAACAACATCTTTTTATTGGCAGCTTTTTTACCTTTTGCCTTCACACAAAGGTAATTTGCATTAGAACATTTTGGACGGATCTTACCATATCTGGATTTCAATTTTGTCCACGGTTTTCTCCCGTTCATTCTAGTTGTAAAAGTAGATTTTAGAATAATTCTTGAAATGGTGTCAAATTGATTAACATTCATCAAACAAATCGGATAACCTTCATCCTCTGCTTCTAAATGTAGAAGAGCTACGTTGTACTGTCCCATCCCAATACTTCCAAGTGGATGACGAATAACGTGGTGGACTTTACGAAGTCCCTTAGCTCTTCCAACCTTAATTTTAAGGTCTTGCTTGACTGTCTCTTGTTGCACACCTTTGACAGCGTTACCAGGAACTAAAGCCCAGTTGTCATGGATAAGTATGCCACTGAACTGCGGTACTCTGTTGTCATCCAAAACGGTCACATGTTTCTTGATGATGGCTTTCATGCCAGCTCTGAAACAAGCGAAATACAAATAATACATAATTAATAATACATTTAGGATATCGTTAAATAATTTGAGTATAAACACTAGAATTTTCGACGAATGAGAAATGCCTCCGATACAGTATTTGTAAACTCAATACTATTTTAAAGAATTATTTTTGTTTATATTCAAAACAATTCACTAATATGAGGACCTTGACCTTGTGAACTTAATAAGTTCAAAGTCATTCCACAACCGACAACCTTTCAACCGTCCTTGTTTATAAACGAAGCAAGGTCTTATGAACCAGACACCGTTTTGAAACATATTTGCTCAGGTATCGTAATTTATCAGATATGACCTGAATGACATGACTTTACAGACACAGAAACGGACAAAAAAACAACAACGAACAAATAGACAGACACACAAACAAACAGACAAATAGACAGACACACAAACAAACAGACAAATAGACAGACACACAAACAAACAGACACATAGACAAATTAGGAATTTTATAACATTATAAACCGCCTTTACTTTGCATTGTTCTGAAGTTACACACTCAGGTACTCACCTTCCACTATACCTGGATATTTTGTGGTTTGGTACATCATTACATACTAACGAAGTACTCTCCTGTTTCAACGTAGACTTTGCAGCACATGTCAGTTCTTCAGTTTGTAAATCCATCAACTACAAATATAAAACATTGAACTGAAATATATATCAGCAAAATAAAATTGTATATAATAACAGAATAATGCATGCATTTACGTTTGTGTAGCTGATGATGCCATATTTTCAATATATAATCAGAAGGCTCATAGACTGTCGTTTCCTGGTTATTCTGAAAGGACCTGACTTGTTTTAGATTGTTTAGTCTTTTGAATATTGTATCTTAAATCGAAGCTCTACTTGGCATTTGCTAATAGGACCAATAACAGATCAACAGAAAAAAGAAAACAAGACGACATACCGTAATACCACTTGATGTAATTAATCACAAGGTCGTCAATTTTCGTCTGACATCATATGTTAACAATAGTAATATATCATGAAAATTGTGTGAAAGTTTCATGAAAATCGATTGAAGGGTTTAGGAGGGGTTGTGGATAAGAGGTAGGTACCCTAAGGTGTAACGGAAGGACGGACGGACACCCCTATCACTATATACCCCCACTTTTTAAGCGGGGTATAAGCTGTGTAGTCTCAGAATTTATAGGGCACTCGCTATCAAAATTGTTTTAACAATCAATGGTATGTAATCAGACTTTATAAATTTTCTCACCTGTTTACCACGATTACGAAGGGGAGTCCTGCAAAGTAAATTTTCTATACCCTCAACTCTAATATGTCGACTAATAGAGGAATCACGCATCCAAGTCATGTGACAGTCGCATGCTAACGGGTTTCCAGATACAAATAATGTAGATTGGTCTTTTAGAATTGTCTGAACGTCTTTTCTAATTGTATGCAAACTATTTTCCGACAGTAACAGCTCTTTAAGTCTCATCTGAGAAGATTTTGGCACATTTATCCAAAGTAAATGGTTATCACTAATATCCAGTGTTGATAACCACTGTAGCATTTCCACAAGCGAAAAGTTAAAATTAAGAAGTTTATTTCCTGATAAATTTAGATCCACTAATCCAAGAATTTGTCTGAAAACATTTGCTTGAATATCAATAATACTGTTTGACGCCAAATTTAAATCTCCGATATTTTCGAGTCCAGAGAACATGTCATTCGGAAGCGATTTTATTTTATTGTTTGACAAGTCAATGCTGAGTAAACTCTGTAGCCGTCTGAAAACTCCAGTGCTCAACTGTTTGATTTTATTGTTGTTTAAGTATAACTTTTGAAGACTGTCGAGCGTGGATAAAGCTAAGCTATGTATACGTTTAAGTCTGTTATTCCCAATTTTGAGAGTTTTGAGGTTTGGCATTCCAGAAAGTGTATCAGCATCAAGCTTCCTTATACCGTTATACTGCAAGTCCAACGTAGTCAATTTCGAGAGATGTGACGGCGAGGCAGTTGCAAAGGCCAGTTGTTCTATCCTTCCGATGAAATTATGTTGTAAATTTAATTCTTTTAACTCTGGTAAACTGCTAAATATATTCTGACGGATAGTCCTTAATTTGTTATGAGACAAATCTATATATTTAACGTATTGTAACGGCAAAAATGTACCTTCTTCTATGTTTTCAATGTGATTTCGAGATAGATCAAGTCTGTTGAGATTACTTAAATGGGTAAATGCATCACTTCCAAGAGATGTCAACTTGTTACTGCCAATATAAAAATCAGTTAAAGCACCCAAACCATAAAATAAGGTAGCGCGGATTTCATGGATATCATTTGTTGAAAGGTCTAGGATTTTCAGTTTATTTAAATGACGTAACGATCCTTCTTCTATCGTTTCTATAACATTAGCGGACAGCAGTAATTCCTCTAAGTTACGAAGATTAACAAAAGAATCTGCCCTAACAGACGATAGCATATTCCCTCTCAATGACAAAGATTTAAGAGCATGGAGATTGTGAAACCATCTTGGCCGGATGTCAGAAATACGGTTTCCGCTCAGCAAAAGTTCTTGTAGCCGCACATTCCTATCAAATGTATCCTCAAAAAAGGTTGTTAAATTGTTGCGTGACAAATCAAGTCTTTGTAGATATACGAGAGTGCGGAACTGGTTTCTATTCAATCTCTGCAATTTATTCCCATTCAAATTTAAAGTCTTGATATTTTGGATAAACTCAAAAACGGATGGCGGAAGGCGATATATGACGTTGTCGGACAAATCCAATTCGTTTAAGCTTTGAAGTCCTCTGAATACAGCAGACGATAGATGACGGATGTTATTGTTTGGTAATGACAGTTTCCTCAAGTTTCCCAATCTATTGAACACATGCGGATATAATACCCCGATGTTATTCCCGGATAATGTAACCTCGTGAAGGAGATAATTGTTCGCAAACACATCTCTTTCTATATAACGTAACTGGGTGTTGGGTATTATTGGTCGGTCATCACTCTGTTGTCCTGGTGATAAAGTTGGTCGCGGTGATGATCCACTACTGTCACCAAATATGGTTAATGAGAATATATCTGAAAATATATGAATACAAACAATTTTTTAAAATGAAGATGCATCTGGACAATGTCGGTGAAGTTATTGCTAAAAATGGAGAAAAAACTGGATAATGTTTGTAAATCGGTTGTGCAAATTCGTTTATATTTGAAAAAAAGTTCTCTGCAGGCACAACATCCGTTGAAGAATATTTACCTTCGGATTTTTGCGTAACACTTAAGTATGTACTAGAGACTCGTTTATGAGTGTTCATCCCTCTCTCTCTCTCTCTCTCTCTTCAGGTCAATATACACAGCCATTTGTTACTTCTATCCAACACCTCTCTCTCTCTCTCTCTCTCTCTCTCTCTTCAGGTCAATATACACAGCCATTTGTTACTTCTATCCAACACCTGTTACCTACGAACTGTTTCAACAATTCCTGCAACTCTCACCGTGTTCAATGACAGAGCAAACTATGCAAGATGTTTAGTTGGTCCATTGGTGGAATTTATTTGTTCACTGTTATAGTTTACAATGCATTTCGCTTATAATGGTTTTAAACAGCTGATAATGTTTATAGTTTATTTTCTGAATATCGGACTCCCCTGTTTGGCCTTGAAAAATAATGAAGATATACCACGAAATTCCAATTACAAAAGAAACATGTCTAACATAATGATATAGCTGAAATATACCTTATGTTCAATATGTCATATCCCACATTTTGAATTTAATCATAAAATACCTTCAAAAAGTGATATATTACACATGTATCATGCAGTTTGATACAAATATTGTTTTAAATATTATACATTCATCGTCAAATATTAATTTTAATTTTCATTTCAGATTATTTTGCAAATACATTCATGTCTAAGTTATGGAAGGCTGCAGTTAGAAATTATTGTAAAACTTAAATCTTGGGTCTGTTGCATTTGCAAATCATTTAAAACTAAATCACATGTTTCTATCATTTACCATATGAAAGGTTGCAAGCTTCTACACACTACTATAAAAAGTAGTTGGTATATGCTGTGTGGTCAATTATAGCCGTCCAGTGTGGTCATTTTGATGGACAAGAGCTCTCAATTTAAAAGTGTTTTCTTTCATTAATACAGGGTCATGACCGGTAGAGCTATCATCGTTAGACCCTTGAAGATAATAAAAACTGTCTGAATTATTACCAGCTAGGAAGTATCCAATACAAAGATAAATGTTCATTGCTTTTTAATACCGTTTTGTTAAGGTATTTACACAGTGCAGTGTCATAAACACATTTAATTGAAACAAACGTTCAGTAATAAACATGTAGCTAATGCACATATAAATGTTCATTGCTTTTTAATACTTTTTGGTGAAGTTATTTACACGGTGCAGGGTCTAATTGAGACAGGATACAACATTTACAACGCTTAAAAGGAATTTAAGTCAAACTTTGTTACAAAGTTTATCAGTAAAACACCTTTAATTATAACATTAATACTTCCTCGTCAGTGACACTTTGCACATATTACATACGTATTGATCAATTAGGTGTAGTGCATTAATGTGATATACAGTAAATCCTTACCATAAAGGGCGTCTAAGGGAACCTGTAAAAGTGGCCTTTATAGGCACTTGGTCCTTATATACAAGTTCAAATCGTCAGAATAAAGAGCAAATGGGATATAATTTCACCGGCTTAGAAGCAGGTGGTCCTAATAAAGAGGTGGTCTTTAAGGCAGGTTCGATTGTACATGTATATGTAATTTGAACTTTCAAAATCATTTCAGAGTAACATAACTTGATTTGTAATTTCAAAGGGACACGGTGACTTTAATAACATAATAATTTATCACAGTAAAAGAATATTAAACGTGAAAATGATATATACATGTATTATGTATGATTTTGACATTTTTTATTTGAAACATGTGATATATTACATGTACTTGAAAATAAATACAGACATTTTTTCTCACAATTAACACACATGTAACATAACATAAAATAAATAAGCAAAGAGAAAATGAAAACTTTGACATCTGCGGTTAATGGGATCTAACCCTGGAGCGGAAAGTAGTAATTGCGTCATTTATTTAATATAGCTTTGATCAGGTCCAAAATTACGAAAATAAAGATCTTATCAAAGACTAGAATAGTATTCTACGGATGAGTTGTTGAACGGTAATGAGATTGGCAAAGAAATGATTAAAGTTTACAAATTAAGGAACTCATGGACTGTTGAAATAATGATGTTATTATGTGTTTCCAAGCGTGTGTGAATCCGTCCCACTGGAGAGACCGAGGTCTTGTTAATTATTTTTCAAAATCGTATTAAAAGACGACACGAGGCTGTGATATGTTTGATAAGCAAACGACACATTCGCTTTGTAGATAACGAGATATTAATGTGACTGTGAATGTCATCTTCCCAGGCTTAAAATTTTGTTATAATTAGGCTTTTACGACCCTCAGTTGTATAATATCAAAATGATGATGTAGGACACTACATTAAATTGTAATTTTCATAAAGTGCTTTGCTAGGTCAACACTTCACGCGGAATATATTATTTCACATTCTTATTAATTTTCTGAACATGCTTAGAATTTTCTGTTCATGATGCAAGTTTTTGTCAAAAACAAGCGACACCACGTAATCACAATACATGCATTAACCCATTAACCGTCAAAAACTTCAATAATTATGTTGCATAATGATTACCTTGATCCGTTTACTTATTCCACATGCTAACTAGTGTTGTTCTTGGTTGTTTGTGGCTGTTGCCAAAGATTTGCAAGTTTGCATTTGACCTTAGGTCAGCATTATTGTTAGAAATCCCAACTCTTCGCAAGTTCTGTTAGATCAAATCCAACTCTTGATAACGAAACTTTCACTTTATTTATGAAATTATCTAATTTATTCTAGAAATCGAAAAATAAAAGTACATTGTTTAGAATATGGCGCGAAGACAAGAACTATTGGCAATATTTCCGGTTTACGGAATGGGTGTCGACGGGAAATGTAAAACTACAATACAAAACGGAAAGGGTGGGTGAACTTTTTATTAATGAAATGTTTTAAGGCTTATCCGTACGCTATCATTCCTATCTATGTTTACAGATGAAGCAATTATGATCAAACACACACGTTAATTATGTAATTTGTATTCTTTTCAATTGGCATATTACCACCATTTAACGCGAGCTGTAAACTATAAACCGACATCATCTCTTATTAGTTAGGCGGCTGCCCAATGTCATGAATTACCATCTGCCCGAAATATATCTCGTGTTGTTTAATTTGTTACACAGTTTTCTTATATATTTTATTTCATGTAATTTTGACATAAGAGGCTACCAATGAGTGAATTCCTCTCCAACTCTTCAGCTACAACAGTACCAGACAAATGTCCTCTAAGAATTGGCTGTTTACGAGTAGAACGCAGTTGTTATCTCTACTCTCTCGATTCGCAGTACATGTCATCGGCCAAATTTAGTATAGTATGGCTGACGAAAGCGTAGCAGACCTCTGTGGCAGAAGATTTTATCCAGCAAGTTTACCATAGATCTAAAATAGGTTAGGTACCAAGCCAAACTTTCGGAGCCCTAATATATTTTCTTGAGGAATATCCGGAATTCATTCGAAATGATTTTGTTTTAAATTTCTCGAGATCCCGAAATCCCGTTGATGATACTTTCAAAATGGCGAAGAATTTGTGGAAGTTCCACGTGATTTTGACACGAACTTTGCTACTCGCCCATATATGGATTGTTTTGTTGGAGTGAAGGACTTCTGCAGTTTGATTAGTTTTAGAATTATCAAACAGGTTATTCAAAGTGAAAGCCTCGATTTTGCGGCCTTTGGTCCAGCTTCGCTTCCTATCATTTGATCGGCGACTTTGTTATTCAGATGTCATATCTTGTTTTTGTTTTAATTTAAATTGTTAAAATTTAAAAATAATTTGAAGCTTGTGTTCCAAATGTAAAACTGCCAAACGACACATTTAAAATACTTTTGTGCAAGGTTTATAATGAAAGTTTAATAGATAGAGCTCGTGTATATTGAAACCTATGACTCTAGACCAGCTCTTGCTATATTTATACAATTATAACCAGTGGTTCGGTGTGCTTAAACACTTTTGAAGATGTCTAACCATCTCAGTTTTGTTACAGCCAGCGGTCCTTTAACATGCCGTATTTTGAAATAAAAAAATGATTTTAAGAACCTATCGTGAGCCAAAGATAAAGATGTTTCGTATCTGTTTATATAAATCTATATCGTATAAAAAATTCCAATTAGTAATTGAACGGAAGCCAAATCCGCTGTAACCGTTTACGAGAAATGAAAGATGATTATACAATATGGATCATTTAATAACGGTAATGGGATTTCTTAACAGATTAATGGGAACGAGGTTTTCTGACTTACACATGCTTTAACTTTTTTTCTTTTTTCAATTTCAAACTTTTATAAGTTTTTGAAATCGTTTGTTGACTGTTTCGATCAAAAAGGCATATTTTTTCAGTTTTTAAATGCTTGGTTGTGAATTTTTGACGATTTTATATACAAAACATAAACAATAATAATAATAATAATAATAATAATAATAAAATAATAATAATAATCAGGTATGACCGGTAAACAACGCAAAAACAAAATGCATTGTATATAGATCTATATAAATGGACCTGTAAACCTTCAAACAAGGAAATGTCGAACAGCAATAAATGTGTTTGTTTTATACAAAACTTCCTATACTAGTTTTACCTTTATGGCTCATTGTTTAGAAAAAATGTAATTGTAATCACCATGTTTATACATTTTGCCTGGCATCTGTCTAGGTTGTTATGATATTGTCGATTTAGGGGTATATTAGAGAGATAAGGCGCGATATGCATTTACCTTGCATTTAATGTCTGACTGGACTGTTTGAAATGACCTGTTGTGTGAGGAGAATGCCTTATAATCAAGAACAGCTATAAACAAACTTAAAATGCACTCGGTGGTATCATCTTGGTTGCAATCAAAGTATTTTAAAAGATAAATAAAAAAGAATATTACTTTTTATACTACAGGCCTAGCGAAATTTTGATGCCCATTTGTCAAAGATTTAATAGAATTGCCAAAAAAAAAAAAAACTAAAATATTATCAGTTTATTGAACTGATATTGTGAAATATTGCCAAGTAGCAAAATACATAAAATTTACTTTCACTAGTATTTCATCAAAGCATACAGTTTTTTGCATCTCATAATGCAAACTGTTTCACTAGTTCTTGTATAAGGGTATAGTGATTCAGACGAAAGTGTCATGTGGTGAAGTTTGCAGTATAAAAAATGGATTTGGGAAAACCTCGCGCAGAAACAATATCATTTGCGCCTCATAATTTATTGTTTAATTTCTATGCGAAACACATATTGTTAAAAATCAAAATAACAATTAATTTTAACATGTTACATTGCACTGCCATATTTTTGCATAATACTGTATTTTGATAAATGAAATAACAAATATTGTGTAAAGTGTGTACAACATGTATGTATAACATGTGTACTTTTAAGTTTTAAAATACTTTAGCGCAATGATCTTTTTAATTTATTTCGAATTGCTGTATCAATAATTGCCTGTAATTTATATTTCAAGATCTAAAAGCACATGTATTCATACATGTATAAATTTGTTATTCGATTTTTACTCCAAATAACGAAAAACAATAAATACATATATGTATTTCTATAATTAAAGTGTCTCACGCTAAATGAGCAATAAAATTAGAAATGTTTGAAGTCGATCTGTTTACAAAATGCAAATAATAAAAAATATAATCTCCGAACATAAATTACATTAAATTAAACTTAGGTCTAGTATCATTATTTGATTGTGTTCAGCAAGGCGTGGTGTTGACGCCGTGCCTGTTGTGTTGAGTTTCTGGTGTGAGGTATCTGATATATTATAATCACATATCACACACACGTGAGAAAACATCATAAAAAATTAAACAAGATCTAATGAATATTAAACATGCAATTCATTCTAAAAATAAAACTTAAGTTCTCATAAAAAATGTTTTAATGGATTATTTTTTCTGTATTTGATGACTCTGAAAAAACTGATGTCTACCGAAGGGAAATTGGTTTCCAAATATAGAAATTAAAAAAGAGAATTTTAATCTATTTCCTGTATTCCGTCTCATTGCATTATCCATTTCACAAAATTGCCCCTCTTGTTTAAAATCACGAATGAAGAAATAAACGAAAATTTAAAAAGGTGCCTTCTCCCAATTGTGGCCTCAATGGGGTTATGATATTTTTTCTTATCAAATAATTTATCAAATGGAGATTTTCATTTAAGACGTCAGATGTGGTCTTTTGTTTCACAAATGGAATAAAACCCCTATATATCGTTTTTATAATAGTAGGTATAACTGACCGTATAGAAGCATATATTTTGCATAACACCTGTGAATTTGAATTTTAAGTGCTTAAGAACTCATTCAAGACGAGCAAATGTTAGCCTTATAAACAAAGATAAAGGGGTTTGGATTTAGGATAATGAGGTATAGATACCATCTGAATCAGCTTCGTACTAATACACAATGTAATTTAATGCAGTCAAGGTTGTGAGTTTCATCATCAGTAGTCCAAACACACTGTGTTTATATTGTCTTGTTTCGTTCCTTAGTTGGTTCATGTACTCGGTAGTAATTGCTAATGATAAGAACAAGCTTAGGCATCAACAATGAACGATGTCCAACACAAACATACTGGTCCATGTTAAAATCACAAACCCAAAAGCAAAGTTTGTTAAAAACGTGAACTTGAACTTCCAAAGAAAGAGAGTGAGGCCGGGAACTCCGGAAGTGTAAGCACCTCTTGTTTATTGTTTAGATACAGGCTACGGTGAACTCAGATTGGGAATGAAATTTAGAACATGAACTGTAGGGAGTTAAAATATCCATATGTATCTTAATTAGTTTGTTTGTCTGAATTATGTTTTACGCCCAGCAAGATTTGTCTGTTTAAGAACGGTAAAGTGAACCGAACAACCGGAAAGAAAACACACTGTCAATACAGTTTGACAGTTGAAAACTTTAATCAGGCGCTGAGAGGTGCTAAAATCAGAAACTCGTTGGAGACTATTTCATAACAGTGAACACATGTAAAATGTTATATTAATATAAGTAATACTGCAGTTATGGACATAAAGGTCACTTGTTCGTCCCATGTTTAGAACCTGACCCAATTTGAAAAAGGCAACTTTGCTGAAGAGAACAATGACCCAATTCGCTATCATAAATAGGTTTTTTTACCATTAACCGTGTTGGATGATAATACTTGAAATGTCATAAGTGGTTTAAATACAAATTTATATTTGTTCAAAATGCGTCAACTTGATTTTTAAGCAAACATATGTATAACATGTAGTGGCAGGTTTGTCCTCGTGGTTGATTCATGTTTTCTTATGAATGAGCTCGATGATAATTACTACAGTCAAATAAATCTATATCTTAGATAACAAATAATTAATTCACCTTAAAATGTTATATTTGAACTTTATATATCATTACTTTAAGGCCAGTCGGGATAGTGATATTACAGACCTGTCGATCGTTTAACACTGAGCTAACGAAAAGGAATGAAAGCTTAAATTTGGATGCCGAGAATCCGATATATATATGGATAGCTATAGCGACCGTAAAGTAGCCAAAAGATACATAGCAGCCGAAAAAGTGTAGAGATTTCTCTAAAAAGGGCCAAAATGAACTGACATTAATCCGTAAGTGTTAAAACTTCTCGACGCACCTGTACTGTATGTATTTGAATAGTCAAAAAGAAGTGAAACTTTACGTTTAATTTAGACTCGATAATCGAAAAGTACAGAATGATAATTATTTGTGTATTGTATTAAGGTGTTTTATAACATGTCTTTGATATACCCACACCCTAAGTCTAACAATAAAAACATCTACTGCTTCATTAACCATTCAAAACATGAAGGTTAGACAACTAATAGAGCCCTTAAGTAAATAAAATACTTCATTAACTAAAGATTACTAATACTATGACATTAGTACGATTTTTTAATGAAATGTCAAATTCGATTTTATGTCCAGTTGTATTGATTATTATCGATTTTTATACCTGTATGTTTCTATTTTGATTGCTATCTCTTCTTTATTTCTATTTGTTGATAGTTTGATAAAAGATAGTTTTGACATTTTAAAATCCAAAGAAACAACAAAATAATAAATATGATATCAGTAATATTAAATATGATGAAAACAAGCTTTTAATGGACTTAGTAGAGACATATATTTATATGTATTTTTAATTATAGACACTTACACTGTATCTTGTAATTATTTATGGAAAATTGAAGTTGTAATGTTTTGAAGTCTATTATTGTTATTATTATCATTGAAGCAAACATCAATAAGCAGATATTATTGAAAAAATACATACATTTAAAAGCATAAAATGACACATTATTGTTAATAAGAATGTATTTAGCAACATACGTCTATCTATCTAGGTTTTATCGGAGTTGTCTATTGAGTCGGGGGGGGGGCAATTCTAATGGTTTCAGTCGATCATCGACGCGTTTCTTACCACAGGTGACACTTGCATAAACCGCGATTTAACATGTAATGATGCTGTATTTCTTCTTTCATACATTTTAACATCACATGTGTAGGTATTGACTAATTCCTTCCAGTTTCAAATGTTGTATTTCAATCTCCGTTTTCTAACATCAATGTTATATGTGTATTTTTTTTTAGATTTTTAACAAAGAGACATATTCAAGATTCTCTACACGACGCTAACATCAAATTCCAAAATACGTGTCTAGTATTTTTAAATTAACACAGGTGTGTTGATATAATTGAATTTTAATTCTTGATGAATAGGGTAAAGACAAAACACGTGGAAAGATTTAAACTAAATCTTCTTTAGTTAAAACATTAAATCTTAACGATCTGAATACATTGTAAACGAACCGGTCATCTCCGTTTACTAATTACGCTTGCACGGTCACTTAAGTCAGTTTTGTTCTTCTACTAAATTAAAGTTTGTTCTTTGAATGATAAAGTTTAACTGTAACTAAAACATGCCTAATTTTAAAAAAAATGAAATAATCTATACAGATTTGAAAACAAAATGTTCGTTTCAAAACATGCAGTGTTTATAATATATAGTATTGACGTTTAATTACATCAACATTACTAAGAAGAAACGTGTGACATATTTCATGTCTTTCTTTTTTTCAAAATGTTGTTACACTTTAGCTTGTGGGTAATGTTTCTCATATTATTTAGCACACCCAATGTATGACTTCTCTTTTTGTTAGTCCTCTATCAACTTTGTAAGATACTTCTATGTAGAAATGTTTTAATAATAATGGTTGCATAATTACATGGCAAAGTGCAACGATCTACAAACAAGAAAATAAAACAAAAACGTGTATACTAGTTTTGTTTTTGAATGTCAAGGTTCAGAAAAAAAAATCTTACATTGTATAGGAATAGAAAAGGTTACTTTTACTCCTCTTGTCAGAAATTAAATCATGGTTGATATCGTTAGCCAACATATCCATACAAGATAACATTCCCAACGGCATCGATTTGTCAGAAAAACCGCTTGATGGACCAAACATTTTCACCGATTGTTCAGAACTAATCATTTGAAGCCGGTCGTAATAATTACATATTATCAGAATAAATGTATCTATGTATTGTCTAGAATTGCCTGAGGTAGCTGCTATAAGTTTGTGGTTTTGAAGAGATGGCTATCTTTTATCTGTTTGCCTTACATAAGAACGCGTCTTACTCAATTTTTATCAAGTTCTATAAACATTGGAGATAAACAACACAGCTATAATTGGCAAAATTAAGATAAACTACCTTGTTGTTTCAGATCCGACATCAACAAGTTGTGTAACGCCGGATAACATGATGGCCTATTTGCATAACTCCTAAAATCATCATCGTATATTATTCTATATCCTATAGTTAGATAGTCATATTGCATCATTGTTTTTAAAATGTTGAATATGTTATTGATATCGATACTTTTTATATAGGCAAACAACTTTGACCTGTCCGATTGACCTTTAATTTAAATATTTATCACGGACCAAGTATTATAATGTGGAAAAGAGTAGTAGACTTTGTAATTGTTGTAATATGAAAGTTCAAGAAAATGAATATCATTTTTTGTTAGTGTGTTCTGTTTATATTGATTTACGGCGAAAACATTTTTCTACTTATTATTGTAACTGGCCTAACATACAAAAATTTACAAGTCTTTTGTCTTCAAAAAATGCTTCTTTAATTAAGAAAACCTCAAAATATTTATATTATGCATTTAAATTGAGGGACGAAATATTATGTTTAGTATAATCTACACTTTTTTTGGACAAATGTGTAACTTATTATACATGTAAAATGGAAATATTATACATTTATATATTATATTATCATAATTATTATTTGTGATGCTCTCTTACCATATTGATTGTTTCTCTTTGTATTACATGTAATTTGTAACATAATTTGCCACAAGTTATGTAAAATATATTTGTGGCAAAAAGCATATGTATGCTTAATGCAATAAAGATTGAATTGAATTAAAATTGTATATCCATGTATAGGGAGCAAATGTGTTTATTTTGTCTACATAATGTGAACACTAATCATGTTCCTTGAGTACACATTATTAACAGTGAATCCTACTACAACCTATTTATTGGGTGGAACCTTCTATATGAACATTCCTAATGAAAGGTCAAACGGACAGGTCAATGTTGTTTACCTAGTCTTCGTACACATGTTTATTTCTGTCTTGCTTTGTTCTTTCGTTGTGTATTTTTCTAATTGTCTTACATAAGATTGTTGGCAATTACCGCTTACAAGTTTCATGAACAAATATATATCTTTTGCAATTTGTACATTGTAATAATAAAGAAAAAAAACGAAATTGGATGAAAATATAGGTTCACAATATAAAACTCAACATCGTTAGGCTTTGCAAGGGTTTCTGAGATAATGACTTAATGTACAAAGATATGGACGCTTTTGGAAACTGACCATCGCATATGTTTTATATATAATGATCCATACTTCTGGCTTAGGGCTTTCCCAAAGTTGGATTCTGGCAAGTATCTATTGTCCAAATAATAATGTAAAGTTGAGGTTATTTAAGTTACATGTGCGCTAAAGGAGAATACAGAAACACATAAATGTAGTGAAATACAAGTTTGGGAAATTATTAGGAACGCATCTATGTAACTCAAGCGTATCCAAGACAATCCTCAAATAGAGTTAATAAAGAGTCACCGGGCATAGCGCTTCCGGATTCCGGCCTTTTCTGGTTAGTTTTATACCAGCCTCATGTATTTATCGCGCCACATGCAACAAATATACTATTATGAGACTTTTAAGACAGTGCTTCACAACAAATTCCGCATCAAGCCTTTCTCCAACTCTCATTTGATTTAAGGTGGAGTTTTTATTTGCATAAAAGCACCTAATCGGCTTCCATAGAATTAAATTCAATATCCTTTAATCCTGTAATTGATCATATATAAAATAAATGTTCGTGGGATAAGATTAACACACAAAGTGCACTGTTATAATACACAACGTACTTAATAAAGTGAATTAAACGGTTTGTCAGATCGAGTTTAAAGTTTGACACTTGTTTACTCAAGTTTTGAGTGGATTGCCGAATCATTGTTAATTGCTTAAAAAGAACCGTTTTAACCTATTAAGTTTGGCCTGATTTCTCATACTGTTCAAACGAACACGATTTTTGTTTGCAATATAATGGTTAATACACACGCGTTTGACGGGTATTCTTCAGTTTTGTTATTATATAGAAATTTTCACTTTCATTACGAATGCTTTGAAGTTATATTGAATTTAAAAAATCAATCAAATTTGCATTAATTTAATTGAATCAAGACAGTTACACTTATGATTATGAATCAATACATTGGTAAATTTATGCGCATAGGTCTAGGGTTTTAATTTTTGGTATTGATATAATATATTTGATTCTGTTTTGATTTTGATTAAGACATTTAAAATGATCTTTTATCTATGTGTACTATGGTTTGTAGAATGTCGCGCTGACGAAAAATGTGGATGGTGACGCTGGTAATTAAAACATACGAGCTATCAGGATATTTTTACATTCAGTGCAAATAAACATATGCCAATGGATCGTTAAAAGAAATAAAAATAATTATGGGTATTACTGACAAATAAGGACTAATTACAAGTTGTCCTTTTGTTATTTTGCAAAATTATTTTATTTTTGCCAGATTTTCACATTTAGTTTCAAAGGTTAACGCTAATACAATGTCAAGCATCAAATACTAATGTATGTTGCATTTTATTTGTGATGAATTCATATTTGTTCCTGGTTTAACGTGATATACTTCAATAAAATTACAATGTTTACTGTAAAAGTTCAGGAGAAACAAATATTAAAGCCTATGCATTCTTTCAAATATCTGCAATGTGTTGCTTTTCTATAAGAATGCAATGTTGTTATAACCGTCTTGTACTGTCAAAACGGCACATGATAATCTACTTATAATTCTGAATGTGTGTTAAATTGTGTATCATAGTTCCAGAAACTTACCTGATGGCACTGGCTTTGGTAACCTCTGTAAGCCCTGGCACACCATGCTCCTACCAGGATCTACAGCCCTTCCATAGGAGTGGGATCCCCTGTGACTCCCTCTACCCCAGTTCCTTCCAGTATCGAACCCATCTAAAAGATCCCTGGATTGTCGTTGATTTACGGACACGCACCTGCATTTTGATGGACACGTATCCCGTGCTTTGTCTCCACGGATATTCCTACTGGGACGTGAACTATAAACACTTAATGTTACAGAATATGTGTACTCCAAAGTTGAAAAAAGTAAAAATAAAAAACTTTTCCAATTTAAAATGTTCATCGTTTCTTAATTTTAAAATAACAATCTACATCGCAATTGCAATATTTTATATTACAAATTTTTATTTATCCAATAAATTAAAACTATTTTCAAAAAAATATTTTTACATTTTCACATCCCTGCTGCACTTATAAAAAAACAATAAGAATCCTCCTGTAAATGTGTGTTAATGTCTGTTTCACTATTCCACTAACAAGGTGTAAGAGAACAATGAGATAATATCGTATCGCATTTAAATATAACAGACATCTATTACTACCTGCCTACACGTCACAGCGTGATAGTATATATATACACTTGTTGAATGCATGTATTTATATATATATCAAATAGTATTTAGCAGGTGCCCGTTTATCTGTCAATCACGGGCCCACTGAATACCGGATTGACGGTCCAATGGAGAACTTACTTTTTAAAACTATTGTATCTTTAGATTGTTGACAAATTGTACACCAAACAAAACGAGGCTTTAATTTTTGTCAAACTCTGGTACAAGGAATGTTTGATTTTATCGGTGGACTGAATATCTGAATTAAAACAACAGATATCTTCACTGGAGAAACATTTGGAAAAAAAGCGGCGGAGATACAGAATTGTCAGTCACTGACCTATAGTTATATGTAGCTCATCTGTCTATTGGTAAATTGGAGTTACAGAATTATTTTTCTTTTTAATTTAACAAATTCTATGACCTAGCGAAACACGACCTTAAGTGCATGCGGTGACAGGGCAGTTTTTTATCAGTCACTGGCCCCATACTTTAAAAAATACTTTTTTCTGATCTCTTCTTAAAATGATAGAATGTAGCTAGTTATTAGTTCTAAAATATTTTGTTGATACACCAAACAAACTTTCTTATAATAAAGGCGATACAAATCGCTTTCACTTTTAAAAGCAACGTTGGATTGTTGATTGAATGTGGTTTTACGTCCCAGTAAAGCAATATTTTACTTATAACAAGACGTTACCAGCTTTAGATTAAGTGACAGAATTTTTTACCTTTGCAGTTTGGAATGTACAGGAAGGGTTATTTAACGTGCCACGCCTGCGGTGATACGGGGCGTCGGTTTTTAAGGTCTCTTTCAAACGACCTCGTGACTTTTAATTCTTACTAGTTTAGAAAACCTACGAAAAACACGGTCTTGTGTGAAAAAGCTCAATACAAATGTCGAGCACTATCCTTGTAAATACTAGCTTATCAATTGAATTCATTTGGGCAACTTTGTTTTACAAAGAAAAAGTTTTTCTTGTCAAAGAAGAGGTAAGGGGGAAATGCGAAAGCTAAAAGGCGAAAATAAATGAGTGAGCTATGATCTTGCTATTGGTTTTTCTTTCTTTTATTCTTTTCGCCAAAATAATTTTGCAATATTAGTTCTAAAAAGCAAAGAAACTATGGCCAATGCAAATGGACTGAAACATACTAATACAAATAGTAAACATACATAAAATCCATCCTTGGCACCTTTGTACAAATACCATTTCAGCGTCAATCATTAATAGACATTTTGACCTAAACGAACAATATTGTGTATTTTTTTACTGCTAACTTTCTATTTTTTTTTTACAAACCCCGAGTCAAATAACGGCGACATTTATCCTTGATAACAATGTAGTAACAAATGTTCTAACTATAATTGGATTAGGTAACTGACACATTTGACATTTAAGTTTTAAAAACTGGGATTCATTTATGTGATATAACTTTCACAATGAACCATGTTCCCGTCAATCTAGGACAATTTGTCTGTCATTTTAGGAGAATTAAATTGGGTCCTATTTTTATATATGTAATAGTTTAGAAATGTTATAGTTATAAAATGATTGTGAATGAAAGAGACAATGTCCCTATGTTTTAAATTTTACATTATTTAAATAACAAACTAATGAAACAATAAACAATGCTATGTACTTTTAGGTAAAGTTGAAGAGTTTAATTGCATTGTTCAGCAACAAAGGACGATTTACAGCCATTCGAAACATTTTCAAATGGTTTCTATTTTGTTTGCTTTCGAACAGTGAAAATGTTTTGTTATCAACAAATTCGGGCATGCATGTAATATCGGAATGAAAATCTACAAAACTTTATTTTGAAAATGATTTCGTTGCATACAAAAGAGTACCTTTTGCTAAAACGGATGCTTCTCCAAATGAAAGGCAGGATGACTATTGAAAGCACTGGTTTCGGAAGGAATATTTAGCAGAGTAATCTAAAGCGCACAATAACGGTTACAGTCTGATCCCAGTGTGATTAGGTTTGACAGCACGCTTATCGAAGGAAGGCATTTTCTCCTGACATTCCTACGTCTCAATATAAGTGAAAGGATCTCGATTGAGACGTTTGGCACTCTCGCCCACTCTACTCAACAGAAAATAATTTGCATTGAAGACTTGTTAATGCATTTGATAATTATCATCTAAGCTACCGATGTTTCAATATCAATTATAGATACAATATAGCCAAAACATAAAACAAGAATCTGGAGTAATAAAAACGAAAAAGCACAAAAATATACTACATATATACTCAGAGGATTAAGCATTTAAGCTTAAAAACAATGTAAACATGTTATCTTCACAGGAGTGATTCGACGGCTTTCATAAATGTTTTAAAAAAACAAATAAACATATTTTGGCACCTAACAATATGTAAACAAAAAATTGTATTGCAACAATTGCGTAAGAAAAACAAAAATAGAATAAAGACGGCACTGAAAAATATTTGGTGGACCAGAACCACATCTTATATATTAAATGCAGTATATTAAAGGTAGTGCTTACATTGTAACATAGTGCATGTGCAGTAATAGTTGATACAATAACCCACTAACTATAAGTACATTGTATAATGAAAGTTTGTCCGTCAGCACCAACAGTTCACACACTGCGGAAAGCAATCTGACATGAACATTATAGTGACACTGTTTAAATTAGCCCGTTAATAAACATACTGGCATAAATACAAACTGTCATCAGAAGATGCATCTTTGTTTATAGAAATCAGATGTATCAATAACTCATACCCAGGTATGTGACAGATGAAATGTCAAAATATACAGCGCTGCTGCATACATAAAAATGTCACAAAAACTGTCAAAATTTTACCATGCAGTGTGTGTGTGACATTGTTAACAACATTATTTTATCACAGACCCAGTTATTGCTGTTGTGAAAATAATTACTATCGAGGTTTTTATTGTTTCGCACTTAACAATAAACAGGGTAGTATTTCTGATATGTTTTTACAATATAACGATTTTCGATGATCCGTTTGGTACTGTGTAGTAAATGTAATGCACGGTACAGAATAGAGCAATAGTACTTCTAAATCAGCAATACATGGCAGGAATGAAGATTAGCAGTGTCCCAGTAGCCATGGATACTAAAAATCAGTCTGGACCCCTTAATGTTTTAGCTATTTATTACTATTACAACTTCTTTAAAGAAGTGAGCTGGACCCCTGACTCAATATAGTTAAGCTTCATCCCGACATGAATGTATGTATATGCGTGTATATGCTTGAATAAATTGATGCTTTCTATAAAATTGGAATCTACTTTTAAGTTGGAACTAGTAAACGCCTTCCAGAGTCGCAACATTGTAAAAAAGATTAACAATAAATTGAAGGATCAAATAAAAATTCGTTAGAACAAAATGACCCATTCTATACTTTGGGTGTATCCTAATTTTCTATTGGACGACACACAGGGATCGTTAATCTCATCTAGATCTTATAGTTTGCCAACACGTTGTACTTTGAGGAATAATACATCATCGGGAATATACTGTGCCAGCATTCATCTTAATTATATATAGAAAGTTGAAAAACCTCCAAAGTCGTAACAAAGAGACATCTCTGTAATTGTAAGGAGGTTCGTGGTACACCTATATAACTGGCAGTAAAACAATAATGAAGTGTGCCAAATATTGGACAACTATTCTACGGAACAATTGATTGTTAAAACGGTTTGAAATAAACATATTATCATATCATAATATTAGATTGAAGTTCACGTGTCTAACCTAACTTGTCAGTTCCAAAGTTTTTACTTTGTTTCCGGATTGTGATTCGGACTTGGATTAGTATGTTTTTTATCGATTAATTGATTGATTGATTAATTGATTGATTGATTGATTGATTGATTGATTGATTGATGATTGATTGATTGGTTAGTTGAACTGGTCACTAAAAGAAGTTTATGTTACCCAGCTGGACTCCCATTTCGGCCCTTGCTTTCTAACACATTTTAGTCTGCATATACTTTCATTTATGTTTTGTTGTAGCATTAGTATTTCGTTCTATCTGCATGCAAGAGGAGTATTCTAGGTTTGGTGACTACGGTGTTAAAATGCCAAACAGTTTCAGGTACAGTTCTTAACTTATATTTTCGCATAGCGCCAAATTTATATCCGATACTATATTATATAAGTAAAGGAATTTACTTGGCTATACCCAATACAAAGAAGGTTAAACAATTACAGTATAGAGATGATGAAAGTTAAGAACTAGGTAACGAATTAGTGCCGAGTCGGGAACTCGCCCCTGCCCCTAATTATCTGTACCTCTGCAGTTTTTGGCCCAATAGCTATTCGTATCTCAGTCACTTATAATTTCGACCCCTTTTCGTTATCTCAGTGTTAAAATTTCGACAGGTCTGATTTGTATTGCGATCACAGCTTAAACAACAGTTGTCTTGAGCGGAAGAGGTGTGTAGTTTTAACAGTTGGTGTAAAATGTTTTCGGAAGTTACACAGACAGACAATTTAGCTTGACAAACTAACACCGATGTTGAAATTCCATAGATAAAGTTGTTTTGTTTTATCCTAATACCCCAACATTATTGTGTCATTTTTCGACAGATATATCTTATCTATCACTGTTTGAGATCATGGTATGTTGTACCCGGTTTGTCAAAAACACCTTTGAACAGTGTTCAATTTGTGTGCATTATCAACACTTTTTATGGTATTTAAACTTTTACTGAATTCGAATTGTTGTCGAAAAAATGCGCTTAACCCGATGACACCGTAGTTAATATGTAATTTTTACGGCAGAGTTTTCCAGCGTGAACTTTGACACACTGAAATGCTGAATTCTGGTTGACTTTACATTGGAACAATGTGGAGCAATGTGCCCGAAATATAGCTATATGTGGAGTAGCCAATTACATGAAGAACTACCGGTTATTACCTGTGCTTCAAGCATTAGGCTAACGCATACACCAGTTATTGAACCAGCAGGTTCCTTTCTGGCAATATGTTAGTCTTTTTCCGAAAGCCAAATGTTTGCTTACAATGTCACCGTGTCATAGATAGTAAAATGTACTTTCTAAGAAAGAGTTCGCAACGTTTCTTTCAATCCGTTTTATCTAAGTCATGTTAGAATTAAAATGATCATCATTAACCATCGTTAACATGCGACGAACATATCATTCGGTGGCAATGCTTCTTCCGCATGTGAACTCCGACCCGTGTATAATTCGACGATATACCACGGGTAAATGTTGATTATTTCAATTCTAACATGACTTGGATAAAAAGGACTGAAATAAACATTGCGAACTCTTTCTTTGGAAGTGCACAATACTATCTATTTGCAAAGAGGACCATTGAAACAATGCGGCTATTGAGATTACCTCCATTGAAATAAATGATTTATGAATGAAAATTACTTCACAACCATTGTTCGCGGAACATAACATGACGTCATAAGATAAGCAAGGGAGTACGTCATTAAAACGGAGCAGCGATGGGTATATCGTTTGTTGTACCACGGCTGGCTCTCTTCATATTTTAAATGAAGGAAAACGCAGGTCATGTTAGAATTCTTAATTAACTTAAGTGTATTAAACGAAACGGTTGCAGACATTTCGGCTGGTATGGCTTGCACATGAGGAGAAAAACCTTGACCATTTCTGATTGAACAAGAGCATACGCTTTAATAGGTGATTAGTGTAAACCAAGGAGACGCTTGTCACACGGGTATATCTTGATATCTCCATGTCTATAATAGTGACTTGTTGGTCAAAAGTGCCAGGATACATAGCTCAGTGTTTTTAACACCTAGATATTTCCTTAAGGAATTGAATCGACATATGTTCTTATATTTCGTCAACAGTATTGTTTTATATCTCGGCCTGGACATCAAAACCAAATGAACTTCATGCGTTTTACAAATGGAATATGAACTCCTTTGAATAAAGCTTAAAATTCACACGCAATGGTTTCAGGATCCATTCATCAGAAAGGTCACACTGTATATATTTACGTGTATTAAAACTTCATTCATTCTACTCAATGACAATAAGCAAGTACAAGATAAATGGCGTCTTCTTTGATCAAGTGTTTTATGAATGGAAATGTTATACTTATTTATCTTATATCATTATATTTAATGATCAAAGCTAGAGATGAAACCAAATACGACATACAAACATAAACCCTTCCCGATAACAAACACAATTAAGATAATTTTAAATAAAACTCACACACATTTTAATTCATCAGATTTTACGCTTATCAAACCATTCATTCAAGACTTGAATCTCTCAGTCATAATATTTGCACATATAACATAGAGCAGTAGTAATGAATGAAAAAATATTATTTGAAAACCCATCTACTTCTATTTTGACTATGTTTGTTTTGGCATGTATAGACAGAATAAGTAGTCATAGACAAGTTTTATTTCAATATTTAAAATATTAAAATTTAAAATCAAATTGGATTAAACAGGTCAGGGAGAAATTTATATCAAACTCAGAGAACATTTAAAAAGGAAAAGACACCCTGTCTGTGGTAGACATTTGTTCGTATTTTCTCGTTAATTGCTAAGAAGTTTCCCATACGTACTATTATGGTTTTTTTCTTGTAAATTTGGAGAAAATTAGATTTTTTAATTTTAAACAGACATATAGTCCACGTGCATAATTTAAATCAAATTGAAAACAACAAGTATATATCTAACTGCTTATTATAGAAAACGAACCGAGCCTCTCCCGTTATCAGAATCTAATTTTCCCATCATGTCATTATTTACTATTTCAAGTGCAAGTTTAGGGTGGTTTGAACGGAAGATGAGTTTTATTATAAGTTCTAAATTACATTACCTAATATTACTTACATGCACGTGTTTGTTGGAATAAAACTTGAACGTAATTCAATTTTATTTTCTATGCGCACGTTTTAGATTAAACAATGCATTTTCATATGGACATCCGCTAAAACATAAACACTGACATAGGTAACACAAATACCTCTTTAAACTTATTTTGTTGTGGTTAACCAACATCCTAAAACACTTTTTTTATTAACAATACACAGTAAAGTTAGACAAGATCAATTAAGACCCTGAAAACCTGATCCAAGATGCAATACAGACCTGTAGAAATTTTTAACAGCGAGCTAACGAAATTTCGAAGCTAGGCTACCGGATGCATATGGCTGATACATGTGGCTGAAGACCGAAAAGCGTCCGAGAGATAGATAACCGCTGTCGTAAAGCTAATGTGTTTGAGCTAAAGAGGAACGAGAGGAGCCCCCGATTCTCGAGCTTACTTTTAAACTTTCAACGGGTCTGTACGGTGTATATGATAACAAAAGATGTTAAAACGGACGAAACATTACATAACTTTGTTCGAAAGACCTACATTATAATCATGAATCAAGTTACCGTTTCATAAAATCTTTGCATTCGAACGACTATGCTAGATCTTCTGAATCGATGACTAATGTTTTACACATTTGGTCCTTACACTCTTCACTAATGAATTTCATTACACACATGCAGGCTGTGGCTAGCTGGACAGAAGGTTCTCACCCTTTGGAAGCACCTGACTCACTTCCCTGGTGAAGATTAGGGTGTTTAACTGAATTTGTCCATTTCAAAGATTATGATTCGCTTTGGCATTATGATTTTGAGTATGGATCAGTATTGTTTTTATTTGATTGGTCAACGCGTAATTAAACTAGACATCGAAGAAATTTGTTAAATTCGGTTTTAAAACTGGGGGTGTAAATGCAATCAGTCACCGTAATGAGTAATATGCAAACATGAGTAGTGGTCGTTATTTGGGAATATCTTTTAGAACTAGAGAAATACATACATGTATTGTTTTATTCAGATCATTCCCATACTCCGAATATAACACATTTCTTTTGGGTGAAGCAAAATCTAATTTAACCACTCTGGTTTATACTATGTAGTTGTTTTCAGAACATTTCTGTTCGTGCAATTTTTACATCAGAGGATTGCGGTTTCAGGACTTATACCAATAGTGTCTGAATCATGATCAAAATATTCACAACATTTAATAATCTCATAACCATTGACTTCATTTTATATTATTGTCTATAACAAAAAATGCAAGTAAGAGGTAAGTCTCTCTTATTGTATATACATGTATATTTAGGCTCGTTATTGAATACCTGTATGTCTGTGTGATATGTTATAAAAATTTAAACAGGTCAACGTCAAAGACCATGCAACCTCAGCAAACACGTCAACTGTTTATTAATCTTATTGGCAACCGTGAGTATTTATGACTGATAGTCAATTTCAAACACCATTTGGTATTTTTGCTTGCAGATTTTGATGCATTAAAAACAGTTGTTTCAGTTAAAGTATCACATTTCAGGTGAAACTTGCGATTTGGAAGTTTTTTGTATTTGGCTAAACTGTTTTTGATCCATTGTGTTGCGCGGTAGAGTGATATAACATGCCCAATATTGAGTAGAATTGAATATTTGCGTAACCCTTATCGAGAGAAATCGAAAGCTATCCATTCCAAGTAACGTGGAAGCATACAACGTTTTTTGATAGATTCTATTGTTTCTGAGTCGCTGTTTTGTAAACAAAATACAACATACCACATAATGTGTAGGATTTACTAGTATCATGATTGCGTATTCTCGGTTTGCATATATACAGTTCCTGTCTTGTAATTAACCATTAACATGTATATTCTAAAATGAGGCCGGTGCAACTAGTGAGGTCACTGGGTAGGGAATCCGTTTAAAAAAATTAAAATAAAAATTTTAAAACCTTTGCAACATTACAACACTGACTTGGTATTGAAATGGTAAGGATCCACACATGTCTAATTCAAACAGAAAACAATTTACAAAATGTAGATGTCTGAACAATACATCGGATGTGTACAGAAGGTATTTGCTGAAAAGACATATCACTTTGGTGCAATACATTTATAAATTAAAAACCAATATTAAATATTAGAAGTTTTTTTTTTCATTACGCATAACCCGATCCTTAAGATTAAAAAGTGATTAATTAGAAAAATTTAAAGTAAAAAAATCCATTATGTCTGACCGATATAGTGAATAGTTTCAAGTGCAAATATTACCAAATCGGATATTTATTTAACAAAGACCAATTTGAGGAAATTGGCATATTATTGGCAAGCATTTAAACTACAGGGGGAAATTTTTAGCCATTTAATGAATTTATTGTATTCCGTGAATTATATATCATTTAATCATATAATACAACCATTCAATTATTTTCATTCAAATGCATTTTATTTGATTTTTTTATTTACTTTGTCTCGTCAAGTTGAGGAGAATGTAAAGAAAAGAAATAATAGTGTTTTTGTCGGTACATTAAAATACCTCACAAAAGCTAATCAGCATGTTATAACAATGAAGGTCAGACAGTGCAATCCCTCTGTGTGCGCAGACCATCGGTGGGAAATACTAGTCACGAGTAGACCATCTCATACTTTAACAACGCGGAGAAAAAAATCAAACTAAAACGTGTTAATACGTCTGTTTTATTTATTTTATTGAATTCTAAATAAATAATAAACATTTTTATTAACCGTAATAACGTATTTAATACAGACGTATGAAAATTCACACCAAATTTCATAATATGTCTCTATTTTTATTATTGTAATTGTGGTGAACGGTTTTGTTATTTCTATACAATTCTGTGGAATATTAATTATAACTTTGTATTTGGTAATTAAAATGAGAAAAGGAGCGGCTAATAATGGGCTATGTTTGTAAAATCAAAGGCAGCTTTAACAACATGGCCCACTGGAGGTAGGTGTCAATGTCTCTAAGTGAGGTATTTACTAGCATGTATAGGTGACATTGGAAATTGAAGTGTTGGTGCTTTTCCCAAACATTTCCATCTCTTTTGAATATATGTAGGTTTTGATTTTTGTTTGTTCAACAAAACTCATTACCGTACATCGTAGTAACATTGGCAATGAAATCGCAGCGGGGTTGTCACCGTGTGTGAAATCAAATCATTATCCAAAGCTTTGCTGTGCCGAGTTCACTGTTAATGTTGGTCTTACGTTTGGCCATGGTAGTATTGTAAATGCTGATAATTTGAAGCATCATTCTTTGGTACGTTATCGATATACAGGTAGCAATCAGGGTCCAATAACTAGTAGATGGCAAATTTATGTAGGTGATTTTAACGTTGGGTCTCCCCGTTGGTCTCTCCTGGTGCGTCCGGTATTGGTACAATGCAACCTAATGGTCTGCAATTTGAGTATGGGACATTGTAAACGACATATGAGTATTTTATAATTCAAAGTCGAAGGATATACTTAGTAGATTGCAAACCAATCAAGGACAATAATCTCAATCATTTATAAACGTATTCGAAAAATAAACCAGGCACAAATATTTAAAACGGTTTAGGCAAATAAAACATAGCCATAGATCTGATCATTTCTATTTTTACTTAAATGATTCAAATGAATTTAACACTTTCAGTTTTCAGATGTTAGTCCCTTTACATGTCCCTTCATTTCTGAGAAAGCTGTTCATACCGTATTATTATTGTATCATTATAGATTATGAACATCTCCAATAAAACCAGGGTTAGTAAGCTTTTTGGTTAACGTTTTAGCTATGGCCCTGGTTCATCGAGCATGTTTCAGAACCATCTCACTTTCATATCTACAGTGTTTTTCACTACTGTTGCAATGAAATAACACTGGGTCTGCAAAATTCACATTGTTTAGATCAATAATACAGCATTCAATGTTCGGCATATTTTACCGTACAAGCTGATGCAAAAGGTAACTTCTGTGCGTCTGTTCAAAATCATAGGATGTGCCCTTTGATCTTAAGATTATTAACAAAAAAATGCAGGGTTTCAAAAAGAAATAAAGTAATCGTGAAGATTCCATCCTTGAATGTTTTTCATCTCTCTGATGTAACATGACCCGGATGATCCGACTTACAGGATACACCTGTCCCTGTAGTTAGATAGCCTTAAAATTTCTGACGTGCATTTCTACGAAAGTCCAAACATAAAAATTGTTATTCAAGAATAAAAAAAACACCCACTCTGTTCTCGATTAATGAGCGATTGAAATTACAGACATATACAATACCATCAAACTTTCCGTTAGATAAAATTTACTTTAAATGAAAGTTTTAATTTAAAAAATTAAATTGAAATTCATATACTTTACTTAGAGTCGTAGATTAATTAAAACCATCTTCGATAAAGTAAACTTCACAAGTTCCAAGAGGAAGCTTCAACGAATCAAGGTTTAGCTACCTGCTGCAGTTGCCAAAGAATACAATACGAAAACTGTAGCTCGAAAGATCAATCTAAAACGGATTTAAACATCGATGGATAAAATGTTCAACTATGGACAGTTGGCAATACATGTGAACATTGACACTGGTAAAAATTGTGTACAATGGAGAAGATTAACACCATTTTACAAACCAGTTAAGTCATGCAGACAAAAATGTTCGTTAAACCATGCTACAGGCCGTTCCTACAGTAGTAAGTTGCTATGGGTTTTAATGAGCTATAGATTAAAAAGTAGCGGAAAAACATTTTAAAGAATTATATATAGAGTAGATTTTACACTCAATATTCGAACACCTAGTATGTGTATCTAACTTTACCTACCACAAGCACTGTTACATATTATAATTATAACCAGGTGTCAAATTTAGACCTTAAGATAGCAACTTCACGAGGGGGTGTTAATTAAGGTAATTAATTACCCAAAACGAATTTATAAGATTTTTTATGTACCACGGATCGAGATTTCAGTGTGTTACCCCGTTGTTTTTGTGTGTAACCTTATATCATTTATCGTAATTTAACACAATTTAGTTCATGTCTAAGATCACAGGGTTCTAAAAAGGTCATATCGTTTACTACCCAACTACAGAATTTTGAATGAAATTAATCGAAAGAGTACAAACTCACCATGCTACACATACTACTTCGCAAAAATATCGAGCTATGAGTTTTGTAAATTATTTATATCAATAATTGATTATTAATGTGTAAAGCTTGAACTAAAAGAAATCGAAGCTAATATTCCTTATAATGGAATAAATACGTATACGTCGTGCAAGACGAATTCTGATTACTGATTAAATATACTCGTACTCCCTATTTTGGAAGGGAAGGATGTAAGTAATGCATTTAAATTTCCCCAATGTAGTGCAGTGGATCAAACATTTACAATACACATGGACAACCTTTATTGCAATTATTGTCACCTTTAAGACAACATTTATATAGCCTTACAGTACTCGGACTAAGATCGCCTAATGTGTGATGTGTAAACATAGTGTCTATTTTGAACATTTCGGAATAACTGGTCTACCTTGGTATCTCAGAGTGTATGGTACATTTCCCAATATTCATACTTGTATAAAAAAAAAGTGCACCAGTACTTTTGGCAATTTTTCTTAATAGTCATCTCAACTTTCGACGCATGCATTACAGATGAATCAATGCATCTTTGACATGTAATATGCAAGATGACGTTTGGGAATCTTGAAGGTTAGGTTGTATTAATATAATGTGGCATTCTAAAGATTCCATGTTTGTTCTTTTATTCTAACCTTGTGTTATATAAAAGGCGAATCTAAAATAAACAGTATCAATGTTATTACAAATTTCGACAAAAATAGAACAGTGACTTAAGATTGATTTTTATTATTGCTATTTATGGAACCATCGTAATTAAATATAATACCAGTGAATACTTAATTAGGTAAATTAAAGAAATTTATATTTGATGTGTCTATTTCTATGTCCAATTATGCAAGATAAATGATATAAACTATATCACCTATCCTTTGATGTGATGGACAATATGATTGATGAACTCCTACTTACTAACTGTTGGATTCAATGTCTTATTTTGGTATAAGGTTTATGGCGGTTGGGGTGATGAGGGCAGATACGATAAGCAATCATGAATTACAGCAAAGTTGTGTGAAAAGGCGGTTAAATGTTTGCAAGGTGAGCTGTACGAAATCTCAACTTGTCATTATTTAATAATTGTAAAAGTTAATCAACTCTTTAGTCATATAGAGGTTATTACTACATCAATATTCCAAATAATTTCGGAAGCTCTCATGGTTACACTAAAAACGTATGCACGGTAATGAAAGAAGGTAAAATGCTTAGAAAATTATATTTAATTTTAAATGGGAGATAAAACGTGCAATTTCCTAAATCCGATTTGAAATTCTATTTCTGATTTAAGCATTGTGCAATGTAATCGAGGAAGCGGTTTGATTAAACCACGTATGAGCAGATTGGATACGTGACATACGTTGTACATTCAGCAACATTTAACGCTTGATAAAGCCATTACATCAATGGAAGCAAATGGCAGCTAACGCCAGATTTAACGCCGCCGCGCTTTATACATATTCTGTTTATCAGACCTGACAAATGTCAACAAATTCTCAAAATACTAATTACAATTCACATAAAGTTCAGAAATGAAAATGTAGAGTATATAATAATACTATAAATACCCTAGAACATTATCAGCTGAAAATTTGCAATATACAAAACAGCTAAGAACAACAAAAAAACATATTAAACTAATAAATAATGCCAAGACATAGACCCAGGTAACCAGCGCACTTTGTGTTACGAAGCATGCAAAAACCTGCGTAGTTTTTGTTGCCCCAACATCAGTAACAACGGAAACGCCAAACATTTTATTTTTACACTTCAGTATCATTTTCTGACAGACGGGTTATTTAAAAGAAACAACAAAATCTGTAGACGTATAGTGCATGAAATAAATTTGACATTTATGGAGGAGTAATATTTTGACATTTATATTGAAATGGTATCATAAATAAAATCTCGGGGATGTTAACAACCTATTTTGACTTTTAAAATTCTAATTAATTTTTAATTTTGCTACAAAAAGATGACATCATTTTGTACTTTAAAAAATATTTTTATACGCCTATGTTGATTTATACACCCATTTCGATCTTTTTCCGTCACATTCTGTTTATGTCCTCGTCAGATGACATTGTTTGCTGTAAAATTCACAAGAATGAATTGGAATCAAAAACAAACATACCAACCCATTTCAAAAACATAATCCCAAATTCAAGGAAAACTTTGAAACTGGCAAATTCAACGTGGGAGCTTTTACCATGAAATAACGACCGATACTTCAGAAGGATAAGCAGCTCCTGTTTAGCTGGCTACACCCGGCTTTGTAAAAAATAGAATGAAAACATAGAACTTTAGAACGTAAAATATATCCAAAGTTATTTTTTATACAGAGACATCATACTTATCAACAATATTGTGATGACAATCATAAAACTTTTTGAATGACTTGATAAACTCGGATTTGCAATACTAGTTTTCCTTGGTCAACCGGATTGGTTCGTTGTGTAAAATTAAGTCATATGATTTTTTTCTTACTCGCTTTCTTTTATCTTCATTTCCATTTTGTTTGGTTTTACTATATGGACACTGGTCACTTTAAGTGTTTTAACAGAATAATGAGATGAGTTTTGAAATCATAAACGTGTCTTTATATCTCCATATCAAAAGGAGAAAGCATTCCAATCAAATCTTATTCCATGAAATATTGCATTAATACTCTAACATTCTCTGTTACATTAGAAATTTATACCACCACAGGTGAAGTTAACAGTTTTTAGGGTCTTGTTAAATTTAGTCATGTCTAAGAATAAGTAGTTTTAATATACAACATTATGATCAGTTTTACGGAAAGCGACAGAAATATTCAGACTTCCGGTTGTATTGTTCAAAGTGAGGAAATAAGAGTAGAGCAGAACGCGAGAATTAATGGTTTAGATACATTATCTTAAAGAGACTGGGATGTTTATTTTGTAGATAAGATAAGGTTGTATATAAGACAATATATCATATATACATATTACATTTGTTCATTTGTTTTCAGCATTGGAAATGTATCAAAAGAAAATACCAATTAATCCCATGTGAAATAAGCTGACGTAAGGATGTTTTATAACGCAAAATTATGGCATGCCAGAAAATAAGGAATCGGGCTTAACAACGAGTAAACATGCATTAAAAACCCCAAAGAATAAACAGCCATCACAAAAGGCAGTCAGGAAGAAAATCACTGACCTTCAAAAAGCAATGTGACCAACCTTTCCATATTACAGAAGATTCCATTCAGAGAGGAACGGTAATCAAGCGCCTCAAGTCAGCGTTTAAGAACATTCAACCGTTGAGGAACCAAGAAAAAACGTTAAAGATGGATACACTTGGAGCAAAATACAAACGAATAAAATAAACAAATACTAGAACAGAATTCCAACGATGGTTCCATGCTGACTGGATTTTCCACTGATTTTGCTTTTTGGCTTAGACTATGGTTACAGATGGAAAACCATTTGGCACAACAATAATGACTTCTTCCTTGTTGACTGTTTTTTTCCACTGATTTAACACTTTCACTTGAATAATGGTTACAAGTGGAACTCCCTTTGGCACAACAAGGATCATGACTTCTTGTTGACTGGATTTCAACTGATTTTGCTTTTTACCTGATGGTAACAGGTAGAACCTAATTTGGCACAACAAGGGTAATGACTCCTTCCTTGTTGACTGGATCATCCACTAATTTAACACTTTTACTTGAATGATGGTTACAAGTGTAACCCCCTCTGGCACAACATGGATGATGATTTCTTTTTGACTGAATTTTCCATCCACTGATTTTGCACTTTGAGCTGGGTGATTTTTACAAATGGAACCGTCTTCAGTACAACATGGATGGTGATGACTGCTTGTTTTTCCTCTAAATTTGCATTTTGACCTGGTTGTGTGTTACGAGTTGAGAACCCTTGATAATAACTTGGAAGATCCTAGCTTCCTTACTCGGGTGATTTTGCTTTTTTATCTGACCTATTGTCAAGAATAGATAGCCCCATAGCACAAATAGGAAGAAGACTGCTAGCTAACTTGATTTTCAACTGATTTTAAAGATTACGAGTTAAAATAAAACTTTTAAACAGTTTAAAAAAGAAGTTACCTGCGATACCGTCATCCGAATTTTTACCATACTACATTCAGTTTATTGAAAATCTTTAATCGACCAGTAAGTAAGCAAGTAAAACAAATGAAAAACCATTTTAATTAACACTTTTGTCACAAATGGTGTTAAGCAGTGTTCAATTCGGAATAGTAAGCGAAGAAAAGACCTGGATTTTCTGATGAATACTTCCATAAAACAAACAGCTGGAGAGGGAAAAACATGTCAATACGAAACTTGCAAATAGGGGTTATATAGGACTAAAATGTACAAATGGGATGTAAATCAAATCCACATTCTGTTTCAAGAAAAATAACAATAGGATGCGGATAAAATATTAGTACAGAAAATATTATTGTAGACTTAACGTGTCCAACATTCTAAAATCGGCCTCCTAATCTAATTAGTTACAATAATTATATATATGTTATTAGCAATTGTCTGTCTGCCACGTTATTATATTATCCTATATATTTTGTTACCTGTTCTGTTAACATCATACATGCATGCACTTCCTGTTTAACATGCAACAATCAATTTATAACATGTTGTGTAACAGATGTAATAAATTATAACGCGTGTGCAGGCAAAATTATTAACCTGTATAACTGATGAAAATTAAAAACATCCCCATGCTTCCTGTTAAACCATGGAACATTTTTTTAACTTTCGGATTTTATGGTTTTTTAACATTGAATGCAATATGTGTTCACGTTGACATGGAGTCCTTCAGAAGTACCTAAACTATATACCATATATCGTTGTGTATCATATCGGCATTATATCCGATGACCGTGCACAGTCGGGAGTTGATCATGGAACCCTATACATGTACTTTTTTCTCCCATTTTAACTTGCCTTTTTTCTATATAAAGTATTACAATTTAATACATTTTTCCCGATTTTTTAAGTTTTGATGCCATTAACAAATACATCGAGATTCTTTGACGACAAAATTTTTATATGGCAATCAGTTTTCACTCAATTTCGTATGTTTTCTCTCATCCTCATTTCTGTTTTAAAGGAGTGCATGTGGTACACATTTTGTTTAAAGCCCATTTCATTTCATTCTTGATTTATACACTGATGTACAGTTGTAAGTAAATAACAGTTATATTGAAGTAATTAAACAATCGGATGTATATATTTGGTTAAAATTAACAAATAAAAAAAAATCAACATTTCCCTTGATATGTTACGCCTATATTGAATTCAGATATTGGTTTGAACTACTAATAGAGATTATCGCTACTGGTCGTATTGGATAAGGACACCGAGATTTGAGATTTTCCTATCTCATATGACAAGTAGCGGTTGCCGATTCTTTTTTTACACCTTTAAAATCCATAAAAAGCTTCTAGGGTCACAAAAAACAGCTGTTTATTCAGGCGTATGAATACGTATTTTTTCAGGATTTTCATATTTTCATCGGATTTGCCAAGCGCAACACTATCTTTTATTACTCCTTGGAATACCATGATCAGAATGTCATTTCTTAACTCAAAAACGCCAATATTCGTTAATAAGTGCATGAAGGGGTTGGGAAGAAAGAAATGTAAATATTGGTACATTCACAGCATTATTAAAAAAGAAAATAAAGAACACGTTGACTATGAGATTTTCATCTAGTCCAACTGCGAATTAAACTAACCATCGAGTCATATTCCTTCGGATCTTTTGCGTGTGTACTTCATTTAGTATTGCATTTACATATTAAATTATGATCATTGAGATTAGACTGTTATTAGTATTATTATTATTATTATTATTGTTGTTTTGTTTTGTATTTGTTGTTGTTGTTTTTGTTGTTCATGTGATTGTCGTTGTTGTCTTTTTCGTTCACGATCTGTTGACAGAGTGTTTATAATTCCTTAGCTTAAACCGACTTAAACAGCGTGTATTTTATTATCCTAACGGAGCACCCGGCCTCACTTCCCTGGTGGAAGTTCACATAGCTAACCTTACTGGTCAGTTCTAAAGTTTTCCTTTGCTTCTGGATTGTGATTCGGACATGGATTGGTCTGTTTGTTTTTTATTGTCATATAACTATTGTTCTTGCTATATCATTGACTTTTGCTATATGCAATATCCGCGCCATTCAACTGCATTTGCCTAAAGTAAATAAGAAAAGTTACCGTGTGAAGGTTTGATAGGCGGAGGTCACACTTCCCCGGAACTGATATCTCTACAATGTCTGTTTACAGTTTGACATTTCCTCGTGTCTTGTGGAAGCGCTTACAACATCGGTTATATATATATTACTAATATACATGTTTATACATGACAGGTTTTGGCAATCATTCCAAAATTATTTAAAATTGACATAAATATAACACATGCAGCCAACATTTACATGTGTAAAATGGGTGGATTTGATTTTAGTCCAAATTAAAAGTTTACCATTCATATTCTATTGTGCTTTGTTTTAGATCATTGTTCATATTTGTAACCACAGGTGCAAACCAGCTTTTAAACTTTCAAATTGCAGATGGAGTGGTTGTTTGACTTTAGTTCAAGTCAAGCATTTCTATAAGATATAAAGCAAAAACCAGGGGCATTAAACAGATGGAGTAAGAATGGTAAACCCCATTACTGTGATAAAGCTCCAGTTCAAGACATCAGATATGACGTCACGGAATGGTATTAATATTTGTTACTACTGATGTGTAAAAAACCATGGACATAATAGTCAAGATAATTGTTAAGCAATTATAATATGCAATATAGACAGACCTTGTGACATAGCTAATAGCATGCAAAAGACCTCTAAATTTGATATGTTTCATATTGCAAGGCCCTCAAAAAGTTAAATGTATTGTTGATAAGTTTGACGTCTCTGTGTCAAGGATTGTCCTGAATGTATTTGACATCCCATAGTTCCATGTTCCTTTCACACAATTTTAATTACAATCGTGGCGGGTGTAGCTAGCTAAACAG
Source organism: Anadara kagoshimensis (assembly GCA_021292105.1). Taxonomy (NCBI): domain Eukaryota; kingdom Metazoa; phylum Mollusca; class Bivalvia; order Arcoida; family Arcidae; genus Anadara; species Anadara kagoshimensis. Next base: position 47,310,995 of record CM037864.1, read on the forward strand.
AAGGTGCTTACCCTTCCGGAGCACCCGGTCTCACTTCCCTGGTCGAAGTTCACGTGTCTAACCTAACTTGTCAGTTCTAAAATGTTTACTTTGCTTCTGGATTGTGAAGTATGTCTGTTTGATTATCAATATAAAACAAACATACTAATCCATGTCCAAATCACAATCCAGAACCAAAGTAAAAACTTTGGGACTGACAAGTTAGGTTAGACACGTGAACAGGAAAGTGAGGCCGGGTGCTCCGGAAAAAGTTACAATAAAGATGATCAACTTACAGAGTTTGTATTCCGAATATCGTAAGTCTGTCTCTTCTTCATTTGACCATAGCTATAGCAACCTAAAATACATTCATTTAAATGGGACCGGGCAAGAAAATACAGAAACTGATCTTATATGTATTTTCTTCCTCAACACTGCCTATATTCTTATAAAACCACTTTGATATACATAATCGGCGGAAAATAGAAGATTGACCAAAGATGTCTTTGCATTGGAAGAATCTCTTGTGACATCCCACGATTATTAATATTTCCATGATCAGTGCAGACAATAATAAAAGAGATAAAGATTGGATTTTAGATGGATGCATCAAAATGCAATATATTTATAAATGAATTATTTTACAAGTCGGATGGTACTACTCAGTATCCCCAGTACCTTACACGTGGTGGGTGTAGATTGTTTGTTTGTTTTTTTATCATATGAACTTTTGGTAAGGGAAAAAGGTCCTTGTAACAGGTCGTTTATTAAGTTCCATTCCAAATGTTTTGCCGCTTGTTTTATTTTTAAGCAACACTTAATCACCTACAATTTTCCATATTTTTAATGTGCCTCTAACTGTTACGACTTTGCTTACAGTTACGCAATATGAAAAAGTCAAAAGTCCCATCTTATTGACTAATTAATAACGAGGTAACTCTTTTGATACACAGATAAATTCCACCTCACATTTTATCGTCGGTTATCGCCCTTACGCCTATTAGCTGCCCAAACATTCCCTTCGCCAGACTCCTGGTGTTTGTTGCTTTGAACTTGTTACAGAGAATAAAACTGGAAAATCATATCACAATATTGTGGATTTGAAATTGAATTTGATGAATGAAAATAAATTTTCTCACAGAATTTGGACATTTCTATTTTGTTCTTATTTATAATTTAATTCAATTGGAAAACTTTTGGTTTTTCCTAATATGTTTTCTTTTTATTATCTCACGTAAAAGTCTAACAGGAAACGGGGATGTGTTTTGTCAGAAGATAACTGCTAATTAGTCCTGAAAAAATTTAATTTTAGATAATTTAAATGTTATTGCTCCAAAAAAGTGATACATTACATCGTGTCATTATTATTATTATTATTATTATTATTATTATTATTAAAAAGCTTTATGGCCGTCATCACAGTATTGTTGATAAGTTTGACGTCTCTGTGTCCAGGATTGCCCTGGTTATATTTGACGTCCCATAGTTCCATGTTCCTTTCACACAATTTTGATTACAAACGTAGCGGCTGTAGCTAGCTAAACAGAAGGTGCTTACCCTTCCGGAGCACTCGGCTTCACTTCCCTGGTCGAAGTTCACGTGTCTAACCTAACTTGTCAGTTTCAAAATGTTTACTTTGCCTCTGGATTGTGAAGTATGTCTGTTTGATTATAAATAAAAAACAAACATACTAATCCATGTCCAAATCACAATCCAGAACCAAAGTAAAAACTTTGGGACTGACAAGTCAGGTTAGACACGTGAACAGGAAAGTGAGGCCGGGTGCTCCGGAAAAAGTTACAATAAAGATGATCAACTTACAGAGTTTGTATTCCGAATATCGTAAGTCTGTCTCTTCTTCATTTGACCATAGCTATAGCAACCTAAAATACATTCATTAAAATAGGACCGGACAAGAAAATACAGAAACTGATCTTTATATGTATTTATTTCCTCAACACTGCCTATGTTCTTATAAAACCACTTTGATATTAATAATCGGCTGAAAATAGAAGATTGACCAAGGATATCTTTGCACTAGAGGAATCTCTTGTGGCATCACACGATTATTAATATTTCCATGATCAGTGCAGACAATAATAAAAGAGATAAAGATTGGATTTTAGATGGATGCCTAAAAAATGCAATTAATTTATAAATGAATTATTTTACAAGTCGGATGGTACTACTCATTATCCCCAGTACCTTACACGTGGTGGGTGTAGATGGTATGTTTGGTTTTTTTATCATATGAACTTGTGGTAAGGGAAAAAGGTCCTTGTAACATGTCGTTTTATTAAGTTCCATTCCAAATGTTTTGCCGCTTGTTTTATTTTTAAGCAACACTTAATCACCTAGAATTTTCCATATTTTTAATGTGCTTCTAACTGTTACAACATTGCTGTACAATTACGCAATATGAAAAAGTTAAAAGTCCCATCTTATTGACTAATGGGAAGCGAGGTAACTCTTTTGATACACAGATAAATTCAACCTCACATTTCATCTTCGGTTATCGCCCTTACGCCTATTAGATGCCCAAACATTCCCTTCGCCAGACTCCTGGTGTTTGTTGCTTTAAACTTGTTACAGAAAATAAAACTGGAAAATCATATAACAATAATATTGTGGTATTGAAATTGAATTTAATGAATGAAAATAAATTTTTTCACAGGATTTGGAAATTTCTATTTTGTTCTTATTTATAATTTAATTTAATTGGAAAACTTTTGGTTTTTCCTTAAGATGTTTTCTTTTTATTATCTCACGTAAAAAGTCTTAACAGGAAACGGGATGTGTTTGTCAGGAGATAACCGCTAATAAGTCCTGAAAAATTTTTAATTTTAAATAATTTAAATGTTATTGCTCCAAAAAAAGTGATACGGTTACATCGTGTCATTATTATTATTATTATTATTAAAAAGTTTTATGGCCGTCATCACAGTATTGTTGATAAGTTTGATGTCTCTGTGTCAAGGATTGTCCTGGATGTATTTGACGTCCCATAGTTCCATGTTCCTTTCACACGTTATTGTTTACAAACGTGGCGGGAGTAGCTAGCTAAACAGAAGGTGCTTACCCTTCCGGAGCACCCGGCCTCACTTCCCTGGTCGAAGTTCACGAGTCTTACCTAACTTGTCAGTTCCAAAGTGTTTACTTTGCTTCTGGATTGTTAAGTGTTAAAGTTAAAGTCTGTCCCGAGCCATTAGGCCCATCAGGCCGGAGCTTATCCCGGTTTCCGTGGCGTTAAGCGACTGAGAGTACAAGACTCTCCCCTGAATGGGACGCCGGTCCATCGCAGGGTTAACCCCCAGAATTTTGCTGGTACTCATTTATTTTTCAGCTGAGTGAACTGGAACAACGTGAAATTAAGTGTCTTGCTCAAGGACACAACACATCGCCCGGTCCAGGTATCGAACCCACGACCTTCGAATCATGAGTCCAACGCCTTAACCACTAGGCCACATGCTTCCACGTGAAGTGTGTTTGTTTTTTATTATCAAGTTACAATAAAGATGGTCAACTTACAGAGTTTGTATTCCGAATATCGTAAGTCTGTCTCTTCTTCATTTGACCATAGCTATAGCAACCTAAAATACATTCATCAAAATGGGACCGTGCAAAAAAATACAGAAACTGATTTTTGTATGTATTTTCTTCCTCACACTGCCTATGTTCTTATAAAACCACTTAAATATTAAAAAATCAGCTGAAAATAGAAGATTGACCAAGATACTTTGCACTAGAGAATCTCTTGTGGCATCACACGATTATTAATATTTCCATGATCAGTGCAGACATAATAAAAAAAGATAAAGATTGGATTTTAGATGGATGCATAAAAAATGCAATATATTTATAAATGAATTATTTTACAAGTCGAATGGTACTACTCAGTATCCCCAGTACCTTACACGTGGTGGGTGTAGATGGTATGTTTGGTTTGTTTTAACATATGAACTTTTGGTAAGGGAAAAAGGTCCTTGTAACATGTCGATTTATTAAGTTCCATTCCAAATGTTTTGCCGCTTGTTTTATTTTTAAGCAACACACAATCACCTAGAATTTTCCATATTTTAATGTGCCTCAAACTATTACGACTTTGCTTCCAAAACAAAATGTACAGTTACGCAATATGAAAAAGTTAAAAATCCCGTCTTATTGACTAATGTGAAGCGAGGTAACTCTTTTGATACACAGATAAATTTCATCTCACATTTTATCATCGGTTATCGCCCTTACGCCTATTAGATGCCCAAACATTCCCTCCGCCAGACTCCTATTGCTTTGAACTTGTTACAGAGAATCATATCACAACAATATTGTGGATTTGAAATTGAATTTGATGAATGAAAATAAATTTTCTCACATGATTTGGACATTTCTATTTTGTTCTTATTTATAATTTAATTCAATTGGAAAACTTTCGGTTTTTCCTAAATGTTTTTCTATTTATTATCTCACGTAAAAAGTTTTAACAGGAAACGGGGATGTGTTTTGTCAGGAGATAACCGCTAATAAGTCCTGAAAAAATTTATTTTTAATTAATTTAAATGTTATTGCTCCAAAAAAGTGATACGGTTACATCGTGCCATTATTATTATTATTATTATTGCTGCTGCTGCTGTTGCTATAAAGATGTGTGTAGTGTGTTTAAGCGTAGTAGTTTTGAGATTTTCTCAACGGTTGCAATGTTTTAATTGTTATTCATTTACGGTATATTATAATCGTTGGTATAATGCATTATCTTTCGTTAACAAGCCACTTAAGAAATTAATGCCACCCTCATGCACACATATATGTAACAGTTTGTACTCATTCCGTTAACAAAAATATTTCCTCATATATGTGACGCGTTTGATGTATAGTGTAACTATCAAAGACAGTTTTATATGTATAAAGCAATTTATTTATATTTTTGTCTAAACCAAAGAAACCAAAACAAAACAATAAGATTTTTTTCTTATTTTTTTAAAATTTTATTGGGTAATAACCTAACCATTCACTTTACGTCGAGGAAGTTAACTAATGCCGAAATTTTAAAACTGAAATATATAAATCAGTGACAATTTGCGGAAAAAAATTATCGATTTATAGTATTTTTATAATTGAAATAAAAATGCTTTTATCTTTTATACTTCATAAGAAATGGGAATCCTTATACGTGTATACGTGCACGTGCGCGTAATAACGTGCGTGTTGGTAACATCGACCAACTACAAACTTTATCATTACAGACCTGTTGTTTCGGTACATACTCAGGGGCTCTTTAGGCTGAAGGGATGTGGTGCATGGTTACCGGTTGGTAATGAGTTAGAATTGAAACTTAAGGCGTTTCATCAATGTTGAGTAGACTCAATAGGCAAGTGAGAAAAAATCAACTGTAAATACATGTATGTATTAGCGACAGTATCGCGGGAAAGTGCACTGCAATACGTGCACATATGTTCAAAGAATATCAGAATAATTACACAAAAACGCACACATCACATAAACTTATGTTTATTATATCATTATATATACATTAATAGAAAAAATGTTTAGACCGAATATCAAAACAATTGGCGATCAGTAATGCGACGAAAAAACATTCAACCCGTCGGAGCAACTGATGTCTTGTAATATCCATGACTTCAAACTTGGTGTTTGGTTTTCCTATTATGCGAAGCATGTGTTCTACTACTATCATAATTTCCTCTAAGGTCCATGCTTATGTTTCATCAAAACAAACACAAACATACAAGAACATGCCCAAATCACAATACCAAAAGCGAAGAAAACACTAGCAAATTCAGCTAAATACGTGACCTGTCACCAAGGAAGTAAGACCGGGTGCTCCGACAATTAATTGTCACGCGCCACTTTTGAATACATTGTTTCAGAAGCACATGACAAATCTTTATCATATATATAAGTTCACTGTATTAAATGGTGTATTCATTTCTTCCAATTCATGTTATTTATTTTATTTCCTGTTTGAGTTGTATTTTGAATAGAATATAAAAAAACTGCAGGAACAAGATAATAAAAGAATAATTATATCTGCCCACACGATTTCCGGGAAATCCTGATTTTGAAACAACTATTTTTAGAAGAGGGCGCGCATTTTTTACACACACAACAAAACAGAACAAAAGAAAGAAATAGAATAACAAAAAAAAAAAAAAAAAAAAATTGAAGGGAAAAAGAAGCATCATTTATTCTATGAATTGTTGTTCATTATCGGTATCTATATAGGACGGTAAAAGGACACTATCTTCTTGATCTCAAGAATGAATTTAACAATTTCTATGTTTTCAGCAAAATATAAACGTTTAAAATACAAATATTAATGCGAGACAAAATAAACTGTATAGTTTGTAAGGAATAAAATAGAACAATCCATATTTATAAAATGTACGTATATGTGTCTTAAACTATAAACTTCGTAAAATCCTTCCTTTAACATTTTCGTACCCATTTTAACTAATTGTGTCAAAATACTATATTATCTCTGATAATCAAAAATAATCGAAAAACGCCGCAATTTTACAATATCAGTTTGAAAGATAAGAATAATTTGTAAGGAAGTATTTGGAATTTTATCCTTATTTGACGTAAAATCGTCCAATCAAAATACAGAAATATGTGGTTTTGAAGAAACTTCCAAATGTAAAATTTTTAGGGTCGTAATCTGAAACTAATTTTGAATTTCAAGGATATTTCGATTGTATATATTGTACTAAAGGACAAAATGACAAAATGTCATGGAAATCATGGCTAGTACACCAAAATCGGTTTAAGGGTGTCTCCGTGGAAACTATCCTTTCTAACACAGAATACGAATATTTTATGTCACAGTTTGACTTATGCGTTTATTTGTAATTACGGTAAATCCAGACGTCAATTTTAATATACAATCAACTGCCAAAAAATGCACTCTATTACAAGGAAGATCAATAATACGCCCCCCCCCCCCCTCCGAGCCAACGAAATTGGGAATATAGAGTTTATGCTATTTCGTCGGCCAACAATACATCCACCGGTACCACTGGTCACTTTTCTCGAAACCTATTCAACAATAGACCTTTGTTACTTTATAGGTACAATCTTTGGATGAAAATGGCTGTTCTTATTTTGATCATGAACATGAATGGGAAAACATGGGTTTTCTCAGGTTCCGTTTGACGACACTTTTAAAATGACATTCCATTTCAGTTATAGCTTGTATATTTATTCAACATATGTTTCCATCAATTGTGATACCTCACAACAGCAAATGTGGTCCAAAACAATAAGCAATCACTAAAATCGTATTTTAAAAAATCACAAAAAAGTTAATGTCAATTTGAAAGTTTTCCACCGCATTTATCTGTCTCATGAAGCAAAAATACTTATTAACAGTATCGATTGTATTGTATCGACTCAAGAAGCTGTTAAGACCCCGGCCATTGCCGATTAAAGAATGCATTTTCCATCAGATTAGTGTGAATTCAGAATTTTATATTATCTAAAACTAAAATGTAGTTCTTTGTCTTTAGAACGAAATCTTTATATTCCTTTTCATTTTAGAAATAAACCGAATACTCTTAATATTTGTAATCTTTTTTCTTCTAACAAATTGTCTATGTTAAAAATAAGAGGATCAGTCCTCCGGGTTAGTGAGTTAGTTATTATTAATTTTTCCCTCTCGCGGCATGTGTGTTTTATGTTTATCTATTATATGTGTTCTCTGTATTGATAAAATTCAGTATGAGAAATAAAGAAACTTGAACAAATGTCTTGAAATATAATTCATTTTAACTACAAAGAATCTGTTACTTTTAAAATTAAAACAAATCCATCGTTGATTAAAAAAGCCTTATAATTAATACAAGAAAGGGATGAAAACGGGTACCCGAGGTACAGCTCATACTCAGCAGACAACACGTTGAGCCAATCCGATGAAAGTTTTACGTCATTTTTTCTAACAGTGTGAAGTAAAAGCTAAAATATGCCTTTTGTTGTGGCGCGTCACAAATATTATATGTAATTTCATTAAAATTATTTTTGAGAGGGTCAGTCCGCCAAGATAATTTCAAATTGTCAATTCATATGTAAAATTAATGTACATGTATTATAATAATTTGGTTTAAACAATATTTATTATAGTATAATCCATTATTATTATTTGTAAACACAAAAATTACAATACAAAAACCAACTGTAAGCTGGATTTAAGATGAAGCACACGTTTATATAACCTGTTTCCAGAACAAATGTACAACATACTTTTAATAATTTATTGTATGTTCTCTATGTGTAATTATGAGAAATAGTAAATGTAAATATATTGTAGCAAATTATTGTATTAATAAAAAAAACCAAACAAACATACTAATCCGCAATGCAGTAGCAAAGTAAAAACTTTGGAACTGACAAGTCAGGTTAGACACGTGAACATCAACCACGGGAGTGAGGCCGGGTGTTCTAGAAGGGTAAGCACCTCTTGTTTAGCTAGCTACACCCGCCACTTGTGTAATCAAAAAGAAAGTGGAACTATTAAATCAATTCATGCACGTTAATGTATATATGTAAAGGTCAAATATATTGTAATCATTTATTGTATGTTCTCTATATGTTGTAAATATGCAATGATGATAAAAAAGGAATATTTTGAGAAGGTCCGCTCTCCACTGAGGTTAATAGTACATGTATGAATTTATGTTTCAATTCATGCATGCGAATGTAAATGTTTATATATTGTAATAATGTATGTGTTCTCTATATGTTGCAAATGTGCAATTATTAGAAATAAAAATAACAAAATATTTGTATGCAATTCATGAATGCAAATGTAAATGTTATGATATTGTAATAATGTATTTGTGCTCTATATGTTAAAAATGTACAAATGTGAGAAATAAAACAAATGGATTTAAAATGTTTGTACTCCGTCATGTGTGTAAGTAAATCACGCATTGTCATACTGACTACATCACAGACTGATACAAATTGAAGTAGTTGTGGTTTGTATAATTTCAATTGAAGCTTCCTATTTAAGACGGAAACGGACAAAGAGCAGTGAAAACACACTTAACTTAAATGTATCTTGTCTTATCAGCAATCATACAGTTATATCAAGGTCACAAGTTGTCGGTTAAACAATGGATCTATTTATTGTTGAGGTCCAACTCATTGTATTTTAATACGATTTCAGAGAATTTAGATGTGGGAATTTAAATAATTATTATCATTATTATTATGTAAATATTTTATTTTTTGCCATCTTCCTCAATTTTACTTTCGGGTACGATTTTTACTTCAAAAATGGCACTAACAAGCTTTCGTACTCGGGAGATGTATTCTTTTATAATATTTTATTACATGTATATACTAAATGGGCATTTGATGATTTTATACTAAGTCTTGCTTCTCTAACTAATTATGATTTGTTTTACAATAAATACGCTATGGCCGATCTTGTCCCCACTATGGAAACTTTCCAGCAAGCAGCTTTCAAATGAATTGTTAATCCAGAGATATCGCAAGCGTAGGCTTAACACAGACCTAAAAAAAGTTTTATGGCCGTCATCACAATATTGTTGATAAGTGTTTAGGATAGTCATAAATATATATATACAATGTATGTGAATGGCCTCTTATAGTGTTTTATTCCCTTAACTCAACTTTTATTACACGTAGCGGGTGTAGCTAACTAACCAGGACGCGCTTACCCTATCGGAAACCCCGGACTCACTTACCTGGTGAAAGTTCACGTGTCTAACCTAATTTGTCCGTTTAAAAGTTTTTTCATAAGTTCTGGATTTTGATTTGGACATGGATTAGTATGTTTGTTTTTTATTTTAAATTTATATCTGATTGGTCGTCTAGTGCTGCAAAATTAAAGCGGGTTTAGTTATCATCATAACCAGTCTCGAAATTGCATTATCAAATAACAAATAGGCATATTAAGTATATCAACTGGTACATTTTTCGATCGAGTATTTAAACAGACTGACAACACATTCAAGTATCTACTTTAACCACACCACTGCATACTGTTTATGATTACATTCGGTACCTGTTCAAAATACAGAGTTTTATATTCCTTTGACAAATTGTTTCGACATGCGATGGTTCCGCCTGTCTTTTGCTTGTATTGCCTACAATTTTTTAAGTTATAATGTATCAGTGCGATTTAGCTATTCCAAAATTAACTCAATATAGTTGCAAGCTCTTGTGTATTATTTAGTATGAATGAAAACAAGTTATTATTGTTTTTTCAATCGAATATCAATCATGATTATTTGATAACATTGGGTCATTGAACTGTATAGAAAAGCTGTTATAATGCTATAACTCCCATTACTGTGTAACGCAAACTAAATAACGAACACTTCTAAACAGTTCGACAGCATATAATGTATTTGCATCTCATATTTTTGAAAAATCGTATTTCGATTTTTTTAAAAATTTGGCTTATGACAAGCCAGTAGCTGGAACAGCTTATGAATGACGTCACTTTATCAACGGCTATTATGGTGATATAATAGACCGATTTCGGGTTATCGGCAGATTTCAAATTGGAGGTAGGAAAGGTATATCGTCTCAAATAAATTCCATAGAACAAAAACATTACAAATTTAAATATAAAAAAACCCAATATATTGTATAATTATTGTAAGGGGTTCTTATAAAGGAAAATTCTATAAAGCAGTCTTTTTGCATATCAAACATGTGTACAATATATATATAGGCATGAAGTTACACGACATATAACCTAATAATAACATGTGCATTTTAAAAATAAAAAAAATAAATAAATAAAGAAATAAACGGTTTTCAATGCGATCTTGATACAAGGGGTTTCTCACAATCGAAACCGTACTAATAACATTAATTACGTGATATATCTTGGCTTCAGTTTTTCTTCTATGTCCAATGTTTGTACATCACTTCACATAAAACACTCGAGTTTGACACTAGACTTTACATTATGATACTACCTGATATCACAAGGCTGGAATTTAAGAGTTATCTGCTTGTGTTCGTCCTGAAGAATTTCACGGGGTAGCAATCTACCGCGATTATCTACAAGTCCTTGAGAGAATGTCAGCACACGTGCCATTTTATAACACTTATAAGTATGAAAACTAACTGTTGGTACAATGATTCTGATTTTGAACTCACTGGAAAAACCGTTATTTTATTTTAATTCCCAGAGAGTACGTGTTTACACAATGTCAATACTTAGTTGTACACAGTTGTCTGTTCTACATTCTGTAATCTTGTAATCTGTCCCAGTACTTTGTATTGGTTTCACTTGGTTAGTTCTATCCAGTGCAAAATGAAAATTAGATGCATCAAAACAAACATACTAATTAATGCACGTTAAATCCACAAAGAAACATTGAAACTAATTACAATTAAGTTTAACACCCGAACTTCCACCAGGAAAGTTAAGCCGAGTGTTCCGGAAGAGTAAGCGAATCAATCAGAGGGTTTTTTTTTTTTTTTTTTTTTTTTTTTTTTTTTGCAATGATTTTATTTCTGTTATATACGAAACACACACACACACACACACACACACACACACACACACACACACACATATATATATATATATATATAGTTTATGTATTAAGTATCACTATCATGTCAACTTGTTTACTTTAATAATAAATTGTAAATAATTTAACATCAACTGGTTGTTTGCTTTAATGCTTTTCTCAAACTTGCATTAAACAGTCCCCGATTCCCGCAGTAACATAACTTTGATTAAACAAGACAAATTCAATTTCTAATTCAATCTGATTATAAAAGAATCATTAAGCCTGGATTACGCACGATATGCATTAGCGCAACATTGCAAATACATGGTGATAAACACGCAAAAGCATGACACAAAAAATGAATGACGAAAAAAAGAGAACCTTCCCTGGTGAAAATTCACGTGTTTATCCTAACTTGTCAATTTCAATGTTATTGCTTTGCTTCTGTATTGTGATTCGGACATGGGTTAGTATGTTTGTTTTTGATCCCTCTAAACACCTTCAAAAGATAGAATAAGAATAAAACAGTATGGGCAAGATACTAGTAAATGTACTATCTTTTATTTGTATGTTGCAGTATGTTCCATACCCAATGTCTGACACGTGTTAATAACACTGGGGAAAAAACCGTCAACAGGCATAAAAACAAAGTTAAAGACAGAAATTTACAGAAAATTAAATCACGATTGTATAAATAAATAAATAAATAAATAAATAAATAAATAAATAAATAAATAAAATCATGTTAAACTACGAGTATATGAAGAAATAATCGAAACATTAAAAAATCCCATAAAGAATCAAAGGCCTATTACAGCAAGTTAACATAGATGGTATTATAGCCGGTAAATGGGGATAACCCTATTTGAAATTCCCAGTATTTGCTTATGTCTAGCTTATAAATGATAAAAAGATGCGCGAATGAGGCACACCAGACACGTGCGCGAAATAAAAACTAAAAACAAAAGAGGAAACTTACATTACTCTGTGTGACAGCTATCGATGAGATTTAGTTCCGGCCAATAACAAGGTAATAATTAGTTCTACTGTTTATTTGTTTGAAATTATTTAATTTAAGGAGGGAAACATTTATTTCATACTCAAAACTGAGACTAAGGGACATTGTTGTGTTTAATTTAAACCGGAATATGTTCAAACTTCATTGGTCTTTCAGTTCAGTGTATGAAAGAGACAGAGTTCGGTACCATGATACGTATTTATTTTTTAAATAATAATGATAATAATAATTACAACAATAATAATAATAATTACAATAATAATAATAATAATAATAATAATATAAATAAAGTAATAATGATTATAATGATGATGATACATTGTTTCAACACTTTTAAAAATCACAGTGATAACGCAGGTGCAAGAAAGTTTTAAATGAATAAAGCTATATATGTGCGTATTTTAAAAATGTCCAATTGCACGGTCCCATAGTTTGAAGAAATGCGTTTTAAAATCAAATCCTCACCAATGAACGGTAACCTTAACGTTTAAGCGTATTGAGCAATAAATAGAGTTTCTCTATTCTTGGTTCATTACATATATACTGATTAAGTGCAAACGGTGCAAGCTGATGTAACAACGAAGCAAGCTTCCCTCAAAGAAATTGTTGACTCGGTGTTATTGTAAGCTTAGACTTACCCAGACCCTCAGAAAGTTTTATGACCGTCATCATTATATACGTTTGTTAAGTATGGTGTCTTTGTATTCAACATTACTATGGAGATATCTGACGTGACAAAATTTCATTTTCCTTTTTAGTCTCTTTTTTGATTTCACATATGGCGGTTTTAGATAGTTTAACAGAAGGTGTGTACCCTTCTGGAGCGCCCGTACTAACTTTACGACTAATTGGTGTAAATTCGTGTGTTTATGGTAATTTGCTAGTTTCAAAGTTATAATCTTGCTTTGTCATTGTTATTTGGTCATAGATTGGTATGTTTGTTTTTTATTTATTTGCTTTACGTTTGATCTTATAGACTTGGTCTAAGACCTTTAGTGATCAAACAAGTTTTAATTACAGTTGCATATTTCTACTAGACAGCACGTCATCAGTCATGTATATTAGCGATTCGCATTGAATTTGATTAAAGAAAAGTGATTAAAAAGCATCGCGTAATGTTAATATAACTATTGCACCTTTTAGAAATGGCGTATATAATGCCGTTTATAATGTTTTATCAACTTCTGTAAAATCCAGAAGGGTTGTAGTAATTTAATACATTTAATATACTATTAAAACATTTCGATTTCAAATAATCCATTAATTTTGGTAAAATATTGCTATTGTCAGTGAAGATTTTTATACGCCAATACAATTTACAACTGTGAAAATATATGAAGTGCTCTTACAAAGCCGGGGTCGGTTTTTCGAAGCTATCCTAAGACTAAAATTTGTCCTAACCTGGTCCTAAGACTTTTTTTTCGTCCTAAGTCAGTTTGTCGAAGGTGTCGCAATTTGAGACATGTCCTAAATATGACCATAAACTTATGACATGTATGTAGGTGTCCTAAGACCATCTTAGGGCAATCTTAGTTTTAGGATATCCTAGATAAATCAAGATGACAGCTGTTTATTTACATGTGAGACAACGAGGAAATCAGAACATACGTTAAAATAGAGTGTTTAGAAACAGAGATAATCCATTAGATTTTTTACATCGGAGTCGGAATCATTTAGGGAATCCGAAAGTACATAAATCACATAATTAGAAATACATTTACTCTCATGCTTATGCAAGATTACCTGAAAATCTTATTGTGCGTTTAAGCTTTTTATATTGTCCCTGTATAGGAATGTATCATACGACATATGTATGGTTGTTTATCGAATCACTCTCTAATGCACGGGGTTTATTACATGGCACGTTTCAAAACTTAAACGCACCTGATATATTCTCCTAAATTTTTCTTCTATATTGTTTGTTATAGTGTTTTATACTTTGGAATTAATCGGACTCTTATGCTTGCCGATCTCGCTCAATAAAATCTCTACCTCCACATCGCTGAAATTTGGGTTTTTCTTTCTACCCATTATAACTGTTTGCTCTTTGACTAACTCAAATGCCCAGCATTTATATATATGTTATGTATGTTATTGCATTATTTTACCCTTTGATCTCTGAGAAATAATGAATTTCTACATGAAGCATGAGTTTAATGTATATATATAGATTACTACATGTGAGTATTAAATATATACACGTGTATACACGTCCAAACACACTTACGTTCAACACAAAAGTCTTACGAGACGCATTTCAAATTTAAGAAACAATTATTCACAGTGATTTCACATTTTATTAAAATCTCTGTTGGATATATTTCTTAATTAATATCACTAATATTAATATTATTTGTAATATATTTATAATATTAAGTTAGATTTTTTACCACTTTAATTCTGCGTTAAAAAGTCATATTTGTACTGACAACGTGTATAAATCTGAACTTAGATATCCTAGATACGACCGAGCTGAGATACCTTCGAAAAACCGGTTATGATTATTCTAACATTATCCTTGCCTAGTCCTAAAATTTATCCTAGAACATATCCTAAGACCAAATTTAGGATAGGTTCGTAATAAGATTGTAATAAGATACCTCGATATAATGCACCTTTCTACTTGTTTTGTGGGTATTTTTTTCCGTTTATGTAGTTGCGTCTTTTTGATGCTTTATCCGTTGCCAAGTAGAAGTTACTAGACCCGGCTTCACAATCATTCCTTAACTAAGATTTTCCTGAACATATTTTTGGCAGATTTTGGCAAGCTAGCTACATGTATCTTTTGGAACTACAAAAAAGTGGGTTTTTTCAAAACTAAATGCAGATGTCATAATCTGGATATATTTTTTTTAATGACACATTAATATAATTCCTCAATCTCTTAACAATTATCAAAACTATAAAGGTTTTTAATTTGCCAAATTTAAGTTAGAAAATATTGTGAAACAGAAGCTAGGTACCAATGGGTAACACAAATCCAGTTTTTCGATTGGAGTATACATAGAAGGTTTTGAAAATGTGAACAATGTTGTCAGCGGCCACAGTTTTGATGTCATAAGAACTCAAACTTGTTAAAACTTAATTTTATATAACCATTTACTTCTAAAACCATTTTTACAACATATATAGACAAAATACTACTTTACTTGGTTTCTTTTGGTACATGAAACTAAAAATGGACAAAATCGTTTAACAAAATTGCTTTTCCAAACATGATGTGAAGCTTGCAAAAAATAATTTTTTGATTTCTTAGGAGCGCGGGTGATATTTAAATAAATGTTATAAACATAATCCCTTTTTTCTGAAACCAAATGTTTTATTGTCAGATATCTTTGTTTCCTTCCCTATAGGAACAGGAAAGTAGATCATGTATATATAATCAATTGATAATAAAAAAAAATAGAGACAAACCACACAAATCGAAGACGGATATGATCCTAGAGATTCCCCTTACTACTTAACTGTATCATGTTTTGTTGAAGTAGGTTGTTACTGATGTGAGAGCTCCCTTTCCGGTGATAAAAATGCCTCATATTTTTTCTATTATGATCACAAAATTTTAAATATCCGTTTTTCGTATATCATCTTTAGTTACATAGTTCATCTGATTCGTTATTTTTATGGCTGCCATATTTTAAAAAATCCCACAAACAAGATTTCCGAAAATTAAAACAAACCGTCTTGCATTGTAATTTGGAATATTGTGATTGCTGTACGTTGTATGGTTATATCCGTCGTGGTTTTTCCAATTAATAAATAATGCTGCCAAAATATATATGATCCATTATCATACAAAGAGATAAAATAATATAAGCGCCGTTTCCTTTAACGCAAATTTATAAAATATATGAAATTGCGTAATTGTCTGGAAAAAGACGTTATTCCGAAAAAAATTCAATGGAAACGTTTTCTCTAATCAATATAGAAGCGCAAAAATCACAAAAAGTTTAGCCAATATAATGTAGAGCATTGCTTAACCGTGTGATGGTTTATTTGAGCCATTTCGACTTTAAAATTTGAAAAAGCATCAAAGCAAAAATACGAAAAAATGCTTTGCTTTTTTTGTTTTTAAGTAAAAAAAAACGAAATGGCACAAATCAGTCATCATAGCAATCCCCTTTTGTTCCATTTTCATAATGAAAAGTTAAAATTTAAAATAACACCGAAATTATTGTATTGACCAGAAGAGCTTGGCTAAAACTTCAATGTCCATCTCAAACATAAATGTCCATCTCATGATGATCAACTCATTTAAAACTTATATGTTATGTATTATGCTCTTCAAACTTGGTTCGAATTAACAGTCAAACACAAAAGTTTAAAGGTCTCTATAAATATAATGGATAACTGAGCAAGGATTATCAATCAAAACAAAACCAAACATCTAATCGATTTACAGGTCACAATCTCAAAGCAAAGTATAAAACAATAACCTTTGAAACTGGCATATTAAGTTAAACCTCGAAAGTGAGACTTGGTGTTTCGACGCCTGCAAGGGTAATCGAAAAAAATACGAATTCATATCCGAATCACAATCCAGAAGCAATGTAAAAACTTTGGAACTTGCAAGTTAGGTTATACTTTCACCAGGGAAGTGAGACCGGGTGCTCCGGAATGGTAAGCACCTCGAGTTTAGCTAGCTACACGTATGTAATCAAAATTATGTAAAATAAACATGGAACAATGGGACGTCAAATATATCCAGGGCAATTCTGGAAACAGAGACATCAAACTTATCAAAGGCCATGAATTTTTGAGGATTGATAGGCCTAATCTTGAAACATCCCTAAGTCAACAATTTATTTGCAAGCAGTCAGATTCGTTGTACAAAGTCCTAGTTGTGAGAACAAGCTCTACCATAGCGTATTAATTGGGGAACAAATACTCCATATGCAGGAGAAGCAGGTATATATTGGTGCATAGAAAAAGAAAGTTGACAATATAAACATTGAAGTCATCACGTTTGTCATAAAGTTTCAAGTGTAGCCGTTCGTAAGCGTCATAATTTAGGTATAAATCTAAATATGAAGCAGAACTTGAGGAGTCGGTCCTATCTTTTTTTTCAAGTTCATTAGGATAGATGGCATTCACCTTCCCTCCAAATTTAGGTTTGTTAAGAGAAGAACTGTATGTCTGTGGGTGAAATTGAATAATTTGTCGAGAGTTTTCTCTCCAGATTTAACAAGGTTCTGCATAAATTCTGCTCCATAAGAATAAAGAAACAAATCAGCAAAAAAGGTATACCAATTGTAAGCAACTATATAGTTATGTTTTTCCTATGATGTCTTTGATATTAATTGTCAGTCGAAATTCGGGACATCGGTAAATAGTGGCCTAAAACGCGAGGTTACGGTTCACAGCTCCTCCGATCGCCCGCGTTCGATTACTGATGATTTTCTCTGGCCACTAATGTTTTCTTCACAATCCAATCACTGTAAAAACACAATTAATCTGATTCAATCCAATCTAGTCATAATTTTAAAGCTCAAATGACGAGTGCAAATTTTGAACCAATAATCTCCCATTATGCAATCAAGACAAAAATGTTCATTCCTCCTAAAACAAATGTTTTCAAAGACTGTTGACAAAATAAATGTTTATAATTATAAAGCAACATGTTTTAACGTTATTATAAGTTTATGTTAAGGTTTAGTATTTTACATTGTTTATAATATTTGTACAACGAGGTAGGCTGCTTGCAAATAAATTGTTGACTCGGGAATATTGCACGCCTAGGCTTATCAAGGCCCACAAAAAGTGTTATGGCCGTTATCACAGTATTGTTGATACGTTTGATGTCTCTGTGTCCAGGATTGCCTTGGATATATTTGACGTCGTATATTTTCATGTTCCTTTCACACAATTTTGATTACACACGTGGCAGGTGGGGTTGGCTGGACAGGAGGTGCTTGTCCTTCCGGAGCACCCGGCCTCACTTCCCTGGTGGAAGTTCACGTGTCTTACCTAACTTGTCAGTTCCAACGTTTTTACTTTGCTTCTGGATTGCGATTCGGACATGGAATAGAATGTTTGTTTTTGATTGATACCACTAATTGGAATGATCAGGACACCCCAACCTGCTGGATGCCACGTACACTTTCCAATCATAACTAATGAATATCAGTGCGGTTTTTTATAATGAATATGTTCAATATGTGTAAACAATGTCTTATTTATTTTCTATCCGTTTTTTGTTTCGTATTGTTTCACAATTATTACCATTTTAATTAGGAACGAACTATTTAATTTCATTTTATTTCAAAGCGTTAGCAATCTGAATGATTTTTTTTTTTTTTTTTTTTTTTTTTTTTTGCAAGACGGCACATAACAATGCGATTTTAGACATTAACTTAGTTAAAATCATTTCTGAATTATATACTAATTTCTCTTAATAATCTTGGTTACAGGATGGTATCCATTTGTAGTGCCACGCCACTTGAGTCGCAGGCAAGTGTACTTCACTATAGTTTTTCGCTTTTAATATTCCTAAATTCTTTAAGTACAGATATTTTTAAAGTATAACATATGCTTCTTTTTTTTTTAATGAAATTATGTTGTTCCACATAGATACTTGTAGTTCTGAGTTTATATGGTAAATTATCCTCGGGTTTACCATAATGATTTTAGAAAGCAAAAATAATATCAAAAATTTTATGGTTGCTGTTACGAAAGTCATTCTGTCACGAATATAGTTCCATTGTAATAAAGTATGGATATAAATTTGAAAAATGAATTAAATTATGATTCAATGAAAATGAGCTTAGTCTTTTAAAGTGTGAATTTTGTTTTCAAAGACAATGCTGTTCAATAAAGCAATATGGTTTTAATTATTTTAAAACAAAACAGACTAGAATAAGATACCAATGTCTATATCTATAATGTTTTAGTAACATATTTACAGGTATTTCATGACTACCTGTCTCATTTCAATTGCAATGGTAGAAGTTCCATACCATATAGCGAAGATGGTAACGATTTTCATGGTAAGTACATTGTCGGAAATCAAATCGTAGACTAACGTTCAAAGGTCATAATATTTGAGTAATTTAAAAGACAAACATACCGAACAATGTCCAAATCATAATCGCAAAAACATAGTTAAACTGGGAATTAAGTTAAACATGTGAGCTTTCACTAGGGAAGTGAGTCTGTGTGATTCAGAAGGGCAAGCAGTTGCTGAGAATCACACACGAACTTTTAGATGAACACGTCTCATGCAACCATTCGTTTTATTTTCAATGAAATGCTTGGTTTTTGTAAGGTTTTTTTCGTTAACCCGTGGATATATTTAAAGTGACGTTTGACTTGCTTTGTTTTATTTGAATACCCGCTGCTGTTTTTTTAAACCTGTTTTAGTTTCTGCCTTTGTCTGTCTATTGTTAAAAATGTGATGTGCATGTACTGCATTTGCCCAAGTTGAATTTAAATCATGTCTTAACTACAAGTAACAATTTTGTAAACTTAGAAGTGGGCTAGCTCCCCGAAGTACTAAGTAATTCTTATCTAGCTACATGTAACTACACCTTCCACGTCAGAACGAGAAGAACATGGGGCGTCAAATACATGTATAACCATGGTAATTATTTGGATACAAAAACATCATTCTACATTGATGACCATGAAACTTGATCATGTTGATAAATCTAGTCTTTAACAATTTATTCGTTAGCTACGAAAGCCTTTCAGGCTCAAATATAATAAGAAATTAATAACGCGAAATAAAGGTATTATAACGCAAAATGAAAGGCGTAAAAACGGAAATTGACAGGCGTTATAACAATTTTCCATTCGCGTTATAACGTCTTTATTTCGCGTCATAACGTCTTTCATTTCGGGTTATACGTCTTTTACTTCGCGTCATAACACCTTTCATTTTGCGTTATTTTTATAATGTCTTTCAGTTTACGTTATAACACATTTCATTTCGCACCTTAAAGCCTTTCTTTCGCGTTATTACGTCTTTTTTCATGAGCCTAATAGGCTTCCGTAGTTAGCAGCTTGCTTCGTCTTATAAATTGTCCGTGGTGGAAACAAGCTGTATAGTTGTGTGTTAAGCCATGAAGAGGAGCAGGTAAATTGCTGTAAAGAAAAGAAGTGGGCAATAGAAAAATGAACCCGTACATAGACATGTCTTCAGTATACACAAACTTGTTTCATGAAGCATTTGTATTACTTTTTTTCTAGCTATGACTTTATCTAGCGATATTTCCGAGTCAGATCTGTCAGACTTATCCGATCCAAGTGAACAGGGATATATACTGAATCTAGACAGCGGACAACAGATAAGGCGTAAGTGAATAAAATAGATGTACTGTCACATTTTTTATTTTTTATTGATTGATTGATTGATTGATTTTTGATTGATTAAGTGAATAGGGTTTTATGTTCCAGTCAAGAATATTCCTCATGTAAAAAGTATAAAAACATTTGATTTTTCTACACTATACACCACAATCCCTCATTCTAAATTGAAAGAACGTCTTAAAGAAATTATTCACTTGTCTTTCTTCTACAAAAACGGTAAGCCAAGATACAAATATCTGGTGTTGAACAGGGATTCTGGTTATTTTGTCAAGCATCATACGGATTCCAAACAAAAATATACTGAAGATACCATCAACAAAATGTTGGAGTTTTTGATAGATAACATATTTGTTGTGTTTGGTAATATAGTCTTTCAGCAAACAATCGGTATACCAATGGGTACAAACTGTGCACTATTGCTTGCTGATTTGTTTCTTTATTCTTACGAAGCTGAATTTATGCAGAACCTTGTTAAATCTGGAGAGAAAACTGTCGCCATATCATTCAACTCAACATACAGATACATAGATGACGTTCTGTCTCTTAACAATCCTAAATTTGGAGACTATGTAAATGTCATCTATCCTAGTGAGCTTGAAATAAAAGACACGACTGATTCCTCAAGTTCTGCTTCATATTTAGACTTATACCTGAATTATGACGCACAAGAAAGGCTACATTTGAAACTTTATGACAAACGTGATGACTTCAATTTTTCTATTGTCAACTTTCCTTTTTTATGCAGCAATATACCTGCTTCTCCTGCTTATGGTGTATTTGTTTCCCAATTAATACGCTATGGTAGAGCTTGTTCCCACTACGGGGACTTTGTACAACGAAGTAGGCTGCTTGCAAATAAATTGTTGACTCAGGGATATTGCAAGCCTAGGCTTATCAAGGCCCTCAAAAAGTTTTATGGCCGTCATCACAGTATTGTTGATAAGTTTGATGTCTCTGTGTCCAGGATTGCCTTGGATATATTTGACGTCTCATAGTTCCATGTTCCTTTCACACAATTTTGATTACACACGTGACGGGTGTAGCTAGCTAAACAGGAGGTGCTTACCCTTCCGGAGCACCCGGCCTCACTTCCCTGGTGGAAGTTCACGTGTCTAACCTAACTTGTCAGTTCCAAAGTTTTTACTTTGCTTCTGGATTGTGATTCGGAAATGGATAAGTATGTTTGTTTTTGATCACATATATGGGGACTACCTTTGCAGTACGTCAAAAGCATTGTGCAGGGAGGATTCTTCAACGTAACAGGTGTGACAGAGGTAATTGATTTTAAAAGTCTAATCCGAAGGACCCCATGAATTCCATATTATCTAAATGTCGAGTGCTTGGCGAAAGAACAGTCACTACCTATATTCATTCTTGGTCAGATCCCCGCCTGGGATCGAACCCACAAACTCCACAGACAAAAAAGCACTCTACCAACTGAGCTACCGTAGTAGTCCATTATTTTGGAAGTTAGGATAAAAGTTCTTAATATCAGGTTATTCTATACAGATGAGTGGTCTAAATAGAGGTGGTCAATATAACAGGTTTACTGTACAATGAATTTGCCGTTATCCACTTGTAACTGTATGTATCCTTGTTTCTTGGCTGTTTATTTTTCTTCACATTCTTTATTTTAGACCATGTTGGATTCCATGGCACGTATCTCGAGGAAACTAGCTTCAGTGATGACGAAAGTGGTTAGTTGAATTGTTTTTCATGTAATCAAATGATGCTACAGAATCATATTCTACATACATTTAAACTGGGTTGCTAACACAGACTTGCCGATGGCGATGGAACCTGATTAAA
This sequence comes from Anadara kagoshimensis, assembly GCA_021292105.1. Classification (NCBI taxonomy): domain Eukaryota; kingdom Metazoa; phylum Mollusca; class Bivalvia; order Arcoida; family Arcidae; genus Anadara; species Anadara kagoshimensis. The sequence continues at coordinate 47,333,621 of CM037864.1, forward strand.
GCAGAACATAGTTTTCAACATCTAGAATATCGGGCTTGAATGTAAAGATGAAAACTTAATTAATGTGGTTTTAAATTATCACGCACGATTGTATAAATTGTCTTAAATTGCGTGATCATAAATTGAGTTCATATTCCTTGTTTCGTTTTCTCATGTAGTATTTTTGTATTCAATGTTAATACATTGAAATTTTAATTTTGCAGTTTCCTTCTATTTTGGTTTTCGAACTAGAGTTCAAATATTTAAATAATATTAAATGTCCAAAAACAATACAATGTATAGTGTTATTGTGACTACAATACTTAAATATTTTGCAGTTATTTTGGACTTTGAAGATCTAGAATTTCTTGACAATTGTGATACACAAACCTGTTGGCAACATCAAAATAATGAAAACTTTACACACCATTGGGAAACAGAATCAGGACATCAACTAAGCCGGCAAGGTCTGCCTTGCTTTGACGAACTAACCAGACCTCTGAGGACCGATGACAAAATTTCCAGAGAGCAAGAAATTTCCTACAATCTTCACCTAATAGAAGAAGACGAAAATGTCATGTGTAGAAAAGGAAAAAGAGGTTATTTTCATATTGGACTTGGCGTATATCAATTTATTATCAAGCAAAACCGATATTTTTGCAGTCGCTATTTTTTATTTATTTTTTTCAGTTTTTTTTTAATTTTAGCGAAAAAAAGTTTATGACTCATTTTTTCGCCAGTTGCTTAATACTCATTTCTGGTCTAGATAAATATTTAACAATACCTCATTAACAATATAAAAGTCAAAATTGATCTGAAAATGAAAGATGTTACCCAAATCAAAATTCTTTCAAACCAGTCAGTCTAGGAAACCGAAGTGCCCGGGAAACCACAAACTAAAACCCTGTCTCACACATGCAAATGATGAATCGATGGGTTTAAACCGGCTCTAAAACAATGCCATTGGTAAGGTTACAAAAAATTGGCAATTTTGCACCCTCGCCAGTTAATCGTAAATTGTGCTGTGGATATTCAGCAACGAGCTTTGTTTGTAAAGAGAAAGAATCGGTCATTGCTGAGTGGTTGAGGTGTCATCTTTCAAACCAAAGGTTTTGCCAATAGGGGATCGCCCCCTCAATAAAGTTGCACTGGTTAGTCCGATACTTGTATAATGGATTAATGGTATTGATTTGCGAGGTTATGGGAAGGTTGTCATAATTTTAAGTTCACACTGGTGCTAAGCGAAATCTTAAACGCTTGTATATAACTTGCACTAAATGAACTTTTTTAGATTTATAGGATGAAAAACCATTACTCATCTTCTATTGACTGTTTGTTGTTTTCCTTTAGCTATAAAAGTTGTAAAATTCAAAACGTTTAGTCTGATTTTCTAGATCTGTGACAATAATTTACTAATTGATTTATTTTGAGGTCGTTCACTTCAATTAAGTTTAAACAATATCTTATTTTTAAAATCAAAATTAATGAATAACACAATGAAACATTTTTTACAATCAGGATCCTGGAACAAGAGTAAAACTCTTATGTTAACCAGTTTCCTGTGCATCTATAATACAACAATTTATTCAACATGTCATTAAATACATACAATTAAGTAAAACATTCAGTAGAACATTATGAATCAGAGAGAGAGAGAGAGAGAGAGAGAGGAGAGAGGCATACATAAAACAATGGATTATGGATAGTTTTTCAGTGAAATCGATTGGATTGGCGAATGAAATCATGGACGTGTAAAAAAACCACTTGAGCATTTTCCGCTGAAGTTAGTAACCTATCTCCATATAACTTCATTTAGATATTTATCTTTTTTTTCATTTTCCGACAAGATGTTAATAAAGCTATCTTGGACAACAATAATATACAATAATGTCAATTGTTTAAAGCTTAACCCTATAACTTTGTCTTTTCTGACATTTTTCACATCAAGTAGGTTTCGTTTTCCTGAAATTTTAATTAATGTCGTGGCTATACATATTCCAAAGACATGGCAAGTAATATTAATATCGTGACATTTTTTTTTTTTATTAATTGGTGGTCAGTGCAATAACCATTATCATGAAAAAGGCGTGTCAAACGGTTTTTTATAACTGTAATGCATACAAAAGAATTGAACATTAATTTTTATTTAATTTTAATTACTTAAAACCTCTTTGTAAGAGGAAATAAAATAAAATCAAAATAAATAAAAAAAAAACAACAACAAAAAAGAAAATAATTGGTCTAAACGTGCAAGAATTTACAATTATACCTGATACGTGTAAGACTTTTATTGCCTTTCCGAGTTTAAATTGAAAATTTCCATGTTTGTTGTCCCTGAAACGGTAGAGTTTGATTTAATATTCTTAAAAAAAGATAAGGACATCACAACGCTAAAGCTGCGTGTTTTTGTGTTTTCAGATAAAATAAAGCTTTTATCTTGAAAGGTATATTTTTCAAGCAGTATGAAATTACATTTGTAAAATCTCTATTAAAGAGGAAAATAGAGTATGAATGTATATTTTTCACAAAAAAAAAATAAAAATGTTTTCTTTCCAGACAAAACAACTTTGTTGTATAGTTTTAGATCATTAAGTTAATATATCACGTTACTTGACTTTGACTTATGTCCATCTCTTCTTGTGGAGAATTGGGCCAGATATCTTTCTCCTCCAAGAATCTCTGTTGGCAGCTATTTCAGCAGCTTCACTCCATGTCCCAAGTCCAAAATCCGATCTTTCCCTTTCAACAGTCCTGCGCCAGGTCTCCTTCGGCCGCCCTCTTCTTCTCTTTCCTTCTGCTGGTGTCCATTGCAGAGCAATCCTTGGATGTTCATCTGGCGTCTGTCTTAATATGTGTCCAGTCCATTCACTTTAAGGTACTAGAAAACTTTAATGTTTCAATTGAAAATTAATAAATGAAATTGGACATAATGATTATAAACCTAAGGCAAATAAAAATGTGTACATGTAGTTTTTTATAGAATGCAGTGTATCATAAAAAAGTCAAGTTGAGATCAGCAAGTTTTGAGACCCTGGTTATAGCATCCCCCTACTTTGTACAGACACCATATATTATGAGAAAAGGGTGCGTTTTAGTATATGAATTATATATGTTACGGTGTCATATCAACAACAAACTTGCTAATCCATGTTCAAAACAAAATCTAAAAGCAAAGTAAAAACTTTAAAAACTGACAAATTAAGTTTAACTTGACTACCTCCAGATTAATGAGACTGGATAAGGTTTTGTGGATTGTTTTAACTCCTTTTGATATTTTTTTTGAAGTATTTTGCCTTTTACTTCTACAATACAGGTGCCAAGCATATCCTATTGTGGAAGTTTCTACTAGAAAAGTTAAGAGATAGTCCAGATCTGGTTCGATGGACAGACAGAGAAAGTGGAATATTTCGGTTTGTAGACACTATAGAGATTAGTAGACAATGGGGTACCAAAAAGGGAAAACGAGATATGACATTTGAGAAGCTGAGTCGAGCAATCAGGTACTACTTGTTATAGATATTAAAGTAAAGTACAGTCAGCCCTGCTTTAAAGACCACCTCTGCATAAGGACCACTTGTTTCTAAAGACCCTTAAAATCTTATCCTAATGGCTCTTTATTCATGTTATTGGAACGTATATAAGGGCTTCCTGGCAATTAAGGCCACTTTTACCGGTAAACTATGGCGTTCTTTATAGACATGTTTATTCATAAACTCTATAAATAGCCATTAACCATATTCATATTAAACAAACTCTCATATGCTCTTTTCATCGAGAGATTTATAATTACCTTGACGGTCATGATTATCTTTAAATTCCTTGGTAAGAAACAATGCTTACTTTTTCTTGCCAGGGAAGAAGATTTGTCACCGAACAGTTGAAACTAATTTTAGATCGATTGATTGATAAGTCGATTGAATGAAGTTGCACGTTAAAGTAAAGAATATTACACTTATATCGATACGTCACCATCTATAGGTGAAGTTGCATCATTTTGACCTTTGTAGTGCGCTTAGAGTAATGTGCATGGAGTAGTTATTTCACATCCGACGTCTACCGTGACACGGAACATCGATTTTTCAAGTCTCTTCCATATAATACTCTGCAAGTTTATTTTTTTCCAAAACAACATTTTGTATACACTATACTTGTACTTTTCGTTTTAAAAAACCTGGTGACTGAATAAGATTAATGGTTATGTTACAAGTTAAGTTTGACCCTAACCTTTCGGTCTTTATTCCAGCTTCAGCTAAGTGACAAAGAATACAAACCTCCAATCTGAGGGAGCACAAGTCTTTATAAAGATCCATTGCTTATATTTTGGCATTTTTGCATTCTATGTATAAGAAAGTTAGCCTAATTAGACTAAAGACATGAGAAGTTAAAAGTAGAACTTGAGAAGAAAAAAACAGACAATCCGGCAGGCGTCGTATACATACACATTATATAATCGTGCGTTTGCGTATTCAAGTACTAGTCCACGCATCTGACTACCATAGCAACGTCATTTTTATGTTTTATATATTTGCAGGCACTATTACAAATCAGGATTTATGAGTAGACAGGAAGGTACTCGTCTTGTGTATAGAATAAACTGGAAGATGGTACCAAAAGCTTACAGATAATAATTATATATAATTAATATATCAGAACAATGACGAATTTTACAACAATATAGTGTGGTTTGGTGATGTTTATCGTTACCTACACCACATATGTTCTCAATGACAACAATATAGTGTGGTTTGGTGATGTTTGTCGTTACCTACACCACATATGTTCTCAATGACAACAATATAGTGTGATTTGGTGATGTTTGTCGTTACCTACACCACATATGTTCTCAATGACAACAATATAGTGTGATTTGGTGATGTTTGTCGTTACCTACACCACATATGTTCTCAATGACAACAATATAGTGTGATTTGGTGATGTTTGTCGCTAACTACACCACATATGTTTGGTTTCATGTCACAGAATAAACTGGAAATACGTACCAAAAACATATATGGAAAAGATGATTGTTCAATTTCGGCTTCCTGCTTCCTTACGAGTACAAGTATAGTACAAATTGACCCTGTTCTTGCGAACAGATACTTACCTTTGTATTTTATGTCATAAACAATCAGTTAGGTACTCATTTAATAATAACAGGTTGACACTTACTGTCATAGCATTGTCTTCGGTTTATTGTTTTTCCGCTAGAGTATATGTTTAAAGATACTTTATAATTTCAAAAGTGTACAATATTTTGTTTTGTGAACAAATACTACACTTGGTTTCAATTACAGTTGGAGGAATAAAGTGCAGACAGTTGTCTCGTACAGAGTGAACTGTTTAAATAATGTAATGAGTGCATATTATTATTATTATTATTATTATTATTATTATTATTATTATTAATGTTATAATTATTAAGGTATTGTTGTTATCATTCCGTTTTGTTGCTAACATTATTTTGTGAAGTTTACAAAAAGCTGAATATAGGATCATCTGTTCATTTTACTCGTTTCTTTTGATGGTCATTGTATGGTTTGCATACAAGTTTGAGAAAAGCTTTAAAAGTTTTATTTTTATTTTATCGTGTACTTTAACGAACTTTCTCTTGCCATACCAGGGACTTCTGATCGTTTACGATGGGATGTGCTTGGCGATATTTAAATAATGACCGACTCTTCAATTTGTTTTCAGGTCCTTAACATCCAGACATGAAAGCCTGTTACTTATATTTTGTCATATATCACATAACTCTCATGTTCACTGATGACATAAAACGGTGTAATATTTTTTCATATTACACAGATACCCATTTCATATCACTTAATTGTGTCGTGATCAGTTCTCAAGCTTCTGACTGGTTTAAAGAAAATATTCCGACGCCATTAATGTACTTCTTTTTTTACAACTTTTACAACGTCAGGCCAAAATGACTGCATTTGATGTTGAGGATATCGTAAAAGTAGACGGAGAAGGAATTGGTATAGTGAAAGAAAAAATCCCAAAGGGTTTGCTACATTATATGATGTACAAGGATATGTTGAAAACAACAGTGACATCATTTACGTAGCGATCGCGCCTAATGACGTCATATGAAAACTGCCCGTTAATTTTGAAGGCTTTCCAATTCTTTGAAAAGTAATGGTGATAGTTTTGAAAAAAAACCATAATTTGAACTTATATACTGATTTTGACTTTATTATTTTAGGTGATTAATTTACTTTTACTATAACTAAATAGAACTATACTATTACCTGCGCAGTTAATTTGGAGGTGATTTGTCTGACCTAGATAGAAATCAGCTGTTTCTATATGGCATCAAATAACATATACATGTCATCATGTCTCGGTATTTTGAGTTATGTGATATATAGAATCTTGGACTCGTGAGGGTTTAATATGAAATTAATAAACTCATTCAATAAATTTCATATTAAATCCTTATTCGTTTTAGATCCTCTATATAGTTTGCAAACTATATTTGATTGCTAGATAAAGAAGCTTTTAATTCAAACAATGTGCAAACTAGGTATACAATGACCATCAAAAGAAACGAGTAAAAAACGGACAGATCGTCCATATATTCAGGTTCAAATAAAATGAACAAAAATCACATTGAATAATGTTTAATTGGCCATTAAAGGGTGATCCTGATATAGAGGTAGCTTCTAAAGCAGGTTACCGCTTCTGGTTTGATTGGAGATGTTTATGTAGCTGGCCATATGAAATTAGTGCATTAGTACTATAAATGTTATTTTCTCCGCATAAGTGCATTTATAATATATATGTCTGATGTGTATAAGTGTTTGTATGAGAATATCAATAGATAATTACGAAGCTCCGCCCATGATTTGCTGATTGATTGATAGATATACTTCAGATCATTATAGCTCGTTTCCTGGCGTGATCAAGTTGTGGCTTTACGTGGGCGTTCATTGAGAATTTGAATTTTTCTAGGAAAAATAAACAAATCTAGAATTTTAATTAGGTTACGATACTTAATAGTATTTTGTTTTACAACAACAACAACAACAACAACAACAACAGTACGTGCCTGTCTAAAGTTTAACTCTGTAATGACGACAGAGGACACAAAGCTCGACTGTCGAGTGGTCCAGATTAATAGAACCTCTCACCTGAATCTCGGCAAAGCCTCGATTGGGATATATGTTACATCACACCACCCTCGACTGAGATCAACCAGTATCGGTCACAAACAAGTGATAGATTTTATTTCTCGTACCATTTAAGTGTTTATAACTGCGATACATACAAAACAAAACACGTACCCTCATGGGGCCTCTTGCATTCCTTTGGGCACCTAATGTATTGTACAAATCCGCCCTTTGAAAATAATCCCATCGACAATCCTTCAAAATTTTAAAATATCAACGATTTGTATTATTTGTATTCAATGCAAATGTAAAAAAAAACTCCGACAATGAAATATTTTAAATAAAAAGTAAAATAAAACACATATGTGAAAAATAATTAAAGAAACGCTTTGTTTTGATGACGTCAAGCGCAATGATCGGATACGTCATCCTGATTGTTCAATTGTCGCGTGAGGCAGTACCAGACAACTGGACAAGACAGAAAAATCTAGCACTGGTGTGCGCGTGAGATTTTTCTGTCCGAGGTACGAGAAATAGATAGCTAGTGACCGTAAAGATGTCGAGGGATTGATTGCAGCTATTGTCGACATATAGCTAAAGAGAGGTCAAAAAGAGCTATTAATTCGACACTAATATGTCAGCTTAATGTAAAGCTTTTGACAAGCTTGTACTGTATAGAGTGTTCGTGAAATTGTGCCTAAATTATCTGATGTCGTATTCGTTGCCGGCGCCAACTTGTGTGTACCGCTTTATCTTTGAGTGTAAAAGGTTTCACAATATAGGTCAAGCCAACAAGACATTTATTATATTTACGAAATTACGAATTCTTTGTTGTTTTTTGTGACAGAAAGCATGATAAACTATTGGTTGTAAAAATAATGAAACATTTGTGGTCCTGCAAACCCTCTGAATGTCATTTTATAGGATTAACTCGATGTTATTCAATTTACTTTATGGCGGTAAGTTCCAGATGGTGGAAGGAACTAGAGTAACCGGGAAATATTGCTTTTGACAATCATTTAATAAATAACATTTTGCAGTGGCGTTGCTAGCAAAAATTAATCTGCACGCCGTGCAATTTATGATTAGGAGAATTTGCGATGCGAGTGTTGAAGGCACGAATGATCCAGGGTCGGGGGGGGGGGCACACTCCTCGGAAAAAAATTAAACGTCGATGTCAAATGGTGTAATCTTGTAGCATTTCAGAGAAGAATTGGTGCGATCTGATGACATTTAATAATGATAACAAAATTAAATCGATATTCCAAAATTGCTGTATTTGAATTTGACAGAACAAGGAAAAAACCAAACAAAGTCTGTATATGTCATCTACCATTAATTTAATAATCAATTCATTCAAAAAATGGTATATGACATATACATATTAGTCAGTGGTCCGAATTCCTAATTAATCAGATTCCCTGCTCAAACTTGATGTTGAAGCAGCTTTTGGTGTGATTCATATGGCGGTGACGATGCGACTGGTTTAAAAAGAACTTATTTTGCATTAGAATCACCTGCCTTCTTCATTTTGAGGGCGAAAGAAATCAACACAGGAAGACGCGTGTGATATGAAAACCTTTATTGGAAACGTACATAGCTAAATATATTTCCGGAAAACATGTAGTGCGTATGATGTAAACCTAAAAGTATATTTTAAACGAATTACATTGGATTCGTCCGGTTTGTGTTTCATTTTTTTCCTCTAGAATCTTCTATATTTAGAGACATTATATAAATAATAATAATAAAATAATGATGGAAATTTGATGTGCACGCCTGTGCGTCATGGCGTATAGGGAGCTACGCCACTGTTTTGTTGCAAAGTTTTCTGGTATCGCCTCTGTTTCTTTTAATATTCTTGGTTGCTTGGTGCCATTATGATAAATCCCAGGGTTATTTCCGTTCATTTACTTTCCACGTGGCCTTATACATTAAATATTAACTGACTTTGGGTGTTCAGAAAAACTTCAAAACATTAATACTTCTTTTTAATTCTTTATGAGACTGTTTAATCTGTAAACCTAGGGATGTAAAGTCGCTAAATGTGAAATTCACTTGACTGTATAATATAGCAAAAAATATACTTTTCCAACCGGTCAATTAAACAGCGTGGATGAAACCATATGATCTGAGTGAATATTGTTTTTTTTTCTTTTTCTTTCTTTCATCTTTCTTTCATTTCCACGGATATGCAACAGTATGACTTTAATTTCCAAATTAGACAAGATTAGTATTGAAATTATTATAAACAACGTGCAAATTGTAATTGACAATAAAATGAAAATGGATATAAAAAAAATTACAAATCACTATACCCGTTATGTATCCTATAAATGCTAGTGATCAAATTGTCACATGTCTCGGTAGGATTGTTACGTAAAACTTACAAAATTTAAGAAATACATGCAGATATACAGGTGTAATGCAATGTGATGAATGTAATGGTTACTTAAACTATACATGTACACCATTTTGTCATTTTGCCATTAAACACAGTGTACGTCCAAAGTCGGGAGTTTTATAACAAAAAAGGTCTGCATGTGTTCGTCTTGTTTTGTTGTTTTTATTTCTCATATTTATTTGTTATTACTGTGATTTGTTCTTGGTCACTTTGATGACCAACTGCGTATCCCCTTGCAAATTCTTTATTTCATTTACAAGACTTTGGCAATTGCACAAGGCCCAATAGAATGACCCTGACATTTATATGATAGTTAAAGCTCAATCTTGAGTCGATTGCCCATCAGATAGCCCTATAATAAAGTATTAATGAAAATAGAAAATGCTTGAGATATAATTTGCAATTATTGTTATTTCTCAAATGTCTTTTGACACGCTTTTGGTTTTCTCTTTAAAATGTGTAGTGGACAATTTAACAATTCAAAATTTTAATAAAAGTTTCATTTAAATTATCGTTTTAAGTTTATTTGAAGTATTTGAAGTACACGTTACACGTTTAATAAGAAATTAACAAATTTGATAATGATAAATTTTGTCTCCTAAATCGGAAGTAGGTATTTAGAAGAAGTAAATCATATTATCTAACAAATTAAAGCTAACCTAGATGTACTTGTAGAAGTTTAGCTAAGGCAGTTCAACATACAACGCGCATCACGTGCATCAAACATACAACACACTACATATGCATCAAACATACATCACACTACACGTGCACAAAAATACAACACATTACACGTGCGTCAAACATACAACACACTACATGTGCATCAAACATACAACACATTACACGTGCATCCAACATACAACACACTACACGTACATCAAACATTCTGTACTTACACGTGCACAAACATACAACACATTACACGTGCATCAAACATCAAACACATTACATGTACATCAAACAAACAACACACTACACGTACAATAAACATACAGCACATTACACGTATATCAACATACAACACATTACACATGCATCAAACATCCAACACATTACACGTGCATCAAACATCCAACACATTACACGTACATCAAACATACAACACATTACACGTGCATCAAACATCAAACATATTACACGTACATCAAACATACAACACATTTCAGGTGCATCAAACATCAAACACATTACACGTACATCAAACAAACAACACACTACACGTACAACAAATATACAGCACATTACACGTGTATCAACATACAACACATTACACATGCATCAAACATCCAACACATTACACGTGCATCAAACATTCAACACATTACACGTACATCAAACATACAACACAATACACGTGCATCAAACATCCATCACATTACACGTACATCAAATATACAACACACTACACGTACATCAAACATACAGCACTTACACGTGCATCAAACATACCACACTTAAGAAATAGCATTCTATTTGGGTGTATTCAGTCGGTATTTTGAATGAAAGTCAGGAATAGCATATTTAGCATTCATGAACTGCTTCTTATATTTACAATCATAAAAAATATTGATAGCATGTCCGAAATGTAAAATTATCAATACAATAATTCATTTGACAAACATACGGGATTGATGGAACAGTCTTGTTCCAAATAAGGATAGTTACGTCAGGACTAGACTTGGATGCTGACCAATCAAACAATGCATGACATAACAGGACGACATTCTGTGACGTAATTGGATAGTTAAACATTACGTAATCAGAGGTCATGACTACCCATTGTATTCAAGAGCAATTGAATGCCAGTAAAACAGGTTCATCTAAAGAAGGTCAATTCCAATTGTAAATATATTACACGTACATCAAACATATGTAACACATTACACATGCATCAAATAACAGCACTTACACGTGCACAAACATACAACACATTACACGTGCATCAAACATACAACACATTACTAGTACATCAAACATACAACACATTACTAGTACATCAAACATACAGCACTTACACGTGCACAAACATACAACACATTACACGTACATCAAACATACAACACATTACACGTGTTAACAAACATAATATTAGTCCAAGAGATCATGGCCAAAATCCGGGTGAACGAGGCCAAAAGGTTTGAAGGTTGATTCTTGTAGGAAAATGTCCATAGTTACTGAAAACCTATTTCTTACGCGTCAAATCGTTTCCGATTTTTTATTCAGAAACAGTTTTTGACGAAAAGCCTCTGCAAATGTTAAATTTTGGAAAAAAATAAAATTCCAGATTTTGAAGCATTTTGTGGCAAAAACAACACAAAAATGTTCATTCTATCTTTTATTGTGGACACATGATAGATTAAAATGCAAAACATCCTGGCAGTTTTCCGATTTTGTGTCAAAATTTTAAAATAAGCGATAAAATTGATGCTGTAAACTGCGTTTTTATCATATCTACCGTCTTTCGATTCTTGTAAATCTGTTGTTTATGCATTAAATATGACAAACTATATATTTTTATAAAGCCTTGGTAGTGCTGTAGATAAAAATGTTACAAAACTTCGGAAATATGGAACCTTAATACCGTAGCAAATTATTATGTTTCCCTACCCCAAAAATACGAAAATGTCAAAAATTCATTATTTTGGCCCATGCTTGCCGATAAGTGTTTAAAACAAATCATTATTGTTTGTTACATCTCCCGTCTGTTCCGACATATTTATAAAACAATTATATGTAGAGTGCTTGGTGATTTTATATGAAAATTTGCACTTTTCATGTAACAGTAGTTTGGAAAATGAGTTTTCATTAAATCATTTGTACTCTACTTCTTGTAATTTTGTTATATAGCATTGAATCTCGAGATTTATATATTTCTGTATTGCCATGGTATATTTGAGTCTGACAACATAAAAAACTATCGGAAATACCGAAGTTTATAGACGAAACGGATAAATTTATTTCCCCTACCCCAAAATTGAAAAACATGTGAAAATCCATTTTTATGCAATATATGCCGATTTGTGTTTCTAATGAAGATTTCGAGCAAAAGTACCCGCAACAATGATAAAACAAGCTTCGAGGATTTTAAATATTTGTGAAATGCTTTAGCTTAAGGACAGATAGGACTAACTAATATAATAAAATTGCTTATTTTATTCATTTATATGTAAAATGCTGTAAGAAAAAAGGAGCTTTGCCTCTTGTATTTTTGAGGCATTGAATCTCGACTGTTATCTATTGACGTAATTCCTTGACATATAACAGTCTAATTACACCAAAAACTGTCGGAAATAGCAAAGCTTGTAGATGAGGCGAATAAATTTATTTCCCCTACCCCAAAATTGCAAAAAATGTGAAAACCCTGTTTTAGCCAATATGTAACAATTAGTATTTCTAATGGAAGTTTCAAGCAAATGTGCATGTAAGAATGGAAAAAGAAGCTTGAAGGATAAAAATAATTTACAAAATGCATCATTTCAATGGCAGATTGGTCTAATTATTCATAGAAAAATGCCTACTTCTTTCATTTTCAATTCAATGTGCTATGGCAAAAAAGAATCTTCGCTGTTTGTATTTTTGTTATATAGGCATTGACTTTCAAATATCAGATATTGATTCAATGCGCTTACACTAAAATCATTAAAAACATGAAAATATTCGGAAATGTCAATTTTGGTAGCTGTCATGAATCAATTGATTTCCCCGTCTCCAAAATATGAAAACATAGAAACCCTCTCCAGGCTAAGAAGTCATAGCTTACCTTTTTGCATTAGAAGAAGAAATATAAAAAATGTCATATGAATTCACAAAAGGGTATACTAGTATTTGAGGCATGTATGCAAATAATAGTACAAATGTAAGTGAACGGATATGTTTTCAGATTGGTAAAAAAGCAATGTCATGAACCATATGCATGCGTTTAAATTCTACTCTGTATTCATAGAATGACAAGAAGAACACTAGCAATTCGGTAAATTACTATATTGAAAAGTTACAGTATGAATGCCGCATTTAAGTTAAGAAACATACTAGATCACAACTAAAATATAGAATACAGGGTCAAGTATGGAAAGTGAGGGTGAAAGGCACTGAATTTTATGTTGAACCACATTTGAATAAAACACATCGTAATTAAAACAACGACTGGACCCTCTGGCAAAAGACTAAAAGTCAACTGATAGAAATCCAAAATATTTGCAAATAAGACAATGCGCAAAAATAATTGTGTAAGTGTTACGCACTCTAAACATTTAAAATAATCAACACTTTGTCATTTGGAAGGCAGTGTCAGTCAGTCTTTGGACAAATCCTTAAAATCATCTTCAAAATTACAAACCATTTACTTGGACATGCATATAAATCTACATCCTTCCTCTTAAAATGATTAAAGACACATTAAGGTGACAGGTCTGTTTGTCGAACAGTACCTGATGGGATGGCAGAAGTGGTTACTATGATCAGCTCTTCTTTGGTTTCTGTTAATCTCTAACAATAAATTGGTTTGTTCAATTTCCTTCCAAACGGTCTGAATTGAAATGACTTTTCTTGTTACTACTTTCACTCTCAATTTTGATTTCACATGTGGTGACAGGAGGCGGTTACCCTTCCCGAGCACCCGGATTTTTCCCCTGCCAATGTTTACGTGTTTAACTTTGCCAGTTTTTTAACTTCGTTTTTGTTATTGTGATATAATAATTATGTTTGTGTTTATGTTTACTGATTTACACAGCGCATTTAATCAGTTCTCTATTGCCTCAATTCAAAAATGTTTTTATATAACATTGATCTCTTTCTATTTGTCAGTTGAACACTTTACTCATATCATCATACCCATTGTTCCATCGATCTTTGCAACTCCGGTAATGTTAGCAATTCACTTTTTCAATCCGTCCTTTGCTGTCCATATCTACTTATTTTAGCTAAAACATAAGTATCTACGGGGTTTATATTCTCAATCGAAAGCATTTCTTATATCCGTGATTCTCCTTTTTCTGGTTTTCTATGACCTCGGCTATATTATGTAGTAGTGTTTACCTATTATTCGTGATTATATGGCAAAAGAAGTTTACTAAACCATATTTGTTATTACTAAAACCCCGTTTATCAAAGATTGCAGCCACATTTTACATAACTTTGCAACTTTTTTCTGGTGCCATCATTTTATTAAGAATTGACCTAATGTACAATTTCAGTCTCTGCTCAAAAACTTGTATTCTTAAAAGAACGTGGCACTGGGCACCTGGTAACAGGCTTAAGGTTGAAAGGTGTCCAATACCACTTTGTTTTATCATTATAATATGGCCAGGCAATTTGTGATGTGATAGCTATTATAATTCCTTTAAAAGATACAAAGATGGAGTTATTGGACATAGAAATTTTGTCAGTTTGAAGTGAAATTGAAAATTTTACGGAGTGTGCAGACTTTTTAAAATAAGATTTAATGGAGACCGACAATGTACATTAGGTCACTTCAAAATTAAATGATTCCACAAGAATAAATTGCAAAGTTTTGTAAAATGTGGCTACAATCTTTGATAGACGGGTTTTGGTAATAATGAATATGGTTTAGAAAGCTCATGGATCTGATTGAACTTTATCGAATGGAGATATGTCTTATAAAACCAATAGCTTTATATAAAACCATAACCAGAAATGCCTTACACTAAGTTTTACCATATTTTAATATTATTTTCACTAGAGATGACATTATTTGCAATTATTATTTATAGTATTAGGTTGTTCGAAAAGATATGTGTTCTTAATTTTTCACACGTGGCGGGTGTAATTGCTAAACAGGAGGTGCTTAAGGAGCACCCCGCCAAATTTGCTATTTTGGAAGATTTTACTTTGTGGGGATTGTGATCTTGACAAGGATTGGTATGTTTGTTTTGATTTCAAGTTTAAATATGAATATTTCATAATTTCTTTCCTTAATTTAAAAAAAATCATTTTGCTATGACTTTGAATCATTAAAACATAATTGTTGCATGGACACTTGCTTAAAACCTTCACCAAAAGCATACATGGCCTAAAAAGTTTTTTTCACATTTTGGGGTAGGGGAAATAAATTTATTGGCCTTATTTACAAGCTTTGCTATTTGACAGTTTTGGTGTTATTAGACTTATATGTCAAGGAATTACGTCAATAGATAACAGTCGAGATTCAATGCCTAAATAACAAAATACAAGAGGCAAAGCTTTTTTCTTACAGCATTTTACATATAAATGAATAAAATAAGCAATTTTATTATATTAGTTAGTCCTATCTGTCCTTAAGCTAAAGCATTTCACAAATATTTAAAATCCTCGAAGCTTGTTTTATCATTGTTGTGGGTACTTTTGCTCGAAATCTTCATTAGAAACACAAATCGGCATATATTGCATAAAAATGGATTTTCACATGTTTTTCAATTTTGGGGTAGGGGAAATAAATTTATCCGTTTCGTCTATAAACTTCGGTATTTCCGATAGTTTTTTATGTTGTCAGACTCAAATATACCATGGCAATACAGAAATATAAAATCTCGAGATTCAATGCCTATATAACAAAATTACAAGAAGTAGAGTACAAATGATTTAATGAAAACTCATTTTCCAAACTACTGTTACATGAAAAGTGCAAATTTTCATATAAAATCACCAAGCACTCTACATATAATTGTTTTATAAATATGTCGGAACAGACGGGAGATGTAACAAACAATAATGATTTGTTTTAAACACTTATCGGCAAGCATGGGCCAAAATAATGAATTTTTGACATTTTCGTATTTTTGGGGTAGGGGAAACATAATAATTTGCTACGGTATTAAGGTTCCATATTTCCGAAGTTTTGTAACATTTTTATCTACAGCACTACCAAGGCTTTATAAAAATATATAGTTTGTCATATTTAATGCATAAACAACAGATTTACAAGAATCGAAAGACGGTAGATATGATAAAAACGCCAGTTTACAGCATCAATTTTATCGCTTATTTTAAAATTTTGACACAAAATCGGAAAACTGTCAGGATGTTTGCATTTTAATCTATCATGTGTCCACAATGAAAGATAGAATGAACATTTTTGTGTTGTTTTTGCCACAAAATGCTTCAAAATCTGGAATTTTAATTTTTTACCAAAATTTAACATTTGCAGAGGCTTTTCGTCAAAAACTGTTTCTGATTGAAAAATCGGAAACAATTTGACGCGTAAGAAATTGGTTTTCAGTAACTAGGGACATTTTCCTACAAGAATCAACCTTCAAACCTTTTGGCCTCGTTCACCCGGATTTTAGCCATGATCTCTTGGACTATATATGCACAGTGTGCGCTTCCAACAAATTTAAAGGTAGTCTGCAGAGAACATAATGAAAGAAATATGAAACGTTTTGTAGGGGATGTATTTAAAAACAAGAAATCGTAGGTTCCTGATGGATAAGATTGCAATAATTATCAAACCCCTTGAATGATTTAGGTTAACATACTGTTTACCAAATCCTGGTGTCTGCAAGGTGCTTGGTGGACCTGACGTCATCATATTTATTTTTCTGATCGTGATCAATATATTTGCCAGCCATATTTCATCATAATCATTTTTTTAAATAAATGATGAGGTTTTAATTTATTTTTGTCAATTTCGTGGAATAAGTATCAAAGAGCCAAAATAAGTTCAATCAATTAATATAAATTGTAGCAGGAAAACGTGTTCCTGACTATAGTCACGTTGCCAATTTCATACATTCATTACATTTTTAAAAAAATGATATATGACGTCAAGAACAATATAAAACAATAATTTGGATACATAAAGACGACTTGAGCTTGGAACGGTACTAAATATAACTAAAAGTCATTATAAGAAGGATGGTTCTAGTATATGTGTTGTACCACCTTACAAACAACTGCAACAAGTGGCCCAAAAAATCCTAAGATTTTGAATGGCTTAAACAGACCGTTTTCCTTTCACTGCCTTGGAGATCGAATCTCTGAATATACATGCCGTTCCCTATAAAGAACCCTTGATGCATATGAAGGTGTTCGTTACTGTCAATTTTAAAGTTTTACTTTGTTTTATTATTGTGGTTTGGACTTGGATTGGCATGTTTGTTTTTACTTTGCTTTAGACTCGTCGTTTGGACTTGGATTGGCATGTTTGTTTTTACTTTGCTTTAGACCCATGGTTTGGACTTGGATTGGCATGTTTGTTTTTACTTTGCTTTAGACCCGTGGTTTGGACTTGGATTGGTATGTTTGTTTTTACTTTGCTTTAAACTCGTGGTTTGGACTTGGATTGGTATGTTTGACTTTGCTTAAGACCCGTGGTTTGGACTTGGATTGGTATGTTTGTTTTTACTTTGCTTTAGACTCGCGGTTTGGACTTGGATTGGTATGTTTGACTTTGCTTTAGACCCGTGGTTTGGTCTTGGATTGGTATGTTTGACTTTGCTTTAGACCCGTGGTTTGGACTTGGATTGGTATGTTTGTTTTTACTTTGCTTTAGAATCGTGGTTTGGACTTTGATTGGTATGTTTGACTTTGCTTAAGACTCGTGGTTTGGACTTGGATTGGCATGTTTGACTTTGCTTTAGACCCATGGTTTGGACTTGGATTGGTATGTTTGACTTTGCTTTAGACCCGTAGTTTGGACTTGGATTGGTATGTTTGACTTTCTATTAGACCCGTGGTTTGGACTGGGATTGGCATGTTTGACTTTGCTTTAGACCCGTGGTTTGGACTTGGATTGGTATGTTTGACTTTGCTTTAGACTCGTGGTTTGGACTTTGATTGGTATGTTTGTTTGTACTTTGCTTTAAGATTTTGTTTGGACTTAGATTGGCATGTTTGTTTTACTAAGCCTTAGGGTTGTGGTTTAAATATAGATTGGTATGTTTGTTTTCACTTTGCTGCTTTAGGCTTGTGATTTTGACTTTGATTGATATGTTTGTTTTTACCTAGCTTTGGAATTGTGGTTTGGACTTGGATTGGTATGTTTGACTTTGCTTTAGACCCGTGGTTTGGACTTGGATTGGTATGTTTGACTTTGCTTTAGACTTGTGGTTTGGACTTGGATTGGTATGTTTGAGATTGCGTCAGACTCGTGGTTTGGAATTGGATTGGTAAGTTTGACTTTGCTTTAGACCCGTGGTTTGGACTTGGATTGGTATGTTTGACTTTGCTTTAGACCCGTGCTTTGGACTTGGATTGGTATTTTTGACTTTATTTTAGACCCGTGGTTTGGACTTGGATTGGTATGTTTGACTTTGCTTTAGACTCGTGGTTTGGACTTGGATTGGTATGTTTGACTTTGCTTTAGACCCGTGGTTTGGACTTGGATTGGTATGTTTGACTTTGCTTTAGACCCGTGCTTTGGACTTGGATTGGTATTTTTAACTTTTTTTTAGACCCGTGGTATGGACTTGGATTGGTATGTTTGACTTTGCTTTAAACTCGTGGTTTGGTCTTGGATTGGTATGTTTGTTTTCACTTTGCTTTAGACTCGTGGTTTGGACTTGGATTAGTATGTTTGACTTTGCTTTAGACCCGTGGTTTGGACTTGGATTGGCATGTTTGACTTTGTTTTAGACCCGTGGTTTGGACTTGGATTGGTATGTTTGACTTTGCTTTAGACCCGTGGTTTGGAATTGGATTGGTATTTTTTACTTTATTTTAGACCCGTGGTTTGGACTTGGATTGGTATGTTTGACTTTGCTTTAGACTCGTGGTTTGGACTTGGATTGGTATGTTTGACTTTGCTTTAGACCCGTGGTTTGGACTTGGATTGGTATGTTTGTTTTTACTTTGCTTTACACCCTTGGTTTGGACTTGGATTGGTATGTTTGACTTTGCTTTAGACCCGTGGTTTGGACTTGGATTGGTATGTTTTTACTTTGCTTTAGACCCGTGGTTTGGACTTGGATTGGTATGTTTGACTTTCGATTAGACCCGTGGTTTGGACTTGGATTGGCATGTTTGACTTTGCTTTAGACCCGTGGTTTGGACTTGGATTGGTATGTTTGACATTGCTTTAGACTCGTGATTTGGACTTGGATTGGTATGTTTGTTTGTACTTTGCTTTAAGATTTTGTTTGGACTTAGATTGGCATGTTTGTTTTACTAAGCCTTAGGATTGTGGATTAAATATAGATTGGTATGTTTGTTTTCACTTTGCTGCTTTAGGCTTGTTATTTAGACTTTGATTGATATGTTTGTTTTTACCTAGCTTTGGAATTGTGGTTTGGACTTGGATTGGTATACATGTTTGTTTTTACTTTTCTTTAGGCTTGTGGTTTGGACTTGTACTGGTATGTTTGTTTTTACTTTGCTTTTGGATTGTGGTTTGGACATGGATTGGTGTGTTTCTTTTTACTTTTCCTTAGGCTTGTGGTTTGGACTTGGATTGGTATACTTGTTTTAACTTTGCTTTAGACTTGTGGTTTGGACATGGATTGGTACGTTTGTTTCTTATTGAACGATATTTTACTACATTTTATATGACAAATTTTGAGGCAGAATAAAATCACTCTGCAATAGCTAACGGAATCGAGTAACAGCAAATGAGCAACATTATTTAAATAAGCATTATTTCATTACCACAGGCTGTAATATTTTATAGGAAAATATTTTTTAAACTTAATCTGAAAATAAAACAAAAATATTGCAGGTACATTGTATTCGTCGAAACGGAAATTTTATATTTCCAGGAAAATAAAATTTAAAGGGCACGTTCCTATGTCCAATATGGTCATGTGAAAATTTCCTTGTGTGATGATGATTATCCATTCTTTATTTATTTTTGGAAGTTTTAATCATCTACTCTGATGTTCGTGTTTGTTGAACTGATTATATGTTCTCTGAGTGTGTCGATAAACATGTAAATAGTGTACTGAAGTTTACAATGATCAGATATAAGTTATGTTACAACTCCATATGAAGTCAAACGCCTAAGCGAAAGACTTGAATATTTTCAAACATTCTGCAGATTAATGTATTTATCTTTAATGTAAGTAGAAATTATACATACTTTTTCAGTTTTGATCTTGCATGGTTGTCTATAATAACGTTTATTGTACTCACTTACCAAGTAGAGAAGAAAGACTCGAGAATTGGTATTCAAAAATATTCAAAAATGTTAGTACGTTACATGTAGTTCCTCAACGTAAACATAAAGTATATTAAAAATTATGAGTCAAGTTACCGCATTACCACCAGGGCAGCAAAAGGTGCCAATCTGTAATACAAGTTACCGCATCACCACCAGGGCAGCAAAAGGTGCCTATCTGTAATACAAGTTACCGCATCACCACCAGGGCAGCAAAAGGTGCCAATCTGTAATACAAGTTACCGCATCACCACCAGGGCAGCAAAAGGTGCCAATCTGTAATACAAGTTACCGCATCACCACCAGGGCAGCAAAAGGTGCCAATCTGTAATACAAGTCACCGCATCACTACCAGGGCAGCAAAAGGTGCCAATCTGTAATACAAGTTACCGCATCACCACCAGGGCAGCAAAAGGTGCCAATCTGTAATACAAGTTACCGCATCACCACCAGGGCAGCAAAAGGTGCCAATCTGTAATACAAGTTACCGCATCACCACCAGGGCAGCAAAAGGTGCCAATCTGTAATACAAGTTACCGCATCACCACCAGGTGATATATATATCACATTTTAAGTTATTTTTAAGTTTTTAATATACAACATTTTAAGTTATTTTTAAGATTTTTAATATGCAAATTTACCTCACACAAAGGATAAACTATATCGACATATTTGGAATTTAATATATATATTATATTATATTAAAAATTATGAGTCGAGTTACCGCATCACCACCAGGGCAGCAAAAAGTGCCAATCTGTAATCGAATCTCCTATGTGTTACTTTGATGTGATACTTTAGAATTTTTTTAAATAATACAATTTATTTAAAAGTAGCATTTGACAAATTTTGAATTGCATTATTGCATAAAAAGTCAAATGTAGCACATGACATTACAGGTAGACGTTTACACGTTTTCCTGTAGTATTCGTTTTCCTGTAGTATTTTACTTCTGATTTTGGTTATTTATATACATATGTTTATATTTTTGGTGTTTGATTGTATTAAACTCTGTATGAGACCAAATAAAGTTTTAGGACTATATGTGACATCACTCATTATTTTGCTGACGCCTATACTGACCCGTGACGTCATTGATTGGCTGTTCCAACGTTTGGAATTGTATGCAGTACACGACAGTGTTTTAATTTATTTCAGGATTCAAATACAAAAAAAAAAAAAGATTTTTAAAAATTGCTAATCATAATGGGCTAGAGCGCGTTATTCAGTTTGCTTTGCAAGGCAATGGGAGTTATAACACTTTAAACGCCATTTCTAGACAGTTCAATGGTTTAATTATATTATTGACTAACAAGGGTTTATATATATTTCAATTCATCATCTTTATATATTGGTCATTGTATGTTTATTATCATTGATAAATGATATGCACTTTATGACAGTAGGCGTTGAGTTTTGATATCCTGGACGATTTAATTCATTTTACCGGTAATTTTACATGTACGCCTACTTTCATTATAAATTCGATAAATTTGTAGAAAATAAATTTGTGAAATTAAACTTTTCTCTCAGTGTAATAAATCATCAAAATATATTCACACGTCTCCCGATATTTTCACACACACAAAGAGAGAGAGAGAGATAGAGAGAGAGAGAGTTGGTATTCCATACATTGAAAAAGCGTGTTATTATAAGAAAATTATAATTTAAAAAATGTGGAAAATTTTCAGTTTTATTTTACGAACAGAATAAAAGTTATATATATATATAATTCCAATGTGAAGTCGTGTGGATTATTTTGTGACAGTCGGTCCATTTTAAAAATAAATGCAATCAATGATGCAATATTTTAATTTTGTATATTTTTTTCCGACTTTACCAACGAATAGCCTTCAAGTTGTCATAAATTTTCGTAGTTTTTGGTGGTTTCGTAGTTGTTGTCGGGCGGTTTCGTAGTAAGACTGACAACAGGCCTTAGATTGGTACGCTGTATAAAATGGGTACGGGAGGATTTTTAATTTTACGAAACACAAAGCTAAATTACCAAAGACGTTTTATAATTATCTGGCTTTTAAATTACAAGGCATTTAGTTACATCTCTTTTTAGCAACCCAACGATTCCTTCAATACATAATTCATAGTCAGATTTAAAACATGTTAATTATTCATGGTTGTACATCTGTAATAACTCACAAACGACAATCATTTTGTTATGTTTTTGTTTTCTCCAAATTATCGTATTTAGTGATATATGACTTCAATATAAATATGATAGTTAAGGCCATTTCAGAAGTAGATACAACTGTCATTTTATTCAGTGTCCGACTAAAGGTGCGAGTTTTACCATCGTTGGCCTTTGTATGTTTTACCTTGTAATTATGAAAGAGGACAAAGCAAGCACTCTCCCGGAGAGCCTTGAAGTCCGAAAGGGGTGCCTTTTCTGTCCAATTCAACACATACAAGACTGACATAAACCATTTAAACATATTCTGTACTTCTTTAACCTTAGCAGCATTCAATTATTTTGGCTGGTGGCCAAACAACCAAGTGTTGGATAGTTTGACATTAATTTGATAAATGAATTGCTTTTTGTCAACAATAAAAAATATAGTAATTATCCAAACATAGTTTGATAAAATTATTATAATTATCCAGTTAGAAATTACAAAACATGACATTATACTTTTAAAAATTCCTGTTCCATGTGTAGAATTGTTTTCAGTTTTTATTGTTCAGTCTTTAATTTTTTTGGTTAATTAGCGCTATTAGCTTATTCAAAAATTTAGTTCATTATATGTTTTTTCTGAACTTACGATAAATTTCATTAAACCTTACACATTCATTTGCTCCATCGGGTTTGTATCTCATTTTAATGTATTAATTCATGAAACATGCGTCTTGAATAAAAAACAAACATTCTTGTTCATGTTCAAATCGCAATCTCAAAGCAAGGTAAAAAAAATTGAAACTGACAGATTAGATAAAACAAACGAATTCCCACCAGCGAAATGAGACCAGGTGATTTGGAAAGGTAAGCACCTCCGGTTCTTTTTAGCTAGCTACGCCCAACATGTATGGATAGTGAGGGTAAATGTTGGTAGTTGTTGCGTTCATGTCCAAATCACGATCTCAAAGCAAAGTAAAAACTTTGAAACTGACAAATTAAGTTAAACATACGAATTACCAACAGGGAACTGAGACCGGGTGCTCTAGAGAGGTAAGCACTTCATTTTAACTAGCTATACCTGTCTCGTGTGGGTAGTGAGGGTAAATTAAATGTGTTATCTGTTGTGCTTACGATAAATACAAGGACAAAACAACATTCCGTCATTTTTATCCGCATATTATACTTATTATGTGTATAGTATGCAATTCTAACCGTATTATTTTCTTAATATGAGATATATGTTTGTAATCAGATATAAAAAAGAATAAATAAATAGATAGATAAAAATAAATTTAAAATAATTTCTTGTTTCACGTATGCATGTAACTTGATGGAAAAAACTAGCCATGACCTAATTTCTTGTTTAAGTTACATGCACATATCCATATAACCTGCAGGCTCGTCGTTCCTGAATCACCCAAGAAGTGTAAATGTTTATTTGATATTCAGATAAATTGTCATGAAACAGGGTATCATATATAAAACACAGAAAAAGGGGAAATTTTTAATTTTGAAACACTTCCTAGCAACGTTAAACATTTTATGATTTAATTTTAAAACCTCGGGTCATTTTTGTTTGATAGTTAATGATATTAATCTAGTCTTGCTTTACATCTTGGCGACAAACTGTAAACTTGAGCCGGACAAAAACCACGCCTTAAGAGCTTAAATTAAGCTTCTTTAGATTTGTTTCCATTCTGTCTTACCGTAATTCATATATTTAGATGTAGTATCATGGTGTTTGAATTACAATTAGTTTCTGATTTAAAATCGATTTATTTTATTTATTTATTTATTTATTTATTTATTTATTTATTTATTTACTTATTTCAGGCCTCACTTCCCTGGTGGAAGTTCACGTGTTTAACCTAACTTGTCAGTTTCAAAGTTTTTACTTTACTTCTGGGTTGTGTGTTTGTTTTTGATCAATTTCTTGGTGCAAAGAATTGGCAATTTTGTGATTGGCACTTCAAAAGGACCCAGCTAAAAGAAAACTGTCTCGCCGCTATGATTATATATACTTGTATGTTTCTATTCTTCAATTCAAACTTTTTAATATAAAAATATTTATGTCCAGATTTTAATTATACTTTTACAATTATTTTATGAAAAAATTAATTGATAGAAACAAATAAAATACTCTTTACTATTTCGGGAGGTGATGGTTGTCGGGTGGTTCAAAGCGCAGTTTTAGGTACCATGACGCATCTCAATGGCTACATATTAAATCCTAATCTGGAAATATCTTGTAGTGTGAAATACTAGGTTGGTTTACAGTAACTAGGGACATTTTCCTACAAGAATCAATTTTCAAACCTTTTGGCCTCGTTCACCCGGATTTTAGTGCATGATCTCTTGGACTACTAGTTTTCAAATATTTTACTTAAAGTTGTTACTTCAAATTATATACCATTATTTTCATATCCTCTTACTCATCTTGCTCTTACTGTTCAAAATGTCAGGTCCAAATGGACCAAAAAAGAGACTCGGGAATCTAGCGACGTCATTTGATAAAAAGACAGAAATAGGCATTCTTATGGTTGTTTTTGTTTTAAATATTTATGTTGGAAAATAAGAAAATTAAGAAGTGACACGTAACAAGAGCCTAGGAAGTTAAACCGAAGCATGATTTTATAGATAAAAATATTCTAATGTTCAAATAATTAAACCATTAAGTCTTTTCTGAACGTTTTTTTGACACACTGAAAACGTAAATACTACTATTTTTTCATATGTGTTTTTTTTCAAAAATAAAACCAGAGGAAGTGTTGTTGAATTAAAAAGGAAGGTTACTCTACAGGGTCAGAAATTATCTCAAAACGATCTGTTCACTATGCGCTTATACTATATATGTTTAAATACGTCACACAATAACCTCTTTGTAAACATTTCATACCTCTGTTGACAAGCGTGTTATATACATTGTACATAAATTATATACCCGATTTAAGATTTGAATAGGGGTTTTCCAATTTTATATATCCCTATATACTTTTTCGTCACCCTGGGTTTACCAGTTATTTTTTTATCTTGTACAAAAACCGAAAATATAACCCAATCAAATAGAAATTAAAACTTATAAAACGCTACTATATTCCACTTAAGACGCTTTCATTTGTAATATCCAGTATTTTTGTGCAAAAACATGCATTTCCTATCGTACAAATATGGGTCAGTCAGTCGTATCTGTAGAAATTAAACCTGTGTGTACTTTTAATTTGTATAAGTCAGGTACATATGTTAATACAAGTGCACATGGGAAGACTTGCAGCTTCTTGCGTTTAGGGATAGCAACCAGTCCCTTGCTTTGTTGCTTTGAATATTGTTCAAATGTCAGTAAAATAAAGGCATTGCAACATGATGTATTTTCTGCAGCCATCGTATTTGTATCAAAATATTTAGAGACTTTAAGTCCCAATGGTCAGAGTGTAATAATAATGTATTGTTGAAGACTTACTTACTTACTTACTTACTTACTTACTTACTTACTTACTTACTTACTTACTTACTTACTTACTTACTTACTTACTTACTTATAATAAAGATAATATCTGTGCTTGAAATTACTCAACTGGTATACCATCATTGGCTTTGTATAAAGTTTCAAACCTATAAGAATCGCGAAACAATATCAAATGCTCCTGTATCAATTAGAAAAAGGCTCATCGGGTTCTGTATGTAAAATGTACATGTATATACATTATGACAAATTAATAGCACTTGTTTAATTGACTCACATGATCAGGATGCACTGTACTTGTTGCAAGTCCGGGGTTTTATTTTGTTTGTTTGTTTATTTTATTTATTTATTTTTTTTTTGGGAGGGGGCTTACAAATGTACTTTATGCATTTCATCTCTAGATTCATTGCACTTTTAAAATTCTTCTTCAGTTAATTTTGTCAAACCCCCGATACAAGTGTCACGACACTGTTTGATGTTGTCAGACAACCATTGTGAGCCACAAGGATAGTTGCGCACTTGCCCCTAGAACAAAAGCTAGCTAGGTTTCGTAAATTCGAGTAGCGGAGTTCAGTACCTTCTTAGTCGTCAGTATATTATAAATCACCTTGGTCTCCAGTATGCCCAATGCCTTCCAATGTCGTTAATTGCACACCATTGTTTGTATATTCATTTATCTAACTTGTGCCATCTGCTTGTATTTCCTTTGTTGTAGCATGTGTTTTTACATTTGGTATGCGAGGTCCATCATCCTAGATGCAAACAAGAACAATGAGCTGTAAAAGGAGACTATCATGTGGCAAATATTTTGTTTTGATTTTAATTATAAAATACATTAAAAAAATGTATATTGTCTATTGTCATATACAATTCTGTGAATGTATTTTATGATTAAATTCCAAAAATGGTATATGGCAAACATATTAAAAATGGTATATGGCAAACATAATAAAAATGGTATATGGCAAACATATTTAAAATGGTATATGGCCAACATAATAAAAATGGTATATGGCAAACATAGTAAAAATGGTATATGGCAAACATATTAAAAATGGTATATGGCAAACATATTAAAAATGGTATATGGCACACATAGTAAAAATGGTATATGGCAAACATAATAAAATTGGTATATGGCAAATATATTAAAATTGGTATATGGCAAACATATTAAAAATGGTATATGGCAAACATATTAAAAATGGTATATGGCAAACATATTTAAAATGGTATATGGCAAACATAATAAAAATGGTATATGGCAAACATAGTAAAAATGGTATATGGCAAACATATTAAAAATGGTATATGGCACACATAGTAAAAATGGTATATGGCAAACATATTAAAATTGGTATATGGCAAATATATTAAAATTGGTATATGGCAAAAATATTAAAATTTGATTTCAAGAATAAGACATAAGAATGCCTTAAACTAACAAAGACAACCAGACAACTACCAACTTTTGTGGAAAATGCTTCTAATTCGATGGCATAGAGTTATATCAACGGGTTTGATTGAGAACATTAGCTCTCACATCTATCTAAAAACATAAATGTTTAGCTTGTAGAAACTAAAAATCAGAAATCAGTTTATTGTCACGGAAAAAAATGATGGAAATGCCAAAGAACAAAAGACTAAATAAAATGCAAAGAAAGATACAGTTACTAAGACTACTTGAGACGTGACAGTGAAAGACACAGAAAGGAGAAACTACTTCAGCAGTTTGTGTTCTAAACAGAAAATTAGCGGTCTATGTTCTAAACAGAAATAAAATGAATCACAGTCAAATCTGTCTATAAAGACCATCCAAAGGAAACAGTAAAAATGACCTTTATAGGCAGGTAAACGTTATATATAGGTTCAAATAATATGAATAAGAAACAATTGTGATGCAATGTTATAAGCAGGTGGTCCTTATATACAGGCGGCTTTTAAAGCAGGTTAGACTGTTATTAGTAAACACAACTTTTCTTTGAGACTGAATTAACAAGAATGCAAGTGTACTGTTGAGAGGCGTTGTGTTTTAGTCATGATGGCCACGCTTTAGAAATTGTACGTTTGTACGATTTACACGATAAGAAAAATGAGAGTTAATCATTAGAAGTTAGTTGTTTTTTTTAACAATAATGTCATGTTTATGTTATCTTGAAATAATGTCTAGCATGCAAAACGTACTCGATACAAAGACAAAAACATTAATAAAATGTTACATATTTGTTTCTTTTTATGTTGATATTCTTTAAGTTGTTTTCCTTGGTCTGTAATTATGACAATCTACAGATACTGGTATTTTAAAATGTTTTAATCTTTTCCTGTTATTGTACCCGAACAAACAGTGCTAGTATGTTTAGCACTTCGGGTTAATATCCATATTTAAGATAAATCTACTTTTCCATTATCCAAAAGTCCTGTTCGATTTGTCATAATGTCAATATCATATCCTTACTTACTAATTAAGAGGATTCCTTGGATAGTTATATGTTTTTCAGTTAGTCACAAAACGACTATTTTGTACTACTTAATCGTAGACTAGTGGTGTGAACAATTTCTGTACCAGTACCACTAACTGATAAATCAACTTATTACTTTGTCCATTTTTTAAAGTTTTTACACCAATAACGTTAACGTTAACATATACCCAAAATACTGTCTGTAGAAATCCTCGGATGATTACGATGTACAATGTACATATATATATCTAAGAGGAAATAGGGGATAAGCGGGTATCATCGCGGCAAAGTTGGTATTATGGCCACATAATATTTTCTTAATATCAAAACAATGTTTTTATTTTTATTTATTTATTTATTATTATTTTTTTTTGTAAATAAGGAACATTGCTTTTATTATAACAAGCAACACTGTGCTCTGTCCAGCTTCAAATCGCCTGTATTCACGTTATTTTGGCTTTTTTGGATCAGTAGAAGAATCGTCCAAGCCTATTTTAGAATCCCAAAATACCATGTGTATTGAAGTTACATGTACCTATACGATAACACTTCTTGGGTTACAAACTTATATGTAGCAAAGGGTTGAAGAAGTTTAAATGCCCCGCAAAAAGAAACTAGAAAAGCAATGGGAATTTACAAGGCATTTTAAATGCCTTCTAGATCTGTCAGAATTTAACCAAGATGCCCACTGTTTTTATTATATGTTGAAATGTAGAAATATAATGTAATTCTATATAAATTGGAGTGGAGAATAAAATAATTGAGTTTAACGTAACAGTCAAGATTTGGAATTTGTAAATTAGAAAAAAAATTACCAATACTACTACAACCACTATCATATTACTACTACTACTACTGTCCCAGCACACCTGACTGACGGAATTACTAGTATCCCATCAATACAGTTATTAATGTGTACAATGTAAACCCATTATAAAATATTACCTTCCAAAATTCCAGTTAGTCACGTGATAATTTAGGTTTTTACTAGCATGTGTCTATATTTTTATACAATAATAAATACATATTTAATAGTTATTGAACCGATTTTGTATTTGTATACCGTATTTACATAACAGTCTCCGCCCATCTCATTTAAAATGTCACTTATTAAGTATTTTTGTTGGGAAATCCCCATCAGAGTGGAGTTTTTCCAGTGATCTCATAGTATAAAGCCCACGATGTTATAAAAATTTTAGTGTTATCAGAGCTTTATACTTGTACATGTCATCATCTTTCTGCAGTCGTGATAAAACACGAGGCATATCCAGGTATGTTACAGAGAGAGAGAGAGAGAGAGAGAGAGAGAGAGAGAGAGAGAGAGAGAGAGAGAGAGAGAGAGAGAGGGACTTTTTACATTTACATAATGTAAAGGTATATGCATTAAGTTGATAAATGTAGGTTCATTTTAAAATTAACCATTTTTTTCAATTTTCAAATTTAACTTATTTATTTATTTGTTTGTTTATTTATTTATTTTTTATTTTTATAATACACATAAAGTGTACCTGATATTTTAAGTGTAAAATATAAGTGTTATTTATAAAGTAGTCTATCTTAATCCATGCATAAAGAATAACAACTACATAAGACTTGGGAAAGCCCAAGCTATTAAAAATAGATACACGTATATGTTTACATGCATTTAAAACTTTTCTACCCACATGTGTATGTGGTATGCTATAAAAAGTTGCGTTTTTCTCGAGATTTTTATCTTTTAAAAGTAGTTTATTTCATATCTTTAAAGAATAGTTTTTGTTAAAATATGTTTATTTATTTGTTATCTGTTTATTTTAAAATTAATGATTTTTCCCCTTTGAATAGACGGCAAGGGTTGTAATTTTAACTATTTTCATTTGTTATATAGGTAAAAATGGCTGATTCAATAGAGCTTGATTCCTTGATCCAGTTTGGGGTAAGATATCTTTAAAATCTGGTTGCATGTTTTATGTAATAGGATCGAGGCGTCTTATTTAATTCTTTGAAATCGCTTGCTTTTAATGCAGTTTGTCGTATTGAGACTTCATAGTGACTGACTAGATGTACATTTCCAGTCAAACCGGAGATGTAAGCTGTTTCGTTTCCATTATTATTTGTATCCATCAATCAAACATCTTCAGACTTATGACCATTTTTATTACTTACCGGTAATCAATAGATAATTTTTTTTATTTAGTAGATTTAAGGTTTAAGTTAATGATTCAAGCGCGATTCATTGCAGTAAAAAAAATCAAATAATGATAATTTTATTATGCTATTTAAATAATAATAATAATAATGATGTGAAAAGTAAAACTTAATTTTAGACTTTACCTTATGAATTTTTTTTTATTTTTCAGAACGTGGTCAGTAACTGCTTACAGTATCCTGATTTTACGTGCGGTGCATCAGAGGCGGATTTTATAGGTAGGTCTAACAGAGAGAGAGAGAGAGAGAGAGAGAGAGAGAGAGAGAGAGTTTTCAACAAACGTTTTCACATTCTGCTGTTTGAAACAAATTCACTTCAAATTTCTTAATTTCTCGTGATTGCACATTTACAATAAAGAGAAACATATAAAATATTACGATTACATTTATTAATTTATTCTATTCCGTAAGCATTCACTTATGGGGTGCATAAATAATTTTAGGAATACAATGCATTATAATAATTTTCTTAATCCCATTTTTAAAAGAAGTTTTAGAAAAAAATAAGAAAAGACAATTTCTGATTACGCCAATTCTATACTTGGTTTCAATCCTATTCACAATTAACAAAAGATGCCTGTTTTTTATATTACAGATATTTCCACCAGTAGTAATCTATCTGATTTATCAGATTTTAGTGAGAGTGAAGCTAGTTTTTACACTGATCTAAGTCCGATAAAGCCAGAGCTGTGTAAGTATATCCTTTAACAGTTAAAGAACAAAACTTAGACTGGCAAAACTTAATGTGAGCATTGCAGGAAATTAGCAAAATTTCGGAGATAAATAACGTGCAACTGAAAACATAAAAAACGCACAAGACACAAAATATTTGTCTTGTGTGTTTGATGAATATCTGCAAAAGTTTATCAAATATATGTTTTTTTCACATTCAATTACATTGCAATTTTGGTCTGAGTACTACTATCATGTGCTGATTTTGAATTTCTTTTAAAATAATGCATTCAAAATCAGTTGCCATGTGCTGATTTTGAGTGCATTATTTTAATAGAAATTCGAAATCAGCATATGGCACTACTGCTGAGGAATTTTATTCCGAAACGGACGTCTAGTGTTGCAAAATTAAAACAAATTTGGTAATAATTACATTAATAAAATTAAAAAAATTATAACAAAAATAAATAAATAAATAAATAAATAAATAAATAAATAAATAATAAACTTGTTTTCACTTTTTTCCACAGACAAGCTGACAGATTACAACAACAGCTATAGCATACCAAAACCATACCAGTACAATGAAGAATTCAACGATGCTGCCAGTGGTAAGTATACGTATTCACAAACCAACAACAATATCCTTTTGCTTAAAATGACATGGCGCCGTATACAGGCATAATTGAATTTCTATCTAAAAGCCTTTATAAATTTTTTAAGCGATGTAAACCACAACCATGCGAATAAATGCTACCAAGTTTTTTTTCTTCTTATTTTTTTCAAAATAAGACCGTGATATTCGCATGTAATACTGTTTGCCATTTTTATCAAGTAGATGTGTGGGTTTGATGCAATTCAATGGTGTAACTCCTGTAAGTTGTTTCGTATATTCTGTTATTTGATTGTCGATTTCATTTGATGAGAAATCCCTTTATGTTATCTATTGGCGGTTCTATCGATTGACAAGTACATGTTGTCTTTTTTTATTATTTTAGTTGTGCTAGATCCTTCTGATATAGCATTGGCATGTCAGTCCAACTTCCAACCAGATGATTTAGCAGAATACGTTAGTGATATCAGTTACGAAGAAACCTATGTCAAAGATGAACCCAACACCAGCGACGTGGACGAGTCCCGGTTACCAAGTTTCTCTATGCTTGTAAGCTCGGTTATACAATCAAAGAACCACGGGATACAACATACTTACATCAGCGATGACCTGTCTGAGGAAGACGAAGATAATGTGGTGTGCAAGAAAGGGAAAAGAGGTAAATAAAATAAAATAAAATATAAAATAAAATAAAATAAAATAAAATAAAATAAAATAAAATAAAATAAACAAACAAACAAACAAATAAATAAAAACATGTAAATAAATAGATATAGAATAGGGTTGTTTTAATCTGTGAATGACTCCTAATATTAAAGTCTTAACGAATATTTCTAACAATTTTAGAACGGAAAATTTCAAATCTACTCTCTGAATAAATGCGATGAGGATATACATGCATTTGCTACATAGTTTTAACAGTATTGTATACATTGTTTACAGGTGCAAAAAACATATTACTTTGGAAATTTTTGTTGGAACAACTACTAAAAGGAGCAGGGTTGATCAGATGGATAGACCAAAGATGTGGAACATTTAGATTTGTTGACACTATCGAGATCAGTAGACTCTGGGGTGAAAAGAAAAGAAAAAGCGATATGAACTTTGAAAAACTGAGCAGAGCAATCAGGTTGGTACTGTCTTACTTACCATTATGTTTATAATAACGATAATAATAATAATAATAATAATAATAATAATAATACAACGGCATAAGTTTAAAGCTAATTAATATAAATAAACGCCAGGTCTTTCGACACCCTTACGTCATTTGGTTTATGTTTAGTGCTCATCAAAATTTACTTCTTTAACATAACAATTGCAAAGGTTTTTTAACATGCACCTTCCATCTTTTTTATTTCAATTGATGCATATTCTTTCGGTATGATATCTAACTCTTAGTATTTAAACGATGTTATCAAAAAATGTTCATAAAAGTACACTTAATTAATTAATTAATTTATTTATTTATTTATTTATTTATTTATTTATTTATTTATT
The DNA here is from genome assembly GCA_021292105.1 of Anadara kagoshimensis. NCBI lineage: Eukaryota > Metazoa > Mollusca > Bivalvia > Arcoida > Arcidae > Anadara > Anadara kagoshimensis. Next base: position 47,367,224 of record CM037864.1, read on the forward strand.
TATTTGTTTATTTTAGACACTACTACAGATCGGGTTTTATGAGCAGATGTGAGGGAACACGTCTTGTTTATAAAATAAACTGGAGAATGGTCCCAAAGGAGTGGAGGCAAAAGTTTTTCACACGTTAGGTTTCATAATCACCATTGTGACTTATGAAAATAGCGCATCGTGTAAAGAAGACTTTTGACAGGGTGAAGTGACGCGGTCTAGAACTGAGGCATAAGGCGTTTTGCATTGAACTGCATCGATGAAGGATCGAGGTCCATGGTACACACCTAATGACCAGCAGTTTTGGGCGACTGATTTAATTATGATTCCTTCTTGGATCCATGTTTGCTTAGTGAAAACGGAACGATTCATCAAATAGACCGTTTTAAACCTGCTGAACAGCAGACTTACTAATGTACCAGGAGTGTGAAGTCGAGGAGTTTCATATTGGAGACAAAATGACATTTATCCAATCGATATTGCTAATATCACTGCCAATTGGTTTTGTTATTTGTTATGACGTTTTGTCTAGCTTTAAAATCAAACTTGTTTAATATGGACAAAAAATGGTCTGTACTTGTTATGTTTTTGTTTTTTTTATTTTATTGTTGAACATAAAAAAAAATTATCGAATACTTCCATTGTTTATTGCATCGTGTAAATAAGTTTTTGGAGAGAGAGAGAGAGAGAGAGAGAGAGAGAGAGAGAGAGAGAGAGAGAGGCGAGTGCAACTTCCCGTGAATTATTTTTATAAGTCCCTGTGTGTCTCACTTGTCATACTTTGTTGTTTGTATATATTCACATTTGAATTGTTTTTGTTTATTTTACTGTGATAAATTTTGAGAGTCTAAATTTTGAGAGTCTATAAAATTTGATCTGCTCAGAATTTTTTGATGATCTTTCAAAATGAAATTTCACGAACACCAGAATGCATTTCCGAAAAATTATTTTTCGAATAAAAAGCTATGTACAATTATAAATCAGATTTTTATGTTTTATTTCATTTGAATTGTATATGATCGACAACAGTAAAATCACCACTCTATTGCCATCGGAAAATCAAATAGTTTTGGCATAATAAAATGTACTGTACCGATAACAAACAACTACAACTACAATACGCCACAAACAAACTAGAACTTCTCTTGAGGGCCAAATCCCCCGCCAACAATAACTATTTTACCGCGACCTCGTCCTTTCCGATATCACCTTGGTTCAAGGTTTTGGACAATGAAGATTATTTATGTAAAGTTTAATGACAGTCGTCTAAAGCAGCTATGAGATATGGGCTGGACACAAATTTACACGGACGGACGGACGGACGGACAGACACGGTAATTCTTATACCCCTTACAAACTACTTTCAAACTAGTTTGCGGGGGGATATAAAAAGTTCCAATCATAAACAAACATACTACTAATCCATGCCCAAACCACAAGCCAGAAGCAAAGTAAAAACTTTAAAACTGACAAGTTAGGTAAATTCGTAAACTTCCAGAAGGGAAATGAGGCCGGGTGCTTCGGAAGAGTAAGCACCTATTCTTTAGCTAGCGACACCCGCCACGTGTGTAGTCAACATTGAATGAAAGGAACATGGAAGTATGGGACGTCAAATATTTTTACAAAGAAGTAAATGAAACCATAACTTTATCTAAAGATCACAAAAAAGGGTTCACCCTCAAACTTTTCGGATTATTATCTTTTATACCATCATATTGACTAAAGTTGAATAAAATAATTATTTTAATTCCTACAATGTTAAACATGTGGCGAGAAATAAAATTAAAAGCCATTGTTTCTCGGAAAAATTAGTGAACCCTATTTTGTGGTCTTTAGATTTTGTTTGGTGAAAAGTTACTTTATTGCACCATGTAACACCAGAAACTGAAAATGTCATTTTAATATTCCAGACATGGTAAAATACCGTTATTTTCGTTTCTGTTTCAAAGCATAAAAATTCTGTCATGATGTCCAACTGCTCTAACGATGTTGTAAAAAGGAAAGAATAAAAATGGTTTTGAAGGGTTATTGTGCATGCCCTTTATCCTCATTCACTTATGAATCTGAGATCTGCACAGGTTTTCAATACACCCATCCCAATTGATTTGACGTCTAACCTGGGAACCTGTGTTGTCTGGTCCCTGTAGTTTCAATAATCCAAACGTTTGCATCACTGGTCATTTATTATACATGCGCACATTCTACCATGAATTGTAGTATTACAGTAAATTATATATATATTATTAAATGAAAGAAAATATGAATCTAAAGAAGTAGCGTTTATCCAACATTGGAAAAATCACTATTCACACTTATCCAACATTGGATTTACGCAACATTGATGTCATTTATCCAACATAAAAGTTACCCTTCCTTTTATCAAAATATCAAATGTTGGATATATGAATTAAATTTATCAGACCCTTATTATATTTGGTTTCGTTGGAGATGTTCATCTAGTCAGTTATTATGAAATCTTCAATAAGGCACAGTGTTCATTTCCACAAATGACTAGGCGCATCTAACACCCAGTGTAAGCGGCAATATTATAAAGGGTACCACAGTAAAGTTTAAAGATGTTTAAAGTTTTCCGAAAATCCATCGTATAAACTGTTGGCAAGACCTTTTAAGAAGAATCACCATGCATTTCTCTAGCTGCATAACATATATCTACCACTGACTGTGACTCTGGATGATTGTGAAAAGTTATGTATAAATTAAGCGGTCTCGATACTCAAATTCTCATATTTATTTTTTTTTTTTTTTGGGGGGGGGGGGGGGGGGGGTAGGTGGGTTCTGTATCCTCACAAAACATTATTACTATACTCCCATAGAATGTTGACTGACTTAGCAAACCAGTCTGCCTTCGTTAAGTTATTCTATATGTTTTATTTTCTTGAGACAATAAAACTATTGAATCATCAGTGACTACTTTATAAACACATACATAGTATTTAGTGTTTATGCCTATTGTTTAGTACTATAATTCAAGTATTTAACCCTTAAAACATCTGTTATCTTACTGAGAAATCGCTTACAACGGACTTCCTATCCTCGAGCTCGCTATAGTTTTTCTAAAAATATCCCAGCAAATCAATGGATGATGTCATAAAATCCGATTCTGTTTCAAAATAAGAGATAATTTGTTTATTTAACAAATAACATTTTAAACTATACACATACACAAATAAAATTACCATGAACTACTTCAAACTTCTTTCTTTTTAAATAGTAAAACATTTAAAAAATACCAACCATTTTAAATCATATTCCTCATAAAAATGATTTAAAAACAGCAATGATTCAGAAAAAAGCTATGCAAATATTTCTTTTTTTTAAAGAAACCCAAAATTCTTAATTTAATATAGTCTGTCAGAAGTAAAATAGTATCCACCCCGTGAAAATAGTTTACCGTTGAGAATGTTGTTTTATAACTGTCTTAACACTTCATTTCAAATCTTATTACATCAAAACCAAACAGCCATAGATGTCCAAATCACAATCTTAATGCTTAGTAGAAACTTTGAAACTGCCAACTTAGATCAAACGCGTAGACTTTCACCAGGAAAGTGAAGCCGGGTGTTCCGGAAGGGTAAGTGTTCTGTTTAACTAGCTACACCTGCCACGTGTGAAATCAAAATTGAGCATGAAAGAAAAATGGAACTATGAAACGTCAAATATATCCAGGGTAATTTTGGATACAGAGAAACCATACATATCAGGAATATAGTGATGACGACCACATAACTTCTTTGAGGGCATTGATAAGCCTGGGCTTACAATATCCCTGTTTATTTCCTTAAAATGTTTATTTTCGTCGAAAATATTTTATAATTGTAAAAAAGAAATATAAAAAAAAAATAATATAAATGAAAAATTTTCACGGTAAATAAAAATAACATAAATACTATATATGTTACGGGGTAAAATAATGACGTAACAGATATTGCTTTTTTATAAATAAATAGATATGTTGTTCATTTAGCTTAGTAACGCTTACATCAAAATAATACATACAATAAGACGGTCTGAAAAGTTATGAACATTTTTTTATTTATTTTTTTTTTTTGGGGGGGGGGGTTGTTTTTTGCACATGGACATATTAAACAAACAAAATCATAACATTCATTGTCTCCGTCAAGCAAAAAGTCAAGTTTACCCGTATTAATAATAAATCTGAAAATGTTAAAAATAAAATAGACGAGGCTCGTCAGCATAATATGGTTTTGGGTAAATATATTGACAGTAGACAAGCGGCAGTCGTATCGATCACGATACACAGGTCGAATTTGTCGAATTTAATTTTGTCTTACTCGCGTTGTATCACACGAACATCATTCGTTACCATTTAACTGTATATTTCAAAACCGATCGCCTCGATATGACTACAATAATCCTGAAAGGGTTTTGAAACATGTCACTCTGTATTTCATTTGAGCAACGTTAAATTGAACGAAAGGATACTGCAAGCCAAAAGTTATCAAATGTTTATGGATTTCATAACAGCAAACATGAGGTACCAATCCTTCCGCAGCACCGGCCTCATTTTCCTGGTGGAAATCTGTGTTTGAAAAAAGATTTGGACCTGGATTGTCCTCTGCACAATGCAAAGGTAAAAAAATCCTGCCACTTTAAATATAGGGTGTAACGTCTCTATATACTTGAAATATTTTTGACCGGGACGTAAAACCACAATCAATCAATCAATCTGTGATGGCGAAAGAAACCAGAGAGGTAGGAGACTGAAACTATGGATCTCGGACAATTTAACTGACAAAATTTCTCATACTGGAATATTTTATGAAATTCTGAACTACTTGTTGAAACCCAAGCATATATTAGTCTTCTTTATTATAGATAAGGAATTATTTCCGTCAATAATGCATTTCAGGATATTTGTGTACTTTATTTTAGTGTTGTTGGATGATAGTCAACGCGAATGCAAATGAATATCAAAATAAAATATTGGCAACATTTTTATTTTGACGAATTGTTACCGAATTTTCGCTAAAACAACACTGTCGTATACATTTAAAAAAAAAAAAATACTAGTGATAAAATGCATTTAAAAATTCAAAAAAAAAAAAGTTATATGACAACACGAACGCGAAAATTACTCGGTTTACAGTATTTATATTATGTATAGAGGTCACCAAAGTTACAATTGTTTACTCTCTCCTGAAAAGAACAAGGGGATTCTCCTTAAATGTCTAATATACCCAATTTTACTATGACAGACTAATGCATAACTTATCTAATGTAAATTTCACAACTTTGTATTTAATTGATTAAAATGCAAGAAGATTGAATTCTTACAAGCGTGTCCTTAGGAATTATTCGTCTCATTTCAATTTAAATGAAAAGTTCTATGATTAACAAAATGGAAGTCTGTTCAACCTTGATCATGGTTTTATGTTCTATTTATAAATTATAAAATTAAATTTGATATTAAAAAATGTATTGAATAATAGATTCGATTTCCTATCTGTGTTTCCGGATCATTACAATATAATATAAATGGTATCCAGTAGGTCATGATTTATCGGATTGCATGGTGTAGTATTTTTAACAAACATGATTTAAATTTTGACGACCTAGATCAGTCGTGTCATGTGGCCATCGGAAATCTGTCATTCTCAGGGTACACAAACAACAGGTGTGATTACACCACCGACATCGACTAGGATGTTAAGTTTTGCAACATAATATCATAACCATTTATAACATGTTAAAAACAACTCAACAGTTTGGTCATTAAGACCTTACCAGATACACAAATAATTAACCTGTAGCATTTTATTCCAGAATACTGCTCATGATTTTCATAACATAGTTGCCGTACTTTCAGTCATATAGCATCAACACAATGCAATCATCTGGTACATCATTTTTTTCAGTAATAGATATATAACATTTACAGAATACAGCCATTTGATACACCAGTATTAGTTATTTGTCAAGTTGCCGGCTTTTGGTTATAGACATAGCACTGTGTGAATGTAATCATCTGTAAAATGTGTTGTGGTAAAAACTATTATTCATTTGTGAGTTTGTTTGTTTTTTGTTGTTTTTTTTCATTTGGATGTTCCTTATTGGGAATGGTAATTAGAATGTCAAAAAAATGTAGACCAGATATGTATGTCCTACAGAAGAACTTCAAACATCACAACAAAACTGAGTAAGCTAAGAACATTACAACATGTCACTATAAGCACGCGTTGAAGCAAATTACTACATGAGTTTGTACGTTCACCCATCGGGATGAAACAAGTGTATATGGTCAGATCTAGAAGGCTATAAAAACATCTAGTTCAGACAAATCAGAAGGATGGCTTCGCCATATCGAAATAATTTGTTTCATTGATAAAATCTAATGCTAGCTAAATCAAGATCAGTAATAAATGCATTGATTGATTCAGAATTGTGACATTATCATACTTATGGAAAGCTGTCAGAAACTGTCGAAGGTTTTTATCCATGAGGTTAACTTCATACATTTGTAGGCAATTCATTCTGTCGTACTTTTAGACATGAACAAATAAATAAAAAATAAATTTTATACAAAGGATTTACTTAAAATGTATTTCATTCTGACTTTCAGCAAAAAACAAAAAACCCAAAACGCAATACAGATAATAAACGAATTAAATCACTTCATTGAAATCTAGATTGTTCGACGGTGGCATTAGATATCAACTATTTGTCATACCAAGAACTTCGACTGACATTCAGATGCCACGTTACCAAATGCGTTTAAGGTCAAACATACTTTTGTTACCAAATGCGTTTTCGGGAAAAGTTGAATATCTCTTTGTTTTTGGTGATATCTCATCAGATATATCAACAACTCGGACTGATATACTGTATTTCTAGAAGATGTCAAAATTTTTGTTACTAAACCCGTTTTTGTTACCAAACGCGATGTAACAATGCTCTGTAGTTTTCATACCAAAGTAAGGATAAGGACAAGATATGCCCTGTTAGTCCCAAACAAAAATACCTGACAATATTGCTATTCTATTGTGCAGATATACGTTAGGCTTATAGAGTTTCAAAAGGATCAAAATTTCAATTCCCAAATTTAATATTCATATTGGTAAAACCGCGGTAAATCCAAATTCCGTGCTACGTATATTTCACGGAAGTTAACATGTCAAGGCCATGATATTGTATTATACCTATTTATTACTGTTTAAATGTGTGGGAAATTCCATGTAAAGTGCTACGTGTAAAAATAAACCTTATTTTACCTGTGAAGAAATGACGTCGTAACTCAATAATGAAGCTGTATTGTGATATCGGTATATATACATTCTATTGTATAATCATGCCCGTTTATTTAAAGTTCACCAAATCATGGTTTTACAATTTTGGTCCAAGCACTACTGATGAGGACTTGTATTCCGAAACTGTAACATTAACACTGGTATAATGTAATATATACCATTTTTATACCAAAAACTTAAATTAAGGATAACGTACATGTATAAATTCTGAGAGCATCGACTTATAAATGTCAGTTTTTAATATATTTATATTGATAATGTGTATTTATTAAGGGCATGTAGTAAAGAAAGTGAGCCATTATTCTACCCGAACAAAGTGTTATCATTATTATCCCGCCGTTTAAAGTACTGAATTATTTACGTTATTCATCAGATTGGTGTATCTTGTTCTGTTTGTTTTTTCTGCTTACCACTTCACCATTTGAGTATAATGTGGCCGTTCAAAGTAGGAAGTTATACAATAGGTGGTCTCATTATATGTTTATTATATAATGATTGTCACGTTTTATTTCATCAGATTTGTGTTTTTTGTTCTGGCTGTTCTTCTGCTATAAAAGCTGGGTTAGTCAATTTCTATCACCACTTGAGACCATTGTGACATTTGATCGAGTATACATCCAAATATCGGGGTTTTACAATAGGCGGGTCTGAATATATATTCTTCAGATCTTGATTTAATTTCATAAGATTATTGTAAATTGTTTTTGGTCGATTCAGCTTTTGTCGTGTTTTTTTATACCCGGTTGTAGTCTAGCTTATATTAGACAATTTGTTTCCAACTTTACCAAATTGCAAGAAGGACTTGAATAGAAGCGGGGACGAACGGATAAAGATTTGCTACTGTAGGCGGAACTATGATATAATGACTAAATCGGCATCAAGAAGATAGTGTCTATGCTATGTATAGGCAAACATGAGAAACAGACACGGCATACTTTGCTGTGTCTCGAATATTACAAAAATGAGGCATTGGTAGTTAAATATATGACAGACGCATTTATTTATCTTTTGCAGTGTTTTTCATCTAAAGCACACGGTCAAATATCACATACGATATTTCAGATCGAGTTAGGACTATATATATATAATTATTATATAGCAATTTATTGCATATTACATCTGTAACAATTAATTTGATTGGTCGAAAGCCGAGAACATGATGAAAATAACACAGTGTACAAGACCGAACGGTCCATACACGGTGTATGGACCGGTCCATACACGACCGATCGGTCCATATTCGGTATTGAACGTTACGAGTTGTGAAATGACAGTTATAACTATACATTGGATATTGTATTTAATATTTATATAGATTTGTGTTGTTGCATTTAAAAAAATTGTTGTGATATTAATGTTTTGCTTTTATTCCCCACTCCAAGGAAGTTGGCAACTTGGAAGGGATATAGAAATGGAGTCTATTAATGTTTGTATGTCTCTCCATGTTAAGTATATGCAATTTTGTTTGTTCAATGCAATAAAAGCTTTAGTTACTTATGCATAAATATGCTTCGCATAGAAATTAAACGTTAAATCCCGAGGTGTTAGCGTGCAATATATATGTACCGATATTTGCACGCAAACTTTGTTCTAGTCCGAGGTTTCCGGAATCAATTTTTTAATATTGCACGCTATGTCACATGACGCTGTCGTTTATGACGTCATACGATTGTTGTCGACGTCATCGCTGTGTTGTTTGTCATATTGCACTAGTTCTTATATCCATTTACAAGAACTAGCGTAATATTTGTGTCTTGTACAACAAAATGGTAGTTAACATGAAATACTTGACGGGAAAAAAACGAAATTTATTTTTCTATATAATAAAAGGGTTATTGAGGTTATTGAACCGATACTGTGAAATATTGTCCCTCGTTGACTCGGGACAATATCACTTCAATAACCCTATATTACTTTTTTCGATTTCCCCAGATACATTTGGCGTTCAATAGCTCAATGTTTCTTTCATTCTCAATTTTGACTACACACGTGGCGGGTGTAGCTAGCAAAACAGGAGGTGCTTACCCTGCCGGAACATCAGGTTTCGATTCACTTGTTTAAATAAAGTTTTTGCTTTGCTTTGGAATTGTGGTATGGGCGTGGGTTGGTGTGTTTATTTGTGGTGTTTTAGAACATACCTGTCTGTACAATTGCGTGTTGGTGTTTTCTTTATTTCTTTAGTAATGTTTCATTATAAGTATTCGTTTTATCTCGGGAGTATTGTAAACCTATGTACCAAACATTGCCACTATTTTGCGTTTATTGTACTGTATTATTAGTTATGATTGAACTATTATACCAGTTTTAATTTTACATCACTAGACGGTCTTTTCAGTATACAATTCTTCATCAGTAGTGCTTGGACCAAGATTGTGAAACAGAATATTGGAAAAATATCCCAAACGACTAAAATATAAATAACCAAATTTAGCTAAAGAGAAGTGCACCTTAGTTTTTGAGCATTGTTAAATCTTAACTAGCAATAAGACAATAGTTGACTGCCTATTGGCAAGTTATCAGGTTCCAAGCATATTATATAATATTTGTTATGTCATGTTATAAACACTATGATTAATAACTCGGTAAGTAATCGTGGGCGTGAGACAAGTAATTGTACTAATTTTATTCCTTAAAAACAATCAAGTTACATGTCTTTAAAAATAGTCCATTATCTAAATATTTATTAGTACGAGGCTTTATTCCACGAATTGTTATTGTATACTGAATTTATAATTTATAATTAAATTCAAAATGTTTGATTAATCTATAAACCTTTTGTTGGAAACTTTAGCTGTTCGTTAATTATACAATGGAGTAAAGAATGCATATTTTTGTAAAGGGAGGGTGGGTTTGAAGCAAATTCTAATAAAGTCCAACGCCTAATTGAAGAAGCAAACTTCATTAAGGGTTCTCAATTGCAATGCCTAATTAAGACCGAGTTGTAATAGGTCAAGTGAAGTTTTACGTGAAAGTCAGTATAATTTTATACTTAGAACTAGAATTGTAATTGTGACAAACACAATGACGAAATTCTCCCACCTCCTTTTACCATGGTAGTGGCACCCATGTTGGAAATTTGAAATGAGGATTGTACATCTACATGGTTGATACATTGATGCTAAAACCTTTCATTGAGATTTAGTGATGTATCTCTGAGAAAAAAGGAAGACAAAGCTGTTCGGAAAGTAGAATAATATTAAAAAGAAACGAGGATAAATGGATTAAGGACAAGTCTCTCGCACACATTGTGATGGGAGACATAACGGTACGACACATACTATAGATAAAGTTACAGGCTCAAAATTAAAAACTCTTAATTTAATAGAGGTATACAATATTTCATCACCTGGTGGTCGATCTCGATTTATTTGTCACAAACGTCTATGAAATCTGGATAAAATCTTAGCAAACATAGTAAAAACGGGGATTACAACACAATAAGACAATATAGTGTTTAATCAACGTCATTAAATGAAATTAATTAGCTACAACTGATTATGAAAAATCACGATATTAAAACCACTATCATGATTTTTTGTTCTTGTTAAAATAAATTTCTTAGTGTCATATTTCTCCAGCGCACGTCCAAAGTCAGGTACTTTATACTTAATGCTCTCATTATGTGTTTGTGTTTTGTTTTTCTGTTTCTTGTATTAACTTGTGTATCATGTAGGTTTTATATACATTGTAACTAACTTAACATGAATGCATGAAAAATTAACGTAGGTCTGGTATAGTTTATAACAATGGATATTATCTACTATATAATACCTTGAAATCGCGACATATTGACAGGGTTAAGCTGAACTACTGTATTTCCACAAATTCAGTGCACATGGAAAATGCAATAATTAAGTCGTATTTTCCAACAAACTCACAAAACTTGGTCAAAACTTATTACAAAATATATTGACCTAATAGGAAAAAATATTTTCATTCATGAAAAAGTGAACTTTATTCTGTACATAGAGCAACTTTTGAACTTTTTAACAAAACAACAAATATGAATACATGTATGTCAAAATTATCCTTTCTGTACCGTCTTACTTGGAACAACTATAAACGTTATGTCATGATTGGAATATTCATGATGATCACACCTGGAATAAACCGAACAACAATGACCTACCTGACCCTAAATGCCTTGATGTAACTTTGAATGAGGCCAATTTTGGTGTATAAACTTGATCAATTTTACAAAATTTTCGCAAAATTTCTCTATTTACATGAGAACTGAACAATATAGTTTTTTTTAATTAAAAATATAATTTGGTTAGGTCAGTGCATTTTAAATGCATTTTATTGATAGTTTAATGGAATCATTTTCAATTTAAAGAAATAAATAATAAAAAAAACATGTGCACTTAATTTATGGAAATACAGTAGATGATCTTGTACATTATTTGACCCGATACAAGATGTTAAAACTGGCGTGTGCAAATGAAATTATAGATAAAAGGCTAATTATATGTTGATGAAGTGAAGAATTTGAATTGCATGAATGTATATCTTGTTTTTATATGAATAAAACATTATAAAAATACTTAGAATATTTCTTAAAATGGTAAATTTCTACATATAACATACACTACCAATCAACTTTAAGGTACATTGTACTAGTAATACAATGTACATTGGCAAATAAATCCTTAAAACGAACTGATATACTTAATAAGGTTGGTGACAGATTAGGTGTGTTTATGTTGAGTTTAGAGTTAATCTATGGCGATCTTGAACATTGCCTTGTACGAAACGGGTATCCATGATACATAATATGTTCTAATAATCCAAACTAATAAAAGTCAAGTGAAATTGTGATATAAATCAAACGGTAACTTGAAGACTACCCGGTGATTCCCCGTTACGTTGATTTGTCTGTTAACCTGGTGGTGACGTCAAGTATGTGAGACGATCTTTATAGTCATTGCAAAATCTCATGTAAAAAGATACCCTCTAGTTTTTATCCCACAACGTTTGCCATATTGCTAAATAAGCGTGCAGTTTATGATCTTTAATGACAAGACTACACTGAAAGTATAAATTGTCAGAAATCTTATTGAATAGAATTATAACGAATTGTTAAAGAACAAACAAATCAATCTATGTCTAAATCACTCTTCCCGAATCAAAGTTAAAACTGTAGCACTGGCAAATTAAGCCAAACCAGAGGAAGTGAGGCCGGGTGCTCTGGAAGGATAAGCACCGTCTGCTTAGTTAGCTACACTCATCAAGTGTGTTATCAAAAGCAAGAATGAAAAGTGCATAAATTAATGGGACGTCAAATATACCCAGGATATTTTGGATAGGGGGATATCATACGAAATAAGAAGTGTTGGCAATAGACAAAAAATTGAAAAACAAGCATAAATAAAATATTCAGAATAGACAATACCAAATTAACGGTTCGAGATTGAAACTATGGCGTATCTCGTACAATATGCATTTAATTGTGCCATTTTTTTTAATTTTATCATTCAATACATTAACAAAATGATATATGACAGCTCGTAGTGAACCAAACATCTTTCCCAAAAGTTATTAATTTGGTATATCTTAAATGATACCCTTTCTGTAATGACGTATATGTAGTTCTCTGGTGATTTTATACATAATCTGCCAGGATACAAAATGTTCCGAATTGATACTCAAGTTTTATAAATTTGCTTCATACATTGTATATCAATAGCTAGTCTGATAAAGACTTCAAAAATACGTCATTCCTGTAACATTATCTTCGATAACCTTAACTTGACTTCTAGTGAAAAATACCCAGGGTAGATATTGGCTTTCTCTTCACCAAACTACATTATTATTTCCTATCATCCAACAGATTGAACACGACTTAGATATTGATTCATGTATATAGCACTAATTTCCGTAAACCTTGTGAAATATATCCAAGATAGTTATTGGGGTTCTCTTTACCAAATCACTTTATTAATTGATACTATTCATAGAATATTTGTATATGTAAGGACAAGAATTAGATATGGATTCATTATCCAGCATGATGTTCCGTTTTCAAAAAGTGCTTAACTATAAACATTGCATTATTTATTTTCAACAAAACTAGAATAAAGATAGACCTGTGTGACATAACTTAAAGTGATCTTCAAACGACACCTTAATTTTTGGATATCCGGAAAAATAACAAAATTATTCAATTTCCAAATTTATCAAACTCATTAGGAAAAATCAACGGATGATTATTTGGAGTTTTAACATGAAACAGTAAAGTTATTGTAGAGTGTCATGGCTGATATTGGTCATCGTAGACAATACGTACCATACAAATGCCAAATTACAAGGACTTCAGGCTGAATTATGAAATAAATGCACGTGCCTTGTTAATTTGCATTTTTATGAAATGAGGTTATTAAAATTGGTTTTGTCCTAAATTCTAAATACTTTATTAAATAATAACAATTTTTGCACATCATAACTCTTTTTAACGAAATGTTTGAATCGTAATGAAATAGTCAGTATATATTTATGTAAATATAAACAAACTGTATTAAAATTAAAATTTAATTTTTCAAATTCCTTTATTTCTCTTTTTTTTGCACATTTACAATATAGATAAAATATGAATTATAACAATTACATTTACAATATTGCATGATCAGTTGATGTAAATTTATATAATAAACCTGGCGGACTGACGCCCTAAAATGATTTTAATAAAATAACAGACCTCTCACACAATTTTGATTACACACGTGGCCTGTACGGTGTAGCTAGCTAATCAGGAGGTGCTTACACTTCCGGAGCACCCGACCTCACTTCCCTATTGGCAGTTCAGGTATCTAACCTAACTTGTCAGTTCTAAAGTTTTATACTTTGCTTCTGGACTGTACTTCAGACATGGCTTAGTATGTTTGTTTTTGATATATTATTTAAATTGACACTTTTTTGTAGCAAACTCATGAACTATGGCTTATTCCTCAAAACATTTGGATTTTTTTTATAAAACAATAATTATTGTACATATTTTTTCAATATTATTCGAAACATATTTATAAATATTTTGTAAAAATATTAAGCTTGCTTTTATCCGTACATTTCACAACTTTCTTTGGGTACTTAAAAGGTGGGAACCATTTTGACGTCATATCCAGTTGTCCACATTGGTATTTTGTAATCAATCGTTTATATTTTGTCGGTTATTTATTTATATTTATTTATTTATTTATTTATTTATTTATTTATTTATTTTATTTTATTTATTTATTTATTTATTTTATTTTATTTTATTTTATTTTATTTTATTTATTTATTTATTTATTTATTTATTTATTTATTTATTTATTTATTATTTTATTTTATTTTACGTCATATCCAGTTATCCACATTGGTATTTTGTAATTTGTCGGTTATTTATTTATTTATTCATTTATATTTATTTCATTTTATTTATTTTTTTTAATTATTTATTATTTATTCATTTATTTATTTATTCATTATTTTATTTTATTTTACGTCATATCCAGTTATCCACATTGGTATTTTGTAATTTGTCGGTTATTTATTTATTTATTCATTTATATTTATTTTATTTTATTTTATTTTATTCTATTTATTTATTTATTTATTGCTTTTTTAATGTTCACTAGTAGCTTAAGCTAAATACATACATGTCTGTCTTCATTTTTTTACTAATTTTGTTTCTGCAAAAATATTAGAAACACTATTCTATATGTTTAGTTTGATAAAGTGTTACACAACCCACTTAAAATTGTAATAAGTTGCCATAAATATAGTAGTTTAAGTTCATGCTCTGTGGATGCTATGATACAGAACGTTTTGATAAACCATAATAGCAGATGAGTAAAATTGAGATATATATCAAAAGTCAATTTAATAAAGACTTGAGAAAGATGTCATTACTGTCAGATAATCTCTTATATCATTAACAAGTGCGTTACAATGATAATCGCCTGAGTGTGAGAGATAAAACTCAACTTAAAATCCCACAAGGTTAATGTCAACAGGTCGCCGTAAACATTGTTTAAATCAGCTTATCTCCTTCACATTTACAGTCTGTAAACAGGATTTTGTAAAGCAACGTCTGAATAATGAGCTAAATTTAAATTTTACTTTTTATAACTGATTTTATTTATAAAATATAAATAAAAAGAAACTAAAGTTAGTAATATTGGACTTCCAAATTTACTTCCTGCGTTCTTTTTAAGGATGACCTCCATTTCCAATTGGACTATCCCTATGCAAAAACTGATGAATAAATTTGCATTTATTACTTTTTTAAAAAGAAGTTGTGTCAGTATTTTAACTTTCACTGATTTCATGTTCAGTTAGTTAAGTTACAAAGTGTTATTTACGGAGATCAGCAAAGTGTGACGTATACGTTACGCCAATTATACCTCTGAATTCCCCGAGGAACAAAGGGCTTTTTCTTTAAATCTAATTTTATTCACTTAGTTTAAAAAAGAAAAAGCGTCGAATTTTGAATTATGAACTGTGAATGGAAAATCTCATATTTAATCAGATATAGGAATTGATTTATAAAAATGGATTTAAAAAAAGAGAAAACAAATAAACAAACAAAACAACTATATAGGGGACATCTCCAATAAAACTAGAGTTGATATACGTTAGAATAGCTCCTATTTAAATATCCAACATGTTTTTTTTCTTCATGACTTATTGCTGTCAAAGGTTAACCAGAACAGCACATATTTTAAGTTATTTATTTAGTATCATTATTTATTATTATTATTATTATTATTATTATTATTATTATTATTATTGCTGTTTGAGGTTTTATTGACTTAAAATAACACAGAAACATGTCAGTACCGTTACCACGTGTAAACTAATCGTCATTTGTCAGCCCGAAATGGAATTAATGAACATTTTCTGTATATAGTTATAAGTAAGTAAGTAAGTTTTTTATTTAAGTGACTTGTGCATAGCATCTAAACAAGTACCGTAAACAACAATACATTATATTACACTCGGCCCATTGGGCCTATAATTAGTCACTATTCATTCTATGGACATCAAATTTATCCTCCACATATGATGAATTATTCGTCTCGATATAAGTGAAAGCAGTTGTAAACCCCCATTACCCCAATCCTTCATGGTAAAACCAAAACACAAAATTCGGAAGTCATCTTAAAGTACGCTTTTCCTTTTATCCAGAATACAAGTAATCATATTTCTAAAATATAAAAGTTCGTGTGTCTTCTTTGAAAGGAAAACTGAACGACAAGTAGCACTTTAATCTCATTATTGTTTAAAATATATAAATCTGTCCATGTTGCAATAAAGATACAACAATAACTTGAAATGTAAAAGTGTAATTTATAGACGGAATTTTTAGAATTAAGCGCTGCACGTTAGTTATGAAAAAAATTATCTTTGCTACATGTTTTTTTTTTCAAACGTCTTAGTTTTGGCATAAGTATAAAGTTGTTTTGGAACACGGCGAAAGAACTTTTACAAAATATTTATAAATAAATGTGATAGATTACATCTATCATGCGCGAGATTCAACAAATAATAATAATAATAATAATAATAATAATAATAAAAACAACAAAGAACTTAAAAAAATAACACCTTGTTACATTGAAGTTACAAATTGACAATATGTCTTTGATAAATATATAACCATTGTTCATTTTCGGCCAAATCAAATTGTTTTTCTGGTTATCTACTAGTTAAATATCTTTGTATTGCAGCAACAATTTATGATGAGAGCAATTAGGTATGTACCGTATCATAATGGCATTTTCTATTGAGCGTTACGAAATTGAACTTTCTCACAATGAAATGTGTAACTGGTCTGATTGCCTTGCCGTTATTGTTAGAAGTGCATGAGTCATTGTCCTTATGGTTATGCCAGACATAGTGGGCGAATTGCTGCATAACACTTTTGTATCATCGGTCACCTCTTGCACATAAATATAGGTACAGCAATGTCATAAAACAATAGCCAGTATTAATTACATAAATTCTAAGAGGGCGAGTCAATAAGTAAACAGACTAATTTATTTCCGGTTGAGATCCACCTCTTCTTGTTCGATGTAATTGTAATGTGTAATGCTCTTACATCAACGGGTTAACGGTGTCCATGTGACACCAACCCAGAACTGAAAAATTCAGGGTTTTTTCTATGGCCCACTGGTCAGCTGTCTTCATGACTTCTTAGCAAGACTGGACATGATGTTTATGTATATACGTTTTCAATTTTGGAAAGATGAAAAAGTCGCGAAAAGCTTGGTCAAGCCAACATGCAGGATCATAACCATTTCGCTATACAGTATCCATTGCAACTTTGAACGTATCGACTTTTTCGAGGTTTTGTTGCAGCAAAGACCCTTTAGAGTTAATCTTGGTTTTTTTTCACGAATGACGGTTCTCAGCTGGTCTAACACTTCAGTTATTGTACTTCCTTAAGTAAAAAGTCCTACATACCACCTTTTGGGTCCCAAAATACGATGTTCATCACTTTGCCAGCAGATGGTTGCGTATTGAACTTCTTTAGTCCCGAGAACCCAGGCCCTAGCCACTTGCGACTTTGAATTTTATTCTCTGGCTCATGATAATGAACCCAAGTCTCATCTTCAGTCACAAGGCGCAAACGAAAATCATCTTTGGGCCTAAAACGTTTCAACAAGGACCTACATACTGATGCTCTGCTGTCATTTGCTAAAAGATATAGAGACACCAATGGACTGTTAGCTTGCGCTTCATGATTATGAAAGATTGCATGTGAAATGCCTAAGCCTACGCTATTTCTTTCACATGAATTCGCCTTTCAGAGTATACAAGACCCGACCTTTGTAACACATGTTTTCGTCGGTGGTATCAAGTGGACATCCAGACCTGTCTCCATCTTTTAAAGACGCGCGCTTGAATTCCCCTACCCAGAATCTAGCTTTAGTCTGAGCATTAGTTGGTGCAGAAGACACCGGTTTTAACATGGGTTAACTTGTCCTTGTACATTGTAACCCTTCGCTTGTTTTACCTTTTAAATACGATTACCGAATTTCAGAACGGTTCTTAATTTTAGGTGGAAAGCGCGCCTTTGCATCACTAGCCACGTCTTTCAAGACATGATTTGATGCGCGTGCAATGTTTTATCCAGGTATAAAACATGTATTGAAACAAAACACGAAAACCATGACCGTGTCGGAATATTGGAATGGGGATAGACTGGTTACTTATATTAGTGGCTCAATCTTGTATTAATTGTAACATCAATGCTTATTCTTTGACAAAAATGCGATGGATAAAATGGTCAAAAATCATATTTTACAAAAAAAAAAAAAAAAAAATGTAAATACAGGTGTCCGATTCCATATCATGTATGGCCCAATTTTTCAGTTAACCTTAAACGGTATATTTGTGCATATACGTTTTATTAAAAACATTTAACTAGATATACCTATTTCACCAAAAAAGCAAAAAATAACAAAAAGTATATAAATTCTTCAACAAATAATAAATAAGTTCTCCATCATGGTACACAGGCATGTACCGATGTGAAAAAAACCGCATTTTTTAGCTGGTGGCAATTAGTAATAATTGCATGTATTTAATTAGAAATGCATTATTTTCAGAATTGGTAAATATATGTTATAAATGCACACATAGAATAACCTCATATTATTTGTTGTTGTATTTATATGACCTCAGTGCACTTTAAATACCATCTTATCAATGTTATAATATATAAGATAAAGTCACAATTTTTAAAGATAAAAGTAGATTCCAGAAAAGTTGTAAAACCGTGTAAAATCGTAAAAAGGTAATTCCAGTTTTTGTTTCCTACCAATTAAACAATCTTTCAAATGTTTACAATGAACAGAAAGCTTCCTCGTCATCTTACAACATATCTTCTGTTGCAATTTGGCTGCCATCGAACCAATCAAAATCTGCACAGGTGGAAGAAATTTAAGTTTAGTTTCAATCACCTTAAATTTAGGAAGCTTTAATAAATGCAAAATAAACAGTAGATATACTAGTGTCATAATTTATTTGGAAAATATAAGGAAGAGATTTTTCACGTGATGTCTAACTGATTTTTTTCTCTTTCACGTTTTGCTTTATACCTTTATGACCTATTTCAACAATTATGCATGCATTGTGCTACATTTAAGTGCGTGTGCTCATAAAGCGTTTTATTAAATAGTTTGTTTGGTGCATTTATATTGCATATTTCTTAAACCTGCATGTCCCGACATTGGCAGTCAACCAGCCGATACCCATGATTTCAATATATTCATTATGTCTATTGGCCTTATATTTTGTGATATATTTGGTGGCTTGTTTTCATTTGAAAAATTATTTCAAGACGCGCAGATTTATGTTGTTTTGCCTTACAACAGACAGTTACTAATGCCATTCTATTTTTTTTTAGAAAAATGTCCATTTATAAAGTAAATTAAATAACCCCAATGATTTTCATTTACTAACAATGATATAATTCTCGAAATTAGCAGGGTTATACACATTGGGTTCTCGGTAATCTTATGTGGGAAAAACAGTCTGAATTAGCAAATACACATGCATATGATAGTCCGAGCATTTTTGAAAATGCGAACGAGTTCAAATTTACACTTATTATGGTAATTGGACAATTTGTTGTTTTCTTGTGCAAGTACTTTTACATTGTAAGAATGCATATGATTTGAAGGATTTCTTTTTGACGCCAAATTTAAGTAATATGACCTTTTGTTCAGGACAGCAACAAACATCTTCAAACAAAAAGAGCCTTGAAACTGCACATAACCTGATTGTTAAATATTCTGTTTCATAAAACACAAACTTATTATAAATTTTAGAAGAAACATTTATTAAAATTCCTATATAACATTGAAGTTTGCGATCGATTTATCCGACGTCGGTTTAAATTACGCTACTTGGTTTACATAATTAGTTGCGCATGTCCAATAAAACCGGCTATAATAAGCTATTTGGTTTAGACCATTAATTGAACCTCTCCAATGAAATCAAAGATGCAAAGCTATTTGGTTTACATTATAAATTTAACATCTCCAATGAAACCAGAAATTTAAAGCTATTTTGGCTTACTGTCTGGAAGTTGCACGTACCTCGCAAATTCGAAATAATATTTCTGGTTAACCCAACAGCTTCTTTAAAAACCAACTTCATGTCAATAATCATAACTTTACATGTATCTTGCACGTTTCTTTTCACCTATGCGCTCCCGGTGCAGCATAAGATCAACACGAGACTTTGATACTCAGCTCTATTCTTGGTTCTCATCCTCTACCAGGTTGATTTCTTTTAGCTCTACTTCAACTATTTTGCGCCAAGTTGTTTTGGCCTGCCCCGTGGTCTTATCACCGGTGGTGTCCATTTAAGGGCAGTTTTGGTGATGCTATTTCCTTCTATTCTAAAAACATGCCCTAGCCATGTGAATTTTCTCTGTTTTACATTATTGTAGTTTGTACTTAGACCAATTGTACTATTTCAACTATAAACTGACACTGTCTTACCTTTTTACTTTCTTTAATTATCAATTAACAAGATGTATTTAATTGTAAATTTTATTTGTGTATTTTAGCTTAAGGAAGGGAAGCAAATAGCAAGTCAACCGTTTAATGGAGATATTCAGCAAATAGTGTATTGATTTATGTACAACACTTGGTTTATTGGGGGTGTTCATCATAGTAGTTACTTTTTTCAAAGCCATAAGGTAACATTGATATATCAAGTAGCAACTGAAGATATACAGTCAAACCTGCCTTAAAGGTCATCTCTATATAAGGACTACCTGCTTATAAAGGTCAGTAGAATTGTATCTCAATTGTTCTCTATACATATTATTTGAACCTTATATGACGGCTATCTGTCCATAAGGTCACTTTTACTGATTCCCTTGGGTGACCTTTTTAGACAGGTCTGTCTGTATGTTGTTTGCTTAATAAAAAGAGATAAGATAAAAAAAAATAGAAGTACGGTTATACCGAAATACAACAAACACAATCGGATATTAAAATCATAGATTTCACGGGATGTAAGCTCTACAAACCCACTTAATGGTCATTCATATGTTTAATTGATTCGATCTTTGACATTGATCTGTACATTTGTATATTGCAGTAGATGAACAAAAATTAACCCCAAATACTTAGTACGGCCTGTTACAAAAATTTACTATCATGAAATTTTAAAGGGGCTCATCCTCAAACACTTGAAATGATGTCACTGTACTTTAGATCACCTTAATGGATGAGTATTTCCTATTTTCCATTATATTCATTAATTCTTGGAAAAATTATAAAAAATATTTTGATTAAATACAGAATTGGATTACTGTGTCAAAAAGCTGCAAATTGCAGTTGCAGATGCATGTGCAAAACGTGATATTATGCAAATGACTTTACTTCGATGTAATCATTTATTTTATAATTAAACTATGTTAAATGTACATAATCCGTTAGGTGACATGCCAGAAATGATGTTTTTAATTATTTCTTATTTCGAAATACTATACCGTTATCTCAAAAAATTATTTTGTTATATTGACATAATACATTATTTCAAAGAAATGGTACAATGTAATGTTTTCCTTTAATCATTTGTTATCATGAAATAATATTTCGAAATAACGAAAGAAATAATATTTTTTATGTCACCGAACGGGTTTCAAATAAATGCGGTTGGCATAAAAATATTTTTTTTGCAAATTCATTGACTATCTATTGTCGAGTTCTTCCCGGAAAATTTGAAAGTATTTAAATAAAATAATGCAAATTGTATTTTCAAAAACCCTTTTTTGAAAAAAATGGTGAAAACAGTCTGCATAAATTAATAGTTGATTAATTGATTGATTCATTGATTGATTCATTGATTGATTGATTGATTAATTGATTGATGATGATGATGATGATGATGATATGTACGCACATATATGCACAATATATGTTTTTATTTATTGATACTGAAGTATTTGTAATACATACGTATACAAGGACAACATGTTCCGAAAAGCGTCATCTTTTTTCTGATAAATATTTTAATTTAAGTGGCGATAAAATTAAATTTCGATGCATTTTAAGGAAGAAAATCGGCTACAATTTTATTAAACTAACAAAGAATTTAGCAAGAGACATCAGAAGGCAACACTGGTGAAATGATTGTCAAATATGAAGCAAGGGCCTATTTGTATATAAGCCTCAGCATTACAAGTTATATACAATTGCAATTGTGATGATTTGTTGTTACAGAAATTTCACTTCAAAAGGTTTCCAATGTTGCCTACTTGAAGACATTGAGGTATAAACCATTTTTATTTCCCATGCAAACTACAGGAATCTTATGGCATGGAGTCAAGCGGGGAAAAATGCTATTTCTCTCATTCACTTTTATTTAATTTATAAACACTTTCTTTTGCATATATCGTCAGGAAATGCTTTTTGAGTCTTAACAATACCATGAATACATAAAGGAAAGAGAAGTTCATCGATGATGACACTGGTTTACATGACACTAAGACGGAATCAATGGATAGATGTTCTTTGCCAGTAAAAAGAAGACGTTTTCTTACATGCAGCCCTTTGGTTTCGAAACCACTAAAAATATGTCCTAACCATTTTTAAATACAAGTTATAACATTATGTTTTATATATAACATTATAATGCCAACATAAAGTTAGACAGTAGCCAGGACCATGCACCACAATAAAACTAATCTTACAAAGCGAGACAACTCCTGCGATTCAGTAAACATAAAGTTAACGTTTTCTACATGTCTAAGGGTTTATCATCTGATTTCATTGACGTTAAGCGGCTGGAGATAAGACACGAAAAGTCAGCTTCTGGTAACCACTCTTTTGGTATCTTGATAGAAAGGAATGCAAACATAAATGTCTTGCTCCATGACAGGCCGACATACACAATTGTGACTCGTGACCACGACATACACAGTTGTGACTCGTGACCGCGACATTCACAGTTGTGACTCGTGACCACGACAAACACAGTTGTGACTCGTGACCACGACAAACACAGTTGTGACTCGTGACTACGACAGTCACAGTTGTAACTCGTGACCACGACAAACACAGTTGTGACTCGTGACCACGACAGTCACAGTTGTGACTCGTGACCGCGACAGTCACAGTTGTAACTCGTGACCACGACAAACACAGTTGTGACTCGTGACCACGACAAACACAGTTGTGACTCGTGACCACGACAAACACAGTTGTGACTCGTGACCACGACAAACACAGTTGTGACTCGTGACCACGACATTCACAGTTGTAACTCGTGACCACGACAAACACAGTTGTGACTCGTAACCACGACAAACACAGTTGTGACTCGTGACCACGACATTCACAGTTGTGACTCGTGACCACGACAAACACAGTTGTGACTCGTGACCACGACATTCACAGTTGTGACTCGTGACCACGACAAACACAGTTGTGACTCGTAACCACGACAAACACAGTTGTGACTCGTGACCACGACATTCACAGTTGTGACTCGTGACCACGACAAACACAGTTGTGACTCATGACCACGACATGTATACACAGATGAACCATTCTGTAAACAATCTGATCTAGTTTTTGATTGTCCATCTGGCACACAAACAAAACATGCTAAGTAGAGATTTATTTTGAACATAACAACAAAAACAACAATGTTACAATGGTTTGAGAACCAATATGAACATTAAGAAATACATAAATATCCTATTTTGAAACCATATAATTTCAACAGTGATAATCTACGTAAAGCATTTCAAACTGATGTGAACAATTTTCAAAATGTCGGCACGTTTGTGTCTTCCATGGTACATATTTTAAGTGCTAATTTTATGTATAACAGATTGATATTTTAACTTTAATCATGATTATAACTTTGGTTTTATTATATTGTATTTCTATAAATATTAGAATAAATCAATAATTGACCACAAAGACGTATGTAATTATATAGTTACTTAACTTAGAAACACCCATAATGTCTGCAAGTTACACTGTTATAGGAAGAAAAAAGACTCGAACGGCGCTGGAACGAATGAGACAGATATACAAAATATGGGTACTGATTTGCATAGAATGTTGCACAGAAGCAAAATTTTATTTTTTAAAATTCAATTAAGTATTTTTTATTTTCAGTGTCTCATAAGTCATTTGTACCTTGATGGGTATTCATGAATTGAAGTTTTACTTTATTTATATTCAAATGTAGCACAATAATGTTTTGATTGATATTAAATACAGTATTCAATTACTTGACATACATACAGTGCAGGCCTGTCGAAAGTTTATAACTGAGCTAGCGAATAGAAGGTAGCATATTGGCCAATTGCAAGATATGGATAGCTAGTGACTGGCCGAAAAACTACAAAGAGACATATAACAGCTGTCGAGCTATCGCTAACGAGGAGCTGAGATGATCTGAGCTGCCAATTCGGCACTAATCCGTTAGTTTAGTGCTAAATTTCGACAGGTATGCACTTTATAATAATTTTTAAATACTATTACAAGTTAGCTTTAAATTCATACAAATTTGAAACTGACGTGTTTAATCTTTAACACTTTATTAACTTTAAAACATTGTGAATGTACAAATGTTTTTCAATCATAATACAACTTTAGCTGTCAGAGTTACCTCTCTTTGTTCGAAGCATATTTTCCGCCGAAAAGGCTGAATGTATACTTTTGTTACACTGCAACAATTGCTATCATAGCCAAAAATGAGATGTTATATGATCTTTGAAAAACTAATATTTATGTAATTAATAAAAATCAGTAGCAAGATTTTCAATCAAAATTCATGAAGGCCCTTAAAAGTTTTATGGTCGCCATATATATATGCATTACAGTACATGTATTGTTGATAAGTATGATGTCCTTTTGTCCAGGATTGACTTGAATATATTTTACGTACCATAGTTTAATGTTCCTTTTACTCAATTTTGAATACACACGTGGCGGTTGATGACAACTAAACAGGAGGTGCTTACCTTTATGGAACATTCAGCCTCACTTTCCTGGTGAACGTTCATGTGTTTAAACTAATTTGACAGGATTAAAGTTTTGCTTTGCTTGTGGATTGTAATTCGAGCATGAATCAGTATGTTTGTTTTTCATTTAATTATCTGGAGATATTTATATGCCTTCCATCCATGCGTCTCAATAGTAGGAATAAAAAGGATGATCATCTACTTTGCATAATAATCGTATAACAATTCATTGCTATTTATCTATACAGGTTTTCAATAAATTAAAAACAAACATACAAATCAAGGTCCAAATCACAATCCCAAAGCCAAATAAAAACTTTGAAACTTACAAGTTATGTTAAACACGTGACTTACACCAGGGTTATGAGACCGGGTGCTCTGGTACGAAATCGACAACTGTTTAGTTAGCTACATCATTCAGGTTAAAAATCGAAATTGAGAATATAAACTCATTTTCTCCAGGATTATTTAGAATACAAAAACAACATTATTAGCAACAATATTGTGATGACAGTCGTAAAAATGTTTGACGGTCTTGATCTTGATATCACAAATCCCATCATAATTAAGCAGTTATTTTATCTGCCTTCCATCCATGCGCATGCGGTTCAATCATAGCCATTACAAATGACGATCCACCTATTTTATACATTTTAATCGTCAAACATTTTATTGCTTTTCACCTATACAGGTTTTCAGTGGATTAAAACCAAACATAGTAATTCATGTCCAAAATCAGAACTCCACAGTAAAGTAAAAACTTTAAAACTGGCAAATTAAGTTAAACACGTGAATTTATCATAGAAGTGGGACCGGATGCTCCGGAAGGGTAAGGAACTCCTGTTCATCTGGCTACATTCGCCACATGTGTTATCAAATTTTCGAATGAAAGATACATGGAACTATGGAACGTCAAAAATATCCATGATAATTTTGGATACAGAGACATCATAATTACAAACAATATGACTATTTTATTTTGATGACGGCCGTTAAAATGTTTTGAGGGCCTTATAAGCAATATTGTCAACAATTTATTTGTAAGCAACTTGATTCATTGTATAAATTGTCGTAGTGGTAATAAGTTCTGATATAGTCTAAGCTTTTTTTGCACATCTTATCATAATCATGACAAAAAGTCGTATTTAACGGATAGTTATCTATTTGTACCATTGGTAACAATCTTCAACACAACTGTTTGATAATGTGAGTGTCGTTTGTTATAGTGACCTGAGGTCAGTCAAAACATTAATCTGAACAAACATCTATAACTGGGACATTCATGCCATACCATGAAACATACATCTGCTCCTAGCGAAATTGTCAAAAAAGCACTTTGGGTAAAATCTATCCATGTTACATATTTCGTTCATTTAAATGCCTTGCTTACTTGGTCTGGATAAAAATCAAAATAAAAAATATATGTAGCAGGTCCCCCACAACAAATCATTATCTGTAGTATTTACACAAATTTTGAAAATCGTTAAACTTAAGATGGTCTTCATTCTAATTCAGAAAAAGTCTACTCTACGTCTGATATCAAATAAATGTAGATTCAAAATCAAAATCAAAAACAAACATAATAATCCATGTCCGATTCACCAGAACAAAGTTATATGTTTGGAACTGACAAGTAAGACACGTGAACTTCCACAAAGAAAGTGAGACCGGGTGCTTTGGGAGAGTAGCACATCCTGTTTAGCTAGCTATACTCGCCACGCGTGTAATAAAATTGTGTGAAAGGAACATGGAACTATGGAACGTCAAATATATCTTGATCAATCCTGACTCAAACCTTTCAACAGTACTGTGATGACGGACATAAAACTTTTTGAGAGCCTTGATAAGCCTAGGCTTGCAATATCCCTGGGTCAACATTTAATTTGCAAGCAGCCTGCTTTGTTGAACAAAGTCCCCATTGTAGATTACTTGAAAAACGTGCTTCAAATACTTAACTGCGTGTGAAATATAAAAACTTTGATTTTTCCGCATTTTACACCACTATCCAACATTCAAAATTAAAAGAACGTCTAAAACATATCATTCACGTGTCATTCTTTTACAAAAATGGTAAGCCAATCTAAAAAGGGATTCTGAATAATTTGTCAAGCATTATACGCATTCCAACAAAAACACTGAAGATACCATCAACAAAATCTGTTATAGTCAACATATTTGTTGTGTTTGATAAAATAATTTTCCATTTAACAATATGCATACAAACTGTGCATTATTGATTGACGATTTATATCTTTAGTTGTATCCGTTAGGAGATTGTGTAAATGTCATCTATCGAAGTGCCCTTAAAATAAACCCTTACAAATAAATAGTTGACATAAGGATATTGAAAACCTAGGTTAATCAAAGTCCTGAAAATGTTATCACAATATTGTTGATAAGTATCATATCTCTGTATACAATATTACTCTGGATGTATTTGACGCCCCATAGTTGCATGTACAGGGACTTTGTACAACGAAGAAGGCTGCCTGCAAATAAATTGTTGCCCGAGGGATATTGCAAGCCTAGACTATCAAGGCCCCAAAAATGTTTTAGGACCGTCATCACAGTATTGTTAATAAGTTTGATGTCTCTGTTCAGGATTGCCCTGAATATATTTGACGTTCCATACTGTTCCTTTCACACAATTATGATTACACACGTGGCGGGTGTAGCAAGCTAAACGGGAGATGCCTACCCTATCGGAGCATCCGGCCTCTCTTCCTTGGTGGAAGTTCACGTTTCTAACCCGACTTATAAGTACCAAAGTTTTAACTTTGCTTGTGGATTGTGATTCGGACATGGATAAGTATGTTTGTTTTTGATTGTCTACACATTTTTGATCACAACAAGCACAGATAAATATGCAATAAGGCTTTTTGACCTGCGGTTTTTACACTTTAAACGTATATTCAAACAACAAAGGACAACATATGACCATGTCCAGAGCCATCAAGAGTCTGATATTTTCTTTTCAGTGTCCTATTGGCAATGCTACAGCTTAATGACTTGTAAAACTCAAACCAAATGAATAAAATAGACACATATTCCATGGTCACTTAACTACACTTCACTGTATCCATATAATACCAACCGAAAGGCCAATGAAAATATCTGCATTTTCCTGAATGATGATGTAAGGGTTCAAACTTGCAGAACTTTACAGATTGCCTCGACCTAGAATTATACACAAGTGGCACACACCAAGCTTAAGTGTCACAGACCACTGAATCTTCAAATATTAAAAAACATAACTAATATTTATATCGTTTAATCATAAAAAAATATTTTGATGTAACATTTCCATAGTAAAAATTCTATTTGAATAGAAAATTACAACGAAACATTTGTCAAATAATATAAAACAATTCATTATATACATAAATATTTATATATTGTAACAATGTAAGATGAATGTCATAGATTTGCAAATACAACATTATAACAACACAGCCTGGCTTTGACTCAACTATTGCATCAGAGGAAATTGACTCGTCCGAAAACTGAAATGAAACTATCATATAATGCAATAACCGTTTCCTTGTTTTTTTTAAACTTTAACAGTAAATTAAGTTTCACATTTGTTAGAAGTTTGATACATTTTTGAAGAAATAAAGTCACCGGACCCATCACTGCTTGTTGCTTCTGTACATTAGTAGAGAACAAATTTCATTGTTTTCAAGCATAAAAAACTAGCATTGCTGCGTTAACTTATTCAGATGCATTTTACCTGCTTGTATTTATGGTCTTCCAAAGCTATCCCTGATGTCCATGTAATGAATTTATTTGGCATTTTTGAATGATTGTTATAAAATTATAATATTAAAGACAACAAAACAAATAATATTAACGGTGTTGTTTTAAATATTCATAATTGATAACAAATGATACCCGGTATACGAGTGTTGAAGTTCCATACATAAAGTGGATTTTGAACGTATGAAAATGACGAACTTAACATACTCCATTTTTATTATGCTGAAAATTTAGGTGAACCACACATGTATATCAAACGTTTATAACAGAAATATCAGAAAAAATTAATGGATTACTTCGCTTATAATATAAATACAATGTAAGTATAAAACGCAATGTTATCATTATCTGAAGGCACTAATGTTTCATGTTTATTTACAACATGTCATGCAAAAAATACTAATGTTCAGTGATGTCAACCAACATCTGTACGTATCAGAGATCTTCTTAAAACACGCACACATACATACACACGCGTTGGCAAGCTATTTATTCGTCCTCACACACACACTGTTTTGATATGGCAAATTTTACGTATTGTTTTTAAGTTATTGCTTCAAACTTTTGCTTTCGATTCTGAGACCATCATGACGAGTATTTTGATTATTTCAAACACATTCGCAGATCCTTAGATGAAAGACATTTATTCATCATTACTCCATGCATTTCCAATCAGAATTAAGTCACTCACTATATCGAATGTCACGTCCGTACAACAAGTGGACCAACAATCCGGACTATTCATATCTACACAAGAGAAGTCAATCTACAATTTAATGCTTAACTGTATTTCTCCCAACCATGAGATTTTGGTCCAAATTTAAAACATAATTTCTTAGGATAGCCTTTGTCTTTTGGGATATCTGCAAAGTACCCTTCCTTCCGTGAGTACCTAAGATAAAAGGAAATAAAAACATTAGGTGTTTAATTCAACATATTTTAAGACATAAATTGATATCATTTTCTGTGAAAGAATGGGTCAAGTTTGTATCTACTGATTTTCTTTTTAATGATCATCTGGTGGAAAATACTACTGTTATCTCCCTTTACTCAGTACGGATACATAGAACTTTTTGAAGTTTCAAAAATAAAACAAATTTAAAATGATAACTGAACAGCTGATATATGGTAGATGTGAAACATCGTTAGAAAAATAAGATAGCAAAATGGTATAACAATGATCTTAAAAAAAATACAAAGAACAGCAAAAAGTGAACACACATAAAATTCATGTATTTCTATTTGGAATTCATTACAAATTTATCTTCCTTGTACAGACATCAGCAAAATGGTATAATAATATAAGTTGTGTAGTTACTAGTACATAATAATCCAAAAATATAAATAAATACCTCAACGATCTACTAAGTTTCTCATAGGTCATTTTAGATCTGTTCTTTTTCTTTGATCCCCAGAGTTTGGCTACTTCGTTAGACTGTACTACTCGGAATATTCCTCTGGTTTATTTCCCACTTGATAATTTTTGGGCAGAATTTAGGATCCTTAGAAGGTCTCTAATAAACTCCCAAAGATGATAACACTTGAAGCTGCAATAACAGAACGCTGGTAAGAAAAATGACATATAAATGGTTTCTATATACATATTAAAGAACAAAGCAATCTGGGGTTAATTTGAACTGCATTTAAACACAACAAAACAAAAACTACTCTTTTAGCTCATGCTATAGCTACAAAACATCATTTGAAAAAGTCAAATAATTACTCTTCAGGAGCACCTGACATCACTTCCCTTATGAAAGTGCGTGTTTAACCTATTTTTCTAGTTTATCAATTCCCAGATGGAAGTGTGTGTGTTCTACTCAATCTGTCAGTTTTCAAAGGTTTTACTTTGCTTTTGAGATTTGGACATGGATCGGTATGTTTGTATAGGATTAGACACGAAGATCTTTCACTAATTATTTAAAATATTAAAAAACAAGATAATTTCAAATCTAGATCATCAATTAAAATTCCTCAGCTTTGGAATAACAGTGAATATGATGAAAACATATGTCTTTTAGTGTGGTACAATAGCTATAAATAGGTACCTGATACAAATGCCTATCTATCACGGCGTTGCCATTGGTTACAATTATTACTACACCTCTTTTAATTTTGAAGCACTAGACGGTCGTTTCGGAATGAACCAGTAGTACTCAGACCAAAATGATTGGAAATCCTAATATTTATAAGATGAATAGAAGGACCAAAAAATTTTTTTTGCAAATTCAAGTTATTTTTAAGGCATTTTTTAATTTTTGAAGCAGATAAGTTTGCTTTACAATGTTTTTTACAATAAAATATAATACAATAAATATGCAATCTATGGAAAATGCAATAATAACATACTTTGCCCCTTCTTTCTTCCAGGCCTTTTCTTCCTGCTCCAGGTATGGGATCCCTCTAATGAAGTGTTTGATTCACTCTCGGTATCAGAGTTATCATTGTCCATATCACACGTGTAAAGAATAGATTCGTCTGGTAAAACTGGCTCAGTTTTAACTGCAACCTTCTCCAAAACTATCATACCATCACTGTTGTTCATGTCTGACCCTTGGTCACTGCAATCTATGATAAATTTTAAAATACATTGTATTGGAATTAAAATATCTCAAATTGATGTTAGATTGACAACATACTATAACGAAATATTCATTAAATAAGTTAATAACGGTTGGACTTGTGGGTGATGACCTCATAACTTTCGACTTCCAGGTGATTTCAAATTGATGCATGACAATTCTTCTAAAAAGGAAAGCCACCAAGCCATTAAACCTTTAAAAGACATGAGATTTTATAGAAAGCTATAAAATCTGATACTGATTTTAAATATAAAAATTGTTTATTGGATTGCAAACATGGTAGGTGTAGCTAGCTAAAAGGAGGTACTTACCCTCTCGGAGCACCCGACCTAATTTTTCTGGTGGAAGTTCACGTGTTTAACCTAACTTGCCAGCTTAAAAATTAACTTTGCTTTTGTATTTCGATTTCGATATAGATTGGTGTGTTTATTTTTATATGACATTATCTTCCTTCGCCGATGAACTGTTACAGAATTTTAAAAAGGATTAGTTATTTTAGAAAAAACATAAGTAAATGCCAAATGGTGATTTTAGAAGACAAAGGCCGTAGAAGAGCATTCGTAAATGGTGGTTTTAGAAGGCCTTAGTAATTGGTTATGTCAGATGAACTTTTGTAATAAGTGATTTACTGACGTTTGTAATTAGTTCTTTTATAAGAAGTTAAAAGCCTACATTTTATTCATTTACATAACCTTCCATATATCTAGACATTTCTGCACATTGTTTTGTATTTGTTCTCGTAATTCACTTCTTATATCTTTACTGACTTTTTCTAGGTATGTATATAGTCAAATTATGAATACCATACTATAAATAGAAACACAAAACTACTTCATAGAAATAGAAATATGATGCCCAAAAGCAATGCTTTCATACATTTTCTCAGAAATATAAAAAATATGTATTTCATACAAACAATCGGAGCCACTAAAGACAAGCAGCAAAGACATGTCAGCTTATTAACCTTAAATTTAACATTAATTATGGACCGAGTATATTTATGTATACGAAATATAAGCAATATTTCGTCTACAAAATTGGCACGTTCATTGCGTATAGTACCTCTGAGAATCCTAACACTACCCATATATGTATGAGGTGGGTCATCGTATGTGAATATTTCCAAATGAAAGGTCAAGCGGACAGGTCAATGAAATTGTAATGAATTACCTGATGAGTAATCTGATCCGTCGCCGGTAGACCCCGAAGACTTGTGGTTATTATAGGCAAATGGCTTTATGTCTTTTATATCGTCTTCTTCCATATCAACCACTAATTCAACCAGACCAACTTCTCCGTTATCGTCGAATGCTTCTGATTCTTGTGCCCAAGTGGGATAATGGACCAATAAGTCTGCCGGTTGTGATAAATCTTGAATATTTGAACCTATAACATATGAATAAAAACACTGTGATATAACATATTAAGTGTTTTCATGAAAGTACTTAATAAAATCAGGAGTGTTCAAACGTGTAGCCTTTACGTTAGCAATATTTTTTAAGTCATCCTGTTATGTTATATCTATATTTATCATATATCAATTTGTTGACACTGGCTTCCCTATCTTAATTATTATGGATAACGACAATTTTGTCAATTTTGCACGATATTTGGAGCGTCTGTCCTCCGAATCATGATTTTGTGATGACAATTATCCGTTTTTGATATTTGACGCACCAAGTCACTTCAGTATTAGGATGTAATTTTATGTATTCCATAGGCTTGTAGGAAAATGTTTTGAATATTTTGTAAAAATTGTTATTTCGAATATAACTCACTTAAAACAAAATAAAATGGAAATTATGTTTGTTGTCGGCACTTAAGATGGATCTGCTGTGTTAGCAGTAGTGATTTGCTGATACTGAACACAACTCGTGTTATAAATAAATAACTACTACTGCTTTTCACATTTTATACATTTTCGAAGAATAGCACGTCGAATGACAGAACATATAATGTATAAACTATTTTGGAACGTCAAAATGAAGTAATAAGTATGCCAAATATTCAACGAAGCTACTGTCATTCAAAATGATTTAGACGCAATAGTTGGTGGGTTTTCTGGAGCTCGGCGATTTACACATAAATTCAACTGGCCAGTTTAACAGACGTAGATAATATTAACTAATGTTAGAATATCAGCTCATTTCATTTGTGTTTTGCCCGAGCTTGCACGAGATTCGGTCATACCTAGTATTAAGTTATGTAAAAATAGACCAATCGTTATCAATTTAGAAACAAATAATTATTTGTTTATTTAAAATATGCAATAAAAACCGAAATATCAGTTTATCCTGTGGGAAATCAATTTCACATTGTTAAAATCAATTTTCATTATATTTTATACTCGATCATGTTATACCAGGTTGCATATTACTTTCGTCATACTCGGGTAGGTTAGGTAAAGCACACCTTAGTACTAATGCTTCACATCATGCATGTACATGTTTATGTATGTGCCCTGTGAACTACAATTTAATGATCGGTTTAAAATAATATAGATTTTGCAAGCACGAATCTGTTGACAAGAAACTGCTTGTATAAAGACCTTCGTTTTAATTAGCTAATCAACCATTGTAAGTCAAAACTGCTTACATTTCAAATAAGTAAACATATGAAAAGCATAAAAAGTATATAAAGACCACACACAGGACGGTTTGACTGAGTCGAAGCAGAGAGGCACTAAACGTTGTATTTAATTACTAGGGTCAGGTTATTCAAAAATGTCACTGCTTCTTTTGGAAAACAATTATATACATTTATTGAATTTTTCACAGAAACTTCGGAAATATTGCCTAAAATACAAAATACAAATTTTGGCTAACCAACTTGTTAAACCAAAGGAGCTTTGAAAAACCGGCGGGCCCAGGAGTTATTTACACAGAGGTGGTCGCTATAT
The DNA here is from genome assembly GCA_021292105.1 of Anadara kagoshimensis. Taxonomy (NCBI): domain Eukaryota; kingdom Metazoa; phylum Mollusca; class Bivalvia; order Arcoida; family Arcidae; genus Anadara; species Anadara kagoshimensis. The sequence continues at coordinate 47,401,721 of CM037864.1, forward strand.
CAGGTTCTAATGCACTAATATAAGTAATCATGGAAAAACTAAACTAAACATAAGTAAGCAATTTGACCTTTCTTGAATCTTTAATATGTCCTCGTGTTATTTGAAATTATCGTTTACCATTCAGTAACATATTTTAAAAGATAGCTTTAACACTAAGGGCCAGAAAGTTTATCATTCATTGGCTCACTGATAATAAATCTATAACCTTGGAACGTATTTCGACTAAATTCGGTAGCTTTTGGCCGCCAATATATCTTAGAACTCAAATTGCATACCGATTTCGAGATAAATACTTTCGACTGTATTTAAGTAGGTTTTTATATGGATATGTATGTGAATAGGAAAAAAAAACAGCTGTTTATAGCAAAATTCATGTTGCAATGCCCGTTTATATCTTTAAAAGACAAACTTAAGCACAGATCATTCCCCGATATTGTGGTCTATTTTAAAGTACTGAAATATTTCCGGTGTGGTACAAAACAGCTTTGTGTTTGAATAATTGGAGGACCGTTTATCGGTATAGAATCAAAAACATAACTGTCCATGTTCTAATGAAAATCAATACAAGGCTGGCTTTAGTTAAACACGTGAACTTCACCAGGGAAGTGCGCTGCGTTGCCAAAAGGGTAAGCAGATTATGTTTAGCTAGCTACACTCTCCACGTGTGTAAGAAGTATGTGGCCATTATTGAGATAAAAATGATTGACACGTGTTAAAAATACATGCAAGTTCCCGCAGAAAAGATAATAAAAACGATCACAGATATTAGTTTAAGTTTCACGTCCCGTTGGTAACTGAAATATTATTTTTTTCAAAACAAAAATGTCAGTTGGGTCTTTTGAAATGCAATTGATTTACCTACCTGTGTCTGTATAGATAAAAAATTTCGAAAGGTTTTATGTTATTTTGAAATCACTTAGAATAAAAAAAACATTTTAGTAATAATTTCCTCGTAGGAATAGGGATAGTTTTCTGTATCAAATTGACATTTAAGCGTTTTAATTGTTGACTTCTAAGAAAAGTCACTTGACAATTACTTGTATCTGGTACAACTGATAATAAAATTAATCTGTAACCCATTTTTGACTATTGCACGTTTTTAACCTATTTGTGCAAATAAATAATAAAATAAAATAAAATAAAACTGGATTTTTAAAACACTAAAACAGAAGAAAAGAAAAAACACCGAACCTTTAACTATCTTACCATATAAATCTTATCCTTGAAAAACAAACAACCGGATTACGACAGTGTGCATACAAGTTTGACAAGTGCGCCCTTGTGATAACAGGGGAACAAGGAAGAAAACTTATAGGTAATTCCCCGACAGAAAACCCCCATGAATCGTGTTTTAAAACACTAGATCGTGAAATAATTACGTAACAAAATACTTTACGCCTTAAAACATTAACTTGGCAGATACTGTTTACTCCCCGGTACTATGTACGTCTTAAAAACACTAACTGGGCAGATACTGTTTATTCCCCGGTACTATGTACGCCCTAAAACACTAACTGGGCAGATACTGTTTACTCCCCGGTACTATGTACGCCCTAAAACACTAACTGGGCAGATACTGTTTACTCCCCGGTACTATGTACGTCTTAAAACACTAATTGGGCAGATACTGTTTACTCCCCGGTACTATGTACGTCTTAAAACACTTATTGGACAGATACTGTTTACTCCCCGGTACTATGTACGCCCTAAAACACTAACTGGGCAGATACTGTTTACTCCCCGGTACTATGTACGTCTTAAAACACTAACTGGGCAGATACTGTTTACTCCCCGGTACTATGTACGCCCTAAAACACTAACTGGACAGATACTGTTTACTCCCCGGTACTATGTACGCCCTAAAACACTAACTTGGCAGATACTGTTTACTCCCCAGTACTGGGTACGCCCTAAAACACTAACTGGACAGATACTGTTTACTCCCCAGTACTATGTACGCCCTAAAACACTAACTGGGCAGATACTGTTTACTCCCCAGTACTGGGTACGCCCTAAAACACTAACCGGACAGATACTGTTTACTCCCCGGTACTATGTACGCCCTAAAACACTAACTGGACAGATACTGTTTGGTTCCCGGTACTCTAAATCTGCATTAATATTACAGGCTGTTTGCGTTTTAATTACAAAGTTTTAATGAACCTGTTTATTGCTTATTGTCTATCCAGAGTTTTAGTTACAAAATGTTATTTAAATTGGAAAGTCTGTAATTAAAGTTATGTCGATATAGACATTTTGATGTAACACTTGTTCTGCTTTCGTTCACAGTGTCTATGGCTCAATGTTTTTTAAATCGAATGTGGAGTAAAGTAGTTGGAGAACTGCAGTGCAGGTTGAACTTGAATAGGAAAAAATGTATATTGAAACCATGACACTTGCCACTTTTTTACCACGTGTGCAAAATTAAAAATGTATGTAGACATGAGAATGTTGCAGTTTTTTTTAAGTGTCACTCTTGTTGACAATTCATTTTGATTACAAAAGTTTCTTATAAAGGTTACAAATGCAACTTCCTTTTCGGGAACTAATTGTGCACTTCTTATCACTGATTGTGTGTTTTTTAAGCATCATTGCAAAACAGAAAGAATCCATTAATGAACTAGTTAGAGGACTGTTTGACATTGTAAACATAGAAAATAATTCGATAAATATTTCAAAAAATATAACGATTGTCTTTTATAATTTGGCGCTATTAAATTTCCTAATGTATCAAAATAAAAGGTTTTACTTATAATCCTGAATTTTCATGGATGACATACAAACAAATGTGTGTGTTTCTAGACCACTGATTGTAAATGAATGGGATGGTTGGTCGTACTTTAACCACGTGCACAACACTTGACATGTACTCATATACATATATCTGTCCGATTGCAAAGTCGTGGATTATTCTATGCTTTGGTGTTTGTTTTTGTTGCTTTGTATGGTTTTGGTTTGTATTGTTTCGTGTTCATGGGTGCTTTGGTTGTTACCAATAACATGTTTTTTAGTTACAAATTTCTTTCTGTTTTGTGATTGTAATGCCTCGAAATAAAACGTTTCATATTTTTATTCATGCTTCTCAATCTAAATAGATGGAGAAAGCATAACCATGGATCGGTTCATTTCCCGATATTATCACACTAAAGGATTATCTTATTTTTCTTAATGCAATAGTAAAATAGTTCCTACTTGGCTTCTTGGTGGCCTTTTTGAATGCTCAAGTTCATAATGTCACTTCAAAGTACTAAATGGTGAAAGTCTTACGTATGAATACCAATGTATGACCTACGGCAATACAAATATCTAAAGGCAACTGTTTTCTCCCACGTGGGTGTTAAATTTCATAGGTCTGATATATATATGGGACCGTGTTACCGTGTTAGTCATTTCATATGTCTTAAAAGAAACAATTGCAAACTATTAAGACACATTTTCACGTGAGTACAAGACACCATGAATTGAAAAGAACAACGTTTCAAGGACGACATAATTATTTAACCATTTTTTTAAATTATTTATTTTGATTGATTTTTAAAAAACTGTTTTAAGCTCTAATTGAAAATATGAATTGTCACTTGATTTCATTGAAGATTGCATATTGACCCACTTAAACATACGTTAAATAAAACCGGAGACGGTTTGGATGTTAATGATGAAGATTAATTTTCGAGATGATTTCTGATTAGAAAACATATTAACATCTATATTGGATCAAATAAAAAAACATATTAGTCCATGTTTAAAAGTTAAAAAAAAATCGGAAAAAAGTGAAAAGCAAGTTTAACATGTATAAATTTTAATCATTTATTTACATTTTTATTGGTTATTGTAATTTCGCTCCTTCACTGTTAATTATCAATTTCTATTTACCACTATCAATGTAAATATAATCACCTATACTACTTATCCACAATTTGTGAAATATACATACTCATCAATTCTAATCTTTATCGAATAGGAAAACTAAGAACCGATGATGATTTTGAAATTTAGATGACAATTGAATTTATATTTGAAAATAAAAATAAATATTTTTATTAAGTTATTTTAGTGGATAAGTTATCATTATTGTTGAAGAATCACAAGCAAAATTATACATCATCATCATCATCATCATCATCGAAATCTATGCATAACGTAACCTATTTATATATAATAAGTATGTATATAAACTGATAATATACTGTCTCTGTCCTATATGAGTTAAATTAGGTTACATTATAAACAGTCATTGATCTAATCAACATACATTGTATGTTTTATTTTCATATAAAAGAAATTACTTATTTCTAAAATAAAAAAAAAAATAAAAAAAAAAAAAATAAGACAATAAATAAATAGGAGAAAAGGACCCCGGGATTCCGGGAAATACACAAACACCATATACATAACAATACATACATGTATATATCGTACATATATACTTCATGCTCTATTAAACAGCTTTAACATTTTCCGAAAATCCAAACTAAACAAAATTCCAAGTAATGTCACTAACTTTCGTTTTGTTAATCTTTACAAGAAACAATAGCAAAATTCGGGTATGCAATGCACAAATTAAATAAACAATTAAAAATAGATAAAAAAAATTAAGATATAATTATAAAAATAATAGTTATTAATAAATATTAATTCATTGCATTCATAATGAAAAGCAATATGCAATTACAAAATAAAAAACTTACTGTCAGATAATTTCGTGTCTGTTTGCGTTGCCTCTACCAGCGCACTCTGATTGAGGAAGTCGTTTTCCTCTAGACTTCTACCAAAATTAGTCACGTTTGTTTCCATATTTCCCAGTGATAAGTCAAGAGGTCCAAAGCTATCATCAATACCTAGCGACTCAGTTAGGACGTCTGCTAGCTGTAAATAGAATCAACCAGGAAGTTAAAATTGACTGTCAACACTGTAAAGTATACCCGTTAAAACGAGGCCTATTTTGATACCCGATAACGTATTTATACAATTTACAGGTATTTAAATTAAAGGTACAATCAATTTTTGTGTTGTAATTATAATATACTATTCGTTAAATTTGAATTAAGTTAAAATACGTCTATTGAAAGCAACTTGATTGTAAATCTTAAAACATTAAACCTCTCTCTCTCTCTCTCTCTCTCTCTCTCTCTCTCTCTCTAATTTTTATTAACCTAAGGCATAACACTTATTATAATTATTAGTTCCACAATTTCATGATTGAGACCTCTTGACTTTTTATGTACGTAGTATGTATAACTTTTGGAGAGGGGTTTGTAGGGTCGATGCAGTTTAATGCAATTCTTCCCTTTTAAATTAATCAGAGACACGCAAAAATACTGGTTTGAAGTTCATCATAAGATCACAATATCAATGAACATAAAATTACCACAACTAGAAATGTATATGCATCCAAACTGTATTGACTTATGAGACACTTTTATTCAGTATATACAAATGCGGTTGCTTTACATCATGATATGATTGAAATACAGTCAAACCTCATTATAATGCCCCTCGATAACTTTGCCACCTCACTTATCGCCACACTATTTTGAAGTCCCAAAATCCATTTTGTTTATGTTTTTCTTTATGAGCCTCCCTAAATTTATCGCCAAACCCCTTTATAACGCCAAAATACGACTGAACAAATGGTGGCGATGAATCGAGGACTGGCTAATTATCGTTAACTACCCCCCCCCCCCCCCATTTACCGTGTTATAAAATAACAATCTTCATTGTATTGTTTACTGTTACTTCAATTGTAGCAAAATAATTGCATTATGCATTTAAAAGAAGAGATAATGTGCTAATATTGATTGAACATGAATATATGTACGTTGTGTATTCGCCGCCTTGCATTTGATACATGTTGTTTGTATGATTAGAGCCAACAAAGGCTATTGAATTAAATTAAAGAAAATAAACGATAAAAAGTGTAAGCATCTGTATTGATATTGTAATTTGAATACAAACATACCGATTCACGTTCAAATCACAATCCTAAAAGCAAAGCAAAAACTTTGAAACTGGTAAATTAATTCGAACAAAGTTTCGAGTTTTTTGTTCTTTGAAAACATGCTATTTCTCACTGGCTAGCTGTGTGATAATTTTTGTTTCCAAAAATTTTTGATATTTTTTAACAAAAAAAAACCATCACCTTATTAAAAGAAATATGACATTAATATTTATTTATTTATTTATTTATTTATTTATTAATTTATTTATTTATTACCTCATAAAAAAGAAATATGACATTAATATTTATTTATTATATTTATTTATTTTATTTTATTTTATTTATTTATTTATTTATTTATTATTATTTTATTTATTTATTTATTTATTTCAATAATTTATTTATTTATTTTATTTTATTTATTTATTTATTTTTTTTATTCTATTTATTTATTTATTTATTTATTTATTTCAATAATTTATTTATTTATTTTATTTTATTTTATTATATTTTATTTATTTATTTATTATTTATTTATTTATTTATTTATATATTTTATTTTATTTTATTTTATTTTATTTTTTTTTATTTTGTACTTAACATATAAACAAATTTTATTAAAATTGTATGTCAAACATTTTTTTTTTTAATTTTGTCATGACAAGTATTGGACGAGTGTTTCTTTCAGAAGCACTACTGGCAAATGTACTAAACCCTGGAATACAAGGACCCCAAGACACGTCATCCCTAGTTGATATGTGTATTACACTACTGGCAAATGTACTAAACCCCGTAATACAAGGACCCCAAGACACGTCATCCCTAGTTGATATGTGTATTACACTACTGGCAAATGTACTAAACCCCGGAATACAAGGACCCCCCAAGACACGTCATCCCTAGTTGATATGTGTATTACACTACTGGCAAATGTACTAAACCCCGTAATACAAGGACCCCAAGACACGTCATCCCTAGTTGGTATGTGTATTACACTACTGGCAAATGTACTAAACCCCGGAATACAAGGACCCCAAGACACGTCATCCCTAGTTGATATGTGTATTACACTACTGGCAAATGTACTAAACCCCGGAATACAAGGACCCCAAGACACGTCATCCCTAGTTGATATGTGTATTACACTACTGACAAATGTACTAAACCCCGTAATACAAGGACCCCAAGACACGTCATCCCTAGTTGATATGTGTATTACACTACTGGCAAATGTACCAAACCCCGGAATACAAGGACCCCAAGACACGTCATCCCTAGTTGATATGTGTATTACACTACTGACAAATGTACATGTACTAAACCCCGGAATACAAGGACCCCCAAGACACGTCATCCCTAGTTGATATGTGTATTACACTACTGGCAAATGTACTAAACCCCGGAATACAAGGACCCCAAGACACGTCATCCCTAGTTGGTATGTGTATTACACTACTGACAAATGTACTAAACCCCGTAATACAAGGACCCCAAGACACGTCATCCCTAGTTGATATGTGTATTACACTGCTGGCAAATGTACTAAACCCCGGAATACAAGGACCCCAAGACACGTCATCCCTAGTTGGTATGTGTATTACACCCTTGAAAGATATCGTAGATCTTAATAAATATAGAAACCAGTTTTTAATACTTTTAGGTTTTTTTTATACTTTTGCCATAATTAAAAAAGTTTAAGTATGCGGTATCCGGTTTGAATTTTACAATCACCAACGAAACACACATGCACGGAAACTCCTTCATGACAGAAGCTCAGGTGACTTTAGTAAGTCGAGCTCAAACAAATCAAAATGAATTCATTTTTTTCTTCTTTTTTACCAAATGTTTATTTTACAAATAGTATGATAATAGGGAAGTCAGATCTAGTTTGTAATTATGTCTTTAACGGAACTAGTATTTATAAGATATTGAACTAGTATAAAGGTATCGAAACTCTTCCTCAATGGCAGCAAATATATGACGCTTCTTATTTTTGTGAAATCAGTAAAATGAATTTGACAAATAAAATTTAAATGGACCAAATGCATGTAGATCTATCAAATACGTCATGCATATTTTAATGTCTTTAATGTGCAATGCGTTGGTATAAAAATAACATCTGACATGGGAAATGTATAAAGTGTAGTTTTTAAGTTTCCAATCAATATGACATACTGTCCTGTCATGTGTTCTTTAATTTTGTCACACGGAGCGGGTGTTCTTTGCTAAACAGGAAATGCTTATCCTTACGGAGCATACGCCCTCATTTCCCTAGTGGAATTTCAAAGTTCACGTGTTTAACTTAATTTGTCAGTTTTTTTAAATTATACTTTGCTTTGGGATTGTGATTTAGACATTAGACATGGCTTTGTATATTTTTGTTTTTGGTTTCCAATGATAATAAACTAATATAATTTTATTAATCAATTTAATTAAACTACAGAAAAGAGCTTTGAATTTTCTTCCAATATTTTACATTTCATAACAAGAAATCCCTGATCATTAATGTCCATACGTCTTAAGAGCTCTGTTTTTTTTTTTTTGGTCAAATGTAGAAAGTTTACTAGTCGCTGTTTTAAGTCATATTATATAACTTTGTTTCACTGAATAGCTTTTGTTATTCTTTTGATATAACCTTAATGAGTAGATGAGTAGTTTAAGTTTTTTAAGGTATTGTTCGGTTATGGTTGTTTCGTAAAACATGGTTACAACGGCTACAAGAAAAATTGATCGATTGTTTGAATGTGGGTTATGTCCCAGTCAAGTATAATTCATTTATACTGAGACGTCATCAGCTATAGGTGAAGTGGCAGAAATGTTACATTTGCTCCTGACAATGCACAGGAAGGAGTCTTTATCGTGCCACACCTGCTATGACACAGAGTTTCATTTTAAGGTCTTTTTTCTAAGGACTCGTGAGTTTTATTATTAAATGCCAATTGCTTGGCGAAAAAGCAGCCACTATCCACTTTCAAGTACTGGGCCAGACACCGACTGGGGTTCAAACACATAGTTATATAACCTCCCACATACACAGCTAGCATTCTACCAACTTAGCTACAAGAAAGATTGGTCGATTGTTTGAATGAGGTTTTACGTCCCACTCAAGGATACTTCACTAGTATTAAGACGTCACCAGCTATAAGTAAAGTGACAGAAATGTTGATCTTTGCAGAGGGCTAAGGGCAATATACAGGGAGGTTTACCGTGCCACGGCTGCTATGACACGGAGCATCATTTTTAATATAAGCTCTCTTCTGAAGGACCCGTGTCATTCATTACCAAATGCCAAGTGTTCGGGGAAAGAACAGCCACTACCAATTTTCCAGTCTTGGCCATGCTCCGACTGGGGTTCTAACCCATAACCTTCCACAAACGCAGCAAACACTCTACCAACTAAGCTACTGTAGTACTAGCTACAAAAAAGAACTTTCCTATTGGTAAAACGCCAGATTCGATCGATTTAATGGCATGTTTTGTTAGAGTACTCTGAGATAGTGAATGGGGATTACGTCATAGTCAAACAAAATCATTTATTGATACGTCATCAGCTACAGGATATATACTGTTGTAATGAGTTGAGGGGAATATGTCGTCGAGCCTTGCTATGGTCCAATCCGAAAGAATCAACTTTGGAAAGGCGAAACAAGTTGCTTAACCCAATGTCCATGCAACACTAGGTTCCTAATCAATAGTCTTTAAAGGAAACCAAATTGTAGATTACACACTCTATATTAAGGTTCTTTGTTCTTTTTGTATGCAAAAGTCTTAGCTGGGGAACTCGGTTAGGAATGCTCAAGAAGGTTAATATGTATAACTGTTCATAAGCTCCTTATAGTTCCCTGTTTTTCATTAGAACATAACAATGTTACTTAGAGTTGATTTATGTATGAAGCCATTTAATGATAAGTGAGGTACTGTTTAATGAACTTAATCATATTATTTTTGAAGACTTCAACTTTAAACGTAAAATTCAAATTAAACAAAAAGTTATGATTTTATTTTGTTACATTAGCATTTTAATTTTGTATCAGAAACAGTAACACAAAAATGGTCCTCGATCCTCCTACGAAGAGAACAAAATCATTATCAAACACGAGAATATCTCTTCGTGTTCATTTTCGGTGTCAGAACATAAAGATCGACTTGCAAAGGAAAAAATGAAATAAAACAGACCTTTGTATGAATCAAATTTAAACATTCGAATACAGTACTGTTGTTTTTATGCAAGTATATTACGTATCTCCCAGAAATCAAATCTGCCCAGTAAGGATAACATCCTACCAAACTCGCAATACATCGTTACAAACATGTTCAATGCTCCTCCGACAAATTTGCAATGATTGCAAAGACAAGCAAGAGTGTTCACGTTAATCTTATATATGTTTTCTGTGTTTAAACAAGAAGACTTTTATTCTTTACAAAAATAAACAAAGTGAAACAAAGTCATCAAAGCGGTATCCATTGTAGTGTTACAAAACATTTGGCAATAAAATTGTAAACAAACCCCGTGGAGAGAATAAATGGCACCACAATATAAGTGGGATGCACGTGCTGACACGCCCTATATAGATGCTATCTCATAAAACGCATTGATATCTCAATAGATACAAAGTATGTACCTGCCACCGATATTGTTGTGGCAATTTATCTCCTGTGGTAGACGCTACCAATTTGTGGTACCCATGTATCACCTGTGGTAGACGCTACCAATTTGTGTTGCCCATTTATCACCTGTGGTAGATGCTACCAATTTGTGTTGCCCATGTATCACCTGTGGTAGACGCTACCAATTTGTGTTGCCCATGTATCACCTGTGGTAGACGCTTCCGATTTGTGTTGCCCATGTATCACCTGTGGTAGACGCTACCAATTTAGGTTGCTCATGTATCACCTGTGGTAGACGCTACCGATTTGTGTTGCCCATGTATCACCTGTGGTAGACGCTACCAATTTGTGTTGCCCATGTATCACCTGTGGTAGACGCTACCAATTTGTGTTGCCCATGTATCACCTGTGGTAGACGCTACCAATTTGTGTTGCCCATGTATCACCTGTGGTAGACGCTACCAATTTGTTTTGCCCATGTATCACCTGTGGTAGATGCTACCAATTTGTGGTGCCCATGTATCACCTGTGGTAGATGCTACCAATTTGTGGTGCCTTTTTTTCTCCTGTGGTAGATGCTACCAATTTTCGTTGTTATATTAAAGAACAAGCGAACACACTGAATACAATCACATGCTGCCAAATATGAATAGATATAATCGATTAGGGAAACGTGTTTTAATATTGTTTTCGCGGAAATGACATTAAAATATAAAGTTGGTTACACGTTAACATTAATTTATATAAACAACATATATTGCAGAATGGAAGGACAATATTACCACTTTTGATAGCTATTATAACGTTATGTCACACACTGTTAAGACGTGTGTGTTTGTATAGGTTCATACAAAACATCGATAATACGTTTATAAATAAAGATTTCCTCATATTATGACATATTAAAATTTAAACAAATGCCTGTGTTGACAAAGAAATTAAGACAACGTACACACAAGCACGGACTTACCTTCGCACGTAGAGCTAAACTTTTCTTGTAAGCCATTTTGAATTAAAGAACTTATCTTGAAGACTTGGTTTTTGGTGTCGTTAAGAATACACAGATAATAATAGTAGTACGTAATACTATAAACTAAATAGAGTACTTCCTGGAAGATTATAAATAGTTAGTATACTGCATTACTCCGAATTACATAATGCCTGTTCTTATATCAATACTTATTTTGACATAGTTAAGTAAACGTGTACATTATAGAGACGTTACATGTCATTGTGTTCTGTTGTTGTCATATTTCGGGTGGAGTATTTTAAATCGTGTATTATAGTTTAAGTTTGGGTACATATCTTGTTTCAGTTTCGATTGAATCATACAAGGAAGTTTTATTGGATTTTCCAGTCAAGGTTATTCCAATTATATCGAGAGGTCACCAGTTTAAAAGGAGGCTTAATGCACTGTGCACCTTGACAAGCAATTAGGGTCAGGTTGAAGTAACACGATCCAACCTCGTCCGCTACACCAGGAAGTAAAAACATATATGGTGTGGTTTTAAATATTGTTTATTAAGCTTTAAATGATAAAAAAAAATAATATAGTCATTGCAATGGCTAGGGTCACTAAGAACACAACGTAGTTGGATTTGAGTTGACTAATGGTGTTTACCATGCCAGTCAAGCATTTCACGTATAACGAGACGTCGTCAGCTATAGGCGAAGGTGCAGGATTTTTGCCTGTGCGTTGCGCCGAAGACATTATACAGCAAGGTTCCTTATCGTGTTACGTCTACCATCGGACACGGGACCTCGTTTATTTTACCGTGATTTTCATTTCGTAATGCCGAAGCACAGTGGATATGAAACAAAGCAAAACAGAACTGAAAACAATAACTGATACTTTGCAATAGCCAATGCATGATGCATTTTGTGTGTTAATACGAAACAAAATATGAACGGAATACGAGCGCAAGAAATTACAGTAAAAACTGCCTAAACGGTCACCTAGAATTAACGGTCACCTGCCGATAGCGGCCAGGTTGCATCCCGCCCAATGAATTTTACTATACATTCCTGAAATAAGCGATCACCTGTGTAACGCGGTCAGCCGCCACTAATTTTGTGACCGGCAGCAAGGAAGAGCCTGGATTAGACGGCTATTTTGCATTATATGGTTTATTATGTTGACAAATATATACCGAAATCCTCGCATATAAGACGGGGTTTTTTACCTTAAAATTTAATTTTAGATGGGTAGTCGTCTTACAGGACAGCTACATTTCTGAGAGGCTGAAATTCTTGAGAGAATGTCCACATGTGATCGCCAATGCCGCCATCTTTGATTTTGTTTATTGCAGTTTCATAACGGTTGATATATTTTACAGATCACAAAAAGAAACGTAAATTAAATACTTTTAAATTACTCTAATTTTGTATTTTTGTTGATTCTTTAAAAACAAAATTAGGTGTTGATAAAGAAATAAAAAAGCAAACAAAAATAAACGGTAAGTACAGATATCAAAGAGGTGGTAAAACATTTTATTCTTTTTGCTTTTTCTTTTCACAACAATCTAGAAAATACATGTACCAAAATTTGTCTGCTTTGCATGTAAAGGGCCATTAGTATCTGGTTGTAAGGAACCCTGTCTTCAACAGCTGATTGAGTAAACAAGGCAGCATTTTTTTCAAGCGATTATCAGACGAAAATTTCAGACGCTTGTCTTATATATAACATATGAAAAATATTTAATATAGATAAATTATGTATGAAACTACATAAATTCATTCGTTTTTCATATATGACTTCTTGAACACAACCTGGTTTTAAAGGCCACCTGTCTTAAGCGGCCACTTTTGCCTTGTCCAATCAGTGGCCTCTTAAAACAGGTTTTACTGTAATTAATATTGTGCTAATTTTAAATGGCTTATTCATAAAGAAATTGAAAAATACACATGAAAATAGTAGAAAAACCGCGTTAAACCAAGATTTTTTAGAGTAAAATTTCATCATGGTTTGTATAATATATAAGTTCCACAACTTTTACATTTATTTACAATACATGTAAAATGTAAAAGGTTAAAAATTAACTTACTAACATTAAAATTTTAAACTATATTTCAAAACCCTGTTTTTCAGAGATTGTAGCCACATTTTACAAAAACACTGTTTTTTTTAGTAGCATCATTATACATGTATTAGGAAGTGACCTAATGTACAATACCAAATTCGGCAAAAACTTTTATTCCAAAAAGTCTGCAAACACTGTAATTTTTTCAATTTCATTTCAAACTGAAGTTTCTGTGAGAAACAACTTCACTTTTTATATTATGAAACAAGGATTGACAGTATGCAATGTAGATTGCATCGCAGAATTACTTGACCAAAATTATTGACAAAAGAAAATGGTATTGAACACCTGTGAACTTTGAGTATTTGACCAGTTGTCCAATACCACTTTCTTTTACATGTATATGTAAATTTTTATAAAACGTGGCTACAATCTATGAAAAACGGGGTTCTAGTAATTATGAATATAGTTTAGTGACTGTTCTTTCGCCAAACGAAAGTAACGGGGTCCTTCGGAAGAGACCTTAAAAGCCGAAAAACATGGGTTTTAGTAATAATTAATATATGCTTTAGACGGGTAGACTTGTTACAATCTGAGCTGACTGAACTAACACACAGTCTTTGTAAACATAGACTTAATGCTTGGCCGATTTCTTGTGCAACTTTATAAGACTAGACTTTTGCTATTCATACACATAATTGTTGCACGATACATGGCGGCTCGTTAACACAACAATACGCCTTACTTCTTATATTGCATCCTTAAAGAAACGTGTAATTTTATAGCTCGTTTATATGAAAGGAAAATGTAAACAAAATCAAAACTAGACAAACACATCAAGAAAAAAAACATAATCAACTAGAACTGTCTCTTGAAAGCCAAATGCTTCGCCTTCAAAATTCAGAGATTATAAATTTATGTGACATAATGTTGTTCTCGTCTTTATAAATAAAAATATCAGAATTAGCCTTATGACTTTCACCTTTGATTCCACGCCTAAATATGGCATGTAACAACGCATTTGTGCCAAATATGATTAAAATCAATCCAAATGTGAAAGTTATAAATTGGACATAACATTTGGACACCGAAACTTAATATAATTATGACCTTGTTATCTTGAACTTTAACCTTATTGTGGTACGTGACACTCATGTTTGTATACATCTGTGCCAAGTCGGATCGATATTGAAGTTACGGAGGGGACATAATATTTGAACACCGGAGTTAATATTTGACCATGTAACCTTGGCATTTGCCCCACCAACCTGCATGTAGTGCGCGTCACATAGTGTTATGTTGGTGTAAATTTCTACCACGGCAAGTTTGAATAGAACCTATGGTTAGATGTGAAATGTAAAAGTAATGGAGTGGACCCGATTTGACACAAACGGACAGACATTCGAATTCCTATATGATTTACAAAAACTAAGTTTGCGGGGCGGATAACTAGAACTAAGTAGATGTACCTTCTGTCTATCTCTTTAAAATATGTTCATGTTTTATGACGAGTTTCGTTATAAAGTTTGCAACTAGTCGCGTATGCTCTGACAGAAAAATGTTCACGTGTTACACTGTTGTTGGAAATCTGACATGAAACCATCTTATTAAAATTTTGAGACATTTGTTTCGATATAAAATGTTTTCATATGAATTGACATTTACAAGTTATGTCTTTTCTCAAAACGAAGAAATTGCAACGTCTCCATACGATATTCGACATCACGTGACGTTGTAAGCAGTTTGCAGAATGTAAGTGCATTTGTTAATTTAACTTCATAATTTGTTTGATGAATGTTCTACAATCTAGAAAAATCTTAAATCAACCTTTTTTTAAAAATATGAACGATTTTAAAAGTTGAATATCGTTTCTGTTATTTAAGAATAATTTTGACCGCCTTGCACACAGATGTGTTTAAAATGTCTAATTCATATAAATGAAGATGGAGGTGTTAGATTTTTTTCATTTTAAAACTTTTTTTAAACATTGGTATGCGCGAGTGAAAGGAATGCGAGTTTATCTGGTAGTAGCAATCTATTGTATTTTTTGAGGTACATCTGTTTAAATTATCAGCAATATTCCTTTATGTAATTAGCATAAAGTATATAGAGTGTATCTGTATAATGTGAGCGCAAGTCTTTTGGGTCCAGTTACTTATATAGAGGGATTAAGTACTGAGTGATGGAGGGGATTTCCAGAAGAAACCACCGACATTCGGCAAGCTAAGACGCAAAGAAGGCTAAAATTATTTTGAAAAAAGTACTTACGGATGGAAATATATGTGCTGCCATTATTCCGTGGAAAACATCAGATCTACAAAAAGATATTTAAATTAAAAAATGGGACTATAGCATTGTTGAATATTTAATTATTATAAAATTGATATTAATTAAGATCAATCAACATTTATACATAAATGAAATGTTTGCTATATTAATATCACCTTTGGAAATGATGATGTAATACTCGCAGTGTTTTGAATGATTATATGCATCTTACAAAAAATGAGGATATTTTTTATGTTTCGGCATGATTAAGATAATACATACAGCTCAAGACACACGAATAAGTACTTCAATAAAGTAATATATCTAAAACATACATGCACAATTATTGAATAATTTACATATGCAAACATGCAAATAATCATTTTTTATGTCCTGTTGCGTGTTTCTTATGTTTGGTGTTTATTGTTTCGCGGTCTATGTTGTGTTGACTTTTGCCAAGCTCATACATTGCAAGCTTAAAAAATTTGACATTTTAAAAGTCCATATGGAAGCATTGGAGATAGGAGGAGAGTAAAACCACAGTAATATTGTCGTGTACTGTTTTGTAACCATCATCGTGAAAAGTACCACATGCTAGCATAAAACGAAACAGTACTATGGTGCAAAACGTCATAACTTGTAACAGTACCATTTGGTGTTACATTAAAATATACAGAAAGCCTGGTGACATTGATTCTGTCATATTTACATACTAGTGTTTTGCATACAAGTATATAGGATAATACTAGTATATGCAAATATTTTATAACAAATAACATCATTTGCCCACCAAAATATTATTGAAAATACGCACTGTGTGTATCTCTTATTTAAAGTCTATGTTGAAAATACTTTTAGCAATAAATGAATTAGCAAAAAAATAGAATTGAGCGTATAATACTAAAATCTAGTTTAGTAGTGAAATGTGAGTTCCAATATACTTGATTGCGTCTTTATTATGAACCTTCAGTATGTTTCTTTTTTTGTCCTTTATCATACAAGCAGCATTTTGTTCATTGGTACCTAAATGATAAATTGTTACTGTTTATGCACATTGTATGTCGTGTAACAGCGCAAAAGATATATAATCAAAAACAAATATACTAATCCATGTCCTAATCACAATCCAAAAGCTAAGCAAAAGAAACCTTTGCAACTGGGAAATAATTCACCCGAAATTCCACAAGGAAAGTGAGACTGGGTGCTCCAGAAGGGTAAGCACCTCCTGTTTAGCTATCTATTGGCATCACGTGTGGAATCGAAATTGAGAATGAGAAGAACATGGAACTGTGGGACGTCAAATTTTACCGGTTTTGGATATAGAGAAATCATACTTATCAACTTACCTTTCTGAATGAGTTTTCATGATTGACCTTAAATATGTTTCTTGTTTTTCAAAGTTATATTATCTTAGATTTATCATACACATAACGCTGTGCTCATTGGATACCTAGATGCCACATTGAAACTGGTCTACATTTTGAAATAACGTTATACAGCGCAAATGGTATATATTTGATTTCTAAAAGTTGAAACGAAGTAAAACACCGTTCATTTATATGTATTATCAACCCATACCTTTTCTTTTCCATGTCCATCCTTCGTCTTTCTAATTCTAATCTTTCCTTTTCAATTTGTAACCTTTCTTTCTCTAGAGCTACTTGTTCTACATTGTAAGGCGTTGACGTTCTTGGAGTTGTTCCATAATGTAAAAACTTATTAGGCGGCGTCATGCATACATTTGCTAGTTTAGTATGAAAACTGGATTCAAGTTTTTGGATCATTGGCCTGTCAAAATAATTAGAAAGTAAAAATAAATATGAAATATGTGGTTGAAAATCCAATCACGGTAAAACAAGTTTCGCAAAAGAATTAAGTGTACATTATTTTTGAATGTTGCTAGTTAGTCAATTCAGTCTTGGTTAAGGAATACTTGAAATTGGTTTTTATTTTTTATATCATATTACCCATTCCCATTGTGTATGAAATAGATTAGATGGATTCTGAACATAAAAAACAGTCAAAAAAGTGTTGATTTTTTTTATTTATAGAGACAATTTTGTGGAGAATACTGTCTGCTGAATAATAAACATAATCCGTTATCCCTAAATAATACATTTGAGTGATTTATGTTGCACTGTCTTATCAACAAAAATGAATGATGGTTATATGACAAATTTCCTTTTTCTTCCATCTTCCTATGTTGGAGATAGAGATTTCCGCTTGAATAAACGATGGTAGAAATTTCTATCTTCACCTCCACGTGCCTATCTTCACCTCCTCGTGCGGCTTTCAGTGACGTCACAATCAAAGGACAATTGAATGGCGTTATATCGTGGAGATATGACGTAGTCTTGCGGGAAAATGACACCAGAGTCTCCAAAATTTAAATATTTTCACTGCGTTTCAAATGTTTATTTTGGGAGATTAGAATAAATGGCTTTGTTTTCTAGTTTATACCTTTTGTATAAACCAAAATCAGGTACATTCTGTCCGATGTTCATATTTATTTTTATGTAAAACGTTAAATAACAAAGTTAGATTTACAAAGATGGCGTCGATGTCGATGTGACTGATACGTCAAGCCAAAAATTGTCATCAAAATGGAAAAAAAGAATCAATCATTAGTTTATCCATGTAGGATAGGGAAATCTCGGCTGAAATATTCAACCCCTCGGGTGAGATTTCCTTATCCTACATGGATACTCATGATAGATTCTATTATTCTCGATGAAACAATACATTTATATTTTAAAAGTTAGTACTATATCCTTCAACTGCTGCTGTTTCTACAAAAATTCTTTCTTGCTTCGTTAAAAACTGAAGTTGGCAGTTATTTTGTTTGGGTACCTAGCTAAGTGTTAGACGATTTTTTAATGACCAGATAACCTTCCTAATCAAACGTATTCGTAACTGTAGAGAACATACATTTTTCATATTTCTTGAATAAATATTCTTATTTATTCTATCATATACCATTATTTAAATTTAATCATAAAATACATTCAAAAATGGTATATAATAATACCATTTGTTTAAACGTGTATTTTAAATCATATACATGTATATGACTGTTGTCATATTGTCCAGACTATCAATTTAATTTGCGATAATAGATATAGAGTTGATTTGAGTAATGGTGTTTAACGTCCCAGTCAAGAATATTCCACTTATATCGAGACGTCGCCAGCTATAGGCGAAGGTGCAGAAATTTTGCCTGTGCGTTGCGCTGATGGCATTATACAGCAGGGTTCTTTAACGTGCCAAGCCTACCGTGACAAGGGACCTCGTTTATTTTAAGTTCCCATCCGAAAGAACCGTGACTTTTATTTCATAATGCCGAGTGCTTGGCGAAAGAACAGTCACTACCCACTTTTAAGTCTTGGGTCAGACACGGTCGTGGTTCGAACCCATGACCTCCCACTTACGGAACGAGCACTCTACCAACTGAGCTACCGCAGTGGTAATAATAGATATAGAGGATATTTAACAGTGAAGTGACTGAGTGAGAAAATTAAAATTTTTACAAAATGGCGAAGCACCCATCGTTTTCTCACTTCACCAAGCAAAGGACGCCAGTTCTGAAAGGGACGTAACTCTAATCTATGGCACGTGAAGAAAAAAAACTGCTGTGAAAATATGAATTTTATCAGTTAAATATATTTCATTATTTCATCATTCATATAAATAAATACTAGTAATCATTATTCACTATAGCTTACAGACTTACCTCTTTTCTGTTTGGAATATGATATCGAAAGGGTAGTCGGATTCTGGTTCTGTTTTGATTGGCCTAGAATAGATATAGATTTATTATAATTAACATATTTGTTCACATGTGGTAAGTTTTATCAAGGATTCTATGTATTGGGAGTGTAAGGTAGCTCCTAGAAGTGTCGATTCTTCGGAGATTTTACTGTATCAGTTCTTAAACAAGACGTGACTGATCAGGAATATACCAAACACGACCAACAGAAAGATTCTTAATTACGCAGTCACAGTGAGACATGTAATCATTTGAATCGAAATACACAAAGGAACCTCTACATGCACGATTAACATAGAGCTGAGCTCGGTGGCTGGCCAAGTGTTCTAGAGCGGCTTATGGATCACAGTACCTTTCAACGCCAAGGTTCGAATCCTATTTAAGACAGAAACCCTTGTGTGAGAAAGTTTGTCAGTTCATTTGTCAAAGCTCTCCGGTCTCTCTGGTTTTCCAAAACATCCCAGAACTGACCGACTTGTTATGAATAAAATAATCTTGATTTGCGGGTTAAAACACATTTACTCCACTACAACCATGTATGCATGATCATGGCGGTGTCTGGATGTACACTTACGGATGTACGTGTGACAACACATTTACTGCGTGATTATTAGATATTTTGTTAATCCCTATTTCCCAGGCCACATCATCATAAGGCAATTACAGATGCTATGGTTTTACAAACTGTTTGTGTTTTCTAATATTTTGATAACTATCACCATCATCAACGTCAATTTATCCTAAAGAGTTGTTCAAGTGTTGATGATGTCAATTATAACAGCATATCACCAATAGGACACTTAAGGCACTCTTATAGCACTCTTATAGTATCATGTATCTACAATTTTAAACGCTGTAGGGAACCTAATAAACTAGTATTTTTGCAAAAGCAAATAAAGGATAGAAAAATGCTCATCGAAATGTATTCCGAGCTAGAGGACCGAATACGTATATATTAAAATCCTCGAACTTTGAAGACATGTTCAAAAGTGTTCCTAAAATATGTGCAATGCATTTACAAAACTTTTTAGATTTTTGTTAATTGTTATGGAAGTGGGTGTTATTACTAGTCTGACAAACGAAAATATTTGGGATCCAAAAGAAGAAGAAGAAAACATAATAAAATTATTAAAAAAATATTCCTCTCCTATTCAAAATTTGAGAAAAGATATACTGAACTGGTTGAAGTAATTGGTTAAGAGTACTTCCATTATATCGAGGTAATCACTTTTGAGTGAAGAACTGGAAGACAGCCAAAGACTTTCGGCAGAGCCGACTTTGGTTCTTAAAATTAATATTTGTCAATTATATCTTTATTTCCAAAAGTTATACAACTTATTCAACTTAATGTCTGATTGTGATTGAAAAAAAAAGTTTCATAACGCTTTAAAGTTATGTTAATTAATTCAAAGCCTATTTATAGTTTATATAACAGAAGTATTACTTTCATCCAAAAAATACACTTTTGTATCAAATGTAAATTCAATAGCTCAAATCGAATTTTAAGATCACAATACGATCGCTATTTGTTCACTAGAAATATAATTGAAAAGAAAAGGATTGACCAGATGAAAATCATTGGAACATCCAGTATGAATTTTAAAAAAAATATTTTTCATGCAACCATTTATGATTGCATTGCAAATCTGTATACGTACTTGAAAAGGGATGCCAAAATATCTAATTTTCATATGGTACGTGTCTATTGTTTTGTTTGGACCAAAATATTTGCCCCATCGGGTTGTACATTTTATGTTGTCCTATATATAACCAGTGTCACTATTTTATTGTTTCTTCAATTTTGCTGCTTGCATGCTAACCACATTGCCTAACTTACAAAACTTGGTGACATCTTATGACTCTGTCACTTGCTGATTAAAAATTTTTATTAAAATAATGCATTCAAAATCAGCACATGACAACTCGCTCAGGAATGATTTTGAAGCTTTTATAGTGGGCGCAAAGATGAATATGTCGAATTCAAAAAGATTAATTGTTGTATTTTTAGCCGTAATACTGGTACATCAAACCTTTGCCATCTTACTTATCTGTATATATATATATATAGTGTCACTAAGTTAAAATTCAATAACATTTCCGTATTACAAGCCTCTTTAACATGTACTATCTGTTAGTTTTACGTGTAGTTTATATAAAGTGCAGAGTATACTTAAAAGCTTAAGTGTATAACCCTTAAAACATCAACAGTAAGAACAATAATCACCTGTTTCCGGGATGGCATTGTGTGTAATCTGGGAAATCTGGATCTAATTCCGTTTCAATAAATCTGTAAAGAGAAAGCGAAAGTTGATAAAATGTGACGCAAAAGCTATCTCTTTAATAGTTTATGTTTCCATTTGACTTGAATATAATAATAATAATAATAATAATAATAATAATAATAATAATAATAATAATAATTTAATAAAATATTTATATGTATGAAAATGTTCTATTTGCTTCTTGTGTTTTGCAATTTTTGTTTTAATAAATAAAAACAACTGAAAATGTCACGTGTTATAATAAAATTTATTTTTAAATAAAAAAAAATAGCAATTAATATTTATATTTCAATTCCGATTTCTTCATGTTTATAATGTTATGCATCAGACTATAACCCCGTATGGTTTTGTCATACCATGTTTGAATTTTATCATCCAGTGCATTAAAGATGTATTGTCGTATTTTTAAGTTCACATTCACTCCATATAATTTGAGCTACTCCAGGTAATAATGACACGGGAGTGCTTTACATGATTTAAAAACAATTTACATTTTATCATCCCGTTTCTGTACACAATAAAGCTTTTTAAATTATCCTTTACGTCTTGCATTCATTCATTCATTCATTCATGTAGTCAGTCAGTCAAACAGTCATATATATATATATTATATAAATATTACATTTCTGACAGGGTGCCAGTACATATTATTACACCTTATGTAAAAATCTAGCAATTTCATTGGATAAGAGCCATGTAACAATTTGTACTGTCACATAAAATTTATAATGTCACATAGCAACGCGCGTGACTATGTGACAGTACATTTGTTCGAGTCGCCTCCCTTCACTGGATCACATCAGCGCTTTGAACAAAACATGTTTTCAGTTGTATCAACGGCAAGCGTCTCATTGTTATTGATATTGTTTACATTCGTCTGTAACAACAACGGATGATGTTTGTCGAGGTTGACAATGACTTTCTTGGCAATTTGTTAGAGTCTGAAGACTCTGCATCAACTAAGCGGATCATTAAGCGGACCGTGGATATGTTTCTTAAATTTCTTGGCTCAAATGACTGTGGATTTGAGGCATTCCCGGTCGATAAATTGGATGAAAATCGGTATGGGCATTACAAAAGACGAAGGATGCACATCATGTATTGGTAAAATAAAACAAACATTCGGTGTAATAAAATAAATATTACATTTCTGACAGGGTGCCAGTACATATTGTCACCTCTCGAAAAGCATTGTCAGCCTCGGCTATCGCCTCGGCAAACAATGCTTCCTCGAGGTGACAATATGTACTGGCACCCTGTCAGAAATGTAATATTTATATATTGTCACCTCGAGGAAGCATTGTTTGCCGAGGCGATAGCCGAGGCTGACAATGCTTTTCGAGAGGTGACAATATGTACTGGCACCCTGTCAGAAATGTAATATTTATTTTATTACACCGAATGTTTGTTTTATTTTACCAATACATGATGTGCATCCTTCGTCTTTTGTAATGCCCATACCGATTTTCATCCAATTTATCGACCGGGAATGCCTCAAATCCACAGTCATTTGAGCCAAGAAATTTAAGAAACATATCCACGGTCCGCTTAATGATCCGCTTAGTTGATGCAGAGTCTTCAGACTCTAACAAATTGCCAAGAAAGTCATTGTCAACCTCGACAAACATCATCCGTTGTTGTTACAGACGAATGTAAACAATATCAATAACAATGAGACGCTTGCCGTTGATACAACTGAAAACATGTTTTGTTCAAAGCGCTGATGTGATCCAGTGAAGGGAGGCGACTCGAACAAATGTACTGTCACATAGTCACGCGCGTTGCTATGTGACATTATAAATTTTATGTGACAGTACAAATTGTTACATGGCTCTTATCCAATGAAATTGCTAGATTTTTACATAAGGTGTAATAAATATATATATATATATTATGAGAGAGAGAGAGAGAGAGAGAGGACCTGGTTATTTTGTCATTTTCACGTGATATATATTTTGAATTTTTAAATTATCTTGATACGTACTTTAAGTGAAAACAACTCAGTTGCAAAACTTTTAATTTTGTACATGTATATCAAAGAAAATTAAAATATTAGATAATCTGATATGATGACAAGCTTGATAATCTGATATGATGACAAGCTTTAGAATTTTTTCGGTAACTTTACTTTCTTACCATAAATGAAAATTTCTTTTGTGACATACCATATTATTATTTGGATTTTTCTGAATGCAAGATTCAAATTATAATTTTTTTAATATTTCATCCAGAAAATTCAACAATTTATATTATGTTCTTAAGTATAGTTTACTGTCGGGTTACACAATCCTACACATGTATGTCGACATAATAAATGGATACTAGGCCCAAAAGTCCTTTTTGCTTAACCAAGCCCCGTTGGTTAGCTAAAATTTGAATTTATTGCTTATAGACAATATATCTGAAATTTCTGTTAAAATGCACACGTGTTTTAGAAAATATAAGTTAAATTTATGTTAAAAATAAATGCAACCAATCGTTATTATGTTTCAAACAGAGACAGTAAAAAGTCAAAACTGTATTTTATATAACACATATTTTCAATTTTAAAAACATTTTGAATTTTCACTAACCAATTGGTTAAGCAAACGGAACAACTGTACCCAAAACAGATAACAATATAGATGTAGACAAATTAATTCTACAATCAGTCTTGTTGAAGTGTTACGAATGGTCTTAACATATTTTTTGACTGTTCAACTTACTTGATAAGATCGTCTAATTCCATGTTAATGTCAATCATGATAATTATGATAATATAAAAGTCAAAATAAAAACTGTTTCGCTTTCTTAATCCTCATTGAGTGTAAATCTCTTTATAACACAAACATTTTGAGTTTTATAACAAATATATATGCGTATTGGTTCTCACTGTAAAATTGATTCAAATGAGATGATAGAAAAGTGTTGGGTCCTTTTATTCTTCCCGTCGTGATGTCGCAGTTCTGGTCCATCATTATTCAATCAATCCATCGGAAACAACTCTTTATCTACTAAAACGTAATACTTTAATACAACACTTTTAAACCGATTTCTTTGGATACGGATTCCGAATAGATCACAATGTCGCTTTATCTATTGTTTCCGTGAACTGAACACATATACACAATACATGTACAGTATATGTGTTGTGTTTCACTTTAACTTATTCAGAAAAGTTAAACTTAAATTTTATTTATAAGCTTATGCTCTCTCTCTCTCTCTCTCTCTCTCTCTCTCTCTCTCTCTCTCTCTCTGTGTGTGTGTGTGTGTGTGTGTGTGTGTGTGTGTGTTTGTGTGTGTGTGTGTGTGTGTGTGTGTGTTTACACATTTTTAAACGGTGGTTTTGTGAACCTCGGTCCGAAACATTAAAAAATAAAAGAATAAGCCATATCTTATTTATTTATTTATTTATTTATTTATTTATTTATTTATTTATTTATTTATTCATTTATTTATTTATTTATGTATATATTTATTTATATGACATGTTCATGTGTAATTTTATATGTCATATACATATAGAATAACACTAAATGCACATTTCGTTTTCCTGTTTAACATAAGTGCATGATAAAGTTTACATTGTTCTAAAAAGAACACATACCATCAAATGGGCGACATAGCATTCTAAGTGTGTTTCCGCTTAGTTTATTTTTTAAAAGAATGCCGAAAAGTTGTTGAAAGGGAAGACGTTGTTATTTATCTCATTCAAAATAAAAATCAAATAACGTATATAATTCCATGGTTTTATTTTCACCTCACATATTTGCTAACAATGCAGTTTGTATATTGATCCAAAGAGAAAAATCAAAACGCTGTTACCGATGGGTGTAGCCGGAAATATATCTAAACGATGGAGCCAAGAACATATCCAAACGGTGTAACCGGTAACATATCTAAACGGTGTAACCCGGGGAAATAACCAAACTATGTAGCCGAGAACATTTCCCAACGATGTAACCGAGGACATATCCAAACGATAAAGCCGAGAACATACCCTATCTAAATTGTGTAGTCGGGGACATTTATAAAGGGTGTAACCCAGAACATATCGTAACGATGTTACCCAGGACATATCTAAACTGTATAGCCGAGGACATATCAAAACGGCAAAGCCGAGAACATACCCAATGGTGCAACAAAGAATATAGACGAAAACAAATTTAAACTGTGTAGCCGAGTAATATCTAAACGATACATATCTAGATGGCAAAACCGAGAACATATCCAAACTGTGTAGCCGAGGACATATCCAAACTGTGTAGCCGAGGACATATCCAAACTGTGTAGCCGAGGACATATCCAAACTGTGTAGCCGAGGACATATCAAAACGATGTTACCGAGGACATATCTAAACTGTGTAGCCGAGGACATATCCAAACTGTGTAGCCGAGGACATATCTTAACTGTGTAGTCGAGGACTTATCAAAACGATGTTACCGAGAACATATCCAAACTGTGTAGCCGAGGACATATCCAAACTGTGTAGCCGAGGACATATCCAAACTGTGTAGCCGAGGACATATCAAAACGATGTTACCGAGGACATATCTAAACTGTGTAGCCGAGGACATATCAAACCGATGTTACCGATGACATATCTAAACTGTGTAGCCGAGGACATATCCAAACTGTGTAGCCGAGGACATATCAAAACGATGTTACCGAGGACATATCTAAACTGTGTAGCCGAGGACATATCTAAACTGTGTAGCCGAGGACATATCTTAACTGTGTAGTCGAGGACTTATCAAAACGATGTTACCGAGAACATATCCAAACTGTTTAGCCGGGGACATATCCAAACTGTGTAGCCGAGGACATATCAAAACGATGTTACCGAGGACATATCTAAACTGTGTAGCCGAGGACATATCAAAACGATGTTACCGAGGACATATCTAAACTGTGTAGACGAGGACATATCCAAACTGTGTAGCCGAGGACATATCCCACCGATGTAACCGAGGACATATCCAAACGATAAAGCCGAGGACATATCAAAACGATGTTACCGAGGACATATCTAAACTGTGTAGCCGAGGACATATCCAAACTGTGTAGCCGAGGACATATCTTAACTGTGTAGTCGAGGACTTATCAAAACGATGTTACCGAGAACATATCCAAACTGTTTAGCCGGGGACATATCCAAACTGTGTAGCCGAGGACATATCAAAACGATGTTACCGAGGACATATCTAAACTGTGTAGCCGAGGACATATCAAAACGATGTTACCGAGGACATATCTAAACTGTCTAGACGAGGACATATCAAAACGATGTATCCGAGGACATATCTAAACTGTGTAGCCGAGGACATATCCAAACTGTGTAGCCGAGGACATATCTTAACTGTGTAGTCGAGGACTTATCAAAACGATGTTACCGAGAACATATCCAAACTGTGTAGCCGGGGACATATCCAAACTGTGTAGCCGAGGACATATCAAAACGATGTTACCGAGGACATATCTAAACTGTGTAGCCGAGGACTTATCAAAACGATGTTACCGAGGACATATCTAAACTGTGTAGCCGAGGACATATCAAAACGATGTATCCGATGACATATCTAAACTGTGTAGCCGAGGACATATCCAAACTGTGTAGCCGAGGACATATCTTAACTGTGTAGTCGAGGACTTATCAAAACGATGTTACCGAGGACATATCTAAACTGTGTAGCCGAGGACATATCTAAACTGTGTAGTCGAGGACATATCCAAACTGTGTAGTCGAGGACATATCCAAACTGTGTAGCCGAGAACATATCCAAACTGTGTTGTCGCGGACATATCCAAACTGTGTAGTCAAGAACATATCGAAACTGTGTAGCCGAGAACATATCCAAACTGTGTAGTCGAGGACATATCTAGACATTGTAACCGAGTGTGTAGCCGACAACATATCCAACGGTCATAGACGATAACCTACCAAAACGATGTAGCTGTAGCGAGAACATATCAGAACGGTGTAACTGAGAACATATCCCTTTTTGTCAAGCGGTATACCCGATGACATATCAAAACAGAAGAACATATCTAGACGCTGTACTTAAGGGCAAACCCTGACGCTGTAGTCAAATCCATATCAAGAATTGTGCCAGCTTGCCATATACTAATGGGACAACTCTATTAACATAGGGGAAGGGTTTGGGAAATCCATCAAGTAATAACTATCTCGAAATTCTGAACATCAAAGTGTATACTAAACACATTCACATCTTGCTGGCAAGCTCAAAAGCTTAAGCGTTTCTATTCGTTTCTATACCGAGTACAACACAAACGTTTTAGTCATTTTAATAAAAATAATGAATTAATCGGCATTACTCTGTTAAATGTTTTTGTGAAGCTTGAAAAATTGTCAAGATATGTTAGTACGTTTACTTTTGACTTTAATTTGCAGATTAAAAGCATGTACTTGATAATATCCAAAGCAACCAGATCACATGATGAAGTCACAAGAAAATACATTATTCAGACCCACACTGGTAGTGAATCTGCGATGCGTACACTTTAAATCACGACAAATATATATTTAGTGGTATATAGGCGTATTGCAATAAAATGTCATAACTGTTATAACAGCACGGTATATATTAAATTAACGAATAAATATGGGCAGATTGTTGAACTTGAATTATATCAATCGTGTTTGATACTTGAGCAATTTTCATATAAATTATTATCCCCAATGTATGTGGAGCTTGAACTATTTTTAAATATGAACCCCTTTATGTATATGAAGCTCGGACTTTTTCAGATATATAGAGCTTGAATTATTTGCTTGTATGTTCCTCCACACAAGAAAGACCAGGTTACAAGCTTTTATAACGCCTGTTATATTTCTGACATACGTCCTTATAATAATGCATTGTCATCTTTAATATTAAATGTGAGCAATTATCCTGTAACTTAACAGGGACTGTATACTATTGTGAGAGTTCCCGAATTCCTGGATGTGTCGGATTGTCTCTATTATAATCTCCGGAAACTTCGTGAGTCAATACCATTGTAACAACAGTACATAGTACTTATGTAGTATATCCGGATGTATATATATACATAGGAGGAGTTCATTGGAGAATTACATTAACCAACAACAACAACAATCACATCCACACTAAACCTGCAACATCTTTTTGGACAGTTATACATATGTAGGTAAAAAATAAAAACAGGGGACATTACATCATACGAGTATCTCAATAGGAACTTTGAATTTATGACTGTGCATAATAATAGTACTGTTTGTGATCGACAAAACACTTTTCTTGCATTGTGTGTTTAATAGTGCAAATACTGTTGTGGCGGCATACATATTGTACTTCAGAATTGCCCTGGCGGCTTCATGCAAAGGCTACTCCACAAAAAAGCATATACGATATAAAGAAAGCGTAAAGATTATGAATACAATTGCTCGTAGTGTTTACAAATATCTCAAAATACGTTTTATTTAGACGCTTTAATATTTGACTTGCGGTTGTATTGCAGAATTTCAAACAATAAATGCAACTTTACCCATATTTGTGTTTGTTATTGTAATATGGTCTGTGTTTCCTTCTTAAGAAACACCAGTAAAGCCAACTGTGGCATTGCTGTTCCGTTTTAATGACACACTCTTACTCATCTTGTGAGGTCATGCTTTGTGTCACGAACGATGGTTGTTGATTAATTTTCATTCATAAAATAATTTATTTCAATTTGAGTAATCTCAACAACCGAATTGCAACGATGAACGTTTTTGCAAAAGAAAAGAGCTCACATTGTTGATTTCTATATTTTTGGTTTAAGTCATGTTGGAACAGAAATAATAGAAAAATGTTATTTGATGATTAACCAGGGGTAGATGTTCATTGTTTCTAAAATATCTAATGAGAGAGAGAGAGGGGGGGGGGGTTTTATAGTTTTCAACAAACGTTCTTTAGTTCAGTATAATATTCCTTTCAAATAATATAAACTGCCTTGTTTCTTTCTTTCTTTGGTTGCCTTGGAGTTTTATAACAGTAACACACATAATTTTATTGTCGGTGTTTTATGTAATTTTTATCATACTTAAAATTAAAAGTAGCGCATGACAGTACTGTGACATACGGGTTATCAGAGGTCTTAACGCGTTATCTAAAATAAATCACATTATATAACCATATTTACATTTTATATCGATAACTGTGTAACATTTGTTAGAGTATTTAAAAGTTTAAGAACACAAAGGTGACTGGATTCCTTTGTTGCACACATTTAAAAAGACACCACTTTGTCCTTGTGCTAAAGTCATATCTGTTTGTTCCCTTAAAGAGCTGACTAAATCTTTCCCCAAACCCGCTATTTTAAAACTTTCCCCAACCCGCTATTTTAAAACTTTCCCCAACCCGCTATTTTAAAACTTTCCCCAACCCGCTATTTTAAAACTTTCCCCAACCCGCTATTTTAAAACTTTTCCCAATCCAGCTAACTCTACAAACAAATTAAGTCATATCCGTTTCGTCCCAAAAAACTTAAACTTTTCAAAAACCAAATAACTTTTCAAACAAAAAAGAATGAGTCCATCATGTCCAGCACATGTGAAAAGTCTTTATGATCCTGTAAATCGCATCAGCATTTTTTTATGATCGCAATGAGATCTTTAAAAGTTCATGCGGTGAATGAGTTTTTTGCAAGTATTTATGGTCGGTTTTGCTTACTAGAGTTTTTAAAGTGCTAGTACACCTTTTCGCAATGTCGCAGATCGCAGGTCGTATTATCGACATCGAATACATGTATGGCGACACTTGCCATCAATGGAGATAATTCTTGTTTAAGCTTATCTGCCGATTTGGACACAAAAGTGTTTGAGTCCATTGGTGATTATCTAGGTACCAAAAAGAAAGACACCTCCAATAAATCCGGAGATCCATCTGGATTAAACGTTTTGCTGTATTTTTCGTCAAACATTAATATAACTTTAAAGTCAATATCTGTCTATAACATATTGTCTATGACTTGATAAGCCGCAAGTCTTGAAACTACCTTGAGCATGCATTGATTTCACTTTATCATAAAACGATTAACTCGTGTCAAGTAAAGTGAAGTGGGGAGAAATAAAGATCTATCGGTATTTGGATATTAATAATTGTGTTAAAGATATTGGTGTGTTAGATTCGATTTATGAATCCTTGATAATCCAGAATTCAAATTGACATCTCATCACAAACTGACTGCCTCGGTAACGATTGGTCTAATTATAAAGGGACCACCACCCTCTTACCCCCTAGGTTCGAATTCCACTCGGAACAGATCTAGTGTGGGAAAGATTGTCAGTTGGTTTGCCGAAGGTCGGTAGTTTTTCGGTTTTTTTTTTCAAGCACTCAGGTTTCCTTCACCACCCATGAACTGACCCGGACGCAATACACCATTATTACAAACTTTAAATGGTGTTCTCAACAGAACCTCGCATATATGTAACTTTTAATTTCTCTTCTTAGCCTACATGGTTTGAGTAATTTTTCTAAAGTATAAACAGAAATGGATCACACTCATTTATTTGTCTATAAAAATTTATAACTGAACATATTTTAATTTTTCTTGATAAAATATATTTATAATCAATCGGCCTAATATACACTTTAGATTTCCATAATGTATATTTTGCAATAATCCAGCGCTACTGAGAAAAATTAAGCAATTTCTGCAATGATGGAAAATTAACAAAGTCTATATACTCCACCCTTTTTACCAAGTAAGGCACAATGATATGCCATGACCTTTTTTATTCATATAACCTGTTTATTATGCAAGGAAGGCTAATCAACCATGCCCTGTGTCCTGTTTAAAAGCAAAACCAAATCATGTTCTGGTAATGTTCTTCTACCACAATGCCTTCTAAAGGTATTTGTGATAGAATTTAGATTGCTCGCATGGGTGGGTGGGTGGCTTGAAGTATGTATCTGGATTTTACATTTTCATTAATTTTCAGAAATATGTACAGAAGTATTATACATGTATTCTCAAACCTAACATTGGTACTACTCACAGCTTAATTGAGCAATGGATTAACAAATGTCAGTGATACGCTTGTGTTCTTGAATTAACTATGCAAACATTTAAAAAATAAACACGAATAAATTACATTCGCTTCATCAAATGCAAGTAATTTTGTAATTTACTTGACAATTGTTGTTGAGTCATTTTTAATCTCCACATAGGTGTTTATATTCCCTTGGCCTAATTGTGATGTCATCACACTGCTGTCCAGTCTTTAAGTCAATCATCTGTGACACCTTTTAAACTTTGAATGGAACCCACAGTAAAAGGGGTTGGATTTGTCCTAAGAGGTGGAGTCAAAAACTTAGATTTTTTTCAGGTTGAACATTTATGACAAATTTATACTATACAGAGGAAAAGTCCAAAGCAATGAAAAATTCAACCCTTCATGGTATATTAGGCCGAGTCCTGTTATATACATAGCCAAATTTCTGTTTCTCATCTTTATCTGGTTTTTGAGAAAAATCCATAAAACTGAGTGTAATCCATTTCTGATTATACTTTAGCATATAACATTTCATAAGATTTTTCAAATAAATTAGAGAGACGCAAACCTTGCTAAAAAGACACAGTGTTCTCTTGAGCATATTGCATTGCATATTGCACGGAGAAACCAAGCAGAAGTGCCAACAATACCGAAAGCCGTATAATTCTTTAATATCAAAGCGAAAGTTGTTCATTTTATCAGACGTATACCATAAAAGAAATATTTCTTAATACTTGTGTTATACACATGTAACTATTTGCTATGTTAATTGAATTTGTTATGGTAAAATACATCTCGTTGGTCACTTCATGTATGAAAACTCCAATGATTACATTTCATTCCAAGCATCGACAATTAAGCAGCTCTTGCAAGTTAAGCGGTATTCCTAGCTGTAACGTAACCTTAATAAAAACAAAACATACATAAGACTTTGCAACTTCACACCTACATTCCAAAGCTTCATGCAACACCCATACACTGCCACACATTTGTTTTGAATTGTTAAACTATTGTCGTGACAACATCATTTGGGGACACAGTTTTGTTATTTATTTTTTTTTTCTTCATATGCCCCAATCTGTTGATTGCAACGCTATGAAGCATTAGGTTACCGTAGCAGAATGCTTACAAGACTCGGTTTTAGCGGGATTTCCCGGGAATTTCCAATAAATCCAAAATTAAATATGATGCTCTCTCTCTCTCTCTCTCTCTCTCTCTCTCTCTCCCAGGGTAGTTTAGTTTCGTTTTGATTTTAATATATCAAACATCATAGATATTTTTAAAGTCAACAAGTATGCTTGCAAGATAACAAGATCAATGGCTATGTGAAGTCTGTACATGTATACATTGCAATTAAATAATATATACGTATATAAATAATACCCACAAAACTGATTTCGGTTTATACTCTTATACCACTTACTTTGAATGTCTAGATCCGAGCATTTTCATTCTTCTCATTGGAGCTGATCTATCTTTTGTTAGGGCTTAAGAAAAAAACAGAACGGCTTAAACTTTGGTAAAAGTTTATCAACAATCTGTACATCTGTAACAGCGTAACATTAGTAAAGTCATCGTATGTAATAGTATGTCACCATCTGCGTTAGTAGATACGGACACAACCGGAATGATTTCCAAGAGTCGGGAAATGAGCACTTCATGCTATGACTGGTATAATCCTCTAGCTAACTTACATACACATAATATTGTCATTGTCCATGGGTAGTATGGAGTAAAACTTGAAACTTAAAAATTTTAAATCAACTTCTTATCTTATTGTTTTCCATATACATATATAAGATATATAGTTTTTTCAACAACACACTGCACATGTTTTTCACTATATTTAGACAAGGAAGTACTAAGATATAATTTAACTGTGATTTGATACAAGTATATACGTATATATCACAATGGATATGACCGATTAAAGTATGCAAAAATTATAGATAAGAAAGACTTTTTGTTTACGTAATGTCAACTGCAATTCCGAGAATTGACAACCATCTTAATATTAATCTTTCGTCGTATCTGGCACCAGTTTTACAATTCCTACATTAAGTTTTTTCTTAACTTAAATCTGTCAACTGGCGGGTCAATGTTCTATAGAACAATACATAAAATTTGTTTTCAGAATAGGAAGACATAGAACGTGCTTTAAAATGACACCCTAAATTCGTTTATATCTTGAAAAATAACAAATTTATTAAGAGTTCGAATTTGTCAGATTCAAGTGACTAAAAATCTAAGTTAAGAAATGACCAGATTGTTAAACTTGCGCCTGTCACTGTGAAGATGTTCTTTCTTTTCCAAGACCCTGCTAACTTAAAAGTAAGCGAACAATCAAACGAATTTACTATCCCGAATTAAAGCAGACTAAACACGTCGAATCCGAAAGTTGAACATCATAATATCCGGATTCATTTTTCTGTTTAGCAGGCCAATTTTAGGACTGCCTTTAACGAGTCCACCTATCCATCAAGGAATTGATCACATAATAGCAAATAATCATTATAGTTGTGTAAATATTTTCTAAACAATTTATTTAAAGGACACATGTTATACTCTAATCGATGAGAAAAATGTATATGTTATTGTTAATGGAC
Organism: Anadara kagoshimensis; assembly: GCA_021292105.1. NCBI lineage: Eukaryota > Metazoa > Mollusca > Bivalvia > Arcoida > Arcidae > Anadara > Anadara kagoshimensis. The sequence continues at coordinate 47,436,204 of CM037864.1, forward strand.
TTACAAAACACATACAAAATGTTTTTCAACCTAAATCATACCCGGTTTTATTAAAGGTGTCCAGTGCAAATATTTTAATCACGGTGGTAGTCAGGTGGAAAAACACGCAATCTAGGTAGCGCCAAGTAATAACTTGTGCAGATAAACCTACCTATAAAGGTCACCTAAGGGAACCAGTTATATAATTAAAGTGGCAATTATAGGCAGGTGATCCTTATATACAAGTTTGAATAAGATGAATGAAGAGCAATTGGGATAAAATTATACTGACCTTTAAAAGCAGGTGGTTCTTATATAGAGGTGGTCGTTAAAACAGCTTTAACTGCATTGATTACTTAAACACCCAATTGAATAGATAAAGGGTAAGCCACTTCCGGCCAGTTAAGTGGTTAAATGTGCGTTCTACCTCGTCACATTCACAATATATTTGTTAAACTGATATAATAAACACAAGCACGACGATCTTTGTTCACATTTGAAAAGCACAGTAAACTTTAAAAATCTGACAACTTTAGTTAAACACGTGAACTTCCACTAGGAAAGTGAGACCGGGTGCTCTAGAAGGGTAAGCGTCTTAATATAAAAAGGTTAGTGTTTTATTTAAGCTTTGATGTAGTAGATGGTTAAACAAGCCAGATGAGTAATACGAGGTCTAAAGTTTCCAAACGAGGATTTAAATTAGTTACGCGTATATTCTAACTATAGCACAATTTAAATTTAAAATTTTACCCGTGTTAACATCTCCTTTCCTTTACATCACATGTATACATACATATAACTTTTCCACTTATAGCACACAGCTATCGCATTATTTTTTTTCTTTAGATATACGTAAAGTTAAATGAGTAATCTGATTGTTTTCTAGAATAGCAGTCACTTGCCGGTCAAACTACAATATTTAAGGACTTATTGGATTTTAGTATAATTTGCAATGTTTACTTGTACGTACGTTACTGTCGACCACTGTACAGTGGCTCTATTAGTGCACATACATGGATTGGTGTGAAAATAAATATCGAGGCATATTAGAAATGCCGGGGAAAAAGTATTCAATGCGATATGCAACAACTTGTTACCAGCGAGTCTCATGATTACAATTACGGAGTGTCTGTTTGGTAATCTTTAAGGTTGTAATAAACTTCTATTGTTTATACTAGTTTTAGCTGCTTACAAATATAAATGTACGCTTTTGTTGTTTCCATTAGTGGTCGGCATGTGGAACCTTTCGTCAGTCGCTTTGTCTTTTTCCAGACGAGTCTTTCTTCAACACATGTTTTGCTGTGTGTAATGTTCCCTATCTCAGAATGGCATAACTACGGCAAACATTATCACTTTGAAAGCATTGTGCATGGTCCAACCGGTTAACACATTTGTAAAAGTGTAAGCTCTCCGAAAAGATCAACCCAGTTTTTCTAAGCAGTACATAAGCATTGAACATACAGCAAGTGTTTTTGCCCTGTGTGTTATTTTCTTATGGTTTCATATACGTTGCCGTTAACGTTGTAGCTACTTACTTTGTAAAAATAAAACTTTTAATTCGAAATGTTTCATAAACAAGTTTATGTAGAATTTATCTTGTTTGTTTTCTATTTAAGCATTGTTATGACAATATGGTGAAGTTGTAGAACACAATAATATCACAGATAAAAGTCGGTCTATCAATAACTTTGACCAAAGAAATTTGAGAAGTGTTTACACTATCAAATGTTTCTGTAAAAACTTACCCATAGTGACGAATATCTAGTTCTTATTATTTTACATTAAAGTAAATAACACTGTAGGAACAAATATTAGTATTATACATTAAGGCTAGGTGCGGTGTATGGTGTGGTGTAGTGTGGTGTGGTGCGGTGCGGTGCGGTGTGGTGTGGTGTGGTGCGGTGCGGTGCGGTGCAGTGCGGTGTAGTGTGGTGTGGTGTGGTGTGGTTTGGTTCGGTGTGGTGCGGTGCAGTGCGGTGTGGTGCGGTGCGATGAGTTGCGGATTGGCATAGTATGGCAAAGCATAAACTTAGCATGACTTCATGTATTATAGTTGGTGTGATTTGGATGGTAAGGCACATGCAGTGTGATTGTGTGTCGTGCAGTGCGGCTCCGTTTGGTATAGCATAGACTATGATAGACTGGTATCGTATAGTAAGGTAGGGGTAGGGGTAGGGCATTATAAAGACCTACTTTCACTTTCGATTACGCAGATCAGAAGATCTATTGGAGTTGTCTTCCTTGGTTCATACAAGGTTTATCCTATACAGACAACAGGATAAATTTAGTTCCATACCCGATTTATTGCACTCATATCAAATTCAAGTTAAGGAGTCAACATCTCAATCGTCCCTCGGCCGTTGCCAATGTCATATACAACTTTTTGAATTTAATCATAAAATACATTCAAAATGGTATATGACATTTTTTAATGTATTTTATGATTAAATTCAAAAAATGGTATATGACACCAATACAAGAGTTGTTTGTCCATCTCTTGTTTAAAACAAGGCTTGTTAATAATAATTCACGATAGTAATAGAAGTGGAGTGGTTTGGGCGCTTAATTAGCATTGTAACCACATCACTTGATTTTTAATTCAGATTTTGACTGAATCGAGAGGTTATAATAAATTTTCACAATAAGCGTTTTTTTTTTTTTTTTTTTTTTTTTTTTTTTCGTTTGTTCTATTCTGTCCTTGGTTATTTTTTTATCAATTGTAGCCTGTTTTCAGTTGTGTTGTTTATTGCTTACAACATGTTTTTCGATTCATAAACTGACATTTCTTGATATGAGAACTTTATCATGTGTACTATAACTAGAGCTACCAAGAACAGTTCACAACTAAGTGCATTTGTTATAGTCACATAAAATGATCATGTACGTTTATCTTTCCGCCTTCGTTTCTTTTACTTGAGTTACCTCCCTTTGACCATATAGATTTATCCATGTATTAACCATAATCAGGTACAATCGTATAGTCTCACTTACTATTATTATTATTATTATTATTATTATTATTATTATCATTATTATTATTATTATTATTATTATTATTATTATTATTATTATTATTATTATTACACGTATCATTATTGTTGCTATCTAATGAATAGTTTGCCATGTTGTCATACACTGTTCACTTATTTGTGCCGCCATACAACTTTATATTCGTTGTAAAACCTGCATGTATGAGTGTATGCTTATGGAATAAAATGAATTGAATTTAATTGACGATCAATATGTCAGTGTATTATAATTACATTCAGATTGCGAATATTACTTTTAAATAACTTTGAATTTTATTCATAAAACTGGTGAAGGTTTAATCTGCGTATATTTTGTAGTTTCAAAATGTCCCTAAATTGCTGTATATAAAATAATTATGTTCACCTTTTGAATGATTAAGTCATAATCAGTCTATTTCCTCAACCCCCCCCCCCCCCCTTTCTTCAACCTCCAATTTTTATTGTTTGAAACATTAAGTGTCGGCCTATTTAAATGTATACAATATAAAGAAATAGTGGACTAGTCACAGTGAAAGATCTGCACATCCAAACATCCAAAAGATATATTGGCCTGGAGACAAGGGGATTTTTTTTTTTTTTTTTTTTTTTTTTTTTTTTTTTTTTTAAATTTTGATACTAATTGGAACGATTTGGTGAAGGAATAAGGACTAAAAGAGGGGTACAGAGTGTGCATAATTATTTGAATAGATGTTAAAAATCCATTAAAATACCTATGGAAAATTTTGTACTCGAGTTATCTCCCATTGAACCTAATAGCTATTGAATAAAGTTTTACATCACAGGCAAGAATATTTAACTTATATCGAGACGTCAGCAGCTATGGGTGAAGTGGAAATTTTGTCTTATCCTTTGCAGTATGGTTAACTCAATGTGTAGGAAACTCAATGTGCAACGGCTACTGTGACGCGGGGCATCGGTTTAAAGATCTTTTCCGAAAGAGCCTGTGAATTTCATTTCTGCCAAGTGTTTTGGCAAGAGTATTCGTTAGCTTTCAAGTCTTGTATAGACCCGGCCTGGTTTCAAACTCCGGTGATCATGACCATGATGATCAGTGAAAAACATTTGTTAAGACGCTATGCAAAATGATCAATATATTTTACTGGTCATAATAAAAACTAGCCACCATAAATAATGATAGATGTATCATATTGGTATTTGATATGTTAAAACGTCATGAACAGATTTTCTCTTACTACCAATCACCGTCAGTGTTTGTGTTTTGTCTAAATTAAAGATTTTTATTAAATTGATATTTTCGTAAAATTAATTTTTCAGTGACAGTGGCAATAGCTATCGATATATCACATGTGATCTGAAAAACAAATATGCTTTGCTGCAAATCCTAATAAGGTTAGGCTTTATTAGGTGTTGGCAATTTAGACGCCTAATGGAGTTTATAGATTAAGGTTCAAGGCGCTCCTTTAGGTCAAACAAAAACAATCATATTTGTATTAAGATCAATGCAATGGAGACGTGTAACTACCAAATGCAAGATTTGAGATAGTGTTAATAGTAACACCATAAAGGAAAATCGACAAAACGTGAGAGTGATAAACATCATTTTGGTTTAGATGTTAGATAATATCATAATTTAATATTTTCTCAAAATTCTTAATTTTGATGTCTATCATTATAGCTCAAGGCGTTAAAACATATATTTTGGATATTGAATAAAATCAACTAAAACTAGTTTTGTAATTCCATTGTGCCCTTGGCAAAATTTAAAGAATAAATTTATCTGATAAGGTAACGTCAAAGGTTTTATGAAAATCAAACATCATACGCATTTCTTTATTTACTTAATTATAATGTTTACCATTTTATTCTTCAATATGGATAAAATGATGGCCATAATAATGGCAATCATACGCAGAAATCGAGGCCCGATCTGAAGGGTTATCTGCCCCTACATTAGAAGTCGTCCTATACTGACCATCTCAGGTGTGATATACTTTACAGTTATAAAGGTAGTTCAGTCGAGCGAGACCTGTTAGATAATTCCAATTTGGGAGAGCAATAAGTGATTATACTTCAACAAAAATCCAATTGGGGATTTATATGTCTCTGGCTAAACTTCAGTATTTAGACACTAATGACCTGAATGCATCTCGTAATGAAATGAGGAAAAAAAATTAACATGCATAAGTACTAGCTTATTGAAAATTTGCACGAAATCATAATTTTATAAATGTTTCAAGTATTTGTTTTAAATAGGTTTGTCGGGGTCTTATATGCTTACTCCAAGTTTAAATAAAAATTAAATCAGCGTTTTTAAATATTCTATTCTAGCTATATTGATGTTTTACATAAATAATAACTAAATAAATAAATAAATAAAAATTGAGATATTTTCTCAGCATCAACAATGCAATCTAGCAGAGATTTAAATAATAAATCTTCGTTTTTTTAAACATTTCATTTTAGCTTGATTATAAATAAATAAATAAATAAATAAAATTTATTTAATAAAAATATAAATACTATGATTTTTCTTATGTTTATTTTTTATAACTAGATGATTTGATATTCATCTAATTGAACCGACAAATCCAATGCTGAATAGTTAACTGCAATATTTTATTTATTTATTTTATTTTATTTTATTTTATTTTATTTTATTTTATTTTATTTTATTTTATTTTATTTTATTTTATTCATCGACCTGAACTGTGAAAAGAATGCAACATAAACCTGGCACTGGTAAGGACAAAGCCATGTGTAACGTTTTGGAGAGAGAGAGAGAGAGAGAGAGAGAGAGAGAGAATTATCACTCTCAAGTCACAAATATTGTTCAATAAATATGATTAATACACAATAATATTATTTTTTATTTTAACAATCAGGACATGATCGGGACATGGTCAAAATGCGATATAATAATCTAAAAGTTCATGAGAACTTAAACAAATCCAGTGGCGGATCCAGCGGGGGACACAGGGGGGCCGTGCCCCCCCCCCCCCCAGTTGCCCCGACTTTTCCCCCTCTCATTCACAGCTAATTGTCAATCAACTACCGTATTGACCAGTTAATTAGTGGTACGGATTACTTAATCCCTGTACACAGGTAGGAAAGTGCAATCAGGTGATGATGTAATTTACCAGTTCGCTGAAGCATGAAAGAATCCAGGTAGTACTGACCAGTCTTAGGTAAAAATGTTATTTACCTGATCGCTGAGGCGTGAAAGAAGTAGATAACGTTAATTAGTAATACTAATTAAGAGACTTCCATGAAGAGTGATTTCATTAATCATACGTGAATTCATTTAATTTACCTTTTTTAACCAAGGGACATGGCCAAAAGAGAGAGAGAGAGAGAGAGAGAGAGAGAGAGAGAGAGAGAGAGAGAGAGAGAGAGAGAACTAATTTTTGACACACAAGATTATCTTTTTTGTATATTTTTGCACGATGTTCAGTCCAAATGTTGTACATTTTTATGTTTTAATTGGTTTTGATGGGAAAAAAAATCTGTCTCATTTGACTTTTTATTCTATTCGTCCTTTTATCGGCTTTACGGAACAAATCCGTCTAAAATAATCAGTGGGTTTTTTTTGTTTGTTTTTGTTTTTTTCCTAGTGACAAGATTCTAGTGTTCGGTTGCACCTTTAATGCGCATTATACAATGATGAAACTGACTACTAGTCATTTTAAAACTAATAATATATTAAAATTAACTTGAAAGTTCAGATGGATGTCATACAGTTCATTTAAAACAAGTGTCGAAAAGGGGTGGGTGTAGTGGGAGACCTACCCTTCGGTATATGGGTATATGTAGCAGGCAGGTCAGTTGGTAGCGGTTGGTCCGTAAGTCAAGGAGGTCGAGGGTTTCGTCTCTGGTCAGGTCTGACCCAAGAATTGAAAAAGTGCAATGACTGTAATTTTATCAGGAACCGTTTGAAAATCTAATAAATATTAGTTATAAATTTATTTTTCGTCACGCTGTTTTGTTTATTTGAGTATAATTAAAACAATTTTAAATCCGTTCAATAGACAATTATTTAAATGTAAATGTTAATTTTAATTAAGTCATCTTCAATGTTGTTTCCTAAGAATGATAACATGGCTGGGAATAATCATGTTGTATTTCATTTAGGGTTAAATGTTTTATGGCATTGATTACTTTTGAAACTTGAATAAAATAGATATTATTATTATTATTATTATTATTATTAGTTAAATGAAATATAATAAATAAAAATGTGCATATTTTTTCTGAACTTTTGTTATTTTCACATCTCATACTCTATTAGTTAAATAAATAAGAATTATAATAAAATGGAAAATAAAAATGTGCACGTTCCATTACTTCCTATTTTTTCTAACTTGATTTAATTCTTTAATAATATTTTAAATAGAAAAGGGCACAATGTTGTATTAGATCCAGTAGTCTAGTATTTGACCATGATAGTCTATACATATCCATAGTATATACATACCGGTAGTCTATCATATTGGCCCTTATCCACTGACTGAAATATTGATACAAATATTGTACCACCTAAATTTCAAATTAAAAGTGGAATGGATTTTTTTAAAGGTACCACAAAGATTTTTATAACTGAATTTTCATCACGATGTGAACTTTATCATGAAAACCAGACATTTTCACTTTTCTATATCTTTAATAAGAAAAATGCTGTTTATAAAAACAGTGCTGTGCACTTTCTAATGAGTTTCATAGGGAAATTAAGTAAAATGTCACCATATTTTAAATCAAAAAGTGGAATGGATTTTTTTCAAGATATTTTAATCATTTTTATATTTGAATATTCGTGACAATATGTACTTTTCACCGAGAACTAGACATTTTCAGAAAATAAAATTGTTATTGGTGAAATTTAAATTTGAAAATCGGGTATATCTAGTTCCCATTATAACTTAACGGGCTGGCGATCGCACAGGTGACTTAATACAGGTGATGAGACCATCGTCTTAAACGCATCAATGGTTTACGGTCGGACCTCGATTTCTGTACATGATTAATCGAAACAATTATTGGTGACTTTGGGCGTCATCCTCAACCACTGCGGTAGCTCAGTTGGTAGAGTGCTCGCTCCGTATGTGGGAGCTCGTGGGTTCGATCCCCGGCCGGGTCTGACCCAAGACTTGAAAGTGGGTAGTGACTGTTCTATCGCCAAGCACTCGGCATTACGAAATGAAAGTCACGGTTCTTTCGGATGGGAACTTAAAATAAACGAGGTCCTGTGTAACGGTGGGCTTGGCACGTTAAAAAACCCTGCTGTATAATGCCATCAGCGCAACGCACAGGCAAAATTTCTGCACCTTCGCCTATAGCCGGCGACGTCTCGATATAAGTGAAATGTTCTTGACATTAAACACCATTACTCAACTCCATTATAATGACTAATTATGTATACACGAGTTATCTCCCATTGAATGCACGACTATTACATTGCAACGTATGGTGGCTTATTTGTGCCGTTTCGATTTTTCTTTTTCAAAACGTGAAAAAGTACCAAAGCGAAATCAAACATGCTTTTGACGTGATGCTGGATGAAACTTTCGCTTTGGCGAGTAGAGTTTCGTCAAATTCTTAGCGAAAATGAAACGCAGTTAAAACAACATACAGCAAATCGAAGACAAAAAATTATATGCTCAATTATGCATGCTTTGTTCTGAACGGTTGTTCAAATTTGATTTTTTTAAACTGCAAAAGCCACAATTACATGTCAACTTTCTTGTTATTCAAGAGTTATCTCCCACCAATCGTTTTTATTTTTGCTTGTATTTTTTACCAGGAGGGTATATTACTACCTATAGTTATATAAGTTCAAAAATGATTTCAGTATTTATTTATTTATTTATTTATTTATTTATTCATTTATTTATTTATTTATTTATTTATTTATTTATTTATTTATTTATTTATTTATTTTAAGATCAACTTGAATGCACACAGTCGTTGTTAATTGAAACTTTCTTGTTTTCGGAACCTCAAAGACGCGCCGAAAAAAAAACATGGTCATGATAAAAATCTCCTTCGTTAAGCTGTGAAAGATTAGATCATATAATCATATCATAATTTAATATTTTTACCAAAATCTTAATTTTGATGTATATCTTTATATCTTAAGGCGTTAAAACATATATTTTTGATATTAAATAAAATCAACAAGAAAAACGAGTTTTGTATAAAAGTTCTGTTTTCAATTCCCCTTGGCAATGTTTGGAGACTAATTTTATCTGATAATGTAACTTAAAAGGTTCGCTTTAAATTTCACATCATAAATAGTTTAAAATGTGTAATGTCTGTTCTGTTATCCGTCAATATTAACCAAATAAAAGTGTCATAGGAAGCTTTATAATTGAATTCTTTTGTAAATAACCAGTCTGGTTCGCATACATTTAGAATCAATATTATCTGAATTGTATGTCTTGCATAATCAACATTTTTTTTTAATTTTTAAAATTCATTTAAATTATAAATCATTTTATATTTAACATTAACAGGGACATATATTTTGTGAAGAGAGACTCGTATATAGAGAGCACTCTATGAAGTACGATAAAACGCCATGCAAACTAAACGGAGTTAATTATTATATTAAATGGCCAATTTGACTTGTACTCAGAGTTTTAAATTCTGCTTTCATGCTCATGTTTTATACATGCATTTAAAAAATCTGATAAAAAACTTTAAATTAATATTCATAATTTTAAAGGATTTTTGTCATTTTATAAAAGAAATCTTAAACTATACATAGATTCGTCTAACAGTGCAAAAAAAAAAATTAAACAAATTTAACCAAAACAGATTGTTAGAGACCGTGAAATTTAATATGCATTAATTACTGAGGACAAATCAAGGGTGTACCGATCTTTAATATAACACGCTTTTCTTGCTGAGCTGTTCGGGTTTGCGGGACAGACATGATTTCTCCACGGGTAACCGTAGATAGAATTTTTTCCTGTACGTAAGTTTCGGGTTTTTTTTCAAATTATTTTCAAAGTATGAAGTATGATATAAAACCATAGCGGATTTAGTTCAAAACTAAATTCTAAAAAAAATACTTATTTATATATACCTAGGGACGCGGTTATCCCTACGTGACAGTCTCTGAAGCGGCTAATAACACAGTTTCTCTGCTGATCTGCTCAGCATTGTCGAAGTCATCTCTGCTCGACAGTCTCTGAAGCGGCTCATGATCATAACATGCATGGTTTCTCTGCTGATCTGCTCAGCATTGTCGAAGTCATCCCTGCTCGACAGTCTTTGAAGCGGCTCATGATCATAACATGCATGGTTTCTCTGCTGATCTGCTCAGCATTGTCGAAGTCATCTCTGCTCGACAGTCTTTGAAGCGGCTCATGATCATAACATGCATCGTTTCTCTGCTGATCTGCTCAGCATTGACGAAGTCATCTCTGCTCGACAGTCTTTGAAGCGGCTCATGATCATAACATGCATGGTTTCTCTGCTGATCTGCTCAGCATTGTCGAAGTCATCTCTGCTCGACCGTCTTTGAAGCGGCTCATGATCATAACATGCATGGTTTCTCTGCTGATCTGCTCAGCATTGTCGAAGTCATCTCTGCTCGACAGTCTTTGAAGCGGCTCATGATCATAACATGCATGGTTTCTCTGCTGATCTGCTCAGCATTGTCGAAGTCATCCCTGCTCGACAGTCTTTGAAGCGGCTCATGATCATAACATGCATGGTTTCTCTGCTGATCTGCTCAGCATTGTCGAAGTCATCTCTGCTCGACAGTCTTTGAAGCGGCTCATGATCATAACATGCATGGTTTCTCTGCTGATCTGCTCAGCATTGTCGAAGTCATCTCTGCTCGACAGTCTTTGAAGCGGCTCATGATCATAACATGCATGGTTTCTCTGCTGATCTGCTCAGCATTGTCGAAGTCATCTCTGCTCGACAGTCTTTGAAGCGGCTCATGATCATAACATGCATGGTTTCTCTGCTGATCTGCTCAGCATTGTCGAAGTCATCTCTGCTCGACAGTCTTTGAAGCGGCTCATGATCATAACATGCATGGTTTCTCTGCTGATCTGCTCAGCATTGTCGAAGTCATCTCTGCTCGACAGTCTTTGAAGCGGCTCATGATCATAACATGCATGGTTTCTCTGCTGATCTGCTCAGCATTGTCGAAGTCATCTCTGCTCGACAGTCTTTGAAGCGGCTCATGATCATAACATGCATGGTTTCTCTGCTGATCTGCTCAGCATTGTCGAAGTCATCTCTGCTCGACAGTCTTTGAAGCGGCTCATGATCATAACATGCATGGTTTCTCTGCTGATCTGCTCAGCATTGTCGAAGTCATCTCTGCTCGACAGTCTTTGAAGCGGCTCATATGCATGATCATAACATGCATGGTTTCTCTGCTGATCTGCTCAGCATTGTCGAAGTCATCCCTGCTCGACAGTCTTTGAAGCGGCTCATGATCATAACATGCATGGTTTCTCTGCTGATCTGCTCAGCATTGTCGAAGTCATCTCTGCTCGACAGTCTTTGAAGCGGCTCATGATCATAACATGCATAGTTTCTCTGCTGATCTGCTCAGCATTGTCGAAGTCATCCCTGCTGGACAGTCTCTGAAGCGGATAATAACATGGTTCCTCTGTTGATCAGCTGCTCAGCATTGTCGAAGTCATCCCTGCTCGACAGACTCTTATCATGACGTGACTTCCTTTAACATTACATTTTGATTGAACATATGATTCAGTTTTAAATATCGCCATGCGTTCAATAAATGATTAATTTTCATATAAAACACTTTTTTCCTATTAAAAATTCCAATATTCTTCAAATGTTGAGAAACGTGATTCAAAGTCTGAAATTACTTGAACATCGTGTTATTTTATTCTATTTTTCTTTTCCCACACAACTAGATAGTTGATTGATGGATAATTATATAAGTCATATTGCCATTCAGTGATATCCCTGATCTTTAATTGCCGTTATTAGATAATTTATATCTAAATTTAAACACTGAGATAAAGTGGTTTTTATTAAGGGTTTTTTTAACAAAATTAAATATTTTACAATAGAAAATAAAGTGTACATGTATCTGTCATTTATGTTTCATAGAAGCACATTGTTTTAACAACGGACAAAGATTTCAATATTATTCTCTGATAAAATTCAAATTTCGAGGGATAAATAACAGATTTTCATCAAATCAAAATAAACCTAAACTTTGTTTTTTAAATAAAAAGATAATTAAGTTCTTTAAAATAAACTTTTTATTTGAAAAGTAACAATGATTCTTGTATCCAAGTTACAACAATACAGTTATTTAAACCTCTTTAAAGATGATCTCAAACTTAACATAATACACCCAGTAGTGTCATAGTAAACTTGTTCAAACAATGCATATTGAAATATTTTGTGTATGATTTATGAGAGTTTAAATTTAACACCAATTCTAAAGTAATTTAATACAGAAGGTTATGTACAACTGTTCTAATTATATATATATAAGATTAAGTTTGTGTTGCATAACTGTGTGAAAATTCACATCGAAATAAATGTAATTGATGGAAGTCCTGTGCATTATGCAGAGTATTACAAAGTGTATAAGTCAAATTGTTGTAAAAACAAAACACTTGTGCACTGCGATACTACAGGTTCTCCCTATCTGAAATATTAATAATTATGTTAGTTTTTAAGATGTTTATGAATTTAAGTTGGCATACGTTTATCACATCAATCTTTTAATTTTGTTGAAATTTTTTATGTTCAGTACCATAAAAGATAAGTTTGCCAGTTTTAAATGAAGGAAAATCTTAATTAAGAAATTATTGTGAAACCAAGGGCAGGTAGGATTGTGGTTCACCCAACATTTAAATTTGGACATAACAGTTACAGAATTATAATCATAATATGAAGAAGGGGTTAATTTCACGCGTAAGGCCATGCTACAATTAAATGGAGAGGTGCTGAGCAATGATGTTTACACCTCAGTCAAGATTCTTTCACTTATATAGAGGCTGTTAGTCCATGTTACATGATAGTCGTCTAGTTTACACTATGGACACCATTTTTATTACATCTGTCTAAACTCGATATCAGTCAAAAACATATTGTTGGAATATTGTATTAAACTTTAAATACTTTCACATTGTATTTTGTAAAATATAGGAAACAGCTTTCAGAAAAACATACACATGCACATAACACATTTCTGTACGCCATGTTTTGGCCAGTTAGCAATCCAGTTGAAGTTAAGTTTGCACTCTTCATTGGAATAAGAGAATAGTATTCTCTGGGCAGCTGGAGCTGACATGTTTTAAATCAGTTACAAAAATGTTTGTCAAAGGCCATCTTAGAGTAAACTTATTCTATGACATTATGGGTGAAGTCGTATATTTGATATCGACTCAGAATCACTGTCATGTTATAAACTTTGGAATTTTCTGAATTGATTATTAAAAAATATGGTAATATGACAACTAAGCTCTTATTTTTTAATATTTCATTCCAAAAATCCAAACTTTATAACACGACAGTGCTCCAATAACACCACTTAACATTTATTATTTTGTCCGGTGTCTATCCAAAGTCAGAAGTTAAATAATCGATGGCTTCAGCATGTTTTTACCTCTTCCATTTATCAGTTACAAATTCTTGTACCCCATGTCTTAAAACGAGCCATTTTTCTTGTTTTAGGGCCTCTAACGAGTCTTAATTTCCAAATCTATTATATCACTTATTAGTCTTCTTTCTGGTGGATTTCAGAACCTTGTTGCAGTTATAAAATTCTGTATCCCACGTCAGCACGTGTTTTTTTTTAATTATTATTATTCTATCTTGTTTCGGTGGAACTAGCAAATTATTTTTCTGTACAGATGTACATGGACTTAATTTTTTACATATCTCATAATGTCTATTTTCGTGCATATTGTTGGCAACTTTATCTGTTGCGAGGTACATTTTTTATTTGGGTCCAATTTTTCTATGTCCATTCATTAACAAACCAGTCAATGTTAAAAACACAATCTGGAAAACAAACTAAAATTTTGAAAACACGCAGATTAAGTTAAACACGTGGACTTTCACCAGGGAAGTGAGACCGGGTGTTCCGGAAGGCTAAGTATAAAATCAATCTAACACAACAAACCAGCTAATGTTATTTTAATCTCTTTTATTTATTTGTCTATTTTTTGTTTATTTTTTCATTTTTATATAAAAATATAAATATAACTTTGTAACAAATCTAACAATAAATTAATAACAACGTCTTTGTGGATCATAAAATACAATAATGGAATGACACAATATTAATATGAATAAGGGACTAACAATTTATTTATATTATGAATAAGTCCCCAAATAGGGGATACATTTTATTCCCAGATAATGGAATACAACCACCAATAATCGAAGACATATTGCAAAGTTCTCAGAGATACATGTGGCAAGAATTTTGTAAACTTTTCAACCAGAATTCAAAATTATTTTTTTAATATAATTTAACCAGACCATGATAAATATATTGCTATACTTTTAATATTGAATCTGATCTTGGTAAAATTTTGACAAACGAGAACTAAGCAAATGGTCGATTATTTCATTCCCTCCTCTCTATACACAAGCAATAACTACCCTCAAGACAGCAAGTATTGTACAACTAACAATTCATCTCTGTCGGAATGTAGATGTTTGAATTTGTAAATCTCTATTCCCGTACCATAACTTGGCAGCCATTTTGAACATTTACAACAACAAGAAAACAACAAATACAACGAATAATTTAAATACATTATAAATTTTGGTAATAAAATAACTGTTTCATTTGTCTTGGGTGAATTAATGTGAATTCCTATATGACAGTTTGTTATGATACCAGTGTCATGTTGATTGTTCACATGTCAGGGATTGTCATGTGTTGTGCTAATGTGATTCATGAATAGCACTTATAAAATAAATTCATAACTTAATTAGCAAAAGAGCTAATAACACTATTCCTCCCACTGTTCTGTACACACGGGACAATACGTTGTCATGGCTATCTCAGCTCTTTGTGTCTAAAATCGCCCGTTTTCCCACTGCTCATCTGCCTGATGTCGTGACTTCATACCAAACAGAACTGGCATGCTCTATTCACTTGCATCGGAACCGGAAGTGCGACATGGCTTTCAATCCTTCCATCCATGTGAGTTGGGTCCAAACTTGTAAACAAGTCTTCTGCCGTCTACTCGGTCAAGAATACCTCTTTTATAGTAATACCTAAATAATAAACAAAAGAAACTCGACATAAGTAAACAATAACATTAATGGAATGGATGCTATTTTCTATTTGCGAAAAGACATTAATAATTTGACATGCATCTCCGTGTCAGTATGCTATATTATACAATCAAGTTGATATTGATGCTTAAACATGCTTCCCAACACCGGTCTTACAATTTCATCATTTCAAACACAAATTTTGAAAACCTTATTTATTTATTTATTAACTTATTTATTTTGCATTTATAGAAAAAAAACAATAACACTTGTTTTCATTGCCAATAATATAAAATATATGGTAAAATAATGATTGCTAAGAAAGTTAAATTACTATTTTATATAAAATGTTAGAACAGAATCAAAATGTTAAAAAAGATTAAAAATTTAAGAAAAAAGTTCCATTATAACATGTTAGAATAAACAGATTAATTTGAAATAAAGATTGTTTTTATAAAACGTTAGGTAAAAAAACAGATGTGCTTTGAAAAGAAGAGAAGGATTTTTTTAAGTGATTCTTCTGTCTAGCTACCAGAAGAAGTTTTCAGTTTTAACAAAGTGATATAAGAAGAGACGAAGTGCATAAAATAAAAGTGGAAAAAGAAAAGTGTGTTGTTAATTGTGAAAATTTAAGAAAAAAGAAAATAAAAAGGTGAAGTCATCTGAAATGATGAAGAAGTGAAAAACAACAGCAGCAGCAGCAGTTACATAAGGATAATAAGCATGCAAAACAAAACACATACACCAAATATTATATACAGCAAACACAACGTAAAAACAAAAGCAAGCAGGGTTAGTTGCAAAATCTATGACATATATAAGTTATTAACCTAAGCATTCCCATCTAAATAGACTGCCAACCCGAGGCTTTGGGACCAAATCTGAAGCACAATTTCTTCGGAAATTTGCCATTTTTTGGAACATCAGCAAAATATCCAGCTGAGCGACAAAACCTGTAATACAATGGTTACCTATAGAGTAATGTGAGGTATGCAACATATACAAAGGCATAAAAAATCTTCACCATATTCTGCTGTCTTTGCTGCTTAAGACAGCAAAAATTCAAAGTGAAAAAAATATTTATAGTTTTCCCATAAACCAAATTAAATGAATTTTACACAATTAAAAGTATGACAATATTGCGGCAAAGCTTTGTGACAATACAACAATATGAAATATAGTGATTTATAAAAACCACATTCCTTTTTTTTCTTGTTTTTGAGACAATGCACAATGAACTATTATTTGTTCTAAATATATGATACCATCCACCAACAATGATACATGACACAATGAATCTAATGTGAAACTTCTTAAACAATTTACATTCATGCTACAACGATAATTCAGAACGTTTAATACATTTGCTATATTTCATGCAGATTCCCACATTTAACATCACAATACAGATTTATTCCGATGAATGAAATAAGACATTTTACATACCTCATAGCTCTGCTCAACTTTTCGTATGTCATGCCGGGATTATTCTTTTTTCTTCCCCACATTTGTGCCACGGCTTCTGATTGGACAAATCTAAAGACGCCATTTTCTTTGTCTTCCCATCTTAAAAGTTGTGGATTTAAACTTGTGTCTTTTAATAAATCTCTGATAAATTCCCATAAATGATTCCCTTTGGATGCTAAAAATAAGAAAACAATTCATTAAAACTAAAGTAAAGGGCAATGGGTCAAAATTAAGGAAAATAAAGCACGCAATCAAAACCAACAGGAAAGAACTTCTTAAAGGATGAAAACTAGGCTTTAGTCTGCAATTAAGCTGAAATGTTTCCTTTTTTGTTTATTTGTGTAAATTAAGTATAATTTGGGGGTTATTTTTATTAAGTTAATCAATCAATCTATTCGAGGACAAGCTCATTTAATTCTATACATAAATATGGGGCAAAGTATGGTAAACATGGGTTGTCATGGTTTTCAAACATGATTGGTGAACCAGAAACACAAGCTAACAAAAATGATCAAATTGGGTAGCATGATATACTTACATTGGCCGGGTTTTCTTCCTCTGTTACCGCTACACTTTTTATTGTCCTCAACTTCACATCCTTCATCTACTGACGTGGATGAAAATGTTTCTTTCTGTTAACAGTCTTCTTCTTTGGTGGTGAGGTAAACACAACACTCTCGTCATCAGAGCAGAAATCTGAGCTAACTGATGCTAGTCTAGAATGATCATTACCCAATTCACTGTTTACATCTGAATCTAGAATTAGAAAATAAAAAAAATATTATAGCAAAAGAGGAGTTGAAGTTGGTTTACTAGATCAGGCTAAAAGCACAAAACACAAACTTTGAAATAAAGTCGCTTTTCAAATTGTTTAAACATTACAAATATTATTTTTTTTCTATAAACATTTTAAAATAATTAGAAATTATATTAAGACTGTTTGCATACCTCCACTTCCGTATCCATGGTCACCGTTTTCTGACATGGCTATTGCTGTAACTGGAATGTCAAAACGAGACAAATCGTCCTCGACTTCAAAGTCATACCAAGTACCACCAATGTTAACTTTAGGTACACCATCACTGACGTCCAACATTGAAACTAAATTGTTGTCAAGCATTTCTGTAAAGACAAAATAATTGTTAAAATTCTATAAGCATATTTTATCAATGCATGTTATTCATTTTAAGTGCTTTTTCGAACTTTTCTTCATAAAAATACTTATTTCTGAATAACAATAATATTCATTTGTTTTATTATTTTTTTTCAAAATATGTTTCTTGAGATTAGTATTCTTTGTTATTACAAGTTTTATAATTGTTTCCAAAATAAATTGTAAGTCCAATTTCAATAATAAACTTACTGCTAGTCTGGTCAGAAATTTCGGACATATCCATTTCTTCCAATGTGGAATTTCTAAGAAGTTCGGCAAATAATGCAGAGGTGTCGGGTTCTGCGTTATAATCCACTGGAGCAGGCTCAATAAATTTAGCTGTAATAATAATAATAATAATAATAATAATAATAATAATAATAATTCATACCAATATATACCATGTGCAAAGGTTCAAAATGTGCTGTTTCTTTGTTTTTGTTCTAATAATGATAATATTTTTTATTTATTTTATTGTGCCATGGAAATTATTTTTAATATATGCATTTAAATTCTCAATAATAATAATAATAATAATAATAATAATAAAAAAAATAAAATAATAATAATAATAATAAATGTGCTTACAATCAGATTTAAGTTGCTGGAATAATTCGTAAAACATGTGACCAAATTCTGGATCGTATCTCTGGAAATCTGATTGTGTCATCCTGCTCATCATGGATCCAGTTAAACTTTGGTAATTTTCTCCTCGGAATTTTGATCCATCAAGTCGGTAGTAGTCGGCCATGTAATAAGCCCAGTCGAGTACTTCCAATGTTGACCAGTGGTCAGGGTGTTTCTGTGTCCATCTTAATAACTCTCCTTGACCGTTGTCTTGATATGATAATTCTAAAAATAAAGAATTTCAAAAATATTTTATTTGTAAAAGACAACTGTGTCATTTTAATATACAAGTTGTTTGATTTTTGATTTGAATTATTCATCTGCTAATTAAATTTAAAATATTCGTAACAGGTGCCAGATTTTTTTTTTTCATTTCTCTATTTTGAGTAACTTTTTTTAATATTACAATTGCTAATTGTTCTACTGTAATTTAAATTTAGAATATTTAATTTTTACATAAAGATCTTTTTTCGAAAAATTCTGCAAATAATGACAGCATTACTCATCAGAGAATTGTTACAATGTATAACAATGTACCTTGTTTAAATCCAATCTGGCTTGTCAGATCTAACAAATTAGTGTTATCCATGCTGCAACTGGAAGTATTTTCTATTGCAAAGTCGTGTACTTTTTCTGGCTTTACGTCTCTGGGTTCATAAAAAGATAAATCCTGATCACCATCATAATCTGTGCTGAATGATTCGTAAAGCTGTAAAAATACAGAAAGAAATATGAATTATAAGTAAAAATTTATATTAATATTTTAAAAATATGAAAATCTGTTTGGAAAAAAATTTTCACTGTTGGACTTTTGAATTAATAAATAAATAAATAAATAAATAAATAAATAAATAAATAAATAAATACATTTTCGCAATTTACACATAAATAAATAAATAATTTTTAATGTAATTTAAGCATGAATAAATAAATAAATTATGCCTGTGAAAATGTATTTATATAATGTTAAAACTAACACAAGTTATTTAGTATATTCAACTGTGTTTTCTGTTAAATTTCACAAAATTAATTTTATTTTTATTCTGAAAATTAAAAAAACAAATTAATTCTTACCGATTGTGGTGGGCAGACAGTAGCCATTTCTATAATATAATCCTGTATATCTATGAAATCGTCTCCAAATGAATCTCTAAAAAATAAAGGTGGTTGTTGTTGAAACATGATAGTAGCTTTATAATGTCAAACAATGTTAAATCTCCAGAGGTTAAGTTCCAGTAAATTATGATTATTAGGTGTGAAGTGACCAGCACATTAATGTAAGTAATACTGAGTGACGAGTGTAGAATCCCTTCTTTTATTAGGGGTATCGTCCACTTATCGGCTTTAAGATCAAGTGATATACGACAAGAGAATTCATGTAATATGTCCCATCCTAATAATAACCATGCCTTTATAAAGCCGAAATTTTCAGAAATACGATATTTTGTCCTAAGGGTAAGCTTTGGGTGATATCGTACACCCGTTCAAATTTTACACTCAGCAATCCCCTTATCCCAACGTATGAAACGGCTAAGATTATAGCATCCCTGAGGCAAGCTTAATCGATTTATGGTGATACTTGTCATATTGTCAATCATTAAAATGATGGATGTTTTGACATGGGAGTTAACGCTGTAGCTTACCCAAAAGTCTTCCATCACTGTTCAAATATAAGTAAACATGCCCACAGATTTTCTTTAATTCTGCCCAAAGCAGAAAAAGTTTAACCCACGAAATTTTATCGTCAGATTAATGTTTTTAAAACTACCCGGGATGACGTTTTTATGCGCATAAAATTGCATAAAATGCAAATTAAATTTTTTGACATCACGCTCAGTAAGGTAATCTAGATGCGATATATTAAATGTCATCTATATAACAGATAATGTAGCATTAATTGGCGTAAGCTTAAAAACTATGTTATTGGAGACTGTGCATAGTTATGTATGTAGTGGATTTAATTTATGCAAGTAAATATGGAGAGAGAGAGAGAGAGAGAGAGAGAGAGAGAGAGAGAGATACAAATGCAATTAAGAGACATAAAATCAAAATCTTTTTTTGTCCAACAGTTTCATCAACCAATTCGCAATTTGTAAACATGTAGCTTAATATTATCATAGATGTCACATTTCTTTTTCTTTTTTAAAAAATACAACTGTTTTTAAAAGAATTTAAAAAAAATTAAATAACAAAATACAGTAAATAAATAAATAAATAAAAATTAAATTAAAAATTAACATATTAATTCTAATATATACTTACATTTCTTAAGCTTTTGCAGACTGTCTACTATTTTCAACGACAGAATATTTTTGTGCATTCAGTGATTCATACAAAATGTAATATTTTCCTGTCATTTAGCTACACAGTGGACAATACATGTACATTTGTTCTCACATTGGATTCATTTATGACATTTCATTAAGAATACACAGTAATAAATACACAAATCACGTGGTCCACCATAGAAATACAGTATAGATAAGGGAATTTCCCTAATGCAAAAGTGGGTCATAAGCTGTAATCTGATTGGTTGGTGTCTCTGTGACGTTGAACTCAGATAGACAGTGCGAACATATAGGTCATTTACTTAGTCGGTTATTTTATTTTCTTACAAAATGCAGAATATTTTGGGCCTAGACGTTTTTGTACAGGCATTTTAGGGAAAATTTTGCATACATTTAGCTTCACGAAATATTCATTTAATAAATTGCATGCTTCTCTGAAATCAAAATTCTGAAATAAACTAAACATTGTTTATTTCCATCAGAGTAGATAATTATATGCCTACGTATAGTAAAAATGTATGTTAACAATGATGTATTGATTTATATGGTATGTACTGGGTCTTTGTTCTGTTCTGACAGACTGTAAGACAATTGTAGTGCGTAGAATACGTATCTACATTAATGTGCAATGTTATAAGTGAATCGCCTGAATTCATTCAGAAAATTAGCATCTCAGTGAAAAAACGAAATAGACACACAAATAACTGAATAAGCCCTTTATTATCTGTCATTTAGTAATAACTTAATGGTAACTTCTAATTTGAGCCTTATTGTTTGTCTTCAGTAAATACATGACACAAAATTTTAAAAAATAGATGTATTAAAATATATGATCTATAAAAATTAAGTAACCAGTCTCTGATGTAGATATTGCAACAAGTTGATAATAAGCGCACGTGTATTTCATAAAAAATGAAAAACGTGTCCAGGTTCGCCATAATTAAGCCGCAACTAAACAGCTGTGTAGTCCAATAACAGTATTACATCAATGGCAATCATCTTTTATTACGTACGTACAGTACGTGTCCAAAGTCGGTGATTTTGATACACCAGAACATCAGTGTTTTAGAAGTATATATTTTTGTTGCTCTGGTTATTGGCTAACACACAGCGATTGTTTTGCACCTGCATTGCATTCCAAACATCAGTGAAGTATATGCCCTCTAAGTTGAGAATGTTAACTCGGCATGAGTTATGTCACCAAAATACTAATTATTGCAGGTTATCCACTTACAAGAATGGCGTGCTGTCTTTAATAAGTTAACATCACATTTAAGATAAATGTGCTAGTATTATAGAAATTATTAGCTGTAGCTCTACTGAATAGATACAATGGCAAGCTCACATTTCTCGAGCTTATATATCAAATCAAATCAAGTTCCAAACAAAACGAAAAATGACAAAACAGTATATTGGACTGAGTTGTCTATTTATCTGTAGAATTGCTGTAAAATGAACTTGCACCATTAGTGTGCATTATTACAAAGCCAATCATAAATACTTGCACAAAACACATACATGAACTTGAATAAAACAAAATGTCTTGTCTTAATGGTTAAAAATTGTTGATGGAACGTAAAACAATTTCAAACAGCGAACCAAAATTAGAGTCACACAAAATGAATGTGAACGAAAAATTGTTGATTCAACGTAAAACAATTGCAAACAGCGAACCAAAATTAGAGTCACACAAAATGAATGTGAACGAAAAATTGTTGATGCAACGTAAAACAATTTCAAACAGTGAACCAAAATTAGAGTCACACAAAATGAATGTGAACGAAAAATTGTTGATGCAACGTAAAACAATTTCAAACAGCGAACCATTGTTATAGGCATACAAAAGAGCAAGTGGGAACAAGAATGTGAACGAAAAATATGTGTGGGCTCTGTATCTTAAACTGTTATTGTTAATTCATTACAATAGCTTCATTGATCGTAGAGTTATAACACATCTCGAGAGATCAGGTCCACCTCTGCATTAAATTAATAAATAAATAAATAGTAACAAAATTTATCTAAAAGGCAACAAAACCTTTATTAATCCCTGATAAGCTTGTAGCCAGAATAGAAAACAAAAACTATAACACGGAGGTTTTAGTGACGTTCACAATAACTTCATTTGAGTGGAAATGAGTGTCCTAATTGATAACGTTATGGTGCTTTAGTAGTTGGAATTCAATAAGAATGGCATTTGCAGGCTGACAAGGACACACAAAATTAGCAAGTTTTATGAACAACAATAACGTAAACATGTTTTGATATCAATGGTTATAAAAACAAACACCTTGCATGGACAAGGGGAAATGACGAAAATATCCAATTTAGATGTGGACACAAATTCACAAAAACAAATATGAACTGCCAATACAATCAGGACGAGTAAAAGCAACATATACAGGCGAATACAGACCGCAAGACAAATTGATGAAATATTTATCGAAACTGATGATGATGATGATGATGATGATGATGATGATGATGATGATGATGATGATGATGATAATGATGATGATGTGAATATAAAAGGAAATTCATAAACAATACATTGTAACAGCTATAGATGCTGATTTCATCACACCTATTATATCTCTGCAGGCCTCGATGTTGATCTCGCTGGGATAGTCAAATCCATTCCCTGAATGTCAACGTTCCGAGAAAAACGTAAGAGCGTTAACAACAAAATTTTGATATGTCCAATATAAAAATTTCACCTTTTAACACCGAGCAATAATTCAGGTGTGTTGAGTTAAATACATATAGAAATAAAATACCCCTTTTTACCTTTAAATCTACCTTATAATTGTATAAACCGGGTTTTATGAGGAAGAAATGTTTGAAGCTTGTCCTTGACTTGTATATCGATGAAATTAGATATAATATACGTATTATGTCTTTTTTTGGTATTTCAATTGAATTTTTAATGGAGGGGGTTTTATAAGAATTTCCGTCGGCTAACGTCCTGACGTAGTCGATGGATTTGCGTATATCACTTATTCCAGTAAATGCACAATAGTATATAGATTTTTTTCTCAAAATTATACAGTTGAATGAATATGTGTTGAAAATTTCTAATTGCATAAATATTTAATGTTGCAACATACACAAGGAACGTGTATAGTGGCTAGTTTACGACCGATAAAATTAAAGCATCTGAATCTGAAATAGACCCGGAACACGAAGTAACCAACGGAATAAGAACATAAGTTACAAGAAATAGTACAATGATATTACCAAGACTGACAAACTGTCATGTGATGAATTTGAATTATTAGAATAATTCATTCAAAAACTGCAATGCTAGCTTTGGACTGACATTGAAAATAATGACAAAATGGTAACCAATGGTAACCAATGACGATGATAATCAAACTTTTCTTATCAATCAAAAACAAACATGCTAATCCATGTTCGAATCACAATCCAGAAGCAAGGTAAAAACTTTGGAACCTGTAAGTCAGGTTAAACAAGGGAATAGAGACCGGGTGCTTCGGAAGGGTAGGCACCTCCATATAAATAATATTATTATTCATATGCTTTAACTTTTGTTTCAAGAATTCAGTTTGATTCGAAACACACGTTTAGTACTGCTTGTATCACCAGGCCATTTGCATTTAACACAATTAAAATGTTATTTCTAAGTGACCACCAACTGTTTGGTTATATGGAGAGTTTAATCAATTTGGTCCGAACACATCACTGGATACTATTGTTAATGTCTGCTAAAAGTTAGACGTATTGTTACGTTGCTACAGGTTGTAATTTCATATACTGTTTTTAATGTATTTAAGGATAAAACCTCGAAAAATGTATATGGTAGCCCAGTAGATCTTTATTTTTACTCTAGTTCGTTTTTTCGATTGTGACATGCTCTTGGCTACATCTACTAATCCGCTTCTATTGATTTCTGCACAAATATCCGATTCGGGTTATCGGGTTTTCCAAGTCCAGTGGTCAGTTAGGTCAGGTATGAAATAATTTAAGATCGTGACCTCTCGATTGTGGGTTTTCCCGGTATTATTGACAATACTATAAGTACATTGCGTTATTTTTAGAAATTTAAGAATTGAAATGGGATCACGACCTTTGCTTTATTTATCTTCTGTACGATGACCAAGTAAGTTGATTAGCCAAAGGGTATTTTGTATTGAACAAAATTCAAAGAAAGGCCATAAATCTTAAATTTGGAATCTCCAAATGTTTAATGTTGGTATTTTGAAAGATAAAATAAATGACTTTATGATAGTATTTCATCAACAAGTATCAACCTGATTATCAACATCGACTTAAATCGACAAGAACTATTAACATAAAAGTATTCATTAATGGGTAAATATGTGTGTTTGTGTTTCAACAATGTAACTTGCATTGTAGAGCATTTTGCACCATTGCATATATCCAATAAAGAACGTAGTTAGTGTGTGTGTGTGTGTGTGTGTGTGTGTGTGTGTGTGTGTGTGTGTCCGTTGTTGACACGCACGTTCATTAACGTGGTTTACAGTGCATACAACAGTCGAAAGTATAACACTAAGCTTACAAGTTGGTGCCAAATCGATAGCTCATTTCCGTCCCTTGTAAGCTATATCTAGACACATGTTCGACAGCTCATATCTCTTTCTCGGCAGTAGCTATTCAATTCTTTGCATCTGAGCGTCGATCCCTTTTCGAAAGCTCAGTTCCGTGTTCAACTTTCGACAGGTGTGTACTGTATTCGTCTGAAACAAAAGTGTTCATTGAAACAATACAATGATGCCGCGTTGGCAATAGGCACCAAAATAAGTAAAAGTTTCACTTATAATTACATGCACCTCCTACAGTGCTTGGAAAAGAAGTTTTAAAAATGCCAATCTGCTATTATTGCATTGCTACAAGGTAGCTGGTTACATATGAAGGTGAAAATATAAAGATAAACTCAAGTCTCTACAAATCACTGCATTCCGACATTGATTGGCTAGGTCAGTCTTTCTTTGATATCAGTATTATATCTAAAACTGGTTGCACGACGTATACGGCGTCAAAACCAAAGACAAACTCGAAATTTTGGATTGCAAGAGTTGAAATCGCATGCTACTAGAATACTGTGGCATTAACATCAAATAATGATGTTATGATTATGTTATTCAAGATAGAAAACACAGTTTGGGTAACGAAGCATGTATGCGTCAAAAAGTCATAGAAATGGTCTAGCTCATTTTCATGTTATTTGAAACCTTTAATTCGTTAACGTTAATGGACTGGAAACTGAATGGTAACAATTATGTAAATATTACAAGTCATCTCGGGTCAATTAATGCCACCCAAACATTGGATACAAATGGTCAGGTTACATAAAGTTTGAATCCATGCTTTTGTTCTCCGTATAAAGTCACGTTCATATTCTCCTTGATATGGCACCTAGTTGAAAATACGGGGATTCACCTAAAAATCTTAAAACTAGCAATTTGAAATGAAGCTACTAGAAATTAATACTGCTGTGTCAAGTGAACAATTGATGTTACAGTAACCCCGGCAATAGATAAGTGGTATTCTACGAATATAGAAATATTACTTGTTCTAAGTGGCATTTAAATAAGTGTAGATAAGCCTTCAATACTTGACGCCAATAAATACAAGTACATACTTAATTCCAAAACAAATTGTAAATTCAAATTTATCACCACAGTAGATTCAAAATTTGAAATTACTTTTATTTCATAAAAGTTTATTTTAATATTCACTCTGAAAAATGATAGGGGAAATTTTAATAATTGAAATATCTGGATTTTTGCCAAGGATTTTATAATCAGCAAAATTATCGATAAACGTGTGTTATGTAAACAACATTCTTGTCGGCCAAACACAAATAAAGCGTACTTTAAGCTTCATTACCCCTTGTGTCCGTGATCCCGTATGTACTCGGTTAACTTTAAAGGCATGTCGGAATTCCAGGTAACTTGCTGTAATCTTTTCTGAAAAAAATTACTGGGTCATTGATTAATCTAAAAATAAATCATCTATATAATACTATATATATCACGGGTACATGCATATTGCACAGGAAGAGAGAGAAAGAGAGAGAGAGAGATGCTTAATCGCTTTAATTTTTCAGCAAGGCACAGATTGACTGAATGGTATAAATAAATAGGTCTCCGTGTATATAAGGAAACGCCACACTATACAATATTTCACAAAGTATCATTGCAACCCATTGAGTCCCAAAAGAGCTCATGATCAACTGGCAAGATGTGAACTAGTAATACCGAAATGGTTGTTTTCTTTTGTCGTGTTTAGTATTTACTTGATAGTTTTGGAGTTTTACTGGACATTTGGTCTGCCAAAGCAACATAGTTCACTTGCCGCAGTGACCCAATTCAATGATGGCATATGTTGTTGGCAGTGGAACAAAATTCACTGCCTACAGCACAAGTCACTGTATTGTTTTCTATGTTAATCTTTAAAATGCAAACATTTACCTTCCTAACATTCTAAGTTCAACTGTTGATAATGACGTATTTTAAGCCTTTGTACCTGAATCGTCCCTTCCACGTATTAAGTTGACTTTTTTCCTATTTCCATGCAGTTAATGCAGTAAACTTTGCTGGTTATAGCAACTTGTGTGGAATAATGTTACATTTGCTAAATAGTCTTAAACATCTACATGCTATATATATATATATATAACTAATTTGAATTAAATCAATGTAATGACCATTTATCTGTTTTTAGTATTTATAGTAACAGGAGTCATCTTGGATTCATCAGAACTGTCATGTGCTGATTTTAAATTTTTATTAAAATAAAATAAATGCATTCAAAATCAGCACATGACAGAACGATGATCACATTCTTTAACATTCTCAACTTAAGGACCTTTTACACCAAATATTGTTTCAGTTTGGCCACGAAGTTTCAGAAAAGAGGATTTTTAAGGCGTTGGCTAAATTTATCATCTATAATGGTAATGTATTACACGTTATCGGATAACAGCAACATATGGTAAGTGGTTAGGTGTTTACATGCTAGAGCGTGCATAAAGGCATGTTAAACAACACTTTGTACCAAACATAAAGTACCCCACATATAACAAATAAATGGCCATTGATCTGGTGTAGCTCTATGTAAAGTAACTCCCATCTTCAATCGGACATCTAAGCATAATTTCTAGAGGTTCTAAACATTTGCATAATGAAAAAATTAAGATCCTACAAAAGGGTTTGAATGATTTGTAAGTCCAACGCCTAATGTAGTCATTAGGCGACTTCACTACTAGGAGTTGTTACATTGGCGCCACTGTTTATTTTGACACCGTTATACCTGGAGTTTCAGCATACATGGCGTTTTACAAGTTTTTTTGTATTTATTTGTTGTTTTTTTTCTGTGCCGTGGTTTTGAGAGTTTTCGTTGTTATCACGTACGTATGTTTTTTTCTCAGATGCTTACAGCGTCTGTAAAGCGATTTCACTTTTCTGTCAGCTCTTGTGAATATCCTAATTCATGATTTTATAACAGACTATATAAAAGTCAACCACGCTCCAAGCATGTGTCTACGCCTCCATACTGAGAGTATTGCTCAAAATACTTTAACATTTCAAAAACGCTGTTAATTAATGGACACTGTTGAATGTGTGACATAACACATGGTTAATTTGAGACTATAGTACTTTTTCTTAAACATCGGTCATTGACCTACTTTTTTGCACCACTGTTACGGCAATCAAATAACTCAAGCACCTGTCCAGGTCAAAATTTTTACACCTAAAATTATTTATTTAGTTCCAGCCTTGCATTTGTTTATTGTATGCTGTTTTAAACATTGTTGACACTCCTTTTCCAAAAAACAATCGTACAAGTCCCTAGTGCTATTTGCAACATTTTTATCAAATGAAATATTCACATTTTGCACATGGCACCGTCCGTAAATATTGGAACACTCGCACGTTGAAAACAAATTAATACTTGCAGCACTTGCACAAACCTGTATGACTTGTAATACCCCCGTCTCCAGAATGCAGTCAATATTCTGTTGGTTTTAATCGATAAACAACATGAAAACTTTATATTAACAATTTGTAACTTGTATACATTTGTAAAGAAAGAGTTTTTTGTTCCAATGTTTTATCAACATGAAACACTTGCTGAGTTGGTTCTATACAAGTAGGACCATATTGGCACCTTTTCCAATGTTAATGCCATTGTAATCAATTTCTTTGTATCATTCTAAGACACGGGTTGATAGTTAATCAAATTTACTGGTTACCAAAATAAACTGTCGGGCATTAAAAAGTATGCTGAAAATAATATTACAATTTTTCAATAAAAAATAACATTTTCATGTTGTCTGAATAATGTCATATACCAACTTTTAAATTTATCATTCGATACATTAATAATGGTATATGGCAATGACCATTGGCAGTTTTCTTAATTCTATTTATTGCTGCTATTAAAAACCACCATCGTTTGTTATTTAAATGTCTACATCCTTTGCTGCAAAAGGTAGCCGTTTCTAGCAAAACATACTAGAAACTCTCGGTTTCACTTCTGTTGATGGATACTATATAATTCGTATATTTAGACGTTTAGGCTATACTTAAATTAGAACCAATAATCTCCAAGGTTTATCTCTTTGTGTTTTCTTTATTTTTATTATTTGTTTTGGGATTTTACTTGCTTTGGACATTGTCAAATAAAGGTGTTTTAGCTGCAAGTTGCGGCTTCATTCCATTTAGGGTTGTCTAAGTCAATCACACCATGGACCTAACGTTTTGAATAAATGATGTTTTGTAAACTTTGAATGAACATGTTTAAATGCAATCACTCGAAAAAAACCCATTAAAACGCTATCGGAAAAAATCCCCTAAAATCAATGTTTATTTTCTCCACACCACGTTGATCCGATAAAAAAGCCTTTACTGACATTAATCTGAACTCCTTTGAGTCATTAATGATTGAGAGAATACCTAGACCAGATCAAGTATGATTACTACACGACTACGTGACATTATATCAGATACCGCTCGTTCTAGTTTTAAACCTTGCTTTAAAACACCTGTGTGAGGTATATTATATTGTATATATAAATTATTGATTCGTAAATATACAAAATTCCCCTTTTAAAACTACCGTTGACTTTTTATATCACAATTCTACCATATCATACAATGACAAAGGTAATTTATCATGTGGTGTATTTCAAAACAACAATAGTGCATTAAAAAGAAATAATTGTATAAATTTAGAATCATATCAACAAACATTTTTGGGGTGCCAAGAGGGTGTTTTCGACAGTTTAATGTAATTTTTGCCTATTTTACAGCATTTCTTGTTCACATGTGCCAAAGACTTAAGCAAACAGGAGATGCTGCTTACAGTGGAATCATTTTATCGATTTTTTTACCATTCTGAGATAGAGATTTTCCCTGGTCTGCCTCAAAATACCAAGGTCGTTCAGTTTTTCAGGCCTTCCACGATTGGCTAAATTTTTAGCCAATGGGGAGCTAGATGCCTAGATTTATTGATTTTTACCTGGCCTAGTATGAAGACCTTGTATTGTTTAATGTAAATGCAATCAACAAGGTTAACCATATTTCTTACTTATAAATGCACAAAAGACATTGTATTATAGTAAATATACGTAACATATTATGGGTCAAAAACTACACGTTGATAATTATTTATCATAAATGGGGAGTCACCTGACGGTTTTATAACGCTCGTATAATTGTGTTTTAAATTACCGTATACAAAATTACAACCTGCACCAGGTAAATCTGTATCAAGGTTGAACTACTGCTGCTACTGATAAACGTTCATTACATGCATGCCCTCATCTAGGGGCACAGTGTTTGTAAGCCATGCCACATAAATGCATATATATATGCCCTTGGAATAAAAAAAATCATTGTTTACAGATTGAGCATTTGCTTATCAAAGCATGCATCAACATAATAAAACAAACACACATGTCCTTGATACAAAATCAGAACCATTAAAGCTTTGCACCTGTATTATCAGCTGCATTACATATTGGTTTGTTTGTTAGGTTATTTATTTATTTATTTATTCTCAATTTACATTGATTGTACTGGATTCATTGCTTGCAGTCTAAATTTCTGATATAGCTAAACGGCTTTGAGACCACTTTTTTGTATCCTGTAAGGGTTACGTGTTTAGCAAGTTTAAAAAAAATAAAAACAACAGCGATATCCATATGCATGTTAACATCGTGATTAATTTCAAAATAATGTCTTGGCAAAATGCATTGAATTATAGTTTGCGGTCAGACATAAGGAAACAGTTTAAAAATAAACTATGATGCAATCATTAGATATAGAAATTCATAAAATTAAATGTTTCTCATTTTCAGCGGATTAAACATTCCAATTTTTGACGGTGAAATCGACAAAAGGAGTAGTGTCAAGTCATATTATAAGTTTTTGAATTTTTTATTATATTTGAAAAAAGTTATAACATGACAACATTTGTCATACAATAACTTGTGACTCTGGATATTTTATTCAGAAACGGCAAAATAAATAAAATATTCAAAGTTGTATAAAAGCACAGCAGTTGACATAATCATATGAACAAATTTTTGAATATTTTGTTTAAAAAATTCAAAATTTTATAATATGACAGTAATCCAAAAATTGACAGTTTTCCCATCTTATTCAATTTATTGTCTGCAGCTGTGTCGTATGAAGTAATTATTTACGTCACCAGTTAGGTAATTAGTACTGACGTGTAAAAGCGTAACATTAATTTAATACGTACGATACACCTGTCAGTCACATTCTACTTGATAGACAGAAAATAACATAAATATATATATATATATATACGATATCGATTTTATCTGCGTATCAGTATTTACTGATTGCCATTCATAAAAAATAACACAGAAAAAAAGAGAAATATTCGATCATTATAATAATAACAACTGCGTATAAATGTGAAAATCGATTATCATATAGAGAAACATTTTGAAAATTTCGTTTTTTCATCCATCGAATAAAATAAATGATTCGCCTAAAACTTAAAGAATGATTACATTGTGTAACCAATCAATCTGGTACAGTAAAATGCAGCGCAGTGCAGGGAAATTAACCCATTGGTCTAAAACGCCACATTATATAGTGGCTCTTAAATCCAGATTTTGATTCTATGACACTCGAAACCATCATCACTGACGATGACGATAAGTCAATTATGTTTGTTATTCCTCTCTTTAACAACCAATAAAATCTAGTCTAGTATTCCAAAGTTTCATATAGAAAAAATGCTGATTGGTCTTTCTTTTTCAGATTTTTCTTTCTTTTTTTAATGACGGCTTAATCGTTATTATGTGAACTTTGACCTATGACGTCACATACTATTGCATTTCGCGAAGAATATTCGCCAAACTGTATTTGGCCTAGGGCAACATTTCAGAACACATGTTGACCTCAAACTTAGTCAACGAGTGTCATGACAATATCTATCAGGGATTATTGACCTCTCTATATATAATGTGTCCTTCGGAAGAGACCTTAAAAACAATGCTTCGTGTCACAGCAGGCGTGGCACGTAAAAGAACCTCCCCCCCTTTTATTTCCCAGAATACAATGCAAAGGTCAATTTTTCTAACTTCGCCTATAGCTGATGATATCTCGATATAAATAAAATTTTATTCACTGGGGCGTAAAACCCATTAAATCAATCTATCTGTATAAAATGATAAACATGGAGGCACTACATTCACGGTTACTTCACACCCTAGAAGAAAAAAATACAAACGTTGCATAAGGGTCAGTCAGTTTACGGATTCTATGAAATGCGGTCTGATCCGTTTTGTAAAATTTCCACCAGCGGACTAGTGTGGCTTTATGTATCTTTAACCCCACACAGCCGATGGTTCCGAAAGTAGCTTGTGTCCATTCTGTTGCTAATCTCCGGTGAAACGGAAATAGTTGATTTCCAATTTTAGTACGATACCGCTTATATAAAAAAAATTACAGCTTGTACATTTCATTTTGCTATAAAATCTAATGCAATTTTAACATTTCTATTTCATTGTTCTATCTTGTAATTAGATTTTGAAATCGCAATTTTTATTCAAAGCAAGCGGTTACAATACAAAAAGCGTACCAATCCATGTCCAAATCACCATCTCGAAGGGAAGTTAACACTTTGAAACTGGCAAACTGAGATATACACGTGAACGTCCACCAGGGAAGTGACACCGAGTGCTCCGGGAGGGTAAGCACCTCCTGTTAAGCTAGCTACGCCTGTCACGTGTGAAATCGAAAATGAGAATAAAAGGAACATGGAACTATGGGACGTCAAATATTTCCAGGATACTGTTGAATACAGAGAAACCATTATTATTAACAATATTGTGGTGGCGGTCATTAAACATTTTGAGTGCCTTGATAAGCCAAGGATATCTCTTGAAGATGGTTATGTAGGCACCAATCCCATTGCTAGGATTGGGACGTTTATTTGCGTATTATTAAGCGCATTAACGAGTTCAATAAAACAGAGAACTTTTGTTTAAACACTTAAAGGTTTCACTAAGGGTCCCACTGAGATTTTGGATCATCTATTGCAAACATAACCTATACAGCTCTTCAAGGTATATACGTGTAACACAACATCATCAACATCGATATTTTTTGTTAATTACTTGTCTAAATAATTGTATACATTTGTTACAAAGATGGAGGTGGTTCATTTGTTACCTGTGACAAGTGCGGGAAAGCAGTTAAGTAATGCTTTCAAACCGGAGAACAACTAAAAATCGGTAACACTTGTAGATTTTGCACTCTTAGCCAATACTTCAGGCTACCCCCATTTTTAGTAATTCATTTCATTTGTAGACTTTACTCACTAAGCTCATACATTGTACTAAAGGGTATATGTCTTTTTTATCAACTCATTTCATGATGGGTAGACTTTTGAATGTTTATAAAGAAAAAATAACAAAATTTAAAACTTAAATATTATGTAAATCTATTGTTTACCAAGTGCTGTATGTGACGTTATGTTTAGTGTTAGGCTAAGAGGCGGTGCGTGAAAGTGGCCTTGTTTAGGATGAATAGAGTAGAGAAAGGGGGAATTTCCCTTTTCCGTTTATTGTATCAAAATAAGTCATATCAAGGGTTTGCCCGACAAATGAACTTAAACAAACGGAAAGACAATATTGTTATAATGGGTGACACTTAACTATCCTTCGGGATCCACACACAAACACTTGTGATGTTAATCAGTTGACCTTTAGGTACTGTCCGTTTCGGTCATCTTCTTTGCCAATCCTGCAACTAATTTTGTTTACAATTTTCAGTTTTACAAAGCTGTTGCATACATTTTAGAATGAAATGTTATTTTATGTTAAATGGAGACATTGGGTTACAAGAACGTGTTATATGTACTAAATGGAAAGGCCTCTACATGCTAGAACGCGCCAATGTTAAAAGGTTGTTTGTGTTAAACAGCAAAATGGAAAATGGAGACAATGTGACGTTCGCTGCAATCAGATCTTCATCAAGCAATTTCTAGTCATAATCATACTTTTCTAAATAGAAGAAAATCAATTTTTAGCGGAAAATGTACTTTGCAATATCCAACATACCAAAGAACACAAACAACAAACAAACAAACAAACAAACAAACGACAAGTCGCTGTTATAGCCCATTGTTGTTAGCTTCTGCTTTCGGACAGACACTGGATCCACCAAACATTACATTTAAATGCATAGATTGGTTTTTGTACTATTCAAATTCCCCATTTATTTCACTTATATTACAACCGATTATTTAGGGGTTTTTTTAAAAAAATCATTTGAAGTACATAGTTGCCAACACGTAACAGATAGAAAACAAAATAATATTTAAACTTCATCTTTGTACAAGACGAAGATTATTAGGTGTCAAGTAAACAAAGTACCGGTACATACCGAGCCCTATCCGTACTGTGATTCATGTTACCACGAAAAGGAGACAAACGTGAGAACAAAATCTATTTTGATTTTATTTATCGATTTATGGATATTAATGAACTAATCAATGTTAAATAATATTTGGAGCATTTTTGTTGTTAGATATATGTTAATATTTTAGGTTGCATTGTACCGGAGTCTGTTGTACATTTGTTCAACAAACATCCATACGGACCACAACGAACACTCTCTGCGAGAATTGTCCAAACATTATGGAATATGCGTTAAAATTTTCATGAAATTTCAAAGATTTAAAAAATGCTATTTCTGTTTTCCTTGGACCTATAACATAATGAATTGCTATGTCCAATAGAATCGTTGGATATACACTTATTTTGAAGTTAAAAACATTCAAATTTCTGACATGAGTGGACTTTCTATAATTTAATTTTTAAAAGGTTTGGTTATTGTGTGTCATTTGTGTTGTACAATTCTATACTTTAGGCGATCGATTAGTTGTTTCATTCAACCAGCATGTCTAGTAATATTTTGTGGACCCCGCTAGGCATTAATCACACTTTATACTTACGAAATACAATTTGTCTATCATTTGTTCTTTTGGGAATAGACTTCAACACATTGTTATTTTGTCATTTTTCATATTTCTTACAATATTGTTTATGCTTCCGAAATGGAATTTTTTCCAAAATGTTTTAAAAAATCATTCGACAATCCGTTACTTGTCAACTTTTCGTCATCAGATATATCATATTATGTTATTATTATTTTTTGTTTATTTC
The DNA here is from genome assembly GCA_021292105.1 of Anadara kagoshimensis. Classification (NCBI taxonomy): domain Eukaryota; kingdom Metazoa; phylum Mollusca; class Bivalvia; order Arcoida; family Arcidae; genus Anadara; species Anadara kagoshimensis. The sequence goes on from CM037864.1 coordinate 47,471,643, forward strand.
ATTTTCCATTATCTTTTTGCTTTTTTGCTTCCTATATTTAATACGTTAACGCCCCATGATTCACTGATAAATTTATTTTTATCATTAAATTTTTATTAAATTCCACATGTTGCTGTTCCTCTACTACGCATTGTACTTTAAATATACACGGCCTTGGTTTTGTGGAAAAGGACATGATCAATGTTTTAACCAATTGAAATGCAACTTAACATGTAAATGCGAATATCTGGAACCTTAGTAAAGAAAAGTCTTACAAAAACAAATATTCATATGTTGAATTTTATTTATTTATTATTTTCATATGAAATACTCAAAGTATAAGATCATATTTATCGCATAGCCAAACGGCGAAAAATGCGTAATTTTCGAACATCTATTTTTCTAATTTCTCAAAGAACCGAATGAAAATCAGACAATGCTTACAATTCTCTGGTAAGAAATATAAATATAAACATTTGTTTAATTATTAAACTTTGATGATTCGGTACTGTCAACTTTTTCGATTTTACGTCTGATGTCGATTCCGTCAATTGTTTCGATTTAACGTCGGATGTCGGTACCGTCAAGTTCGATTTAAGTGAAAAGTAAAAAAAAAAATACTACATTTTTTTTTCTAAGACCGTAGCGACACTAATGTGGAACTTGAAATAGATATTCACCTTACATCAGGTGTTTAAGTTGGTTGAACTTATCCCTAAATCAACGTCAAGCAAATCGTGATTTTAAAATGGGTAATCAGACCTTGGGTATAAATGTGAGCGTTCATATTTTAACGGTATTCAGATTGCAATGTCAAAGGAAGCACAGATCAAGATTACGTTTGAATGATTTTCTAAGGTTTTTTCACATAAAATGGTGGAGTTTTGTATATTAGTAAGGGTGCACCATTGCTAGGGTTATGTCAGAAATAACAATTAGGAAACGATGCCCTACTTATCATGGTTTATTATATTACAAATCAAAACATACTTGTATATGAAATTGGCATATAAGTAAACTTACAGAAAGACAAATAGGTCACTGTGACCTACTTCCGTGAATTAGTGATCTTTAGGTTTTAATGCCACAAAACTATAAATGTTATTAAGTATATTTTGAGGAAATTGGATACAAAGATATATACATCTTTGGAAATGTCAAATTAAAACTACTTCTTTCAAGTATACTACATGTACTCAAAGGTAAATCCAGATCATCTAAAGATAAGTATCTTCAACAAAATAAAAATTTTCCGAAGGCGAGGCCCGCGTTCGCTTAAGTCGTGTTATCCATGGGACCTAACTGTTACGGAAATATATCAAAAATAAAGGAATAACTATAATCTTCGACCACTTCTAGGGTGGGATTACTTTTCTGAATACGAGGGTGTCTTATTTATAGCCTATATATGTAAGCTTTAGCGAGTTGCAGACTGACTTCTGAGCGGTAAATGCAACTTTTTATGACGCCTTGGAGTGACTAAATCAAATTTAAATATAAATTTATCATTACCTGTACTTTAATTAATTCTTTATATTTACATTTCAAATACAACCGGAGATGATAAAGCTTTAAGATTCACTTACATAAGTCAATCGCCCCATAGTCTGACTCAACTTGGAATTTCACAATAAAAAGCGGAATTGTGTACGTGTACTAGTGCTTTATAATAATAGCAAGAACTACATAGACACGCATGTAATAAACACAAATAAGATCAACAACATATTAAAAAGATACAAATCAAACACATACTAACGAATATGTTCTTTACAATAACCATGGCGATCAAAAACATGAAGCGACAAACGGCAGGAATCCCGAGGATTTCAGCTATTCTCGCTATACAACGTGTACAGAGGATCCTGGAACAAGACAATGGTACTCTTATATAAACCAGTTTCCTCAACAATTATTAATTTACAATTTTATTATTTTTCACTGTCTTTTTTAAATGAATATTAAAATCACTTATTTTAAAACTTCTGAATTAAGAAGGGGTCTGATACTTTTGAATCCCCAAACTATTCAATATCTTACAACAAATCACCCTAAACAATCTAAAAAATAAGGTTTTTAGTTATTTCAACAAACAGTTAGCCATTAATTCGGCATGAATGCCAAACTCCCGCGACTATAGAATTTTTCAATTTGGCAATGGTTTTTAGTACAAACTACTGATATTTAAAGATGAACAATTGCATCCTGATTATATTTTGTTTAATTTATATCAAATTAGTATGTTATTGGTTCAAGTTATTTTCAGAACGTTTTTCTGAAATAGGACTTAGCTAAAACAAAACAATATCACATATAATAATACTGTGTATCTTCATGCACCTTAAGTAACATGTAATAATTTTTATTGTAAATAGTAATATTTGTTACTCAAAGTAGTACACGGAAATAAAATAGATAACATGTGCTTGTTATTTTTTGGGAAAAAATAAAAAATATAGTATCCAAAATTTAGCACATGACACAAGTTCTGGAATTTCCAGTCTCAAGCGTTTGGATTTTTATATCGTATGATATTAAAATCTGATCTTAGTCTCTTAAATGGTGACCATAAATAACATTGAACATGGAAAATAAAAAATAAAATAAAATTTTTTAATATTTTCACTCAATGACAAGCCCGATTTTAACAGATGTTTTGGGACAACTTGAATAATTGCCTCATTAATTACTATCACGGCACGGCTAAAGCAAAGAAATATCAAGGTGATATATTTATGAAAAATAATCACACACATTCTTTGAGAAGACACCTTTTTACTTTGAGATAGCGAAAACTCATTAATATTCCTAAAATACGTGTTGACGAGGTTATTGAATCGAATTACATAATATTATACATTACTTTACCCGACTTGTTTACCCGACAAAACACACCAGTCCATTGCCCTTTGGTTATGTTTATTTTGAAGTAATAATTACTCGATAATTTTCGAATTCTGAGTAGTCTCTGAAATATTTGAAATTATAAAATAAATGTTCTTCAGATAAAATGTCTGATCACCATGTGTTCAAGTATTGAAATTTAAAATTAACGAATGTTTTTAACCGATAAAATGTTTCAAATTCCTAAAACTTCTAAAAATATTTTTTCGTTCCCGGACTAGCCACTGGTTTTTCTTTGACGGCCAGAGAGACAGACATTGCATTGGTAGAAAATGATGTCGTAATCAATATAATACCGAAATTTATTCCAAGGTAGATTCGATGCAGGACCTGGAATACTATTGTATTGTATTACTCGATGGCTTTAAATGGCTTGCTCATGTATTTTATTGCCATGGTTTTCGTTATCTGCAAAAATTCACAAATGATTATGGTCGAATAACATTACAATTGGCTAGATTAAGAAACACTTCATACATTATACAGAATATACATGTATAATAACAAAAAATATGCAAGACACACTGAAACAGTAGAATGAAATCCCAAAAGTAATATGTCCAGTGTGTATTCAAAAGATTCTTTCGCAGAACGCTAAGCATCCGTATTGGTTATGTGAAGCAAACTTAAAAAATCAAGCTTTTATTTTACCAATTAAAACAGATATACTAATTTATGTCCAAACAAACTAGACAATATTATATTATATCCTTTATTCTATTGTTGTTTTTTAACGTTATAAAACAAAAGCTGTGCATTTCAAAAAAACATTGATTATGATTAACGTTATTAGTGTATTATGATACGAGTGCTATTTTTTATTCTGTTTAAATTGTGCCATGTCACCATGTTTTCTATAATCTATCTTTGTCTGCTAAACTGTTCTAGTATAATTTCAGCCAATTTAAACTACCCTTCCTAGGCATCCAACCCTACTTCGGTGTTGAAACTTAATTTAATTTAATTTGCAAGTTTTTACTTTGTCTTTTGGGATTGTGATTTGGACATGGCCGGTATGTTTGTATTCGATTTCATTATAAACAAACATAATATCTGCAACATATTAATATAATGATATGCAAAAGAAGTGAAGAATAACTTATAACAATATATGTTTAGAAATTTGATGAAACAGCTGTAACATTTTCTCATTAATTATAAGTACTGCAACCACAAAGAAATACCTATGTAACAGGTTAAGGGAAAAATCACACAAATTCTTTAAGCAGACACCTTATACTTTGAGATAGCGAAAACTCATTAATATCGGCTAATTAGACGAATATGGTTAGTCGTGTTACATAATACTGCATATCATTTCAACCCGGGGTATACGTAACCCCGAAAAACGCCAGTGACCACCGGCGACGTGAAGTTCGAAGTATTAATTACAGAAAATTGTATTAGCTAATTTTGGCTAACTATAATCTGATGCAATGTTGATCGATATATTTGTTTTGTTTTTCTATTTGACGCAACTATCATATTATAACATTGTTCTCAGCGCACAGCAAAGGTAGAAATGTTTTGTCATTTCATCTATAGCTGGAGACGATATGCGTGACATATTCTTGATCTGGGACTTAAAACTCATTCAATCAAATCATCTTATATAATCTGATTCTCTTTTTTTAATTATCATAAATATCAATTAGACCAAAATAAATTACAACACAAAGGCATATCATGATCAGTAAACAACTGTAACATCTATTAAACGCCGGTACCATATTGTTGTTGTTGTCGATGTTATTGATTGTAATGGCACTTCTCTTGTTTAAGCAGCACCTTGTTCAATGGCCCACTAATTTGGCAACCTTACGCTGTTTGCAGACACAATTTGACTGTCATCTCTTAATGGTTAAACCAAATACACATGTTTATGTAAAATCTTTTATCTGTTTCGAAACCAGCAAGTTTGCGTTATCGTTGACGGTAACTATTTTAGAGTGATAGTTTTTTTAGATGATTATCCATGTTTTAAATATCTGTGGATAGCTGAAACAATGTTGATATGGCTTAAAGCAATCATTCACACACACTCATTTTAAATTGTTTGGGTGATTAGACGTTCGATGGTCCCCATAGTAGAAGCCCTATTTGTATGTTCAAGGTTATAGAGTTAAATCCTTTCTATTTAATTTATTTATATAACTTTATATAGCATTCAAATTTTACACATTCGAATTTATATCACATTGCTTATGCTTTGAACCATTTTTGAAATAGTTTATTCAATCATCATGTTTTCTACATTTATATATGCAGTGATGCATATTGCTTCCAAAACATTTTGTATGCATGCTTTAATTTTAGTACCATGTAACTGCTTTTACAATGTATATCTATATACCTGCGGTCTTTGGTCTATATTGAATACTCGTTATTTCATACATAAAAACATAAAGTGTATTCTAAAAGCACTTAACAGCTCGATAAGTTCTAGTAATAGGGCAAAAGTTTTATGGTTGTTTTTTTAAAGGAATTATCTTACCAATTTCAATATCAAGTTCTTGTCATTTATCAACAGTTTAATAATTATCAAAACATGATCAACCTGTTTCTTTCATTTAAAAAATATAAATTATTGCATTTTAAAAAAAAATATTACCAAACGCATCTCTAACAAGGACGGTAAGGTAAAGAAATACCAATGTAAATTGTTACAAACATGAATTTATAAAACAAATTACAAACACTCTCCCAGCAGACACCTGTACTTTGAGACGGCGACAACTCGTTAATTTTCCAAGCATAATACATAGACAGTAAATAAATTGGGAAGGCATTACACAACATTATACGTCATCTACCCGGGCTAGGTTTTTTTGCAAAAAAACATGGATAGCCAATGGCGACATTAATTTTCGAAATATTAATTACTTGTTATTTTTAATTTCGGCACCGTTTATCAGAAAATTTAAATGAACAAAATATAGATGTAGCACTCAATCATAGGCCAATCGGTAAATTTCTTTGAATGATTGCACTTGCTAATGTCCCAAGAAGTTATATTTATAATAAAGAAACTTTTAGTATGATTGTACTGTTTAAATCCGTTATATATGCCATCGGTTCAAAGTTATACCAACTCATTGTTCAAAACATTTCAGCCATTTTAGCAGTCTTTGACTAATAAAATCTTCATAAGCTTTATTTTACGGCATGTTTGCATATAAATGATTCTTTGCTGATGTTGTTCAGTGTGTTTCAATCGCTTCTACATGTAAGCGTCCTCTGTAGCAACTACAGCTGCTTGCCTACTCTTTTTACAAACGCTATAGACATCTTTCTTTAACACGGGATCTCAGTATCGAGTCTCATCCGAAACACTACTCTAGCATTAAGGCCTTTACAGCTCTAGCATGGACAGGATCTGAAAATCATATCAGAAAATATCCAAGTCCCGAGAGAAAGCCAGTGACGGTACCACTCGGCCATGTCCGCCTATAAAAACGTTTTTGTCTTGTCTGTAGTTGTTTATTTACGGGATGGGGTTTCCTAAAAGGCTCGAGGCTTTTACAACAGTTACACTTATTTAGCTGTTTATTATATGCATAAAAACAAACGTGTCTACGGACAATGATATGAATTAATTAGTATAGTTTCAGTTATAATGCATCACAACCGGTTAAGGAATAGGATAAAACTTTGCATTGTTGGTGGTATCAAAATATTTTTATCAATTCATCGACTTTTTAGGAGAATTTAATTCATTTCTGAATCTTTGAAAAGAATATTAAATTATAGTTTGAAAATCTTAATGCATTATTCAAAAAATAGAAATTGACCAATTATGTTACATGTATTACCAAACGCATCTTCAGCAAAGACGGCAAAACCAAAGGAATACCCATGTAAATTGTTACGAATATGAATTTAGAAAACAAATTACAAACTTTCTCCCAGCAGACACCTGTACTTTGAGACGGCGACAACTCGTTAATTTTACAACATAAGACTTAGACTGTAAACAGATTCGGAAGGCATTACACAACATTATATGTCATCTACCCGCGTTAGGTTTTTTGCCGAAAAAAACATGAATAGCCATTGGCGACATCAAGTTTCGAAATATTAATTACATGTACTCGTCATTTTTTGGCACCGTCTATTAGAAAATTTAAATACAGTCAATCGATTGAAACAAAATATAGATGTAAAACTCAATCAGAGGCCAAATCGGTAAACTTCTTTGAATTTATGCAATTGTCATATACCATTTTTTGAATGTATTTTATGATTAAATTCAAAAACCCTTAACTTAGAAATTTCATTCAAAATTAGAAACAAAATCAGTAATCATATACAATATGTGAATAAGATTTATTTTATAATTTTATTTTATTACATTTACTAATTATCTTCAAATTTAACTTTATATTTATTATTTAAAATTAAAAAAATGGTATATGACACAATTGCTAATGCCCCAAGAAGATATATGTATAATTAAGAAACTTCTGGTATGGTTTTATTCATTACGTATGCTATCGGTTCTAAGTTAAACCAACTCATTGTTTAGCGTGCACTGAGACACAGGACCTCGGTTTCTAACCTCATCCAAAAAACTATTCTAGTAATGAAATCTTTACAGCTCTAGTATGGGCAGGAAATGAAAATTATCTCAGATAAGTCCCGAATGAAAGCCAGTGACGGTACCACTCTGCCATGTTCGCCCAAAAGGAGCGTTGTTTGTGTCTTGCTTATAGTTTTGTACGGAATGAGGTTTCCTAAAAGGCTACAGATATGCTTGCACATCTTTATGTTATTAACACTAATGTTTATGTAGCTTTTTTTACAATATGTATAAAAGCAAAAGTGCTTACTCACATCAAATAATTCACAGTGATTGAAATTAAACAGTATATTTTAGTCATAAGGCATAACAAGTGGTTTAGTAATATAGGACAAAACGTTTAATTGTTGGTTGTATCAAAATATCTTGCTGATCAATTTCTTGCCAGTCATCGACTGTTTAAGAATTTTAAAACATGGTCAATATATTTCTGTATTTTTTACATAATCATATAATTATACTTTGAAACTCTTAATGCTTTATCCAAAAAAACTGACAAATTAAATTACATGTATTACCAAACGCATCTCTAACAAGGACGGTAAGGTAAAGGAATACCAATGTAAATTGTTACAAACATGAATTTAGAAAACAAATTCCAAACACTCTCCCAGCAGACACCTGTACTTTGAGACGGCGACAACTCGTTCATTTTCCAAGCATAACACATAGACTGTAAACAAATTCGGAAGGCATTACACAACATTATACGTCACCTACCCGCGTTAGGTTTTTTTGCCTATAAAACATCGATATAGCCATTAGCGACATCAAGTTTCGAAATATTAATTGCTCGTAATTTTTCGGCACCGTCTATCAGAAAATTTAAATACAGTCAATCAAATGAACAAAATATAGATGTAATTCTCAGTCATAGACCAATTCGGTAAACTTTTTTGAATGATTGCAATTGCTAATGTCCCTAGAAGATATATGTATAATTAAGAAACTTCTGGTATGGTTAAATCCATTGTGTATGCCACCGGTTCTAAGTTAAACCAACTCATTGTTTAGCGTGCACTGAGACACAGGACCTCGGTTTCTAACCTCATCCAAAAACAATACTCTAGTAATGAGATCTTTACAGCTCTAGTATGGGCAGGAAATGAAAATTATCTCAGATAATGTCCAAGTCCCGAATGAAAGCCAGTGACGGTACCACTCTGCCATGTTCGCCCAAAAGGAGCGTTGTTTGTGTCTTGCTTATAGTTTTGTACGGAATGGGGTTTCCTAAAAGGCTACAGATATGCTTGCACATCTTTATGTTCTTAACACTAATGTTTATGTAGCTTTTTTACAATATGTATAAAAGCAAAAGTGCTTACTCACATCAAATAATTCACAGTGATAGAAATTAAACAGTATATTTTAGTCATAAAGCATAACAAGCGGTTTAGTAATATAGGACAAAACGTTTAATTGTTGGTTGTATCAAAATATCTTGCTGATCAATTTCTTGCCAGTCATCGACTTTTTAAGAATTTTAAAACATGGTCAATTTATTTCTGTATTTTTTTATATAATCATAAAATTATACTTTGAAACTCTTAATGCTTTATCCAAAAACACTGACAAATTAATAAAAAAAAAATTACATGTATTACCAAACGCATCTCTAACAAGGACGGTAAGTGTTACGAACATGAATTTAGAAAACAAATTACAAACATTCTCCCAGCAGATCTAGACACCTGTACTTTGAGATGACGACAACTCGTTAATTTTCCAAGCATAACACATAGACTGTAAACAAATTTGGACGGCATTACACAACATTATACGTCACCTACCCGGGCTAGGTTTTTTGCCGAAAAAAACATGGATAGCCATTGGCCACATCAAGTTTTGAAATATTAATTATTCTTCAGTTTTCGGCACCGTCTATGAGAAAATTTAAATACAGTCAATCAAATGAACAAAATATAGATGTAATACTCAGTCATTCGGTAAACTTTTTTGAATGATTGCAATTGCTAATGTCCCTAGAAAATATATGTATAATTAAGAAACTTCTGGTATGGTTAAATCCATTGCGTATGCCATCGGTTCTAAGTTAAACCAACTCATTGTTTAGCGTGCACTGAGACACGGGACCTCGGTTTCTAACCTCATCCAAAATAACTATTCTAGTAATGAGATCTTTACAGCTCTAGTATGGGCAGGAAATGAAAATTATCTCAGATAAGTCCCGAATGAAAGCCAGTGACGGTACCACTCTGCCATGTTCGCCCAAAAGGAGCGTTGTTTGTGTCTTGCTTATAGTTAAGGTGTAAGCAAAAGTGCTTACATCAAATAATTCACAGTGGTAGAAATTAAACAGTATATGTTTAGTCATAAAGCATAACAAACGGTTTAGTAATATAGGACAAAACGTTTAATTGTTGGTTGTATCAAAATATCTTGCTGATCAATTTCTTGCCAGTCATCGACTTTTTAAGAATTTTAAAACATGGTCAATTCATTTCTGTATTTTTTATATAATCATAAAATTATACTTTGAAACTCTTAATGCTTTATCCAAAAAAACTGACAAATTAATAAAAAAAAAAGTACATGTATTACCAAACGCATCTCTAACAAGGACGGTAAGTGTTACAAACATGAATTTAGAAAACAAATTACAAACATTCTCCCAGCAGACACATGTACTTTGAGATGACGACAACTCGTTAATTTTCCAAGCATAACACATAGACTGTAAACAAATTTGGACGGCATTACACAACATTATACGTCATCTACCCGGGCTAGGTTTTTTGCCGAAAAAAACATGGATAGCCATTGGCCACATCAAGTTTTGAAATATTAATTATTCTTCAGTTTTCGGCACCGTCTATGAGAAAATTTAAATATACCGTAGTTAATCAAATGAACAAAATATAGATGTAATACTCAGTCATAGACCAATTCGGTAAACTTTTTTGAATGATTGCAATTGCTAATGTCCCAAGAAGATATATTTATAATTAAGAAACTTCTGGCATGTTTTAACCCATTACATGTGGCATTGTAGAAATTTACATGGTCAACGTGCTCCCTACTCCTTGATCAAGACTTTTAGCCAATTCAACAGCCTTAGCTTTTTCTCGAATATAATAACACATAAATAGGATTTATTTTATAGTATGTTTGCATATAATGGATTCTTGAAACGTTTCTGTCTTCTTTATCGTTTTAAACAACAGGGGTTGTTCATAAAAGGTTCCATAGAAATTTGTATATTGTTAATAATTCTGCGTATACATTTGCTTTCAAATTACGCGTACTAGCAAAAGTGCCTAAACATATTGAAGATTCCGCAGTGATTGAACAACTTATCATCTCTTATGACATTGAAGAAAAAAACTATATTGATTACATGCATGTGCATGGCCTCTGTTGCAAGTAGATACACTAAATTTTGATACATTATTATGTCGCGAGACACTAAGATAAAAATGAACAATCAGCTTCATGTTCGCAAGGTGCAAAGTCAATAAACATAAATTGAATTTTGTTCGTTTTGTTTTGGCTTGCGGCAGTTTTGCACTAGTTTTGCGCCAGTTTTCTATTCATTATAAGCTTATGTGCTGTAATTCGAGAAAATTTCGTGTATCTTTTTTGTTGATTTTTTTATTAATTAAATATAAGCAACAGCGGGCGATGGTCAGTGAAATTTCACGAAAATAATGTCACATCTTGTTACAAACGCAATTTTTTTCAAAACATTATAACAAACGCAGAAATTTCTCGATTTATAGTTTTTATTCTTTGTAAATATTTTTGTGTTAGGAGTTTCCATTTCAAATACCATTGTAGTGGGTATCCCTTCTTGACTTAAAAATTTAGTTTCTCCTTTTAATTTAACATACAAAGAAACTCGCTTTTGTTGTATGAATATAGAAATGCAGAAAAGATTAAAAACTTATGCGAAACATAAATTAAGCAATATATTACAGAAAAAGATAAAATCTGTAATAAATTCTAAAACATACTAAGTTACTAACACCTTAAATAGGACCCGAGGTTATATATTTAAACTTATTGTAATAAATGTAACAATGATATCTATCTCCGAGAACTACAAGCCTTTAGGTGCTATTTTATTTAGTTTTTACTTAGGAATTATGAAAATAAAAAATACAATTTTGACACATTTAGTCTTTGATTTAGGACTTGACATTTTTATATTTTGATTTTTTATTGTCTTTTGCATTAAATTATAGACACAGTGGGTTTTTTATTTTATTTATTTATTATTTATTCATTTTTATGTAAATACGTTTATACTAAAATTGGAACAAGTCAAATCAGAGAAAGGAGAGAGAAAAATTAAACATGTACAGATGGTAGAAATTAGGATTTTTTACCCAAAATCAAGGTCTTTATTATGCAAAGCAAAACTAAAAATAACTATTGAACAAGTAACGCAAACCGTAGCTGGCGGGTCACGTGGTAATTTTTAATGCTTTATAAAATTATAATCATAATGAATAAATAAGAATATATTAAAGGTTATAATGTCATAGTTTGCTGAATATTATAAAAATAACAAGGTGCAAACTAGTCATATCATTCAAAAAAGCACCATAGGAATATTAAAACATTTCACAAACATTGCCACGTACATGTAGGTTTCACTTGATACAGCGCGACGTACTTACAAAAACTTCGACAGATTTAGAAATTTAAAAGATTGAGTATGTGCAGTTATTATAATAATAATACCTTAAATGTTACTTATGTCTAATATAAAATATTTTATATTAAACATATCTCTCTCTCTCTCTCTCTCTCTCTCTCTCTCTCTCTCTCTCTCTCTCATGTTTATTCATTATCATAAATCGTAATTATAAGACATGACGCAACGCCAAGGTTGTTATGAAAATGGCGAATGCCCAATTTGATAACCATATCATTTTTTTATTTATTAATTCTGCTTTCAAACTATCGTCTCCAATATTCGTTTCTTTATTCGTGTACGTATTATTGTTTATCCTTGATCATAAGGGATTACGTCAATACATTTGCAATGTTGTTTCACAGAAGGTTTTTGGTAGCAACATAGGACCTAATGGCAAATTTTGTACTGTAGCTATTTCACGTAACACGACCACCTCATTTAGTCACCTGTACGCTGGTTTTCTATATAACCTAGAAAACATACCCAACATGCCCGAATGGTCCAAAATAGTTTAAATAAAGGATTAAAATCAAGATGGCTTTTTACGGTAGCTCAGTAAAGTGTTCGATCCGTAAGAAGGTTCGAACGCAGACCGGGTCTTACTCAAGACTTAAAAGTGGGCAGTGACTGTTCTTTCGCCAAGCACTCGGTATTTCAAAATGCAAGTCATGGTTCTTTTGGATGAGAGCTCAAAATAAATAAAAGAGGTCCAGTGTCACGGAAGGCGTAACACGATAAAAAAAAAAACTCTGCTTTATAATGCCATCAGCGCGACGCACACGCAAAGTTTCTGCGCTTCGCCTATAGCTGTCGACGTCTCGATATAAGTGAAATATCCTTAAACAGCATTACTCAGCTCAATTCGACTCAAAATGGCTTTTTTATTATTGGTTATAAATAGAGACCATATAGTGTTCATAAATCCACGAATATACGTACAGTATGTCTATGGATTGTAAAAGGGGCAGCGGTACAAAACGTTCTGGACAAACATTTTTTACATTAATGTTGATAACTACTGGCATTTTACTTTTGTACAGATTTTGCACATTATAACATTACTAGCAAAACCTGTCGATTAAAACCGCAAAATTGTATGTAAATGTTTAACTTTTAAAATTGTGTGTTCATAGTCCTACACATGTGTTTCCATACGTGTATCTTTTTCATTGTTTTATAGCATATTCTTATCAAAATATTGGTTCTTGTTTGTTTACGGATCATAAGGATTTCTTTATAGGCTAATATCTGTTGTTTATGGACCACAAGGGTTTGTTTAGAGCTCATAGAGACTTGTTTATAAACCACTTGGCGTCGTTATGCCCCACAAGGGTTTGGTTTTAGATCACAAAGGTTTGTTTGTGAATACCAAAGGCTGAAATACTATATGTACCACTAGAAATAGGTCTCGGCCAATGTACTATAACCGCAACACTCAAGATTATTCTGTGTTTAGATCCATTACCCGTCCATAGTCGGCGGTTTTATAATTAACGATCTTAAAGTAATATGTTTTATTATGTCGCCAGTTTGTTGCGTCGTGTTTTGCATTGCAACTGGTTACGTTTTAACTAAAATCCTACACATAGGTTAAAATGAAACAGTTGTACCAAAATCATTGACACTAATGAACGATCAGAATGTAAAGTCAACTCGTACTTGACAATAGTGAATGGAACGAAAAACACGACAATAGAAACAAACGAAACAAGACAAAAAAGACATAATAATCACATACATGTACAATGTATAGAGTAGAGGTTTACGTCCTAGTCAAGAATGCTTCACTTTTATATCGATGTGGTGGTGGTGGTGCGATGTGGTTACTTCAGGGATGGTGGAGAAAAGCAGACTATCCTAAAAAAACTACTTTAGGCAAGCAAGCTAACAAACTAGAATCTACCTCGAGTGTGATTCAAACCCAGGCGATCAGATCCGCAATTGTGCGCTTTTGAGGACTCGTCCATCCAGACCCTGACCACACATATACAAATTACGAACACTGTATGTCTTTTAGAACATTTTTCACTGCACATATATACATGTAAACCTGCTATTGTATTAAAACGTTTAATATTTGTTGTATCGGACTAGTACAAAAACTGAAATAGAAGCATTTCATTTCACAAAATTTACTAGCATTAGTTGGCTTATTATGTTTTTAGTTGCACATCGTGGTGACGACTATTCTTCAATTTTTAATTGTCATATGCTACTTTTGAATTTTTATAAAACAATAAATTCAAAAGTAGCACATGGCAATACAGTGAACGTTTACTACAATTTACAAATAAAACATGTACATGTGTACTTTATCAAATGTCAAAATATACGGAAAACAGAAAAACGCGCACTTTAAAATGCATTACGACTACGGTATTTGTCTCGTCTGAAAGACATGGCAGGCATGCAGTCGTCGCCGGATGTTGTCGTGAACTTGGAGTGAAGTTTTTGATCAAAGTTATTTTCATATGAGACTTATGATCCACAGGTCTTGTTGTTTTTGTCTAATTTTGTAATATGAAGGGACAAATAGGAACGGAAATAATTTATATCGCCCCTATGTGTGTTGTGCTTACTAATGGGAAATGTGAATCAATTCGTGTATCCTGTGATAACCAAAATAACCAAGACCAAAAAACAAACAAAGAACGACCGAATAATGTGATCTAATAAGTATTTACTCTACGAGATTTTCATCATTACATTACAAAATATAATATAAGAGTTACAATATATTACTCCAAAATTAAAAAAAAAAGGCTAACATATGGCTTTGCATCCTTTATTTGTTGTTCTGTTATAGCTGAAAAAACACTTAAATGCACAAAAATCGAGTTTTCTAAGATTATACAAAAAAACATAAAATGCTCACAAATTATAATCACTAGTACTAATGCAAGACCCCCTGTTTATCACTCCAATATAAAAATATCAATGATACAATTATTATGATCTAAAATATTTAATTATTATTATCAATAATTTATGTGCAATCCATACCTGGTTGAAAATTCAACATAGGGACAACCAAATACGAGCAAAAGGATTAAGTAATTTATCAAATTTTAAATATATAACATAAAATTCTACGTTTATATAATAAACATGTACATCTTGGGTTGAAGGATAGTTTTAAGAAAAGTTCAACGTCCATCAAATGTTTGGAATTTAAAGATTCCTGTCACAAAGGAACTACATGTTTGTGTTCTTAACAATCCCTTCCTGCCGTAAACTATTTTTAAATAATCTATTTTTAAACATTTACAGAATCTTACACTTGGATATGATATTACTGTGCTTATGTGTTGAAAATCTAGATTTAGATAATTTTATTTCATAATTATAAATGATAATACATTAACGAGTTTTAGTTATAAATGTAGATGACACATTAAGTATGTTATGGTTTATATTGAAGGTATTAAGTGACTATCTTAATGTTGGTTACTGTTATTTAATTTGGCTTTTTCAAGTGTCCGTTTTCTTTGTTTCATATTCTCGGTTACTATGGCTTTTTTGTCCAGTGCGCGTTTTCACTGTGTCGTGTTGTTGGTTGTATTGGCTATTGTCAAGTATGTGATTTTGTTGTTTTCATTTAAATTTTATCATTTATTTTTTTCGTTACATCGGCTACTATCAGTTACAGGTTTCTTTTGTGTCCTTGGTTACATTGGCAACTGTAAAATGCATGTTGTGTTGGTTTTTGTGTGTTCTTCATTACTTCATTACTTTGGCTAAAGTGCACGTTTTATTGTTTTTGTGATCTGGGTTACATTGGTTATTGTCAAGAAGATGTTTTTGTTGTTTCGTTCCTTGTTTTAATGTCTGTTGTTAAGTATATAGTTTTAGCATTTCTATATTCTATTGAATATATTTCACAATTTTTTGTTTCATAACACAACAAGACTAATTTTCATCCCGACTACACAAATATAAATTTTACTTATTTTCAAACACAGACTACTCGGCATGCTAAAATGCCAAATCTATTTTCAAGATTTAAATGGATGTATGCATATGCACGTACAATCAACAAGTTTAATAAATATATATTCCGAATAGAAAATACCTGATGTAAGAAAATATTATTTTAGTCAAACAGTGTAATTAAAAATAAAATTTTGAAAGGTAATATAAGACTAACCATTACATATCAAGGCTAGACCATTGCGTATTTAAATTTTAAGTGTAATATGTGGTGTGAATTTAAACTTTTGTTCACATACTCTTAAAAGACGAATCATGCATACACGGCATGCAAACATGGAAACGTCAACATACATTGTACGTGTATTTATTTTTTGTTAAGTTGGGTTCGAAAATAGAAAAGACGTACTCTCTCTCTCTCTCTCTCTCTCTCTCTCTCTCTCTCTCTCTCTCGTAAAACGTAAACGTAAATTAAAATAATAATTACATAATTTGCCTGTATATACATAAAATGACACTAGGAAGAAGGTTTTATTTCATCCATCATGGTGGTGTCACATGTAATTTGTAAATAATCTACAACAATAATAATAGCTTACAAGATCATACTGTCTTCACCTCAGATGACCGTTATTGACCCCTGGCTATTGTTATTACATTAATAAAAACATTAAAAATAAATAAAAATTCACAGTGATTCAATATTGGATTTTGACACTTTTTTTAAAGAACATGATAGTCAAGACTTGTTAAAATAATAATCAATCATTGTCAACAGCCGTTATTTCAAAAATCAGATTTGAATACATTCTTTATGTGTTTTGTGTTTGAATAATGTTGTGAGATGCCAAGAAAACTTTTGCAAATTAAAAAAGAACTATGCAAAATGACAAAAGTCATGGCCACCAAGTAATATTATTAACAAAACTAACGTGATCTGAAATGAAAGAGAGAGAGAGAGAGAAAGAGAGAGAGAGAGAGAGAGAGTATACGTAAAGGCGTACATTGTATGTATGTCCCAGTTTCACTTGTAACGAGGTGGTTAGCGCTGGGATGGATGGTGAAGAATACACAGAGAAATTAAAAACCTTCTACAAGCGTATTAAGGAAATTTCTTGCACGTTGTAGTCCGACTGGAATTTCGGCGATAAGCCCACTGTGCACCACTTGACCACTGGGTGCCAAGAAATACTAAACAAATGCACCCATATGAATACATATTGGGAACAACTTTTCTCCCAGATTCGAACAAAAATTGTACTCATATGTACACTTATTTTTGTAGGACAATTTTTCAAAACATAATGGAATACATATTCGTATTTCTCTCATTTGACAGTGTACCAGGGTTATGTATGTTATCCATACGAATGTTATAATATTTGCTTTTGATTTTAAGAGCAAATGTACAGATATATATAACTCCGATAGTTGTTTAAAATTACAAAACCATCTAAATATGAGATGCAAGCAGTTATAATTTCGCTTTGTGATGGTGAAAGTGTGTGACCAAATTTTAGTACGACCGCACTTACAAACGGGTAGACCGTGCTCTCCTAATATTTCAACTTTCAAAGGGATCATTTTATATGTGCGTGTATATTCAGTTCAGACAAGATATATTTTATTACCATATGTCTTCAGTAAATACAACAATTTATTGATTGAACAATTAAACTTATTGTAAATATAACGCATGGTTTTGAACTCAACTTGCTTTGCTATTGAAATGGTAAGGTTTTAGTAGTATATCTAAAGCAAATATAATACGATTTAATTTACAAATTAAAATCTAATTTAGTCCAAAAACTTATATACAGTTTACAGAGTTTATATAACACTCGATAGACACCAATACTGTAAAGTAGCAATAAGTTAAAAATACTGAACACTTATTCAAACTTTGTAAAACCACCAAAAATATTTGGCCCCAGTTTCACAATCACTTCTTAACTTAGATTTTTCTTAACAGAAATAGAGCATACAATGTATTTGAAGTTTTAATAATTTGTTGAGTTTTAATGTATTAAGGTACGTGTATTCAAGTTGTCATTTTAAAAATCTCTTCTGTGCTTAGTTTGTAATAAATGCTAATTCTTATTTCCAACAACATAGCTATTATTTGCTCAATTTAAGTTAAGGAAAATATTATTTTCGAAATGATTGTGAAACTGTTGCCTGTAATATTAATTTTATGAGCCTTTGAAAGTCGGACTTTTCTATTAACAAATTCTATTGTGCCGTTCTTAGTTATTATGGTTAATGCAAAGTACATCTACATGATTCCAGTAACAAGTAGTGTGTTATTTTTATTTTTAATAAGTATCCGTTGTTTTCATACATAAAAATGTTATAAACCGTACCTAGTAAAATGCTCAAATACTATTTGACATAGAATGCAACTTTCTGTATGAATTGATGTATTGTCGTGTATATTGTTAAATTGTTATTAAAAAAATCAAACAGTTTGCTTCATGAACTCCTCGTCTCTCTCTCTCTCTCTCTCTCTCTCTCTCTCTCTCTCGTAAAACGTAAATTAAAATAATAATAACATAATTTTCCTGTATATACCTAAAATGACACTAGGAAGAAGGTTTTATTTCATCCATCATGGTGGTGTCACCTGTAATTTGTAAATAATCTACAACAATAAT
This sequence comes from Anadara kagoshimensis, assembly GCA_021292105.1. Taxonomy (NCBI): domain Eukaryota; kingdom Metazoa; phylum Mollusca; class Bivalvia; order Arcoida; family Arcidae; genus Anadara; species Anadara kagoshimensis. Next base: position 47,490,352 of record CM037864.1, read on the forward strand.
AATAGCTTACAAGATCATACTGTCTTCACCTCAGATGACCGTTACTGACCCCTGGCTATTGTTATTACATTAATAAAAACATGAAAAAACTAAAATTTCGCAGTTACTCAATATTAGATTTTTGACACTTTAATAAAAAAAAATAATCTTAATTCAGAGTACCTCACAGTTAAGAAATATTGCATAATTGTCGACAGCCACATTTACAGAAATCATGAAAATTTATTTTAGGATTAATTTTTGTGTTGCATTTCCGCACAGGTTTCAGTTCGAATCCCATCCAGTTCAAATCCTAGAGTGAGAGGTTAGCTTGGCGAAAGTTGAGGTTTTCTCTGGACACTCCGGTTTCCTCTATTCTAGAACTGACCGCCTCGATATAAGTGACAATATCTTTACTCGGGTTTAAAACTTCATTAAAAATTATAATAATGATGTCATGTAGAATATTGCAGGTGATTAAGATGCGAATGACCAAAGTCAGCTTTACTAAACATCCAAAACAAGAATACATATAAATTCAGAAGAATTACCTATACAAAGCAAACGAAATAAATAAACACGTACTTTGTCGCAAAATTGCTTACAACAATATTAACTCCCCTTTTATACAATACAGATTCAAAAACAAGCCGATCATGGCTACGTGCTACAATTTTTCAACGTTCAAGACCAAAGACAAAGTGAATGCTTAAATGCTACAGTTGAAGCTGAATTGCAAAGTAGCTGATTTCACTTTTCTATTTCCTATTTAGCAATATACCTGCCTCTCCTATTCATAATGTATTGTTTTGTAATAAATACATGTACGCTATCGTAGAGTTTTTCCTAGACTCCGGGAAGTTTATGCTTACAAATTAATTGTTGACCCTGTGGCTTTGCAAGACCGGGTTTATCAGGGTCCTTGAAACCTTTTATGGTTTTTATCACAATATTGTCGGTAATTATGATATCTCTGTATCCAAAATGATCCTTGGTATATTTGGCGAAATATAGTTCCATGTCCCTTTCACTCTCAATTTTGCACACCTGGCGGGTGTAGCTACCTAAACGGAAGATGCTTACCAATCCGGAGCACACCGTCTCACTTCCATATGCATGGTGACAATTCACGTGTTTTACCTTATTTGTCAGTTTCAAAGTTTGTACTTTGTTTTGGGATTCTGGTTAAGATATGGCTTAGAATGTTTGCTTTTGATTATATAAAATAAGATAGTTGCCTCTTTAGTTATTGCGTTTGCTACGTCTATCAGTTTGCCAACAAATAAAAATTAAAACATCCATGACGATATGGATAATTGACGAATTCAGTATGATCATTCTTATAATAAAACACATTATCCTTTTGTACATTCTTTAAAAGTCAGACCAACATTTCACTTTGATTCATTTTGAAAGGAGGCTTAACGAAATTCCCACACTTCCTTTTACGTTGTTCTTTCTTGTAATTACTAGTAGATTTCTAAATTTTAATTCAAAACAAACAGTTATAATCAAAAACAAGCATACCAATCCATGTTCAAATCACAACCCTAAAAGCAAATTCAAAAACCTTGAAACTAGCAAATTTTAGGTTATACACATGGACTTTTACAAGGGCAGTGAGACCGAGTGCTTGGGAAAGGTAAACAACTAGTTCACCCGCAACGTGTATGATAAAATCAAAAATAAACAATTCATACTAATCCATGTCCGAATCACAATCCAGAAGTAAAGTAAAAACTTTAGAACTGACAAGTTAGGTATGACACGTGAACTTCCACCAGGGAAGTGAGACCGGGTGCTCCGGAAGGGTAAGCACCTCCTGTTTAGCTTGCTAAACCCGCCACCTGTGTAATATTGAGATTGAAAGGAACATGGATCTGTCAGACATCTGATATAACCGGGATAAGTTAAGAAACAGAGACACCATACTTATCCACAATACGTTGATAACAACATTAAAACTTTTTGAGGACCTTGATAACGTAGACTTGCAATATCACACCGACAGCAATTATTTGTAAGCAGCTTGATTCGCTTAATGAAGTTCGCGCGGTGTAAACAAGCTCAAACATAGCTTGTTAACTGTGAAACAAATACATGTACAACATCAGCAAATATTTTATTCATAAAACTTTCGCTACATGAAAAAGTAAAAATTAGTATTTTTAGTACTCAAAAGGTTTGATATATAACAAGTATTATGTCAATTGTAAAAAAGATTATTATTGGTTTATATAGATTAAACTATGTGGATTTGACAATATTATATGGAACCCGACTGTTTCAATAAGTTTATCAATAAGCCGACATCTCTGCTGGTGGCTGGTGCCCCGAGGATATCACAAACTCAGTAGGCAATAATTTCGTGTTATTGTCAGAGAAATATACTATAATTGTTTAAAATTCCTGCAAGTTAGAATTTGAAATTTCTCAAAAACTAAGGTATACTCACTCATGCAAAGTATTTCCTTAGCTTAATTTGGTAAAATATATTTTGGTCCTTTGGGTAGCTTTTCAACATCTTCTAAATAATTTTGGTTTCATAATTTTGGTCCAAGCACTACTGATGAGGAATTGTATTCCGAAACGGCCGTCTAGTGCTGTAAAATTAAAACTAGTATAATATGTAATTTACACACAATCAGAATTTATTTGGTTTTATATACGTATACATTTACTTCCTACTAGAGTATCAGATTGATATACATGTACATGTACTTATTAATGTTTCTACTATTGTGTTAACATAAACTCGCTCAAGTGCAAATAATGAGCAAAACTTCTCATTAAACACAAATACTCTTGGTAGTAAAAAAAGTTTCATTTTCTCTCTTTAAAAAAGACGTCTTTGGCAAGAATTGTCCAATTTGTTAAAATTTGTTACATCATGGAAAATGGTTCATTGTTTCCCGCTATGATTATGACCCCCATCAAAAGCTACTTTTGAAACTGTATGTCGAACTTCAACCTATTGTCAATATTTGTACTATGCAGCAATATAAATGTTTCTCCTGCTTATGATGTGTTTGTAATACGTTATGGTAGAGCTTGTTCCAACTATGGCGACTTTATACAACGAAGCAAGCAAATAAATTGTATATTGTGAATATTACAAGCCTAGGCTTATCGAAAACCCTATAAACTTCCATGACCGTCAGATAAGTATGAAGGCTCGGTATCCAAAGTTACCCTAGATTAATACAATTATGACGTCATTAGAAAATTGTTGATGATTATGATGTCTCTGTATCCATATAAACCTGGTTATATTTGACCCCACACAGTTATACGTTCCTTTTATTCTCAAGTTTTATCACACACGTGGTGGATGTGGCTAGCTAAAGAGATTTGTTAACCATCCCGGAGCACCCGGCCTCACTTCCCTGGTGGACGTTCACTTAATTTGCAAAATTTCTGTACTTAGTGTAAAAAGTTTGCCATAGTACTTAAAAAGTTTCCTCAGAGAATGCGGTTTTGTTCTTTTTTTCAGCATAGAAAAGACCTCGTCAGTTTTAATTTTATAGCACTAGACGGCCGTTTCGGAATACAAAACATCATCAGTAGTGCCTGGACAAAAATTGTAAAACCATTTTTATCAAGATGTTGAAAAGATACACAAAAGACCAAAATATATTTCAATAAATTTAGCCAAGAATATACTTCACATTAGGAAGTAAACCTTAGTTTTTGAGAAATTATTTCTTTTTTTTATCATGAAGTAAAATAATCTATTATTTTTGGTTCCAAATAAATGTTGTCAGTATTCACCATCATTTGTGTTCTCTCTAAAAGTATTAATTAAACAAAGAAAGGCCCCTAGGTCAGATATTACTAAATCAAACTGTATCTGTTTTTATTTATTTGTTTACTTGTTAAGAGACATTTTCTGACATTTCATACATGATAAGGGTTAACAAACTGGCAAATAAAAACTGCAATATAATTGTGGTTAGCCAAAATTAAATACAAAATAAGATTTATGATTACTATTTTTAATACATAAACGTGGAATGTAAAAGTGCGAAATAACTATTTGACAAACCAATAAAAAAAACCAAACAAACAAACATGTCCAAAATCGCAATCTCAATACAAAGTAAAAGCAATCATTTTGCATTTTCAGAAACATATTATTGTCCTTTGGATATTTTTTCCACCCGTTGAAAAAAATTAGTTTCACAATTTTGTTCCAAGCACTGCTGATAAGGAATTGCATTCCGAAACGACCGTCTAGTACTGTAAAATTAACACTGGTATAATCTGTGTCCAGGATTGCCCTGGATATATTTGACGTCTCATAGTTCTATGTTCCATTTACACAATTTTGATCACACACGTGGCGGGTGTAGCTAGCTAAACAGGAGCTGCTTATCCTTCCGGGGCACCCGGCCTCACTTCCCTGGTGTCTTACCTAACTTGTCAGTTCCAAAGTTTTCACTTTGCTTCTGGATTGTGATTCAGACCTGGATTAGTATGTTTGTTTTTGATACATTTGAAAACTGGCAATTAAGTTCCACTTGAGAAGTGAGACCAGGTACCTACATCCGACACGTCTGTGATAAAAATTGAGAATATGTGTCGTATAAAAGGTATTACTAGTATTTCATGTATTTCTATTTTTCACTAATTTTTTTAAAAAAAACGTTTCATATAATTATAATTATAATAAAAAAAAAACATTATTTTAGGAATGATTTGTTTTACACAATTGATCTCAATATGAAGGGAAATACAGGTTTTTACGTTTATATCTTATAGACGTTGTTTAGAAAGTGAGCATGACAACATGAATGTATAATATTTAACAAAAAAAGGAAAGAAAAAATAGAAAGCTATAAAGAGAGAAGAAGAAAACTTTTCAAGAGAAGACAGATGAGGCTGAATTATTCTGAATTCAGAAGTAGGTTTGGAGACATAAATATCTGTATCCAATCTCTCTGGATATAATTGACATCTAACTGTTTAATGTTCTTTTCATTCTCAACTTTTATCACATAAGTTGCAGGTATGACAAGCCAGAAAGGAGGTACTTACATTTCCGGCACGTCCGGCCTCAGTTCCTTGGTGGAAGTTTACATGTTTAACCCAATTTGTCAGTTTCAAAGGTTTTACTTTGCTTTGGGATCGTGATTTGGATATGGAATAGTTATGTTTTTATTCAGTTATTGGTTAAGTGGCATAACGATTTTCATTGAATTCAGTCTGAAGACTACATAATGACACTTGTTTTTAACATGATACAGCGTCCTTTTTTGAGTAAGGATTGTGTCCGGGCTTCCATTGATGGTGCGGGAACTAATTCTTGATCCGTTTCGACTAAAAATAGCATGGTGGAAAATCACGAAAAATTAATCATTACCAAAACTGATAAAATAATCATAAAGGTTCCAATCTATAAAAAAAAATTATCTCAAAAGAATGTTTAAAGATAGGTCATCGTTGTTGCAAATTCAAAAATAATTAATAAAATATCATGAAAAATAAATAAAAATAGGGACCACTTTATTCTTGATTTTAATACATTAATCACATTTGTCTATTTATTTGTGTATCAAATGTACACGCACGAACTCTTTTAATTTCTATTATTTTATCGAAGAGGTATTTATAAAGTAAAATCTAAAATTGATACATCTATTACACTTGACTTTTATGGCAAAACTATTTTTGTGATGTTTGAGATCCTCGTTTTCGTTGTGTTCTTGGTTCAATTTATTTCCCTTCCTCCATTTTTGGGGATTTTTACACTCTTATTAAGCATTTCCTAATGACAGACAAATTTACGGATATGTTGAAATTCAAACAAAATTAATGAAATCACGATAATGGTCTTAATACTTGAAACTTACAATAGGACAATTGTAGGAACGTAATTTACAATAAGGATCGTATCAGGGTCTTTAGACTTTTTAATGGGCTACTTAATACCACATTTGAGGTGAGCGCCTTAGCGTCACAATTGTATTCAATACTCCTTTGTCAATATGGTGTATGATTGTTGATTGTTATGTCATAATTTGGAGTTGTTATGCACCATAAGATAACAGAACATTCGCTAATGGTATATGGATACATTTTTGATAGTTTCACTTTTAAAATAGAAAAAAAGATATTAGAAACATGCACTTGTCAACAATAACAAATTTAAGACTACAACACAACAAAACACAATGAACAAACACGAACAAATCGGTCTGTGTTCAAATCACAATCCTTAAAGTAAAAACTTTGACGACAGGCAAATTAAATAAACTTGTGGACGTCTACCAGGAAAAGGAGGCCACGTGCTCAATAAGGACCGTGCGAAGATTCTGTCTAGCTAGCTACAGCCGCCACGTGTGACATAAAAAATTAAAACAGAGAATAAAGGAATATGGGGTTATGAGCGTCAAATATACTAGTATATCCAGGATAATTTTGAATACAGATGCTTATTATGCATATACGACAAAACGTCTGGAGGGTCTTTATAACAATCTTCCTGAGTGAAACAGTAGAACTTGTGTTGGAACATTACCAGAGATATTGCAAACCAAGTCTTATCTAAGCCCCCAAAAAGCTTTATGGCCGTCATCACAGTATTGTTGATAAGTTTGATATCTCTGTGTCCTGGATTCCTCTGGGTATATTTGACGTCCCATAGTTCCTTGTTTCTTTCACATAATTTTGATTACATACGTGGTGGGTGTAGCTAGCTAAATATGAGATACATGTCCTTCCAGAGCACCAGGCCTCACTTCGCTGGTGGAATCTCACGTTTTGAACCTAATTTGTCAGTTTCAAAGTTTTTACTTTGCTTTGGCGTTGTAGTATTTTTGTTCTAAATTACATATTGCATATTAATTACACCAAAGAGAAGTATTACACTTCAAGGAAGCTGGTGCAAAGACGAAGTTAGAATATCTAATACACAGACGACAAAATATTAATCAGGAAACATCGACCTCCACAAAGCTTTACAATGAACCAGTTGTTGATTATCCCAGTATTATCAGTCTGTGTGTAATAAAAATCTATATAAAAAGTTTTTTTATATAATTTACAGAAGGTGTGGACTTTTCATATTGATTTTACGAAGTTTGTCTCGATAAATTATAGGGTGCACTATTCGTCTGTGGGTAAACCGATATTAGGAAATAGCATCTAATTCTAGATTAATAGCATCTAATGCTTACCCTTCCGGAGCACCCGACCTAACTTCCCTGGTGGAAGTTTACGTGTATAACCTGACTTGTCAGTTTCAAAGTTTTTACTTTGCTTCTGGATTGTGGTTGGGACATGGATAAGTATGTTTGTATTTGTTTAATAAAAAATCTTTAAAGCATTTCGATTATTCTTCTTTAGTTTGTTGTAATAATACTTTTGGAATATCAATTACGAAATACAAGTAGCACGCTCCAATATTGTTACAATCAGGATTTAATCGTCAAGAAATGCAGATAACACAGCAAGACACGCAGGAACATCTTCATCGAGCAAAGGACAGTTTATACTTGGAAATCCAAAGTCTTCACTTCTAAACTGCAAAACACTCAAGGAACATCTCCATCGAGCAAAGGGCGGTTTATAATTGCAAATCTCCAAAGTCTACCCTTCTAAATGTTAATTTTTAATGATATTATTCTTTTGTACGATGCAGAAAATCATTTATATTACTCGTTATACAGTTTTAATTTTACAAGATAAGATGGCCGTTTCAGATACAATTCCTCATTAGTAGTGCTTGGACAAAAACAATTTTTTAAATGTTCTTTAGAATAAATTTCAGTGATGAAATTTTAATTCATGAATATTTTATTAATATTTAAACTATCAAGGTATCGATTTTGCTTTACTTGTTTGTCTATTAAGTGTAGAAATTATCAGCGATAAGTGTTGCACAATTAATTCTCATAGCAATTTATTTATTGCTGTAAAAAACAAACCTGCTTTGTAGTTTATCAGTGGGACATATGTGCACAAACCTACAATTGGATCACTGGTACGAGTAGTATGTTTGGTTTTCATACCAGTTAATTATAAAGAACTCAATTCAAAGTAAAAATTCATGGAGGGAAATCACGAAAAGGATTAATTTGTAACAAAACTGACAAAATTATCACAAAATTTCCAATCAATAAAAAGAATTTATCTCAAAAGAATTTTTAAACTTCAGAAACGGGGACAGATTATGTTTGTTACAAGTCACGAAATCTGATAAGATATATTTTAACCTACCGATTTGTTTATAAAATATCACGATAAATAAATAAAATTGAACATCCTGATTGTGGCAGATTAATCATTCAACTATTTAGACTGTAAAAAAGTGGGTCAAATTGATAAAATCTATACTTGATTTTCAAGGTCATCCAAATTTTGTAGACAGGAGGTGCTTACCCTGCAGTAGCAATCGGACTTTTTTCCCTGGTGGAAGTTCACGTTTTGACTTAGCTTGCCAGTTTTCGGATTTTTTTTTGTTAGGTTTTCTCGACATTTGCGTTATCTATTTTTCGATGACGATGTCAGTCGGTACTGTGGATTTCACAGATCTACATACAGATGTGCTTGTTAAAACAAAACCATTATCACATCATATTGTAGATAAATATGGAGTACTCTAATTAGATAGAGAATAACACATGGTGACATCCACATCATGTGCCATATCGGACCGAGACCCCAATATCTAATATGGCATATGATATAAATACATGTATGACCATGTTTTATTCTGTTTATCATATGCTTAAACTTACAGCATGTAGAACAAATATATGTATTACAGACATTTGTACTAAATCTGGCCAAAATTGACTTAATTGTTCCATGCTATCGGTCTGATATCGATAGGCTATGATATGATACCAGACAGGTGATACAACTTTTTAGACCGGACATGTGTGGTCGGTGGTGATATTAATCACCTGATTTTAGCCATACCGAAGCATGCAGAAACTACTATAATAAGTGCACATATAACACTGAAGGGGCACCTTGTTAATTAATAACTGAAGAAGACCTCCTTACAATGAACATACGAGTATTGTATATTACTTATCTGTAGAAGTTAATTAGCTTTTAAGTGCAACCTTCGAATTGTTTATTTTAGCTGAAATGCATTAAAAGTATACGTTGATGTTCGATTTCTATTGGTTTTTTCCATAAAATAGATAAAACACATGACAATAACGACAATACATATTAAGTCACTTTTTAGTGATATAGTGCGCATGTTTACGGACTAAATGTTGTGGTAAGGTCTGGGTTTTTTTTTATTACCATAGGTGCAATTCGTAAAATTTCGATTTATAATGATTAGGTTACCTAACATAATCCTTTTACGTTATCATATCAATTTTTATCCTATAGTATAACGGTCATTCCATCATCTTCCGTATTCCGAAACGGCTGTCTAGTGCTGTTAAATTAACACTGGTATATATAACATGTAATTGAGTAAGCTTCACTTTGTATTTAAGATGTAGGAAGTTGGCGGGTTAACTGGTGTTAGATTGATGTACTGTTATTCAATAATAATAATAATAATAATAATAATAATAATAATAATAATAATAGAAATAATAATAGTAATAAACGCCTGCGATGTTCAAGGCGTTCATTAACCAATACCCAAATGAATTGTTTATTATTATTTGGATTAAGGAAATAACTGTTTTAGTTGTTTTAAAAATATATGTGAAATAATTTGATTTAGTGTTTGTACCGAAATATGTGATAAAGTTGGGAATAAATTTTAAGTAAAACTTTAGGGCGTTTAACGGTAACAGTGTAATGTATACACGTGCCGTAGGTCAATTGTTGAATGAATCATTTTTTTAACATTTAAACAGTCTCCGTGTATATATAATTATATATGTAGTGGTAGTTTTTCTTACTTTTAGGCTACTTAATTCAGTCAAAAGGTCATCATTTAGCATGATTGATGACTGGACATTGTCTATAAATAACCAAGACTAACCACGGACCAGCCATATATGGTATCGTTTTTGCCACGTACTCTATAAAAGGCTAATCACTTTCTACTAATTTCATTTTGACTCATTCATTCACATAAACTGGTCAGGTGATATCATACATAGGTGTAAAATAAGATTTGTGGGAACAAACCACTAAACACGTATACTCCTACTAAAATATGGAATACATATGTTAATACTACCTCTACGTGCCGTTCAATAGGATGTACTTCGGGCCTCAGGTAAAATTTGTTAGTGCATCTGGTCACGATTGCTTGATTGAATGAGGCTTTACATCACATTCAAGAAAATTTCACTTATATCGAGACGTCACCAGCTATAATTTTTTAAGGTCTCTTCCGAAGAACCCCTTGTTTTCTATATGCAAAGTGTTCGGCCAAAGAACAGTCACTACCTATTTCCAACTCTTGGTCAGACCCAGGCCGGGTTCGAACCTATGATCCCCATAGTCGAAGCAAACACTTTACCAACTGAGCTATCGTTGTGTAAGTTAACGCAATTTCAATGTGGTCAATGATCATATTTATGCCTAAAATTTAGAATTTTGGGAAATGTTTAGTCTCTTTATACAGTAAAATTATTCTGTATAAAATACACTCGTCCACACGTAAAGATTTTACTTCTCTTGAAAAATGCACCATCTAATTAACCTCTGGTATATGCACAGAAACTTTTTAGCAATGGTCAAAAAACAAAATAAGCAATAAATTGAAGAGCAAAAACAACGCATTTCAGGACAATCGGAAACCTGTGCCATTAGTCAACAAGATCACACTTCATCCGAATAAATCATCAAAAACACATAAAACAACAATGGAACTCTAATCGTGCACCTGGACCAAGTGTCAGCAAAAAAACCAGATAATTTTGCATGAGGTATTCAGAGAGCATTTGAATGCTTTGTTTCTACGAAGATTAGACCCCTTTCACATTCCAATGCTCATGCGCCAGATTTTCACAAAACTCCATTTCTTATCCCAGGGTCAAGTCCAATTCTGGACATAAACCCAATACTAGTATGAGAGGCACGATCATGCTCAGTAAATGTCATTTAATTTCTTTCAGTTACAAAATGTATTGAAAAATAAAATCTATTACCATGTTTACAAGACTGTAACATTGAAACCAACCAGAACGTTTATTGAACTGTACTCGTTTCGTTACAATTCACATCGCACTCAACAAACTATTTCTCAAATCATATGTCGTTAAAAAAATCACTGAACTGTTTGACAGATATTTTTATATATGTACAGGCGAACGAGTTTCATTTTGGACTCCGCTACAATATGTTTCATTCTGCGGGAAAGGAAACGGGTTTTTAAATATTTTGCAATTTGGTGCAATACAACGTTACAAATGGAGAGAATAAAGATCTTACGATACTCTAAATAAACAATGGTCAGCGTTTTAGAAAAATCCATCTCAGCTGAAAGTACATCAAAATTCTAATTATATATATATATATATATATATATATATATATATATATATATATATATATATATATATATATATATATATATATATAAAGTGTGTGTGTGTGTGTGTGTGTGTGTGTGTGTGTGTGTGTGTGTGCAATAAGCACCTTTTCAATCACATTCCGTTTTGTGTTTCTTTTTGAACGACCATCTTCTTGAATGGATTATTGAAATTCGAGAAACATTTCAGTTTAATTTTATTGTTCCATTCGCAATATCTTCACAGTGTATGAACGGAACTGTACACAAAAAGGTAGCTACTGTTCGGCGAAGCGAGAGACAATTAGGTCAACGAGTAAATTGCTTCTTATATTCTTGTTGCGTAAATAGCAACTCGAAATCAAATACGGTAAATAGGCAGTTGTTCTCTATCTTCTTCTTAGGCGTATTTGTATGTTTTAGAATCTCAAAATAAATTAAATATTCCATTAAAACAGTCATGAACACGTATTTGAGCAACGCTGGACCTATCTAAAATGTAGATTTATGCTCATTTAATCGAAAATATCCGAGAATTTTTAAATAAATGATGAAAACAAAACTTTTTTCAATCAGTCTATATAGTTACAAAATCTACTTTGGCGCAGAAACATTCAAAATATTGATTCAAACGATCGCGACATGACTGACAAGATGTTACTGTACCGGTAGTTTATATTTTGTCTGTACCGGTAGTGAAGTTTTAGTAAAAGAAACACTGTACCGGTAGTTCTCATTGTGATACTTTAACTGCAGTCTTTCTGGGATACTCGGGAAATTTCTCTTTTTCCAGTCAGAGATTTTTAGTACTTTTATGCTTATTATGCTACCATATGATTTTATCTAATTAGTTGTATAAGTATTATGGTAATACAGCCACCACTTCCTTTTAAACATAACCCCTGCGGTAGCTTAGTTGGTAGAGTGCTCCCTCCGTAAGTGGGAGGTCGTTGCTTCGAACCCCAACCAGGTCTGACCAAAAAATTGGAAGTGGGAAGTGACAGGTTTTTTTCGCCAAGCACTCGGCATTACGAAATGAAAGTCACGGTTCTTTCGGATGGGAACTTAAAATAAACGAGGTCCCGTGTCATGGTAGGCTTGGCGCGATAAAGAACCCTGCTGTAAATTGTCTTAGGGGCAACGCGTAGACAAAATTTATGCATCTGCACCTATAGCTAGAGATTTCTTGATATAAGTGAAATATTCATGACTGGGACGTAGAACACATTTACCCAACTCAACTTTTCTTAACTTGCGATATTGCTTTGGCCAAAAAAGATTGTCGCAAAATAAAATACTTTCATGCGTTTCTTTCCTTTTTCGTTGTTCTCCTTCGTGTGGACTTAGGTCTTTCCTTTTTCCCCTCTGGCTGCCACCCTAGTGTTGTCTTTCAGTCGTTTGTTCCCTCTTTCGTTAGTTTGTGTCCGAGTCAGTTCCACTTCTTCTCCTGATCTCATAGCTTATGTTGTTAAGTCTAGCTGTTTTCAATATTTTTTTCACTAGGTATTTTCTGTTGCCATCTTATTCTTAGTATCCTTCTGAGGCAATATGTTCGGAAGCCGTTTGTGAGAGGTGTTCATCTTTCTTTGTTCTTTTCCACGTTTTACTTTCATAAAACAATACTTGTCTTACTAAGGTCTTAAATAGGTGCACCTTTGTATTTTTTCCAATATTTTTTGGTGTTCCAAATCCTTCTTAGTCTATTTCTTTGAATTTAATTTAAGCCCTATCCTTGATGCCTCTTCAGTCGTTTTCCTAGTCTTATCATTCAGGTCTTATAATTTGGAGGATAAAAGTGCTATATTTTCCGCAAACCCAAGACCTAACAATAATGTTGTAAAGTCACTTCTTATTTCTCTTCTCACTCTATTTGTTGTTTTCTTTATCATCCAATTTATAACTAGTAGAAAGAAACCCTGACATTACACATCCCTGTTTTACACCACTTTTAATAGCAAACCACTCTGATGTTTCATTTTCTTCAATGACAGAACATTCGAATCACTCATACGTCCCTCTTATAGCATTAGTGATTTTGGTTGGAATCCCATAGCTCTTCGTTATCGTCCAAAGGCTCTTTCTGTGCACCGAGTCGAATGCCCTTTCAAAGTCCATAAAGTATGTGTATATTGGAGTTCTGAATACATTTGCTTGTTCCAGTATTTTTCTCAGCCTGGTCTAAATCCTGCATGTTCCTTCCTAAGTCTCTTGTCCACTCCTGTCTTAATTCTTGCAATGACCATACAGCTAAATTCCTTGCTAATAACTGATAGTAAACACACTAGCAAATCTCACGCACATAGATTAATCCTCAGAGTGTTATAATCTTTTTCTCGTTGCGAATAGTAGCTTATGTTTAATAATATTTCTATATGATAGCTATCACCCCCTCAGTTCTTACAATATGGAAATTTGCGTAATAAATTGGCAAAAACATGCTACAGTATGTACGATATATTTTAATGCAATTGCAAAATGTACTATAATTAAGGGGCTATTGGTCTTTAATATTGTTCATAGCATATTTTGCTTCAATAGAAAAGCATGATTTATAATTTTGTAATTGAATTACAAAAATTTCTTGTATCAAACTGAAAATTCCATCTAACTCGCATGGATGACGTGGAAGAGAACAGTAGCTACCGGTACAGAAACAATACAGATGTTGAAAACTACCGGTACAGTTCTAACTTTCGACGACATAAGGAAAACTTGCTTTTTCAGTGTAAATAAGTTGTTTGTAACATTCTGTACATGGTTTAAAGAATCTAAGAATATTTTCCTACATAAAGGTACTGATAATGGAACTTACAATGTGAAATAATACGTATTTTACATAATTTAACTAGAAGTGAGAAGCCCACGGCTCGGCGTTTGATGATGTTCATCATCATATTTATTATATAAGTTGACACTTTTCTGAGAGCATATGACTACCACTAAAGCTTTATATAGTGAAGATGGATTAAATAAAAGGGATAAACTAAATCCATTAAAATTGAGCTAGAAAGATAGATAATCAACAACCTCGTGTCTCACGACACACCTTCTTCTCGCTTCGACGAACAGTAGCTACCTTTTTACGTACAGTTCCGTGAATACACTGTGATCTTGCGCTATATTTATTTTAGATACCAGGTCCCGGTTTCACAATCATTACTTACACTGTAGCTAAGATTTTCCTTAACCTTAATTTAGCAAATTTGATAATAATTTTTGGAACTTTTGTCAAAACTAAATGCAAATGTTTAAATCTAAAAGAGATCTTATAAATGACACCTTAAACTTCTGAATACAGTGGCGTAGCTCCCTATACGCCATGTCGCACAGGCGTGCACATCAATTTTTCCTTCATTTTTTATTATTATTATTATTATTATTATTATTATTTATATAATGTCTTTAAATATAAAAAAAATCTAGAAAAAATGAAACAAAAACCGAACGAATCCGGATTTCGTTTAAACTACACTTTTAAGTTTACATCATACGCACTAGATTTTTTCCGGAAATATTATTAGCCCTGTATGTTTCTAAATAACGGTTTTCAGGTGTCTATTTGTGTTAGATTTTTAGACATGCGACATTAAGAGAAGAGTTTCTCTGATTTCTCAAGGCCCCAGACACCACTAGGGAGACGTTAGCAAGACTTATTTTTGAGTCATTCGAGCAATATGGTATTGTCGTGGACAATGTAAGAGCACAGCGGTTTGATGGGGCTGGTAATATGTCTGGTTGCCGGTAACAAAGGCGTTCAGGCTATGATTCGAGAGCAGATACCTACACTGAAAATTCCATGTTCTTAATCTAGCAATTGTTCACAGTTCGGCAAGTCCTAGTGTAAGAACAATGATGGCTACTGTCCTAAAATTGCTTTTTCTTATCATTTCTCTGCAACGAAATTGGGCAAGTTTCATGACTAATTGGCGACTGATCTTAATTCTAAAGAAGCATTAAATGGAAAACATGCATGGTTGAATACATTTCAAGTGCGAGACACGATGGTTCAGCCGAGCTGATACTCTGGACACATTTAAGGCCGCTTTTCCGGTTGTCGTCACATCCTTGGAGTACCTTCGAGACAGAAGACAGAGGTGATACGAAATCAAGACAACAACTTAATGCTATTCATCGTTTTGATTTTATTATTGCCTTGGTTGTTTGCAACCATATCATGCAATGTATTGTGCCACTTACTGGCCTGTACAGACCAAGTCATTTGACTTGATACAAGCTGTCACGGAGAGCCGTACATTTATCCACCTATTGAAAAGTGAGAGAGCCGATTTTACTCTATTCAGTTCAAGACGAAAATGTTATTAAGTTGTTGAAATTATAGACAATATCATTATCAATGTAGACAATTTCATGTTACATTATACTCTTCTGACTAATTAGGAAATTCGGACCACTGACTAATATGTATACAGAATTTGTTTGTTTGTTTGGTGTTTTTTTTTTTTTTTTTTTTTTTTTTTTTGAGGGGGGTAGAGGTTCAAATACAATGGTTTTGGGATATCAATTTTAATTTTCATTTTAATTTTTTATCATTATTAAATGTCATCGGAAAGCAACAATTCTTTTCTGAAATGCCATCAGATTACACTATTTGACACCAACGTTTGAAAATTTTCCCCGAACCCCTAGATCATCCGTGCCTTCGATACTTGCATCGTAAATTTATACACCTGAGCATTACTTGCATGGCGTGCAGATCAATTTTTGCTAGCTACGCCACTGTGAATATCTTAAAAAATAACTATTTTAAATTTTGTTAAGGAAAATCATAAAGAATGATTGTGAAACCGGGGCCAAATCAGTTTATATTTAATCCTTCGTGCAATCAATCAATCAATCAATAAATTAATCAAAAAGTAATTATCGATTCGATCAGTCTTGTCGCCATTATTTCTTCATGTATGTATACCAATTGGAATCCTAAAAGGTCATACTGTTAAATTTTGGCTGTAGTTTAATAATGAAATCAATAAAAAATGATATTTAAAATGCATAATTAAATAATAACAACTCGAACACACATACAGAGAGAAAGAGAGACTAAACACATCTACATAATAATACAATAGTCAATGCATTATAATAATTTCACAATCTTGTATCACAATAAATTGAACAAATATATAATAATGGGACTAGCACTTTGAGATTCGTTAGCAATGCTTGAACTGACAATAATATATTGCATAATGATTATAAATCGTCTTCCCTATATTGTTAACATTTTGTACACTGGCAGTGGTTGAGAACTAATTTACGGGCTTGATGCTTCACACTGATTCCCATCCGTATGACCGCCTTCCAAACTTGTATACTAATCTTCTTCCAAGTACAGGCGCCAAAATTTCCCTTTTATAGTAATATCTAAAACAATTCAAAACAAACCTTTCTTTAAACATAAAAATACAATATTTATACATCTTTGGCATATGTCTATATCTTTTAGGTATAGTGGACCATTCTGGTACTTCATTGTTATGCTAATATAATTACATCATCGGTGGTGCTTTTGAATGTATAAGACACTATGATTTGTCATCACAATATTGTTGAGAAATATGATGTCTTTGTATTCAAAGTTCTCATGGATATATTTGACGTCGCATAGTTCCAAATTCATATCATTTCCTAATTTTGATTTCACACGTGGCGGGCAAAGATGGTTTAACTTCAGGCGCTACCCTTCTGGGGAACCCGGCTCACCTGTACATTTCCCCGTTTTTCAAAGTTTTTACTATGATTTTTGGTTTGTAATTTAAACATGGACTGGTATGATGTTTTTTATATTTGATAATTTTGTAAACCAGCATATGACGAAGTCAACGATTGTGTTGTATACATTAAATCAAAAAGAACCATACCAATTTACAACAATAACCCAAACCAAAGTAATTACAAGAACTGCAAGATAATTCAGTTAAACACATGACCTTCCACCATACTTAGAAAACTGAGATTGCGTTTTAGATGCAAAACTTTCATAATATTATGATAAACACATTTAATTAAACACTTATTCCGCAACAGAATCATAATAAAATTATATTGAGACAATATGTGTTCTTGTAAAGGATCTTTGTGATTGACAAAATCACAAAAAACTTAAGTCATTTATCTAATTGTTAATTGTATTTGTTACACATAAAAGTGACACGTTTGTCAAGTTAGGTACAAATTGTATGCGCGATCATCCCGCCCACAATCACAATATCATTAGGGTTGATAGATAAAAATACATTGTTACGTACATATGTATAAATGTCACTTCTGAATGATAAGCATGAACGGAAAAGTAACTATATTGCTAGTACACATCACATAGTTTAGTCTGGCATGAGAAAAACAAATAGTACACGTCACGTAGCTTTAGTCTGACTGAAAAAATAAATACCGGTAGTACACGTCACGTAGCTTTAGTCTGTGTCACGCAGTTGTAGACTAGAGTGGGTAAAAACTGATACACGTCACGCAATTATAGTCTTGCATGAGATATAAAACCTGTACACGTCACGCAGTTTTAGTCTAGCGTGGGATCTAAAACTGGTACACGTCACACAGTTTGAGTCTAACGAGAGATTAAAAACTTGTACACGTCACGCAGTTTTAGTTTGACGTTAAATAAATAACTACTTTGCGTCACGCAGTTTAAAATGACATGAGACAAATAACTAGTACACGTCATGCATGTTTAAAGTCGCCCGATATATCTGTAGTACACACTTTCAGTCTTGGCGTGAGATAAAGAGAATCTATAACGAGTTTCAGACTGAGATAAGGAAACTCCAGCCAAGTGGTCAGATATTTTCATCCCAATTGAGGCTCTAACCACGAGATTGGAATTTCCAAATATTAATAGTTATAGAAATCAGTTGTAATATGTTATGATGCCCCTCGTATCATGAATTACGTCCCTTACTATTATTGGAAAAGTAGTCCCCGCTGTACTCAAATACCCTACACGTGATCACGCAGGGTGCAATATGGAAAAATATCGTATTCTGGGAGACTAATCTTTCACATATGCGAGAAAAGTCATGCAGTTTCAGTGTTGGCGCGATATTAATATAAATAACACGTCACACAGTTTCAGTCTTGGCGTGAAATAAATAAATATTACACGTCACACAGTTTCAGTCTTGGCGTGAAATTAATAAATATTACACGTCACGTAGTTTCAGTCTCGGCGTGAAACTAATAGGTATTACACGTCACACAGTTCCAATCTTGGCGTGAGATGAATAAATATTACACGTTACGTTGTCTCAATCTGGTGAATACACGTCACGCATTTCAAAATAAGGTGAACCAAATACTAGTTACTAGTACGCGTTTTAGTCTGGTGTTGGATAAATAATGAGGCGATACGCATAACCAGCTCACGTACCGTTATTGAAATGATTATCCACTAAATGTCACGTTATTTAGTCTCAGTTAGAACTAGTACATACGCCAAAATATCTTTACTTAACTAGTATTAGTCAGGTGGAAGGTGTGGTACTCCTCTATGCTCCATTTGTAAGATAACATCTCCCTTATTAAAGTGAATTAAAGTTGGAATTAGCATAGGAAGAAATTCTGTAATGTTTTCTATTATAAAACTTTGTCATTCGCCGAAGAAATTTCTCGCATAGCGATTGGTTGACTTGCCGGGGTACATGGAACTATGTTCGGAAATCTCAGTGCCGGGGTGCATAAACGTTCGCGAAGCAACTCGTACATTGCTGACTTCTAGTTACGATAAACAAACATTGCGAAAACGTATACAAGTCACACAAAATACGAAATGGGAGTTACAAAGATCAAACTAGTACCGCTTTGAAGGGTGACAAAAACGTTATACAGGGTTTTTGCAGGTTACACGGCCCAAGATACCCATTCAAAGATGAATGTACATAAATCTTTGACGGAGTACATTGGGGCCGTGTAACCTGCCAAAATCCTGTTTAACTTACAATGTTTGACATATCTAGTGACACATGGTTTGTTTACGAAAATATTACGAATTGCGGAATTCCTTCCACTGCTAATTCCTACTTTAATCCCCTTAAGGTCAGTCTTTTCTATTTTATAGTATACCGTAAATCGGGATTTTTTTTGCTGTGGTTTTATTTTTTGGTGATTTTGTGGATAAAAAATTCGCAAAAATTAAACTCCTAAAATATTTATATCGTAAAAATTGCGCCTAAAATTCCCAGAATTGTCGATCTCATGAAAGTGGTTTATTAAGATCAGTTCTGTCAATCCTGAGAAAAAGTTTTTGTTCAACCGATGAAACATTTAAAAGCGAATTATGCAAAAATGTAAATACGACAAAATACAAACATACCTCATTGCTCTACTTAGCTTCTCGTACGTCATACCAGGGTTGTTTTTCTGATCTCCCCACATACGGGCTATCTCGCTAGTCTGTATTAATTTAAATTCACCATGATCTCGGTTCGTCCATTTTATATGTGTAGGGTTGAACTCCGGATTCAGAAGCAGACCTCGTAAAAATTCCCACAGCCGACATCCACGTGGAACTAAAATGTATTATCATTTCAAAAGATTAATTAAGTAGTGGGATATATATATATATATATATATATATATATATATATATATATATATATTATATGACTCTGTCTTAGTTATTTCACTACTGTGTTTCCATAAAATGAGTGCACATGGTTTTTATTATTTATTTCTGTTAATTGAAAATGTTTCCATTAAACTATCAATAAAATGCATTTAAAATGCACTGACCTATCCAAATTTTATTTCAGTTCAGTTCTCCTGTACATAGAAAACATTTGCGAAAATTTTGGAAATTTGATCAAGTTTATACACTAATTGAGCCTCATTCACAGTAACATCAGGGTATTTAGGGTCAGGTAGGTCATTCCTGTTCGGGTTTCTTCCAGGTGTATTCCAATTGTTCAAAGTAAGAAGATACAGAAGGGATAATTTTGACATAGACATCATTTGTTGTTTTGGTAAAAAGTTCATAAAATGCTCTATGTACAGAATTAAGTTCACTTTTTCATAAATGAAAAATATTTTTTTTCCTATAAATCAGTATATTTTGTATTAAGTTTTGACAATTTTTGTGAGTCTGTTGGAAAATACGACTTTATTCTTGCATTTTCCATGTGCACTGAATTTGTAGAAATACAGTAGATACGTGACATCGTGTATGTATAATATATCCCGTCACAACTCCTCTGTAATTAACTGATTGATGCTTTGATTAAATTGGGTTTTATGTCCCAGTCTAGCATCTTTCCGTAAATTGGCAGAGATTTTTACATTTACAGTGCGTTCAGGCCAATGTGCAGGAAGGGTTCTTTAACGTACAATGCCTTCTATGACATTAAACATCGAGTTTTAAGATATCTTTCGAAGGACCCCGCGATTTTCGAATTCATAAGCTTTGAAAGCTTTCGTTAATAAACATTGAGGTAGGGTCTTATATGTTATTCGATGTCCAAATTTAACAATAGAACTCTCTAGATTGCTTAACAATAAAAATAGTGATAGCGGTGGCATTTTCTTTTATTATTTTTTTATTATTATTATTATTTTATTTTTTTATTTTTATTTATTTATTTTTTTATTTTTATTTATTTATTTTTTTGACGATGACAAGTGTTCGATTATGAGGATGACAAACTTCCATTCAACAAGATGTCAGTTCTTAGACAAATTTTGTTAGATGTTGTATTAACTCACATAAAAATGTCGGCGAAGTCTTAGAACCGATGGTATCATGAGAAAGGGTAAAATACACTATATGCTATAGCTATGTGTTTAAAGCAATGTGGTTAGTCAGTTGTCTCAAGTACTTTATACTAAGAATATATAACTGGACACCAGGATGATAAGTTCTTTTTACAGGTGCTTCATATTTCTATATTGTATGTCTTATCTGCATATATTTACAATAGAAAAATAACTTCTACGTTGAACCCAGTTTGATTTCTTTTTTCAAGATTCGCACAAACATCGGCTTTTCACATCGCGCATGAATACCAATACTCCCGAGTCGAATACCAATCCGCAAGTCCAGATGTCGAGCACTCTATTAAGTCTGGGTTTTTAACAAGCTCTGCCTTCAATAACTGTAACTTGACCATAAATATGAATATGTAATTTTTTGTCATTGACTGAAATAAAATTTATTTGAAATATTATCCAAAATTGATGACCTATTTTGTTTCTTCCAGACATGACGTCAAATGGGCGGAGCTTAATGTTTCTGAACAGCTGTTCCATGTCCAGGTCACGTCCGCCGTTAAAAATTCTTTTTCAAAACATTGGAATTTATTTCACTCAACGGAATTTATGCAATTTTGCTCTCGTAAAGAAAGAATAAATTGTAAATATAAGAATTGAATGTCATTTTTTCCTGGTTCATCAAGTAATGGACCAGATTTTAAAACTAGCAAATCTAAAATGAACTGCGAAGCACCAGGAAAAAATGACAGTCAATTCTTAAATAAACTATCAAAACTATTGAATTTGATAACTAATAAAATTGAACAATGAAAAACAAACATACTATATACCATGTCCAAAGCGCAATCCCGAAGCAAAGTGAAAACCTTGAAACTAACTAATCTAGTTGAGCACGTAATCTTACACCACTGAATCGAGGTAGGATGCCTTGGAAGGGTTAGTCAGACTAATCAGCTCACTTCACTCCATTCTAATGTTTGACTCGTTTGGAGTTTGTGGTCTGATGGCACCATTATTGAATGGCAAACACAACAGAAACGAAACCACTCGTCGATAGCTTGAGTATTTCCTTACATCGCTGACAGAATGGAACGCTTCCTAAACCATTACTTTACCAATCCCTGCTTGACGTTTTATTAAAATCCATCGATATTGGCAGAAATACATGGTTTTCTGATGCCTCTTTAGCTCTCTAACACTTTTGCACCATTAAGACATTGCGAATCTGCATTGACAAATCAGGTCCATGTTGAAAAAATGGAAGCCGTAAGACCAGAAACCCCCAACAAGTCAAAAATTAAAATTGGGGTTCAGTGGGCTGATTAGTCGGACTATGGAAGGGTAAGATCGTTAAACCCGCCACATGTGTAATGAAAATTGAAAATGAAGGGAAAATGGAACTAGGCTTGCAATATTCCTGGTCAACAATGTATTTGTTAGCACCATGCTCCGTTGTATAATATCCCAGAATCTAGAACAAGCTCTACCATTGCTTATTAATTGTAAAAGAAATAACACATAAACAGGAGAAGCAGGTATATTCCTGTATAGAAAATGGAATACTGAAGTTATCACATTTGTCATACAGCTTCAAATGTAACCTTTCGTTGGCGCCATAAGTGAGGTATAAGTCTAAATATAAAGCAGCACAACTTGAAGAATAGATGAAGAATACATTACAGACAACTTGAACCCTTGTATTATAGTGTAAACTCTCGAAATGTGAACTGAAATCGTAGTCAAAATCGTCGTTTTTTATGTTTTATTCTATTACAGTTTAACAAGAGGATTGACAATAAGTTAATATAAAGACCAACCCT
The DNA here is from genome assembly GCA_021292105.1 of Anadara kagoshimensis. Taxonomy (NCBI): domain Eukaryota; kingdom Metazoa; phylum Mollusca; class Bivalvia; order Arcoida; family Arcidae; genus Anadara; species Anadara kagoshimensis. The sequence goes on from CM037864.1 coordinate 47,513,329, forward strand.
GCAAATATTCTGGGACTAACCTTGCAGCGGGATAAAACAAATATTTTACAGAAACAAGGTACAAAAGAAATCAAAAACAAACATACTAATCCATGTACGGATCACAATCCAGAAGCAAAGTAAAAACTTTGGAACTAACAAGTTAGGTTAGACACATGAACTTCCACCAGGAAAGTGAGGCCGGGTGATTCGGAACAAATTCACCTTTTTATTAAGGCCTCAGTGGTCGAGTAAAATTAAAGGGCATGTTTACCAATTACACCACCTTTCTCGACTTTCAAATGCCACTCGGTTGAAACTTAATAAAGATTACCAGTTTTCTGGCTGAAGGTCGGTGGTATGTTTTGTCATTCATAGATTCTGTATCTTGTCATTCATATATTTTTCACCTTTTCCGAACAACCCGCCTCGATATTGAATTTAATTCGCAAATATTCAGTTTAATAAAATATAGATTGATAACAGCCTTTAAAAAGTAAACGGTCATAGACCTGACTCATATTGTTTTTATTTCCCCACCTGGCAACGGTAGAACCGTGAAATATACGGAATAAAACTCAAGATCTTATTGGATGAAATTTTCTCCAATAATATGTTCTTTAATAGTGTCAGGTCATTATTGCAGAATCATTCCAACACCTATTGCCCACACACCTTATCGCCTTTTTGGACAAATACATGCCATTATTTCGTATTTGAACGAAAAGGTTATTTTGGTTCGCACCACCAAGTATCATCTGTAAATGTTAAATGTAGTCGATTCCTTTGGATTCTACCCCCACTTTTTAAAAATAATCATATCCCTGTTATTCTCTCTTCCAACACCAATACATGTTGCCTGTTGCCTTATAATAATGTTGTTTCAGTTATATATCTCTTTTTATCTTCAGGTTCAGATTTTAATAATAACCATTTTTATTAAATCTGTTTTAGCTTTACAGCACTAATTGGTCGTTTCGAAAACAAAATCATCATCAGTAGTTTATAAAATATAATAAAATTTTCGTTTTATTATCAATTTAAATGATAAAATCAAATTTATCTTTTAATTATTTTCAGCCAATAGTATTTTATGACTGAAAACAGACAAATATTTGGAATTATTACGGCAAAGCTAATCATTTTGCCTAACTTCATGTTTTGTGAAAAAAATGAATGTGTAATTTTTTCATATGTAGCAAATACAGAATACTAGTATTTGACTTATTTGATGATTTTTTTAATTTTAAATAACTGACTTAAAGTTGACACGGAATTTACCTTAAACTCTAATAGCAAATGTAGTTTATGTTTGTTTAATTATTCAATAAGGAATCTCCACATGTAAGGATTCTACACCAATGCTACTCCCTTTAAAGTAGGTATGTTCAAAGACTAGTAGGAGGAATACCCCTGATTTAATCCTATCGTCAATAACTAAACTGAAGTGACTTTTTCTATTTCACCATTGACGGTCTTTTGTTAAGTCACGTAACCAGTTACCATGGCAACAATATCCAGAATGCAAATCTACAGCTAGGACTGGTTTATAAAGACTAAATGTACAAAATCGCATAAGCAAGAAAACAGGATACCAACAAAATTAATATTGGAACTACCTTATAACATTCGAACCAGACAAACAAAGTGTGCGTAACTACTGATTATTGACTCAAGAGGTTGCACTTATTATATTTAAAGATAAACAATATACAAATTTCCAAAGCCAAAAGCCAATAAAAACAAACATATGTTAAAAATTATTGATAGGATTGATAATTTTAATAATACTTGTTAATAGTCATCAGTGCGCCACAATTTGAGAATCAAATATGCCTGGAATTTAAGTATGTATAGGGAACAGGAACCCGTTATAAATCGGAAGTAATTACATATTATTCCAGTTTTCATTTTACAGCACTAGACTAGAATAGGAACACAATATCCTCATCAGTAGTGGTTGGACCATAAACATGAAAACAAAATTAAATAAGAGACTTGTGTCTTTGTGCAATAAAGAATAAAAAAATCTTACATCGGTATGAGGTTTTGCTGAGCAAAAGTGCTGACACACTTCAAACTTGAAACTGTCTGATGCGACCTGATGACTATAGTATGTTTGAAATACACGAGTAACGAATTCCAAAACTTGACCAGTTCACATTTAACTTAACATCGAAAGGTAGACCACTCTATGTTAATTTTGTCGAAACATGACGCCATTAAGCCACGCCCATGTAAAATCAATTTCAAGTAAACACCCTTTACTAATTTTGATACGTACAAGATTATGTTAGTTATTGCTTACGTATTTGTTACTAGTATCTATATGTAATAAACTGAATTGTCGACCCGCGTAACCCGAATTTAAATTCAAACTTAAGGCTACTTTCTGTAGCAATCAAAAGAGTATTCTTGCACATGTGACCAGGAAATCTGGCTATTTCGCAGGTGCAAGATTTCCCTGTGCTAGTTGGTAGCATGCTCATTACGTATTTGGGAGGCCAATTAAGAATTGAATTGCACTTTTTACGTAAAAAAGTGCAATTCAATTCTTATAATTACAAACCAACCCTGAAATTTAAGTTTTAAAGCTGACCTACATTTCCGAACTCATCAGCTGATTTTCAGAAAATCGACGTTACAAGCTTGAACTGCGTATTAATACAATAAATGACATCTTTATGAAACGATAACATATCCGATAAAAAAGCTGAAATAGTTTTGAATTTATATCTGTTTATATTTATTTCCTAGTTATTTTCAGTCAACATATAAATTATGTTACATTTAAATCCATTGACAAAAAAGGGACTATATTATGTCTCGTAATCATGAAAACAAACACCACTTTGTACAACGTCATACGTGACTGCCATACGTTTGTAGGACAGGCGTGTTTACATGTTGTTTTTACCCATAACATAAGAAAAAACTGCATTGGTTGAATGAACAGTGTGTTAAACAAAACCTGAAACCAACTATTGGCATGGAATTAATGTTTTCTTGGATGAATCAATGCTTTACCACCTATGGACTGGATGCGAGATGAGGGATTCTGTCACCAGTAGTAGCTGTATGGGCTGATCAGGGACATTTGGAGAAGATAAACAAGCGATACGGGTGAATTTTAGATTGGAATATAGTATGTTATCAATTTTATTAAAATATTATTGGCAGACCTACCGCTGTCATTATCATTAAGATCCAGTTCAGGCTCAACAATCTGACTTATCTGCACACTGGCATTGCATTCCTCAAAATATTTATCCTGATCCCCGGCTATACATTGTCGTGGGGAAATAAAATGGCTTTGCTTTCAAAAGGATGCGTATGTGATGAATTTCAAACAAAACACCCCGCACTGAGGTTTGGCATCCGAGAATACCATGGTGCGTGTCATATTGCTTATACTCGTAAAATGCTTGGTGACGATAAAATGTCGATTTTGAAAAATATTTCATACATATACAATCTCAAAGGTAAATTATTAAAAATATCGGCGAAAATTAATCAGAACATGTTTGAATTAATTTGTTAAAATTTTAATTTATAAAAAATCGAAATATTTTAATGTTTTTATGTGAAATTGTTCCCGATCTCCCCGTTTGTTTACAATCTTTAAAAGGTTGTTATTAATAGAATTCAGAGATGGGTAATCCCCGAAACAAGCCACAAGTAGTTCTGGTAGAAAACGTTGTAAAATAACACCGTGTTTTTGCAAGACAACAACCAATGAAAATGTTCTAAATTGTGTAACAACGAAGTTTGTAATTATACGCTTTTGTTTCCTCTCTTTTTTAAAACTTACGTCTTTTTTGTCGTACTGAATGTGATCTTTTTAATTTTGATTTTCTGTTAAATTTTGTTGACGTATTTGTTAATGCTGAATTGTGTCTGTAGGTGGCGGCATCTACATCAATAGTCTTTGGCAAGGTCGAATACCCAGGACATGATAGGCCTGTAATGAAATTAATAAGTAGCATGTAAATAGACCGTTAACAATATAAAATAAAAAAACAACCATACAAATCTATGTCAAATCACAATCCCTAAGCAAAGTAAAAACGTTGAAAATGGCAAATTTAATTAAACACGTTTCATCACCAGCTGCTCCAGAAAGGTTAGCACCTCCTGCTCAGCTAGCTACGTATCTACACCCCGCATAGTGTGGAATTAAAATTGAAAATGAAAGAAACATTCAACTATTTCATGTTAAATACTAGTATATATATCCATGGTAAATTTGGGTACATAGACATCAAACTTATCGTCATATATTTCTATTAATATCAAAACAATATTAATGATGGTTGTATTGTTTAGATGCTATACATATGACTGAAAGCACGGCAACAAAAATATCGAAATAATGATGTACCAAATGTTAGTGTCGTGTGAATTTTACTTCTCGGTTACATTGGCAATTACAAAGTAATTCTTTTTATTCGTAAACTGGCATATGTTAATGTAAGTTTAAAGTTTATTTGACTGACATGACCTTTTGGTTTATTTTCCTTTAGATAAAAAAATACGTAGATTTTCTGCTATTACACCCCGTTCCTAAATATATCATCAATATTTTATGATTTGGAAACAAACTTTGTTTTGCAGCCATTACACGTGTACTGTAATGTTGTTTGTCTTTATATAATGTAATTATAATAGATACCTGTTTGTGATTTATATAAGTATGGCTCTATAAATTGGTCCTCCAATTTATCACATGTATCAATGTCGTATTGTATACCATTTAGTTCCACTATTACAACCCCATTGTCGGATCTGTAAGGACTGACATCTGTACCGTTATCCCTTCCTTGGTGTGCTGAAAAAATAATATTTATTTATTTATTTATTTATTTATTTATTTATTTATTTATTCATGTTGATTGATTGATTGATTAACTGGGTGAGTTTGGATGGTTGATTGATTAATTGTTTGTTTTCGGATTCAGATTATTTTACTTGTATTGAGACAGATATCACAAAGTTAGAATAAAATGTGAAGGACAGTAAATCGAAAACAAAGACGAAACATATTCCGCACAATTCTCTCCACACCTGTCGAACAATGACTTTGGTCATGTACATGACAATAAGTAATATTTGCAGAATCTGGACAACACGACTGGGGATTTTGCCAGTTTAAGTGGCGATAAGTTAATTTAGTGTAAGAGATCACACTTCACATCTACAAGAAGGATTGTTAAATAGGTGTGCATTGAGGGTGCTACATTCCATTCTTATTGGCAGTGTTCATCAACTGATCACTCGTAATCTTTTAGGTGATTATCTGTCAACATTTGATGTTATAGACAGTGATGTTTAAAAGTTTTTTTCGATTTTTATGTTGTTTTTATTATTATTATTAATGTCTATTCCTTGAACATCTTAATTAAAATACAAGGAATTATCAAAAAACAAACATACCTATCTATGTTCGAATAACAATCAAGAAGCATAGTAAAAATTTTGGAACTGACAAGTCAGGTAAGAGGCGTGAACTCCCACCAGGGAAGTGAGGCCGGTGCCCCGGAAGAGTAAGCACCTCCTGTTTAGCTAGCTACACCCGCCACGTGTGTAATCAAAATTGTGTGAAAGGAACATCCAACTATGGGACGTCCAATATATCCAGGGCAATCCTGGACACAGAGACATCAAACTATTCGACAATACTGTGATAACGGTCATAAAACTTTATGAGGGCCTTGATAAGCCTGGGCTTGCAATGTCCCCGAGGCAACAACTTATTTGCGAAAAGCCTAATTTGTTATACAAAGTCCCCGTAGTGGGAACAAGCTCTACCATAGCGTTTTTACACCATAAGCAGGAGAAACATGTACATGTATATTGCTGCATAGTAAAGGAAAGTTTATAATAGAAAAATTGAAATCATCACGTCGCCATAAAGTTTCAAACGTAGCCTTCGTGGGCGTCATAATTGATAATAACTGTTAAATTATTTTATACGTGCATTATTCAATATAACCTAGCCGGTTTCAAACCCGGTTCAGAAAGGAGAAGGGTTGATGGAAGTAATGGACCACCAAAGAGGAAAAAGTAACGCACTTGGTAAAAGCCGAGAGGATACCAATGACCTGATACCATCATTAATAGGGATGAAACAAACACAAAGATCGCATGCTGGAATGTTCGAACATTGTACTAAGCAGGCAAAACACATCAACTTATTAGAGAGCTAGACAGATACAACATAGACATATGCGGCATCAGCGAATGTAGATGGATAAAATCTGAAAAAAACAAGACTAACATCAGGACACACAATTATATATTCAGGGTGTGCAAATGAACACGTGAAAGGTGTTGGAATAGTCATGTCCAAGAAAGTGGAGAAAAGTTTATATTAGTTGGAACCTATCAGTGAAAGAATATTGGTTGCTACTTTTAACTCAAAATAACTTTCATACAATGTTATGCGCCTACAAATGAAGCACAAGATGAAATGTTTTATGTTGAATTACAAGCGATCAAAGAAAAAGGTGCCACTCCACAACATATGTATATTGATGGATGACTTCAATCCAAAAGAAGGAATGGACAACAAAATAGAACCATGGGTATGAATGGTACGGGAGAAAAAACAGTATGTTCAAATTGGAGGAGGGTAACACTTTAATCAAAATATTAGGCCAGATAATAATTAACAGAATCAGGGAAGGTACCGGTATTACTAAAGAGAAGGAACTGGCAGGTTTTAGGCCAGGACAAAGAACAACAGACCAGATATTCATCTTAACGAATATAGTAGAACAGAGAATTGAATGGCAATTCATGTCAACTTCATTGTTATGAAAAGGCCTTTGAAAGACTACACAACGAAACCCTTTGGAAAATCATTGACTCTATGGCATTCCGGAAAAGCTTATCAACATAATAAAGAAGCTATATAAGTACAGCCAAATATGTTATAAACAACAACTTGCAGACAGAATGCTAAAGAATACTAGCAGTTAATGGAGTAAAACAAGGGCGTTGCAAGTCTTTTTTATATGTTTTGCTAGTTATGGACTGGGTGATGAAGAACAGTGTAGAAGGAAAAACGTGAGAAAAAGATGGAAATTTAAAGCTAGAGGAATTAGACTTTACCGACGATGTCGCATTATTATTAAGTAGATTCATTGACATCCATGACAAAACATCAGCAGTAAGAGACGGGAAAGAAAAAACAGGCCTCAAAATCAATATCGGAAAGACAAAAGTAATCAGACTTAACGGACAATGATAACACAGTAAAAATAGGCAAACAAGAGTTAAAACCTGTATCCAATTAAATATTATACCAGTTTTAATGTACAGCACTAGACCGCCGTTTTGGAATATAATTCCTCATCAGTAGTTCTTGATCCAAAATTATGAAACCAACACTTTCTTCCAAAATGTTGAGAAGAAACCAAAAGGACCAAAATATATTTTACCAAAACATTCTTAGGATCGAACTCAACAAGGAAGGAGGCCCTACGGAGGACATTGATGTCAGGCATTAGTTCATGCAAGTCAGGCATTCATAGCTCTTAAAGTTTGGAAATCCAACAAATGCAGTTAAACAACTAAGGTAAATACAGCAACGTCATCTCTGTCTTTATTGTTAATTAAGAAAAATTAGACATAAAGAAGCAAGAAACACCCAGAACAGATGCTTAAGACGAATTATGGTGATCTTATGGCGAAATCAAATAAACACGAAGACTTAAGAGAGAGAACACAGACAACATCAGTAGAGAAAGCAATAACATCAAGGCGATAGAGATACACAGGACATATTGTAAGGAACGTGAACAACGAAAATAAAATATTGCATTGGCCTTGGCTCCAGAAGGAAAAAGAAAGAGAGGAAGACCAAGAGAGACCTAGAGAAAAACACATGAAAAAGAAAGAAATGATGGTTGGCCAAGTTTGAGGACTACTGAGATAGTATGGACTAAGTAGAGAGATCTGTGCTTCGCCTTATGCTTTACTGGGAGCAAAGAGGTAGGTAGCATTATTCAGTGTGTAAATCGTTTATTATAAACTACTAAATAAATAATAATACAGTTTTTTTAAATAAAAACAAATTTTATAATCACAATCTGCTCCGTAGGTCACGCTTTCATTTTTGTTGGTTAGGTTTTACTCAAACTATGAAGCACTTACATTTTACTTGGCTTTGTCCGGGTAATTCTAACTGTTCTCTCTGTTCCCACACACAACTTGTATAGTTATCATCAGTTTCCTTCTTAATAAGACAACAATGGCCAGAAATAAACTGGTCATTACGGACTTTTGTCACTAAAATATAAACGAAAACGGCCGTCAACATTACGGACCTTTGTCAATAAAATATAAAACGAAAACGGCCGTCATTATTACGGACTTTTGTCACTGAAATATAAAACGAAAACGGCCGTCAACATTACGGATTTTTATCACTAAATTATATAACTAAAACGGTTGCTATCATTATAAGGTTTCAATGCCGAGTGGTTTAGGGGAATACTTACAGACCATATCGCCTTTCTTGTCACCTACGTTTGAGTCCCAATCTAATTAAAGATTGTCATCAGTACGTTTGCTGAGAATCGATGGTCTTCTTTCTTTTTTCTAAGCTTGCTCAGACTGTTTAAATCACTTTTAGTTGTAAGTGTCCTCTATAACGGCCACTACATGCGGAAATTAATTTGTCATGGCTTAAAAGAAACTTTGACCAGTTCCATTCACATTTATTCCTTAAGTAGATTTTTCCTTAATTTTAATCTTTGAAATCGTCAAAATATTTTATTTCTTGCACCATATTTAACTAAAAAATTGACAAAAATCTTGGTTTTAGAATTGTGAAACAGATGTATTTTTTTTGCTTAACATCCCTGGTTTTATTGAAGCTGTTTATTGAAAATAAGGAAACTTATGGTTTCAATTACATATATAGTTTGGTTGCTTACCTTTTCTTTTGACCCGGCAATCCTTACTTGAAATTTGGTCTATATGATTATACACGTTGCTATGACTGACTCCTGATGACCAGCCATCATGGTTTATTGTGTCTGAAGGACCCAGATAACTGTTTGTGAAATCTGATAAGTAATTCTGAGAAATTCCATACCCCTCAAAATGATTCCCAAATGGATAAACGCCATGATGATAATCCGTGTGCTCTTGTGAACTGTTCATTGCTAATGAATCTATAAAAAAAATATTTTCATTTAATTTTTACGCTGTGTCAGTGTGAAATGTGATAATTTGAAATACTTTAATGATTTACATGTGATAAATACATCAATCATTTGTATTGCAATTGATGAGCGGTCGCTGATTAAACGCATCCGTGCGGAATACAACATTCATATTCCCTATCTACAACATGCAATGAGAGTTTCTGTAATACAACTACGAAAGCTTAAATCAGCTTGAGTTTATATATATATATATATATATATATATATATATATATATATATATATAATATATATATATATACCCGCGAATGTTGACATCAGCGACATGTTTCTTAAAATTTAATAACGAATGTTGACCAAGCGAAAGTTGTGTTGAAATTTAACCACGATTGTTGATTAAGCGAAAGTCTTCCGAATTCTTAATCGCAAATATTAACACTACTAGAAGAAATGTTTCCTGATATATAACCACGGGTGTTGACACAAGCGAAGTTTTTTTGAAAAATAAAAACATGTTGACACAAGTGAAGTGTTCTTGAAATATTACCACGAATGTTGCTACAAATGAAAGTTTTCTTGATATATAACTTTGAATGTTGACACCATCGACAGTTTTCTTGAAATATAACTGCGAATGTTGACACCATTGACAGGTGTTTTTTTTTAAATATTACTACGAATGTTGACACCATCGACAGTTTTCTTGAAATATATCTACGAATATGTTGACATCATCGATAGTTTTCTTGAAATATATCTACGCGTACGAATGTTGACACCATCGACAGTTTTCTTGAAATATATCTACGAATGTTGACACCAGCGACAGTTTTAATTTCTTGAAATATATCTACGAATGTTGACACCAGCGACAGTTTTCTTGACATATAACTACGAATGTTGACACCACCGATAGTTTTCTTGATATATAACTGCGAATGTTAAAACTAGCGAAGGTGTTCTTGATGTATTAGAGCGAATGTTGACACAAAAGTAAGTTTTCTTGATACATATAGCAAAATCCGTTGACACCAAAAAAGCACTCTTGAAACTAATACGATACCAATTAAAGTCTTTTATATTTGACGCGAATTTCACACAAATTTATATTTCTAGTAATTTCAATTATAGGAAACATAAGATTGTCTGAAGAAGTTACCATTTTGAATCTTATCTTGTAAAATTATAGTCAGAAGTCAAAGTCAGAAAGAATATACCACCTGCACATGAAAACATATGTATCCGAAATTATCTCAGTCTGCTCTCGTTCGTCCACGAAATTCGGATTTCACTTTTTGAGACAAGACGGGGAAATCAGTTATATTCCTTTTGTTTAAATTGTTATTATTGGTCCTATATTGTCGCAGTCTATTGATTGAAATCGAAGCTATCTTTATCAGCATCATACTGTGTTTTCTTTTATCTCTTTCCGTTGAAAAAACATTTATTTTTATTTTACCTCCGAGGTGGGACCTCCTCCTATTATATTAGAGAATTACACACGTACTTACAAACTTTTAATAGAGTTTTATCGAAAATATATGATATATTATTTAGTTATATATTTTAATATATGTCTTATAAAGTCTGATTGTTTTATTCCCTTTGAAGATTTTTATTTAAATATGACTTCTACATATATATACTACTTCATAGTCACAAAATCGGCACGGATTGTATATTTTTACGTTTAACTGATATTTTAATAGCAGTTTGTGTTTTTTGACATATCGTATCGACAGTGCAGAAATTTATGCCGACTTTATTAGAGGAACTATTGGTTGATGTGCCTAATACCGAATTCAGGAAATGCAAATTGAAGATTTTTAAAGCAGATACAAAACTGATCTCGTCTTCTTGTCGACTTTTGTAAATTTATCGTAACTTAATAAGAATAAAGTGAATTCGTTGAATTTATGCTTTATGACATAGTTTCTGGCTCAAATTGTGAAACATGAAATCCCTACAAATCCAAGGAACTCGAGAAATTGAGTTTCTCTGTTGAACACAAAAATGTACTAGGTTTTCCAGTGAAAAATATAATATCTCGCTCTCAGAGTTTTTTTTTCAGAAAAACAATTTCTCAGGTAAAACTATATAAATATACCACAAACGGAATACTGAGTTTCTTGGTGGAGTACCTAAATATTTATTATTATTATATATTATATATTTACATATATTTTTTTTAATTTTTCTTCGTGAAAAATTAAAAAAGATAAAATGGCAATATATTTCAAATGCGATCTGCGGAGGCGTTATTTTCATAAAAGCAAAACCAAACTGATAGTTCAAGGAATAACGGTTAATTCATGTACGCTTCTATGTGAGTTTGCAATGCAGTAGAACTATAGAGATAAATGTGTTTCACGCCAAATTAAATGGAATACGTTATTACTTATGGATTTCAATCAATCAAACCCAAAAATACCAACCCATGTCAAAAGCACAATTCAAAGCAAAATAAACACTTTGAAGCTGGCAAATTAGGTTAAACACGAGAACTTCCACCAGGGAAGTAAGGTCGGCTGTTCCGAAGGGGGCAGCGCCGGGTATACGTATCCGGCCTCAATGTTAGGAGTAAAAGTTTCGAGTGGGTATAATTTTGTTCTGTTTTGATAAATACATACAACATACATTACCGTCAAATAATAATAATAATAATAATAATAATAATAATAATAATAATAATAATTTATTGCAAAAAGCAAACAATACATTGCTATAGCATTACAGGCAGATTTAATTATGTAACAACATGACAAAAAACAAATAAATAGCAGAGAACAGTCAGGAGTTAAGAAGTTGAGATCTGAGTAACCAGGCTTTAGATAGATAAATACAGAGTTTCCTTGTGAGAGATTCAGAGTCCGCTTTTAATAGTGTACGAAATTTATGGATATTAAAGTAGAAATACTAACGTACATCCTTGAAAGTGAAAACCCAGTAACTGTTGGTTAATTTAAAATCAAACATAAACAATAATAAAAAATGTATAAATTAATACTAATTAAAAAAACAACATTTTACCTGTAAATTGATATGTTTTAGGTAATTATATACAATGCTCTTATATAAAACTACCTGATTCTGTTACTTCAAGCAGCATTTTCCTGTTTAAGATATTTTTTCTTGTATTATTCAATATTCCGCAATTCTAAGAAGCTAATATACAAAGATTGTTTTCCTTCCTTGGTTATTTACAATATGTATTGGTTGTTATCAGTCTTTTTGTAAAATCACGGAAACATTTTACTTAAATTCACCTTTAGAATACACACTGTTTGATGTAATTAAGAAGTAAGGGGGGTTTTGGAACAGGTATTGGTATTTTTTATTGAAAAAAAGTCAAATATATATACTATTTACATGTGTATACATCAAGACGTTGAGATGTGTTACCATGGTTAATTAAAAGTAATTTTCATATATCATTTACAAATAATTATGAGAAAATAAAAATTGACAACGTATCCAGGTAACAGAATCTATTTGATATAAAGACCTTAGTTTTTGTTGTAGTGTAAACAAAACCGGACCTCGTCTGACTACAAGACGACACGAGTAGATTGGTAGTGGGTGGATACTTGTTTGTCGTATCAAAATTAAAACTTAATTTGATTTAACTACTACTAATCAGTTCAGAAAACACTGACTTCAAAAGGTGTTTAAAAACTGCCACATAGTGCAGCAGCGTGAGATTTGTGTTTAAACAATTGACAGTTTAACCACAAAAGGTGAAATAAATGTCGTGCATCAGATACACTTAGTTAATGGATTGACAAGTTTGGAGAAGATGTCGCCGTTGAAAAGTAGACTAAATGTACATATATAACGTACACGATTTCATCCATTGATACAACACGTGCCAGAAATAACCACTTTTTATGGATTTTATTTAATAAAATCTTTAAAATTTAAATATGCGTTATGATGACCAGAAATAAAGTGATGGAGTTTCACGCCACACTCAAAATCCTTTCACAAACATCGAAGCGATTGGTTTTGTGGCAATGGAAGCAACCATAGATGGTCTCTATAGAAAGCTACTTACCTTTGGTAAGCGAACTGATCGACAAACTATCACAATACTATCGGATTCGGTGTGTTTGTTACAATGGATTACTCTTTTATTTCATAGAAAATGAAATAAACTTGAAAAAAAGATCGAAACTTTTCACTCACTTGTACCTAGTCGTAACTGGAAATTTGTATGCTCATCCGCGATTAGCTTAGCATATTTCTGCACATTGTAATACGTGGGGGCTATGGGGATTTAGCAAGTTGAAAACCAGGTAAAACGTCACCAAGGACATCACTTCCGGTGTAAACATTGTCATATTCGCAATGTAAAGTCATAGCACAAAAATTTTCCTTTCTACAGAAATACTCTATAACAATCACAATCACGGATGCGCATGCAGATTTTCAGTTACGACTGTGATCAAGTGAGTGAACAATATCGACCATTATTCAATTTTATTGAGTTTTCTATGGAAATTAAGCATACTTCACTGTCACAAACACACTGTCTCTCATAGGAGAATCAATACTAAATAGAATTCGAACCTAGGTGGTGCAAGGCGCTGTTATCCTTGTTTTACATCACTTGATCAGTTACAACTGATTGTAACTGGGCATTATATCGTCTCCATGCCCAGTGCCCGTCCAGGCTGTAGAGTTTTATGTTGTATGTCTGTATATATAAAATTTTATTTTGCATTCAGTATTTCATTACGCCGTTCGCGTGTGCTTTATTTGTCCTTGGTAGTTACATTTGATATAGAATAGCAGTGGTAATTTTTTTTCAAGACAGAAACAATTCATTTGCAATTAATAGAAATGCATGCAATGGGGTTTTCGATATACATATAGTGCAGACCTCTCGAAAGTTTTACACCAAACTATAGAATTGTTGCTATATCGGCAGCTCATCTCGGTCCCTCGTTAACTATATCTCAGCAACAGTTGCTGAACATTATATATTTTGACAACTACCCATCAATACCTCGGCCACTCGGCAGTCAAGCGTTGTAGCAACTCCAACTACTAATGAAGTCCGGACTTCATTAGGCGTTGAACATCATTAGGAGTTGTTACAAAAGGTCTTTTTCGTTAACTCGGTGTTTAACTTTCGACTGTACTGTACATACATATACGGTAATCTGTTGTGAATGTTAAAACTAGTTAAAAAATTATGTATTTCCAAACATCTGTGTATTTATGGTCTCCCCACTGTTTGTATATAAACAAACTATTGTGTGTTTACGGCGAAATTTGCAGGTACGTGTAGGCCTTTATGAATGCAACATTATATTACCTGATAATAGAATGGTTTAAATCTGTGCTCATATAACTAGGAAGTTAATTGTTTACTTCCCCAAATTTTCCAGTATATCGCCTTTCAAAAGAAAAATTAAATAACGATTTATTTATTCATTTTATTTTATTATTTTTGCATTTGTGTTTATATTGATTGAATGTTGATAATGAAGAAGTCTATATTATGTATAGGGATATATTTGGGTTAAATTTCCATTATTCTGTCAAATATTTCCTCATTCAAATTATAACTATCCCCTTATACTTCCCTAATACCCGAGTCTATAGGTGGTCATTCGTTCATAGTCATTTCGCGTCACTTAAATCGGGAAAACCACTAGCCTGATAAGCTTTTTTGCCCCGGACAGGCTTCAACTAATCGATCAATGTGCTTAAGACTCCTACAAAAATTGGCTTTCAAATTACGGCGCCAAATTACGGCACCTCTCCTCGAATTCCACAGCATACATAATAATGTGAGAAAAATATCCATGACAAAAGTAGGTCTTTTCCTCCGGGTACTCTCATTTTCTCAAACGCTCCAAAATGAATGTCTCGATATGAGTGTTTCAATATTTTCTGGTCCACAAACCACCATTTTAAATAATTCATTATTTCTGTGTCTTATTTCCCAGATATTAACAAGTTTTGAACGACCAAAAAAACAGGGACGAAGAATCGTTATAATTGATAATTTTGAACAGAAAAAAACTTTGTCAGACGCTACATGTATACAATTTTGTCAAATCTAACAGACTTGTTGGTGTCAAACTGTCGGTATTTGTTTTCACTCCATTGCATTCATTCTGACATTTCATTATTATGAATTGTTAATACACATAATATATGTGTCATGTGCTGTTTTTGAATTTCTATTAAAATAATGCATTCAAAAACAGCACAAGTTGCCATGTGCTGTTTTTGAATGCATTATTTCAATAGAAATACAAAAACAGCACATGACATATGTATTCGTAAGACTGGCAGTGTTACTATTGACCATCAGCGGCATCAGGTCAGCTGACATTTTATAATCATGTCATTTAAAATGTCTTTTTAATATCTCAATTACAATTATTTTCAACAAATTTAAAAAGAATAGTGTTGTCTTGTTCATTTTTTAAAAGTTACATCATAAAGTGCAATCATTAAAATGGTGTATGGTGATACAGTGTCATATTATACATTTTTTTAATTTTCTGAATAATTTTTTTTTAAATATAAAATATGACACTGAATTTATACAAATGTATTTTTGTATAAAAACTATGAAATGTTAATATACAACCATAAAGTTTTAAAGATTTTTTTTATAAAAACTAAAAAAAGAGTCCAGAATATATACTGTAAAATCTATAGTTATGTTAATACTCACACATTTTCCTACAAGACCACATTTTTATGCAGTATCCATCAATTTTATACATTATTATATATCAACTGTAGAATAAAAAAGGCGAAACGGGTATCAGGGATTTCAAAGTATTGGGAATGCAACATTACTATAAACCGTTTTATGTATATCAGAGATAGCGTGGTTTAACGCTAAAATTACGCCCACCCAAAACGGGTAGGTGAGACAGCCACGGGGAAAGAAAAATACCAAAACGCTAAAATGAATGACCATTTTACATATCCGTGTCAATACTCTTCTTCTCAGTATGATAATTCAGGATAGGAGATAACATCTTTGTTTTTACTTCAAATTAACCTGTCCTAATTTCGCAATCATTTCTTAACCAAGATTTACTTAACTTAACTCTGTCAAAGTTGATACTGTAATAATTTAATTAATTTTTTTTTAAATGTTCAGAAAATTTAAGGTGTCATTTTGAAGATGAATACCGGTAAAATCCTATTATATCTATACCTTTGTCAAAACTTTTTTTTTTTGTAGTACAATAAAATGCTGTCAAAATTTACCGGATTTAAGTTTAGGGAAATCTTAGTTAAGGAATTATGATTGTGTATATAGATCATGTTTTAGGATGAAAATAATTGTTAAATCTTGCTTCGTGTTACTTACTATACTTTGCATCTACGCGTACTAATACATGTATCTATGTACTTTCATGTACTTTTTGTGGTTTTTATTAAAAAAATATTTTGAGAACTGTCTATTAGTATTTTACAAACCTACCATAAAAGCCACTTTTAAAAAGGACCAACTGATTGTGTATCTATATAGCGTATGTAACTTTAGATTAATGCATGATTAGTGTTCACATCGGGTATGGGAAATATACACGTGTGATCCCTATTACTTAAATTCCCTTGTCCATAATGAATATTTAAATCAAAGGTCAAGTGGACAGGTTAATGTTGTTTACCTATATACGGATATGGGTTTCCATGATGTAGACTAAATAAACCCGAACTTGTATTCCCTTGTGTTACCTTTACACAAAACGCACCTTTCCGTGAAAACTATTTCAGTTAAAGGTCAAGTGGACAGGTCAATGTTGTTTACCTACATTTGTTTTTAATATAATGATAATTTTACATCTATTACATTTTAGAAATAATTTTCTGTTGTATCATTTTTATAAACGTGTAAGATTGTTTTATTATATATGTAACAGTTGTAGCTACTTAAACAGCAGGTGATTGCCCTTCCAGAGCACCTGATCTAACTTTTCTCGTGGAAGGTCACGTGTTCAACCTAATTTGTCAGTTTCAAAGTTTTAACTTTGTTTCGAGATTGTGTTAGTATCGCGGTTTGTTTTTGATTTCAAAGTTTTAACTTTGCTATGGGATTGTGATTTGTACATTGATTAGTATGTTTGTTTTGATTGATGACTTTTTATTTGTATTCTATTACATTTTAGAAATAGCTTTCTGTAGTATTAATTTTTCATAAGCGTTTTTATTATAGATTGAAACTTTACCAAAGCCTAGGACCAAATACACAGACATAATGCCCAAGATGAAATATATCATATTGAATGACATGTCAGAGAAAACTTAACTTTCGCTTTCTGTCTGAGCATCCGGTCTCACTTCCCTGGTAGAAGTTTAACCTAATTAGCAACTTTATAATTTTTACTTTGCTTTTAGATTGTTATTGTGATTTTGACATGAATTTGTACGTTTGTTGTTGACTGAATGACATTTCAGAGAAAACTGAACTTTCACTTTCTGTTTTTATAGAATTAATCTCGTATGTTTCTTCTCCAAAACCAGACTTGGCATTTAGCGATTTCGATAACCTTTTCCGTAAAACAAACGATAAATCCATGGCTATTCCGTTTTTCTGACGCATTCGAATTTAAAATATTTCACTTTTTAAAGAGATGCAATTAAATGCACGAAATACATATATGCAACACTTGACAAACAAAATAATAAGACTTCTGAATATAGCACGATCGACTCTGGCCAACATCATCATCATCATCATTATTATGATTAGAGCCGTAAACATGCTTTAGACACTTTGTCTCAGTCAATTTTAGGAGAAAATTAATATAAAGATTGAAGGTTGTATACAAGTTATTCTATTGCCTTATAATAATATATAAACAATAACTTGGGAGAAAAAATCAATTGATTAATTGGTACTGATAAAAAAACCAAGGGTGACTCAAACTAGAGCACATAAAGATGGCGATCTTATCAAGTTTAATTAGGTATTGACAAATATTCTTTGGCTAAGTTTAAATACCGAATAATCTTCCTTGTTACATCAGTTTGTACCACTGTTTAAAGTTAATTTTTAATTTGATTTTATTTATTCCTATAAATTTATTCCTATTCCCAAGTTATACAGAAGCGTTTAAATTCGTTGTAGTCAGTTTTTGCATTCATAATCTACTGTTTTTAATATAATGATTTGTGTATAACGTTTTTTAAAATGTTTTAGTAAACCTCTAAACTATTTGAAGAGTGTTATATGTACGTGTTATATAAAACTCCGTTATTACAGATTGATGGGTAAAGATAACAAGACAAAATGTTTGGCTGAAACTGGCCACATGTTTATTTTTAAACTAGTTTATACAATAAAACACCAAATGGAATGCCACTTACATTGGTGACCAGACCCTGCAGGCAACAAACATGACAGTCGACCCAGCCAGGTGCCCTGATCTGTCAAACACCCAAGCAACAGTGCTTGGTAACGAACTACCGGAGAGAAGCCCAGTAGAAACGCACTTCCCATGGGAACACACAGGAAGTGGTAACCATAGTAACGACATCAGCTAAACAAAGCTGACAAACCAACCACCCTGCAAGATCTGGCCAGCAACAGCAGAAGATTACCACCGAGAAAAGCCGATGACAAATCACTCCACCTTAAGCGACATACCACACGCGAATTGTCCATTATTATTACTGCCATAAAGTTATATACATATACTTTAATAATTAAAGTTGTGGCCGATGCAGAAATACAGCAGATGAATACCATCATGTGCCTACAAGTATAAAATAAAATAAGCGCAGCAAAACATAGTTTAATACTTTGTGTACGAATATGCAATATAAAGCACCATAGAATGATATACCGGTAATATGTACAAATATACAAAGCATAATCAATCCTTCACGTAATAAACAAAATAAACACTCTTGATAACCTCCGAATTAGATGAAAGCAGACAGCACTAACGAAAGGGAGGGAGGGTGGGAAAATTTTGTAGAAAAATTGATGCAGCCAGCTTCTGATTGATGATGTAAAACCGGAAAGAGGCCGAGATGTTAGATTTGCGCATGTCCCAGACTTAAAATAAGATTAACCCAATGACCTATATCTATAAATAGGTAAAACGTACAGCGGATATTGCCACCAACTGAAATAATAGGATTTTATTGAAATGATAAAATCCCCTTATTACAGATTGATGGGTAAAGATAACAAGACAAAATGTTTGGCTGAAACTGGCCACATGTTTATTATTAAACTAGTTTATACAATAAAACACCAAATGGAATGCCACTTACATTGGTGACCAGACCCTGCAGGCAACAAACATGACAGTCGACCCAGCCAGGTGCCCTGATCTGTCAAACACCCAAGCAACAGTGCTTGGTAACGAACTACCGGAGAGAAGCCCAGTAGAAACGCACTTCCCATGGGAACACACAGGAAGTGGTAACCATAGTAACGACATCAGCTAAACAAAGCTGACAAACCAACCACCCTGCAAGATCTGGCCACATGGACGCATCTATAAGCGTCCACCGCCACAATACTCCATTGACTTAGTGCTATCTGCTTTTGATTAACAAAGTTATTCGAATATGCTTGTAGTTTTGGTAAGGAATGTTTCAAGAGCACCTTGCAAGCAATTCAAGTAAATATCATTGCCAATGTCCGAGAGGTGAGTTCCATCAAAACGAAATAGTCCAAGTTCGTCGGCAGAGATATCGGACTGCTTAATAACTTTTCCATGCAGAGCAATGGCATGGTTACCAATAACTCTGTTTATTCTCTTTCGTGCTTTGTCAATGGCTTTGTAAGATCGAGCCCCAAACCAGAATAAACGGGGCAAAATATAAGAATAAACAATAACTGTATTTGGCAAAAACTGTGAAATAGATTGAAGATCAAGTTTCATTTCCCACCGCAACACACCACTAGGTGAAGCAACCAAATCATTTGATCCTAACTGTAAAACCAAATAATGTGGACGAGGAAAATTAGCAACATCTCTTTGCAGGCGAGTTAATAAGTGACTCCACTTCATACCCCTTATACCACACCACCTGATTTTAACACCATATTTTTCCAACTGCAAATTTCTTCCAACTGGCCGTGTAATCGCTCGTCTCTGTGCCCAATACACTATTGAGGAACCAACAACCCAGATGTCTGAAAGACTTAAAACTCAAATGAATATACAGATGAGTATCAAAATCATGCAATACGTGTATTGTAGGTTAAAGCAATTAGGTTATATGGCAATAGATGGTGAGGCAATACGAACATAACCTTTGTAAGCATTTGATTTCCACCTGCCCCAAGACTGTATAATTTCAGGTGGAATATTTTGCATACTTGCTAAACTAGCAGCCCCAATACGAAAACTGTGAGATTTAAAAGTGTGGATTGGAATTTTCAAAAAGGCCAGACATTTCTTAAGGACTGTGGAAAACTGATATTGAGACAAAGGGGAACAATCGATATGGCAAAACAAAATGGGTGTTCCAGGAATACGAACAGATAAGTAATTGATCATTGCTTGAACGGGGCAAATGGCAGAATTTGGAATGGGGTCAATTTGAAGTGTAACAGTTTTGCCAAACTGATCTGTTTTGGAAAATCTTATTTTAATTTGCATAAAGCCAGATTTATGAATGGAAATGTCGTCGAGTTTTAGAACACTTGTAATATTAGATTTAGAACTTGATACAGCAAATTCCCCAACCCTCAAAAAACCAAAAAATGCAAGGGTAAAAGCAGAAGTAAATAAAGTGCTTTCATAATTTGAAAAACAAACACAATGTAAAGCTCTTGGCAATTGTCTTAACATATGCAAAGTTATAGGTGCACGGGGATCTTTCGTCTTATGTGAGCGGCGAATCCCATTTAGCATTTTCCGAACAATAAAATTTTTGGTGTTATCAAACTGATTATGAATTTTATGATAAAAACCAAGTGCAGAAATTCTAGTGGATACTGAGGAATAAGACAACTGTTTCAGTGACAGGTAGGCAATATACTGAATGATCTGATCCAAAGGTACTGGAAAATTGTTATTCAAGTCATATTCACTTCTGAATGAACTAAATGACTGCCAGGCCTGTTCATAAACCTTCTGGGTGTTTTGGGCTACAGAAGTTGAAATTAACCGGTTAGCCTCTTCCCACAATAATCCCAAATTTGTTGCGGCACCTTGTCTGGATTTTTCCTTGCCTGAGGGGCCACCTGCCGGAACTTTGTGAACTGAAAGCGTGAAATACAATCTGCAATTAAATTTGAACAGCCTGAAATGTGAGAAGCTCTGACCGATATATTATGTTCTAGTAATTTTAAAACTAACAACCGAACAAGAATCATAACCCTTGGAGAACGAGAGGATTGTTTATTGATGATTGTAACTACAGCTTCATTGTCACTTTGTATAAAAATCTTTTTGTTAGCTAGTAGCTGTCCCCACAAAGTAAATGCTACTATTATGGGGAAGAGTTCCAAAAAAGTAATGTCCTTTGTTATCCCCATTATGTGCCATTTATTTGGCCACCTACCAACTGTCCATCTACCATCTAAATAGGCCCCGAATCCACAACCCAGACCCCCCGCAGAATCTGTGAACAAGTCCAGACAAGAGTCCCTGACCCAATGTAAATCCTGAAAAACTGATACGCCGTTAAAATTTCTGAAAAATTTTAACCACAAATGAATATCTGCCCGCATGCCAGGTGAAATTTTAATAAAATGATGAGGTTTTTTAGCTTGTTTCAAACTATCAATAAGGCGGCGACAAAACGCTCGTCCTGGCCAAATTGCTCTACAGGCAAAACTAAGGCAGCCAATTAGTGATTGCATTTGCCTGAGTTTAACTTTTTTGCATCTTAAAATTTGTTTGAGCTTGAGTGTAAGGTCATGAATTTTGTTAATTGGGAGTCTGACTAGCATAAGATTAGTATCAATTTCAAGGCCCAAGAATGTTATAACTGTCGTTGGACCTTCCGTTTTTTCTTCGGCTATAGGCACCCCCAAATGCTGACATAATTCAATAAATTTATTGAGGGTTACTAGGCATGTGTCAGAATCTTTTAATCCAGCGAATAAAAAATCCAAGTAATGCAAAATATTTGTGTGCCCACTACGGCTCCGAATCCCCCATTCCAAAAATGTAGAAAATGACTCAAATAATGCACAGGAAATGCTGCAACCAAATGGCAAAGATTTGTCAAAAAAATATTGATCACCCAGCTTAAAACCCAACAAATCAAAATCTGACGGGTGAACTGGTAGTAAGCGGAAAGCTGATTTGATGTCAGTTTTGGCCAGTAAACAACCAACACCCAAATTTTGAACTAAAGTTACAGCCTGGTCAAACCTTGTATATTCAACTGAGCAATGTTTTTGATCAATAAAATGGTTTACAGAAGCACCATCCGGGTAGGAGAGGTGATGAATGAGACGATAGTCCCGAGACGTCTTTTTGGGAACAAGGCCAATAGGAGAGACCCGTAATGTGGAAAATGGTGGGGATGAAAATGGACCACCTACCCTACCCGCACTAATTTCTTTGTTAATTTTTTGCAAACAAATTTTTGGATTGTCCCGAGCCGACTTTAAATTTTTAGCTTCCACAGGGACTCGCGGACCAGTGTAATTTAAGCTAAAACCCTGTTTGAACCCCAATGCCAATTTTTCAGCCTCCTTCCTATCCGGATAATGCCTCAGCAACTGATCAAGATTATTGAGATGTATTGGGGTTTTTGCCAGGCTGAACAGGCTTCCTTTGATCAGGTTTTGATCGAAATTGCTGTGCACGAAAGGGCTGGCACTGTGTTTCTGGGTGTTGAGAAAAGCAACGGCTACATATATGCTTATATTTGCATACTGAGCGAAAGCACTTATTTGTATTAAAATCCCAACAAACTCCTTTTGCTTTTGGGGCTAGGGCCCTGACCTGAGGTTTATGGAAAGGGAACCAGTTGCATTGGCGGACAAAAATAATAACCATAAATCTAAATCAATCTTGGCCCATGATTTATTTGGCCTCTTGGCTTTCCTTAGCCTAAATTGCTCGTCATAATTACGCCAAGCAAGTCCACCTACCTTGGCAGCTGCCCAACGAATTGTGCTAAAATATTTTAACAGATCCAATGCTATTTGAACCTGCTGATGTTTATGCAAATAAAGTGCCATAAAAATAAGAAAAGCGTCGGACCAAGCCCCTATATTTACCACCTTTTTGGCAGATGTGGGTCTCTGGCCTATTCCTAACTGACCAGACTTGAGAATGACCAAAGGCGTGTTATCAGAGTCGGGGTCAATCATTGTATTCTCTTCCTTGTCTGGCAACAATGTAAACAAGTTGACATATTGATCGGACCAGATTTTTAGGCGGATATGTTGAGGAACATGATCGCCCAAAGTGTCATCGATTTCTGGTATGGCGACAGGTTCAACCTCAAACTGGCCAAAATTAATTACACCGGCCCCGGTGATGCGTCAACCTCGAACCCCTCAGAATTCACAAAATTAGGTGCATCTCGAGTGGCCATAGAAACATTACCTTTTTGGACTGTTGGGGAAGATATCGTCGCTGGAATATCATTGTCGCTCCCATTTCCGGTATCAGAATCATCCATTAAACCTACAGGAAGCTGGCGGGTAGATTCGACGGTTTCTGTGGGCTCTGGATGGGCCCGAGGCCTTCCTCGCTTAGTAAGACTTGACAGCCTTGTTGTAGCCTGACGTTTCCTGGCTGTTTTAGGCCGACCAGCTATTATTTGGCCACTTGTAGCGGAATTGCTTGGTCCAGAGCTCGATCGGGGCCTCAAAGCACGTGGATGGCTGCCAGCAGCATTTTCAGTGCACTGCCCGTCACTTCTATCCATAATAATCGATAAACGGACGTGACGACTGAAACGGGATCCAAGTTTGTTTACAAATAATTTTAACTGGAAACGTATGTGAAAAATAATTTAAACTGGAAACGTATGTAAAACCGATAAAAACTAAAAATTTTGTAGAAAAATTGATGCAGCCAGCTTCTGATTGATGATGTAAAACCGGAAAGAGGTCGAGATGTTAGATTTGCGCATGTCCAGACTTAAAATAAGATTAACCTAATGACCTATATCTATAAATAGGTAAAACGTACAGCGGATATTGCCACCAACTGAAATAATAGGATTTTATTGAAATGATAAAATCCCCTTATACCAGTATTTCATAGACTTTTGGTCTTACATATATAATTAATATAATATTTTATGGATCGTACGCGTATATGCGACGAGACTCTAATAACATATTATTATTTATTATTATTATTATTATTATTATTATTATTATTATTATTATTATTATTATAACATTTTTGTAAACAGTCCTAGATTGAAATTAATATGTTCATTAAGTATTTTGGGAGGCACGTGAACACAACGCTCTAGTTCTTTAAAGAATACACACCCATTAACGATTGAATCGTGATGATAATATTTCGCGGGAAAGTTCACACTCGGTCTGTGTCATTAAAAACAAAATCGTTATATAAAGCTTTAAATATTCTTCAATTGGTTTCTTCAAGAAAATTGTTTATTTATTTATTTATTTATTTATTTATTTATTTATTTATTTATTTATTTATTTATTTATTTATTTATGATCTACACTCATCTAAATTATTTCACTTTCAGTTTATCTTAATTTGATGGCATACGTTAAAGACGGTATATTATGAAACAATCAAGTTGTTGTCACATACAATGTAAATTGTCATGTTTATCATAAAATATTATGTGTCTGAAATGAAGGATTTAAAATTTAGAAATTTAGAAATTCATTTTTATACACACACCCCAAGAATATTAGATTTATTTTATAATTAATTATTGTTCTCTGCTATGCTGTTACCATAACATATTTTCGGTATAATTGCTATAGCATTTGCTTTGCAAATAAATAAATATTATTATATGCCCACGTATATGTATTTAAGGAAAACATGAAATACATAGGACACACACACACACACACACACACACACACACCGAGAATTCAATGTCGCATTTCGAAATAATGTACCTTGAAGTAAACTTTTATAATTACATAATTCTAGGCGTATTAGATTGAGTTGGATATTTTTATCAAATCTCTACAAAATTATTGATTATAATTCTGAGAAGAGAATCAGGATATAAATGTCATGACGTGTTGGTTTTTCAAGATGAAGTCAATATACAAACAATGTAAATACATACATGTAAATATATATATAGAAACACTGCAATGTTGAACTATTTTGTATACTTTTATCTAAAATTGATAAATATGTATTTGGAAAATTACACACCTTAAGCAATTTTTTTTATTAAATTCTTTACATGATTAGTGAAATTTGTTTGTTTTTATTAAGATTATTTGTTCACGGATTAACACTGATTTTATCTTATATAAATGACGAAGAGGAAGCAGCAGAAGAAAAAAAAAGAAAAAGAAGAAAGAAAGAAAGAAAGAAGGAATGATTGAATGAATAAAAGAAAGAATGAATGAATGAATGAATGAATGAATGAATGAATGAATGAATGAATGAATTATATTATACAATGTAATCAAACAAATTACAGAAAATGCATAATTATCACTGAGCTTTTAAAATATGTGACTTGTAGATGTGACATGTTATTTTTGAATTTTTATGAAATAAGGCATTCCAAAGCAGTTGTTTGGCATAGAAACAATAGAAGCAGTAATAAATTAGTAAAGCCACAACCACTTAATAAGTGTGTGTTCAATATATTTTTGAAGCAAAAAATTCTATAAATTGTATTGTATTAAATTAGAATTTCACATAATATAAAATAAAGTAGACAGCAATTTATAGCTTCAGTAATGTTCATGGCCAAAGCAAACCATGAGCAGGAAATTAAAACACAAGACACAAACAAACAAGAAATACCAGATACTTGGACAACCACATAAAATATGCATCGCACAAAGGTTTATAAAACTCCCGAATTTGGACGTGCAGTAAGTGTTGTAGCTGTATGACTTTTAGGGAGGACACAAACCATGCCATACCACTAATTCCAATGCCATGTTTTGTAAAACTCTCGACGCATACTAAGTGGTTTAGTTGTAGCATGTGTAGTAGTTTTAGGAAGGGGCTAAACCATGCAATACCGCATATTTCAGTGACCTAAATACGTACATTTGATTTTTTTTATACTGCTTTCTTTAACCAAAATACATCAAAATATAAAAATAATAGTTTATATAAAAGTAATTGTCTTGGTCATATACGAGGTACATTTAGATGAAGCTTGTGGTTTCTGTTTACTTGTAATAAAAAACTTCCATGTCCAAATTATAACCTAAGAGCGAAGTTAAAAGTACTTAGAGTCATATCAGACACTTTTCGTTCAGACCCTACAGGGGTCCGAACCCACGACGTCCCACATTCAGATGCAACAGAAATACGATTCAACTTAACATATTTCCATAGTAAATGATGGATTATATAAATAATAATAATAATAATAATAATTTCTCTTTGCACAGTGCATGAGCATTTTCGTAATTTATACATGCTTATATGATTACTAAAGGTTTAATGTTACGATCAATGTATATTTCTAATTAATCAATTCACACGTACATGCTTTACCATGCATGTGTGGCTGTAATGCGCTTAAATTTAAGTTTAACATTTAACAACAGAACACTCTTATCGTCCAGAAATACCTTCGTATACCCGGGAATTCCCCTACGAATAATCACACTTTAAAATTGCTTTTATCGCTACGATCTCAAAGCTTTTTTTTTCTTTTTTTATAAAAAAAAAATGACCCAGATTTTAAATTCTTTGATATCGGTTGGATATGTCATGTATATATCTGGAATACACCCAGGAAATATTTCATCACGTGTACATACTCCAATCTCCAGTGGGGTCTTAACGACTAATTAAATCAAATACGTACCAATGTCATGTTTATTTATTGTGTATATTTCAATACATCAGAAATTACAAAATAAAAAAAATAATAAAACATTCTAGACATCGCGCCATGTGAGAGAGTGGTTTTTTCACAGGGTGCATTATCCTGGGATAGTCCTGAATCGGTATCACAAGACATGCAATATTGTGTCCATGCATGGGGTTCGTCGCTGTACCACGTGGTCAACATCCCTTACGTTTGTGTGAAACGTGTAACAGATCCGCCCAAACGTTTGGAAGTATCACATGATACAGCGCCATCCACAAGAAACACTTGCATTTAACTAATTCGCACACATACATTAGACTGTTCGTTATACACAATTACTGCTTGCAATTGATGTCCAGGGTAAATTATTTACACTATCCTTCTACAATAAAAATACCAAAACGAACTGGCACGTAAGAAATCGAATCGTCAGATATCAACTTTTGAGTCATGTGCATAAACAATTACGCAACGACGTTGGAAAAGGAATAAAGAATCAAATAAAAAAAAACAAAACAAAAAAAACAACAACACTGCATTAGGTCAAACAGCTTAGCATTTTACTGGCGACATTTTAAATTCTCTAACAATTCTCCACTAAAAAGGAGATAAATGCAAACCAGCGGCCCACAACATGCTCAAATCTCCGAAGCAAAGAAAACGTGTTTACATGCGTTCTAATGAACTTGCTATTTATTTCTGATCTGCATAATTGGTTTTAAACGAGGATAACGACCGTAAATAGTTTTTAATATTGAAGAACATTTTTGTATCAATATGCAACTTATTTATAACAAATCAAAGGTCATGGATAACCTTTATAATTAGCACTTTAATATCACACACACACACACACACACACACACACACTTTATTTATTTATACACACGTTAAACTGTTTGAATTTGATTGAAATATGAGATATTTTATTGCCAAATAAATAATCTTCCACATAACAATAGCAATAAAAATAACGCAAATTATGAAGGAATTTTGTTTTTTTATATAGAAAACCAAATAAATACTTTGTTATGTATTAAAAATATTTAATTAATTTAAATTTGACTGAGTAACAGTTGATGTCATACAGATTTTGATTGGACGCCCAATTAACTCGTCATAAATAAATTCCCCTAAAACTATTTTTCTTACCGTTAACTTCAAGCTGGTTTTACAACTTAAAAAATAAATTTAAAAAGTTCTTAGTGGAATCTGGATCGATACCAAATTTGAGAGGAAGGAAAAATCTGACTGTATTTTAAAGGCGTTACCCTCTTTATAAATAATACACAGTATATAATAAAACTATAATCTCTTAGCATTAATTTTGACGTTTAGGTAAAATATATCATTTATGTCACAATGTCACTGCTATGTTTATCCTTAGAAAGTCCATTCCCCTCGATATGGGAAAATTTACTACAAACATCGTTGTTTTTCTGGAAAAAAAGTATTTTTATTAATTTGAAGCACCTGCCGCTTACTAACCATTTATGAATTCTAAATCATATCGTTTTCTTATTTGTACATACATGTACGTACATATATATATGCGATTCTTTGACTTTTATTATTAAAAATATTTTTATTAACCCTAGTAGTTTATAGTGCTTAAATACATGTAATTGAAAATTTTTTGCAAAGATACATTTACGCTAAAATTAACCGCGCGTCGTCAGACAGTTATAAATGAACCGAAGTGCGTTGTGTAACAATGCCTAATGAAGCGTGGATTTTATAAGGCGTTATACTTCATTAGGAGTTTAATTAATTTGTTTATTACGACCACTCAGATAAGTTAGCATTGCTATATAGCAGGGCATCGATGGCTCATCACTTTGAGTTCGACTCCGGACGAGCCCAGTCATAGATTTTATTCTACTGCTTTAATAAATCATCTCTGAGTTCAACTACATAACCAGCCCAATAAAAGAAAGTTTGTCCTTGTAGAATAACGGCTTAGTGCCATTTTTCCGACTGAATCGTATGTAGTGTCATTCATTGAGTCCAACCTGCCTTGAAGACCACATCTACATAAAGGTCACCTGCTTGTAAAGGACGGTAAATTTATATCCAAATTGTTCTGTATTCATTTTTTAATCTATATATAAAGGCAACCTGCCCATAAAGGCCATTTTTATTAGTTCCCTTGTGTGGCCTTTATAGACAGGTTAGAACAAGTAGACAAGCACTCTAAGGGTTCCAATGGTCCTGTGCTAGTTCTAAGCCAAAAAAAACCAGATGAACATACTGTACGTAGCAACTTGTGTTTAAATAAACCCTAAAATTGATAAAAATGGTATCTACAAACAACTGTGACCATGGCTGTACAACGTACATGTTTAATGATTTAGCCAATATATAGCTGATTGCAGGATTCTCCAGACGTTTGATGTACACTGTATATGTACGTTCGTACGTACGTCGGTACATACGTACGTCCTGTCGGTCACGTTTATCTGTCCAGGAAGTTACAATAGTTGTATGATTCACGTAAGCAAGTTTTTGTTTATTAAAATCTATAATGTTGTTTAATTGTTTTAAAGGCATGTTATTATGCAATATTATTTTTGTGGTCTCAAATGATTGTCTTCTTTCCTGTTGTAGCGTATTATTAACATAATGCACTTTAATTTAATATGTACTTCTGCTCGCAAATGATAAAAATAATCTTTTGCTCTGATAGAAACAAAATTTGCATTATGATAAGTCTTAAAAGTTTGTAATAACAACGATTTTATTTCATTATTTAACCACTGGACTGTCTAGGTCTAGAAATGACTTATAACTGCGCGCGCATGCCGCAAAAAGCAAACTGAATTGACGGATCCCCGGTCACGCCTATAATGTTCCGACAAAGGCCCGGCATTCTTATATTACAAAAAGAATGAAAACTCAACCCGGATTGTGCCATTTAATAGCGTCATTGGCACTAGTACGTCATTAGTTACAGTGTTTTGGCACCGTGATGGCGGTAGTGTCGGAACATAAAAGGCATGGTCATCGATACGTCAATTAATATGCTTGCTAGCGCGATATAATTCCTTCGTACTGCAGTGTTTAAATGCCATTATCATTTTCGTTTTATATTACTTTATAGAAATTAAAATTGCCGTCGTCTACGTATACGATATGAACGACGATTCACTAGTGACGTCACACATGTATTGTCAAGAAAGTCACCTGCATAAATGACATTTGTAGTAAAGGTTAGAAGGTTAGTTATTGCACTCTTAAAAATTTAGAAAGTCGAGCTTTGAAATATTATTGGAAATTTAATAATTGTATTCAAGTGCTAAAATTGGATTTATACTTGGTAATTAAAAGTTATGTGATTGTTTGATCCATTAAGATTATTTGTTTTGTCTTCTGACTTCTTATTCATGAAGATTTTATGGCCATGAAAAATTGGGTCTTAGAATTTTTTTGTCATTGTCCTATTGTGACGTCACTATTAAGAGTGCAGGCCATTAAACTCGTTATGAAAAATTCGCAATCTGAGGTCGAGAAAATAAAGTTGCCTGAAGGCCATTTAAACACCATGGACTAACTAAATTTTACAGACACAAATCGTTCCAATTGTTAATATGCTGGTAGCAGCCCGAGGTCAGAATCCCCCTTTATCCATGATATTAGGTATGCGCGTATTACTTGCTCATATTGGATTTTTCACACACACACACACACACACACAACACACACACACACCACTAGGAAAAAATGGAAGCCCCCTGTCCCAAACTCCTTGATCTGCTGCTGTTTCAGATCTGAGGAGCTTGATAACTAAAACGAATGATTAAAAGCATTGGTTGTGTCCAACAAGTGATAAAATAAGCGTTAAGGGAGTATCTTGTCGATGATAACGTGTAAATTAATTATATTAGTTACAATTGTAATATGTCATTCGCGTGTTTAACTTAATTTGTCAGTTTTTACTTTTCTTCTGGAATTGTGATTTAAATATGTACATGTACTGGTATTTTTGTTTTAATTTGACATTTTTTAATCACGCATTCTTTCACAATTTACAGCGACTGAAAAGCCAGTCAACATCGCTATATAACATTCCCTTTCGGATCGGACAAAAATGTTTCCTCTGAGAGACAATCCTCGATATTTCCTTCATGCAAAGGTCACTAATGTCCCATTTTGGATTTGGGTAATGTGAATATTTCTTAAAACTAGAATACAATCAAAAGAATACAAACATTTTCAACTAAAACTATGCAATAAGGATGCGACAGAAGCAAATATTGCATTTGTCAGCAATTTTATCAGTGTAGGCCATTTCTTGATTCTTATCTGGGATGTTAGATTTAATTTTATTTAAACCAATCTTAATGACAAGGAAGAGTATGTACCCGTCGTACGATTGAATTAGGATTTAGCCATATACAGGTATATACGTTATCGGGAAGTTTAAATTGCTTATACATGCATATAAAATCGAAGTGTTCTTTTTGGGGTGAA
The DNA here is from genome assembly GCA_021292105.1 of Anadara kagoshimensis. Classification (NCBI taxonomy): domain Eukaryota; kingdom Metazoa; phylum Mollusca; class Bivalvia; order Arcoida; family Arcidae; genus Anadara; species Anadara kagoshimensis. Next base: position 47,544,894 of record CM037864.1, read on the forward strand.
TTATGTTGGGTTTTCCATCTATTTTTATCTGAGCAACATTGGCACGATTTTTAAATACTTTATTTTTAAAATAGACCCTATTATCATGTTAAAGTATACTTAATCAGCTATTATGACTTTAATTTGATTGGCGACTTGGCGAAGAGAGAAGTGCCAAATATAAAATATAGAGTGTGCACGTGAGTAAAACAAATGTCAGAGTGTGTTTGTGACCTTGACATAATGTCACGTTCAAGGCACACAGATATACTAGTATATTGCATGTATACACAAAACGTTTATTATGTTAACTGCAACTTGATCACATACGCGTTTTTATCCATAAGGAAGGTCACTTCTAGATTTTTTTGTCCGAGACACAAGGACTCGTACAACAGTTTTCATCTTGCTTTCACATGGAAAACCTGTACCTCAAGTTCCGTAGTTTATCACAGTTTCATTATTGAAGTTAGACTATCCATTTCTTTGTTATATCTAAGATTTATTTTGCATATGTGTATTACTCGTGGCGCGCCCTACAATTAGTGAATAAGCATTCAAAAAATAAAAATAAAAACTTTGAAAAAATTTCCAAATTCCTCAAGTTTGAATAGATTTTTTTAATCATACATACAATTAGGTCCAATTTTGGGGTTTTTTTTTTAAAAAAAAAACTCGTTTAAAATACTACAAAATATGGGGAAAAAATAATAACCCTTAACAGCTCGTTTTCGAGATAAATGACGTAACGTCAGAGGTACAAAATTAGCAATTAAAACGCTGCAATGGGACCAACCGGGGGTCAAGTTGAGCTGGCCATAGATTCGTACAGACACTGCACAATTTAACGCAGTTTATATATTCAAGTACGATAACACCATATCTTCTTTTCTAAAATATTTTTTAATTCTATCATCATTTTCCGGTTGTTACGAGCACCAATTTGTTGCCATAGCGATTTTCTTAATAATTTTAAAATTAGGTGAAAATACGAAACTGTTGTATGATACCTTAATATTTTTTTGAATTATTTTTTGAAATTGTAATTTTATGCTATCTGATTCTGTATGAAAATTGGAATAAAATGGTATACGGAATGTCGGGATTGCACAAAATTTACCACCTCGTGGACGAAAATACGAAACTGTTGTATGATACCCAAGATTCAATTAAATCTGAACAAAAATTAATCACGTGATAAAGGTTTAGTGACAATTGTTCATCAGGTCAAACTGATAGTGTTCAAAACACTGCATTTTCATAGCAACACTACTGACAAAATTTGAGTGAAGAAGAATTATGGAGTTTCATGTCAGAGTCAAGATTACTTTACTTATCTCAATGCCGTCATTTCATGGATGGTGAAGGACATCGAGGTACCCACAGAAAACCAACTATCTTCGGAAAGCCAACTGAAACACTTTCTCACTTTATATTTCTCCCGATTGGTATTTTGGGCCTAGATGATAAGAAGCGCTGTGATTCATAAGCGCGCTCTTTAGACCACTCGATTACCCCAAATGATAAGAATTGATCTGATGCCGACTATTCGCTGGCAATATTATATAAACACTCGAACAGCATAATGTTAGACATGTACTTATTGGCAATGTTAGAACATGGAGTATATAAGACTTCATTTTCATAGTGTCAATGGTATCCAGACACATAAAATCATAATTAACTTTGAATCGTCTATAAATGCAGTGAATAACTATCCAAAAACTGAAGATAAAACTTTGAAAATTGTCAAATTAAGTGAAATATGCGAACTTTAACTAGGAAAATGAGGCCAGGTGCTAGTTGCATCCGCCAACTGAAGAATTAAGAAATTAAGAATCAAAGGAACATGAAACGAATATATCTAGATTTTTTGGATCGTCATAATTTATACAACGAAGTAGGCTGCTTGCAAATAAATGTTGACTCAGGGATATTGCAAGCCTAGGCTTATCAAGGCCCTCAAAAAGTTTTATGGCCTTTATCACAGTATTGTTGATAAGTTTGATGTCTGTGTGTCCAGGATTGCCCTGGATATATTTGACGTCTCATAGTTCCATGTTCCTTTCACACAATTTTGATTACACACGTGGCGGGTGTAGCTAGCTAAACAGGAGGTGCTTACCCTTCCGGATCATCCGGCCTCACTTCCCTTGTGGAAGTTTACGTGTCTAACCTAACTTGTCAGTTCCAAAGTTTTTACTTTGCTTCTGGATTGTGATTCGGACATGGATTAGTATGTTTGTTTTTGATTATCAGAAATATTGTGATGACCAGTTGAAAACTATTAAGCAATCCTTCAATAAACGAATCAAGCACTCAAAATAAAAATAATACATTCCTTGTAGTGGCGGTCAGCAGTTAGCTTTTCTGAACAGTGATTTTTACACCTACGACAAAGCTATTTAGCTCACCTAAAGGGAATGATGGTCATTAGCGATCTGTACAATGAATTACGTGTGCACATATGGTTCATTTTCACAAACAACGCAATGGACACCTTGCTCAGTGGTATAGGTATAGAGGTTATAATTGGTTAGCATATTCTATATAGGTTTAAGTTTCATCATAAGCGAAATAATGTTGAGTTGAATGCAACCGTTTTCAATAAACAAACGAAATTATTCCGAGAAATAAGAAGACGAATGAAATCAAGAAAACTTAACGAATGTGAAATTTTATTGTGCAACTTTTACAAAAGTGATATGAATTCCTAATCTGTTTTTCTTCTATGGCTGATTTTCTTGATGAAAGAGAGACACAAGGCCTGAAGGATACCAACCGTAAATTTTAGATGCCAGTTTGTTCTCTCTCACCCATCCATAACAGAATCCATCCTCGTTCTCCCCAAGTTTCTGTTTTATAACCTGACCTTTAAAAATAATACAAATGTGGAAAAAACTAAATATGGAATCATCTTTATTTTTAATGAACAAAATGTCTCGATACATATTTGTATTATATCGCGAACAAAAACCGTTGTACAAATTGTACAATAAAATTGTCCCTTGTAAGTCTACCACCAATCACTATGTACAATATCTTCAAAGAAGCAATAATTCATATCGCGAACCCACTTAAATTATACTTTTTTGCTCGCTTTGCATGTTTGAGTACTTTGTTTGACCAAGACTTGGGGTTCATACCAAGAATTGAAAATAGGTAGTGGCTGTTCTTTTGCAAAGGACTTTAGAAATACAAAAAGAAGTCACGAGGTCCTTCGGAGAGTCATTTTCCGAGAGTGGGGTTCGTCGTTGTACATAATATTACAACAACCTTTAACGTTTAAACGTATATTGATATGATTCAATATTCAATGGGAATACTTGTTCCACATAAGTGTTAGGGGATATCACGTGATGTGCTGGAAAACCCTATGAAATATGTGCCAGACAGGCTCCAATATTACCTAAAAGTTACGCTGACAAACCCTATTGTGTTATATACCCTAATAGTATTACCTTTACTGAATGATAATTCTCCTTGCTTTCTTGCTATATAATCGTGTTCTGCAATCACCCTGACATTCCTCATCAGACAGACATTGATGGACAAATCTGCTATAAAATTTCTACTTGGTACCAATCTCACATTATGCGCATCTGTTAATTATAAAAATGTGTCATATTAAGTGTGAAAATTTATAGGTATATAAATGTAATATAATTGTGCCATAGCACTAAAATTTATACAACAAATCAAAGAAAGCCTATTACAAATAAATCAATAGACTAATCAAAGCCCTCAAAAGATTAATGGTCGTCATCACAATATTGTTAATAAGTATTATATCTCTGTATCCAAAATTATCCTGGATATAGTTGACGTCCAATGGTTTAATGTTCATTTCATTTCCCAATTTTGATTTCATACGTGGCGTGTGTAGCTAGGTAAGCATGAGGCGCTTTCCCTTCCGGAGCACCCGCCGTCTCCATAGTTAACGTGTTTAACTTATTTTGTCAAAGATTTTACTTTGCTTTGGGATTGTGATTTGAAAATAAGTTGGTATGTTTGTTATTGAATTTTTGTATATGAATTAATATTAAATGTGTATAACATCGAACGTAAGCATGGACACTAGATAATAGAAATCGTCAAACCTCGTTCTGATTCAAATACATTAGAAATCGGGTTGAGATTTCCGTATCTGGCACCACAACTTGCGATAGATTCTATTAATAGATTCTATTAATCTTGTGCCTCTGTTTTTGTGGACTTTTTATCCTGTATGGGTCGCGCGTGCAAATTAACACTGAAACTACCTTGAATCAAAAGACAATAGCATGACGTCATCGTGTGGGGAACATGACGACATTTTGCAGGGAAAGGCCATCCAAGTCTACAAAATTTAGAAATGAGTGCGTTTCAAATGTTTATTCTGAAAGTTTAAAAATAATTAACTTGTTTTTTAGTTTATACCTTTTGTATAAACAAAAAATCAGGTGCATTCTTTTCGATAGTGATAATTATTTTAAAGTATAATGTTGAATAGCAACTTACATTTTACAACCATGGTGTCGATGCCTATGTAAATCGAATTTTAAGCGAAATTTGGCATTAAAATGAGAGAAAAAAGAATACATTACAAGTTTATCCATGAAGGATAGCGTAATATCGCCTGAGATTTTGAACATTTCAGTCAGATACGAGGCTTGCTAAGTCTCTGAACAGAAATAATAATAACTCATAATGGATTCTTATAGTCTTCACTGCAAAGCAGCGGTTGGTTTTTTTCCTCCCATATCCCATATTTATGTCTGTTTTGTAAATAATATATGGTGAAACATATGCTTAAACTACGCAAACAGTACACCGTTTGCATTTTGCAAACAATGAGATAAAATTGTCGATGTAACAATCAAAAACATATTGTGACGTCATAGCGCATGTAGCTGGTCTAAAACAAAAAAATATAACCTTTTAATTTCTTGTCCAAATCCCACATCGGAAAATCGACAGGGGTGTTAAGGAAAAAACTGCCCGTTGGTGAGAAAAGTTATTATCACTCTCTACAGGTATACGAGGAACTGGCACACATCTAGTTCTTTTGGCATAAATATCCCAATTTAACTTGTTATAAACATGTTATATTTTTAACAGGCGTTGCAACTAAGGTCAAATCAAACAAACATATGTATCTGTGTCCAAAATATAACCCAATATTCAACATACAGGTCCGTGTCTAAATCATGTTATATTTTTAACAGGCGTTGCAACTAAGGTCAAATCAAACAAACATATGTATCTGTGTCCAAAATATAACCCAATATTCAACATACAGGTCCGTGTCTAAATCATAATCCAAAGGTTAAGTAAAAACTTTGAAAACTGGTAAATAAAGTTAAATATGTGAACTTCCATGGGGAAAGTGAGGCCGGGTGTCCTGATAATATGATGTCAACCTCTAATTGTGTATTAATGGATAAGTTGGTACATCTATTTCCCTTTGTATAGGTGTACAGACTGTTTCATTAAGTCTTCTGAAAACTGCTGATTTATCAGCACTGTTACTTAAAATTTCCAAATTATACAAATTTAATACCCAAATAATCATAGTATTTTATTGTCGATCGTTCGCTCACACGTTAAGCGTTACTCTCACGAGTTATCCGGCAAGCCATTTACAGCGACATGTAGCGAAAGGTACTATAATCATATTGAAGACGTCATTATGACTGACTGAATGAACTTCTCCGTTATACAGAGATGATGAAGTTTTGCAGCACGTCCCCCTTGAATTTTTTTCGATTTGTTTTTACACCTTATCATTATTATGTCATCCCATCGTCCGAAAGCTTAACATGAAACACATATTTTACAATTGCATCTATGAAAACTTGTTGCCAGGGTAACAATTCAAACAAATAAAGTGTGATAAACAAAAACCTGTCTCTTGAGAGCCAGATACCCCCGCCTCAACATCTACAAGGGTTTAATGTTTTCCCGCGACCGTGACCTTTCCGATATGACCTTAGTCCAAAGTCATTAAATACTTTTGTATCATAAAGATTATTCGTGTGAAGTTTTATGACAGTCATATAAAGCAATTATGAGATATGGACCGGACACGATTTTACACGGACAGACAGACAAATAGACATGGTGATTCCTATATACCCCCTCCTTCAAACTAGTTTGCGGCGAGGGTATAAAATATCTGCAATAAATCAAGATATGACCGTTTTTGGTAAATAGTGTTGGTTTTGGTTTTAGTCATTTTGTTTCAAACCGTCATATCTACGTTATTATTATGATGTGAACCTGCTTCATGTAGATATAGATGATTCTAGTCATACCTCTTGATATTCAGAGAAAAATTGGCTCACCCGTATATGACACCAAATATTTCCAATAATTTTATATTATCCTCAAAAATCTTTTCATTTTTATTTTTATGTAACATACCATATGCATATGTAGCACTTTCACTTCCCCCTCCACCTGCTGAGCTCGAATCTTCGTCATCCGTTTTACCAGCACAAAATTCCTTAATTGGAAATGGTGGTGGAAGTTTGTGAACGCCATGTCTATCAGCTGGTATAAATATGGTTTCTAAAGTTGTACCGGACGAATCTGAATCAAAATAGAAAATATGTCTAGAATGAGACCTACTGCTGTACCACGTGATACACCCTAACGATTGGGCGGAACAATTATTTTCATTTGGGTATAGAACCATATCTTATAGCACGTGCTTCTTTTAAATGCAATATTGTATAAAAATTTAAAAGTAGCACATGTAATATATATAACAATAATCAATTTATGCTGAAGACGATGGTGTAACATTGTTCTATGGAGATATAGAAAATTTTGATGCATCTACAATGGAAATAATTGTTTCGCAGAAACGTTATGTGGCATCACGTTTTACACTGGCGAACCCCATTCTCAAGGTCTTGTTAACTGACTTAAGCCATGTTACCAACAGCTTAATACTAGTAGGCTAGTTAAACCAATAATTCGAGTCAATTCGGTTTGTTTCCTATACCTTATACAGATAATATACTACAAACCTGAACTAATTGATGGCTGTCTTGTTGGGTTAGTCATACCAGTTCTTTCAACCATTCCTAAAGATTCTTCAGAGGATGTATAAAACGTATCTATGAGTGTGTGTCCACTAGTGGAATCCCCTGATCTGTCCATCATAGATTTTACACTATTTTTCTTGTTGTTCTCTTCATCAGCAGCATTCTGAACGTGATGTCTGTAACATAGAATATTTTAACATAAAACAACTTAAAATTATTTACCCCGCTTGAAAAATTAAAAAAAAACATAAAAGGTTGAGAGAGAGAGGTATTCAAAAGATCGATTCTTGCCATAAATCTTGTAACGCCAGTTTGACCAGATGGACACCTAGATACATGCATATATAAAGCTATTATTATCATTATAATTATTGTTGTTATTGTTGTTGTTGTTGATGTTGTTGTTGGTGTTGTTGTTTAACACCAGTTAAACTGTCATTTGTGATCTTATATGAACAGAGGAAAACAGTTTAGTTTTCATTACGATATTCTTCAAATATAATAAAAACCTATCGAGGTAACTAAATAACTAAAACCACTAATAACACATCACAACAAAGATGGAATACCATTTTTAAGGTGTCCATCAAAGTCAAATGTGCGTAGTGCTACATGGAATGACGTTTTCTATGTCTTTTTTAAGTCAAATTGCCATCATGTTACATGAAATAACGTTTTCTATGCCTTTTTTAAGTCAAATTGCCATCATGTTACATGGAATGACGTTTTCTATGCCTTTTTTAAGTCAAATTGCCATCATGTTACATGGAATGACGTTTTCTATGCCTTTTTTAAGTCAAATTGCCATCATGTTACATGGAATAACGTATTTTATGTCTTCAACAAGTCAAATTGGCGCCATGATACATGGAATGGCGTTTCTAGGTGTCCATAAAGTGAAATCGGCCTCATGATACATGGACTGGTGTTTGTAGGTATTCATAACGTAAAGTTGACGTCATGATACATGGACTGGTGTTTGTAGGTGATCATAATGTCAAGTTGACGTCATGATACATGGACTGGTGTTTGTAGGTGATCATAATGTCAAGTTGACGTCATGATACATGGACTGGTGTTTGTAGGTGTGATAACGTCAAGTTGTCGTCACCAGAAGCTTCATTTGCAATACTAACCAGTGGCTGTAACACTGCTAGGATATGGACATATATGTCCGAAGGACGGAGAAAAACTTGGACGAAAAATCACAAGGGTGCAATGGCAGGATCAGATGCTGGAAATTATTTTCAATTTCGAATAAAGAGGAGGGAGAAATTCAGTTGGGGTAAGCACAAGGAGGACAGATGAAAGGGTGGTTAACGGAGTAAGATATGTCACTCTTACTTTTCTTTCTACGACACGCTCAAACGTTAATTAAAAATGAATTGCTTCTTATGTTTTACTGAATGTCGTATTGTACCAAAACAAGAAGTCCTTTCCTATTTTCATGAAGTCATGGAAACCATTCGTATCACAAAATTACTCCACATGCAAAAACAATTAGACTTCAAAGACGCTCCCCATAACCACTGTTACGAACACCAAATCAAACAGATTGCTCTCTCTCTCTCTCTCTCCTCTCTCTCTCTCTCATATGTCCAGCAGTGGATCCATCAACGTAACTTTGAAGATACATTTACTTACTGACGTAAGAATTCTTTTTCTGATTTCTTTTCTTTCCCACCAGAAGCAGAAAACAAGTCCTGAAAACGTAACAATTAATATAAAATTTATTATGTTTTAGGCAAATAAAAATACCGTTCAATTTCATAAATAAATCTTATTCAAACTTATTGAATTTAGCAACTGATAACAAACTTACAGTTCAGATGCATTATGTTTTATCATTATTTTTCTGATTTTCTGAATGAAAATTCAAAAATTACCACAAAAGTATAATATGACATACATATATTCTTTTCAATTTCCATTCAGAAAATTCAGAAAATTTTAATATGACATGTACAACAAAATTAATCATATTATTTAGCATCAGGTAATTAGCCTTTGTTTTCATTGACTTTTCATATATTTTTTTCAACACTTGGCACTATTTCTCCCATACATCGTTGTATCTCACAAGACCCTCTATTGGCGGTGTGGGGGGGGGGGGGGGGAGGGGGGGACATACTGGTCATATTGCGGGAAATTGATACACATTAAGGTCCATGACCCCAATTGTCTGTCCAGGGAATTGCAATACAATTGCTTCTGCATGTTTCATCGAAGAGAGATACAGTGATATTTTAAATATTTACATTTAAGTATCTATGCAAATCTATTAAATAGAACATAATTTTAATGTTGTAAAAAGGGGTTAAACATTAAGTCTGCAATTAACGATTCTGAAGACTGGCACATGATCATGATACTGATGATGAATGTATACTGTTTTGTTTGGCGATATTATATTACGCTGTTCACGTAATCAAAAATGGTTGCGTTCCGAAAAAAGTAGCATTATTTTTTTATTAGACGACATTATGTCATAGCAAGTCTGAAACAAACACTACATCAATGTGGCAACTGAAAATCGTAACTTTGACTTGTAAAGAGAGATAACTCTAATTTCAATATTGAACATACGTACCTGTATGCTAAAATGATGTCCAGCTTTCTTAGTTTTAGCTTTTCTTTCTATCGATTTCCACTGCTCAACTATAAGCTTCTCTACAGTTTCCTTTGACAATCGATCAAGACAGTTCCATATCCATCCCTGTCTCCTTTCTCTGTTAAAAAATGGAACCCATGCACAAATGAAGCAGTAATTCAAACATCATTGACCTGTTCAATTAGTCACAACATTATATAGTTGTGTACGTGAAACCCGGTGTTTCAGAATCATAAAAGTAAGTGTTACGCATATTTGATCATCTAGGACCTCGGTACCCCAGTGTTCTAGACCACCAGCTTACTCCGCCAGCTTATGGGCAACCGGCTCTCTCACCGACTAGTTTTGAATTATACCGAATAGTTGACATTGTGAGCTTTGTCGAACGTAGAACTTTGTGCTCCTTTTGTAATTTCAGTTTTCTTCATCTTTCCTAAAAATTGTCACTTTGTTATACATGTATGTTATATATTTTTGACAGGGACGTAAAACACCTCACCTACACTCTTATAATCAAACCATTTTGATAATTAAGTATTTGGTAGTTTATTTATTTAAAAAATCGTTGTTTTGTTCGTCGGAATACCGTATTGCTTTTGGAGATTACTAGATTCAGCCACATGTGCCACTAAAAAGACCACATAAAGCAAGAGCATGCATGTATGATAAAAAATGCATTCTGCACTTACCTTCTTGTGGGCGAATCCAATTCGCTTAATCTTTCAACAAACTTTTTCATCTCGGAGTTAATATGTAACATTTGATTTCGCGCTAATTGTTCTAACTCAACAAGCATACCTTGTAACTCCTACAAAATGTAAAAATCTCTAATGCACAAAATAGCCAAACAAGTATATGTACATATATTCATCGTGTGTAGAGAAAATTGCAAGTGACGTATTTTAGTATACACTTTAAACTGTTTAATAGATTTGTTCATATGTAGTTTTCGGATCTGATATACTTGACTGTACATTTATGTTAGTAAAATTTGACTGGCAATAAAAATCTGGCATTAAAATAATTAATCAATTTTGTTCCTTACTTATCCCGTGGAAAGAAATGTTATAGGTATTGTAAGTTATTTAATTTGTTTTAGTGGTGTGTTGAGTGTGCAAGAGTTGTCTCTCTTATCGCGCCCGACTAGAAACAAAAACTTATCATTTTATTTAAAACATTACAGCATTTTTGCATTATAGACCAAAAAGTAAAGACAATGTTAATTAATTGGGAAATCTGCGGAAACTAAACAGTCCCTAAGTTTCATTATTTGGATGGACACATGTTGTTCTTTCGTCAGGCAGTTGACATTTAAAATGACCATAGACATAGTAAGTTTTGACAAACAAAACACTAGACTAAGTACGTCAATGCTTATTGAATAAGTTAAAATTTGTCTGACACTGTGATATATTGATATAAGTGAAAATAAATTAACTTATACACAATTTGCAAGCTCAGATTAACATAAATAAAATAAATTTTGGTCCTTTAATTTTTTTTCTCATTTTAACCCAAAAATATTTATATTTCCACCGTTTTAGTCCAATTGCCATATTATACATTATAGAATTTTCTGAATGAAATATTCAAAAATTTATAATATGACAACTGATGAGGAATTTTATTCTGTAACTGCCATCTAAGAGCTTCAACATTAAAACGGGTTTAGTAATAAAAATAGTACATGTATAATTTTTTTACCATATTTTTTTTTTGACAAACTCCTCCACCTTGATCTCGGCTTCATTCAACAGGGATGTTTCAGTTTCAATGTGTCTTCTCAGTAAAGATAGCCGATTTAAAATAGAATCGACTTTTCGATGACCCCTTTGTCCACCTCGTCTTGATAGTGCTAGGCGACTTCGATGTGACATTTCAATTTCTAGATTAGATATTGTAGCCTTCATACTTTCTATGCTCTGTTGAAAACAATATAGACAAATCTGAAGAGCATATTTTTTCAGTCCATTGTAAAACAGAAAGCAAAAAATCGAAAATAAAATATAGAAATAAATGTACATACAAAAATACATGTGCATTTAACAGAACCACCGCGATTCATTGAAACACAGGAACAAGAAAAGAAATCGAATTACCGAATTTTTAGGCTACAAACTCTTAAGGGTCATCTAAGTAGGAAAATTCAATGAAAACCATTTCGTTGAAAAGCGTAAAATAGGGGTATAATTATGAAATTACCTACACAAGTGTGGAGATTTTTAAATAAAAATACAGAAGGAATTGATAATTTAAGAAATTTTAAAATATTTGTTGCATGTTTTTATAAAAATTGTACAAAAATACACGTGTTGGGGAAAATAGCTTACACCTTGTATAACGAATTGATTTTAAAAAATGAATAGATATTAAGATAGTCAACGTCATAGAGCAGTGCAAAGGGGCCAGAGTTTGTTAAAGAAATACGAGGTTTTTGAAAACTCGACAATTTACGGTTGAGGTTATCTACGATTTATTTTCCTTTTAAAAATGCGTGTACCAGGCGTGATAGTTCATATTCTAAGGCCACTACTAATCCAAAATACAACAAGTCACTAAAAGTGCACGGTCACACAATACTGTTCTATTTAAATCGAGGTAAATATTGTTTGTTTCAACAATGTTGAACTATATAAAGCCGAATATGCCTCAGCAATAATCAAGTAATATTCAAACTTAGCTTTTATAATCTTCCCTTGGATCGTTGGTAGCCTTAGAATATGAACTATCACGCCTGGTACACGCATTTTTAAAAGGAAAACAAAACATAAAAAACCTCAACCGTAAATTGTCGAGTTTTCAAAAACCTCGTATTTCTTTAACAAACTCTACCCCCTTTGCACTGCTCTATGACGTTGACTATCTTAATATCTTTTCATTTTTGAAATCAATTCGTTATACAAGGTGTAAGCTATTTTCCCTAACACGTGTATTTTTTGCACAATTTTCTTTAAAAAATGCAACAAATATTTTAAAATTTCTTAAATTATCAATTCCTACTTTATTTTTATTTATAAATCTTTACACTTTTGTAGGTAATTTCATAATTATAACCCTCTTTCACGCTTTTCAACCAAATGGTTTTCACTTGAATTTTCCTGCTTAAATGACCCTTAACATGGACGAGCATTGGAGATCTACCAAATCAAAAACATACATCCATGTCCGAATCACTTTGAAACTGACAAGTCAGGTTAAACACGCGAACTTCCACCAGGGAAGTGAGGCCGGGTGCTCCGGAAGGGTATATATCTCCTATTTAGCTAACTTCACCCGCCGAGTGTGTCATCAAAATTGAGTGAAAAGAATATGGAGCTATATGAGACGTCAAATATATCCAGGGCAATTCTAGACACAGAGACATCAAACTTATCAACAATACTGTGATGACAGCTATAAAACTTTTTTTTTAATTTTATCATAAGGAAATATGTAATCGCAGCTGAGATTTGAACCTTTACAAGGATTTATCTTAAGTCGAAACTACTGGAATCTTTCTCATCTGAAACACTTTCTTCTTTCTGATTGTATATTTACCTGCTTCTTTTTGTGTTTTTCTGATATTAGAAATATTCTTCTATCGTTGTATTTGGTAAACTTTGCTTCAATTTCCTGTAATCCTCTTCCTTCTGATGACGCATTAGCTGGTTTTTGTACTCCTGTATAACTGGGAAAACAACATAATTAATGTTTAATCGGAGACATTGTAAACAATCAACAATCTCAATTTAGGTATGAAATCAGTAAAATAAAATATAATGAATAAATAAGCTAGTCAGACAGACAAAAAACATAACTAACAATCGAAATGCATTTTGGCGTCACAAACTTTTCAATCAGAAACCTGACGGCCTTTGATAACGACGTCATGTGCTACTATTGAATGCATTATTTTATGAAAAAATAGCACGACAACGACACAAATGGATGGGAAAGAGTTGCTCTTTTTGTACAGGTAACCGTGAATACATGGAATACATAAAAGGTGCGACATGACGTGACTGGGAAACGCGGAAACAAAAAATGCGACTTGGCAATACGGTTCCGCCGATCTACCACGTGTTTTATATCTCTTAACGTTTGTTTTCAATAACGTCATTTTTAAGAGAAAATATCATCTTATACCTCATTTCACCTCTATTGATACTACGTTTAGTCGCTGTACCACGTGATCAGCCACCTTAACGTTTGAGCGGGGCGTTTTGAAAAGCGTTTACGTCGCAAATTCTCGGAATAACGTCGTTTTACGATAAAAATGTGAACAGACATGATTCCATATCCAATGAAAATAATTGTAACGCACATACGGCGTTAAGGGGTATGACGTGGTACATCGGCTAAACCCATTGGCCAATACGATACTTGTACTTGGTTTAATAGATATACAAATCAAACTGTCATCTATAGGATCATTTACTTTTTAAGAGTAACATATGGTCCATCATCTGACATAAGTGAGTTGTAAATTTGTTGGTGCACGGCAGCAGTTTCCAGACCTTCTATGCCAAGACTTCTTAACGTGACATTGTCAAGCTGTGGTAGATCAAGTTCGTCTACAATGAAAAAAAAACAATTAATTAAATAATCTACAAAAAAATAAACAGTGTGAAGTTACAAAAACGCACTAGGTTATTATTAACAAGCTATATAAAGTACAAAACAATGTGCAAAGACGAACCTCTAATACACCAGGTGACTGGGCTCCACTTAATGACATAATATTATCACTCTTTCGACTTTAATTTGACGCGAGGCTCGACAAAGATGCAAAAACTAACTAGGCGAAGTTCTAAAAGCGATTTCATTTTATCACCTTCGCAATTTCTGGTTTTAGTCAGGCGATTAATGTTGACAATTTCTCCAAACACCATTAACGTAGCGATCATATTTGGTTATAGATCAAGTTCATTTTTTTCTTGGAACATGCGAATTTCTGGACAATATATAATTACACAATTCAGAAAACTTAATTTGAAACACCAATAGTGACACTTACGACACCAATTTGAATATCTAGGTTCGAACATGTTGAATACCATGATACCGGTTATGCCCGCTTGGCTTTGCTTCCCCAAACTTAAAACCACTACGGTAGCTCTCGATCCGTAAATGGGAGGTGGTGACACAAGACTTGAAAGTGTGTATTGACAGTTCTTTCGCCAAGCACTTGGCATTACGAAATAAAAGCCACGGTTATTTTAGATGAAAAAGCGAGGTTTCATGTCACGGTAGGCGTACCACGACAAAGAACCCTGCTGTACAATGCCACCAGCACAACGCACAGGCAAAATCTTTACACCTTCGTCTATAGCTGGCGAAGTCTCGATATCAGTGAAATATTCTTGACTTGGATGTTAAACACCATTACTTAACTCAACTGAACTCATATTTTTCACGATAAAATTAGACTCGGAGCACTGTAGTGAAGTCGTAAACACGCGCACACGTACTTTATTGATATCTAGGCGTTCAGATTATCGGTGTTAGAGGAAACCGGAGTGTCAAAAAGAAAAACCCCGGCATTCGGCAAAAAAGCAAACTGTTTTACAGTAGGATAAGTCCAAGAGGGGTTCGAACCACACAACCGCTAATACTGATAATAGACAGTACCTTAAGATAAAACAATTAGCACATGTAGGTGTGCAACAACTCCTAATTGAGTCTGTACTTCATTAGGAAATGTTATGCATGGTGCTGGCTACGTACCTAAATAACTTTTTTCTTTGTTTGCCGAGTCGGACCATTCTTGTAAGCTTTTGATGTAATTCAACTCTATTCTTACACGTTCCCATATCATCAACAAGAGATCCGATTGACTTCTGTAAAAATATGATATGAAACAAAAATATATATCTGTGTTTTAAAATTATCGGTATAATATCCGTGCTATTTGTGGAGCATATTTTAAAAGTTTTTTTTTTTTTTTTCATTGACTTGTTCCATCCTTTGTCTTAATGATGCACCAATGACACAAATATTCTAGTATGTTTAATTATTATTGAGGGAACAACGTTTAATTATTAATATGGTTACAACAACAGTAGCGTGGTTTGTTTTAATCTTATTCATTTACTTACAGTCGTTTAAAAATTGCATGCTTTGGTTTGTACAAATGTTTTTTTATTTGCCATGTTCAAGAGCTCCTAACGGTGACTTAGTCGACTATATAGAAAACGAACACCGCAGACCACCACTTCAAAGTACATTGGTATTATCCAACAAGTAAATTTTGGCGACAACTCGAAAAAAGCATAGTTTTGCAAACACCCACCATGCCAAAAAACCACCCCACTTTCCAGATAGACTGCATCGCCAAATTTCACATCGATATGAACGAAACGTAATATTTCGAATATTCGCAATATTTATTTCGTTATTTTGGAATTATTTTATCCAAAAAAGTAATTTCGTAAATTTGCAATACTTATTTTGTATTTTCAAATAGTATTTCGTAAACTCGCAAAGTTTACTACTTTTTTCGTATATTAGCACTAAAGATTATTGCGAGTATACGAAAAGCAATTTCGCAAGTACGATATAACTATTGCAAATACGAGTACACGGAATAATTTTGAAAACACGAAATACGTGTAACTATTGCGAATTTACGAAATTAATATGGCGAATATGTGAAGAAGTCCTTTAAAAATAAAAATACCATTACGAAAAAACAAACAAAAAATATTGCCGATGTTGGGAAAACTATTTCAAAATATCAAAATAACTTCTTTCACACATACCACCGTATGGACTTAGTATATTCCAAACGAAGTCAAAATACGGAATTTAATTTAATGTCTGTAATGTCAAAATTGTTGTTCCAGAGAGTTAACAAAGAACGGAAAAAAGTACCGTGACAGCATAAATAAATTGAAAAGAAAAACGCCTTTTGAAATTTTTGGACTTACTTTAAGGTATTATGGTTTAATTTGATAGCTTCCTCCACAAGGTAAAATGTTAGCATATCCATCATTAAAACTATTTCTCAGATATTTTTTCGCTCATTTGACGTTTTCATACTTCTGACCCAGCTTGCACCGTGAAATTGTTTCGCTCCAGTTTCTAAGAGTTACCAAGTCAATGTGATTGTTGGTGACGTATTACACAATAAAATCAATGTGATTGTTGGTGACGTATTACACAATAAAGTTAATGTGATTGTTGGTGACGTAATACACTAAAGTCAATGTGATTGTTGGTGACGTAATACACGATGAAATCTATATTATTGTTATGACGTAGATCACAGATAATTTGTGTCCACCATCTGTCTTATTTTATTTACCGTGACCAAAATTGTCGAATGGAATTATTTTTAATATGAAAATGTGCATTCGGTTCACAGTAGGATAGCCAACCCGGCCAGCGCATTGATTCATCAAACAAAATTTCACGCGCAGACAAAGTGAAAAAATTGTCAAAAATTTGAATTCACTCGAGGCGGTAAAATTACATAATATTTATTTCACTGCGAGTTTTTAATACTATTTGTAGTATTTTATCGTCTTTTGATGACAAAAGTAAGTCATTAAAGCCGATTTATATCAAAGTCGGTGAGAATTTAACAATTTAAATTGTAATTGAATGTTAGGCACCGGCGAAAAATTGAAAATTGAAACTTTAAAAAATATCATTCAGTGTACGCAGTTCCTCATGCACCAAAGATGTTTTTACATGAACGGAAAGAACTTTTTCTCACGGTTATTTTGATGTATAATTTGTCAAATAATTTTCTTTACACAAAAAACGTACCAGTTTCAAATGTCGAAAAAATCGACGACATTGTCGGATTCTTGATCATGGGCCGCCCCCTTTCCGGCTAATTTGACACAGAAAAAATACTAATACAGCTTCCTTATTGTATGTAATGTATAAATTTGATAATCGAGAGATGCTGTGGAGATATTTTCGTTGAAATAAAGTAAGTTTTTCCTTAAAAATATTGTATTTTCACTCCATTTCTCGTCTAATCTGCCGAGTTTTTGGAACTACTTCCAGTCGGACATATTTGATTAGCATTCGTCCCGCTTCGATCACAATTTTAGCATGCAGAAAATGTCATCGTGTATTTTGGACAAAATAGTCAAGCTTTTTTGCCTTATTTGTCATGTATGATCGATCTGCATGGCTGTCGAACACATTAGATACGCATGTGTTCTAATTTTATCCATATGGACTCGGGATCTGTACCAATACAGTTAGCCCGAGATTCCTCTGGCCCGAAATTTTTTTTTTTTTTTTTTTTTTTTTATCAATTTCGGGCCAGAGATCGGGCTTCATTATTTTACATAACGTGATGCCGTTGAAATCCTACGGCAGGGTAAGATTTAATTTGGCGGATATGTTCACTTTATTTTCACGGGCATTGGGTAATGAACCAGTCAGATCGCTTACCTGAACCTTTATTTACAAGAATCCATCGAAAAAACTACGTGGCAACTCCGTTTTATATCCATTCCAGCCATATAAATCCAACACTTGTGTATCAGAAAAGGGAGACTTTAACCCGCGAGATCTCGCGTTATTTGAATATCATAACATAAAAAATGGCGAGATGATGAAGGATGTGTTGGATTTATATGGCTGGAATGGATATAAAACGGAGTTGCCACGTAGTTTTTTTCGATGGATTCTTGTGAATAAAGGTTCAGGTAAGCGATCTGACTGGTTCATTACCCAATGCCCGTGAAAATAAAGTGAACATATCCGCCAAATTAAATCTTACCCTGCCGTAGGATTTCAACGGCATCACGTTATGTAAAATAATGAAGCCCGATCTCTGGCCCGAAATTGATAAAAAAAAAAAAAAAAAAAAAAAAAATTTCGGGCCAGAGGAATCTCGGGCTACAATACAGTGTACAGTGCAACCTGCTCATGTAGGGCTAGTTAGGGACTCAGAATTACTGAAAATTGCTAACTGATTTTGCTTTGCTGGCAAAATATAAACAGGACCTGTCTGTCATACCAGTACATATCATTGGATAAATAAGCTAACATCATTAAAGAGGGTTAGACTGGACTTTTCTTTATAAAATATTTCCCAAAAAAGGAAACATCTCCCATGTTAGTTTAGCCACAGTCAACACAACATTGGTCTTTATTATTTAAATTTTTGTTTCTGTTCTGATGCCAATAACCCCGGCATTATTATTTTAGTACAATTTAGACATGAAAAGTTGATTATTTTGCTTCATTAAAAGTTTTAAGTCAACTTGACATAGCACAAATAACATTTAAAATAGACTATGTGGAAGTAGGAAATAGGAAAAGTGAATACCAATCATGTGGATTTCATTTGACTTGGTTAAAAATTGAACTCCATATTATAATGATTAAATACAGATCTGTAAAATATTTAGGAATTTCAGTAATTTCTGTAAAATTGTAAAAGTCTGATAAATAAATATCACCTTCTTTCAGGAAAATTCATAGGAACTGGTTTGATAATAGCATTAAGAAATAAGTTGATGCAAATGCAGTGAAATTCATGACACAGTGTATCCAAATGGGCATTATTAGTTCAAAAGAATTCAATATAATTGTAACACACAGGCCTATTCCAGTTTTGTTGATTTATCCTTTAAATTTAGAATTGGTTGGTTGGTATACACACTCCATTCAAGATTATTTCAATTATAATCAGGTAAATGAGATTAAGGGGGAAACTAGGTACAGGGATGAAGATTTGCAGGGGCCCAGTAGCCAATGGCTTCTAAAATCGAGTGTGGGTCACTTAATCTTTACACATTTAAGCCATTTATTACTGTTACAAATTCTTTTATGAAGTGAGCTGGCCCCAAACTCAAAATAGTTAGGCTTCATCCCTGAGGTAAAACACACCCCTGAACAAGAGAACTGACAAACTTTCTGACATAGTAAGATTTTAACCTATGCTGTTACCTGTATGCTACACTTCAGACAAGGGTGCATGAAAAGCATTTCATGTGGTAAAAAAGGGGTATTCAGTATCAAGAGAAGCATTCAATTCATAAATGTGTAATGGTATATAATTCCCAGTATGTTAAGGATATTGATATGTGTTGATTTTTTAATTCTATATAAAATGAAACATTCATAAATGTCTAATGATATCTAATTCCTAGTGTATTAAAGATATTGTTATGTTTTAATTTTACATGAAAAGAGACATTCAACATTATTACAATTTACAAAGTTGGTTTAGTCACACATAATGCATTTTTCTTTGTAAAATGTTCCATTATGTGTAAACAGTAATAACCATGAGTGTTAATTATAGGATTTTGTCAGATGGGTTCATTTCTAATAAAATTCCTCTAATAACAAGTTGACCAACATCAATAATTTTGCATACATCTAATGTTTGATGTGACTTGTAGTCTTTTAGGCTGATGTAAAAGCTTTTGCATATGACAATGCTATCAAATATTTTGAACCATTGCAATTGAAATCTAATTTCAAATGTGGCCCACTATGGCCTTTACAATGGTGCCATTTGGCAAAATAAAGGATCAACAGCCCTTTTCTAGAATGAACACTGTCATATGATCCCATAGTTTTTGATTTATTTGTTAATGATTTATCTATTTATCACAGCCAGAACAACTAGAAAGTACCTGTTCCCCATAAAATCACCTGTTTGTGTAGTTTCTAAATTAAATTTGATAATTTAGACAATTTTAGTCCTTTTAAATGCTATTATGGCCCACTTGTCATTCATTTAACAAACAACAATATGACAAAATTTCTAACTATCTGCCTGTTCATATTTTTTTTTAACTTTTTAGTAATTCAATATCTTTTATTTCTTAAATGTTAATTTTGTTCATATAAAAATATTTGTTTTATTTTTCCAAAAAATATCTGAGGTTACTTTCCATTGTAACCATGCCACATTTCATGTTAGTACCTTGAGGAAAGACAAAATGCATCTTATTTGGATCTCTTTTTATTTATTTACCCCATTTATCATCACTTACCTGCTCAACATACTGTGTCCCAGCTCTAACTTATTTCTCTGTAGAATGTCTGATTTATTTATTTATTTATTTATTATCTCTAACCTGCTAGACATTTTGTAACCTGCTCAACATACTGTGTCCCAGCTCTAACTTATTTCTCTGTAGAATTTCTGATTTATTTATTTATTTATTTATTTATTTATTTATTTATTTATTTATTTATTTATTAACTGCTGACATATTGTGTCCCAGCTCTAACTTATTTCTCTGTAGAATTTCTTATTTATTTATTTATTTATTAACTGCTGACATATTGTGTCCCAGCTCTAACTTATTTCTCTGTAGAATTTCTGATTTATTTATTTATTTATTTATTTATTAACTGCTGACATATTGTGTCCCAGTTCTAACTGATTTCTCTGAACAATTTCTGATTTATTTATTTATTTACTTATTTATTTATTTATTATCATCGACATTTTGTAACCTGCTCAACATACTGTGTCCCAGCTCTAACTTATTTCTCTGTAGAATTTCTTATTTATTTATTTATTTATTTATTTATTTATTTATTTATTTATTTATTTATTTATCATTTATTTTTTTAATGTAGGCCCTATCTATTTATTCCTGTTGGGGTCCTAAAGTATCTCCATCAACAAACACAATGTCATATGATGTGTGCCAGATGAGGTTGCAAAAAAAAAATCGATAAATACAGTACAGACCTGTACAAAGTTTAGCACCCAGCTAACGAATTAGTGTCGACAGCCTATATTGGTTCCTCGTTTGGTGTTTATAACGACAGCAATTACCATCTATCTCTCGACAGCTTTTCGACCGCTACCTTTCCATACCTTAGGCACTCGGCAGTCGAGCTTTGACTTCTTTTGGTTAGCTTAGTGTTAAACTTTCGACAGGTCTGTACTGTACATTGTGTGTACTGTGTATACAGTAGACAGTTGACCTATATATTTGACACGGGGAACGTTGTTTACGTCATTACGTAAGAACAATGTTTATCAAGGTCGCGGCCATATTTGTTTTCATTGACAACAAGACGTACTGAAATCATGCTGTTGGATTTTTGCGATTTTCGCATATTTAACCCTCATGCACCAGGTACGATAATTTACTGGCGTATACTATAATAATTTTCTGACATTGTATTAAAATTTCTAGGAAAAGTATTCTTTACACAAAAAACGTACCAGTTTCAAAAATGGAGAAGAAATTTCTGTTGATTTTCAAGAGAAATCGGTTATCGTCGGGATATCAGTAATTTTAAGTAAATATGGCGTTTTATCTCGGACTTTTTGATACATGTAGAAAGTTTAGTCAATTCCTCACACGCTTGCATCATATTCGTAGCAAGAAATGTTAATTTAATGGTATAAAAACGATTCTGAAAATGGCGATTTTCACTAGAAGGGGGTTTTACCGGAATAATTGCGAAATTCCGGAATAGTTAGACACTTTCCGTAATGTTTGGAAAAATCCGGAATCTTAAGACGAAAATCCGGAATAATAAGTCAAAATCCGAAATATTTGGGCAAAATCCGGAATAATAAGACAAAATCCGTAATTATCGGTCAAAATCCGGAATAATTGGGCTATATTTTTTACGGTAAATTTTCCGGAATCTAAAGATTCCGGATTTTGTCTGATTATTCCGGATTTTGTCTAATTATTTCGGATTTTGCCTAATTATTTCGGATTTTGACTTATTATTCCGGAAAATGTCCAATTATTACGGTAAAGTATTTTAAAAAATTTAAATTTTCAATTCGCGCCATTTTGTCTTATTTCGCCGACGTGCAAATGGTCACACTTTCAATGAACATGTGTAAGGGGAAAAAATACCTTACAAATACTTGTAATAAATGTTCCGCCCTCGATCAGCCGCCATTTTTAATTTGCCTGTATGGTGTTCACCGTGCCGATGTATTTATTTCATCAATTTTTCTAAACTACGGTAAATAAAATATCAGAAATTTATTTATAAATTAATATGTCCTTTGTAAATAGGAAGAATTTAAATGTTTATTATACTTCCACGAACAAAAAATACAGTAGACTTATATCGAGTGTAGATGATTTCAAAATAATGTACATTGAATGGGAAACTGTAATGGTTTATTTTATCCATATCGAATATTTTCGTAGGATAATATTTTCTTTGATCCATGGCTAATATTTTACAGGTAAATATTGTTCATATACAATATTTTAAGGATAAGCCATGACATTTATTTCGCCGGATAAATTTTGCCATGAAAGTATATCCTCGCGGACACATTTTCACCCAGATAAAATTATCGATTACGTAACCACTTGGCTGTGATGACTATACCCTATATGAACCTTGAACGCTTGATTTACACTATCCCGCGGATACTCCAAACCCCATATTTTCTGACTTGCTATGGTAGATATATATGCTGTATAATTAAATATTGACCATTTCGAAAACACGACAGGGGAGATAACACCTATGAACGAAAACGAGGCTTGGGGGGGCAAGCTACATTCGTCCAGTATAGTTGCAACATAGAATACGACGATTAAAATGGGGAAAAAACCTTTTGTCGTACCCCAGGTTGTACAAAAGTCTTTAAGTATATAAAATCTTCAAAACTTAAAATATATAAAATATTTGTCAAAGAGTTTTAATTATTAAAGCGTTTATTTGATGTATTTATTACAGCCGAAAATAGTTTATTTCTTTCATAGATATGTCAAAAATTACTTCACAGTCTATCAAAAAATGAATTTTATCTTCTATAAAATTACTATTACATAATTTACATAATTTATCTTTCCTTTCCTTTTTTGAACTACGTCCAATTTCAATTTTCAATCTGTGATGTAATTCTTAATCTGGTTATATTTTTTCTATAATTAAAATTTATCTCGTATGACTCAATAATCAGTTTTGTTTTCCTTATATCTGTATAAGGTCAATGTAAAATTTAATATTTTATAATGTATTAATATCAGTTTGGCAATCTTTTTAGGGTAAAATAAACAAATTTTTTTCGAAAAATTGAAATTTTACTCTAAAAATCTTCATATTTAATTTGATCAATAACATTAAATTTAATAGTCTGAAAGTATTCTGTGTTCAACGTCACTGACTATTTATCACATAGCACATTCCTTATTTCAAACTCTTTTTGTTTTTATTTCTAGAGGTCTTCAATATATTAAAGTTTAAACTGCACAAACATTTTTAACTTTTGATCTTTAAAATTTAATATTTTTATCTTTTCATTATTATAATTTAATTTCGGAACTACTGTTATAGAAAATTACTGAAACAGAGATTCATTCAGCCATTTATTTATTTCAAAAGTGATAGTTTTGACTTGTTAGTATTACATGTACGAAAGTGTAAATTACATATTTTTCTCCACAGGTAAAGTTTGCTAATTAATGCTGATAATCTGCATACCTTATCACAAGATGAGGTAACTTATTGATAACGGAAGCAAATTCCAACCCATTGAATCAGATGATAGTATATTCTACGTGGAAAATGTGGTTCATTCCCACTTAGCCAACATTTTGAAATTTTGTACCTATAGGTGAGATTTTAAATGTTGGCTGAGTGGGAATTGATGTTCGTTGTAGGATTAGCAAAGACAATAGGTATTAATTACAGGTGAGGGTAAAGTCTGTTTCAGAAAATCAATAACAAAATCATAAAATCTGGATAAAAATATTTCTTTAAATTAGATATGGAATTATTTACAGCATTACAAACTATATCAATAAAATTACTTGTTAGAAATTCAAACTTGATTTTGTGTACAAGGAGATGATATAAATTTACAATTTTTCCACCATAACTAAAATTTCCTAAAAAATAATGTGGCAAAAGGAAAACTTAAATAAATTTTTATGTTGCATTGTATGATATTTCAAAGCCCATTAGAGGATTTGATCATTTCTATGGAGTTTCATGTTCTTTAAAAAGGTCTTTAAAAAGTGGATTATCAAATAATTCCTCTACTGAAGAACCATATTATACCCCTCTTTCTCTCTCTCTCTCTCTCTCTCTCTATCTTGTTTGTTAAGAGTCATGAAGCCTTAGGTTTTTAGAGAAAAAATATTAACAACAAAGCTATTATAATATTTAAGAAAGAATAGTAATAAATTTTATAATTTTAACCTTTTTTGAGTAAAAACCCAGTTGTATTACTTTTTAATTGTTTAACTTATTGAAACAGGCAAACATGCTTATTTCAATAAATGAAAAAAATGAATTTAAATTGTTTAAAACTTGCAATATTTACACAGAAATGAATTAAAGGTTTAATACATACATGTATAATGTTTTTTGTATATTGATATTTTTGTAAGATTATTAATTGTTTATGATATTTTGTTCAGCGTTCAGTAAATAATAATAATAATAATAATAATAATAATAATACTTTATTGCAAACAGCAAACAATAAATTGCTACAGCATTACAAAATGTATTAAATTATGTTACAACATGACAAATGAATAAATAACAGACAACAGTCAGGTGTTGAGAAGTTGAGACTCGAGTAGCCGGTAAAAAAAGATTGTTAAATATTTTTCAAACAAAGCGGTTAAAATATTACAAATCTTAAAATATAATTCACTAAATTGACCAAACCTCTACAGAAACATATATTAAATTTAAATATTCAGCAACACAAAACATTTATTTATTTATTTATTTCAAATATTTATTTTTTTATATACTTGATTTATTCATTTATCTATTTATTTATTGTTTATTAATTAATTAATTTATTTAATTTTTTGTGACATTTATGATATTCTACTTAAAATATTCAGCACCACAAACCAATTTTGCTGAAAAAGACTATAGCAAAATCTTTCCAGGTGAAATCTTAAATGTTTATTTAACCATGTTGGCTAAGTGGGAATAGGAAATTTTAAAATGTTGGCTAAGTGGGAAGACACCGAAAATGTACCTACAGGATGTTAATCTCATTAACGGATTGATTAATTAATTAACTTAATTATGATTCTGAGTTACTAGTACCCACACCAGTTTTGACACTGCCCTGAATTAATACTTCTAATTTCATGACTTCGTAGTTAATGACTGTGTATTCAGATAGATAGATAGATAGATAGATAGATAGATAGATAGATAGATAGATAGATAGATAGATAGATAGATAGATAGATAGATAGATAGATAGATAGATAGATAGATAGATAGATAGATAGATAGATAGATAGATAGATGATAGAGAGAGAGAGAGAGAGAGAGAGAGAGAGAGAGAGAGAGATAGATTTATTCATAGGTTTATTCATTCATTCATTCATTCATTCATTCTAAACTTACCGTTGAAGAGCACATAAAATAAAATTCTGTGACGATGAACCAGCTGATGTTTGAACTATATTCTCAAAATGATTTTTAATTTTTATTACTATAATTATTTTTTGTTTAACAAAGACTTTATAATGAAATAAAATTCAAATTATCTAATTTCTACAACGGAAAACTTTGGGTGAAAATACCTATACAGGTATTCTGTAACGATATGCCGGTAACCTGTAAAATACCATAAAAATCGTAGAATTTTGTCAATCTTTAAAATTTAACGTAAAACGAAAGCAAAAAGTCGTTTATAAAAAAATGTAAAAAAATATCCCGAGAAACAACAAATGTCGAAAAATGAAACCATGATCAAGATTTTGGATACTATAAGGGAAAAAGGGTGAAATAAAGGCAATTTTTTAAACAAAAATAGAAGCCGAGGAAAGACGTTAGATATAAAATAATTTTTACACATTAGGCACGGGGTTATTTCGATCTTTTATAATTGATGATAACAAACTTGATGGTTTAATGGTAAAAATGACTTTTTCAATGATTTTATTCACGTTCTTTCATAATTTAATTATTGTAAATCGGGCAGCTATTCGCGGCCTATCGCCGGTGAGGAAAATTTCTACTATGGCACTGTGGCAAGTGAGTGGTTTATTTATTTATTTAAATTATTAAAATAGCAACAATTACCAGTTCTTACTCTTAACTAATTACGGGTTTTACTCATTTATATACCACTTTATTTGACACATAGGAAAGATATATCAACTACAGATAAATTTACAAACGTAGTCATCTTTTTTTTAACAGCGATGTCAACTTTCCGTTTCCTTTTTGGTTGCTGTAATTTAAATAATTCCTACAAATAAAAGATAAATACACACTGTTTCACTTTCTGTATTATTTATTTCTTTTATTCGTCATCATTGTAACGAAGAACTACTAATTCACAATTTTCAACAGCGTAACCGCATCTAAATGTAGTCGTTCTTCAGCAACCTGTTGGACTTGCCCCCCCACGAGACTTAAACGAGACTTCGGCCGAAGCGAGACTTTGTGTTTTCGAAATCGTGATATTTTATTGACCATTTCGAAAACACGACAGGGGAGATAACACCTATGAACGAAAACGAGGCTTGGGGGGGCAAGCTACATCCGTCCAGTATAGTTGCAGCGTAGAATATGACGATTGAAACGGAGAAAAAAAAAAGACTTTTGTTGTACCCCAGGTTGTACAAAAGTCTTAAGTATATCACAATCTTCACAATTTATAATTTCAAAAATATTTGTCAAAGAGTTTTGATTATTAAAGCATTTATTTGATGTATTTATTACAGCCGAAAATCATCTGTCAAAATTACTGGACAGTAGATATCAAGAAATGAATTTCATCTTCTATAGAATTACTATAACATTTAGTGCATAATTTATCTTTTTTCTATTTTTGAATAACGTCCAATTTCAATTTTTTTTTATCTGTGATGTAATTCTTAATCTGGTTATATTTAAATAATCAGGCCCCGGTTTCACTATCATTCCTTAGCTAAGATTTTCCTTAACTTAAACCTTGCAAAATTTCAAATCTTTATAATTTTGTTAATTTTGAAGATATGGAGGAATTTAATGTGTCATTTGTAAGATCACCTCTAGAATAAAACATTTGCATTTAGTTTTGATAAAAAATTCACCAGTAGTTCCAAAAAGAGATTAACAAAATTTGCTAAATTTAAGTTAAGGAAAATCTTAGCCAAGGAATGATTGTGAAACCGGGGCCAGTTTTGTTTTCCTTATATCTGTGTATGGCTAATGTAAAATTTAATATTTTATAATGTATTAAAATCAGTTTGGCAGTCTTTTTTAAGGTAAAATAATCAAAAAATTTCGAAAGAATGAAACTTTACTCTAAAAATCTTCATATTTAATTTGATCAACGCCCGTGACGTTTAATAGAGTCTTTAAAGTATTCTGTGTTCAACGTCGCTGATTATATATATCACATTTCTTCTTCCTTATTTAACTTTTTTTTTCATTTTAAGAGGTTCTGAATATATTAAACAAATTTAAACCGCACAAACATTTTTAACTGTTCATTTTGAAAATTTTTTATTATCATAATTTCATTCTGTAAATATTTCTCGAAGTCAGAACTTTTGTAATAGAAAATTACTGGAACCGAGAATCTTTATTTCAAAAGTGATAGTTTTGACTTGTACGAAAGTGTATATTACATATTTTTACCCACAGGTAAAGGTTGCTAATTAATGTTGATAATCTGCATACCTTATCAACAGACGCGGTAACTTATTGATAACGGAAGCAAATTCCAAATTCCCATTGGATCAGATGATAGTATATTATACGTGGAAAATGTACCTACATGGTGTTAATCTCATTAACAGATTAATTAATTACCTTGATTTATGATGAATATTATGATTCTGAATTACTAGTACCCACACTAGTTTTGAAACTGCCGTGAATTAATACTTCTAATTTCATGACTTCGTATAGTTAATGACTGTGTATTCAAATAAATAAATAAATAAATAGATAAATAAATAAATTCATTCATTCATTCATTCATTCATTCATTCATTCATTCATTCATTCATTCATTCTAAACTTACCGTTGAAGAGCACATGAAATAAAATTCTGTGACGTTGAACCAGCTACAATTATAGATGTTTGAACTATATTCTCAAAATGATTTTTAATTTTAATTTTTATTACTATTAATATTTTTTGTTAAAAAAGACTTTATAATGAAATAAAATTCAAATTCTTTAATTTCTAAAACGGAAAACTTTAGGTGTAATTTCTGTAACGATATGCCGGTTACCTGTGAAATACCGGTAATATCCGGCGTAGAATTTTGTCATCTTTAACGCAAATTGGAAGCAAAAAGTCGTTTATAAAAATGTAAAAATATCCTGAGAAACAACAAATGTCGAAAAATGTAACCATAATCAAGATTTTACTATAAGGGAAAAAGGGTGAAATAAAGGCAATTTTTTAAACAAAAATAGAAGGAAAGACATCAGATATAAAAATAATTTTTACACCATAGGCACGGGATTATTTCGATCTTTTATAACTTATGATAACAAATTGATGGTTTAATGGTAAAAAATACTTTTTCAACGATTTTATTCACGTTCCTTCATAATTTAATTACTGTAAATCGGAACTTGAGCTATTCGGGGTCTATCGATGAGGAAAAGTTGTACTATGGCAAGTGAGTGGTTTATTTAATTTTTTTAAATAGAAACAATTACTAGTTCTTACTCTCAACTAATAACTGTTTTTACTTATTTATATACCACTTTATTTGACACATAGGAAAGATATATCAACTACAGATAAATTTACAAACGTAGACATCTTTTTTTTAACAGCCGTGTCAACTTTCGGTTTCCTTTTTGGTTGCTGTAATTTAAATAATTTCTACAAATAAATGATTAATACACACTGTTTCACTTTCTGTATTATTTTATTTCTTTTATTCGTCATAATTGTTGGTGAAAACGATAACGAAGAACTACTAATTCACAATTTTCGACAGCGTAACCGCATCTCAATGTAGTCTTTCTTCAGCAACCTGTTGGACTTGCCCCCCCACGAGACTTAAACGAGACTTCGGTAGACGCGAGACTTTGTGTTTTCGAAATGGTGAATAGTTATTATTTTACCATGTTTCACAGTTCAATTGTTATGCAATGTTCGTTCACGTGTCCTCTTATATAATTAGTTAAGATACATAATTATGTAACTATATCACATATAATGGGGATAACAATAAATGGTTATGATGACATTAAAATACAGGTAAATTATAGGTAAAATTACAGGTAAAACACCCTTGAATAGGCCCCTTAATCCCCATCTCTCATGAGGTTAGGCATTTGGGGACATGTGATTAATTATACTAATTACTTTTTTAAATTATCACAGATCATGCAGCAGGCGTGTTCATCGTTAAATTTAGTTTCTTGCTTTCCAGAACGGATGCTTCGTCGGTTAGATCACAATTACTGGCACTAGTGGTTGACGTTACATAACCATCTACTACTTTCCCGGTAAAAACGATAAATTACACATGTTGTGCTAATATATAAACAAGGATTGCGCGTTGTCAAAAGATGAAAATATGGTAACATATAACACTGTACACATCGTAGATGGGATCAACCTTGCTTTGAACGCCAATATAAAACCAACACTGTATTAAATATCGTAGATGGAACCGATATGATAATTGTTTTTTTTCACACGAAAATCCAAAAGAGCGACCGGTCATAAATTAATGATTGTAAAGTAACGCTCCGACTGATGATTAAATGTGTTATGATCATGGCCCTCTTCTACGATTATAAAACCTTGCAGTATTGACAAATTTTATAAACGTTCGTTTGTGGAAAAAAAAATTCGATTGACAAAATATCTCTCTCTCTCTCTCTCGATATACTAAAATCAGGTCAGGAAATACATTTTTATTAGATCCAAGGATCTTCACATGAAGACGATAGTGCAGAAAGATTTACTAGTTTTACTTGATGAACTGGTGGTTTATTTATTTATTTATTTATTTAAATACAAATTTATTAACCGCGAAGTCATAAAATAAGAAATATTAAATCATGACAGTTTAAAACTGATGTGTGTAATTTAAAGATGCTGTAGTCTTCTCTCCATCACTAACCCCCTCTCCTCTATAATATTTATTTATTTATTTATTTACTTGAATTCAAAGATACGGTAGTCTTCTCTCCGTCAATAACCCCCTCTCTATTTATTTATTTATTTATTTGAATACACACGGGTATTTAATGGTAAAAGTTGTCATATCATGCATATTACTACTATTGGGAACAGAGATTGGGAAGAAGATTACCTCGGTAAGTTTCCATTCAAATAAATCTAGGTAATTAATGAGATTAACACCATACCGGTAAATTTGTCACGTGGACTATACCATTCGTCTGCCACGGTTTTGCTTCCGTTATCAATAGTTACGTAAGTTGTTGGTGAAGTATGCCGATGGTAATTAATTAGTAACCGTGATATGTTTATTATACTTAATTTACACCTTCCTAATTTTAACGACTAGTAGTCAAACTGTCACTATTGAAATAATTAATTGTTTGAATCCCGGACCTGTGTTTGATTGATCATTTAATAAATAAATAAATAAATATTTGTTTGTTGTCTGAAAATATTATAATGAAAGAATTTTCAATTTAAACATATCAGGGGCGGATCCAGAGTCTTGTTGAAAGGGGGGGGGCACAAGTTCGCACCGAAAACGCGAAGTCCTAGGAAGGTCTGGGGGCATGTTTCCCCTTAAAAATTTACTTTTTCATTACATATGATGCGATTTCCTGCATCTAGAACCCTGTCGTAACTCCTTCTTACCTTACATTCAAGGTGGATGTAAGCGAGTTAAAGAACTAATCAGCCTTTTTCAAAAAAATTAACATTGACGGCAGACTGACAGGAGTCTATTAGTGTCAATGAGTCAGAAACTGTACTGTCGAAATTCGTCGCCGTCGGTAACTTGCCGTGTCAGTCTCTTTATCTGTCGAGGTGTAGTCGTGCAACGCATTTCCAGAAGAAAGGTTGTTGGCCCCTTGGAAATGGTAGATCGATAAGTCGATCCTTCTGAGGGATACCAGTGTTTTGATTTAAATTGGTCGATAATGGATGGACGTGATCTGGTGGTCAGGGTGATTCAGTCGGGTTGATAAACTTCACGCGGCTCATGAGTGGAAAATATATTTGTTTGAATCCCGGACCTGTGGCTGATTGATCATTAATTAAGGGGGTTTAACGTCCAAGTCAGGAATATTTCACTTTTATCGAGACGTCACCAGCTACAGGTGTAGGTGCAGAATAATTTACCTGTGCTTTGCGCTGGTGGCATTATGAGTAAGGATTTTTCACCGTGCCATACCTGCGGTGACAAGGGCCTCGGTTTTTAAGGTTTGTCCGAAAGACCCGCTTTCATTTCTAATGCCGAGCGAACAGTCACTACCATTTTTCAAGTCTTGGGTCAGACCGAGGGACAAAACCTGCGACCTCAAATTTACAGAGCGAGCACTCTACCAATTATGCTGGCTGCTACCGAAGTGGTAGGTCTCCTACCTCTCCTATACCTTCAAGTGAATGTTATTATATTATTAGTTTTAAAATGAATAATTAGTCAGTTTCAGCATTGTGTATTAAAGGTGTGTCATGCGGATACCATACTACTTATATACTATTTTTTGAATTTGATATAAAAAATACATTCAAAAAATGGTATATGACATGGACAATACCGTTTTTTGAATGTAGTTTTTGATTAAATTTAAAAAATGGTATATCACAGGTGCGACACACAAGAATTCCGTCATCAGAAAATAGCACTGATCATTTTAGATGGATTAGTTTCATATAACCGATAAACGGACGAATAGACTGATTTTGTCATTTGAACCAATTAAATTTTTTTAATGCATAAAAAGTGGGGCTTTTATTAGCGCTATAAAAGTATACAAAAATGATAATCGTGTGCTAAAAAATGTAATATTCTGAATTAGCTCTCTCTCTCTCTCTCTCTCTCTCTCTCTCTCTCTCTCTCTCTCTGGGTCATGTCCTTTGGTTTGAACAGTCAAATTAAATAATTCACGTATGATTGATGAAATCACATGCTTTATGGAATCTTTCCTCGAAGAAGAATTACGCTTGGAGTATTGATAACGATCATGTTTAAAATTCAGTCTTTTTGACAAGACCGAAGTCTCTTAATTAGTATTCCTAATTAACGTCATCTACTGATTTCTTTCATGCCTCAGCGATCAGGTAAATAACATTATCACTTAAGACTGGTCAGTACTACCTGAATTCTTTCATGCCTCAGCGAACTGGCACATTACATCATCACCTGATAGCAATTTACAACCTGTACGCAGATAATTAACCAGTACCATTAATTAACTGGTCCACTGGTTGAGTGACAATTTGCGGTGTGAGAGACAATCCCCCAACCCCCGCTGGATCCGCCACTGCATATTTGTTGAAATTAACTTTTTAAGTGATGCATGTGGATATAAATGGTAGGCATATGAATGAATGAAGCAGTTTATTTTATTTTATCCACATACCTGTATCAGTTTATCATAGGTATCATGTCATATTTTTACGTAAAAACCTGGTTTTTTTAATAAAAGTTAAATAGCCCCAAAATCTTATTAAATAATTTTTTTATATTACCCTCTTTATCTATATTGAAAGCTTAAAAATTTCAAACGTAAAAATCCCAAAATCTCTAAAATTACTCAAAAACATCAAACTTATACTTTTTCATGATATGAGGAATAAATTAATGTTTTTAATATTTTAAAACTTTATTAAGAAATTAAAATTAATCCTTCATAAATCTTTGTTAGCTTCAGCCAGAGACATATATATGTCTCTGCTTCAGCATGGTATCAACACGATACATCCGCGCATGCGCACACGCGTTCGTACGGAAAGCCTCTGTATGAAAGGATGTCGACTGCTGTCGAGCTTAGTGATAGATAGTTTTAGGTATTTTTTTCCCCTTACACAGTTTTCTTGAAAGTGCGGCTATTTGCACGTTGGTGAAAAACGACAAAATGGCGCGAATTGAAAATTTAAATTTTTTAAAATACTTTACCGTAATAATTGGACATTTTCCGGAATAATAAGTCAAAATCCGAAATAATTAGGCAAAATCCGAAATAATTAGACAAAATCCGGAATAATCAGACAAAATCCGGAATCTTTAGATTCCGGAAAATTTACCGTAAAAAATATAGCCTTATTATTCCGGATTTTGACCGATTATTCCGGATTTTGTCTGATTATTCCGGATTTTGCCTAATTATTTCGGATTTTGACTTATTATTCCGGATTTTCGTCTTAAGATTCCGGATTTTTCCAAACATTACGGAAAGTGTCTAACTATTCCGGAATTTCGCAATTATTCCGGTAAAACCCCCTTCTAGTGTTTTTTCGGGTTCAGACACTTGCCAAAAAGTAATCCCTTTTTATTTACCGCGGAAGGTCTCAAATTTTAAAACCAACGCACAATTTGGACTTGGCTATCCTACTGTCAATGTGTATTAAAGTTCTTGAATACCTTATGATAGATGTCGGACTTCTATTTTTTATCTAAACAGAAACAAGGATAATTTTTGTCATGAAAGAAAACTCATTGGAGTTTTGATACGAAACACCCAGGCCCGTAGCTGCAAAATTTGCCTGTGCGTTGCGCTGATGGCATGATACAGCAGGGTTCTTTATCGTGACAAACACACCGTGACGAGGGGCCTTGTATACTTTAAGTTCTCATCCGAAATATCAGTGCCTTTAATTTCGTAATGCCAAGTGCTTGGCGAAAGAACAGTCACTACCCACTTTCAAGTCTTAGGTCCGATGATCAGAATTGAACCCACGACCTTCTACTTACGGAGCAAGGGAGTCTACACAAAATCATGAAAGAAAAGAAACAAAGAAGGGAACACATGCATGAACATAATGTTAATGTATAAACAGAGATATCTACTGTATTTTAATGAATTACATGTCTTAGAAACTGACAGAAAATTTAGCAAAAAAGTGCTCCGGCCACCTGCCCCCACCCCCATCCCCATTTTTCAACGGGTCTGATGTGTACACCTAGAACCCGTACTCATTCCCGACGGTCATAGTGGAAAATGATGTAAAACGTAACTAAAAACGAGTATGAACTGTCTAGTCTTGAATATCTGAAGGAGTTCCTTCCCTTAGTACACGTAAATCATCGATGTCACGACTTGTACTGTACAGACCCGTCGAAAGTTTAACACTGAGATATCTAATTAATTAGTGGCGATTATATTAGGTAGCTCTCTCTGAAGCTTTTCTGGTCATTGGCAAGCTCCGAACAGCGGCCAACATTCGTATCTCTTTTCGTATCCTCGCGACATACGGAGCTAGGAGGTGGGCGCTGTTTCGGAGCTTGGGTCATTGGCTTTTCATATTTCGGTCACTCGGTATCAGAGGGTTTCGGTCACTCGGTATCAGAGGGTTTCGACTCCTTTTTGTCAGCTAAATGTTAATTTTTCGACAGGTCTGTACTGTATATTATTATTGTTTTGTGTTTTACAAAATTAACTGAAAAGTTGCCGATACCATGTCTCGGAACAAAGACAATCGCCAAAGTATCACGAAAGCCGTCGTTATGGTAATAAACCCGCCGTTCAATCACACTATTTACAGAAATTATTGAGCTTACGAGCAACATGTCGATAGCGTGTTAAGGGTAAGCTGTGTGGAATTGGTTTGCTTCCAATTCGGATTATTTTTAATCTTGAGGTCTAGTCTGGGATATGGTAGGAAACCGGGGTACCCGCTGAATGACATTGACCTTCAGCAAGCGATTATAGAATCGGTGGAGTGTCGGACTACAGATCCAAGAGTCGTGTGTTCGAATCCCAGAGGGGCGGTGCATTTCGCATTGATGTCGACTTATACGACCGTACATAATAAATGTCTCTCATTAGCCGGTTTGTATTTTAGTCAGTCTAAATTATTTTCTGCGCGTAAATACAAATGCTTTAAAATGTCAGACAAGTTTAGTTTCCACTTCATGGAATTGCATATGCGACTTAGCATTGAATATATTGAAGGACCAAATACAACTTAAACAAGCAAATTACGATCAATGCAGTAGTAAAAGATCATACTCAAAATGCTAAACATGAAACACAGATTACAGATCCACTTTCACTCGCTGTAATTCCAATGATTAAATACTTTTATTTTAAAATTATACATGTAAAATCTGGACTCCGGCGACCCCCCCCCCCCCCCCCCCCAAACACACACACACACCCATTAAAATGAAACAAAATTGTTGTATTTTACATCGATTTTTAAAATAAACGAGATAAAGTTCGAAAACGTGTTAGTTTTTATTGCAAAATCAACACTGCACCCCGGACAAAAATAAAAGTGCGCAAATTATAATATATCTGAACTACGCTGTAAGCCCCTACGGACTTACTAAAACGATGTACTGTAGTAAAATACTTAAGATGTTTGATAAAACATCTGTGACAAACGTTACGTGCATGGACAATAATTGGACATGAAATCCAATCATAATCTTATCTTTATCAATGTGGTAAACCTTATCTTTATGAATAAGGCCATGCAGAGAAAATTTCCACGTGCGCAATTTTTTTCTGCATGTCCTCATTCATCCACCGTATTAGTGTATCAGACTCTGAAAAATATCCAAAATAAAAACCAACCGCCGCAATAACTGAGCTTCAATCTAAATAAGCTTGTTTGTGCCGTTTTTAAAATTGCTTTTTTTAAATAGTACAAAAAATTAATTGTTTTTACTATTTTTAAAATCACGGGGGTAATCCTGATACACCGTATTTCATTTACGTCGGAGTATTCCGTCGGTTTTTATTTACGTCTGAGTAAAATCATACATTTTGGTCGTTACGCTTTACGTTAAAGAGCAAAGAAGACGGTTTTTCATATAACTTCACAAAAACGAAACTTTAACAGAAAGCAAAAGGTTATTCGTATTATATTTGATGGTATTTAACTGCCTCTTATAAAATCTTGCAAGAATTATTCATATTTTTCACGTACCTGTAACATTTCCATTTTTGGCAGGTCCTTTTGTTTAGCAGCTGATTTTAATAAAGCGGTTTTGAATTCAAATGATGTTTCTACTCAAATTTCTCAAGAAATGTCTATACTTTCATAAACTTGCAAAAACAGAAGCTTTACGCTGCTTTTAAGCGAAATTTCATGTATCGTTTAAGCGGAGTGGCATAAATGTTACGCTTTCCGACCAGCTGTGTTATGCTTTACGTGAAGACATGTTACACTTTCCGTTTAATATCATTCGCAATTGACAGAGCACACTCTTCGTTATAACATTAGATCGAACGTCTTTCTCGATTAAATCTTCACTTGTTGATTGAGGAATGATTCAGAAAGCATTGCAGAACAGGATTGAATTTTTGAAAGAGAACAAAACCCCACACAGTTCGTAACTTGAACCAATAAAGAACAAAACAACATGTACATGCATTTCTTTCAAGAGGAAACACTTGCGAAAGTTATGCCAATTACACAAATAAATAAAACTATACGTGAGAAATACCATTTTGAAAAGGATCAATGCAGTTCATTTATGTGGGTTTTTTTTTAATTTTTACCTTTTTCATCTGGGAATGTAGTTGAATTGGTTAATTGTGTTTTACGCCCCAGTCAAGTGAAATGGTGTTTTACGGTTGGCCGAGTGGTCTAAAGCGTGGGCTTATGGAGCATAGTGCCTCTGGTCGCCTTAGTACGAGTCCCACCTAGGACAGTGTGAGAAAGTTTGCAGTTCGCTTGCCGAAGGTCGGCAGCTTCTCTTGGTTGGTACACTTGTTTCATTCACCATCTGTGAATTGACCGCCTCGATATCTGTGTAAGAATTTTGACTGGGGCGTAAAACACTATAATCCAACTCAAATATACTCTTAGATTAAAAAGTTAAAAATAAAAAAATGGGTCAAAGTCTCAATGGGCCGGGTTGTTTTTTAAATTTCAATTGAATGGGTGTAAAGTGTGAAAGAAAATTTAAACAATATAGGAGGAGTTATTTAACGAAATAGGTACCCTCTTTTCAAACTCTGGAAAACAATGACATTTATAAGTCGGGTGCACATCTTTGATAATCTTTTGATATATACAGTACAAAGTAACTAGGTTTCAAAGTCTGGAAAAAATGGGGAAAATCCTGAAATATTTCCAAAAAGTCAGGGCACATCAAAAACATTTTGTGAAGTTTCAAGATTTTTGGTTGAAAACTGTAGGAAGAGTTGAGTTCACAAAGTAGGTAACCTATTTTCCCCGCCCGCCCCGTCCGCCCGCCCGACATTCACTTTATTATAAACCGGCCAACCCGGCCAACACTAGAAGATGGGGGCCTTAACGCTCGCCTGAGTATTTACAATGGATAAATGGCAGTCCCAACACAATAACACGTGTGAGCTTAAAGGTTGGGTGAGATATGTAGAAAGTGATGTCATTATCTGTTTATATAGTTGTTTCCATTTCAGTATTTTTTCTATATCTGTAACATTGACCCTAACCCTCTGTATTCTTTCTATATCTGTAACCTTGACCCTAAACTCATGACCTTGATCTATATGATCACCAATATTCTAACATACATGCCTATACAAAAAGTTAATAGTCAGTGCAGATAATTAACCATTTTGGTTTACTTGTGCATTTGTGAATTTGACTTTTGAACCAATGGCCTTGATCTATGTATAAAAATGATTGTCATGTCAATATCTACAATAAACTGAAAATTTATTGCATTAACTATCACCTGAAATGTTTAAAAAAAATAGCAATTTTAATCAAAGATCATAAACTGGGACATGACCTTGAGCTTTGATCTCGACATCAATTCGAAAAAATAGCAAGACAAGATCAATAGTTTTTTTCTCCATACAGTACAGCCTCTGTTGAGTTTTACAAATTAAGAACTTTACGTAAAACACGCGTTACATATTTTCGTCCAATTTTCATATTCCCAGTTATATATCCTGAATCCAAATATCCAATCGAAATTTGCTTTCACGTTTTGGTTTCAGAGAAAAAGATTTTTGGTCTTGTTTGCTATATGTAGTAACGGCAGCCATCTTCTTAGACGTGGCCAAATACCGAAAACAATTTAAAATGCCTATTACCCAGGCATGATAATCACAAGTTTTATCAAAATTGCTCAAGTAGTTTTGAAGGAGATGATCAAAATGTAAAGTTTACGAACGACGCACGACACACGACGGACGGTGATAGATTGCAATAGCTCAACTGAGCCCATAGCTCAGATGGGCTGAAAACCATATATATGAGCTACAGTTTTCTTGTTCAAAATGGTATTTAACACGTATAGTCCAACTTGCCTAAAGACCACCTCTATATAAGGGTCACTTGCTTTTACAGGTCAGTAAAATTGTATCTAAATTGCTCTTTATTCATGTCATTTGAACCTTATATAAGGGCTACCTTCCCATAAAGCCACTTTTATTAGTTCCCTTGAGTTGTCTTCATCAGCAGGATTGACTGTAGTTTTATTTGTGCAATTGGTATAACTACATGTATCTATAAGTCGGTTTACACTTTCGCAAGTGTTTCCTTTTGGGAGAAGTGTATTGTATAAAAGCATGTACATTGTATGTTGTTTTGTTGTTTATTGGTCAATGTTACGAACTGTGTGTGGTTTTGTTCTCTTTCAAAAATTGAATTCTGAATCATTCCTGAAACAACCAGTGAAGATTTAATCGAGAAAGACGTTCGATCTAATGTTATAACGAAGAGTGTGCTCTGTCAATTGCGAATGATATTAAACGGAAAGCGTAACATGTCTTCATGTAAAGCATAACACAGCTGGTCGGAAAGCGTAACATTTATGCCACTCCGCTTAAACGAAACATGAAATTTCGCTTAAAAGCAGCGTAAAGCCTCTGTCTTTGCAAGTTTATGAAAGTATAGACATTTCTTGAGAAATTTGAGTACAAACATCATTTAAATCCAAAACTGCTTTATTAAAATCAGCTGCTAAACAAAAGGACCTGCCAAAAATGGAATTGTTACAGGTACGTGAAAAATATGAATAATTCTTGCAAGATTTTATAAGAGGCTGTTAAATACCATCAAATATAATACGAATAACCTTTTGCTTTCTGTTAAAGTTTCGTTTTTGTGAAGTTATATGAAAAACCGTCTTCTTTGCTCTTTAACGTAAAGCGTAACGACCAAAAATGTATGATTTTACTCAGACGTAAATAAAAACCGACGGAATACTCCGATGTAAATGAAATACGGTGTATCAGGATTACCCCTGTGAAAATCGTTTTAACGATTTGAAAATTAAAATTTGTTTTTAACGATTTAAAACCCGTTTGTACGATTTAAAACATCGTTGGAAGTTTTTAGAAAAAACTTTGTACGATTTGTAAAAATCGTTAGTATAATTTAAAATCGTGTGAACATTTCCAGATTCTTGTGTCCAGTTTAAAGACGCTTAATGTAGTTAAACACAAGGTACCAGGGTTTTACACATTCATTATGTTGTATTTATGTGGCAAGTATGAACTGGAACAATGTGGTAATACCTCATCTAATAACAAAAAACATATAAATCCATGCCCTAATCACAATCCCGAAACAAATAAAAACTTTGAAAGTGACAAATCAAGTTAAACACTTGAACATACACCAGAGAAGCGAGCACCTCCTGTTTAGCTAGCTAATCTAGTCACGTGTGAAATGTGGTAGCTCAGTTGATAGAGTGCTTGCTCTGTAAGTTGGAGGTCGTGGGTTTGAATCCCGGCCGGGTCTGACCAAAGACTTGAAAGTGGGTAGTGACTGTTCTTTCGCCAAGCACTCGGCATTACGAAATGAAAGTCACGGTTCTCTTGGATGGGAACTTAAAATAAACGAGGTCCTGTGTCACGTTGGGCTTATCACGCTAAAGAACCCTGCTGTACAATGCCATAAGCGCAACGCACAGGCAAACTTTCTGCACTTTCGCCTATAGCTGGCGACGTCTCGATATAAATTAAATATTCTTGATGGGGACGTTAAATACCATTACTCAACTCAACTCACGTGTGAAATGATTAGAACATGGAACTATGGGGCGTCAAATACTAGTATATCCCGGATAGTTTTGAATACGGAGACATCATGCCCATTTACAGTAGTGTGATGACGACGACCATAAAACATTTTATGGCCTTGATAAAACGCTCCATATATCTGATTTATCATCGAACCCATGCATGTAGTCCGAACCGCTTTGCCATTCAAAATTACACTAACACGAAACTTAGAAATATTCTGAAGATTCTTCGTAAGTACAGGTTTTATGATATCATGAATGGTTCAATCAATCAGTCGATCGTTGCCACGGGAACATACGGACAATTACTTTTCCTATCTTAGCCGTGTAATTAAACTTTACAGCGTTGAAATAAATAGTATACATATATGGACTGGTTATGAGAGCAATAACAAGTTTGTTGTCCCTGGAGATCCGAGTTATTTCCCTACACAAAACCGAGGTAAATTAGTTCTATTCGAGATGGACAATAAAATCGCCATTTCCAGAAATAGTCAATCGACTAAGTTTTTTCATTGTGTGATTATTCGCGAATGATCTTGATCATTCTCGAATTTAGCTGTTACATGCAGATTTCTCAACCCGAATATTCTTCCGTTACAGATAATCAACTCTCTCTCGTATGTAGGTTCAAAGTTGAAATAAAGGTAGATAACTCAAATTTTGAATGCGGGTTATGGACGTTTCGCCCCAATATTAATATTTTCCGCCCCAACTATATTCTCCGCTTTATCATACCTGCCAACCCTCCCGATCAGGGATTGAGATTAACGGGCGCCCAGTTTTTCGCTCTGGGCGATAAATGTATCATACACAGGTCGCCAAGGGCTGCCAGGTGGCGATTAGAATTTTCAGTTCGGTGAATTTGACATTCCGATCCGTTTACCGATTTCCTGTTTATATTTCTGACTGGCGACAATAATAGTAAAATTGAAAAATGGGTATCATATAGTTAACAAGTGTAAATGGACCGGTGTTCCGACCGGAATTCAAATACGGTGCCATTTCGTTTCCTTTTCTGATATTTATGTATAAAATGATACTTCCGGCTTTCTGCCATGTGGAAATTTTTAGGAGCATCGACTCCAAAGGCTAAACAAGGACCTGCGGAAAAACGAAAGTACTATCAAGAGTATGATAAGTCCAAACGCATCGGAGCATATAAAAAAGCCATGGGAAGATGGCAGGCCTTGGTTGTATGATACGCAGGACGGAATGAAGTGTGCCGATTGTGTAGAGTTCGACAGGAAAAAAACCTGTATTTACCGAGGGTTGCACTAGTTATAAACTTGACAGTGTAAATAAACATGACATTTCTGAATCTCACAAACAGGCCCAAGCCTTTAGTAATGCAAAACAAGTTCCTGCTAATAAATCAAAATCTGCCAAAATTATACAGTCATTGACATTGGCAGTACCTATAGATCAACATTTTCTGCAAAACCATTCGTCAATGTAATTGCAGAT
Source organism: Anadara kagoshimensis (assembly GCA_021292105.1). Classification (NCBI taxonomy): domain Eukaryota; kingdom Metazoa; phylum Mollusca; class Bivalvia; order Arcoida; family Arcidae; genus Anadara; species Anadara kagoshimensis. The sequence goes on from CM037864.1 coordinate 47,586,971, forward strand.
GTTGAATATCGAAAAGTAAAGCAAGGGATAGAATAATCCAAATGTATATGCCTGATATATTCAGATCAACCATCACTCTTGACAGTTCATTGTATGGCTCATCGAAAAGTTAAGCTCAATCCCTGCTGATGTGAGGAGTCTCCCCATATTAAGACAAAAATTTTGGAATTTTGTGCTATCATACTGCTTTTCCCGTTTTTCAAAGCATTCCGTGAAGTCATCCTTAAAAAATTATAAATTGATTAGAGTGAAATCTGGGATAGCGATTGCTTTGTAGAGTGGTCATCTGTCAACTACATTTTTATCATGTACAGAACCTTTGTAGAGGGGTCACCTGTCAAACCCAGTCAGCGGGGATCCTAACGGCCACCCGATTGAAAAAATTGTTGTTTACAAGATTTACTAAAATTATGCTGGTCTCTGGAATAAAAAGTCTTCCAAAAATTATCGAATTCTTAAAACACAACTCTGGTGATATAAATAATAATAAAATAATAGTTAATTTTTTCAAGTTATTAATTTATTTAAAAAATATCCTCAATTATGACATGAAAGATATCAGAAGTTTATTAGCTCACCTGAGCCAAAGGCTCAGATGAACAATTGTCATCTATCTTCATCCGTCTTGTATAAACTTTTTAGCTCACCTGAGCCAAAGGCTCAGATGTGCAATTGCCATCTATCTTCGTCCGATGTGCGTCATGTATAAACTTTTCACATTTTTTATCAATTCCTCCAAAACTACAGAGCCAAATTGGATGATATTTGACAGTAATGGTCAAGTAAGGGGTTTTCAGATTTGCACAAATGCAAGGATTATGTCCCCTTGGGGCCCCATAAAGGGGAAATTTGTGAAAATCTTTAAAAATCATCTGCTCTGAACCTACAAGAGATATAACTTAGATATTTCATGTAAACCACTATGGGCACTTAGTTTTAGATTTGCACATATTGTAGCTTTAGGGGCCAAAATGAGATAATGGCAAGGTACTTGAGGGGGAAATTGCAAAATTAATGTATTTGTCAATATATTTGAAAACTATAAGCTTTTTGTATGGGCATCATCATCATGTGTATTGGAATACTGTAGGCATTTGCACAACGGTCATTTTGATATATGAATAGAGGTCATAAGTTCAAAGGTCAAGGTCATAGATGTAAACGAATACTGAAATGGTTAATTATCTCAAAAACTTTGAACTCTTTGTGTAGGCATGCATATTAGAATATTGTAGGCATTTGCCTTACGGTCATTTCCATATATGAACGAAGGTCATAGGTTCAAAGGTCAAGGTCATAGATGCAAACAAATACTGAAATGGTGAATTATCTCAAAAATGATAAACTTTCTCTATAGGCATGTATATCAGAATGTTATAGGCATTTACACAATGTTCATTTTGATATATGAATGTAGGTCATAGGTCTAATGGTCAAGGTTATAGATGCAAATGAATACTGAAATGATTAATTGTCTTAAAAACTATAAACTTTTTGTATAGGCATATATGTTAAAATATTGTAGGTATTGGCCTAACGATCATTTTGATATATGAATGAAGGACATGAGTTTAAAAGTCAAGGTCACTGATGCAAACAAATACTGACATGGTTAATTATCTCAAAAACTATAAACTTTTTGTATAGGCTTCTAAATTGTAGGTATTGACCTAATATTCATTGCGATATTTAGATTAAGGTCATGGGTTCAAATTTTTCTTTGCCTTTTTAGTTGTTTATAAACAATATATTGTAGCTAGATTTCAGATATATTATATGTAGCACTCTTATGACTAGTTATGTTATAATACATTTGCAAAAAATCCTTACATATAATTGGCCCTTACTGCTAAAAATTTATTTGGACATTCTCTTTAATTAATGTCAATGACCATTGAACCTCTGCATGAGATATGTACTCAGCAGCATGTGAGCATTAAGGCTCATGGACCTCTTGTTTAATATTAGGGTCTCCATGACGATGGAAGTAACTTTGACCATCCTTGATGGTTCCATACATGCATTTATTCGGATTGAACTATTTCCTACATGAATCCTTAATATTGGTCCAATGTGTGAATATTAAAACAGCCCCATGCTCATAGTCTGCACATTGCACACTACATGAACCCGCTATGTTGTGTTGGGAGCAATGCAAGGTGAACATAACAACCTCCTTTCAGTTACCTGACAACTTCATATACCTGACACTACATTGATGGAGACACTGAACTCCCTGTCTTTCTAATCTTTCGCGAATTTTAGTACTTTCAGTACTTTGATTACTTTTTAATACACTTGCGAGTTCAAAACCATACCTGGGGTTATAGTGTTCAAGTGGCATGTAGTCAATACAAAAAGTTATATTAATAATGGTAGTTCACAATAAACCATGATAAAGGAGCTTAGTTTAGAGGTACATGTACATACAAATGATTGAAGGTTCAAAATAATGGTTCATTTATATCGATACGCCATCAGTTATAATTTTCTGTTCGCATGCCAACAGAGTTAAATCTTGAAAATGAATAATTTAAGTAATATTGAGCAAATTGATAAAACGATCATTACATACGTCAATCGACATTAAAATATCTTTGTAAAGTTATTTGTGAGGTAACGAAAACCGTGTCACAATCGACTTGAACAGAACTGATACAAAGGTGATCTTATTATACCAAAGGGTAATTGAATGATTGGTTGATTGAATAGGGTTCCACTTAAGAATATTTAACATATATATCGAGACGTTACCAGCTATAGATGAAGTGGAGTAAATTTTAGCTTTGCATGCACGCGGACCATCATATGCATCTACCGACGTTCCTTGGTTAGCTTTTATTCCTGATGGAAAATTGGTCATTAATGAAATCGTTTCTATGTTTGGCGATGAACTATAACAGTTTCTATTCTATATAACAAAACTTGATAATGAATTTATTATATCTATGGTTTCATAATTGTCCACTTAGTGATTGCAAATATTTGCAATCCCGGTCTTATAAAAATTTCCACAAAAATACAATATTGTGTCATGTGTGGATGTTGTGAAGTTTTTCCAGGCGCTGCAGTTCCTCTGAACTGACCAGTTTGAAGTAAGAGTAAAACAACCAATCTAGAGTAACACAGCGTAACTACACTCAAATTGTGTGCTCTTATTTCGTGCATTTTGTTCGAGTACGCCCAATTGTGACTGTAAACATATTTATATACTTTATCTACTCTGGTACTTTTTTGTTTTATTTTCTTGCATTATTTTCTATTTTGCCCGGTTGTGACTATAAACATATTAATTTGAACCAGTGTGTATACTACTCAGTCTACATAGACTACAATGATTGATTGAAGCTCTGATTGTCGCCTAATGACTCATTATTACAGATTGATCTAAGATTTGAACTGTCATTTGAATGGCACTTATCATACAATTAAATCGGTTCAAATCAGTTGAGATCAACATCCCAAAAGTCCGGGAAGCCCGAGAGACTGTGCTCATTGCTTAGGACTCAAGTAAGAAACTAATCAATCATGAAGATAGATGATCAAATAATGAACTCACTGTCTGGGGAATACTACATCATTAGCTTTCTGCAATATGAAATCTTATTACAACCAGACAAGGCTATACAAATTATATATAGTTTATTGCTGTGGACGAAAAAGAAAATAAAAACGTGTATGAGCCGTCTAAAGGTTGATTAATTGATTGATTGATTAAATGTGTTTTTATTTAAAGTCATGGTGATTTCACCTGAATCAAATCGTCACCATCCACTTACACCGTGTAAAGCGCGCACAGTGAGGAATCCTTATCACATGTCCGCCGTCAACTCATGATTTTGAAGTATTTGAGGGAACTTTTCACAGATATTAAAGATATTCACACGGATATCAGTTTTCAATGTAATATAGTCATTGAAATCTGTGAGCAGATTTGTATTTTTTTTATAACTGCCATAGCTTTCCGTTCATGCAATCAAATTATGTATAACCATTTGATTTAACAGCCATTTTGTTTACAACTGGACTACGTTATCACGTGACAATCGTTAAGTACTACGTAGGACGTGATGTATTATTAACGTTATGAATTTGCCTGTCGCGCGCTGCACGGATAATAATGTTTGATATTGGGATGCGATTAGGTTTCATTCCAGAGGTAATAGTGAAAAACAGTAAGTGTAAATATATTGTATTGTCCATATATGCATACGGTATACAGACTTATCGAAAGATTCACATTAAGCTAATGAACTAGTGCCGACTCATAAGCTCATCTTTACCTCTATCGGTAGCTACTTTCTCACACACGAGACATGGAAATCCCGCGTTTTTAATAATGTGAGATTTTTCTGTTTCATCCCAGGGATGAGATCACTTTTCTCAAACAACAATTTCTCAACGTCATAATCAATTACATACGCTTTATTAATGACTTCATAATCAATTGACGTGAGGATGTCAACAAAAATCAATTACGTAATTTTCAGAAGCCTGAAAACGACATTTGATGCAATTTCTTGTTTTTATGTTTTTATGCTTTTATGCTGCAAATGTGTGAGGAAAAGAATCCTACACAAGTGACAGTGTATGACAGAGAATCTCAAACTCGGATGAATATTTTCAATGTCCAGAAAAATATTCATCCTCGTTTGAGATATCCCTGTCTTACACTGTTGTCAGTATAAGATTCTATTTCAGTAATCTATCTTGTGGCAACTATCTGTATCTCAGTTACTCGACAGCAGACCTACAACTTCTTGTTCGTTCAATGTTAAACTTTCGACAGGTCTGTAGTGTACTTTGTAAACGTTAAATTGAGGACAATGTAAAAATAAACTGCATAAATCAATATTTACCATTTAAAATTCTAACATTACCACACTGCTCTAAAGTGTGCGATATAACTGCAAGTGTTGAACACGGCGTGATCAAGGAATTTACATGCAACTAAAGATAGAAGCACTTAGTACGGATATACCAAACTGTCACAATTCCAAAGAGCAAAACAAACAACTTTAATTCTTTTGACAGTGAATCAAAATTCAATCGTACATGTAACACTAATCTCTGGATTAAACAGAGGAATAATATATATACGTGTTATTGTTTTGAGATAAAGCAGTTCGATGGCTTAAACTTTGAAAGATGGTCTGGAAAGAAAATATTGTCTGCTTCGCTTTGGCAAATATAAAAAAGTATACAACGTTCCCTGATTGTTTTCCGTACATTTGATAGAGCCAATCATGTACATGTTATTTTTTTTCAATCTAAATATAATTATTAAGTGAAACTTCAAAATAATGACACTTATGAAAAAAAAACAAGTAAAAAATAAAAAATAATTTAAAGAAACAGCAATGCAGGGTAATACTGTATTCTATGGATGTTTGCTTTTAGACTAAGACTAATTCCATTCTTTAAGCATCCATAACACCATTTGCCACTTTTTTGTCTTACCCGTCTACAAAGTAGACGCTACGTGAAAAGACGGTCACTTCAGATGGTTCAGAGACCTTCCAAAACGATTGATAGATCACCAATTGATAAGCACGTACAAACATATTTACTTGTTAAGTCTAAATAAGGCATTTCTGATGAGTATATAAGGATTTCTGATTCTCCCCTGTTATAAAGGTACGTCGTTATTAGATACCGTAATTCTACTATATGCCAAGGAATCTTTGAATATACGCTTCATAAATCTAATTGTGCTGCAGTATTCAAGCATTTTCCTGATAAATAACGTGGAGATAATGGCTCGGAATGATGACAATAGTAAGTTTTATCACGTTAAAGCCATATTACTGTCAAATATGTCAGCCCTGTCTGTGATTGCGCTGTATTAGACACAGATCCGATTTATCAGCGACGAATTTATTGTATTTTATATCGATTTCTATCCCGTACAATGAATAGAAAATTTGTTAAGTCAAACTCTTCATCTGGTGGGATGTTCCGGTAATTAACGCCAAACGAATTGCTTGATTTAACGGATGCCGAGTCTATTTCAATTATGCAAAATGTGACAGTGAGAAATTTCCCGTATTTACAGTGTTTTCAACCGGAAATTAAAATAATCTATTTCATTCCAGGAAATTTTCAAAATGTTTCACGATCTTTAAATGAAATTTACAAATACAGTACATGGGGTTCTTCTATAATTGTTTCCGCTTGTTGAAAGTTTTGTGTTTTAGTGAGGTTAATTGTTGATGGATATTGGGTATTTCGTCCGTATAAAGATTGTTCCATTGTCCATTGTTATATCATGTAGTACGTGATTTGCAACAGGTAAATAATATAGTGCTTAACTTACCAGTTTTTTCGACAGGGTACTTGTTTTACATTACGCAGTGACTTACTACAGGTCCATTTGCCCGGTTGTAATGTTATGTTTTTTTCTTTTGCACTGTAGGCCTATGTGATGCGCATGACATATAATAAAGCACTCACAATCACGTATAAAACCTGTATTAAAAAGTGTAAATAACTCTAAATGAATGATTTTTTCTTTTGCAAACTTAAGAACCTCTCACCTTTGCAATATTGCAAAGTACAACCTATTACCAAAAAATTTAAATGAACATGGTCTAAGGAAAGGCATCTGGGTTTATTATATGCATTACTTTTGACCTCCCCACATCCGACCTTATTACGACTGAGGTCTGCTACCACTGGTGTCTACAGACTGTCCTTCAAAACATCACATCAATGACAACACTCATGTAACTCTATATGTAAAGAAGATAAATGAGAACCTGGTGCTTACAGTCTGTCCTTTAAAACATCACAAAAATGCCGTACTGAATCTTCCTCCATAGTGCAAGAAGAGAAGGTCTGATAATCTGCACAACAAGTGTCTTAAAACTGTTACACCAATCGTAACAATATGCCCATCATTTGATGAATGTAAAATGACACATTTATTCTCATATGACTTAAATAATCCTTGAATTGCATTTCATAATTCCCCTCTTTACTCGAATAAATTTTACTTTCCCGATTTAAAAAGCAAAGTGTTTCGGGAAATTAGATTTTTCGTTTTAGCATGGAACCAAAATCATGACACTGCAAGATGTACTTCTCTATATATAAAAAAGCTGATAACAATATTTCACCGTTCAGTAATTTCATTTGCGTTCTTTACAACGGTCTATGACGAGTTTTAAGGACTCAGGAGAATAAAGTAATGTACTGCGTAAATAATGCACGCTGCAACTTCTTCTTAATACAATATACGCATTCTAAGTCAACAGTATGTCAAATTTAGATTTTCATGCCATTCTTTGAAAGTTTGTACGGCAATATCATGTTCGCTGGATGGAATTCTTCTTCGGTTATTAACAGAGTTCATTTGCCAAATGGCCAATGTGCTACTTTTGATTGCAATTTTTTTATTAAAATCCAATAGTAGCGCATGGCAGAATCAAGCACCGACTTACGATTCATAGCGCCTCTTATACCTAATTCCACTCAGGCAGGTTCTAGTGTTCGAAAGTTGGTCGAAGATTGGTGTTATTTTCACTGCATTCAAGATAGTTTTATCTACCATTCAAAAATAAATCGACTGTTTGGCGTAAAACAATCTTAAAGCGAACCATTCCTGTGTTTGGCCCTGATTTTTGTAATTGATATTGTATACATGTATATTTAATTTTATCTTACTTTATCTCTGTTAATGCCCAACTTCATTTTCTATACATAGATAAAAAAAAATCGTTAAAAAATGGATTCAGTTTATCACCAAAAGCTCTATCAAAAACTCTATATTTCCAACTGCCAATGTTTATTTGATACCAAGAACCTGTTGGAGGAACGCTAACATTTCAAGTTGTAACATGCCTGTAAATCCAACAGTGGAACTGATTTGATTAGAAACAAAAATGATTCCCTGAATAATAAAAGACAGACTAACCACAGAGTTTGCAGGTTTAGAATAATTTTTTCTTCATTCGTATGAAGTAGAATTTATGCAAAACCTTGTTAAATCTGGAGATAAGACTGTCGCCAAGTCATTCAACTTAACATACAGATATATACATGTAGATGACGTTCTGTCTCTAAACAACCCTAAATTTTGAGACTATGTGAATGTCATCTATCACAGTGATCTTGAAATAAAAGATACGTCTGATTCCTCAAATTTTGCTTCCTATCTAGACTTATACCTGAATTATGACGCCCACGAAAGACTACTTTTGAAACTTTATGGCAAACGTGATGACTTCAATTTTTCTATTGTCAACTTTCCTTATCTGTGCAGCAATATGCCTGCTTCTTCTGCTTATGGTGTAGTGAATTATTGGTGACTAATTTTTGCACGGATTTTGACCTAACATGCTTGGTCTAAAATAACAAAAATATCTCCTTCACACTTATTCAACTCAACATACAGATATATAGATGACGTTCTGTCTCTTAACAATCCTAATTTTGGAGACTATGTAAATGTCATCTATCCTAGTGAGCTTGAAATAAAAGACACAACTGATTCCCCAAGTTCTGCTTCATATTTAGACTTATACCTGAATTAAGGCTACATTTGAAACTTTATGACAAACGTGATGACTTCAATTTTTCTATTGTCAACTTTCCTTTTTCATGCAGCAATATACCTGCTTCTCCTGCTTATGGTGTATTTGTTTCCCAATTAATACGCTATGGTAGAGCTTGTTCCCACTACGAGGCCTTTGTACAACGAAGTAGGCTGCTTGCAAATAAATTGTTGACTCAGGGATATTGCAAGCCTGGGCTTATCAAGGCCCTCAGAAAGTTTTATGGCCGTCATCACAGTATTGTTGATAAGTTTGATGTCTCTGTGTCCAGGATTGCCCTGAATATATTTGACGTTTCATAGTTCCATGTTCCTTTCAATTTTGATTACACACGAGGCGGGTGTAGCTAGCTAAACAGGAGGTGCTTACCCTTCCGGAACACCCGGCCTCACTTTCCTGTGGAAGTTCACGTGTCTAACCTAACTTTCAGTTCCAAAGTTTTTACTTTGCTTCTGGATTGTGATTCGGACATGGTAGTCCAAGAGATCATTTAATTTTTAGAAAAAAATAAAAATTCTAGATTTTTAGAAAAAAATAAAAATTCTAGATTTTGAAGCATTCTGTGGCAAAAACAACACAAAAATGTTCAATCTCTATCATTGTGGACACAGTTTATACGCGATGGTAGAGCTTTTTCCCACTACACGAACTTTGTACAACGAATCAGGCTGTTGACTCGGGAATATTGCAAGCCTAGGTTTATCATGGCCCTCAAAAAGTGTTATGGCCGTCATCACAGTATTGTTGATGATAAGTTTGATGTTTCTGTGTCCAGGATTACCCTGGATATATTTGACGTCCCATAGTTCCATGTTCCTTTCACACAATTTTGATTACACACGTGGCGGTGGTTGTAGTTAGCTAAACAGGAGGTACTTAACCTTCCGGAGTACCTGGCCTCACTTCCCTGGTGAAAGTTCGCGTGTTTCACCTAACTTGTAAGTTTTAAAGTTTTTACTTTGCTTCTGGATTGTGATTCGGACATGGATTAGTAAGTTTGTTTTTGATTCAATCGGTAATACCATCAAAACAATTGATGTATCTGTTTCTTTATCAATAGTTTGAAAAAACCTTGTGTATGTTTCCTTAGATTGAAATTAAACCACTTGTGTATCTACAATGTTTTTCTTAAGAAATATTTGACGAACGTTGCAGAACCTTACCCCATGTTTTACAATATCTCAAATCAAACCAAAAAATGCAAACCCTCTGAACCCAATCTCCACTTAATTAATGGACGTCTCATAGTATGCTTAAGAGTAGGAGTTTCGCTTTGATGTACTTGATATATTTAAATTTATCGTATTTGCCGATTTGAAAATCTAAGAATCTAAAACAAAACTCTAATCTATCATACATATTGTAAGGTCCAAAAATGTGAATTGGACAAGAAATTATAATTCGTTTTATAATTCCACTTAAGGATAATTCAACAACATATGAATCAGGATATAGCGATTGGTAACTAAAAACCATGTGCAAACTTGTTACCAAGAAAAAACAACGAAGAACATGTCCAGCAAATACAAATTGTAAGAAATAAAAACAATTATAATACCAATCAAACATGAACTTCCACCAGAGATGCGAGGTAGGGTGCTACGAAAGCTTAAGATTAAAGCACCTCCTGCTTAGCTAGCTACACCAGCCACTTGTAAAGAAATGAAGAAACAAAATAACACATATGTAAATCACTGGATAAAAACATTTCTACACATAAGCATGTGAAGATTTTAAGTCAACTACATCGAAGTCGGAAACTATTGCTCATACATTACTTAAAACACAGCATCATCTCGCTGCTGGCCAAATCAACTGTATCAGCATTTCTAACCGTTATATATGTTTAATTAATACCACAGATAGTTACTGTAAAACTCCAATCAGACCTCTAATAGCTTAAACAAAAAATCGATATGTCACACGGAACATATTGCACGTATTGCCTTAGGTTCATTCTCGGTAATTTAAAAGAGATAGGAAAACTATTTTCGATTAAATTTTTATTGTGGCGGTAGATAGCACTATGAATAAAAGGGAGATGGATATGTCTTCAACTTAATAGAAATGTCGAAGGGCACAGTAAAGCTGTGTAAATTTGTTACTGCTCTGACGTCAAGACACAAGGCCCCCAAAACGACATTTTCGATTTGGATTTAATGACGGCGTATTATAAAAGTACCAATATATTCCTTTTTTCGACACCATCTCGATCAATGTTTCGGTTTCAGCCATAATAAAATATGTGAAAATAAACAATTGTTTCCGGTTACTACTGAAAGAAAATAAAAACGAAATGTCTAAGGGACACAATATAGTTGTTTTTGTCTTGTTTTACTTGTATAGACTTAAGTATTTGTTTGCATGTTTTATGACGAAAATAAAAGGGAAAGTCACATAAGCATAATGTTACATTAGCACTTTCTTAGTTCTTGTGATCAATTATTACAACATTAAGGAACTATCAAACTAAATAAATAACACCAGGTGGTATCACTGGAAATAACCCAGAAACTGAGAAAAGATATTTTGATTAAGGGAGTTTGTCATGAATCTGCAACTAAATAACATAAACTTTTTGATGGTGCAAGAAAATATTGTACACAACAACATGTAATAAACAAGAAACGAAACATAAACACGTGTAAGGTGCTACGAAGGGCAGTCAGAAAGTTCATAGAACAGCGTATTCAACCAAGCTTAACACACATTTTCTTTACTTATTTCGACATTTTAAACATATCAATTTTATTTGTCACAACATATTTGTGAAATTCTCATAAAGCATTCAAAGTTGGTGACTATCAAGCAATGATGGAAAATCAAAATGTTGAGTTTAGGGCAGTAATAAAGTTCCTCACAGTAGAGGGATCAAATGCCAAAGAAATTCATCGGCGAATGGCGGAGGTGTACGGTGACAGTGGTTCTGCCTATTCCACAGTGGCAAAATGGTCAGCTGAATTTAAACGTGGGCGCACCTCACTAAAGGATGACCCACGGCCAGCTGATTCCATCACAAAGGAAATTGTCACGTCTGTGGAGACCCTCATCATGAATGATCACCGAATTATGATTGATGACATAGCTAGGGAGTGTGACATTGCACATGGAAGTGTATACACGGTTATCCACGAGCATCTTGGGATGTCAATAGTATCCGCAAGATGGGTCCCCAGAAACCTTAATGTGAAGGATCGCTTCTAAAGACTCCAGTCAAGTCGGGAGCTTCTTGGCATTTATAATGATAACCCAGAGAGCTTTCATTTACGTTTAGTAACTGGTGATGAAACATGGATTCATCATTGGGAACCAGAAACCAAAAAAGAGTCCATGCAATGAAAGCACCCTGGCTCACTCCCACCAAAGAAATTCAAAACCCAACCATCAGCTGGCAAAGTCATGGCCACTGTGTTTTTGGATTCTAAGAGTGTTCTGTTAATCAATTATAAACCTGCTGGAATCTCTATCATTGGGGCTTACTATGCTGATCTAATGAAGCAGCTGAAAGCTGCTATTAAATTAAAAAGGAGGGGAAAGTTGAGCCGAGGGGTATTGCTTCTTCGCGATAATGCTCCTGTGCACAAGTCAAGGATTGCACAAGCAGCGATTCATGAATGCAAGTTGGAACAACTTAATCACCCACCCTACAGTCCCGATTTGACACCCAGTGATTATTTCCTATTTAGAAATTTGAAATCCCATTTACGGGGAATCAGATTTCCTGATGATGGTGGACTTCAGGCTGCCATAGAGGCATGGTTTGAGGACCAAACCGAAGACTTCTATTTCAAAGGTATAGACAGTCTGAAATAAAAGTGGGCTAAGTGCATTGGGGTAAATGGGGACTATATAGAAAGATAATAATAAAATGTATGGTTTGTTGCGCCAATATATACCCTGTTCTATGAACTTTTTGACCTCCCCTCGTACCTATGAATGGATATATTTTTGAACTTTTCATATTTTCTGTCGCTACATTATTACATGTAGTTGAATCTGTTTAAGCCATATTGCTTTTTTCATGCGACCATTTCACAATTTAAAAAATTGTTCTGAACCAAGGAGAAAAGTCTTGGCTTTGAGTATCTGTCCTGTGGTGCTTATCATCGATAATGATTGCTAATGGCACATTTTCTTTCTTCGGTGACATTAGATTGAAGGAATGTATATTTTAAAATTACTGATTTTCGACACCGGTGCCTTTTTGTACTAGAGTTTTGTCACATAGTCCCATGTTCCTTTCATTCTAAATTTATATTACACACGGGACGAGTTTGGCAAACTAAAAAAAATGTACTTACTCTTCCGGAGTACCCGGTCTCGCTTCCTTGTTAAAAGTTTGCGTCTTTAATTTAATTTGCCAGTTTTCAAAGGTTTTACTTTGGGATTGTGATTTGAATATGGACCGGTATGTTTCTTTTTGAATTGTCCTAATGCAATTAGGTCAGAATTTTGTTTTGGTATTTTATATTTGTGTGGATTAATATAATAAATTCGCAGATTAGATGTCCACTTCTTATTACTGCCAGCGTCCACTTACAGTTTTGTGATTTTTCCAAACAATCTTATTAATTTATACTATATGCAGTTCCTATAAATTAATCTGCAATTAGACATCCTACAGTGGGACGATTAAATCGATACCCTGTTTACCTGTCTGGATTAAGGTCTAATCTTTGTGTATCGGAAACGGGAAAGATTAATTCGGCTGTTTGTGTCTCTTTCCTGCTTTATCACCCACAATGTTCTTGTTATAATTGATAGATTTTTTATTTCCTTGTTTGTTATTTCAAAGGTCGGATTTAATAAAAACAAATTATTTGTCAAGCAAACTAGCGCCAAAAAGTATATACATGTACATCGGTTTTCTTCACTTTGAAAATTTGAGGAAAAAGCGTCATACCAAAATAAGAAAATGTACTTGCTAAGAGTAATGTGGTAACAATCATCCTATTACTATTGAATTATCATGTTTTGTTGACATGTTACTGGGGAAAAAGTATAAAAGCCATGTGAAAATTATAACTTAGTGTAGATAAGGATCTAAAATCTAATGCATTTTGTCTTTTATACAAAATATTTCACAGTTTTTTAGGTCTTCAACATTATTGCTCAAACTCTGTGGCGTGGTTTTACTACTTTCAAGAACTAAGTTGCTTTTAAAGTTCATCTCTAGTGATTAAATGACGCCAAAGTTAAGACTACATCATTCAGGATGTAGGTCGAATTTGCCCTTTAAACCACATTTAAATATGAGAGATAAAATACGTTACAGGTACTCTTTCAAAGAATAAAAGAAAACATTAAAGTTGTCTTTGTCATTTTTTAGTTGTGGACCTTGTATAGACTGGTATATTTGTTTGCACGTTTTATGACGAAAATAAAAGTGAAAGTCGCATAAACATAATTAATACATTAGCAATTTCGTTCCTGTGACCAATTAACACAACATTTTGTAACTAATAAACTAAATAAATAAGACCAGATGTTTGTCACTGGTTACAAACCAGAGACTAAGAAAAACTTGACTTAGGGATATTGCAAGCTTAGGCTTATCAAGGCCCTCAAAAAGTTTTATGGACGTCATCACAGCATTGTTGATATGTTTTGTGTCTCTGTGTCCAGGATTGCCCTGTACGTCCCATAGGACTATGTTCCTTTAACACAATTTGATGAGGCGGGTGTATTTAGTTAAACAGGAGGTAGGTGCTTACCCTTCCGAAGCACCCGGCCTCACTTCTCTGGCGGAAGCTCACGTGTCTAACCTAACTTGTCAGATCCAAAGTTTTTACTTTGCATCTGGATTGTGATTCGAACATGGATTAGTATGTTTGTTTTTTGATTGATAAAAGAAGATGAACTTGAATCTGCAACTGAATAACATAAACTTGTTAATAGTTAAAGTAAATATTGTACATAACATAACAACATGACTTAAACAAGTAACGATACATAAAATAAACATAAACACGTGTTATGTGCTACATGAAAAACAGACATACTAATCAAGCACTCTAAGATAGATGATGTTCACATAGTATCCAAATTTAGGATTGTTAAGAGGCAGAACGTCATCTATATATCTGATTTGGCGACAGTCTTCTCTCCAGATTAAACAAGGTTCTGTATAAATTCTGCTTCATAAGAATCTAAGAAGAAAGAAACAAATCAGCAAGCAATGGTGCACAGTTTGTACCCATTGGTAGACTGATTGTTTGCTGGAAAATTATAATATCAAACGCTACAAATATGTCATCTATCAAAAACTCCCAACAGTTTGTTGATAGTATCTTCTGCATATTTGTTTGGAATCCGTATGATGTTTGACAGAATAACCTGAAATCCCTTTTCAGCACTAGATATTTGTATCTTGGTTTACCGTTTTTGTAAAAGAAAGAAAAGTGAATAGTTTCTTTAAGACATTTCAATTCAGTATAAGGGATAGTGGTGTAGAGTGTAGAATAATCAAATGTCTTTATACTTTTTACACGAGTTAGAATCAAGATGTTGAAGTAAGTCTTTATAATTTTTAAGAATCCACATTGAGCCGATGCCAGATGTAAAATGGATTTTATCTGAACAAGACTAAAGACCATCTTTCACGACTGCCAACATTTGTGTTAGAGTTACTGATAATGATTTAGAAGTACATTTGGATGAACCTACCTTTCAATAAATATAATTTTTTGAAAAAAATTAAAATATTTCATATTTTCCATCGCTACATTCCTAGTTGTATCTATTTTCGCCATATTGCTTTTTCATGCGATTATGATTTCTAAATTTTAGAAAAAGATTATTTTAAACCAAAGAGAAAAGTATTTTATTTTATAGGTCTTGGCTGTGATTATCTGTCCTGTGGTGCTTATCATTTATACTGTTATCGGTGACTTAGCATTACATTGATGGATGATTATTTTAAAATTACCCTACCTCTGACTAAAATCTATGGAAATGATTGGCTAAATCGAATCACATGACCAACCCAGTATCATTCCGTACATAGCCGCACGCGCAAAAATACTGGGTCAGTGAGGCTCATACCGGGTGAGTTAGAGTTACGTCCCCTGTCTCTAACGTAAACGTCAATCAAAATGGCGACCGTAAATAAATGGTTTGTGGAATTTTCTGCTGAAGATAGCGAGTTAAAACGCAAGAAAGTATTATTTTGAAACATTGAAAGCCAAAGGAAAGACTACTAGACTTCGATAATATGCTGAATTTTAGTATCCGTTTTATTTTGTTGTCACAGCAGTATTTTATTGCAGCCAGATAATTATTTTTTTCACTTCTTTCAACGACATCGATAGATCTAGAATTTTTTTAAAAAACTTTTTTCAATAGCGCCGGGTCATCGGTAGGGTAAAAAAGTTACATGGTTTGTAAGTGTCCGGTACGGAATGATACAGGGTCAGTAGAAAACATACCGGGTTCGGCTCCCGCCTCACCCGGTATCTTTCCTACTGACCCTGTATCATTCCGTACCGGACACTTACAAACCATGTAACTTATATTACTGACCTTCGACACTGGCGCCTTTTTACTAGATTTGTCCCATAGTTCCATGTTTATTTAATTCTCAATTCTGATTACACATAGGACGAGTTTGGCTTACTAAACAGGAACTGATTAATCTTCCGGCGCACCCGGTCTCGCTTCCTTGGTGAAAGTCCACGTGTTAAGTTCCCAAAGGTTTTACTTTGCTTTGGGATTATTGTGATTTTAACATGGACCAGTATGTTTCTTTTTGAATTGTCCTGATGCAATTAGGTTCATAAGTTTGATCTGGTATTTTATACTTGTTTGGATTAATATAATAAATTCGCGGATTAGATGTCCACTTGTTTATACTTCCAGAGTCCTCCTAAAGTTTTTTAACAATCTTATTAATTTATACTATATGCAGTTCCTATATTAATCTGCAATCAGACATCCTACAGAAGATTAAATCGATACCTGATTTTATGTCTGGATTAAGGTCTAATCCTCTTGTATCGAAACTGGAAAGATTATCAATAATGTTTGTTAATTCGGATGTGTGTGTCTCTGCTACATCACCCACAATGTTCTGGTTATAACAGATAAGCTTTTTATTTCCGTGTTTATTATTTCAAAGATCTGATTAAATAAAAACAGATTATTTGTCAATCAAACTAGAGCTAAAATGTATAGATGTGTAGATTCTTTAGTTTAAAAATGTAAAGGGAACACGTCATAACACCATAAGAACATGTACTTGCTAGGAGTAATGTGGTAAAAAGCATAGTGTTACTGTTGAATATTCATATTATGTTGACATGTAACTGGGAGTAAGTATGAAAGCCATTTGATATTTATATCAGTGTAGATAAGGATCTAGCTTCTGAATAAACTACGTATTTAAAAATCTGTTTCGTTTGTTTTTTATACAAAATATTCCACCGTTTTGTTAGGTCTTGAACATGAGTTTTTTCGCGTTGTTTCGCTACTTTTTTAGAAAAGGGTTGATTTCGAAACGCATCACTAGTGATTGATTGACGCCCAGTCAAGACTAAATCACTTATTTCAAGAATGCAAGGATGATTGAAGAATCCGTAAAGCTAGAAAAGCAAATTATCGACCATCGACATGTGAACTGACAAATTTTCTCAACTGTGTCTACATCAAAGTTGAAAGCAGTAATTGATTATTAACTATTAATAAGAAGATTATAAAAATGTATGCTGGACCATTGCTAATACTAATCAGCTATTATCATACAGGTATTTGCCAAGGTATTTGGTCAAAATGGAACACCTGGGTCGATATGAAAGTTAAAATACCTAATTGGTGAAGATTTTATTCATTGAGGTTTCAAACACAAAAAATTTAAGCAAACGTGTCGGACATTTCTTGTATTGTTCTGGATAGTGTGATGTTGCCGTCTTATTGTCTTATTGACGTCAGAGATATGATGACAAGAAAAGTCGGGCGATTGAGCTAATATTTTCTGAATCCTTCAATATTCTTCTAACTTATTCTTTTAAAAATGTCAGAGTTTTGGTGGGTTCCTTTTTCTAGAAAATGCTAAATATGTCAAACACGATAAAAGTACAATGACAATGTTTTATGTAAAATGTATCCCTTGCATAGAATTACATTGTGTGTCTAAGTCCTTACTTCGATAATACAGTGAAATAGTAAACCATTTCAGTTCAGGTTACCTCATGATCAGAAGCTCTAATCTTTGCATTATTAAGAAATCACATTTATTCATAAATTTAAATGAAAAGGTTCTAAGTAAACAGTACCGGGTTTTAAATGTACTACTTTAGCCCGTTCCCCATCCCCATTACGACTGAGGTCTGCTTCTCAAGCTCAATTTCCTTATGTTTTTCATTGTCTTTCTTGCCATCAGTTGATATGCACATAGGTTTATTTTAAAAGTTTTAGAAATATTTCATTTCTTTCAACAATCATTAAAGAGATTGACATCATCCTAAGTTCGATTCTGCAGCAATGATAAAGGAATTTAAATAGTTCTACATAAGTGTCATTACAATATCATGATAACTTATATCTAAGGTATTCTAGGAGGACATTTACATTTAACCATATTCCAATGGCATCCTTATGGAATAAATAATAATAATAAATTTTGTAATTAAAATATGGTTGCAGGTGAAATTTTGATTTTCATCATACATATATATGCTTTTTTATGATTCCTGTCCTTGTATAAGATGACACAGCGTTATTATAAAAGACATTATAACAAGGCTTTGAATGAATTCCTCCACTGTGAGATATCAGAAGTCGATAGTCGGCTCACACCGTAAAGAACAAACAACATGCAGACCGTGTAAGACATTGATCATTATTTCACTGTTTCAAACTATATAACTTGCTTCTAATGAATATCATTACCATTTATTCTGGAATAGCACCGGCGTTGACAGAGGAAACGTTGCTATGGAAACTAACGATGTTGTGGTTTATAATAAAACAGAAAATCTTAATACTGAAAGCTAATGATACCGTGATAGATCTATATGTATGTATGTCTTCTGATTCAAAAATGGTGACATATAAATTTTATATATAATGGGATATACTATCCACCAAGATGACGATACAGACGATTGTCTCTACCACCTCGGATACAGATCAAGACAAACATGAGATCACAGTATCGTCTGCTGTTATCGTACAGGTAAGTCTACACTTTATTAGTTCAAGTCAGCCATCAATCGATTTGCTTAGTGCTTAGCTCATCCTGTTATAAATAGTAATGACGAGAGCTTGACAAAAAGTCATAAATCCACCATCAGCCTTCTTACTTAAACGTCTATAAAATATCAATTATGTTTAAAATTACTCCGAATAATCTTTACACTTGAGGTTAAAAATGACTTTACAAATGTAAACTTTAAATATATTCCATATTCCAACATGTTACTGTGTTGAAATTGTCAAGTTATATAAAGAAAAGGATACGAAATACAGCTTCACACTGAACGTAAGAAAATTGTATTTTTACGATGATGAATGTTGAATTGGAGTATCGCCAAGCTATTCTTGCTTATTTCAGTCCAATATAAGCATGCTAAGAGAACTTAGAATCGTATATGAAACACAACTCAATTTTCATCTTAAAACTGAACGTAGGAAAATGGTACAGTTGTGTATTATGATAGCTGCTGGATGGGGATCATTTACTTACTTCAGTCCAAAATATTCATAGTGAGCGAACTTGGAATCGCACACAAAACACAACTGATCTTTGAACTGAACGTAGGAGAATGGTATTATTATTAATTCTTGATATCGATAGCTGAATGGAGGTGAGGTATCGCCGCATGCTAAGAGAATTTAACAACTCGGTTTATATTTTCAAACTGAACGTTGGACTATGGACTCTACGAAGGTTGAATATAATATAGGTTCCACCAAGCTATTACTTGCTTATTTCAGTCCGAAATAGGCATGGAACTTACAATCATAATATGAAATACAACTTAGTCTCCATCTGAACGTAAGACAATGGGCACTACGAAAGCTGAAATAATCCAGTCATCGCCAATCTATTGCTTGATCATATAAGCTAAGAGAACTAAGAACTATGGGGAAAATGTAGAAAAATAATGCTGAATCTTAAAAATAAACCTTAATCTGATTTTCTTATGTTGCCTCATATATTTCAGTTGCGTCTAGTTGATGGTTAAAAAGCCATGTTCAAGCAGATAATTGCACATGTCGTTACTGTTGTTGAAACGCATCACCGATATAAATAACCTTGGTGATACCTTCTGGAAAACAAGCAACTCTCCCAACAGTTACACATACAATGTATTGTATCACTATGTTATCAAAAACAAACATACTAATCCATTTCCGAATCACAATCCAGAAGCAAAGTAAAAACTTTGGAACTGACAAGTTAGGTTAAACACGTGAACTTCCACCAGGGAAGTGAGGCGTTATCATATTCTCCCTTAACAGGCATTCCGTACAATTTAACTTTCTGAACTTATATTATAGAAAATTTTCAAGATCTCAAACAACCTATAAACGGAATCATGTTACTAATTATGGTTAATATTAACCAAATAAAGGGTTTCATAACAAACATACCAGTCCCTGATTGTTATCCAGATCTCAAAAACAAAGAAAAATTATGAAATCTGAAAAAAATAAGTACTTGGACTACCACTAAGGAAGTGAGACCGGGTGCTCAGGAAGAGTAAGCACTTCCTGCTTAGCAAGCTCCGTTCATCAGTGCCTCTATATTTCGCCAAATCAATAAACCAAAAGTGCATCCAGTTACCTCAAGATACAAGTACAGCTGGTATATGTGATGATGTAATAGGTTACTAGTATTTAATTATAGAAAAAACATAAATCAGTTACTTAGATAAAAAAGAATAATACATGTACTTCTAAATAAATATGTAAAGAAGATTTACATAAATTATCCATATAATTACATTGTATGCTTAGCAACATATGTATAGCATACTGAGAAAATGTGAAGTACGTGAGAAACACCTATTTTTACTTATTCGTCTCTTAATGCAATGAAGATATCCAACCAAACATCAATAAAGTGGTGTACATGTATTTTGACATTTAAAAACTTGACTTATGTCCATCTCTCCTTGTGGAGAATTGGGTCTCATATCTTCCTCCTCCAAGAATCTCGGTTGGCAGCTATTTTAGCAGCTTCACTCCATGTCCTGGGTCCAAGATCCGATCTTTCCCTTTCAACAGTCCTGCGTCAGGTCTTCTTCGGCCGCCCTCTTCGTCTCTTTCCTTCTGCTGGTATCCATGACATTAAGAAAGGTAAACAATAATTATGTCATGTGCTTAGCAACACATGTAGAATACACTGAGAAAATGTAAATTATATGTAAATGTACGTGAGAAACGCATGTTCTTACTAATTCGGCTCTTAATATGTATTCAGCCAAATTTCGTAATTGTGTTGTATTTTAACATTGAAAGTGTTTACTAATTAACCCGGCTTACACATCATATGTAGTGTAGTGAAAATAACCTTGGGTCGAGATTGATTTATTTCAAACTAGATATCAAAAATAATGTTTCATTATTGACCTTTCGCTTTCCGCTAATAACAATTTTATGGATATCTAATAATAATAATAATAATAACAACATTATTTCTCATAAACTGTTTTTACAGTATAGAGAATATATAAAATATTTACATATGAACAAATACAATGAATACGTAGATACAAATTAATGAACTAACCAGGAGGACTGACAATAAACGTATTAACAATACGAAGAAAATTACATAATCAGTTTAGTGTCAATATCTCATGCTACAGCTTGTCTTGATTGAAATGAAAACCCTGATATAGGCGAGTAAAATGTTGTTTCAGCTACAACATGACTGCAGTAGCTCTAGATAGAACCAATGGAACCATATTAAAATTTCTTGAAAGAAGATCAAAAAGCGCACATTAGCCAGTTCCAATTGTTTTTATCCAGATTTGAAAGTTTCACTAACTTTGTCGTCAAATTGCACATATTTTCCTAAGTCGATTATAGGTTGTGTCATATACCATTTTTTTAATTTAATCATAAAATACATTCAAAAAATGGTATATGACAATAGTATTTTATGATTAAATTCAAAAAATGGTATATGACAGTTCTAATTCTCTCAAGATTTTTGTTATATCCACCTGGCACAATCTTTAACCATGAAATAAGAAAGGAACGCGCCAACCACGAAATAAATAAGAATCACGTTCATTGTAACTTGACCAAATTTAACTGAGGCAATACACTGCACTCGTGAGAGAGTATGCCTTAGTTTTTGATGATTAAAGGAACATGGAACTTAAGAACGTCAAATATATTCAGGGTGAAACGTCATACTTATCAATAATATTGACTTGACTTATAAAACTACTTTTTGAACGCCTTGATAAATCTAAGCTTGCAATTTTCCTACGTCACCTATTTATTTGTCAACAGCTTGTAACAGACTAAATAAACTTATTTCACCATATAGTAATCTACAATGAACATCGTATTTATTGAATATAACTTTTTTACTAAAAATTGTACAACAATAAAATGTAATCAGCGACAGCTTTTATCAAAACATAAGGTAATAATACGGCCTGTATATGTTGACTATGTAGTTTACTAAGACCCATCGGACTATAATATGCACATGTTTTCTAGTTAAGAAAATCTTATTTTCGATGTCTTTCACTTACTAAGTTTTAACCTTGTATAAAGTCTATCTGTTCACTTGTCAGCTTCTCTGATGACTTCGGTTTGCTTTAAACACCCCTAAACTGACCGCTGAGACGGATTAATATAATAGTTTTTAACCATTGTTTCCGAATCCATATATATATATATATATTTATGATTATTTATGTTATTGTATAACAATTTACTGAATAAAATACTGTTTACACTAAACTGACCGCTTTGTGAAAGAATTTTGACTTTGACGTAAACGTCATTATTACCCTCCACTCTACAACTAATTTGTGTGTGTGTGTGTGTGTGTGTGTGTGTGTGTGTGTGTGTTATGTTCGTGCATGTGACTATGAAATGCATGTACAAAAGAAAGCACAAATACTTCTTCAGATAGAGACGACCCTGTATCCCTTTGCACATGAACGTAATACTTTTACATTTAAGTTCCAATAAGAAACAAAATCTGAGCATTCTGGTAATGTTCTCTTTCAATAACGTTTTACCAAACAAACAAAAGTCAGTCAGAAGAGACATTGATTCCGTGGAACTCTTGTTTTATTTAAGTATGTATGTACCTCTATGATTTATAAACTTGAAAAGAGAATTAACACAAAAATAGCACGAAAAACAATCCCTAGTTATTACATGGTAATACAGCTGTTCACTGTATTATTTGCATGTATACACAAGATCTTAACGACAGATACATGTATAATACAACAGATATTGTGCTCGACTTTGGAACTTCCCGGGATCAGGACAAATGACGTCCAAGGGTGTGGATAAAGTGGATTTGTAGAGAATCTATACAATATCTTTAAATGACAAAAGACTTTCTAAGTGTGGTTTAAGTAAAATTGACTGGTATCTACTATGTATGTACAATATTTTGTGTTTTTCTTAGATTGTTGTTTCTATATTGCGTGCTTTAAGATCTAGAGTTGCCAAGAGCGTGTTATTCAGCCAGAAACTTCTTTGATTGCTGTCTTGTCCGTTCTAGAACCATTCATTTTATATATGAGTAAAACCCTATCATTGATTATTATAGGATACTGGACCAGAAACAACATTAGCTATTATATCAAACATACTATTTCATGAAATATGTAATTACGGAATATAAAAATGATGATAAGCCCTATACTAGTATATACATGTATCCCTTTTCACATGAACGTAATACTATTACATTTTAGTTCCAATAAGAAACAAAATCTGAGCATTCTGGTAATGTTCTCTTTCAATTAAGTTTTACCAAACAAACAAAAGTCAGTCCGGTGAGACACTGATTCCGTGGAACTCTTGCTTTATTTAAATATGTATGTACCTTCATGATTTATAAACTTGAAAAGAGAAATAACATAAAAATACCACGTAAAACAATCCCTAGTTATTATATGGTAATACTCTTTACTACAGCTGTTCACTGTATTATTTGCATGTGAACACAAGATCTTAACGACAGATACATGTATAAGACAACAGATATTGTCCTCGACTTTTGAACTTCCCTAACTTCAGGACAAATGACATCCAAGGGTGTGGATTTATAGAGGATCTATACAATATCTTTAAATGACAAAATACTTTCTAAGTGTGGTTTAAGTAAAATTGTCTGGTATCTACAATGTTTACAATATTTTGTGTTTTTCTTAGATTGTTCTTTCTATTGCGTGCTTTAAGATCTAGGGTTGCCAAGAGCGTGTTATTCAGCCAGAAACTTCTTTGATTGCTGTCTTGTCCGTTCTAGAACCATTCATTTTATATATAAGTAAAACCCTATCATTGGCTACTATGGGATTCTGGACCAGAAACAACATTAGCTATTATATCAAACATACTATTTCACGAAATATGTAATTACGGAATATGAAAATGATGATAAGCCCTATATATACTATACAATATATGGTATTTATTCCATTTAATTAAATAGAGTACCATTCAAAAAAATATAAGCCGATGGCATATAATTATCCATCATTTTATTACTAGGATATAGGAAAACAAAAATGACTTGTCAGCTTGACTTTTGATTGGAATACTTATGATAAATATATGCACTGGTGTATTGGACCCACGCGTGTTTATCTGGTATACCTAGGCGTAATTATAACATGGTAACATGCATATTCTGTATTAACTGCCAACCCATTTAATGTTTATATAATCACATATGAATTTCCCGAAAAAAAGGTCAGACGGACAGGTCAATTTTAATTGTCTACACCAGATCAGTATATTGATAATAAAGACTGAAATATTAATATAGATACCCACCTTTAGGTGAGTTGGTATTGATTTGGCTGGACCGAGAACCCCGGGGTATAATTAACTACTGGCTAGTACTTGGTCTTTTCCGAAACTGTTCATTTTTTTCGATTTCCAGAAATTTGTTGGTGAAAATTTTATATAAATAATAGGTAACTGTGTCATTTATGATTTATGTGCGAACGAATTTTTTAAAAGGGAATTAACTACAACGTAAAACGTGGAACACCGCAATGTTAACACAGCCATCTAGAACATAACAAGAAGTCATCTTCTAGTCATGTAAACATACTTTGTTTTTATAAATCAAAATACTAGTGCATATTGTACAGTAAAACATCATTTACCTGTCCGCTTGACCTTTGATCTAAATATTTATTGTGGACCAGACCATTATCCATCTGTATATAGGGAACACAGGTTAAATTCGTCTGCATCGTGGGGAAACATACTCGTGTATTAGTTAGACTCTTCTATATGAATATTCTAATGAAAGGTCAAACTGACAGGTATAATAAATTCATACATGTATTTTGGTTGTAAGGCTTCAATTCCTAAAATGAAAGCATTTACTGTCATGCTTACTGTTTATACATACGGAAGTATAGAGCTAACATCAGGACATCTCTGTAAATTGGTTTATTTTTATTGTTTGAATAATTCTTATCTTGTTAGACTACGAGACGTCCAGTTCATTTGTACCTCATTGAAGATTTCATAGTGACCGACTGATATAGATTTTGTTCACTTTTTATACCCCCATCCGCAAACTAGTTTGAGAGGGTATATACATGTAGGAATAACCGTGTCTGTGTGTAAAATTGTGTCCGGGCAATATCTCATAATTGCTTTGGACGACTGTCATAGAGTTTTACATGTTTAATCCTCATGGTCCAAAGGTGTTTCATGGCCTTGAACCATGGCCATACTTTAAAGGTCAAGGTCGCGGGAAAAACATTAAATGTTGAAGTTGGGTGGTATTTGGCTCGCAAGAGACAGTTCTAGTTAATTTTTGTTTCTTGGACAATTGGATATTTTTACGAAAAATTTTTTTTTCTTAAAGTGCTTTTTCTTTTTTCTCTAAGTGCATACATACCACTGATTTATAAACTTTAAAGAAGACTAAGTAAATAAAATACCACACAAAACAATCCTTAGTTTTAACATGGTAATAAATTGACTACATCTGTTCCGCGTATTAACTACATAAACATCTGTCGTTTGAGATATATAATTTATTATTTAGACACGAGGGATTGCTACCGTCCTTCCAAATTTAGTTTAAATAATATTATAGATTTTATACTGGTATATAAATTCGAAATTTCAATTTAGAATAACATTTCAATTAATTGAAGTATCAGAGAGGAATATATCTTAAAAAACTATAATATTCAGCCTTTTTTTATCACAAACAACTCTATGAATAAACAATCAAAATATTGAAAGCAATAATAGCATCAACATGGTGTCGCTTTTTCGCGTAGCGTATGTCGCTTTGTAACACTAAATTTTCGCTTTTGCATGAAAAAAGCGCCAAAGTGAAACTATACGAACCAAAGAGAAATTTTCATTCAACATTGCGCAAACAGCACTCTATTCAAGTTTGTTTGGCGCTTTTTCACGTTTGAATGTCGCTTTTCGAGTTTTTGAAGGCGAATAAGCGAAAAAGCACAAATCAACACCATAATATTCGTGATATATACAATAATTTGAATATAACATATATCTGCAAATGTGTGATGTATCGACGGTTGATGATGTTTTAATGTAACTCCAGCAGCTAAGTTTGTTAAAATCCCAAAATCCAAGTAAGGAAATGATAAATTATCAATTCTATAACATATAAAACTAGAGTAGAATAATGACCTTGACTTTGTATGGGATAGGAAAAATATTAAAATGACAAAAGACGTCCAGAAATGTGGTTAAAATGGACTTGTAGAAGTACAATATAGTATCTCCTCTTGTTTTCTTATTTTGTTGTCTTTTTATAACGTTCTTTGAAAACTGCCAAGACATGTACTCACAAAACTGTTGTTTCTGGGTGTGAAACAGCATCTTTCCACTGCGTCATCCCTCTTCAGGCTTGTCTGAACACTTCATGACTCAGCTGTAGCAATGTTTTGGTTCATAACAACCTCAGTACTAGTATAAAGACGATTTGAAGTCAACATTTGATTTATTGTAACCTTCAAGATGCCAATCTGGTGTAATTGTTTACAACAATAAATAAATAAAGAATAAAAAAAATTAATATGCACAATTATATAAAATGATGCGGCGCATGGACAGTGATATAATATGACTATGCCTGTGAATTATAAATCAATTACCATAACCATTATAACCACATGTACAATATAATTCTGTCAGTGCCGTGAAATCCCACTTTTCCGGTATGAAATTGATCAAACGTCATGTATGACAATTCAATTATCAAAATCAAGTACATGTACAAGTTCATTGGTTGTAAAACGTGAAAAATTAACGATGGATATCAATAAAAATAATTCCTCTTATCGATTTAGACTAAACAAGCTACATTGTACATTATCTCCCTCTCTCTAATTATTGCCCGTGCGTTGATGTGTATTTTGTTTCCCTTTGAACTTGTTTTAAATCTAGTGGAAAGGAAAAATGGAGTTTTACACCTCAGTCAAGATTTTTTCAATTATATCGAAGTTGTCAGTCCTGGAATGGTAGAGAAAACCGAAATATCCGAAGAAAATCTGCTACCCTCGGCCAGGCGAACCGACAAACTTCCTCACATCAGGAGGATCTGTCCCGATGGGATTCGGCGGCGAGATGTGGGCGCTTCAGACCAATCGCTCACCGAGGTTCCTGTGTGTTGTTCAATGATTGAACAAGTAAGTACATGTATAATGTTATTTTACAGACAAAAAAAGAATTGTCCATCCTTGTCAGGATTTAATCTTTTTAAAGCCAAGTTTAAGATTTTCCTTAACTTAAATCTGTCATTTGAAATCTGACTAGTTTTGTTAGTTTTCGAGATATTCATGAATTCAATGTGTCATTATCAAGATATTTATAAGCTTATGACATCTATATTCTAATTTTGTTGAAACTTATTTGTAAAACGTTAAAAGTTCGTCAAAATTTGACACATTTAAGATAAAAAAAATCTTAGTTAAGGAATGATTGTGAAACTGGGACAAGGCATTTGTTCCTACAAAATTATCCAAGTATCTTTTTGAAGCCAGTGTTATTGTTTATGTACAGTTATCTATGTAAGTCAACTATTTTGTATTGTATGATTGACTATTTCCAAATCGATATAATTATAATCTGTGGCTGTTTCAGTACCAGTAACCGCTACTTAGACATCGATACATCACGTAACATCTGTAGCTTCTATATATATTTGATCGTGGTCATTAATTGTGATTAAAATTCTTATCTTGATGTAGATTGATTGATTGATTGATTGATTGATTGAATGAATGTCGTCGAATCGACAGCTCACCCCCTGATACAGGTTAGCTACAAATGTACATCTTAAAAGCTTTTTGGCAGCTGTTTTTTATTCTTTGGCAGCTGTTCGACCACTAGTTATCTGTATCTCAGCCACTCAGCAAAGCTTTGACTTCTTTTTGTTAGCTCATAATTAAACTTTCTTGTACTGTATGTCATCATACTATTGGTCATTGCTATGTTTTAAAACTTTAACAGAAGTAGTAATTTGTAAATGTCTTGCCCAGAAACACGTTGTTTGTAGTCAAAAACCTCATTAGTTACTCAGATCAAAGAACATTACAGGCCTGTCGAAAGTTTATCACAAACGAAAAGAAGTTGAAGCAAGACTTTGATTGTCCGAGATACAGATACCTGGTCGTCGTTAAGCTGATGAATTATAGATAATTAACTAAGGTCTGAGATAATGAGCTGCCGTTTCGACACTAATTCGTTAGCTAAGTGTTTAACTTTCGGCAGGCCTTTGCTGTATAACTAGTATGATATGTGTTTTTTTTTAAAACCACGGTTACTTCAGGTGATATTTCTAAAAACACAATCTTTCATGCCACAGGATAGAGACGTCGACCTTGTTTACCTACTGCACGATACCGGAAGTGGGTTGAACGAGCGATTAATGCGTTGGTAAATCCGCATTTTTGCAAAAATGTTTTACGTGGCATCCGCTGATTTACACTGAGCATTAAAAGTGGAGATACAATTTTTAAATCTCAAAAGGATAAATCTATACATAAAGCCAAGTGAAGTGTTTCTGAATCGCTTTCTGAGAGTGAACTAGTATGGAAACTTTTACTGATTGAAAGCACAGTGGCCCATAAAGTCGGAGCAAATTACTCGTTCTTGGTAAGTAAAGAGTGAATTGCTTTTTGGGAGGTGGGGCGGAATACCGGTAAAAAAGCACAAATATCTGACAATCAGATCATCTCTTTTTTACACTAGCAGAATTAGAACCTAGATAATGAAAGACAGTGTGATCTGTACGCGCACGCTTTAGACCATTCGAAAACCTAATTCCCAGGAAGTTAAGAATTTAACGGAATTAATTACCGAAGCTAAAGTCGCTATTTTGTACGGACTTGTTTTCCTCCACTATCCCAGAACTAATAAAGTATACGTATGTGTGTCGATTTTAAAACCATGATATAACCATTCGGCTAGAAAATCTGGTTTTTAACATGCATTCACCTTAATCACATTATTTTAATCTCGGATGTTAATTTAGTCAGAGCAATATAACATTAAAATAATTTAATTCTCATTTTTAAAAGCATTTTGATTTGTCAGATTTTTTCTGTTACGTTTGCATAAATTGATTGAGCTCAGTGACGTCATCTCATGGTGGTTGACGTACAGAGGCATATGAATTCCTACGCCATAACGTTACTATTTTTAACTTGCTATCGTTGTTTAAATTGTTGATTTTTTGTTGAAAAAATTCTAAAAATTGAATTATAAGAAATGAAAATAAGTTTTCATTTTGTTATGGAAGTATAAAAGAATTGGACAATTTGCACACGTAAAATAATTCGCTACGCGAATTATTCAGTGTGCAAATGTCCAATTCTTTCATACTTCCATAACAAAAAGAAAAATTAACTTCATTCCTATAATATTGATATGACGTCATTACTTTGCTCAATCCTTGGTCAGTCCAATATTTTACATTTTCGATGGACAGTTTCGAGTTATATGGCAATTAAATTAAACCGTGTATTTGGCATGGATGAGAAACCTTGCTGCTTTAAGGGTCTTAAACATAATGTGCAAGTTTAGGTTGCTAAGAAACTTTCGGAAGTGTCCTGAATCCATGTGACCTGACAAGATGTTATCAGCGGATCAGTGAACAGCTTACAGTTTAATCAGTCGCAAATATACATGTAGTTATTGGACCTAAAATATAGGTATAAATGTTTTTTATTGTCTTTATCAATGTGCAATCAGTAAAACATTAATATCACTAAAAGATCAAACAAGAACAAGATCAGGATCAAACACGTGTTTACAACTTGTTAACAAGCCAGCTACAAACAGACTACACTCTTTAATTATTTAACAATAACACGTTTATAAAATTGATCCGGATAGATACGGAAACTCATTTTTCCTGTACAGATGATGTGATATGGGGAAGTAATATGTTGCTTATATCTGTGTATTATAATATAGTTTACAAGTTATCGTGGGACTAACTTATCGTCGATTTTATTTATATCAACTAAATTAACAACATTGTTGAGACGAATTGATGTCAGGCTGTCGTGGCTTTCTTCAGGTAAATCATTTTTTACACTTTTTATTAACTTTTCCAGGACCATGCGAATCATAACGAAAATTTAAGTGTATACATATACAGATATGTACATGCACAGCCTTACTGTATTATTAAACACATGCAGTTTTAATACGAGGAGTAATTCCGTTTTAGTTCGCTATTTTATTTTTTGATAGTGTTAGAAAGAATTTCATTTGTAACAGTTTGTTTTACATTCCTGTTAAATAATTTTTTTTTCAATTTTTACTACTTAGTAATCTTATGGTTCTGGTACATTTGTCATGTGCTACTCATGCATTCAATTTATGAATAATGAATTCAAAAGTTGCACATGACAATGCATTGTTTTTATGTAAAAATTCAAAAGTAGTACACACCACATCAGAAACAATTTACTATTTCATTACATAGAAAATAACAACATTATATACATGTATAAAGTTGTCATGTAAGTTATAACTCCTCGTTCTAATTTAATAGAAAATGCTTAAACTGGTGATTCAACACATCACACTGTTATGACATAAATTGTTATCTTAAGAATTTATTTATAACTATTGGGTTTATTTCAAGTAGTGTCATGCACAGGGGCCAGTTTCATAATCATTTTAAATACCCATAGTATATAAAAAGAGAATATATTATTATGTTTTAAATGTTATTATGAAATTTGCCCATGTATTGTCGTGTACTATTATTCAATATCCATGAAATAAAAAGCATTCAAACTGTAGCAAATAACACTAACTACTTCATAAGCACATGGTATATATAAACAACGTGTTTAAATGCACTTTCACTAATATAATCAACCCTGTCTATAAAGGCCGCCCAAGAGAACTAGTAAAAGTGCCTTTATGGGCAGGTGACCTTCATAAACAGGTTCAATTAATATAAATAAAGAACAATTGGTATACAATTTTACTGTCTTTTATAAAGAGGTGACCCTTATATAGAGATGGCCTTTAGAGCAGGTTGGACTGTACAGTGATTTTGTCCTTTCTAAGATGGGTGTGTTTTACTCTGGGCATTCTGCTTTCCTCCTCCATTCACGACTGACCTCGCCAGTATACATGTAGGTAAAGAATCTTGACTTGGTCGTAAAATTACACACTTTTATACTCGGCTCCAAAATACAGAAACATTTTGAAAAATAACGTACTAAATCATTATAAATTATATAAGTATCAGATAGAATTGTAATAAGTCATATTTATATGTCTACAATATTTTTTGTTATTTTAATATTTTTTTGAAAATTTCACTAAACGGGCGGATAAGCTAATGAAATTTTAATTTGAACAACCAGGTCCAGCCAAAACAAAATGGTGTTAGCAACATGTACAAGTGAGTCAATACGAGCTCATACATTGCGTCCTAATTTTCTTTTTCTTGTATTAATGTTTATTTTTATTGCTTATTACAATTACTATCTTAAATTCAATGTTTTTGTCCAAATAAAGACTATTGGAAAACAAAATGTTGTTCCTAGTAAGTTAGACAATACATGTCCATTCATTGCATCTTAATGCATCTGTCATAATAAGGTGTGTCTAGGGAAATAAAAGTACTTTACAAAAAACTATTAGAGTATCAGGGTTGTCCTTAAGGATGTATTTACTCACTCAAAACAGATAGATAGAATTACCAAAACATTTCTGGTGTGATGGAATATGCATTACTCCATCTCTGAGGACAATTTAACATATGTCACATGGTAAACTAGAGGATAATAAATAAGATTAAGCTTCTAAATGAACTTAATAACGAAGTGTTCTAATGAAATTGGATTTACATTGCAGTTAATATTGATTCACTTATGTTGAGATGTCACCCACAATGTTGCAGAAATCCGTTCATAGGCAATGTTCAGAGAAGGGTTTTTGTGTCGCAGCTCCTATTATAATAAATATGTTATTTCATTTATTTTGAGATATCCCAAATTTCGCAAGCTTAAGGTTTTTGGTGTTGTAACTAGCTGTCATTATATGTCCAATGAGACTCAATTTTGGAGATTGACAATGTCCTCGAAAAGATCTAGTTTGAACACACAACCCTTGTTTTCAGTAAATTAATGTTAAATTTCACACTGTAAGGCCATGTCCACTAATTGCTGGTCTATACGGATATTTAAGTGAAAACAGAACAACGATATCGCTGTAACATTTTAGTGTGATAGAATATGTATTAACCCATCTCTTAGGATCAATTAACACACAATTTGTCAACGTACAAATGTTCTTTACGCTAATGAAATGAGAAGTTGCCATTCCTGATGAGACTTCTTAATGAACCAATCAAGATTTAGTGAAATAGTATTTAGCGAAAAATCGGTCATAGTCTTTTTGTGCTTAACATTCCATATTTAGACATTACTTCAAGTGCTCATATACTGAAAAATCCGGCATTTGAAAATGCCATGCACATAAGTTTTTTTTTTTAGAAAATACTGCACATGTCAGTCGTATTACATTGCAACAATGTGTCAGTTGTTCAAAGCGTGATTAGTTTAGTCAATTGATTAGTCAAAATCTGAATTTTGCATAATTTCAGATATATTGTGAAATTAAAGTTGAAATGTCGAAAATGAATAAAAATTCCACCAAACTTAAGTACGTTGAGATAAAAATACCAATTCGATAGTTATATTTTGATTTTATTTATGTATTAATTTTCAGCTAATCGCCGATTAAACTAATCAAGCTTCTAACAACTGGGTCCTGTACACCACATTTATTGTTTAAAATAATTATTATCCAGAAGATTCGATATATTCAACTATATTACACAGATCTACGCAGTCACAATGTTAATATCATTTTATCAACATTAATAAATAACAGTCTTTTTTCTCACGTATTGTGTTTATTTAGCCAGTAACACTAACAATAAGTTTATTAATATCGGCGTCATTATGACATAAAAATTTGATAATCAAACAGTATACAGTTAAACCGATCTATAAATGCCACTCAAAGGAAATTAGTAAAGCGGTCTTTATGGACAGGTGGTCATTGCATACATGTTCAAATATTAAGAAAAAATAGCAATTTGGATAAAATTTTACTGGCCTTTAAAAGGGTTGGTTTTATATAAATTAAGACAGGTTGCCCTGCATGCACAAAAATTCTAGAATTTATCCCCCGCCTTTCGAAGAAAGAGGGTGATATTAAATTTGGACTTCCGTTCTTATGTCAGTTCAGACATTTCTTGATCGGAGTAATTCTCCAAAACTCTAAAGCACTATTTTATGAAACTTGGTGCAAAGCATCATTATTGTTGGGATATGCGTATATCATAAATCCGAGTTGGTTTACTTGGTGCAAAGCATCATTATTGTTGGGATATGCGCATGCGTATATCATAAATCCGAGTTGGTTTACTCATTTTCCTTGGAGTAATGGTTCTTTGATCACAAGTGCAAATCATAAAAAGTACCAAGTAGAGAGGGTCCTAATTCAC
The DNA here is from genome assembly GCA_021292105.1 of Anadara kagoshimensis. Classification (NCBI taxonomy): domain Eukaryota; kingdom Metazoa; phylum Mollusca; class Bivalvia; order Arcoida; family Arcidae; genus Anadara; species Anadara kagoshimensis. The sequence continues at coordinate 47,620,733 of CM037864.1, forward strand.
TGCATTTGTTTGTTCAGACAGCTATAACTACATGTTTTCAACTTTTTATATACATAAACAAACAAACAAAAAGATCGTTTCCCTTATTGCTATTTTTATGACATAAATTCTACCATAAATTATTTCCTTGTGAATTAATTAACAATAATTGTTCCTGGAAAAATGACAAATTATAATATATGCCAGTTTTGAAATAAGGAAACACATTTAGTTTAATAACGATTTATTATTTTATCTCTCTATTAATTCATTTTAGCTCACAATACCAAAGGCCACATGAGATGGTTGTTTCTAACTGTTTTGGAGTTTATAGGGTTATTATAATCCTGGGTCAAATTGCACAAAGCATACTTAAAGTTAACCATTAATGAAATAATAATAAACACAACACTAAATGATTAGTTAAATATGCTTTCATTAATGAAAAACTTTACGATAAGCTTTCTGCAAGTGGGTCCTGATCTATGCAAGAAAATACTACATTGAATAACTTTACATACGGTTTTGCTCTTTACGCATTTTTAAGCTCGGACCCAAAATTTAAAACTAACTATACTTGAAGACGTCAATTTAAAATCAAAATTTAATTAACGTAATTTTAAGACATTTATTATTATTTTTATCTGCTCAGTAACAATACTTTTAACCTGCAATGCTAGGAAGCGTCTAGTTGTTTGGTTCGGATCCATGTAGTAGACGACTATATGACTATCTCAAATCAAATCGAGGATGGTAAGATAGGTTTATAACATAAGTGGGGTGTAGATAACTAAACGGGAAATACTTATGTTCCGGAGCACCCGGCTTCACTTCCATGATGGAATTTGCCAGTTTTCAGTTTTTAATTTGTTTTGGGATTTTGGTTTGGACATGAATTATTATGATTGCTTTTGATTTACTTTATCAGCTGTGGTTCTGGTCTATCGGTTTAAGAAACATTTTAATTTATCATTTTCATTACGAATATTTTGCTTTAAATTCCAGTTTTAAATGCAAGAGCGTCCCCTGAAAGGTTACGATTCAGAAGGAACAGTTTTTTGTTTGTTTTTTTTTTTTTTTTTTTTTTTTTTTTTTTTTTTTTTTTTTTGAAATCATGTCAATAATTGTCTAATTTGTTTAACCATTGTCTCACAAATCATAAATTTATTCGATAGCAGCAGGCATTGGCGTAACTGCTATAGAGGCAACCAAGGCAGTTGTCTCCGTAAATTGTTTTGTAAAAATCAGCATTAGCAAGTGTTAAATCAGAATTTTATTCTAATCGTTAACTATAACGCTAGAAAAGGGTCTTCTCTTCTTGGTGCGATGTATTCAATGAAAACGGCTTTCAGCCTTATGTCGGCTTCAAACCATGTATTGGAAGAATGTCTGGTGACAGATAGTGTTGTCTTGCATTGTTGTTTGTCCCCATTTAATTAAACATAGCGTTAGTAGCAAGGCAACACGTGTTCTCAAAAGATGGAGTTAAATGAAAGACCGCATTCTTTTTTTTTATTTTTCTCTCTCTCTTTTTGAGAAAGAAAGGTGACACTGGCGAGAATTCATCCGGAAAGATGCAATAAAAATCAATACTTATAGTCATTTCTGATCTTGTTTTTATTATAACAATCGTTTTCATCACAGGTCAAGCTCTGTTCATCATAGTCCTTGTTCTGTTTTGAAGAAATAGTGAATTGGTTAAAATAATTACCCAAAGGTCAGATTCGCAATGTTGGATAAACAACTCCAGTCAAACCAGGGTCAGTATTGTTTTACCTGTTACGGGTTTGTTGATATGATCACTAAAAATAACATAGAGGTCAGCCCTTTGAAATGGATTGTTTACTTCCTCCGAATGTAATAAATTGTTTAAAGGGGGGGGGGGGGGCTAATGGGGCCTGTTTGGTCCTTTTACGCTTGCAGTGTCTGCAGATTTCCTTGCCTCCGTTAATTTTTAGGCTCAGGTACGACCATGGGGGAGAAATATTTTTATAATGACACAGTCCAGGCACTACTGATGAGGAAATGTATTCCAAGCAGCCGTCTGTTGCCGTAAAATTAACACTGGTATAGTGTGCAGGGTTTTACGGGACGCGCAATTCTGCGTTTTTTACGCAAAATAAATTATGTTGGACGCAAAAAATTATCATATGCGTCCAAAAGGACGCAAAAAATCTGTAAACCAATTTGAATTCAATTGGAAAACGTGTTTTATGGACAAGGATTTTTCGAAAACCTTCCAAATGTTGGAATTCCCATCATACTAAAAATACATTGGTGTGTAAAAATAGCACTCGTAAATTTCCGGCAAAATTTTGATTGGCCCGTAGTTGAATTTGCTTTGGATCGGTTAGACACGTGATGCCGATGTCCTTGACATCAGTAGCTTAATTGCATGAACTGTCATAATGGCTAAACGGCAAAGTAATATTGGCGATTTTCTTAAGACTTAGTGTACACCAAAAGAAAAAGAATCAAAGACACCCGATTCAGAACCTGTGCAGTTGGGCTGATCTGATTTGACATTTAAAAGTGAATAAGGGGTTTTAACAGCATGGTTAACGCGGTATCCATTTTTTATTGGAGTCCCAAAATAAAAAGTTGTGTAAAACCCTGGTATGTAATTCTAACTGTTTTAGGGGATTACATGGTATATATATTTCTGGTCATTGCAAGGAAGTGCTCTAATAAATAACTGCCAGTTTTGCTGTGTTTGCTTGTTAAAATCTCGATCCTAAAAAACTATCAAGATCTTCACTTAAAACAATTAACCAAATATTTATATACTGACCAAGTGGCTACTAAAATTCTGAAGAGAAAATATACTTGTAGACCTGTATAGTAAATTTTCAACAAGCACTTAGAGTCATTGAGTAATGCATCCATATAATATAATGTCATATTAATACTTCTGTATCTGAGCGCTCTCATATGTATGGAAAGTAATCATTATATAATGGTATATGAAATATATACATCAGCAATATTGATGCTTTAATACCGTTGAGCGTCAGAAAATGTAAATTTCAGTTATGTCAGTTTCATCCGTAAAAACATAAATATGAGTTCGGTTTTAGTCCTATAACTGATGTTTTATCGGTGATTGGCCATGAATAATTTATTTACAGTAATTGGCATTTCGGAGAATGCAAGAAAAATGGATGTAAATAATACATATTGTTATTAGAGGAAGACCCTACTTTTACATTACTCATTACGACAGGCTTAAGTAATGTTTATGTTTGGCTTTTGTACAGAATGAGGGAGATATTCTGGGTTAGTGTTTGAGGCTATATTAGTATTTTACAGCTATACGCTGAGGCTTTGTACACATGTATGCATCTTTGTTTATCAACAATTATTCGGTAGGAAATTTCGGATGTGCAATGTGTCAGTAGAATATGTATGGTTCCAATCAAATAAGGTAATTTATTTGTATTATATTTTATCGTTTTCAACAGTTTGGGGGTAGTCCAATCCGCCATACAGTGTATGTAGTAATTACGCTATGTAGTGATAGCTAGCGCCTATATGGAATGAAAATTCCGCTACATGTGCCAGGTGACATGCGTCTTCCCCAAAAGAGGAAAATATACTTTATAATAACCAAAACTAAAACTAAACACAACATAAAAGAGGATAGAGAGGTACAAACGTCCATTGTTAAATTCCCACCTAATGGTCACGCGACGGGAAGTGTGAAATTGGTGTAAAACTAAAACTAAACACAACATAAAAGAGGATAGAGAGGTACAAACGTCCATTGTTAAATTCCCACCTAATGGTCACGCGACGGGAAGTGTGAAATTGGTGTAATTATTTTTGTAGGGTCCTTCAGCTTACTAACTTAAGGGATAAACAAGTAATTTGACTACACTTCTGGGCATCATGTAATTACTACGCGCACACAGAATATATAATCCGAATTCGAATATATATTCCGGAGCACCCGGTCTCACTTCCATGGTGGAGGTTAACGTGTTCAACTTAGTTTTAGAAGTTTGAGATTGTGATTTGGATATGGCTTGTTATGTTGTTTTTTATTAACAATTCACAATGTCGTGCTTTTATCTTTTGATCTTGCTTTTACATTGTATTTAAATGTTATAGATTCTGACTTTCACATATACATCTAAGCAGCTGTTGATTTTGACGACGTGCTGTCTTCTATTATTATTTAGAGCTTTACTATATCATTTCCAATATATTGTTATTTAGCTAGAATGAAATATAAGTCAACATATTGTTATTTAGCTATTACTACCGTCAAATATACCATGTGTATTCAGTTTAAGCAATATTTTATTAAACATACACAATTTAGACATGTAAATATGATTCGGAAACAAGTCAGATGCTTATATCTGTATGTGTTTAATTTTCATTTTGACAATGTTCTTTGGTTTCACAACAATCGTTCGACAAACGTATTGTTCTAAACCTGGGTCAAACTTTAATTTGTTTACCGACTTAAATGTGTATTGCAAGTTAAATTGTGCATATTAGTTGTCTTGTATTAAACATGCCGTGTGCTGATTTTGAATGCATTATTTAAATAAAAATTCAAAATCATCACATGACAAATACCATAATTCTTACAGAATTATTACAATATTTATTTTAAAGAGTCAAAGTATTTGTATGTAGGTATTAATACTTTCATATATACAGTCGTATTTGTTTTATTTTTATTTCGACATTTCCTTTGTTTTCACAATAATCGTTCGACAAATATATTGCTCTAACTTCAAAGTTTTAAAATGTCTTCCAACTTATGTGTATTGGGGTAAAACTGTACACTCAGTAACACCTTATGTTATTGTTCCTATATACCTGTGTCATATAACTTATCGCCACAGTAATTTGCATTCTAAAAATCCATTTATGTCTTAGCTAGCTAATAAGGAGGTGCTTATCCTTCCGGAACACCCGACCTCACTTCCCTTGTCGAAGTTTACCCTAATTTGTCAGCTTCAACGTTTGTTTTGGTATTGTGGTTTGGACATGGATCGGTATGTTTGTTTTTACTTTGCTTTGGTATTGCGGTTTGGACATGGATCGGTATGTTTGTTTTTACTTTGCTTTGGTATTGTGGTTTGGACATGGATCGGTATGTTTGTTTTTACTTTGCTTTGGTATTGTGGTTTGGACATGGATCGGTATGTTTGTTTTTACTTTGCTTTGGTATTGCGGTTTGGACATGGATCGGTATGTTTGTTTTTACTTTGCTTTTGGTATTGTGGTTTGGACATGGATCGGTATGTTTGTTTTTACTTTGCTTTGGCATTGTGGTTTGGACATGGATCGGTATGTTTGTTTTTACTTTGCTTTGGTATTTTGGTTTGGACATGGATCGGTATGTTTGTTTTTACTTTGCTTTGGTATTTTAGTTTGGACATGGATTGGTATGTTTGTTTTTACTTTGCTTTGGTATTGTGGTTTGGACATGGATCGGTATGTTTGTTTTGATTTTTTTTTTACAGTACCGTCCTATTTATCTCCAAATCCCGTTATAAAGACAAAATATGATCAAAAAATGGATGAATTAAGACTTTACTCTTTTAGTATATCTTGATCAAAACATCATAATTATTAAAGAATTATTAGAATGTAAATATTTTTACCAAATTGTTTGAGGTGCTATTGCCAAAACGGAGTCTTTGCAGTAACTGAAACGAGAGCCAAATACCCCCACACACCCCACCTCCACCCCTAACATTTAATGTTTTCTGGCGATCTTGATCTTTCCGATATATGACCTTAGTGAAGGTCATGGCACACCTTTAGAGCATGTGCAGTTTTATTACATTCGCCCAAAGCAGCTATTAGATATGGCCCGGACACGATGTTACACGGACGGATGGACAGACAGACAGACATAGGGATTCCTATATACCCCCTCCCCTCAAAACAGTATAATAAATATGACGTACATAGACTAAATACTATACGCCTTCCGTTAGCAAAATCTGTTGCATTTGAGATTAATTTAGCTCTCAGATATTTTATTGATATTGTATAATTTTACTAACTATCCAAATCAGACTATTATAAAACGATTTTAATATCTGTGTGACTGACACAGATGTTCGTTGTCTGAATGATGCTATAAAACAGTATAACCGTTAAATTAATGAGGGTTATCATATCGATAATAAATCATTCAATATACAACAATATGTAAAAATAATATTTTATTGTTAAAACATCTGCTTCGGAAAATAAAACTAGTAAAGGTCTGTATTATATTTTTCTCCACCATATCAGACACTTAGGTACACTTATTTACGCCATTACATTAATTAACTGTCTTTGGAATGCGCTAACTGCTTGAACAAGAAAAGCGTGGCGCAATGCTGTTTCGCCCCAGTCAAGATTCTTTCACTTTTATCTTTGATAATGGATGAAACATTCAGTGTCCAGAGAAAACCACCTTTCACACTAGGATCTGTCCCGAGTGATATTCGAACCTAGGGAATGAGAGGCACTGACTGAAATTTGTTGATTCATCACTATTCGATTGCAGCAACCTGTTTAACATTGCTTTATTATTTTCAGATTTTCATTGTTGCGTTTTGTATCGATCTATAATTATAGCATAAGTACAGGTAAATTAAAACTATAATAGTTTATATTAAAATATTATTGAAATGTGAGATTTGTATAACAGACGCACCTGTTTCTACTCCTTGGATTTGTTTTGATGTTCAAATATAAGGCTTGGAGGTATAGATCGCAGATCCTTTATTAAAAACAAAATATGAATGTGACAAATAGCGTACTACAGCAATGTCATATACCATTTTTTAATGCATTTTATTATTTAATTTTAAAAAAATGGTATATGACAGCAATATATTTCAAGAGATGGGTGGGTTGGGAGTTCCTTTGGTTATGGGAATATAAAGAACACCATTATGTTTCTGAATAAGAAAAACAGGAGCGATGACTTGCAAATGTTTGTGATGAAAGTTCAGTAAAATTTGAATTGTAGCACGAATTTTAAAAAAAAACAAAAGAAAAAGCGGCAGCATAATAAATATTTGGTTAAATACAAAGCAACCAGGAAAAACAAAAATATAAACATGATGCTGATAGGCGTTCAATGTGTAAAACACATAACTTGACGGACATTAGGTAATAGATTGTAATGAAATCCAACGACAGTGTTGTCATATACCATTTTTAATGTATTTTATTATTGAATTTTTAAAATGGTATATAACAGTGTGGTTAAATTACTTGATCATACAAAAGTTTTAATACAACACCACATACTCATGATCTTCCGTTCCTATCAGGGTTCGGTTGTTAAAAACGCTGTAAGTTTAACTGAATGCTTAGTAAAAAATCAAAATTTTATTAAAATTAAATTTGATATAAAAATAACTGTTTCTTTTTGATAATAAAACTGTATGCATTAACTCTTGAACATAAATTTCAGGAATGTTGTCTAAAATGATGAGGAATGGTATTCTGAGACGACCGTTTAGTACTGGTATAATACGTAATACAAAATAGAAATTTTGACTAACCAGTTGGTTAAGCTTACTGGGCCCTATATCTATTAGTTAGTCACAGTAATTCACTAGCACTATAGAAACAATAGTTTTTTAAGTTAGTGCAACATGTTCAGCTTGACAATACACAATGTATGTATACTAGTAACTGAAATTTAATCCTATCATTGGGCACAGCTGTTAAATTATGATGGCCGATTTATCTAATTTTTTTTTTTTTTTTTTTTTTTTTGTAAAGTTAATTACTAGTAGGATATTTATAGATATATTGAACAATGGTTAAATACGTGGTTCGTCCAATAGTACTATATTCACCTACCATATTATATTACTCTTTATTGCAAAATGATGCAAAAGGCTACCAAAATAAGCCAAAGGAAAATTTGAAAGATCAAAGGTCAAATATTTTGCTTAATAAAGACTGTATTATAGTCGTATAGTCAAACGGAAGGAAATGTTTAATTGAGCTATATACGGTATAAAGTCGAGAACGACTAGTATTTAATCCCTTGTCCCAATATAGGAAATAAATAGAAAATAATTTGATATAGAGATGATATTTAACTGTGATAAACACATAGGAAAAATTGTTTTATATTTCCGTGGTTACCGAGATGAACAACTGCAATAAAGCAGGGTGTGGGAAGGTTTTGCATTCATGATTCTGGTCGTTTAATGTTTTTTAGTTTCATTTCAATAATTGGTCAACTCTAGCTGATAATGATGAAGGAAAGAATCCATCCAACTCAAACCTACGGCCATCGAATAGACATTTTAAATCCGGTATATTACCTAAAGTAGTGTTACAATTAATAAATTGTTTTGGACATGGCCTACAGATATGTGTCATTTACTTTCAAAGTCCAGATTATAGCTTCAAACCACATTTGGGCTGGAAATAAATTATTTTAGTTTCTGCACTAGCCTCATATATAATGTCCTATTGTGTTCGAGGCTTAATGCATCTATATCGCAACATCACCAGCTATGTTTTTATTCACCAGCGTACTTGTATTTTACATAAAGTTAAATTAAAGTATTGTTCCAATGTGTAGATAAGAAAACAACAACGACCTGTCAGCTTGACCTTTAATTTAAATATGTACTATTGACGAGTACATTGATATATAGGGAACACCAAGTACATAAAGGGGGGGGGGACACTAATATGTAATATATCTGTATGTAGTAATTGCTAATAATTATTCTACATGTATTTTTGGGTGGATTACCCTGTATGAATGTTCCTAATGAAAGGTCAAGCGGACAGGTCAATGTCGTTTGACTAAACATTGTAAAATGTTGAATCATATGAATATATAAACAACAAGATAACTTGTAAACAAAATTGAAGAATGCCTTCAAGATATAAAGATGTACGTAATACTGATAAAACTAACAAATAATAAATACGATGTGTCAAACCAAAGTATTCCAGTTAAATGATGCACATATGTATAATAGTTTACAAAGAATAAAAAAATAACTATGATATGAAAATTTATTATATATAATGTTTGTAAATGACACAGATTGCATTGGCCTCGAGCCATTGTGTGGGAGATAAACTGGGGAATCTGAAGCGAAAATCAGGTGTGACACGTTTCACTGACACGATTGGAATCCAGAGATTGTGAGTGACTCTTTTAACTGACGCCATTTGAAACCAGAGATTGTGAGTGACACGTTTCAATGACGCGATTGGAATCTAGAGATTGTTAGTGTCACATTTCATTGACTGGACTGGAATCCAGAAATTTTGTGTGAAACTTTTCACTGAGAGAGATTGAGAGTGACTCGTTTCACTGACAGAGATTGTAAGTGACACGTTTCATTGACGCGATTGGTATCCAGAGATTGTGAGTGACTCGTCTCACTGACAGAGATTTTGAGTGACACGTTTTACTGTCGCAGTTGCAATCCAGAGATTGTGAGTGACTCGTTTCACTGACAGAGATTGTTAGTGACACGTTTCATTGACGCGTTTGAAATCCAGAGATTGTGAGTGACTCGTCTCACTGACAGAGATTTTAAGTGTCACGTTTTACTGTCGCGATTGCAATCCAGAGATTGTGAGTGACTCGTTTCACTGACAGAGATTGTGAGTGACTCGTTTCACTGACAGAGATTGTTAGTGACACGTTTCATTGACGCGATTGGTATCCAGAGACTGTGAGTGACTCGTTTCACTGACAGAGATTGTGAGTTATACGTTTCACTGACGCGATTGAAATCCAGAGATTGTTAGTCACATTTTTCACTGATAAAGACTGTTAGTGACACGCTTCATTGCCGAGACTGGATTCAAGAGATTGTTGGTGAATCTTTTCACTGACGCGGTTGGAATCCAGAGATTGTGAGTGATACTTAGTGAGAGTTGACGTTGTTATACGTGGTTGCCTCCCTTTGGTGAAAACAACTAAACTTATAAAATTCCACGATTTTCCCAAACTCGATCCATCAGTATAGTCCTATATGTATATGTCCAATAAGTTGTAACGTAACCATTAGCTAATGCTCTGTGAAAAGTTACATGATTTACTATCTGTCTTAAAAATCCTTTTGTGTTGTAAGACAAAACATATACCTCCCCATAGTACAATAGTCGCAGTATAGTAGACGAGACATTTTTAGTTGGGTTTTATCTTTAAGCCATATTATCTTTTACATATATACACGTATGTATATGTACGTGTATATTGCTGGATTTTTTTTTTTTTTTTGACGAGTTCTATGCTGAGGATGCAGTTATAATAAACCAAACATGGTCATTTATGTCCAAATCAAAATCCCAAAGTGAAAACTTTAAAATTGGTAAATTATGTTAAACACTTGGACTTCCACTAGGGGCGTGAGACTTGGTGCTCCGGAAGGGTATGCGCCTCCTGTTGTGCCAGCTTAGCTACGTATACATCCGTCACATGTGTAATCAACCTTGAGAATGAAAGGAACATACAACTATGTGACCTTAAATATATCCAAGGTAATCATACTTATAAACTATATTGTGGCAGACACATTCTAGTATTCGTTGTCCAAAAAGCTAGGAAGATTGATTACTAGTGGTCTCAATATGTGTTACCGTAGATTGATTACTAGTGGTCTCAATATGTGTTACCGTGTCTTGTTTCCAGTGGTCTCAATATGTGTTACCGTGTTTTGTTTCCCGTGGTCTCAATATGTGTTACCGTGTCTTGTTTCCAGTGGTCTCAATATGTGTTACCGTGTTTTGTTTCCCGTGGTCTCAATATGTGTTACCATGTCTTGTTTCCAGTGGTCTCAATATGTGTTACCGTGTCTTGTTTCTAGTAGTCTCAATATGTGTTACCGTGTCTTGTTTCCAGTGGTCTAAATATGTGTCTCAATATGTGTTACCGTGTCTTGTTTCCAGTGGTCTCAAAATGTGTTACGGTGTCATGTTTCCAGTGGTCTCAATATGTGTTACGGTGTCTTGTTTCCAGTGGTCTCAATATGTGTTACCGTGTCTTGTTTCCAGTGGTCTCAATATGTGTTACCGTGTCTTGTTTCCAGTGGTCTCAATATGTGTTACCGTGTCTTGTTTCCAGTGGTCTCAATATGTGTTACCGTGTCTTGTTTCCCGTGGTCTCAATATGTGTTACCGTGTCTTGTTTCCAGTGGTCTCAATATATGTTACCGTGTCTTGTTTCCAGTGGTCTCAAAATGTGTTACGGTGTCTTGTTTCCAGTGGTCTCAATATGTGTTACCGTGTCTTGTTTCCAGTGGTCTCAATATGTGTTACCGTGTCTTGTTTCCAGTGGTCTCAAAATGTGTTACGGTGTCTTGTATCCAGTGGTCTCAATATGTGTTACCGTGTTTTGTTTCCAGTGGTCTCAATATGTGTTACCGTGTCCTGTTTCCAGTGGTCTCAATATGTGTTACCGTGTCTTGTTTCCAGTGGTCTCAATATGTGTTGCCATGTCTTGTTTCGCTAGTTTATTGTGTGGTGATCTTGGCTACTTAAGCATTGTCAAGCATTGAAATAATGTATACAATGAAGGATGTGAACTAAAACTATGTAGAAATTGTGTTTTATAACGATCAATTTATTTCTGTATTGTCACTCAGCTTGGCACAAACAATAGCAAAAGAGGAAGGTGGCTGGGTTGAATATTGTTTATCACTTCAGTCATAATAGACTCATAAAAAATTGTGATATCTGGTAAAACCGTTTACTTTCTGTGAAGGAAAAATGACGCGCATTGAAGCTAAACGTGTGAACGTATAAAGTATATTCTTGTTGGATTAGAAACTGAAGTCCATCGTTAGGTGCCAACTTATAGTAGTTGATAGGGTAGAATTATTCCCCTGTGTAGTATGTTTAATGCTTGTACCATCAGATTAATAACAAAGCTCTTAAAACTAGTTTCTGTTGATATAGGGAAACAACATTGACCTGTCTGATTGATAGAGGAGGATCCATCAAATGCATGGGTAGGGTTAGCATTCGCAGTTAATACATAAAAAAATGTATGCGATAGTGTATGTATGCAAATTACAAATGCTTGTTTCCCCTATATATGTAAATGTACCGGTCCATAATAAATATTTCAATTAAAGGTCAAACGGTCAGATCAGTGCTGTTTGCCTATATATCAGTGATGACATGTCTGACCAATAGCAGCTGGAACTCAATACATCATTATAGAATTGTATTAAATAAGAGTTAATCAATAATACTCAGATGTTTTATCAATTTACAAGTGTCCGATTGCAAAACACAAAACCTGATTTGTTCCGTTAATTGCCTTAGATATCCCGAAAGACCAAATAGGCGCTAATGCGCTTTTGGGTTTTATTCTCGTAACCTTGTGAAAAAGTAATAAAACACGGCATGCAATGTATAGTCTATCATGATAGAAAGGTTAAAAGGGCTATGATATGGATTTAAACACAAGTGCTTTTTCCATTTCTGTTTGGTTATAAATTACAGTTACATGTTATTAAATTAGAGTGCAATGACAGAAACCTTTTTTCAGTTTACAAAATGCATGATCGATTCATCTCAAAGTTATATTTTTATAAGATATGTACTAGTATTTCAATCTTCCTCATTCATTCTATTTATGAATGTAGGCGTTCTGTCTAAATCGCATGCTGATTGTAAATATTGTTTTTATGGTATAGATATATATGATCGATGGCGTGAAACAAATATAAGACAATTTGACACCTGAGACCGTTCATGAAATAACTTCTCGTTGGTTTGACAGATGCATGTGAGAAAATATTTTTGTAGACAAGTATTAGTTCATATAGTTTGTTCAATCTTTTCAAAAAGAAAAACCGTTAAATTAAATGGCGACAAATACATGCTTCCAAGTGAGGATTTCATCTCTCTACAATATCAAATCCATTATGGTATGCATTATTGACTGTCGTTTTGAATTATTATAGAATAAAAATCTTAAAGCTAGGTAAATTTGTCGTATCAATAAATTATATACAGCAACATACGTGCACATTTTTAAATCTTGATCATTTCGTGAGGCGCACGGTTATGTTAGTTAAGTGTTTCTGATTGGCGTTTCAATAAGAACAACAAAGCCTTGTTTCGCAATTCAACTCAGTCATACCTTCTTGGTACAAGTTAAGCAAATCAGCCCTAGATAAGTGATGGTGACCCTAGGCACATTATGAAGACACAAGACAAGTTATGGTGACCCAATGACCCTAGGTACATTATAATGGGCCTAAGACAAGTTATGGTGGCCCAAAGGCCCTGGGCACATTATGAAGACACAAGATAAGTTATGGTGACCCAAAAGACCTGGACACATAATGATAGACCTTTGTAAGTTATGATGACCCTACACGGATTATAATGTCCCTAAACAATTTGTGATGACATTATGCAAGTTATGAAGAATCTAGACAGGTTTTGAATATCCTACCTAAATAATGATGTGTCTAGACCAGATACAGTGACCCTAGACCAGTTTTGATGACCCAAACACAGGATATGATTACCCTAGACAACTTATGATGGCATGAGAACAAGGTCATATCTAAACCAGCACTAGTATAGCATCCCATCGTGTTTTCCCTGACAATATTGGTTAAAAAAGTCAATATGCAAACAACCATAACAAGATCACATTGTTGTTTATGTACTTATGTTTGGTAACAACACATAACTTTTAGTCAGATAGGCTGAAAATCCTTCAACTGGAATTATAAACCTGATTAATTCGTGTATCTTCCATGGAACACTTTCTAGAAATATTACCGTAACACAAACATGTCTGTCCATTCCCAAACCACAATTCAAAAAGCAAAGCAAATAACGGAAAATGGCAAAGTAATAAGTCGAACAAAAACATATCGGTCCATGCCCAAACCACAATTCCAAAAGCAAAGCAAAAGCTGGAAACTTGCAAACAAAGTAATCGATCGAACACAAACATACTGGTCCCTGTCCAAACCACAATTCCAAAAGCAAAATTAAAACTCTGAAAAGTGGCAAATTAGGTTTAACACACGACCAGTGAGGCCAGGTCTACTTCCTTTTACCCTCAGAACATTCACAGAACGGACCCAGGTGTTTTATACTTCAAATGGTTTTATTTGTTCATAATACATGTATAGGCATTCCTACCTGAAATTTACAATTGTCACGAAATACCTTCCTAGTCACTATAGCATATTCTATACAACCTGAAATTTACAATTGTCACGAAATACCTTCCTAGCCACTATAGCATATTCTATACAACCTGAAATTTACAATTGTCACGAAATACCTTCCTAGCCACTATAGCATATTCTATACAACCTGAAATTTACAATTGTCACGAAATACCTTCCTAGCCACTATAGCATATTCTATACAACCTGAAATTTACAATTGTCACGAATTACATTCCTAGCCATTATAGCATATTCTATACAACCTGAAATTTTACAATTATCACGAATTACATTCCTAGCCACTATAGCATATTCTATACAACCTGAAATTTACAATTGTCACGAAATACCTTCCTAGCCGCAATAGAATATTCTATACACATAGACAATAAAATATACAATAGCTATCCTTGTTTCTGCTACTTAAAAGGGTGGTTTCATTTTGAATCAAATGTTTTATATCAATACCATATACATTTACCTTTTTTAATTTAGTCATAAAATACATTAAAATGGTATATGACATCAATGTTTAAGTGTTACGCTGGCTCTAACCATACTTATACACATACATCACATAAACATCTTGTACGTATCAAGCACAAAATTCCGGTATCTTTTAGACAACAGCAGTATTAAAAACAAAACAGTTACTTGTATTTTATTTGCGTTTTGGAACAACCTTGGGCAACAATTCCATATATCCTCCCTTATATCGCTGGCCAATAGTTTTGACGGTTCCCAAAACATCAATGAAAGAACTGTATAATTTCTTTAATGTTTGATCATAAGTTAATTTTACGTTTCGTCCAGTGTCCATTAACAGGCATGCCATTATGTTCTTTTTACGGCAGAACATCATTTTATAACGGTTGTGGGTTACTTAAGTAAGGGATATCAGGGTAATGGCCGTAAGACTAAGGAATAAATGGTTTTATATGAAATAATGGTATATCAAACGGGTAATAACATAACAATCGTTATAAGTATATAACTCCAAATTTACTACTTAGTTACCATAGTAACAGATTGAATTTACCTACAATATAATGATTTAATACACTTACCAGTATTCAAAGATTTTACATCTTGTACATGTCATGTAATGGACTTTGAATGTCCAGCACATGCTACATTAAGCAAACAACTAAGGTATAAGTGATGCTTTAAAATTATAACTAACACACAGAAAAATTATTATTATTATTATTATTATTATTATTATTATTGGAAGCTAGAAATACTTATTGAATGCATCTGCCGTGTGCTAATACTCCCATTATACATGTATATATATATATTTTTTTACAATTTTAAAAAAATATAAAGACAAAAATTGAACCACCAATTTAATTATACACATTATTCAAGTACATTCAGTAAGAGTTTTCGCAATTTATCTAGAAACAAGAAAATCAGCTCTTCCGGACCTCAGTATTGCAATGTATTACAATTGGTCCATGTAGACGACTCGTGAATGTTTAAGTGCTTGCCAAAAAAAGTTCACTGTTATTTTTAAAACTCAAAATGGTCAGCCCATGTGCTGTTTATAAAAACAAGCATTAAAATACTTTATAGGGGTCGGGAATACTTTAACATCCGGGTTACGAAGCAATCTGAAAAAACGCATGTCTTGTTTGGGTTGCAATGGTGATTTTAACCATTACGGAACCAAGCTCCGATTGGTCACATGGTTAAAGATTGTGGCTGTAGTTAGCTAGTCAAGGAAGTTGTTTAATCCGTACGCAGAAACTATGCTTTCATCCATGTATGTTTATATGACGTTTAAAAGCGTTTGTCTGGCGTTTAAGAAAGTGTTTGTTTTATGTATATAAAGAACTAGTTTATCCTGTTTGTAAACATTGTTTTATCTCCAGTTTGCTGAAGCTGTGTGTTGTTTGAATTCATGAAGAATGTTTAACAATCTGTGTCACATAAAATAACCTAAATTGAATACAAGGTCAAGTCAAGAACTAATCTACTCCAAGTAAGACAACAACACCATTACCTAAAATAACAACCAGCAAACTTCAGCGTATACATAATAAACTCCATCATTAATAAGGTGTATCTGGGCATGGGTTACGATAAATTTTGCGGCTTGTTTTTTAATGTTTTTGGTATTTGGATTCATCGTGTAAAATTTAAATCATAACGACGAATATTTTTGTATACACGTTAAAAATTGAAACATGAATCGGATGACGGCTAACTGAAATAATCAGCCCCTTGGTTTCCTACATAGATACGCATAATGGATGCTTGAGAGAATAGAGACCCATGCGTAATAATATGCAAATTACGACCATTGATTATAAATCTCACATCTTCAAGATACACGATATTTTGAAACAAATTCTTTAGAAAAATGTTTTGTCATAATTTGCGAAAGGATGCGAAGTTAAGTCGCATAACGGATTTTCTATTAAAGAGTGTTGACTGTATTAAAATTCCGTAGCAAAATAAATCATCTAAAAGTTTGTAAGATTCTGACGGCTAGGATGTTTCGAGGAACGGACACGCGAACAAATTAAAAACATCCAAGATGGGCGTATAAAAATGGTAGATAAAGAAATCGTTTTTGTACTAAACAAGTACTGAAATTACAAACACGAGATTCTAGTGTGGTTTTGTAAATATCTTATGACACTCTACTCACAATAAATCCAATTGGTCTGATCTTTGAATGACCGTTTGACCACCAGCATTGAGTGATGAAGCATCACACGAGTATATTTATTTGCAAGTGATGATTACAAAAAAATCAATCAAGCGTGTCTGACTGTGTAATTTGTAATTAATAAAACTTTGGCATATTGCAGTCGGGGTTAAATCCTCTACATATGTAATAATTAAAAATAATTACCGAGGCAAAAGGTCCATGGTTAAATAATTATATGCATAATTAAAACATCCTAAAGTTTGACTTCCTCGGGTTTGATTGGAGATGTTCATCTGGGCCATCAATGAATAATCTTCAATATACAGACGTGTATTTTTATAGTATGCTACAGGCTAACCAATTCGACGGATCTATCCATTTTGATGGATTTGATAAACGGGCGGATAAAATGAAAAAGTCAAATTAGACGGGCTTTCCTATTTTGGCGTTTTTTGTTTTTTGTTTTTGTTTTTATTAAAGTACTATCTTGACACTTATATAGATGTGACCTGTAAAATAGTGACAAATATAGCATTTTAACTATCCTTCTTGTATTTAACAGAATCGGAATACTGGCATAGCCGTATCCATTTGTAAAGTGTGATCAGTAAATAAAGACAAATATAGCATTCTCATTATCCTTCTTGTATTTAACAGAATCGAAATACTGGCATTTCAGCATCCATTTGCAAAGCTAACGGTACGCATGGCATGCAGCCTGGCCCTAAAACACGCTAAACTAAACATCAATTAATACCGATAGCGTCATTTTTAAAATCTCGTACTTGTAGATTGTTAAGTCAAAATTCTTATAGATAGTTAACGCTATAGACTTTATATAGAGTTAAGTAATGGCGGTTTATGTCCTAGTCAAAATTATTTCGTCATAGATCAAGGTAGAATATTAAGCGATGGTGGAGAAAACCAGAGCCCCCAAAGAACCGCTGAACACCAATTAGCGAACTTTTTCACTCAACTATCAGACCAAGTAGGCAGGCAGAGAGTGTTGTCTGGTGTTTTACAGTACGAAGCAACTGCCACAGGTTATTGAGAGATCGATGTGGAATAAAAATTTCAAACTCAATTTCGTTCTGCATATTTTCACCAGCTGTTTATCATAATTAAATGACACTGAAAGTACACCAAAGTCTATCTGATCAGATGAAATTTCATAACGATCTAAACCAGTTCAGGTAAGCTGTTGTGTATATCCCCAAGATATAAAATTTTGTAAATCAAAAGATTTATCATGACTATTTAATTTTACATAATATATAACAGCTGCACAAGTTGCCTAATGACATATTACTAATGTCTTCTATCACGTCCGTCTGCTGATATATCTACCTGATTGATTTTTGAAATGCAAGAATTCTTTTAATTTTTATTAAAACTTGTAAGTTTGCTTTAATTGTAGTCTAACGTAGAACTTATCTTTATTTCTAAAATATTGTATAGTTGTCACAGGTGTCCATTCCTATTGTCATATAGTTTTTTTTTAATTTAATCATTAAATACATTTTAAAAAATGCTATATGACACTATGAACAAACGTTTAAACTCATTGCTTCCAATTTTGGTACTTTGATTTCTAAGTGTGTGTGTGTGTGTGTGTGTGTGTGTGTGTGTGTGTGTGTGTGAGAGAGAGAGGTGTCATCATTTCAACCTAAGTACTTATTCCATCGTTTCCTCTAGTTATCGATCGGTAACTGACTTTTGTAAGACAAATTATTTTGAGACCAACATTTAAGGCTTATGTTGTTAGTCCTAGATTATATGTCAATCATTCTCCCAGAAATCCGGAACGTGTAAACATTGAAATTCGATATCAGAAAAAGTAAGCTCCAGACGTCTAAGAAATCGTGAAATAAAACGTGACGTGAGGTTGAATTTTATTATACTGGCCCCTTGAAAACGTGGGATTAAATTGTGTTACAAGGGCCCTGGATTTACAATTGCTCCTTAACTAAGATCTCCCTTTACTTAAATCTTACAAATTTCATTCTGTAATAATGAGAGAGAGAGATGATTTAAGGTCATTTTGAAGATCAATTCAAGATTATAATATTTGTATATAGTTTCCTTAAAAATGTTTGATCTTAGTTTTAAAAAAATTAAGTTAAGGAACCCTGTAGTTATGGAATGATTGTAAAACTGGTCTTGAAAAAAAATGTCCAACTAGTATTTTTTGTTATATGATCAATTACTTTTTGTAACATTATAATATTCATATAATTAAATAGCCAGAGGTAAGATAACGTACGGCTCTTATAATTATAGCTGTGGATTCGAATATGATATTTTGTAAGTTCTGTCGAATATCCTCTCTCTCTGTGTGTGTGTGTGTGTGTGTGTGTGTGTGTGTGTGTTGTCTCAGCCCTATTGCATGACAATATTTATCATTTTTTTGATAAAGTGTTTAATGATATTTAAATGGAACATGCGTGACCAGTTCGGTTCAAGTACATGTATTTCTGAATGCGATTGTGAATCCATTTTGTACTCCTAATCACGTTTAACTGATACATGTCGTTTTTATTCTTTCCATTTTGCGGCTTTTATGCCGTGTAAGACATAGCAATTACTTTTTCATGAACCTTTGTCAGTTAATCCAAAAGTAATCTTTTCTACATTCCAGAAATAAATTTGGTATTTAATTCGAATAGACAGTTTGGGCTTAATTTAGTAAAAACTAAGGAGAAAATCAAATTAAATGAACAGCAAATTAAACGATACTTCAGTAAAATGTCATTTCGATTTCTCTTCAATCATTCAATCGAGTTTTTTTCACATATAACAACTAATTATAGCTATAAATTCATTTTCTGATAAAGAATTGGTTATTGTTTTTACAACATTGACGTGTTGGTTAAGAAAAAAATGGTCTTCTTAAACATCAAATATTCATAAGCCTGGCCATAGTTGTCAGTTTCTGTATGTGTAACTCTCTATTTTCGTTACAACGTTTCAGTTATTACGGTCTTCATTTTGCCATTATTGAGAATGCTGTCAATTCACATATTGGGAATACCGTCAACATTAAGTGCGTTTCGCATTGTAAGCAGTTTTCTCATTTAATTAAATTCAACCTTTCCTAATTTGTGTTGATTTTTCCCATTTTCTCTAGTATAAAGAGTAGACTTCTCGCTTCGTATGTGGGAGGTCGTGGGATCGACCCTTAGCCGTATCTGACCTAGATTGAAAATAGGTGGTGATTGTTTTTTCACCAAACACTCGGCATTTAGAAATGATTTGAAAGAAACATTAAAAACTGATGCTCCGTGTCACAGTAGGCGTAGCACATTAAAGAACCCTACCTGCAGATGCCCAGAGTGCACTGCAAAGTTAAACACTTCGCCTGGTATGACGCCTTGTACAATGCAACTTTAATTTGCGATACTGTTCATGCTATTTTGGAACCACCCCAACTTTCTAAATAATACCAAATGTGGGTCATCCAAAAATATTTCTAAAGTTTCTAAAACATTGCAAAATACCAAACAGGTACGTGTACCTCAGTTCTCTAACCCTATTGGTGTTATTAATTGTTCAATGTTGACAGCGTATATTAAACTTGAAACAGATAGATCTAACACCTTTAGAGAGGTGGGGCTATTTAACAAATGATGCGTCGTAATATGCGTATCATCATGTTACAAGGGCCAAAGGCAATGGTCAGCTAAGGTCAACTGTAGGATGTTAATCAATGTACCTTAAGTCACTTTAACTCTGACAATTAAATGTCTAAATATTTAGCAATGTCCATATATCATCTGAAAATTGTACTTGCTGTATAACAATTTATATGTATATATATGATAAACGATGACGGTATAAAATCGGCAGCATTTTCAAAATTTAATGGGAAAGTACGAAAGTATTTTTCGTGTTAACGTTTTATATCCATGAATAATTTTGAAGTGGACTTAAATTAAGCACACCCTCCTTCCAGAAAATCCGTGTCTATCATTTTTGAAACTGGAATCGGCAGACATCGTTTAGTCCCCCGAATCAGCCTTACAACTTGTCATTGTGTTTGGGTCATTTTTATTTATTTATTTATTTATTTACAATTATTACTATGCACGATAGAGATAGTGTAAACGTGTAAATCAGTGGTGATGGAAATAAAGAAAAAGTTGCATAACATCCTATTTTGTAAAATTGAATACATAAATGTATTATGATCATTGTTAGGCAAGTAATCCTCCTATTTACATTTCTGTGTAAATTTTGTAATGATTTTTCATAAATCGTAAAAATTATTCTAATGTAAGATTTTCATCCTGCAAAATTTTATGATAAATCTTGTATTATTAAATTGTAGGACAGTTTATATTCTTCACTGGGGTTAAAAATCAATCGAGAGACAAAATTATGTTCCTGTTTGATGCAAATGATTTTATTTTTGCCGTATATCTTTTTCATGCATATTCTCAACTATTTAAGGCATCAGCAATGGTCGTCAGACGCAGTCCTTCGTCTGTTATTGCTTCGGTCTTTCATGTGCTACTTTTGATTTTTATGAAATAATATAATTCAAAAGAATTGTCATGTGCTACTTTTGAATTATATTCGATTTCATAAAAATTCAAAAGTAGCACATGACAGGTCTATATTGCACTTGCTTACAGGAACAGGTCCCGGTTTCACAATCATTCCTTAACTTAAATGTAGCAATATCATAACAATTAACAAAATTATAAAGGTTTTTTATTTGCTACATTTCAGTTAAGGAAAATCTTAGATAAGAAATGATTGTGAAACTGGACTAAGGCCAGTTTTATTCTGTGGTTCCATATTCGATTATCTCCCTTTATTTGCCACCCGATATCTTTACAAGAATGACTGCAATTCAAGTGACCACTCTTCCGGTTTTCTCTATATTACCATCCATTTTTACTGAGAGATGTGCGTTCGTCCGTCCCTCCGCCTGTTCAATGACCTGTTTCTCGATAATTAACTTGACACATCAAAGTTTTCTTACAATTTTGTACAAACATTTTTGTACACCTACAAGCCTTAAAAAATCAAAAGTTTCGAAACAGATGCGTTGGTTTTATAAATCTCATTATAATCTCATTATAATATATAATATGTATTTATATTTTTAATTTACCTGTACTTGCGTAATAATTATAAATCGAAAAAACGCAACAATGAAAATCTGAAAATAATGATCCACTGTTAAACAGATTGCTGCAACTACTCAACTAATCAACTATATAGCTGTATAGGTTCGAATCCGTCAAGGGACAAATCCTAGTGTGAGAAAATTTGTCAGATCATCTTTATGTTAATGATTTTCTCCGGGCACTAAGGTTTCATCTGCTATATCTCGTATATAATTATGACTGAAAAGAATTTTTTACAGTTTCGTAAAATTTTTACTAGAGATGTTGCACTTAATACATTTATTACTGTTGCATGAATTATTATTTATCATGGCTAATGTATTTTTTTTTTTTTTATTTATTTATTTATTTATTTATTTATTTATTTATTTATTTATTTTGAGATTATATATGCATTTATGTTAATTGCTATAACCTGTATATGTTAAATTTGAATTTATTTACCCTTATTCTTTTCTTGTTTAGGCCATGAGCGTATTCCAACCTATATATATAGCTTGTGACGGAAATACGTTTACACGCCATCTCAGATATCGTGAGGTTTTAACTAGCTTTAACTAGTTTTATTTTCCGCGAAGCAGATGTTTTAACAATAAAGTATTATTTTGTATATATTGAAGTATATTGAAGTATAAAACCAATATAAGCATCAATATGATCAGTTCATAACAATACAGTGTATCACCTCATGGATTTATATCCTAACGGTTAAACTCTTTTATAGCATTATTGAGACCACGAACATCTGTGTCAGTCACACAGATATTAAAATCGTTTTATAATAGTCTGATTTGGATAGTTAATTTAGTAAAAAAAAATATATAACATCTTGATTACAATAAATACCAATTGCTTTAAACTGCCTGATTACGGGTCACGGCACCTGTTTTTATTAAGGCTCACATCCCATTCAAATAAGTAAGGTAAGAAAGTTGGAATTCGGTTGATGAAAATCCGAGCGAAATAATCTTGACTGAGACATACTGGGACACCTAAATCTATTCCGCTATATATGTCCGGGGACGGCATGCCTAATTTGACAAGGCCTTTCACTAATTGCTTTATATATACATATTGTATATATACTATTGCTTTGTAAATAACTTTTAACTTAATCTGGAAGAAATATATAGATGTCATGTGCTGTTTTTGAATTCCTATTAAAATAATGCATTCAAAAACAGCACATGACAACTAGTTGTCATGTGCTGTTTTTGAATGCATTATTTTAATAGAAATTCAAAAACAGCACTAGTTGTCATGTGCTGTTTTTGAATGCATTATTTTAATAGAAATTCAAAAACAGCACATGACATAGATGTGACGCCCCGCTGACAATATCAATTGGCGATAAACTGCTGATGCGATGTAAACTAATATTGCATATGTAAACAATACTTTATCACAAACTCACAAGATATATACACACAAACACACGTACAGGTACATACATCACTGATACCTTTAGATGTATAAAAGTTTAATGACAAGATACAGATTGGTCTCCTAGGGCTAACAGCTCTGATATAAATCTTAATAGTCCCGTTCTCTTTCTCTCGGGAGAAAATAAAATTCACGAGTTACATCGTTGTTATGGAGTAAAAAATCCGACCGAGTTTTTGTTTAATGGGATTTAAATCCTTTAACTTAAGGTAAAAAAAGAAACATTTAAGTAGAATGTGTCTGTTGATCATGAGCTCTGATATTGATTACGAAATCCTGCATCTTGTGAATCGATTTTAACACTAAAATGTCAAACGGGATCACTCAAAAGATTCGATTGTAAATGGTAAGGAAGGTCACGTGACTTTTTAAATATAGACATGAAAATTGGATCGATCAGGCGTGTAATCCGGATATGCGTACCTGAGTGAGGGACAGGTATACAGGTTATTTTATGTGACAAAATGTACACCTGAGTGCAGGAAGGCGGGTATATTAGGTACGCTCATCTCTCGTTCATCTATGGATACCTGATAAAGGTTTAATTTTTGTTAATTATTAGGTAAGCAGAATTTATTGTATATTTTTACCTGGTGTTAAAATGGAGGATTATGTATACGGGTATGATAATACTCGGATCACGTGGTCATTGATCGACATTTTGTTATAACAGGTAATAATACAGGTAGGTAATGTCAATATACGCCTGTTATCGCGTGTGTGATAGCAGGTAATCTGTGCTGAAATGGAGGGATAAGGTTTTATATCAACGTATTATAGTAATATTCATTGTTTAAAGTGAAATTCAAAATAAGAAGTGATGAGTACAGAGGGACAATGAACTGTCACTCTTTGTAAGTCAACATATCTATTTATTTGACATTCAATAGTAAATCTCTCTCTCTCTCTCTCTCTCTCTCTCTCTCTCTCTCTCTCTCTCTCTCATACAAACAATATATAAAACCTCTAAAAGTGGTCACATTCTATTCTAAATTTGAACTTGATGTGTATTTACTCTGTAATTCTAAGTGTCAGTGGTAATCAGCTGGTAATTGCTCGATATCGACTAAAAATTTAATAGTTCATATTAGAACATGATATAACCTGAATTGTGACTAGTTACATCATCTTATGTCATTGGATATTTAATTGCACCTGAAATTGTTGTCTTAGCACTCATTGAAAACTTATCCTGTGGATTGGCCGTTATGTCATATAGCTGAGTACCAAAGAAAGACTAAACTAATGCATAGGTTGACGGTCAGTCTTTCTATAAGGAGCAATCAGGCAATGGGGGGCATTGGTCCCTTATTTTGTTAAATGACCCCATATTGATAAAACTTTGGTTCATGTTTTGAAGTATCGATAAAAGTTATTAAGCATGTGATACTTGTATGCATATCCTCCTCAAGTCTTTCTAAAGCTGGGAAAGTTTCAAAAGTTGAAAAATGTCCCCTTATAAAAAATGCTAGATTGAACAGTGGGTAGATCTGGTAGACCTAGACATGTCATGCCAGAGTGAATTCTATTTGTACTGAGGGTTAACTTATTCATTCGAATGATTATTAAACACATACATAAATACTTGTGTAAAATCCAACAAATTCATAGTAAAACCGACTTTAATATTTGATATACATATCAAGTTGACCTTACCTACTCAACCAGGAGACAATGCCCATTGCTCTCATGCCTAATATTTGTGACCTGCCAGTTGCCTGTAGGAGATTTATAATAAAAGTAACTCCCACTACGGACCATTTATCATCCATAAAGATAAACGCTTGATAATCCAGAGAAAAAATTACTCCGTTCACCTTGTCTACGTAAGGCTTTTAAGAGCAGAATACATTGAAATTATAAACAAAATACTTTATGCAACTTCAGCTATATAGCTGGTTATGTCTCGATATCACAATGCCGGAGTGTAATGTTCGAAAGCATTTGACACTAGATAAAAGGATTTTTCTTCTGCTATATAGCTGGCTATGTCTCGATATTACCGCGATTTCCACTTCACTGTGCAATGTTTGAAGGTCGGTATTTACACTGTAGATAAAATTATTTCTGTAACTTCATCTATAAAGCTGGTTATGTCTCGATATTTGCCGGTATTTTTCATTCATAAAAGTAGAGTAAACATGCATTCAATAATCAATGATAAACATAAATAAACCACTTTACGGGTTATTCTGATTAAATTAATCAATTTAAATACATGACCTGTCGCAATTCATTTTTGGCTGGCTATATTTATCGTTCATAAAGGTATTATTTAAAGCACTTGATAATCGAGAGAGAAAATGTTTAAAGCTGGTGACGCCTAGATATAAAAATTATCATCCGTGAAGATAAAGTACATGCTAATCTAAACTTCTACCTTGAATATATTTTACTGTACTATTATATGGTGAATATATATTCAGTGTGTAATTTAAAACTTTTTTCTATGCGTGTATTTACACATGTAAATGCAGTCAAACATGTTGTTAGTTGAAGGTAAAACATTGTACAGAGTTTATTCTGGTGAAAAAAAAAATATTTAAAAATTCTCTTAGCAGCAACTCAAATATGCTTCAAAATAGTTCAACGTTTTTTTCTTTCGACTACTAAAACGGCTATTGTGTCGTCGCCGGGTGTTTTGAGTTGAGTAATGGTGTTTATCGCCCAAGTCAAGAATATTTCACTTATACCGAGACGTCGCCAGATAGAGGCGAAGGGGTAGAAATTTTGTCAGTGCGTTGCATTACACAACCGGTTTATTTATCGTGTCACGCCAAAGTGACACGGAACTTTGTTTTAAGTTCCCATCCGAAAGAACAACGACTTTCACTTCGCAATGCCGAGACTCGGAGTGCTTGGCGAATGAACAGTCGCTACCCACTTGCAAGTCTTGGGTCAGACCGGTCGGGGATCGAACCTAAGGCCTACCACTTACGGAGCGAGCACTCTACCAACTGACACTAGAAGGGGGTTTTACCGGAATAATTGCGAAATTCCGGAATAGTAAGACAATTTCCGTAATCTTTGCGAAAATCCGGAATGTTTAGATCAATTCCGGAATTTTTAGACCAAATCCGAAATAATCGGACAAAATCCGGAATAATTGGTCAAAATCCGGAATAATAAGACTATTTTTACGGTAAATTTTACGGATTCTAAAAATTCCGGCAATTGTCTGATTATTACGGTAACTTGTCTGATTATTCCGGTAAAAGACTGATTATTACGGTAAAAATCTAATTATTCTGGCAAATGTCCAATTATTACGGTAAAAAAATTTTAAAAAATTATTATTTTTTAGAAAATTTCCCGTAATAATTGGACATTTGCCGGAATAATTAGACTTTTTCCGTAAAAATCGGTCATTTTCCGGAATAATCAGACACTTACCGTAATTTTTAGATTACGGAAAACTTACCGTAACAAAATAGTCCAATTATTCCGGATTTTGCCTGATTATTCCGGATTTTGCCTGATTATTCCGGATTTTACCGGTTTATTCCGGACTTTACCTGATTATTCCGGATCAATTTGGTTTATTCCGGATTTGGTCTGATTATTCCGGATTTTCGCAATTATTCCGGTAAAACCCCCTTCTAGTGTGAGCTATGCAGTTGTTCGGGAATCTTTCATTGTGCCCTAATATCAGTTTCAATGACTGTTTGAATGGGGTTTGACGTCCAAGTCAAGAATATTTCACCTATATCGAGAAAATATCAACTATAAGTGAGATGACAGAAATGTTTAACTTTGCAGTGCACCTAGAGGGGTTTAAGCGTGCCACGGGGCATCTCTTCCGAAGGTCCATGTAACTGGCTTCTAAATGCGCGGTTATTACATACATCAAGTGTGTGTGGTTTTCATGGGAAACCAGTTTGTCTAACCAGTAATGTATAACCTCGTTATTGTTCATTATCTATGGCTCCCAAATATAACATTCAGTAACTCCTAAAATTAAAATTAAGTAAAAAATCATTGAAAACAATATTTTTTCCTGCTTTTTTTTTTAACAGATTTCATAAATAAATAAATAAATAAATCAATAAATCAATAAATAAATATTGTAATTTGGATGTCATAACTTTAAAATAGACTTCAGAATGGCACCCTTATATCATGTAGCAGAAATTTTGAATTTGTATTATAAAAATACACAAATCATAATCAGCAAATGGAAACTGGTATACAGGTATTATACTTATGTGTTGGACAATAGAGACATATTACCAGCTTCATCAATTCATATTGACATAATAATAGAGTAAATATTTAAATCTTTATCAACCTCCATTATCAACCTCTAAATATTGATTCTCAGCATTAACAATTGATCCGGTATTTGTGTCCTGTGACCTTTTTAGTTGTTACGTATTTGTCGTGTCTTCCTGTTTATACACAAACAAAAATCAGTGATGCCCACGAACTGGCTTAGTCTCGGTAACGATGATTGTACACACACACACACACGCACACACACACACACACACATACACTCTCTCTCTCTCTCTCTCTCTCTCTCTCTCTCTCTCTCTCTCTCGTTATTGAACTGACTTGAAAGGGTAGTATTTAAGTTTAATTTTCACTTTTAATAGTGAGTAAATATTTATTTATAATGAGTAAATGTTTATTTTAAGATCTAGTGTCACTGTGCCACAATCTATAAAATACTGTAAAGTTTACAAAATAATTACCATTTAATAACCTATAGATTCCAGCCAATATTTGGCTTATGAGACACTTTTGAAGCATAAAATAAGACCTGTTTGCACTTAATAAAACGATGTGGGCCTCCCGTTTCTTAAGCATCGAATTAAAAATGTCGCTTCGCACCCAGCTACATGTATATATATTGTAGCATACCATATCATGGGGCTACCACTCTGTCCCCAAACTTAAAATCACATCTTTGTAATGGTAGCAACTAACAAAAGTGAAATTTCACATTGAAGCGAATATAAAACTAAAAACAAATACTGTTTAAAGTGTATTTTTTGTCCGTTGGTTGTGATTTAATAGATGTGTTTTAACACTCAGCATGAAAAAGTAGTCTGTTTTCACGCAATTCATTGTTTTCTCTCTCATAACTAAAAAAGACATAACAGTCGGCGACTGAAAATCGTAGACCAATAATATATACAGTGTGAGTATAGGATAACCCCATGGCCTTATAGTTTTATTAGTCTTACCGTAACTGTCGTCTTTACTTCTTCACAAACAATGTCAAACACCCATGAATGGGCATAGGAGTTTATAAAACTCCACTTATACATTAACACCCCCTCCTAACTGCCCTTAAAATACGTTTATTTTCAGTATTATTTTTAAAAAATCCCGATCTTGTAAAAATACTTTTAAATCGGACATGCATGTGCAATGTGCAAAGGTTGTTTCACGCCTATTGCAACTTACCTGGCTTAAAATATTTCGGCACGTATTAATCATATTCTGGTATACTCAAATTGTTTATATCACCATAATATCTGATGATATTATTTCTATGTACAATGTTGGATATTACATGCAAAATTGCAAACAGTTTTCAAATGTATTGAAGCAACAGGACTTTTGTTTACTCAAAGCATGATAATATACAGTCGAAACTCCCATAAAGGCCACCTCTTTATAACGGACACCTGCTTTTAAAAGGCCAGTAATTTTTTATCCTAACTGCTCTTTCTTTGCATTATTTGGGCCTCTATAAGAACCGCCTGTCCATAAGGACCAATTTTACTGGTTCCCTTGGGTAGTCTTTATAGACAGGTTTGACTAGTGGACAATATTACAATATTAAAAGAGAGAGAGAGACTATACATGTCTGTCAAAAGTTAAACACTAAGCTAACGACTTAATGTCGAATCGAGAGCTCATTTCGTTACTTATATCTCGCCAGCTTTTCGACGGCTGCTATATATATATTTTATCTCTCTGCACAGCTTTTCGGCCTCTAGCTATCCACATATCTGCCACTTCATAGCGGAGATTCGACTCCTTTCCGTCAGCTAATTGTTAAACTTTCGACAGCCTGTACTATATGTTACAAGATATAGACTTTTCCGTTTTAAAGTTTTGTTGGCGACACGTTTTTGTTGGTTAAGTTGTTTTAGCTACTGGCTATGTTATTTTTTTCATATAATGTATTTATTTTTTTCTGTATTTTCAGTTAATTGAAACAAAGCGGAAAGATAAAATCGAAGAATCCTCCATGGAAAATGAGATTTTATTTAAGGAAAGTTGTGACATATTTCGTTACCGTCTCGGCAACATTTCTTATCATTGTCAACATATACAACCACAATTTATGGGTATATGAACAAAATGAGACCCCGTGGTCCTCGGAATTGCATGCTAGAGCAATTCATAAACCAAAGTTTGTGGACCAAAAGTTCCACGATCATATACTTCTTGAAAGAAAACCTTTAGTGCTAAATATATCACGTGATGGGAGTGAAAAAGTTGATAAAAATGCAAAAAGTGTACAAAAACCAGAAATCCATGAAAAACCTCTTGTTTGGCAAGACATGAATCATTATGACGATGACAGAATTGTTGCTCAAATGAAACATAGACCGGAAACTGTGATACAAAAAGAACTAAATAAAGAAAAAGTGCCTTTAAAGACTATTTTAGCTTATGGAGGGTTAGGAGGATGGGGGGTATCCCCAGGCCAGAAATCTTTCATTGAACAAAAGTGCCCTGTAAATTATTGTACAGTGACAGACGATAGACGTCGTGCGGCGGAAGTGGACGCCATATTGTTTCATCATTCCGCAGTTCGACCGTGGACAGCACGTCCACTGCATCAAATATGGATCATGTTCATGTTAGAATCACCATATCACACGCCTGGATTAAAATCTTTTAATAGTTTATTCAATTGGACCGCTACGTATAGACACGATTCTGATATTGTAGCTCCATATGAAAAATTCCAATATTACAATACGTCCATTAAAACTTTACCACTAACTAAAAACTATGCTACAGGAAAAACAAAGAAAGTGGCTTGGTTTGTTTCTAATTGTGGAGCTCGTAATGGCAGACGACAGTTAGCAGACGAGCTAGGCAAATATATTGAAGTGGATATTTACGGGGCATGTGGTTCCTACAGTTGTCCTAGAAATAAAGCCAATGACTGCTTTAAAATGCTTAGCAAGGAGTACAAGTTTTACCTCTCCTTTGAAAATTCCAACTGCCGGGATTATATTACCGAGAAATTTTTCGTCAATGGTTTAGGGTGAGTATAACATGATATACAAAAAGGCATCTAGCACTAGAAATCGTCAGATAGTTCGAACTGGC
Source organism: Anadara kagoshimensis (assembly GCA_021292105.1). Lineage (NCBI taxonomy): Eukaryota > Metazoa > Mollusca > Bivalvia > Arcoida > Arcidae > Anadara > Anadara kagoshimensis. The sequence continues at coordinate 47,651,422 of CM037864.1, forward strand.
AGAATGCTCTGTGCGCTTTCGGTTTGGTTTTCAATATAGGGCATATCAAAACTGGTTACATACACAGGTACTTGTTTCTGATATTTAAAAAAAATGACACTGTATTTAGAGTGTTTCAGTATTATAGTGTTATTTTTTAAATATCAGAAACAAGTGCCTGTGGTTACATACTAAAGTTTGCAAAGATCCATTGGGTGAATCCAGCCAAAGTACAGTATTTAGATTGAATGTCTTAAAATGCAACATCTGTTTGAAGAAAACCAACACTGATATACATCATATGATAGTATGTGATGTGATGTATGACAATGTGTTGCGTGAATGTTTACATTTCGTGACCAAAAATAATTTAATCTCCGCATAAAGACATTTAAACTCCACTAACTATTGCAATAAAACAATTTTTACAATTAAAGCGAATTCAAACCTTTGGGCCTACCAACTGTCATTATTGTGAAAAAACAACGCTTAACTCAATTAAGATACTCTCCAGCATAATACATAATAATATGCTATCCTTGCAACGTTTAGTTATCCCTCCAAGATTTAAATACCTCCTCAGTAATACCATGTGTAAATTGAGTTCTCCAGCGTACCACGTGATCAATACCCCTTTACGTTGATGCAGAGCGTTTTTGGAAAACGTTTATGTAGAAATTTCCTGGAGTAACAACAATTTTTAACTGAAGTGATTCCATTTCCAATGGATACAACTCAATTGTTCCGAAGAAACTTTATGGGGCATCACGTGGTACACTGGCGAACACCATTCATTGGGTAAATTGAAAATGTTTTTTTTTTTTTTTAGAAACGACGTCATACCTATAGTTATGGGTGCTGCACCAGAAGACTATGCAAGAGCTGCTCCACCTAAATCGTATATACACGTGGATGAATTTGAATCTCCAAAAGAACTGGCAGATTATCTACATAAATTAGACAAGGACGATGAACTTTATAATGAATACTTCCGGTGGAAGGGAACTGGAGGTATTGGCAACACATTTTTCTGGTGTCGAATCTGTTCAATGTTGCACGAAGCAGAATCACAACCGCCAAAAGTGTATACTGACCTTGAGAAATGGTGGCGTGGTACCGGCGTTTGTATATCACAAAGATCATGGCGACAAGCACCAAGGACTTCAAAATATATTATAGAAAATTTTTAGTGCTATATTTTTATAGATTTCAAAAAGAAGCAATTTGAGCAAAACACTCTAGTGGACAAATGTCTGTGGAACTGCTGATCATCATGGAAAAATGAACTCCAAAGGCAATTATTCCAAGATATTCAATTACTATTTAGTACAACATGATTCTATGGCAATCCTGTCATCAAAGACTTTCAAGATAGTTTCGAGCCAAATGTTACAACATTTATAGACAAAATAGGTTTAGTTTGAACTTTTTAAGTCTGACGATTTTTTTTAGATTTTTTTAGATTTTTTCTGCTAGCAAAAGCTATGTTTCAACGAACCATTGATACATTTGGCCTAGTAGAGGTAATTAAGGGATTTTGCAATTGTTAAGACATAAGTAACATATAGTTGAAGTAAAAAATTAAGCAATGCTTACTTGAAATTGGCGTAGTTGCATTAACGCAGGTACCTGTTTCACTGAATAGAAGACCTATTCTTACTCAATATACCTAACTGAATTGATGAACTATGTCATACCTTAAAACTATGCCATGGTACCTTCTGTAGCCGATTTTTTGCAATTTGTTTTCAAATTCTAAAGCAAAAAAAGCAAAGTGGTTCATGTCTAGCTTCTAGAAGCACCTTGCTGTAGTCATTAAGTCTGGTTCACACTAAGTAGTAATCCAAAATGCTATAAATGCTAACAGTAATTTAACTGCTAGATTAAACACTTAAACATTTTGACATCATACAGAGACTGACACCTTATAGAGAGGTTTGCTTTCACATTGCTTATAATAGTTTTGGGCCAGACATTTAGATTGGGTAGAACATATAAAACGAGGCGATAGATGATTGCCAATATTCAGCACTTTTTTAAACCATGTTTGAATCATCTAAAATTGCATTGAATGTGTTTATTTTAAATTTAACATTGGGACCAAACATTTAAACCTACAAGTTTGATTTCATCAGCTTACAAACTTACAATGTATTATATTCTGATATCATTAATAATCAGTACCAAATTTGTCTGTATTTTTATAACAATAATAACTTATGACATAATGGGGTTTTATAAGCTTTTAACTTGTCATGTCATAACAGGTCTCAGTTTTGCTAAGACTTCTCTTAAGTTTAATTTGGCAAAATTTTAAATCTTTATAATTTAGTTTTAACAAAATATTTATCAGCAATTCAAAAAAAAAGAGAGATCACGGTGACCCAAAAATTTGCTAAATTTAAGTTAAGCTGAGGAATTGTTATGAAACGAGAAGCATAATTGCTTCATAGCGTCACAGTATAAGGGAGACAACTTCCTAATATTTTGTTTCTGACATTACATTTTTAAAATTCAGATGCTGGATGACTTCTACAGTGCGGTGAGCGAAAATGAGTTTCTCAACAGGTGAAAAAGTTATTTGTCTTGAGTTTAAATTTTTGTCCACGAGAACTTTCTTTACTGTTCAATTTCAGGATCTCTAATTTGAAGGACTGTTTTGCATTCAATACTGTATATCTAATCGACATGTCCAGTTTATACATATATAAACAAATATTTTGCTAATTATTCCAGACTATTTCACAATTATTCATTAACCAAGATTTTCGCCAACTCAAATATAGCAAATTTGAATCCTAAATTCCTAAATTATTTAAATAATTTTCAAAATAGCTGCTAGATGCGATTGGGGGTGTGGGTTTGAAGACCACTGAGTTCATATCCCCTGTGTTTTATCTAAAAATCTGGCTTATTAAAGATTTCCAAAATTCGAGGAATGACTACTGTCAAACTTGGCCAGGTATTCATAATTACCTATTTGTATATCAAGTGGTGTTTATTTTATTTTATTTTTTTATTTTACAAAAGAAAGAAAAACCTGAAAAATAACATAATACAAATAAACATGACAACTTGATAAGTTGGCATGCCTGTATATTATTACATATTGCAATCATGGTTCATGATGTTATATAAATTTCATCTATTAATTGTGATATAAATGTTAAACATTCCACTAATATGAATATAGGTTGTGAAACAGCTTTCCAATAATGATGTTTTTATATAGAGAATAAAGCACTGTCAGATCTATATCACATGTCATATCTACCCGAGACTCAAATGACCAGACAATGGGCTTTAGCTCGAGGACTGATATTGCAATTGGTTGTGGGCTGTTTAGCTCAAGGTCTGATAATTGGTCGTGGGCTGTTAAGCTCAATGTCTGATATTGGTCAAGGGCTGATATGGCATGTGATATAGATTTTACCATGCGTTATTATTTTTATCATATACATGTATTTGAATTTTTGCATAAAATTATATGTATCAATTACAAAATTTGGCATCATATATATGCATGATTTTGGGGTGTGATATGGAGATGTGGTATTGATTTGTAGAATGCATCACTATCGTATATTCAAAAACTAAATATTTTAGTACAAATATATGATAAATCATATTATGAATAAGTCGGGTACCATTTGTTTAGTATGAATGTTAATTTACAAAATATATAACACATAATTGTAATGTAGTTTAATTGTTTTAGGAGGTTGATTTTTTAGTTTCTTTAGTTAAGTTTACAATGTGGAAACAACACTTCTGTAGAAACAACACTTCTGGTCTACTTTGTTTACCAGACAAAGTGTTGCTTTTGAATGTCCTTTGTTAAAACTTAAACCAAGGCATTTGTTAAAAAAATCTGTTTTGAATTTTTTGTTTTCTTTTGATTTAAATATATGTTTTAAAACTAAAAACAAGTTATTTGTTAAAATTTATTCTTTTGAATTTTTATGTTTTCTTTTGTTTTGAATACATCTGTTTGCTTATTTCCCATGATTTATTGTTGTATCCTGTCACCATCTCAGGATGCATTGTGAAAGTCTTAATTAGGAAAAAAAAAATGGTACATGCAGTGCCGGCTTTACAAAATAAAGTTTAATGCCTTACAAAATCGGCGCTCAAGTAAAACGCTCTAATAATGAAGTTGCATCGAATCTAAACTCAAGTCCTCCTACAACAGATTCTTACTATTTGTCGGTTTACTTGCCGGAGGTAGTTATTTTTTCTCGGGTACTACGCTTTCCTTGAAGAGGTCATTGATCGCTTATCTTGCCAAGTGACCCAATTGTTAGGGATTTAGTGGGGCATAGTTCACATAACATGAACGCAGAAACATTGATGATATGGGTGTTTTAGAGGAAAGTTTTTGAAAATGGCCCCTTTTGAAAATTTCTATCTCTGAAGATTGACCGCTTTAATACAAGTGAAAGAATCTTGACTGGGGGATTACTCCACTACATTGCTCTTTGCTGGTTTTGAATACCGGTACTAGTCTCTGTTTCTGAATCATACACTTCTAATAAAAATAAAGAAAATGAGTCAAGTAATGTTTTGAATTTATAACGCGGGTTTACTTTAAAAAAAACTAACAGGTCATCGGATGGGCCCTTTTGGAAGCTTTTTCTTCATATTCTGACTACATTATAGGGCATTCCATTCACCTGGATCAGTTGTTTTTTTCTTCAAGGTAAGTCCGGACTCTAACACTTGTTCTTAAATTTCTGGTCCTTGGAATGTCTGACGACTTTCTAGAAGATTACGAAGCTTTTAAAAGGTCTTGTTTTACCGAAAACGAGACTAAATGTCTTGTTTCGCCGACTTACGTACGGAGCTTAAATGTCTTGTTTCGCCGACTTGCCACGCTTATAATTAAATTACTATTCGTTTTAGAGTTGTTAAGTCTGTACTGCATATTAAGAATTCTGCGAATTCCATCTTAGTTGATATTACTTGTGTTAGTTAGATATATATAAATATATATATATATATATTATTTGTTGATTTTTTCTTGTTTATTTGTTGGTTTTTCCCAGAACTTTGAATGTTTTGTTTGTTTTAGTTGAATGATAAATAATTATTATCAGAATACTTCCGTTTTCTTTTCATTCCTACAATTAGTTTTGATGAATTTTCATAAAATTATTGTAAAAAAGATGTTTTATTTTTAATAAACTAACTTTTGTACACAACTTTGATCTCTGTAAACAGTTTATATATGAATAAATTCTTTTGAAAGCTATATACATGGATATATCTTGTTGATTTGACTTACGCAAGGGAATTTAATGTAGAAGCATTCAAGTAAAAGATCGTTGCAGAAAATTATATAGTGATACTGTGCCATATTAACTTGTTAAACTAATATATATATATATATAGTCAAAGTAATACTAGTACTTTGTTAACTGCCAAATTAAGTTAGTCAAGTGAATTTCACCGGAGAAGTGAGGTCGGGTGTTCCGGCAGGGTGTGACTTCCTTGCTCTAGGCCCGTCACATATAAATTCAAAATTTGTAATAAAAACAAACATACATATCCATGTCCGAATTACAATCCAGAAGTAAAGTAAAAACTTTGGAACTGACAAGTTAGGTTAGACACCTGGACTTCCACCAGAGAAGTGAGGCCGGGTGTTCAGGCAGGTTGTGACCTTGCTCTACCCCTGCTATGTGTAATTTCAAAATTGATTATAAAAGGAGCACGGAACTATGCATGGGACGTCAGATGTATCTATAATAATTTTGAATACAAAGATACTATACTTATCAACAATATTGTGTCAAAATAAAACATTTTGAGGGCTTTGACAAGCCTAGACTTGCAATATCTCTTGATTCATTTTATTTGTAAGAGCAGCTTGTTTCGTTGTATAAAGCCCTCGAAGTGGGAACAAGCTCTACCATGGCGTATAAAGTGAGCACACGATAAATAGGAGAAGACGATACGTGTATTTTGCTGCATAGAAAAGGAAAGCCGACAATAGAAAAATTGAAATCAGCATGTTTGTCATATGTATAGCTTACAATGCGGTCCCTCGTTGGTGTCATTATTGAGGTAAAAGTCGAACTATAAAGCAGAACATTTAAGAATCAACTCTTCACATTTCAAGCTCAATATGATATATGCCATTCACATACTCTCCAAAATGTATAATTATTAAGACATAGAAAGTAATCTATATACATATCTCCGTATGTGGAGCAACGTACGTATACATCCAAGATCCTGGTTTCAATAAGTGTTTTTTTTTTCCGATTTGTTTCTTTGTTGGTTGTAAATTTCCTGGTTCATCTTAACACGAGCGGATTTGGTGCACACATTTAGTACAAGTGTTTAATGATCTGTTTTGTACTAGTGCGGTCTTATGGGATTTTGAATGGCGTGGTCGTCTCCTGCCCGTCAAATATATCTGTTTTGTACTAGTGCGGTCTTATGGGATTTTGAATGGAGTGCTCGTATCCTGTCCGTCACATATATGTTTTGTACTAGTGCGGTCTTATGGGATTTTGAATGGCGTGGTCGTCTCCAGCCCGTCAAATATATCTGTTTTGTACTAGTGCGGTCTTATGGGATTTTGAATGGAGTGCTCGTATCCTGTCCGTCACATATATCTGTTTTCACGGTACTAGTGCGGTCTTATGGGATTTTGAATGGAGTGCTCGTATCCTGTCCGTCACATATATCTGTTTTGTACTAGTGCGGTCTTATGGGATTTTAAATGGAGTGCTCGTATCCTGTCCGTCACATATATCTGTTTTGTACTAGTGCGGTCTTATGGGATTTTAAATGGAGTGCTCGTAGACCCGTCACATATATCTGTTTTGTACTAGTGCGGTCTTATGGGATTTTGAATGGAGTGCTCGTATCCTGTCCGTCACATATATATCTGTTTTCACGGTACTAGTGCGGTCTTATGGGATTTTGAATGGAGTGCTTGTATCCTGTCCGTCACATATATCTGTTTTCACGGTACTAGCGCGGTCTTATGGGATTTTGAATGGAGTGCTTGTATCCTGTCCGTCACATATATATCTGTTTTCACGGTACTAGTGCGGTCTTATGGGATTTTGAATGGAGTGCTTGTATCCTGTCCGTCACATATATCTGTTTTGTACTAGTGCGGTCTTATGGGATTTTGAATGGAGTGCTTGTATCCTGTCCGTCACATATATCTGTTTTCACGGTACTAGTGCGGTCTTATGGGATTTTGAATGGAGTGCTTGTATCCTGTCCGTCACATATATCTGTTTTCACGGTACTAGTGCGGTCTTATGGGATTTTGAATGGAGTGCTTGTATCCTGTCCGTCACATATATCTGTTTTCACGGTACTAGTGCGGTCTTATGGGATTTTGAATGGAGTGCTTGTATCCTGTCCGTCGCATATATTTGTTCCTTCTTCAACTCGTCTGTTCACAAAAATTGTATTCGCATCTCCTCCTTACAGTTACACACTCATAAGATTATAATGAAACTTGAATGGTCAACACAACTACTAGTAGGTCTTATGTCATTATGATTCCCCACCACCGAAGGTGGGGAATCATATTGTTTTCGTTCTGTTTCTTCTTATTATTATTATTTTTATTATTCTTATTATTCTTCTTCTCTCAAGACCATATGCTGACGCATATCTCGGGAACGGCTTGATGGATTTAGATGAAATTTGCTACCAATACTCTGTTGTCTGTGTAGATAATCAAGACACGTTCATTTTCGTTATCTTGAAGGTGGGTGGGTGGGTGTAAATAAATATGTAGTTAAATACCCGAGGAAACCAATTCTGAATGGACATAAGCTGGTTACGACACCTTAATTATACAAAGCCAATGCTTTCACCTATGAGTTAATCCGATTAGTGACCGTTAAAACTTAGCGAATTTTAAAACCACAGCTTGTCACGTCACACGCCTGTACTTAAAACCTTACACAATGAGATGAATGGTGTATACAACTTAGCCTTGATAGATCAAATGGCTTGGGGGTTTTCTGTTAATCACTGACTGTGGAAGTAGAAGACTGCCCAGTTTTTTAAGTTTATACCAATGAAATGTCTCCTTTTACTGACTGACACTTTCCTAATGACCGGTATGTCGAGTACAAAAATTTGTAGTTTTAGTCGGAAATGAATCTTCCGAGTAAGCCGCCACTCTGTTACTATTAACACTTTTCAAATATTGTTCAAGTATAAGATAAAATATTTTTGTGTCTTTTTTATTCGATTTAAACATTGGAATTATCGTAATTTGGACTGAAAGTTCACTTCGATTTAAACATGGGAATTTTCGTAATATTTCGTAATTTGGACTGAAAATTCGCTTCAAATTCGGCATATCGAATTAACTAACAAATTTACATAGAAATACATAGCGATCTGACGGGACCATTTGTATCATTTCGATTTAAGCGAAATTTCGATTCAACCGATTTCGAATTAACAAGAGTCGACTTTATTTCTTTTGCATCAAAACATCTAAATAATCTATAGAGCAATGAAGATCTGAGTCTTTTAGATGCTGGAAATAACAATATGAGATTTATTCCGTATAATACACCTAAACTAATATGTACCTCAACGTGTTGAAAAGTACGTTTTTTTCAATAGAGGGGGTCTTTTAAATCGGACTATATATACAGCGTCGATTATATTTCAACACACTATACACAGAGTTAACATACATGCTTCATATAAAAATGTCCGTCTTTTACTATTTTGACTGAGTAGATGTATCGTTATGATCATGAACCTCAAACATATAGGAATAACCGATATAAGTCGCGTAATTAAAATACAGATGGCCTCCTATGATGTGTATTGCTCATTGAATCACGATTATTAATCAATAAACTTTTTAGAAAAATATTAAATAAACATCACAAAGGGTATCTTTTATTATATTTTATTTTGAATTTTACAATAATTCTGAGTCCATCGGTGTTTATACTGTCTGACGACATCGGTAGGGCACCTGGGTATATCCTCAGGCAGTGTCGATACGCTCCAATATTACTTGGATCTACCTGCCCATCATTAGAAGGTCTTACATTCGCACCTAAGACAACGATCTTAATCAACTCAGTCGTTAATTACTGTGTTTATTCAGTGACACTCGCCAATCCGTCACTGGCTTCAATGTGTTATCACCTGTTAATTACTGGTGACCAAGATACCGGTGAACTTTGAAAACTTGTGGCCAGAAAAATCGCAAAGCGCCGTGTTTTGTCGCAAGTTAAAGAAAAAAATCGCAGTTAACGATGCCCAGCGCAAACCCTCCCATACGTGTTCATTCATTGTAACACGCGGCGACGCCAAATCAGAGGCTGAGAGGGGTTCTACGACTGAGTTTTCTTATTCAATAAAATTCATTGAAAACGTCACTTCCTATGCCGAGAAGGCCTTCCAATGTACGATTTTTCTCAACCGAAAACTTTAATTCAAATCTACTTTAATTTTCAAAGAAATTTTAAAAAGCAATCAAGGTATGATTTTTTTAGTTTACCAGGTCGGCGCGGTACAAATGTACTTTATACACAACTGGCTTTAAAATGTAATTGTTCATCAAGGCAATATATACACAACATTAAAAACGCATGTGACGTGAAAATCACAAGATTTACCCTTTGGTAATGAAATTGGCAACAAAATTTTACAACTGGCGATTTCCTTGACGACAGACTTTTACAACCCAGCGCTAACCCTGCTGGGGTCTTTTCACCAGATATATGCCATAAATTATTTATTGATGGTGGGGAATCATACGTAACTGGTATCCCAGTTACAATCTCTAGTATTATTATTATTGTTATTGATTTTTTCTGAACGTTTTTATACGACATGTAGTATAAAGTTTTGATGCAGAAAATTAATTTACAATAATCATAATTTGACATAAGGCCTTGTTGTATAGAGCATTAGTTGTAATAGTGCGTACTTCGTTTCCGGAGAGTATAAAACGTTTCCGGTTTAGAGTTTATTTGTATAGAAGTTAGAATTGGCGGGAGAATTTAACAGGTAACGCATAACCATATGGTGACTATTTTATTTTGTTTACAAGTGTTACCGTTGCTCTAAACAATCACATAATTACATGCATTAAACTGTCATAATTCAACCTACCAGTGTGATGACATATTTAAATAGGTCACATTCGTGCACGGCGGTGCAACATGTAGACTGGTAAAATATATCTGACCTCAAATAAATGATTATAAATCAATATTTTGCATTCCACATAATGTTGAAAACTTATGAAAAACGGTTTGATTGTAGTCAAAGTTGCTAAAAATAACCCCATTCAAGATTTCTTTGACCTTGGCAGACTTCTTCAAGTTCTTGAAACATTATGTACACTCGGAACTAACTAAGTTAAAACTTTATTTAACGTACACATTTAGTGAAACACGTCCAAGTCTATATAACGATTCTACTCAATTTTTTACCCGGTCATTTGTTAGAATTTAAAAAAGCTCAAATTTAACTAAATAATTATAATTTTTATAATGAACTATTTCTGCATTCATCAAATCCTTCATTTTTCAGATATTAAAGAAGATAAATGGAACTTACAGCACAGACAAAAATATTAGTGATCTCGATTTCCTTGTTAATAGGATTATTTTTAAATCAAAATATGTTGCATTTTAATTTGCCAGACTTCTGTTTATTGTCGTATTTGGTGGGAATTATAACCCTTGGAAAAGGCGTGGAAATAGAATCGCCGCCAAAGATTTGGTATGATCCGAATGATAATGGCGACAACGACGATAGAATAGCGAATCAGATTAAATTCATTCCGGAAAATTTCGTTGACAAATTCTCGAACTGAATTATACCATATAAAACTATTTATATCCATAACGGGAAATCGGAAGAAGCCAGGAATGTTTCAATAGGAAATTATGCACAGTAAATCATTGTACAGCTACAAATAACAAGCGAATGATAAATAAAGTGGACCTGGTTCTGACAATGAAAACCCCAATAAGTCGACCCCCAGGCAGCCCACCAGACAGATATGGGTCTTGTACTTACTGGAATCTCCCTACCACACACAGTCTCTTGCTTATTACGAGGACACGTACAACTGGACGCAACTTATAGACACGACTCCGATATTGTTACCCCTTACGATAAATTTGTAACGGACAGACACTCGCCGCCATATACACTAAAAGATTCTAACAAAAATTATGCAGCAGGAAAAACCAAAAAAGTGGCTTGGTTCGTATCCAACTGTGATACAACTAATGGGCGATTAGAATACGCCATGGAACTTGGTCAGTACATACAAGTCGATGTGTACGGGGATTGTGGTAGACTCAAGTGTCCAAGAGATGAAAACGAAAAATGTCTCCAGATGTTGAAAAAGGATTACAAATTTTACTTGGCGTTTGAAAATTCAAATTGCCGAGATTATATCACTGAAAAATTCTTTTTTAACGGTTTAAAGTAAGTATGACTGACTTATGTAGCTAGCTAAACAGGAGGTACTTACCCTTCCGGAGCACCCGGCCTAACTTCCCTGGTGGAAGTTCACGTGTCTAACCTAACTTGTCAGTTCCAAAGTTTTTACTTTGCTTCTGGATTGTGATTTGGACATGGATTAGTATGTTTGTTTTTGATTATGAAATCCAATTCTTATGTTACGTACATTATTTTTCAATTTGAAACGATGCAAAAATAAAACATGATGACATTTTATAAATTATAATTAGTGGTTTCAATAAAGTCAACAAGGTAAAGAAAGTTGTCTGCTAATTGTTTTGATTTGGATTTAGTTTGCAGCCTACTTCCACTAGGTTTGCATTTTGTGAATATGTTTTGCAATATTATGTATACACATTACTCCATACTTGTAGCTTACTTTAGGAAATTTTTGTTTTAAGATTTACTGAAAGGGCTAATGAATATAAGTATACAATATATAGGAAAAACGATTTTACGTAGGGCACGATAGGAAGTGTACTTTTTAATCAATTTTGATTTTTTGAAGGACGCACAAGAGCATGAATTTCGCGATATCAAGGAAAATGGTACAAGTTTAACATGTATCCAGACCTTAAAATATTAATATGATTTGACATTGAATGCTCCAGTCATGATACAAAGCCGATTCCGTAGATATTTTTCAGCTCGACAGTCTAAATCTATGTACAAGATCTACAACACATTGGTGCATTTATTTTCACCATAACCTTTTATGGATATCCAAGGATACATAAACCTTCAGAATCATTTGTCAGTAGCAAAACTGAAAGCCTTTTACCTATACATTTAGACATGATTATTGGTAAACATTATTCAACTTGATTTAGACAGTAATTTGGAGAAGATTAAAAAATGAAAACAAATATGCACGACAGAAAACGAACCATCACAATAGCTCATCTGACCCTTTAGTCAAAGTCTAATTAAAAAGCGGCACAAAATCACACATGAAGGACCATTATTACCATTTTTAATAATTAATAATTATTTAACTGAACAATTAGGTTTTTACCATTTTGATTTCTCATTTTCATTTCTTAATTTTCAGACATAATGTAATTCCTGTTGTTATGGGTGCTGCACCAGTGGACTACAGGAGAGTAGCACCACCTGGCTCATTCATACATGTAGATGACTTTACATCGCCCAAAGATCTTGCAGAATATCTTCGCAAAATTGATGAAAATGATACACTGTTTGATGAGTTCTTCAAATGGAAAGAAACCGGAAATTTTATCGAAACAAAATTCTGGTGTAGATTATGCGCATTGACTCACGAAGCACCCAATCACAATGCCAAGTTTATCTATAATAACCTCGAGAAATGGTGGAATGGACCAAACGTGTGTATTGGGAACAAATCATGGAGACATGATCAAATTAATTAAACAAACATCAAGGATGTAGCAAAATATTCAATGTTATGACAGACGTTTTTTATACGTTATGAAATTGAAAAAGTTTAGACTGTAAAAATCTTATTGCACACACACAACATAAAAAGGATGTTAATGACAAATCTATAATCATGCCAGTGAAGAGTGTTATTTGTCTTTGTCCCAATTCAATGTACTTGTTTACATATACATTTTCATTAAAAAAAATTAAAGGTACGGTTGCAATACAATAATTATTGTTTGTCATGTTTCAAATTTAAATTTGGGGCCTCTCCTTTCTTAAGTTTTCTGCATTCCTTTCAAACAATCAGAAAGTTTCCAATATTTATCTATAGATATCTATTTATGGTTTCTTGTTTCGAGTACCACACAGGAAACTACAAAGATAGAAGGTAGATATGATCACTTATGGCAGTTAGTACCTTTCATAAGTTAGCCAACAGCCAATTTGCCTGTGATTGGCAATTCCAAAAATATTTTGTCAGTAGTTTATTGTGATGGTGTTCAGAAAATCTCCCACTTTATTTTTGTTCATAATACAGCTTAAACTGCAGCACTAGAGATGTCCTTTTAATGTGTTGAATGGTATGTAGTGCCATGTGTAGGCTACATGGTTGACTACTTGAACACCTCCAATCAAACCAGAGATTATGAAGGCATTGTTTGCAATAGATTATGTAGCCTCAGTTTAAGAACTCTTGGGCTTCCTTTCTTTATTATACCATCAATAAAATTATGACCATTTATTGTTTCTGATATCAAACAATATCTTTCTTATTAGGTTTTGATTGGTATTTTATCAATAAAGGATTGGAATTTTTCTTTTGATAGGCATAATATTCAATCAGTACATATATTATTTTAATCCTTACAACGTTAGACTGACACTAGACATAATGACAAAAATATCCTGTGGTGTGGTTAAAATTGATTTTTAAGCCAAAACAAACAACTTTAATAACAGCATTTTCTGAAATAAATTACTACATTTTATCTTGTAAATTAAATACATCTGATCTTATACTTGTCTTGCTTGGAGATGTCAATTGGGACAAATTATGAATCTTTTGTCATCTATTAGTAACATCTATTCAGCACCTCAACAAGAGGACTCCATTGCCACATGGCAAATAAATGATGGTTACAACATAGATTTTATCATAATAATAAATAAAAAAGTTTGAATTTTGTTTGATATAAACATTTCCAATCAAATTCAAGTACATTGTGCAAGATGCTGGAAAGGCTAAATAAAGTACAAATCAAGTCAAACAAATCAAGTGGAAAACCACTTTCTACTTGTAGTTGGATTAATAAGACATTTAACAATAAAGCTGTTGAATACTGCTGTTTTATTACACCTAACTAGTAAAAATTTGTATAAATAATACTGATCATATGCATGCATAACAAAATACCATGCTTACATTCCTATATGAAAAATAAAATTGTGCATATCCAAAATATACTATATAAAATATAGAGTACTGATTTTGCACTAGTTTAAATCACTGTATACATTAAACGGAATAAAATTTTCATCTCCGGATTCACAGATAAAATAATCATCTGCTGATTCAAGTTGTTGTCGCTCTCTATCGAAACTGAAAGATAACTGCTCGCTGTCAGACATTACATCTGGACTGTTATTACTGCCATCATGTACATCACTTATATTTCCAGATACATGCATGTTATTATTACTTCTATTAAGTCCATCACTTAAATTTTCAGAAAGATATGGATTGCCATTAAAAGATTCACCATACCAAGCTGGAAAAACATAGCAGTCACTGAATGGAGGAATTATTACTTGTTCCATGCCCATTCCTAAGTATTCAGGTATTAATGGACTAACAACTGGACTTGGTGAGGATAAAGACTCATAGGAATGTTCAAAATGTGAATTTCCTGAGCTACAACTACTATCTGAAATGTAAAATAATTAATATATCATAAAAGATGAAGTATTAGACATATTTGATCATCTTAAACAACATATAAAAAGATACCCTCTAAAACACCACATGTCATCCAATCTCAAGATTTATTCACTGAAATATATATTTATTATTAGTTATTTTAAAGCTTTAATTGCAAAATAGCATATGACAAAAATCTAATATGAAAAAAAGACGCTCATGGACCTTTAACAACTCTCCCGAGAGATATTGGCAAAATCAGAATTATAATGAAATTATTTTAACCAACAATGAATGTGTCAAAATCAACAATCTTCACAAAATCCGTAGAGTTTTATGCAGTGATGCAATGAGGATTAATAGAGTCTATCAAATGCTTGTGGTAACAGATAGGACCATCTCAACCCGAGTTCTCATAAATATTTGGTCCAGAACAAAGTCCATTTTAAATGAGTGAAATAGTGTTACTGTATTGTACCTTTGTCCAATTTCTTTCACTTATATTTAGATGTCACCAGCTGTTGGTAGTTTTGCACACACAACTTAAATGTGGCATTGAGCAATGAGGTTTCTTTTTTTTTTATTAATATGATAAATCTATTTGACATTTTTTCACCATCTGTTAACATGGTTAAAGGCATTTTCGGGTTTTTTCATTGCGCACCAAATCCGCGCATCCAGGGGCTACAACTCTGTTTACGTTATTGTCTGTGGTGCGACATTTCAAATGAAGGGATATACTAGCGGTAGACGAAGATCGACCGTAGCAACTGTAAACATCCGGCTTTCTTTTAATCAGTATTTGGCAATATAAATCGTATAAATCATAAAATTATTGATCAAAATGCCTCTTAGAAGAAGAGGACGGTTTATTGAAGTATCGAATAAGAAAAGTATGTTCTGCCCGCATGATTCAAATGAACAAATCTGGTACAACTGATGTCGAACCCGAATGTAATTCTAAACCACTAGCTTCGAAAATGATTAAATGATATCTATGACAGTAAACATAAACAAATGGAAATCATACAACGGCGAATTGTCCAAATTTCATCACAACGTTGTAGCAATTAGGTTCTGTCTATCTTGTGTAATCCAAAACGAAACATAGCACTGTCGTGCTGTTGTACAGCATACAGTAGTTGGGAAAATTGTGTTGTGGCAAGACAGAATATAACCGAAAATTCGGGGGGGGGGGGGGGGGGGGGGGGGGGTGTCGATCAATGCATAGTCCGACGGATGTTTTTTTTTTTTTTTTTTTTGGAAAAAGAAACAATGTACCAAACCATGTATTGCTGAATTAAATGGTAGAAAATAATAATTCATAAATATATGAAAAAGACAATCGGTAATTAAAATTTAAAAAAGTTGTACACCCGATCGTTTTGTCATTTCGGATAGGAGAAAGAGTTTTGCAGATCCTACCGTTGCTATGAGGGGGTACATTCTAGCGGTTGTATGTAACTGGATCATTTGCTGTTAATCTGGGTTTTAATTAACTGCTGATTATCACTCACAATATTCCCGTTTCATGTTAATGGTGAAGTACAGTTGTTTACCAGTTCCGAATTTTTACTACCGAATAATCTAAAATTTCAATCCCGTTCAATTAAAGGAATCGCAAAATAACTTTCTAAATTTGCTTCTACTTGAATGTACAGATGTATGGGCATTAATTGTTTAAATAATATTAAACTTCAATCGCTTCCTAAAAGGTAGACAGATTGTTGGTGACCTAGTTTAACGATGTAAACAAATCGTGATCACGGAAATGCTTTTTTCAAGAAAACATACTACCACGTGTTTTTGAGGACAGGTGTCGATATTTTGGAATCAGTTAACATTTGTATTATTACACAACATAAATTTTATTTCCTCTGCTTGTGGACGACGTCTGCAGCAGCGCTTATATGAAACCCTGTTCGGAACTGGTAAAACGACTGTACACAACACTGTACGAATTATCTCCCTTTCAAGAAAGTAAAATCTAATCGATAAACATTTTAAAATATGACACAATTGCCTCAACATCAAAATACGTTATCATAACCTTCAAAATAAATTTAAATTTCCGTAGATTTCGCGAAGAATTATTTAAACAACCTGCCGTTGCTGTTCATTTCATAAAAAGTTATGATTTTACATCGTAGGACGCAAACTTCTCGAACTACTTTTTCTTGTAAACATGAGATCAGTTCGCCAAATTGCAGAAATTATTAGGTGCATCCCGTCGCAATATTTTACTAGATTCCGAAATGTATTCCGAAAATTTATTCCAAATGTGCATATGTAACCAAATGCATTACCCGTCTCAGAATACATATCTCACGATAAAACAGATATACTTCTTTCACGCTCATTTACCAGGCGCACTATTTCCAGGTGTACTCATATCTTATAATTTCATAGCAAAGAAGCTCGATATCTTGGAAGAAAGTGACAACAATGTACGCGTTTTCACGCTGTACAAAAACGGTACGGCCTATAATGCGAGTATTACTAGCACAGATGCACAAAATGTAAACTTACCATGGTATAGAGTTTTCTCTCTTTGACCATACCACAAAGTAATGGAAATTTATGTAAGTTCCAAGAGATATTAGAATGTTAATATGGTTGAACAAAACTGTTCTATTTTGTTCTTTTCATTGGAGTTTTTGAAATCTTAAAGATTCGCAGATATTTTTTAAGATAATTATGAATCTATTTTTAATATCCAGATTATAAAACAAAGATTAATATTGTAAATTATATGTAAAATATACTTTGTTTTGCTTTGTTTTGTGTATTATCTTGAATCTGATGCTAATATTTGAATTAACTGAAGAGAGAAAACCTTTTGGGGATTTTTTTTTTCATTTTTTTCAATGGAAAATTTGAAAAAATCATGGGGTTAGGGATAATTTTTTATTTTTAAATCCTAAAATATCTTGGTGACCTATCAATTTTTCTTTGTTTTTGTGAAGTATATAGTCTTGCTAAACTTTTGGCAGATTTTGATAAGATTTCGAATGGTAGATTTTCTTTGTACATGAAAATGTATGGAATTTTTGTGAAAAAGGCGGTAAAATGAGCACTTTCTCCAATGTATGTTTTACCAATTATTTTAATAAATGTGTATTGAACTGCCAACTTTGACATTTTTTAACATGTTAGATATGGGTATGATGTATTTTTGCTGTTTATAACATTTTAATGAATTTCTTGAGTTTGTTTGAGGTTGATTTTTCAATTTATACAGATTTTTGGGTAAAAATGCAAAATCCTTGAAATACTGCATATATTGAACAAGAGATGTTGAAAAATTACAAGCGGTGACCTACCATTATTTTTGCATATTTTTGTTTGCATGTTCATATAGAACAAACAGTGAAAAAATTAGCTTGTTTTGAATGGTGGTTCTCTTTCATAGCATATGCCTTTAAGTGTTATTATAAAAAATAAAGTAGACAAAATACTTATTATCTTTATCTATACTACCGGTACCTTATAATCAAACATTTCATATTAATATGTACTTTACCATTTGAATATATATTTTCATAACTCTGGCAAGAAGACAGTATAGGATCTGGATCATCAACAACAGGTCTAGGGGCACCTGCTGTCTGCAATGTAAATCCAAATTCTCTGGCAACATTCATAACTTCCTGCAATAAATTTATAAATATGTAAATTACTGTGAAATCATTAATTTTTGTTGGGTCCAATTTTCGTGGAATCGGTAAAAAATAACATTTCGTTGGGACGTAAATTCGTGGTTTTTCTGTTATGTCAAAAATGTAGTTTGTCCTTTGAGCCTTGATAACGGGTAGGAAGTCATCATTCGTTTGTTTATCAGCACCTATAGAAAAAGTTATTTGTTGAAATGAGAAAGCAATAAACCGTGACAGAGACGCGGATTAATGACTAAGTCTTGGGTAGGCGCTAATTACCTGTAATCATTATATCAGTAACAACAAATACACAAGCGATGTGACACCTGGCCTGAGTAGATCTACCTGTTACGTTGTACAAATAAGCGGTAATTAATTTAGATTTAACAGTTTATGCATAGAACATCAATCACAACGTGTTTTATAATCACTTTACACGAAACTGAATGTTTTTCTGTGACATCGGCAACTTTATAAAAATTCTAATTATTGACCTCTGATGACTTAATCAGCTGTTTACGAGAGTAACAATGGTGGCTCTTACCGATTCGAATGAAGTTTCGTTTTTTTAGAAATCAAACAACTGACTTAGTAATAATAAATATAAAACAGGTTTATAGAGATTGTTAAAATGTTTATTTAATTAATATGTAATCGGATTGGAATTTAAATGAGACGGGCCATAATTGATGATAAAAGTTACGGTTAGAAACCTGTCTGTCCCTATCGTCCAGACCAGTTCCTAATTGAAAACAAACATTTAAAAAAATTAATGAAGAATTTATTAAACATAATACATGTATATGTACTTAAATAATTTTCATAATTAAATCAAACATCCACTCATCTTTACCTCGTTAAATGTTTGTGTTTATGTGCGAGTTACGGTAGAGCAAAAAAATATGGTACATATATGCATGTCCATTAGTTATCATATATCTTGTCTTTTTACTTGAGGTTAATATTTCGTGGTAGTCGTAAATTCGTGGTTCAGACTGTCCACTAAAACCACGAAAATTGATCCCCAACGAAAATTAATGATTTCACAGTATCTAAATTTTAATACTTTATCTATGAATGCAATCTCTGGTGGGTCTGGAATCTATTTGCACAGCATTGGATAGCCAACAATGGGTTAAATATTCTGAATATTCTGAATGATTCCACAAAATTGGAATAATAGGCAGGTATATTCTCTACTGGCACCAAGTTTTGTAAAATTTTCAAAGGACACAAGAAGGATTTTAACAATTTTGAACAATCAGAAAGTTTTCAGATTTGGTCATCAGAAAATAATTGATGGACTAAAACCGATTGGTCATCAATTAATCAAACATTTAGATTTTGGTTTAAACTTTTTTCAATATAAGAGTATGTCGTATTTCAAACACTACATATTTTGCCTGTCCCCATTCCCTAAACAAACTATCACTATCTACCATGGCACTTTTCCCATCTCTTTCTATTCCATAATGTTCCGCTAATTTGTTGATCTCATTATTTCCGTAATCTCGTAAATCCGTCTGATTTTTGGGGAAGTTCTTAGTGTCCATTATGCTAAAGGCTTCAAAAAGTTCAGTGTCTGGAAATCTGTCGGCTATATTGTCGTAAACGTTTTTCACACATTTGACTGCCTTCATTTCCAAATCTGAATCGCGCGAACTTCGTCTAATTTCTATATCCTTATATTTATCACCACTGCCGATAGTCTCCATAAAATCCCTACATAGAGGTCCAAAAGTTGGCGGGTCGGCGAGATACGAATTTTTCAAAGAGTTTAAAAATCCACTGACACTTTCTTTCATTTCTTGATAACTAAGTCCCGACTTTTGTAAAATTGTACTTAAAATGTTAATGTCTCCAAATAAGTCACACAAAAAATGCAATAAGAACATGAACTTGTATGTTGTGATATTGTGCTGTAGTGAACCGGCAATAATGTCACCGTCTGACTGATTTCCCAACATTGAAGTAAGTGATACAACTGTTCGACGTACATTGTCCAATGTATTTCCAAAGGAGAGCCATCACACTTTGTGAATCTCTAAGGGATTGATCATAGGGTCGTCGGTTACCAACTGCCATGTTCTCAATGATGCCAAATTTGGTGGAGATCGCTTAAAGTAAGTATATAAAGTACTTAAAACACTTTCAACGAATGCAATTTCTGGTAGATTTTTTGCGGAATCGACGCACGCTAAAGCAAAGCGGTGGGCAACACAGTGCATTTCTATAAGAAATGGGTTCTCATCTTTCATAAACTTAGATACACCACCATGTTTTCCAATCATAACATTTGCACCATCTGAACCCATGCCAAATATTTTAGTCGCATCAATTTTCTTAGACTGTAAATATCCTAAAAGTCTGGAGGTAAGTGAAGATGCATCACAGGCTGTCAGTGATAATAATTTACAGTACTTAGTAACTAAATTGTAATCTTTCAAATATGTCATGTATAGTATCAAATGTTTCTGAGTCGATAAATCAGTAGATTCGTCTATGATAATTCCAATTGCAGGACTTTCTCTCATTTCTTTAATAGTTTCATCTTCCAACATATTGGCAATTATTGAAATGAAATCGGTACACGCAGTGTCATCTTGATAGAGTTTTGTAGTAACAGTCGCACCATTCAACTTTGACAAGTCATTTAAACACTGTGCTTTCTTAATCGGAAGGTTTTCACGTGCAATAAAATATGCATTGCGCACCAACGTACACATAGCTTCATCGCTTTTCTCTGTTACTTTTTCAAACATATTCATTAATGGTTCTTTTTTGCACTGTTATCTGAACGTAAGGATTCGGTATGGTCATTGCTGCTGGCATGATCTGTAAGAGCGGATTTTCGAAAATTTGATGAACCTGGTGTCACGAAACTTTACTTTTTTGTGTTTCTCGCATATTTTACAAAACATACAGTCTAGTTCGCTGTTATAAAGATGCCAAGAAAATGATTGCAGCCACTTTTTATTGAATCGTCTAGCTTTCTTTGTTTGATTTTCATCATTTTGAGTACTATCCAGTTTACATTTAGTCATTATGAGCACTAGTATCAGTATACAACATATAGCACTAATTCGAATAAAATCCATAAATATAACTGTTATGAAATTTTGCGATTTATTTTCATCTTTTATGTCTTGAAATAAATTGTTGTCTTTGCGGTTTATTGTACCATGGTAACTTTCAAATTTGGTAGGCGGTTTACTACAATTTTTTCCGCCTATTCCAAGCTCTAAACTTCATTTCTACTAACAGTTATTAATTTTATTGGAATTCCAATACCTCGATATGGAACCTCTTTGATCGCATTTCCGTTTTTATTAATAAATAAACAGTTTTGTTAAGACGGTACGAAGCATATAGTAGGTATTTTTCTACACCCGCGTGGAACCTCTTTGATAACAAACCGTCACCCTTGACCTACGCAGGGCATGGCTTCCGTAATCAACGCAGTTAAAGCGATGCAATTATTATTAAACAAACACACTTTTAAAGAAAAGATGATGGTTCTGACTGGGAAACAAAGGTAATAGACACGCGACTACTTAAGTCCACAGGTATTTACTGATTAATAAACAATCACCTGATTATTAGATCTTAATACAGTTGTATAGTTGACCCCCCACCCCCCCTTCGTTTGCGGGGGTATAAAAATCTTTGCTACACATCAGATTTGAATTTGCAACTTCATCCTTTTTCAAAAGTAAATCTCTCTGAAATAATCTAGTCAGTTTTGATAAAAGTGCCATCCATTGATAATATCAATTTGTTACCTCCACCTTATTCTTCTTAACACAAATACTTCTATAACTTTCACAAACCTGGATGTTTGATGAATCGGAGTGACCTAACTCTTTTTCATCTTCTTCTGTCAGTAAAGCGATCACATGGGAATGAGTATTTGGGTCAAGGTCAAAATCTTCAGGGCTTTGATCACTGCAATCTTCTAATTTTGGTACATATAAAATAGATAATGGTTTTAGTTCCGTGAATACTACAATACTAGTAGTAAAAGCAGAAAAATTTATAAGAAGGTTTAAAAAACTTAAAATAATTGGGTCCAAAGCAATGTGAATTGAAAATAACACAATTTACCGGTAGCTCTCTTAATTTTAGGGATTTTTAAAAAACACTGAGTGACCCACATGTACCATTGTACACGCTTAGGCCTAAAAAAAAAATATGTGTGATTCCGCTAACATAGAATTATTATAAAGGGTCGGTAGGTCGATTTTTTTTTTAAAACAGCATATGTTCAGGTTTTATATGACTGCAGTCAAATTTAAGTGCTAAAACAGTACTAGGGCATGGCGATGATGATGCCATTTTGCTTATCGTGGTCAAAACAGTTATAATGATTACATATCAAAGACATGTACAAATCAAACGTTTTGCTGACTTGTTTTTGATACAATAGAGTTTTAATCGAAAAACGAAAACGGATTTTTAAAAATCCGGGAAAAAAACCTGGAGTCGGTCTTTTTTTAGTTGGGTCGGCCAGGTTAGCGGAAACACACATTTATTTTTTAAGCCTTATGGGCATACATACAGGTTGTGATGGTGTAGTGCAATGTTTTAAAATTGGTTAAAATTCTTCAATAAATTCAAGATTTCAGATAAATTGCTAAAATAAACATTTAATCAAGTTATCAAGATGCAAATCTGTTGGTAAATGAAATTTACACGCTTAATCATCATTTTCAGCTAGCCACAAAAAAACAATACACATGTATTTCTTTTTTATTTGTAGAGTCTCTCATAAAATTCCATCATCACTCCTTATTTCAGTTGTCTGTTATATTTTTATTATTATTATTATTACTGTTGTAATTATTATTATTATTATTTCTTTCTTTTTTGCATTATGGTTGCATTTGACAAAGTAAGGATGGAGATCTGAATCAATGCTATAAATGGAGAACTATATTACCGGTATATTAACTGCTGACAAGACCAATATTTGGTGATATTCAATGATAAGTTTTAGAGGAAAAAACAATATGTATATAAGACAGACTATACTAAAGGTATATAATTCATTAAGTGATATGCCATTTTTGCAGTATATTTTACTAAGCTAAAAAACTTGTAATAAATGTACCAGCTTCAACATTAATGTGGAAAGGCAAGTAACATCTTGTAATTCTTTTAGCTGGTTTAGGTGTAGATATTTCTTTCAAGTTATATTTCTTGTTGATACTCCAATAACTGCCTTTAGCTGTTATTTCTGTGGAAGTAAACTTAATTTTTCTGAACCATTTCTGATAAAGTGCATGTCTTATGGAACTCTGAAATGTAAAAATTTACATAAAAACATTTAATGTTGTTTATTGTAAAGAAATAACAAATGTAAAAAGAACACTGTAATGGGCCTAACTTCACTTCAAACACATACAGTAAAACCCCAACACATTGCTATAATTTGTTATTAGTAGGTTTGGTGATAAAATCAAATGGGGTTTATCAAGACAAACATAGAAAAAATGGATTTTGGGATTTCCAAAAAGTATGGCATTAATTATTGCAGGGTGACAAAATCATTGATAGGCATTTTAACAAGATGCCAAATATTTATCTTAAGATGGCTTTTTCCAAATCAATATTTAAAGTTTTATATAAGGTCAGTGTAAAGGTTCCAAGATTAATTTTTTTTAGGTGAATTAAAGTTCAGAATTAAGAGGCCTATAATATGTTTTCGATGGTACACCTTAAGTGTTTAAACAATTACTATTTCTATTATTTCCATAATTAAGATTCTGTATTTAGTGGTAGTTAAAGTCTGAATTATACAGTAAAAGCATTTATACCTTGATCATGTGAATACTGGGTTTGAACTAATGTAACTTTTGATTTAGAAACCAATTTAAAATCCTGTTGCCAGTTATCTATGTCATATCAAATCTTCCAAATCCAGTAAAGCTACCCTTTTGCAATAATTAAGTACCTTTTCAAGGTTTGTTTCAATATATATATATATATATATACCAAAATTCTTAGTCACCTATATATTCTTTAACTCTAACATTGTAATGTAAGTTATATATATGAAAAAATTAATTTTGTGTACAAATGAAAAACTATGAACTTACTCTCCAACTACTCAATGCAGATCTGTCCATACATCGAAAGTAAGGGTATCTATTCCTTTTAAAACAAATAAATCATCATTAATGAAGTTTGGAAATAATAACAACTGTAAAATAGAACAATAATTTTAAATTTTGCTTTCAGGGCTTTCCCTGTGTCTTCAAAAATGATTTTTCACAATCACAAATTAAAAATCTCCAAACAGTGCTTTAACTGGAGTTTTCTATCACTTTAAATTTTCCTTTTTCACAATTTTGGCCATTATGATGCTTATTTTAGCAATTGCAAGGGCCCAAGCCCAATTCACATAAGCGTGAAAGAGAACCAGTGGCTGTTTAAAAAACCTGTTTCAGATGACGTATAGTGTTTTAATACACTCAGTGCAACATATTAAATTTCGATAAATTGAAACTTATATATATGATAAATGAAGCCTCTTAACATGGCTAAAATAATGCTTATATTATTTGCAAAGAAACTTGTATTGCCTGGCTATCAGAATATTTTAATGGCATATTATAACTTCTGAGTCAACATGAAACATTGCAAATCTTAAAACTCATATATGCAAAACATTCATAATTTAAAAATGGAACTCCCCAATAATATGTAACATCTGGCTATTTTGTTCTCTTCTGATTTTTCAAATATGAATATCCAACATTGAAGTCAGAATCAAATCAAAATGTTAAGCAAGGCTTGTTAGGTAGAAAACAGATCATGCAACACTTCACGTAGCTGGCCAAAAGCCTATTTAGACACAACAATATCCCTTGGTGAAGTGCTTGTGCCATAAGTGGGAGGTCCTGGGTCTGACCCAAAACTTAAAGTGGGTAGTGACTGTTTTTTTGCCAAGCACTTGGTATTACGAAATTTAAGTCAATTTTCTTTCGGATGGGAACTAAAAATAAAAGAGGCCCCATGAAACGATAGGCTTGGCATGATCAGGGCAACCTACAGGCAAAATTCCTGCACCTTCATCAATGGCTGGCAACATCTCGATATAAGTGAAATATTCTTGACTGGGACATTAAACCCATTACTCAACTCAACTCTCTCTTGTTAATTAGCTAATAAGTACTGATGAAGTAAATCCTGTAAGAAAATAATTCAAACAAAACTAGTGAATTAAGTCTACGTACATTATGGATGTGTATATCTGAGGAACTTGAAGTAAACCATCAGGACTACATTCTACAGCTTGGTACACTAGCTCCACTAATTTATCTGGTGGTCTTAACAGCTTTGTGCCTAGAATATGCAAAATAAAATTAATAACGAAATTAATGGTAACAGTTAGTATTGCAAACATTATACATATCTGTCCCCCTGTTGGTGATAAATCAGAGACAAAAAAGATAAACAATATAAACATTTGGCCCCTCAATATTGTCAGACAATGACAGACATGCACACCCTGACAAGTGTTATCTAAGATCTCAGATTCCTATTTAGTAACTACAACATGGTGCTATAAACAGTCAACTTTTGTTACTGCCTAATGTCACTTCAAACTCATGAACAAAAACAAAAGCAGATAGAACTTTGTCTTGGTTAAAATATACAGTCAGTACTTTGTGATGTTGCCTTTCTATACCAGAACTTGTCTACTATGACAGAGTAAACTTGATTACAGTCTTTGAATATAAAAAAAAACAGAATTTCATTCCAGGCTTATATGAAGTAAATGGGATTTAAGATCTTCAACATTGGTTATCAAATGATTGAAATGAAATTTCCTTTTTTATGGTATTCTTCTTAATAAACAGCCAAAATTTTTCAAAAGGGCTTAGGTCAGGGGACTGAGGGTGCAGCTGATCTGTTGAATTTGGTATCTGTGTTTCCACTCCTCTGACACTCAAGATTGATCACAGAGTGCATTGTCATCTTGAAAAAGCCATGCATTATTACCAAAATGTTTAGTGATGACTTATAATTTGCCATATATTTCAATCTAGTGTTTCTATGTACTTCTGGGAATTCATATATATAATTGTTAAAGTAACAACTCCACAATATGTGAGTGAACCCCAGACCATAATTTTGATAGTTGTTGATGACTGCTGTCCTACATAAGTTAACAAAGACACTCAGGCCTCCATACTTCAAAGGCGTTTCTCCACACTTTCAAAATTCCATCAGGCTTAATAACTGCCATCATCTCATCGGTAAAAATAATGTTTTTCCAATTATCATCAAGAGTTCAGTGAAGTTTACCCCTACAACATGCGACTCTTTTTCTTTTTTCGACCTCTCTTATCACAATGGCTTTCCTAACCGATTGTCTGGTATACCCAAGAGCATGGAGTTTTCTCTGTATGGTACGACTAGACACAAGCTCAGGTGAACTTCTGTTAAATTCTGCCTTCATGTATTTTAAAGATGCCCTGCAAGATTTTTTAACAATTCTGGAGATCAAGTGTCCCCCTCCTACTGTAACAGTTTTAAGTCTTCTAGTTGATTTTTATTTTCTACATTACCTCCGAGTTCTATTACCACTTCAAACATTTACAAATTATAGATTTGCTTTTTATTATATTCAAACTTTTTGCAATGTCCGACACTTTAAAACTTAACTTTCTATCAATTCAACAATAATTTGTTTCTTATCGTCTATTATTTGCTTGCTGTGCTTGGTCACATTTGTAAACAAACATTACAAAATCCAGGATAGAAAAACAGTCAGCACTGGTCAAAACATATAAACTTGAGTTATTCCTCTTTTATCATTTATATTTACGGTAAAGCACATGACCAGTTATAACAGCCTATGATGTTATTTACATCAGCACATTAAAATTTTGTATAAAGGGCCATAACAAAAGTTGATTCATTTTTGGCACCATGCTGTACATGTATTGATAAAAATATTTACCATAGGACAATTTTGGATAACAGCTACTTCCGCTATTAGAAGGTGTGAGATAGTAGAAATCTGTCATGTAATTTCTTCTCTTTCTTTTTTTTAAACCTGGCTCAAGTATCCTATATGAAAACACACTTGTAGGGCACTGATTGCTTGATTCTTGCATTTCCTCTGTCGGCAATACATAAAATTCTGGATCAGGTGCCACAGAACTACTATACATTTCTGCCCTTTGGTGGATCTCTGCTTCTTCCAACTATAATCAAAATTATATATGACCCATTTTAAAACTAAATTGTAGTATTCTGAAACTGTAGGGAAATAAACAATTGATAATACAGTAAATTTTACTATCATATGGTTGAATTTTACTTAAATAAATAGAATATCTTTTATTGTACAGGTCAAATTATAACAATCTCTGACCTAAGTATTTCTCTGTAAAATAATTTTTTAATAAGGCCAAACAAAAATTATGTGTTTCAGGTTTCATTCCAACAAACTAGGGTGGGTAGGTATTTTATTTACCAGTATATTTATCTTTTTTTTGAAACTTTTTTGGTCTTTAGGGTTGTCTATGACTAAAATAGGTTGATAAGGAATCCGGAAACACATATGTTTTAGTTCAGCCTATCAGGTAGACTTAAGATAAGAGTCCCATTGTTACAGTGGTGAACCAAGTAAACAAGAGGTCCAAAGAACCTTATCGATCAACTAGCACTTTATTTGTGTTTCTATTTCAGACAGCCATGCCAGGCACAATTTTGAATCTGCATAAAGGGTTTTTCACATTAAATATCATTAAAGTTTGCCCAAGTTCTACACAAGAAGAATTTTAGAGACTTTGATATTAAGGAAATGTACATGCTGTAAAACTGGGTAAAAAATTCTCAGATAAACATATTTCATATATATGTTAGTATAATTTCCCCACTAAATCAGCCAGTGCACAAATAAATCTGTAACATCTACATGTATTTATGTTTTTTCTATCTATAGTAATGGTCTAGTATATAAAATAAGGCCTTAGATAGAATTTTTAAGTGCCTAGTTGAATAAGAAAACCACTCGGCACTTGGAAATTTAACTTGGCACAGTCGATCACCATCAGTGTAAAAGATAATATTCAGAACATTGGTTGGATTTTACGTTACACTAAGTGACTTCCGAATGCAAAACAGTTTGCACATATGATGCAAACGTTCAAATGATTTTGTTGATTCACGCTTGTAACAGAACAGCAAGATTTTTACAAAGGGGCCCGGATTGTTACAATTGCCCTCCTTACACACGATTTTCCAGACATACACTTAATTGTCTGTTGTTTATTAATTGTAACAAGCCCATGATGTACATGTCTGATAAATTTAACTCGACACTGTGACGAGTGCAATAACCACATCACTCGTCCCGGTACACATTTCACTCGTCAGGACGAGTGGACGAGTGAATAATCGAAGCCCTGAAAATTTGGATGGGAAGGCTGGACAGATCAAATTTTAATCTGTATAACAAACCCAAGAGTTTCTTCAATATGTTTGGCCCAGTAGTTTCAAAGTATAATATCAAGTTTAGACACAGGCACATTTCACAATGCCTTTAGCTTACGTTGCTTATATTGTAAATATACCAGAATATTATCTAGCTTTTCAGATTTTTGTGTAGCTCTATAAAACTGAAGGGGAAGACAGCTAAACAAGCTATGTAGTCCTATCTGGTTGGACGGAAGAAGAAGATAAATTAATATGCACCAGACTGTCATGAGTGCTTGAAACACGGTTATAAAAATACCATGGAATTTCTTTTTCTGCTGACTCCTACTTTTATCCTTCTGTATCAATAATTCTTTACTATAGTTTACTTGTACCTTTGAGAAGTAACAATGGTCCTGGTTTAGTGACAACTTCCATTTAATGTCTTTTTTCCTTTCTTCAACTTTACATGGATCATCAAGATCACCTGAAAGAAGAATGCTATATAATAATCATTCATAACTAATTTAAAATAGTGTTCAATCTAAGATTTTTCAGAAGGGGTCATTTTCAAAAAGATTCCCCTAAAACACATTATTATTGTTGCATTCACATAATGTTAAATATGGCCCACAAAGACCTTAATAATGAGACCAAATTTGCAAAATAACTAAGGGACTAATGTCCCCTTGTAAAATGAACATTGATGGTTAAGTAGTGATGGAAATTGGTTGCATTTTCATAATTGATTAATCGGTTATAATCAGAAGATGATTTTGATCAATTTTCCGATTATAATCGGTTAATGAACTGAAGCGGAAATTACAAAGTAAATTAGATTAAATTCTAATTTTAGTCTTGATAATATCTGCAAGATATTTGTATCTCAGTTAAGACTTAAAATATCCTTCATTTTTCTGATCATTTACTCTTCCTTACATTTGTGTTAGTTTCCTTTTCCAAGTACACTTATTTCAGCTACAATTTCATACTTATTTTACACACAAGCTCCAAACAAACCGTTCCGTTTTTCCATTGACGAACTTCAGTAAATAATCGAAATCGATCGATAATTAGATTTTAGAATCATTTATCGCTAATCGGACGCTCAAACGTTTAGATATCGATTAAATCGATTAATCGGTCCAACACTATGGTTAAGCAACCAAAACATGACTACAGTTGGCAAAGTGCATCATATCACAGGGATTTATCAGGGTCTTTTGGGAAAAGGCCCTAAACTAAAAATTGGGAAAAACTATCAACTTTTTGCTCATTTTGGGAAAACTTTGACATCATTTTTGGTGCCATTAATGATTAAATCTAATGCTTTTAGTGTATTGAGTTGATTGGAGATTGAGAAAAGCAGCCACATTTATGACCAGACTTCAGCTATGTATCTGGTACGATTTTCTAATTGGGAATTTTCTCAGCCCATTTTGGGAAAAAATCAATGTTTTTCCATTGGGAATGGGGCCGAATTTCGGCCCTAAATAAGCCCTTGATAAATCCCTGTATCATACATTGTATATAGTACAGTAAGACTTTTCTTTATTGGAAAGTATAGGCATGGCTTAATTTACCAGTACATATTTATCTGCAAGGAGCCACTTCAAATGATAAAGATACTGTAGTCATGTTTTTTGTGAGCGGAAATTTTAGCAAAATAGTGTTGTTGGTATTTTGCAAGGAGGTTATTTTCACGATTTCACTTATTCTTGTGTCAATAACAAGTTTTTATCTTAATTTGCAAGGGGGTATTTTCATCATTTTTTTTTACAATTTGTGAAAATACAAAAAATTTCCACCACACAAAAATAACCACATTGATAGTATCGGAA
Source organism: Anadara kagoshimensis (assembly GCA_021292105.1). NCBI lineage: Eukaryota > Metazoa > Mollusca > Bivalvia > Arcoida > Arcidae > Anadara > Anadara kagoshimensis. The sequence continues at coordinate 47,682,150 of CM037864.1, forward strand.
TCAAATTTATTTTCAAATATTGTTATTTGGTTACAATCATTGGAATCAAATTTATTTTCAAATATTGCTATTTGGTCACAATCATTACCTTTTAATATTATAATAAATGACTATGTTAAAATGTCTGTATAATTATATTAATGCAGCCAAATTGGAGGTACGATGATGTTCAATGTATATACAGAAAAACCTGCAAAGTTTTAGACTTGGTTAAAAACCGTAAGAAGTGTTGATTACACAAATTGCCTACCCTTCATGTTGACAAATAGATCAACACTGAACAGACAGGCTACAACCTATTTACCTCCTCACCTTCGTTTGTGTGGGTATAATTCAAAGAAAAATTAAGTCAACAAACCATAATCCTTGAGAAAAAATTCTTTTTCCTCTTCTTCTGCACATTCTGTACGGTATTTTTTTGGTTTTGATGTTTTCCTTCTCTGTCTTTTATTCCATGATGGTCTGAAGTTATCCAATGTGCTTCTTTGTGAAGGAATTGTGATCTTATATATTTTAACTTCATTCAGTGGTCTTTTCTTCTTTTCAGTTTCAGGTGAAGTGTCAATAAACTGGTTTTCTTTATTACTGTTCTGCCATTTATTGACATCAACTGGTTCTTCCATCATTTCCTGGATTTGGTTCATTGTATTTTTCACTAGGAAATAAAAAGCAACAATCAAATAACTATGGTAGTTATGATAATTTTACATGTCATCCAAAAGATTTTGTCAGTATCTCTCTCTCTCTCTCTGATATCATTTACTTTAATTTTTGACAATATAATACATATTAATGCAATATCTAATACTTCAACTTGCTTTCCTAATCTTAACTTTATGTATATTAAAAGTACAGGCTGTGGAGGTGAGTTTACATAAGACCTTGGTCTTGTTCTTGAATCATTTTCATTATGTACATGTATGTTATACAATATTTTTGTATTTTCTGAATAAAATACCGTTTAAACTACCATGTTACACAAAACAATGGCTACTGAAAATTTATATTGAATAAATTATAATTACTAAGTAATTTATTTTTGAAGATACCAATTTGATGAACTTAATTACCAATTTTTCAGTACAAATATATAATCTAAGGTTAGGTGATCATTGCATAAAAAAGGATGAAATTTACTAGCCCATTTGAACAACCGAGTAGATCACAATTTTAACTTATATGACAGGATATGATTCATTTATATCTTAAACAAGACATAGCAATTTTAAGAATGCTTCAAAACATCAAAAATTAATGTATGGATTGAAATATTTTCAAAATGGCTAAAATAATATCAAAAGTATGAAGAACAAAAACTAGATTATGGTACTATGTATTTGGAAGGTAAGTTTATAAAAATGTCAAGTTGGAAAACTAATGACAACAGTGGACTCAATAAAGCCAGCAACATGAGCAAGGCAACAAAGGTTGTCTATTTTTTTTTTTTATTATTATTATTATTATTATTATTATTTATTTATTTTTTTTTTTTATTTGATATAAGTTTGTCGCCTACTTCCACTAAGTTTACATTTTCTGAATATGTTTTGCAATAAATATTACTCCATGTTTGCTGCCCACTGAGAAATTTGTCTTCTACTTGAAATTTTACTGAGAGGGCTGTGACTTAAAAATCTCTACACATAGTCGAGATGCTTTATATTTCATAATTCTGACCTCTTTGTACATCTATCATTTAGATTGTATAATCAGATAATACAACACTTAGTTGCTCTTTCCAAATTTCTCACTCGATTAAATTGTGTCTTTTGAACTGAAGAAAATAATAATATTTCTTTAAAATGGTGTCCATGTCTGAGAATGAGTTAGATGCTGTAAAAGAAATTGTAGCACTGATTTAGTTCAAGGTAAGATTTTGGCAATACAACAGAAGTTGTTGAATATACCAGAATACCTGATTAATAATAAAGAGTTTAGTAATGGTGTTTAACGTCCCGTCCCGGTCAAGAATATTTCACCGACTTCTGTTTGATCATTTTATTTTTGGCCTCTTGACTTAATTAATTTTATATTCATACTACATTCAATGCCACTAATAATGCAAGACACTTACAGTGAATATAAACAGAATGGCATGTTAATTTCAAAATTTATTAAAACCGTCTCTTTTAAATTAGGGATTTTCTTGCCACTCACTGGGTCTGGTCAATGAATCTGTAACTATTTTAAAAAATTAGGTTTCTGATACACCATCTTCACTATCACTACATGGGCCTTAATGCTCACCTGTGACCTTGACCTTTGAACCCATAACCCTCATTCATATATCAAAATGATCATGAGGCCAATACCTACAATATTCTAGCATACATGCCTATACAAAATATTTATAGTTTTCAAGATAATTAACCAATTCAGTATTAATTTGCACCTTTTACCTTGACCTTTGAACTCATGACCTTTATTCATATATCAAAATTATCATTAGACCAATATCTACAATATTCCAATATATATGCCTATACAAGGAAGTTATGGTTTTTGAGATTATCAACCATTTCAGTACTTGCTTGCCTGTGACCTTGACCTTTGAACCCATGACCTTTATTAATATATCAAAATGACCATTGTGCCATTACCTACAATATTCTAATATGTATGCCTTTACAAAAAGTTAATAGTTTTGCAGATAATCAACAGAAACAGTTGTTCATCTTTGACCTTGACCTTTGAACCCATGACCTTGATCTATGTATCAAAATGATCGTCATGTCAATACCTACAATTAACTGAAAATCCCATGCCATTATCACCTGAAATGTTTAAAAAATAGCATTTTTTATCAAAGGTCAAAAACGGGGACATAACCTTGACCTTTGACCTTGACATCTTTTGGAAGAAAATAGCAAGACAAGATCAACAGTGAAAACTCCATACAATTATCTTCAGCCGTTATTGAGTTGCAACAATAAATGTATCATTTTCAAAATTACATCATTTTATGCAAAAAACGCATAACCTATTTTTCGTTCAATTTTCATTAAAAACATAATTTTAATGTTCCCAGGTATGCTGAATCTAAATATCCAATCAAAATTTGCCTGCACCTTCTGGTTCTAGAGAAGAAGATGTTTTTGTCTTTTTGCTATTTTTAGTAATGGCAGCCATCTTGTTGGGCATGGCCAAACCCCAAACACAATTTTGAAAGGCTGTTACCCAGGCATGATAATCATTAAGTTCCATCAAATTTGGCCCAGTAGTTTTGGAGGAGAAGGTTAAAAGTTTACACACAACGCACGACGGACGACGGACGATGATAGATTGCAATAGCTCATCTGAGCCTTTGGCTCAGGTGAGCTAAAAGGTGAATGTATGTGCACATGTGCTTGGACGAGAAGTCCCTGTTGGCCAGTATGCGAAAGTGTACGTATGACTACAGTCTACACTGTTGAATGGCCTTCGGTAAATGCAAGTATTTAAATAGGAATATGAGGATTACTTGGATTGTATATGGGTCTTTGGACCAAGTTTGAAGCAGCATTTTTTATATAAAGAGAAATAAATCACCAATAATTCCAATGGATGGGAAAAAATCTGAAATTAAGGATACTTTTTTTACTCTCCTTGAAAAGAACAACAAATTTCAAAATTTATAAATTTTTGTGTAGGATAATCAAAAACAAACATACTAATCCATTTCTGAATCACAATCCAGAAGCAAAGTAAAAACTTTGGAACTGACAAGTTAGGTTAGACACGTGAACTTCCACCAGGGAAGTGAGGCATACATGTAACTAATGTATCAACAATATAGTTTTAAACCAAAAGCAAATACATGTTACTTACTTAAAAAGTCAGTTGACTATCATCCAGAGCTCTAAAGACTAAAATCATTCATGTTTTGATATAAAAATTATCAAGGTTTGTTTTGTGTGAAAAATAATTTTAAAGGTAAGATTTTGCTAATGATGTCACCTATGTTTATAAAATTACTATTTTTTTGATTAATTTTGCCTCTAGTTGAATAAACTTAGGTAAATGAAGAAAAAAATTTCACTTGCATAAAATTTCAAAATTTGGTTTTAAGACTCCAAATGGGGTTCGCCGCCATACCACGTGATCAATACACAGGATGAAATCACATCTTTAAGCATTGCATAAAGGTGGCATAAAGATGGTCTTTATGCAGTCTTTATGCATAGCGTAAAGATGCATAATGTCCAAAGTCCATTATGCATCTTTAAACCATCTTTATGCATGAAAATATTATAAATTATAATTATAATTATAATTATAATTATAATTTATAAATTATAAATAAAAATATATAATTGAAAATAAAAATTATGTTTTTTAAATATTTTTTTTCAAATAATTTATAATTAATTTATTTATTTATTTATTTATCTGGTAATAAGTATTTATAAATGCATTTTGGATGAATATGTGACCTGGTAACAAGCGAAAACTAGAATTTTGTAATAAATTTCATAAATTACATAAAATCTCTCTCTCTCTCTCTCTCTCTCTCTCTCTCTCTCTCTCTCTCATCATGTCGATATTAAGCATATTAAGTCTTTCACGAATTTACAAATGTATACGGGTAGCTGTATAATAACTGATCGCAGGAGATTTTACCTGTAAGCAAGAGGTATAATTTCATCACATGTGTTGGGGATGTTTTAAATACATGTATACACATATATATACATGACAGTGATTTTGTAGATGTTTATATCCTGAACTTTTCGTATTTAGTAAGATGAGAGAGAGAGAGAGAATAAAATGTGTACAGTGTAGTCAACATAAAACCACTCCATTTTGCAAGATATTGAACATAGCTATTTATTTATTTATTTAATCATTTGATTATTCAGGGGCGGATCCAGGATTTTTTTAAAGGGGTGAGAATTATCCAGGATTTTTGAAAGGGGGTTGAGAATTATATCAATGCTATGTGCGAGCGCCGAAGGCGCGAGCTTTCAGAAACGATGGGTCTAGGTTAAAGCCCCGATGGGGGCCAAGAAAATAATTCTTAATCAGTCAATAGCTCTCTCTCTCTCTCTCTGTCTCTTTTTTTTTTAATTTTTCAAAAGGGGGGGGGGGTTGCAACCCCCCGCAACCTCCCCCTTAAATCCGCCACTGTTATTTATTTATTTATTTTTCTTACATGTCAGAAACATATTGAACAAAAAAATTGTGTAACTAGTTTGTCACCAGTGAAATAGCATGGATTGGCTAACCCCGGTAAAAAACTGTAACTGTTCATTGCACTAATCTTATTAATTAATAAATTAATTAATTAATTAATTAATTAAAATAATTCATCTACTGTATTTATTGTCACTGGTCTAAAGAAAACGAATCGTTTTCGGAATTTTTTATGTAGTTGGCAATAGTCCATCTATGTAATTAAAAATCAAATCAAATCAAATCAAAATCTGAATAATAATCCAAAATTCATCCACCGGTCCCGAAGTTAAACGGGAAACAGTACAGGTAAATAACTTGTTTTGTAATCAAGACATTTGTTAATTCTGTACCAGTATTGATGTAGCCGAAATAACAAATCAGAGATAAGGTTATGTACCGGTAGTCAAATAGTTGGTTGAGACTCAAACTTGGTTTTTAAAACTGCTGGACTAGTTGCATTATCCTTCAATAAGTGAACAAAAATAAATTTAAAACAGAAAAATATTAACCACCGTATGTACACATGTGGATATTTTTATTTATTGGTGTCAACTGAAAATTCAGTATTAAAAAATACAGTAATTTGTATTTTATATTTTAATGTTTACAATTGTAAATTAAACTAATGCAAGTTATGTTATATTAGAAAAGTGTAATATGAAAATTTCAAAACCAGAACTGCCTTATGCTGCTTTTTAAAAGCATCATTATAAATAAATAAATTAATTAATTAATAAACAATGTTGGTTTTTTTTATTATAATTCTCTAGTTACTGTTTCCTCAATTATCCCGGAAATCCCTGAGAGAGAGAGAGAGAGAGAGAGAGAGAGAGAGAGAGAGAGAGAGAGAGAATTATAACTTGGGATATACACTGAAGTCATTAAAACGCATTATTCAATTCAATTCTTTTATTAACTGTGTTCCTTACTCCACATTAGCAAATATATACAGTAGAGTTCGGCTATAGCGTTGTGAATTAATTGAATTTAATAGGCATACTTTTAAGTCCCGGACAGTATATCGACATACAATCGTACAAGATAGGTTAGTGGAAGACTTACGGATCTTGTGGCACTTGACTTCACACACATCTCGAAATCCTGGATGAGACAACGACCCTCGTTACCTCTGTAGTCATTATGTCAGTTGAGAGAGAGAGAGAGAGGAGAGAGGACATCAGATACATAATGGACCAAAGCGTGCGTTGACGGATCAAGATCACAGCACTTTTCACCGCTTAGATTCAAATCCCAAGCAGCTTCCATCAAGACTAATCCTACACGATGTGAAAATGTTTGCTTGTCGACTGTGAACTATCCTAGAACCGTCGGGTCGTCTCAATATAACTGACAAAATCTTGACATCCTCAATTTCTATCCGGCGATTATAGCGTCTCTGCTAAGGTTTGCATCAAACTTGATTGACAGGTTCTAGTGTAAGACAATATCTCAGTTCGCTCCGGTTTTACATATGATATAACTGAAATAATATTGACGGAACTTTATTACTCCGCTATCCTGATAATGTTGATAAAAGCTATCCAGATAATGTTGATAAAAGGTTTTAATCCCCAGAAACATATTATTAATTGGTGATCGTCAAACAAAAAATGTTATCTTAGAATATCACCAGGTCTGAGAGAGAGAGAGAGATTTGGGTTTACAGTGCCGTAAACTTTTTTAAATTATTATCAAATGTATTCTAGAAATATTATATGGCAACAGTAATAAATATTCAGATTTTAAAATAGTTCTACTGTGTTAAAGTGTCATCACTATGATTTTTAAACTTTCTATTGAGATTGAATGCACACACACACACACACACATAGACATGTGCAAACACACACACACACACACACACACACACACACACACACACACACACACACACACACTCTCTCTCTCTCTCTCTCTCCAGATTGACGAATAGGCAAGTAGACAGGTCAACAAGATGGTAATTAAAAAGTTCAACAAATCAATAAGTTGACAAGCCGACAACTATAATAAAATGTCCAAGTCCATTCGTTTTTTTAAATAAAATCTGTGTGTGTGTGTGTGTGTGTGTGTGTGCTGTTTTGAGTGTACTGTCTATCAACTGCCTGGTGCACGTTTATTCCTGTTGGTTATTATAGCTGCATAGGCGTAGGAGGGTTTTTAATATTGGGGGGGGGGGGGCAAACCGAAGCTATGTCTGATGTCGTGCTGCAGGTACGACCTCGTGCCTATGGCACGAGGCGGGGAGAGTATGAGAGGGGTGCTAAACCCCTCGCATAGGTGGGGGTCCGGGAAAATTTTCAAAACTAAGTCCTGTCTAGACGCATTTTCAATGTATTGTGCATCGGTTTGATAGGTTTAAAATACTAAGGCAAGATTATATAAAATAACCGTATGTGACAAGTTCCATAATCACCCTCTCAGAGGCTGATCCAGAATTTTAGAAAGGGGGCGTATAATGTGAGATTTGAATGCTCGAACCTCCTAGGGGTGTCCGGGGGCACAGTCCCCCGGAAAATTTTGAAAAAGTGGCGCAAAAATCCTGCATTCTGGTGCAATCTGAGCTGAACAATATGTATTATTAGCGACATAAAGGGGGTGCGTATTCCCCCTGCGCCCTCCGCTGAATCCGCCACTGGATATGGGGTACCCCGGAAAATTTTGACGCCCTTTTACAAGTATAATGATGAAATTGATAATTGATTGGTTACCAGATGGACATTTCCTGTTAAAGTTCTTGTTTTTTTTTTCTTTCTTTCTTTCTTTATTTTAGCATGATACAAAATTTCACACAATATATTGCGCTTCTCTGACATTGGGGGGGGGGCGGCCCCTGCTGCCCCCCCCCCCCCCTGCTCCTACGCCTATGCAGCCTCCCGACTGCTCGAAGAAAGTGGTTGAAATCAAAGATGTTTTATGGTTAAAAAGAAATTTTTCAAATTGCATAATTTTTTCAAATTGGGTTGTCACAGGTGTTTTTTGAAAACAGTTTGTAATAAAAAAAACTTCAAACTGTGTTGAGCTGAACCATCTTTTGATGCGATTTGCTATAAAGTTTTCTCTAACTTAAGTAATGGGTGAAGTTAAGACCAAGTAAAATGCAAGAATGTATTTTCATTGTAGGCATATGCAATTTCTGTGTTAATCCACAAACAATTTTCGTCAAAAGGTATTTTCGGAAGCAGAAGAGCATATACTACCATTTATTTAAAAATTAAGCTAATCTCTCTCTCTCTCTCTCATAATTTATCCATTATACATGCAGAAAAAACAATTAGATAAGAAATCCCAAAATATGACCTCTCTGATTTGGTGATTCAGACACAATGTATCGTAGTCCGACTAACCAGCCCACTAAACCCCCATTTTAATTTTTTGACTTGTTGGTGGTTAGGGTTAGGGTTACCAACATGTCAAAAATTAAAATGGGGTCTAGTGGACTGATTAGTCAGACTAAATGTGTCGCACATATCAACATTTGCTGCCATTTGTCTAGCGGCTTAATCAACTTTTCACGTTACCTGACTTTAGTAATAACATCATTTTTTTTTAAAATTTCACTTATTTCCGAGTAACTAGGTAACAGTGTCTTTCAAATGATCATCGTTTCTAGCTAAATTCTTTTTAAATACAAGTTTATTTCTTCTGTTTTTGAATTCTTGTCTTTCATCTGACGCCAAATTAATAATCATTTGAATTTTATTTCATTTTAAATAAAAAAGAAACAATAATAAAAATTTAAAAATATTTTGAAACAAGTGCGTCAATCATCGTTAAATGTTGCTGGTTCAACCTCAAAGTTTAGAATGAATGAATGAATGAATGAATGAATGAATGAATGAATGAATGAATGAATGAATGAATGAATTTATTTATTTATTTATTTATTTATTTATTTATTTATTTATTTATTTATTTACATAATTATTAATCTCAATCACATGAAATTATATAAGAATTAATTTAATAAAAAACATAGTGTGAGTACTGGTAATTCATAGATAAATATAGGTAATTAATCTGTTAATGAGGTTAACACCATGCAGGTACATTTTCCACGTAGAATATACTACCGTCCGGTTCAATTGGTTGGAATTTGCTTCTGTTATCAACCAGTTACCTTATATGTTGATAAGGTATGCAGATTATCATTATAAAAAGCATTTTCTCTCTCTCATCACCATCACTTGTGTAATATTATTTTCTAATTTTGTTTAACGTAAGTTACATTTTACAATTAGTCACTCACAGAATTTAATGCACATTCAACAAATAAAGTGAATTAAAGCTATCAGATACCGTACTTTAATTAATGACTTATTAGTTTAAGATTAAATCAAAGTACTGAAAGTACTAAAATTCGCGAAAGATTAGAAAGACAGGGAGTTCAGTGTCTCCATCAATGTAGTGTCAGGTATATGAAGTTGTCAGGTAACTGAAAGGAGGTTGTTATGTTCACCTTGCATTGCTCCCAACACAACATAGCGGGTTCATGTAGTGTGCAATGTGCAGACTATGAGCATGGGGCTGTTTTAATATTCACACATTGGACCAATATTAAGGATTCATGTAGAAAATAGTTCAATCCGAATAAATGCATGTATGGAACCATCAAGGATGGTCAAAGTTACTTCCATCGTCATGGAGACCCTAATATTAAACAAGAGGTCCATGAGCCTTAATGCTCACATGCAGCTGAGTACATATCTCATGCAGAGGTTCAATGGTCATTGACATTAATTAAAGAGAATGTCCAAATAAATTTTCAGCAGTAAGGGCCAATTATATGTAAGGATTTTTTGCAAATGTATTATAACATAACTAGTCATAAGAGTGCTACATATAATATATCTGAAATCTAGCTACAATATATTGTTTATAAACAACTAAAAAGGTAAAGAAAAATTTGAACCCATGACCTTAATCTAAATATCGCAATGAATATTAGGTCAATACCTACAATTTAGAAGCCTATACAAAAAGTTTATAGTTTTTGAGATAATTAACCATGTCAGTATTTGTTTGCATCAGTGACCTTGACTTTTAAACTCATGTCCTTCATTCATATATCAAAATGATCGTTAGGCCAATACCTACAATATTTTAACATATATGCCTATACAAAAAGTTTATAGTTTTTAAGACAATTAATCATTTCAGTATTCATTTGCATCTATAACCTTGACCATTAGACCTATGACCTACATTCATATATCAAAATGAACATTGTGTAAATGCCTATAACATTCTGATATACATGCCTATAGAGAAAGTTTATCATTTTTGAGATAATTCACCATTTCAGTATTTGTTTGCATCTATGACCTTGACCTTTGAACCTATGACCTTCGTTCATATATGGAAATGACCGTAAGGCAAATGCCTACAATATTCTAATATACATGCCTACACAAAGAGTTCAAAGTTTTTGAGATAATTAACCATTTCAGTATTCGTTTACATCTATGACCTTGACCTTTGAACTTATGACCTCTATTCATATATCAAAATGACCGTTGTGCAAATGCCTACAGTATTCCAATACACATGATGATGATGCCCATACAAAAAGCTTATAGTTTTCAAATATATTGACAAATACATTAATTTTGCAATTTCCCCCTCAAGTACCTTGCCATTATCTCATTTTGGCCCCTAAAGCTACAATATGTGCAAATCTAAAACTAGGTGCCCATAGTGTTTTACATGAAATATCTAAGTTATATCTCTTGTAGGTTCAGAGCAGATGATTTTTAAAGATTTTCACAAATTTCCCCTTTATGGGGCCCCAAGGGGACATAATCCTTGCATTTGTGCAAATCTGAAAACCCCTTACTTGACCATTACTGTCAAATATCATCCAATTTGGCTCTGTAGTTTTGGAGGAATTGATAAAAAATGTGAAAAGTTTATACATGACGCACATCGGACGAAGATAGATGGCAATTGCACATCTGAGCCTTTGGCTCAGGTGAGCTAAAAAGTTTATACAAGACGGATGAAGATAGATGACAATTGTTCATCTGAGCCTTTGGCTCAGGTGAGCTAATAAGCTTCTGATATCTTTCATGTCATAATTGAGGATATTTTTTAAATAAATAATAACTTGAAAAAATTAACTATTATTTTATTATTATTTATATCACCAGAGTTGTGTTTTAAGAATTCGATAATTTTTGGAAGACTTTTCATTCCCGAGACCAGCATAATTTTAGTAAATCTTGTGAACAACAATTTTTTCAATCGGGTGGCCGTTAGGATCCCCGCTGACTGGGTTTGACAGGTGACCCCTCTACAAAGGTTCTGTACATGATAAAAATGTAGTTGACAGATGACCACTCTACAAAGTGATAGCTATCCCAAATTTCACTCTAATCAATTTATAATTTTTTTAGGATGACTTCACGGAATGCTTTGAAAAACGGGAAAAGCAGTATGATAGCACAAAATTCCAAAATTTTTGTCTTAATATGGAGAGACTCCTCACATCAGCAGGGATTGAGCTTAACTTTTCGATGAGCCATACAATGAACTGTCAAGAGTGATGGTTGATCTGAATATATCAGGCTTATACATTTGGATTATTCTATCCCTTGCTTTACTTTTCTATATTCAACATCTGCAATTACATTGACGAATGGTTTTGCAGAAAATGTTGATCTATAGGTACTGCCAATGTCAATGACTGTATAATTTTGGCAGATTTTGATTTATTAGCAGGAACTTGTTTTGCATTACTAAAGGCTTGGGCCTGTTTGTGAGATTCAGAAATGTCATGTTTATTTACACTGTCAAGTTTATAACTAGTGCAACCCTCGGTAAATACAGATTTTTTTCCTGTGGAACTCTACACAATCGGCACACTTCATTCCGTCCTGCGTATCATACAACCAAGGCCTGCCATCTTCCCATGGCTTTTTATATGCTACGATGCGTTTGGACTTATCATACTCTTGATAGTACTTTCGTTTTTCCGCAGGTCCTTGTTTAGCCTTTGGAGTCGATGCTCCTAAAAATTTCCACATGGCAGAAAGCCGGAAGTATCATTTTATACATAAATATCAGAAAAGGAAACGAAATGGCACCGTATTTGAATTCCGGTCGGAACACCGGTCCATTTACACTTGTTAACTATATGATACCCATTTTTCAATTTTACTATTATTGTCGCCAGTCAGAAATATAAACAGGAAATCGGTAAACGGATCGGAATGTCAAATACACCGAACTGAAAATTCTAATCGCCACCTGGCAGCCCTGGGCGACCTGTGTATGATACATTTATCGCCCAGAGCGAAAAACTGGGCGCCCGTTAATCTCAATCCCTGATCGGGAGGGTTGGCAGGTATGATAAAGCGGAGAATATAGTTGGGGCGGAAAATATTAATATTGGGCGAAACGTCCATAACCCGCATTCAAAATTTGAGTTATCTACCTTTATTTCAACTTTGAACCTACATACGAGAGAGAGTTGATTATCTGTAACGGAAGAATATTCGGGTTGAGAAATCTGCATGTAACAGCTAAATTCGAGAATGATCAAGATCATTCGCGAATAAAAACCCAGAATATTACATTTTCATATTGAAAAATTTAAGTGATTAATAAATAAATAAATAAATAGATAGATAGATAAATAAATAAATAAATAAATAAATAAATAGATAAATAATAAATAAATAAATAATAAATAAATAAATAAATAAATAAATAAATAAATTAATTAATTAATTAATTAAAAAAAAATGAAATGAATTTAAGATAGTGTCTCCTTTCTTTTTGTAACAGATAATAATAATAATAATAATAATAATAATATTATTATTATTATTATTATTATTATTATTATTATTATTATTATTTTAAATAAGATATTTAACAAATGGAGTAAAATGACATATATGCATATATTTTTAAATTATTATCTAAAACATAAAAGTTTTAGAGCTGGTCACGTGATCACATATCCTTATAGCTAACTTATATCTAAATTATAACACTCTGAATCATCTGTGGCCTAATGGATAAGGACGAAGGGTCAGATAAGAATGTATAGTCTGGGAATCTAAGGGTCGCGAGTTCCAGTCCCGCTGAGGACAAATTATAGGTAAGAAGGGCACATTAATATTCATGACAAGACAAGCAATATAATAAAATGAATTGAAGGGGAAAAATGCAAATAAATAAATAAATAATAATTAAATATAATAAAATAAAAAAATAAAATAAAACATAAATTCAATACATTAATAGCTGAATAAAAAAAGAAAAATAATTTTTTTTAGTGAAATATTGCAAGAATAATTTTAATTTTTTTAATTATCTTTAACTTCATATTTATATAGTTTGAAAATTTTACTCTGAATTATATATATATATTTAATCGTACAAAACACCCAAACTAAATCTGAATTTAACATAAAGATGCATAAAGATTGCGTAAAGATGGCATAAAGAACTTTGGACATTATGCATCTTTATGCATATGCATAAAGATGGCATAAAGATTGGATAAAGACGGCATAAAGACTGCATAAAGACATCTTTATGCCACCATTATGCCATCTTTATGCATGCATAAAGATGCGATTTCGTGCTGTGAATACCTCTTAACGTTTGTGCGGAACATTTTGGAAAAGTCAACGTCACAAATTCCCGGAAAAACGTCTTTTGTACGGGAAAATGTCATATTGTGCGATTCCATGTCCATTGGAAACAAGCGTTTCACAGACACGTTAGAAGGTATCATGTGGTACAGCGCCAAACCCCATTTCAGATTTTTACCACTCACTGTCAGGAAAGTTATGCACATTGCTAGACCAAAGAAACAGATACCAATTGATATGGTGGATCATCAATCAGTCACTCAATCGCCAATTCTGAAACTTGGAAGATGTGCATCATAAAATCACATGCGATACAATTTTGAAGAGACTGTTTTATAATTTTTTTATTGTTAACCCTTCAAGTAACAGGACCGGGTGGGTTTTTTTACCTTACCAAGTCGGCAGAATTTTTTTTTTTTTTTTTTTTTTTTGGGTGGGGGGGGGGGTAACTATTTCAAATACAAATGCCTTTGATCACATCTTCAAACATGGCCTAGGTGCTGGAGCTGCTTTAAACTCGAGTTGTGCCAATGTTCAGTCAGCACCACGCCCCTTCTGGTCTCCTAACTTCGCGTGAAATCTGTCCATTTTCTATGAAAATATCCACGTGTCATTATTTTAACCTTGGATGTAAAGGTGCCAAGTGTAATCAAATAAATAAAATACCTGAAAATATTAGATCTATCTAGTTAACTCTAAACTAAAAATGGGAATAGATCGCCATTTCTCTCCATCGTCTGCTAAATTTGGCGCGTGAACTTACGTCTTATTCTCCCAAGTAGTTTCCTCCTTTCTCAAACGAGCACCCATATGTACAGAGGCTAACAAATATTGGCGACATAACAAATAAAAAATAATTATACTAGTCCATGTCTAACCCAGTCTCGAAAGCAAAGCAAATACTTTGAAAACTGACAAATAAGTTGAACATTTGAACTTTCAACAGGGAAGTGAGGCCAGGTGCTCCGGAAATGTAAGCACCACCTGTATAGCTATTCGGGTGCGACTTGATTCAGTAGATCGACATGTGGCGTTGGAAACTTTAAGGTTTAGATCCAGTGTTGGCGGAGCTCTTGGAAATATTTAGCGCAACTGGTGTACGTCGATTGACCGAATAAAATCGGTACCGGCGAGCACAGTCATTGTTCTCTTTCATGATCCCACAAAATCGACAGCCATGTATATTAATATGAGTGATTAAATATTGACTGGGGAGTAAAACACCATTATTAGATCTCTTCTCCTCCGCCACGGTGATCCCAAAATCGACATCCATGTAGTATGATATAAGTGAAAAATATTGACTGGGGCGTAAAACACCGACATTACTTAGTTCCCTTGTCCTCTTTGAACAAAAATCGACAATCATGTACATATAAGTGACTAAATCTTGACTGGGGCGTAAAACACCATTGACTTGTCTAAGTGAACCAATCTTTACCAGCATCAAATGTATCATTACTCAGTCATTGTTTTTGTCCTCCCTGGTCTAAAAATCGACAGCCATGTATGGTATAAGTGATTAAATCTTGACTGGGGCGTAAAACACCATAACTTGGATCTCTTGTCCTCCCTGGTCTCAAAATCGACAGCCATGTATGGTATAAGTGACTAAATCTTGACTGGGGCGTAAAACACCATAACTTGGATCTCTTGTCCTCCCTGGTCTCAAAATCGACAGCCATGTATGGTATAAGTGACTAAATCTTGACTGGGGCGTAAAACACCATTACTTATCCAAATATGTTCCATTCCTATTCATACTACAAAAATGCATCCTTGTCAAATGTGTTAAATATATCACCGTGGAATTTTACGATTTTCACAGTCATGAATAATTTTATAATATCTTTAACTTATTTGTAAAGCATTATTGTATATTTTATCTATTTACCGTTGAGAAGTTATTTACAGCACGTCATGTACATATCTTTTAACTGTTTACCGTTTTATTACATAAGTTATAGTATTTATGGTCAAATTATTATATATATTTTACTTCGTATTATCGCCCATTACGGGAAATGAATGTCCGCACCTGTCTAATGCGGATCAACGTTATTGACTCTATTGTCAAATATTCTTAATGACTCGCTTGCCCCTAGCTACCCGCTGATATTACGTATTTAATACTTATATTTGTGAAAAACATATTGTTTGAAAAATAACTATATATTGTCTAATGTCGACAACAGAAATCAGACTCGCTTGGGCTGTCCATCGAGACACATGTAAATTTGTACATAAAGTTTAGAAACTGTATATAGAGTTACGTCTTTTATTTTATATAAATTGAATATAGCAAATTATTCTGTAACCGCCTCACAACAGAAATTTAGCGGTTATAAATAGATGTAGCATGACATCTATCGATCTTTCCAACGCTAAAAACATGCAGGTGGTTTTTTTAAATAAAGTATTTATCACAATGTGTCATAGGAGTTGTTATTACAACAAATAAAATATATACACGTATATACTTTACTTTTTATTGGAAAATTCAGATCACCCACTCACATAAAATATGACTTTATAATACAGTGTATAATTATTTAACCAATCAGAAATGTAAAAAACTGCATTAACAATTTATTAATACTGTCATGTGCATTCACAAAGTATACGTAGCACATGACAAAATAATGCATTCACAAAGTAGCACATGACAAAATAATGCATTCACAAAGTATAGCACATGCATTAACAAATACTACTACTACTGCTACTACTAATGCTAAAACTACGAAATTTTATTAAATGTCACACATTTAGATTACATTTTAAAATATTGAAAGTTATATACAAATAAAGCTAAATGTCCAGTCTCTTGTGCTAACTGATCAATAAAACAAAAATTAAAAAAATATTTGAAAATTGGTATACTGATAAACTTTAATTTTTAAAGTTGCCCAAAACTAAGTGCCTTGATAACAAAGTGATGATTCTGGAATGCTTCAAATGTCAGCTGGTATCAATGAATATTTACCTATACAATAAAAAAGAAGAACATTATATGTTTAACAAATTACAATAAATTAACCGTACATCATTAAGTACATTGGGCACACCCGAGCCTTCTTAAGAGAACCACAACGATCAAACCTGTCAACCTCTACCTCTCTCTCTCTCTCTCTCTCTCTCTCTCTCTCTCTCTCTCCAAACGTTTAAAAAAGAAGGAATTGTGTCTTTTCTGATTACATTAATATTACAGTTCATTAATTCTGTAACATTACATGTTTAATATATAAGATACAAATCAGTTGCATGGCGGTATAAAGTATAGTCTACACACTCAAACATTCTTAACAAATATATATACTGTCATGTGCTACCTTTGAATATTTATGAAAGTAGCATATGACAATACTTACACAATACAAAACCAACAACTTTCAACCACGACTCTCTCTCTCTCTCTCTCTCTCTCTCTCTCTCTCGAATTTAGGACAACACAATCTCGGATCTTATTGCAATAGGCCAAGTTCATGTAATGTCATGTACATAACTGAATTAATCATCACCATACGTAATGCCTCGTTACTTACAACATAATACGTACTTTAAGTCGTTTTACGGTCTTTCTGTAATTTCTCGATTTCATCCTTTAATTTCTGATTTTCTTTCTCAAGGCCTTCTATTTTCTATTGGCCTACAATAAAGAAGTTATATTAAGATTACCATATTATAAAATGTCTCATTTCATTGATCAACTTGGCCACATTAGAAGCACGATGTTTGGCCAGTTGTTTGTCTATTATATTGGTTACCAATCAAAAACAAACACACTAATCCATGTACGAATCACAATCCAGAAGCAAAGTAAAAACTTTGGAAACGACAAGTTAGGTTATATGCCAATAGAATAAACCCAAAGTTAACAGATACTGCATGTGGGCAAATTTACGGCTACTTATAGTATAATAACCAAATATTACATGACAGTTTAAAACACTAGAAAAGCCGCGGTGGCCTGATGGATAAGACGCCAGTTTACAAATCTATCACTGTGAGTTAAGAGTTCTATTCATACCACATGTTGGAATGTGAATTTTCCTTGTCGTTGGCCTTTAATGGTTCACCTGATTGACTGAATGGTGTTTAACACTACAGCTAAAAATGCTTCACTTATATCGATCTTCACCAGCTATAGGTGGAGTGGCAGAAATTGCGACTTTGCAAGTGCGGTGAGACTAATGTGCAGGAAACGTTCTTTAACGTGCTACGCCTACCGTTACACAGAATATCAGCTTTTAATGTTTCTTCCGAAGAAAACCAAAAGAAAGAAATTAAGTCACTACATACTTTTATTCCTAAGCTTTGATCAACCCGATCCCACGACCTTCCGTATACGAAGCAAGCACTCTACCGTAGTGTTTGTACGATCTAGGGAATTACTAGTATCATATTTCCCAATAACCCATCGAGTGCCAAACAAATGACTGACTTGAACAATATAGAGCAGAAAAGGCATGCCATTTCAAACGTGTCCCAAAATAAATTCCAAATTGGAAATTCAAACCGAATATATGATCAAAATTTGAAAAGCCAATCACACATCTATTCCACATGTGAAGTTTCATAAAGATCTATTAAATAGTTTTCAAGAAAATTCGCGATCAAAATGTTGGCGGAGTAAATGGAGTTAACATTACGATGGTATATGTCCCTCCACCAAAATCCAATGGGTGGGGGGATACCGTAATTAACCAGACACAATATCAGAGATCGAATATCAAGTACTATATATACACAATGTACCTTGCTAACGTGTCCTTTCAGTTGTTCAACTAATTTTCTCAACTCACGTAATGCGATTTCTTGTTGACGGAATGTTTCTTGTGGATCTGCACCAGCTGCCTTTAAAAATTCTGAAATATTAAAAGAATAGCCAATCTCGGTTGTCGCAGAGAATAAAACCAACACTAGAAACACATACTTATATATATATATATATGTCAAAACTCTTGTCGCTGAGAGTTAAACCAATGACAGAACACTTATACATAAAAAAACGGTTGTCGTTGAGAGAAAAACCAACTGCATGGCCACTTATATATGACCAAACGGTTGTTGTTGAAAGTAAAACCAACGACAGGAACACTTATATATGGCCAAACGGTTGTTGGTGAAAGTAAAACCAACGACAGGAACACTTATATATGACCAAACGGTTGTTGGTGAAAGTAAAACCAACGACAGGAACACTTATATATGGCCAAACGGTTGTTGGTGAAAGTAAAACCAACGACAGGAACACTTATATATGGCCAAACGGTTGTTGTTGAAAGTAAAACCAACGACAGGAACACTTATATATGACCAAACGGTTGTTGTTGAAAGTAAAACCAACGACAGGAACACTTATATATGGCCAAACGGTTGTTGGTGAAAGTAAAACCAACGACAGGAACACTTATATATGGCCAAACGGTTGTTGTTGAAAGTAAAACCAACGACAGGAACACTTATTTATGGCCAAACGGTTGTTGCTGAAAGTAAAACCAACGACAGGAACACTTATATATGGCCAAACGGTTGTTGGTGAAAGTAAAACCAACGACAGGAACACTTATAAATGACCAAACGGTTGTTGTTGAAAGTAAAACCAACGACAGGAACACTTATATATGGCCAAACGGTTGTTGCTGAAAGTAAAACTAACAACAGGAACACTTATACATGTCAAAATGGTTGTCACTGAAAGTAAAACCAACGACAGGAACACTTATACATGTCAAAATGGTTGTCACTGAAAGTAAAACCAACAACAGGAACACTTATACATGTCAAAATGGTTGTCACTGAAAGTAAAACCAACGACAGGAACACTTATACATGTCAAAATGGTTGTCACTGAAAGTAAAACCAACGACAGGAACACTTATACATGTCAAAATGGTTGTCGCTAAAAGTAAAACCAACGACAGGAACACTTATACATGTCAAAATGGTTGTCGCTGAAAGTAAAACCAACAACAGGAACACTTACATGTCAAAATGTTTTTTTTCTTTTGTCACTGAAAGTAAAACTAACAACAGGAACGCGTATACATGTCAAAATAGTTGTCACTGAAAGATAAACCAACGACAGGAACACTTATACATGTCAAAATGGTTGTCACTGAAAGTAAAACCAACAACAGGAACACTTACATGTCAAAATGGTTGTCGCTGAAAGTAAAACCAACGACAGGAACACTTATACATGTCAAAATGGTTGTCACTGAAAGTAAAACCAACAACAGGAACACTTACATGTCAAAATGGTTGTCGCTGAAAGTAAAACCAACAACGGGAACACTTACATGTCAAAATGTTTTTTTTCTTTTGTCGCTGAGAGTAAAACTAACGACAGGAACACTAATACATGTCAAAATGGTTGTCACTGAGAGTTAACCCAACAACAGAACATACACAACGGTTGTCGCTGAGAGTAAAACCAAACACATAAACGCTTATATATACTTTGCTAAGGGAAAAACCAATGACAGTAACATGTATATGTGACAAAACGACAAAAACTAACAGTAGAAACAAATTAAAGACGTCAAAACGGTTGTCGCTGAGAGTAAACCCAACAGCAGGGACACGTATACATGTCAAACAGGTTACCACAGAGAACAAAACAACAACAGAGACAATTAAATAGGTCAAAACGGTTAAATTGTCACGGACAGTAAAACGAACAACAGTGACACTTAATGTCAATATTTTAATACATTTTAGCCTCTGTCGACACAACATGCAAACAAATATTACCGTATCTGTTATTCAGTGTTTTAAGTGTTTCCTACCTTTTGCATTTTCTATGTCTCTTTTGCAAATCCTTTTATCTCCGAGGTCAACTGCTGTCTCGCAACATTTCAAGAATTCTTTCAGGATCATTTTGGAACATTTTCTTGCATTAATTGTTGTCCTTTCATGGGATGGTTTCTTTGTCGTTTCGTATGTAGTCCTCTCCATTATGGCTGTATCGTCAGCGTTAATTCTACCCAACGTATCCTGGAACTTCCTTCCGCCATACTGATTTTCCAACGATTTGATCAAAGATTCAATATTTCTCTTTATGCGATCACAATCACCGTCGGGTATTTCTGCTTTAGCTCCATATTTCTTCAAAATATCAGACCGAAGAG
Source organism: Anadara kagoshimensis (assembly GCA_021292105.1). Taxonomy (NCBI): domain Eukaryota; kingdom Metazoa; phylum Mollusca; class Bivalvia; order Arcoida; family Arcidae; genus Anadara; species Anadara kagoshimensis. Next base: position 47,703,043 of record CM037864.1, read on the forward strand.
ATAGTTTTCTCAATGGCATCACCTGCAGGTATTTTCTCAATAGCCTCAGACTGAATTTGTTCTACCTCGACTTCGACTGTTTCTCCCCACCCGTTTGTAGGGCGCTCGATAGTGTTGCAAAAATGTTTCATCAAGAAATGAAGACTGGAAATGTCAAAGTCCGTTTCTACTGGGGTCATATCATTAAGGTCGTGAAATAAATTACAAATTAACGTCGGTAATTTTTGTTTTTCTTCATTTTCGTATTTCCCTCGCAGCTGCTCGAGTGTCAGTTCTTGGAATGGTGGTACTATAGTTCGCTCAACGATTTCAAACAGTAATCCTCTACATGACCTCACAATTAACATACAACATTTGACAAAGTTTTTCCTTTCTTTTGTGGTTGAAGTGTTCCAGTCTCCTGACATTATTGACTATCTAAAATACGAAAAATCATGTGAAGCATTACTGTCCAAATCACTTTGTCTGTGACAGTGAATTCTGCCTTGTCTCTATATAAAACCCGATAAACTTGAATAATGATAGATGTGAGCTAAAAAGTGAATGTATTTGCACACATGCTTGTACGAGAAGTCCCTGTTGGCCAGTATGCGAAAGTGTACATATGACTTCAGTCTACACTGTTGAATGTCCTTGGGTAAATGCAAGTATTTAAATAGGATTATGAGGATTACTTGGGTTGTATATGGGTTTCAAGTCTTTGGACCAAGTTTGTAGTAGCATTTTATTATATAAAGAGAAATAAATCACCAATAATTCCAATGGATGGGAAAAAATCTGAAATTAAGAATACTTTTTTTACTCGAAAAGAACAACAAATTTTAAAATTTTAATTTTTGTGTAGGATAATATACATGTAACTAATGTATCAACAAAATAGTTTTAAACCAAAAGCAAGTACATGTTACTTACTTAAACAGTCAGTTGACTATCATCCAGAGCTCTAAAGACTAAAATCATTCATGTTTTGATATAAAAATTATCAAGGTTTGTTAATGTGTAAAAAATAATTTTAAAGGTAAGATTTTGCTAATGATGTCACCTATGTTTATAAAATTACTATTTTTTTTATTAATTTTGTCTCTAGTTGAATAAACTTAGGTAAATGGAGAAAAAAATTTCACTTGCATAAAATTTCAAAATTTGGTTTTAAGACTCCAAATTTCAGATTTTTACCACTCACTGTCAGGAAAGTTATGCACATTGCTAGACCAAAGAAACAGATACCAATTGATATGGTGGAGCATCAATCAGTCACTCAATCGCCAATCCTGAAACTTGGAAGATGTGCATCATAAAATCACATGCGATACAATTTTAAAGAGACTGTCGGAATTTTTAGGATTTATAATTTTTTTTATTGTTAACCCTTCAAGTAACAGGACCGGGTGGGTTTTTTTACCTTACCAAGTCGGCAGAATTTTTTTTTTTTTGGGTTGGGGGGGGGGTAACTATTTCAAATACAAATGCCTTTGATCACATCTTCAAACATGGCCTAGATGCTGGAGCTGCTTTACACTCGAGTAGTGCCAATGTTCAGTCAGCACCACGCCCCTTCTGGTCTCCTAACTTCGCGTGAAATCTGTCCATTTTCTATGAAAATATCCAAGTGTCATTATTTTAACCTTGGATGTAAAGGCGCCAAGTGTAATCAAATAAATAAAATACCTGAAAATATTAGATCTATCTAGTTAACTCTAAACTAAAAATGGGAATAGATCGCCATTTCTTTCCATCGTCTGCTAAATTTGGCGCGTGAACTTACGTCTTATTCTCCCAACAGTAGTTTCCTCTTTTCTCAAACGAGCACCCATATTTACAGAGGCTAAAAATATTGGCGACATAACAAATAAAAAATAATTATACTAGTCCATGTCTAACCTAGTCTCAAAAGCAAAGCAAATACTTTGAAAACTGACAAATAAGTTGAACATTTGAACTTTCAACAGGGAAGTGAGGCCAGGTGCTCCGGAAATGTAAGCACCACCTGTATAGCTATTCGGGTGCGACTTGATTCAGTAGATCGACATGTGGCGTTGGAAAGTTTAAGATTTAGATCCAGTGTTGGCGGGGCTCTTGTTAGAAATATTTAGCGCAACCGGTGTACGTCGATTGAGCCGAATAAAATCGGTACCGGCGAGCACAGTCATTGTTCTCTTTCATGATCCCACAAAATCGACAGCCATGTATATTAATATTCTGAGTGATTAAATATTGACTGGGGAGTAAAACACCATTATTAGATCTCTTCTCCTCCGCCACGGTGATCCCAAAATCGACATCCATGTAGTATGATATAAGTGAAAAATATTGACTGGGGCGTAAAACACCGGCATTACTTATTTCCCTTGTCCTCTTTGAACAAAAATCGACAATCATGTACATATAAGTGACTAAATCTTGACTGGGGCGTAAAACACCATTGACTTGTCTAAGTGAACCAATCTTTACCAGCATCAAATGTATCATTACTCAGTCATTGTTTTTGTCCTCCCTGGTCTAAAAATCGACAGCCATGTATGGTATAAGTGATTAAATCTTGACTGGGGCGTAAAACACCATAACTTGGATCTCTTGTCCTCCCTGGTCTCAAAATCGACAGCCATGTATGGTATAAGTGACTAAATCTTGACTGGGGCGTAAAACACCATAACTTGGATCTCTTGTCCTCCCTGGTCTCAAAATCGACAGCCATGTATGGTATAAGTGACTAAATCTTGACTGGGGCGTAAAACACCATTACTTATCCAAATATGTTCCATTCCTATTCATACTACAAAAATGCATCCTTGTCAAATGTGTTAAATATATCACCGTGGAATTTTACGATTTTCACAGTCATGAATAATTTTATAATATCTTTAACTTATTTGTAAAGCATTATTGTATATTTTATCTATTTACCGTTGAGAAGTTATTTATAGCACGTCATGTACATATCTTTTAACTGTTTACCGTTTTATTACATAAGTTATAGTATTTATGGTCAAATTATTATATATATTTTACTTCGTATTATCGCCCATTACGGGAAATGAATGTCCGCACCTGTCTAATGCGGATCAACGTTATTGACTCTATTGTCAAATATTCTTAATGACTCGCTTGCCCCTAGCTACCCGCTGATATTACGTATTTAATACTTATATTTGTGAAAAACATATTGTTTGAAAAATAACTATATATTGTCTAATGTCGACAACAGAAATCAGACTCGCTTGGGCTGTCCATCGAGACACATGTAAATTTGTACATAAAGTTTAGAAACTGTATATAGAGTTACGTCTTTTATTTATATAAATTGAATATAGCAAATTATTCTGTAACCGCCTCACAACAGAAATTTAGCGGTTATAAATAGATGTAGCATGACATCTATCGATCTTTCCAACGCTAAAAACATGCAGGTGGTTTTTTTAAATAAAGTATTTATCACAATGTGTCATAGGAGTTGTTATTACAACAAATAAAATATATACACGTATATACTTTACTTTTTATTGGAAAATTCAGATCACCCACTCACATAAAATATGACTTTATAATACAGTGTATAATTATTTAACCAATCAGAAATGTAAAAAACTGCATTAACAATTTATTAATACTGTCATGTGCATTCACAAAGTATACGTAGCACATGACAAAATAATGCATTCACAAAGTAGCACATGACAAAATAATGCATTCACAAAGTATAGCACATGCATTAACAAATACTACTACTGCTACTACTAATGCTAAAACTACGAAATTTTATTAAATGTCACACATTTAGATTACATTTTAAAATATTGAAAGTTATATACAAATAAAGCTAAATGTCCAGTCTCTTGTGCTAACTGATCAATAAACAAAAATTAAAAAAATATTTGAAAATTGGTATACTGATAAACTTTAATTTTTAAAGTTGCCAAAAACTAAGTGCCTTGATAACAAAGTGATGATTCTGGAATGCTTCAAATGTCAGCTGGTATCAATGAATATTTACCTATACAATAAAAAAGAAGAACATTATATGTTTAACAAATTACAATAAATTAACCGTACATCATTAAGTACATTGGGCACACCCGAGCCTTCTTAAGAGAACCACAACGATCAAACCTGTCAACCTCTACCTCTCTCTCTCTCTCTCTCTCTCTCTCTCTCCAAACGTTTAAAAAAGAAGGAATTGTGTCTTTCTGATTACATTAATATTACAGTTCATTAATTCTGTAACATTACATGTTTAATATATAAGATACAAATCAGTTGCATGGCGGTATAAAGTATAGTCTACACACTCAAACATTCTTAACAAATATATATACTGTCATGTGCTACCTTTGAATATTTATGAAAGTAGCATATGACAATACTTACACAATAAAAACCAACAACTTTCAACCACGACTCTCTCTCTCTCTCTCTCTCTCTCTCTCTCTCTCGAATTTAGGACAACACAATCTCGGATCTTATTGCAATAGGCCAAGTTCATGTAATGTCATGTACATAACTGAATTAATCATCACCATACGTAATGCCTCGTTACTTACAACATAATACGTACTTTAAGTCGTTTTACGGTCTTTCTGTAATTTCTCGATTTCATCCTTTAATTTCTGATTTTCTTTCTCAAGGCCTTCTATTTTTCTATTGGCCTACAATAAAGAAGTTATATTAAGATTACCATATTATAAAATGTCTCATTTCATTGATCAACTTGGCCACATTAGAAGCACGATGTTTGGCCAGTTGTTTGTCTATTATATTGGTTACCAATCAAAAACAAACACACTAATCCATGTACGAATCACAATCCAGAAGCAAAGTAAAAACTTTGGAAACGACAAGTTAGGTTATATGCCAATAGAATAAACCCAAAGTTAACAGATACTGCATGTGGGCAAATTTACGGCTACTTATAGTATAATAACCAAATATTACATGACAGTTTAAAACACTAGAAAAGCCGCGGTGGCCTGATGGATAAGACGCCAGTTTGCAAATCTATCACTGTGAGTTAAGAGTTCTATTCATACCACATGTTGGAATGTGAATTTTCCTTGTCGTTGGCCTTTAATGGTTCACCTGATTGACTGAATGGTGTTTAACACTACAGCTAAAAATGCTTCACTTATATCGATCTTCACCAGCTATAGGTGGAGTGGCAGAAATTGCGACTTTGCAAGTGCGGTGAGACTAATGTGCAGGAAACGTTCTTTAACGTGCTACGCCTACCGTTACACAGAATATCAGCTTTTAATGTTTCTTCCGAAGAAAACCAAAAGAAAGAAATTAAGTCACTACATACTTTTATTCCTAAGCTTTGGTCAACCCGATCCCACGACCTTCCGTATACGAAGCAAGCACTCTACCGTAGTGTTTGTACGATCTAGGGAATTACTAGTATCATATTTCCCAATAACCCATCGAGTGCCAAACAAATGACTGACTTGAACAATATAGAGCAGAAAAGGCATGCCATTTCAAACGTGTCCCAAAATAAATTCCAAATTGGAAATTCAAACCGAATATATGATCAAAATTTGAAAAGCCAATCACACATCTATTCCACATGTGAAGTTTCATAAAGATCTATTAAATAGTTTTCAAGAAAATTCGCGATCAAAATGTTGGCGGAGTAAATGGAGTTAACATTACGATGGTATATGTCCCTCCACCAAAATCCAATGGGTGGGGGGATACCGTAATTAACCAGACACAATATCAGAGATCGAATATCAAGTACTATATATACACAATGTACCTTGCTAACGTGTCCTTTCAGTTGTTCAACTAATTTTCTCAACTCACGTAATGCGATTTCTTGTTGACGGAATGTTTCTTGTGGATCTGCACCAGCTGCCTTTAAAATTCTGAAATATTAAAAGAATAGCCAATCTCGGTTGTCGCAGAGAATAAAACCAACACTAGAAACACATACTTATATATATATATGTCAAAACTCTTGTCGCTGAGAGTTAAACCAATGACAGAACACTTATACATAAAAAAACGGTTGTCGTTGAGAGAAAAACCAACTGCATGGCCACTTATATATGACCAAACGGTTGTTGTTGAAAGTAAAACCAACGACAGGAACACTTATATATGGCCAAACGGTTGTTGGTGAAAGTAAAACCAACGACAGGAACACTTATATATGACCAAACGGTTGTTGGTGAAAGTAAAACCAACGACAGGAACACTTATATATGGCCAAACGGTTGTTGGTGAAAGTAAAACCAACGACAGGAACACTTATATATGGCCAAACGGTTGTTGTTGAAAGTAAAACCAACGACAGGAACACTTATATATGACCAAACGGTTGTTGTTGAAAGTAAAACCAACGACAGGAACACTTATATATGGCCAAACGGTTGTTGGTGAAAGTAAAACCAACGACAGGAACACTTATATATGACCAAACGGTTGTTGTTGAAAGTAAAACCAACGACAGGAACACTTATTTATGGCAAAACGGTTGTTGCTGAAAGTAAAACCAACGACAGGAACACTTATATATGGCCAAACGGTTGTTGGTGAAAGTAAAACCAACGACAGGAACACTTATAAATGACCAAACGGTTGTTGTTGAAAGTAAAACCAACGACAGGAACACTTATATATGGCCAAACGGTTGTTGCTGAAAGTAAAACTAACAACAGGAACACTTATACATGTCAAAATGGTTGTCACTGAAAGTAAAACCAACGACAGGAACACTTATACATGTCAAAATGGTTGTCACTGAAAGTAAAACCAACAACAGGAACACTTATACATGTCAAAATGGTTGTCACTGAAAGTAAAACCAACGACAGGAACACTTATACATGTCAAAATGGTTGTCACTGAAAGTAAAAACCAACGACAGGAACACTTATACATGTCAAAATGGTTGTCGCTAAAAGTAAAACCAACGACAGGAACACTTATACATGTCAAAATGGTTGTCGCTGAAAGTAAAACCAACAACAGGAACACTTACATGTCAAAATGTTTTTTTTCTTTTGTCACTGAAAGTAAAACTAACAACAGGAACGCGTATACATGTCAAAATAGTTGTCACTGAAAGATAAACCAACGACAGGAACACTTATACATGTCAAAATGGTTGTCACTGAAAGTAAAACCAACAACAGGAACACTTACATGTCAAAATGGTTGTCGCTGAAAGTAAAACCAACGACAGGAACACTTATACATGTCAAAATGGTTGTCACTGAAAGTAAAACCAACAACAGGAACACTTACATGTCAAAATGGTTGTCGCTGAAGTAAAACCAACAACGGGAACACTTACATGTCAAAATGTTTTTTTTTCTTTTGTCGCTGAGAGTAAAACTAACGACAGGAACACTAATACATGTCAAAATGGTTGTCACTGAGAGTTAACCCAACAACAGAACATACACAACGGTTGTCGCTGAGAGTAAAACCAAACACATAAACGCTTATATATACTTTGCTAAGGGAAAAACCAATGACAGTAACATGTATATGTGACAAAACGACAAAAACTAACAGTAGAAACAAATTAAAGACGTCAAAACGGTGTCGCTGAGAGTAAACCCAACAGCAGGGACACGTATACATGTCAAACAGGTTACCACAGAGAACAAAACAACAACAGAGACAATTAAATAGGTCAAAACGGTTAAATTGTCACGGACAGTAAAACGAACAACAGTGACACTTAATGTCAATATTTTAATACATTTTAGCCTCTGTCGACACAACATGCAAACAAATATTACCGTATCTGTTATTCAGTGTTTTAAGTGTTTCCTACCTTTTGCATTTTCTATGTCTCTTTTGCAAATCCTTTTATCTCCGAGGTCAACTGCTGTCTCGCAACATTTCAAGAATTCTTTCAGGATCATTTTGGAACATTTTCTTGCATTAATTGTTGTCCTTTCATGGGATGGTTTCTTTGTCGTTCCGTATGTAGTCCTCTCCATTATGGCTGTATCGTCAGCGTTAATTCTACCCAACGTATCCTGGAACTTCCTTCCGCCATACTGATTTTCCAACGATTTGATCAAAGATTCAATATTTCTCTTTATGCGATCACAATCACCGTCGGGTATTTCTGCTTTAGCTCCATATTTCTTCAAAATATCAGACCGAAGAGATAGTATTTTCTCAATGGCATCACCTGCAGGTATTTTCTCAATAGCCTCAGACTGAATTTGTTCTACCTCGACTTCGACTGTTTCTCCCCACCCGTTTGTAGGGCGCTCGATAGTGTTGCAAAAATGTTTCATCAAGAAATGAAGACTGCTAATGTCAAAGTCCGTTTCTACTGGGGTCATATCATTAAGGTCGTGAAATAAATTACAAATTAACGTCGGTAATTTTTGTTTTTCTTCATTTTCGTATTTCCCTCGCAGCTGCTCGAGTGTCAGTTCTTGGAATGGTGGTACTATAGTTCGCTCAACGATTTCAAACAGTAATCCTCTACATGACCTCACAATTAACATACAACATTTGACAAAGTTTTTCCTTTCTTTTGTGGTTGAAGTGTTCCAGTCTTCTGACATTATTGACTATCTAAAATATGAAAAATCATGTGAAACATTACTGTCCGAATCACTTTGTCTGTGACAGTGAATTCTGCCTTGTCTCTATATAAAACCCGATAAACTTGAATAATGATAGATATTTAAAGGCCATGCGAATCTGTGATTAGTGTATAATATTTAAGCATGGAGAAATAGAGTTTTTGCTATGGGAATTTAACATGTTAAAAAACTGATAAATGTTAAATCTTTTGCGCATAGGAGGTGAAACGCCACCGATGGCATCATGATCACTTCCGGAGTCACGGAATATCGACATGACAAATCCCCAAAGCGCCAACATTTTCCCCTTTTACAGAAATACTATATAAAAATAGCAGAAGCACATACAGAATTTCAGTTACTCCTAGGCACAATTAAGTGAAGAATATCAAACATTATTTAAGTTTATTTGACTTTCTATAGAAATAAAGTACCACTGACTGTCACAAAACAGTGTTTAGGACAGTAGAAGATATAACCTTTTCAAACTACACTTAATGTAATAATACACAAACTATAAGTATAAAATTAAATGAAGAAAAACAACTCATAAAGTATGCAACTTTCTTCTACATTGTTAATGTCAACCACCACTTCTGCACTAATTGTATTGGTTCGATTTGTTTTCCGCCAATGTCATGGTTACTTATATGATTTGTTGTAGTGTTGTGTATTGCTATTGAAATACTTTTATAAATATAAGTGATATCAAAACAAAAACTTACATAATCATTGGATAAAGTCATTCCCCCCCACCCATGTACTATGACCCTGAACCGGCATTCAAGAAATTTCTTTCAAGGGTGAAAATATTATTATCACAATTTCTTAAAATGTTTGCAATCTGATTGGATCATTACCCAAATATAAATTCATTCACTTAATTTTAATTGGGGTGTTTGTTTAATTTGGGTGTTTGTAATCGAAGTAACCTTTTGCTTATTTGCTTTTTTATCTTGTTGAATTAAATATTGAGATTATTGACATTTACAGCTGTGTTCTCCAATTAGAATTAAGAAACAGAAATATGGATAAATTTGCTGAGTTAGAATGATATTGTTAACAACGGCCGGTGGATCAGGAAGTAACTTCACTTTAGGTTGCGGTTAAGGGTGATATGGTTACAACGGCCGGTGAATCAGGAAGTAACTTTACTTTAGGTTGCGGTTAAGGGTAATATGGTTACAACAGCCGGTGAATCAGGAAGTAACTTCACTTTAGGTTGCGGTTAAGAGTGATATGGTTGCAACGGCCGGTGAATCAGGAAGTAACTTGACTTTAGGTTGCGGTTAAGGGTGATATGGTTACAACGGCCGGTGAATCAGGAAGTAACTTCACTTTAGGTTGCGGTTAAGGGTGATATGGTTACAACGGCCGGTGAATCAGGAAGTAACTTGACTTTAGGTTGCGATTAAGGGTGATATGGTTACAACGGCCGGTGAATCAGGAAGTAACTTCACTTTAGGTTGCGGTTAAGAGTGATATGGACCCAGACTGACTGTAAATGTTACTAATAATATATGATACATGCTAGAAATATGAATAAATGTTGTTCTTGAAGAGATCAATCTGTAGCTGTAAAACACATGAAATTGTTTACAACGGCCGGTGAATCAGAGTACTTTCACTTTCGGCTGCGATTAAGGGTGATATGGACCCATACAGGTTCGAAGTTCCAAAACACCCTGCTTAAACTCTATATAACTAATAAAATATATACATGTACATACATCTTAGAAGGTTCTGGAAGAGATCAATCTAGCATACGGACCAAATCAAAAACAAACATACTATTCTATGTCTGAATCATAATCCTAAAGCAAAGTAAATACTTTGTAACTGACAAGTTAGGATAGACACGTGTACTTCCACCAGGGAAGTGAGACCGGGTGCTCCGGAAGGGTAAGCATCTCCTGTTCAGCTTGCTAACACCCGCCACGTTTGCAATCAAAATTGTGTGAAAGGAGCGATTGAAACATACCACTTATTCCTAATTGGACATAGGTACAGTGCAGTCAAAGGTTTAACACAGACAAATTATTGTTGTATCCCCAGCTTATCTCTACCACTCATTAGTTATCTCGGCATGTTTTAAGAACTCGCTACGATACATACCTTTCTACAGGTTTAACACTAAGCTAACGAAAAGGAATCGAAGCGCCGCTGCCGAATGACCGAGATATAGGTATCTATTGACCAAACCACTGCCGGGACCATTATGGTATCTGACAAAAAGTTACCTAGATATTGACGAGGAGCTGCATGAATTTACTGACTTTTTGATTAACTGTCGACGTGTCTGCATGTACTGTAGCTTTCTGCGCTCTATATCTCGGTTACTCGGGAACTTCGACTGGCTTGGTTTCCTCAAGCTGTACTGTACTTGTATATATCCTTTATTCATACTAGGCTAATACATACATATTTAGCAAACTAAAAACCTATTATTATTTTAATAGTATTATTACTGTTGTTGTTATTGGCACGAAAACGAAAGTGAAAGTACATCCTGGATTTTCCCAGCCGTGGTAAACAATTTCATGTTAAATTCATGTTATTAATACTGATATTTATATCTTTTACCACATCAAATATTCTATCGTATATAGCTTAACTTATATAAATGATAAATATTACATTATATCATAGAAATATCTTACTTGAAGTGAAAATTTCTGACACTAACATCAAAGTCATTCGTCCATAGACTGTTATTTTAGTCGGTCGTACTTTATGTATGGTTCCAGAATTTTCGTTAACCCTAGATGACAAACCCCGGATTACTTATTTGATACAATTTTATAAATAAAAATTAAATAGCCAGCAATATTAGAAATGTAATGACACATATTCTGTTATCAGTATTTTATGACGAACTATTTTTAACGAGCACTTGAAAGGTTATGGAACACGTGGTTTAACGCTTTTGTTGCCACCCAGACATATGTGTCATCGACCAATAGCCTGGCTAATGTTTACTGACAGCCTGCCACATGGACACTCAACACGACTATGCAATACTTATTACAAAAGTACAGATATTGACTATTGAGATAAAAAAAAAACTGCCATTAACTAATGAAGCCATACGACATCTAAAGGCAAGTGACGTCATAACCTGCTGTTGACGTCGTATAAATTCGAAATGTGAACGCAACTTGACAGATTTTTAAAACTTGAAAAAATATCTGTAGTTACCATTGTAACTCGGTAACCTAACCAAAAAATGAAGTTTGTTTTAAAAACAAAGTAACTGTCGTAACCTTTGTAAACGTTGTAACCGTGTTACCTTGCAGATTTTTGAAAATTGAAAAATGTATCCGTGTAACTAAAGAGTGGCCTTAACTGTTACCCCGTAACCTAGCCAAAAATGAAGCCCGCAGAATTAAACAAACTATACAATATATGTTAATTTTGTTTCTAATTTTCCCATATAATTCCACCATAATGCCTGTATCATACTTTCTTTATTACCTATACAGTATTTCATTTCATTTTTACCAATTTATCGACAATATCGTTATGGCGTTGCTTCAGAAAAGTACTTCAAATTATAGACTCTCCATAGAAACAGGTAGTTGATCTGGCATTAAGAGAGAAAATAGAAAATATTCAAATTGTAAAGTAGATATTGGGGATGAATTTCATTATATTTCATAATCATAATAGAACTTTATATCAAGACAGACATTTTAAAAAAATGGCGCAAAGGTATTGAAATTTAATAGTTTATATTCCAGTAGTGATATATTGACATATATTGTCATTTGTTTATATATATACATACTCTATATTGGAAAAAGGTTTATGAGAAATAAAGTTATAATTACAAGTATCAATAAATTTGCCAACATACCATCGTTTACTGAACACCAAAGCTATCCAAATAAATATGTCGTGTGCATTTTTAATATCCAGATGCTTTATTTCAATATCGCAATAATTGATTATTCAAATTGTGTTTTAAGTGTAGACATTTAAGTGTTTATAATAACGGACTAAGTGGTAACAGCGATATTTGTTCAACTAGTTTGTTATTTCTTTGTTCCAGCCAGCTGGTATATGCCTGGGATACCAAAATGTATTTTTTTCTGAATTTAGGCCCTGTAACATAAGCCAATTCATAAAGAATTTTCTGTGCCTCGAATAAATTTGATTTATAGGCTTTATAAAATGTTATAAATAGTGTGTTTGTAGATCCTCGGTTGAAAATGATTGTCAATTCGCTCACTGAAGGTTTTCGTTCTGGTTTATTCAACCATTCACGAACTGATCTCTTTCATATAAGTGAAAAAATCTTAACTGTTCGGCACCATATACAATTATACATAACGTTTTGGGGTCTTATAGAACTATTAACACATATATAAAATACACCCGTTAAGTGGGGTACTTTAAAGTTGACAATCATATGCACTCAGAAAGATTTCAACTTTATTTAGAGTTGTAATTTTATAAAAGGTTTACAAGGTTACATTTCTGATAGTAGGTAAGTCTTTATATAGATAAACTAGCTATATGCCATAATTAAGAATATAGTTTTTTCCGGCATGTTAAAATTTAATTGACGATGCAGTTTATGTATAAGGTTATTTTGACGACGCACTTTATGTATAAGGTTATTTTGACGACGCACTTTATGTATAAGGTTATTGTAATTATTAGTACATAAAGTGTTCTGGAGATTTACAATCCCCTAACTGACAGCGTTTTACTTTCGTCTCCGTTAATTAGGGTAAAGATAAACTAAATCCCCACTGTTTAAGGTATGTACTATATAGGCAAACGGCATTCACATGTCTGTTTGACCTTTAATTTAAATATTTATCATGAACGACAGCATTTATATCTTGGGATAAAGCCAAGTCTGCTAATTATAATACTACCCATGTATTAGGTGGATCTTTCTATATGAATATTCCTAATGAAGTGTCAATGGAGAGGTCAATGCCGTTTGCCCATATATGGTATTTTCAACAAAGGGGGGTTCGTATTGTTTATCAGCTGTCAAGCGAACCAGTTTAAAGTTATACCTAACCCATTTAAACTGAGTACTATTTATCTTTTGTTCTGTCATAAAAATTGATTTGTTTTCCTTTATTAAAGTGGTGGTCTTATATTGTTTTATTTAAGTGTCGCGTATAAAATCTAAATATTTACATAACTGTTATAATATATATATATATATATATATATATTATATATATATAATATATATTATATATATATAATATATATATAAAACAAAAAATAACTAAGATAACATTTTTGCTAACGTATTCATCCTTCTTGGAACTTTTCAAGCATCAAAAATATTTTCTACCATGTGTAAGAGATTATTTCAAATTGTGGATAGATATATAATATGAAAATAGGCATTGCCTATCCCGGGAAATGTCCAAATTTATTATCAGGTTATTGTGTACACACACACACCCCAAAAAAGAGATGGAAAACATTGTTTTGTCTTACCCAAAACTAGTAGTACTGACTATAGTTAGCTACCGCCGAGTTCTTGCGTCGTCTTTCAATCATGTTCTGTCACACAGAACTGAGTGTTGGTATGATCTTTTTTTAGGGACACATAGGACTATCAAATTACGTACCCAGTATAGTAAATATACTTATCCATACCTCGACAACAATTTCACGTTGTAATGTCTTCTCATCTTGAGCCCCACGGTCACCTTTTACCATACCATATCAATAATTTAATCTACTGATTTATGGATTGCATAAATAACTACTCTTGTTTCTTAAAACAAGATGTGTATTATATCACAGTTCAAGATTGCCCCATTCAATATTAATGAAGCATTTATTCCAATGGAAAACAAACATAATAATCCATGTCCAAATCACAATCCAGAAGTAAAGTAACTTTAAAACTGACAAGTTAGGTTAAACACGCGAACTTCCACCAGGGAAGCGAGACCGAGTTTTCTGGAAGGGCGAGCACCTGCTGTTAGCTAGCAACACCCGCCTCGTGTGTAATCAATATTAAGTGAAAGGAACATGGAACAATACAGTGACGACAGTCATAAAACTTTTTGAGGGCCCTGATAAGCCTAGTCTTACAATATCCCTTGGTCAACAATCTATTCTGTTTGTGACTGCCTTGGTCTCTCAATGGTAAAGTGTCCTCCTGGAGAGTGGAAGGTTTTTGGTTCCAACCTGACTTGTGTTGTACATGACAATACTTTAAAATTTGAGTTACTGCTTCTTCATTTTGCAAGCCATATATGGCTTAGAGGATAGATTATCGACTGGTTATAGAATAATATTAATTGGGAGTGGAATGCTTGTCTGTGGCGTGCCGGCTCTGTAAGGCTGCACCTTTAACCCACAACCCGATATGAATACAGTGGTATGAGCTGAGGGTAGGCTCCTCTTACACCTTCAACATTCACAGGCATATAGTACCATGTTGAGAATTTTCTAAAGCACAGACAATTGCAAGTAACAAATGATGGTTAAAACTTGACAGGTTTGTACTGAAATAATGTTAATTTTAGCCCAGCCCTTAAGTTTCTAACTAGGGTAGTTAAAGTTTCACTGCATATATAGCCCCAGCCCGGGAGAGTTAAAGATGCCCTTTTCACTAATTTTCACTGCATAAAGAGCCCTAGCCCTGGAGAGTTGAAGATGCCTTTTTCACTTATATCGAGACGGTTGATATTCTAGGATGGTCGGTTGGAGTTTTGTTTTTACCTCAGTCAAGATTATTAATTACAACTAAATTGAATTGGAACATTCAGGGATGATATACGGGAAAGATGGTGCTTTAAGATTTATATTGAAATGGTCACTTCTGTGGATGGTGGAGTGGAAATTGGCATTTATTCACTTATATAAACTTTTTTAGCGAACCAAGCCTGGGACCTTACCCAAGTGGATCTCAACTACAGTCAGCTGCTACATGAATGTTTTATTATTGTTATTGTCATCACAACTTTTTGGGACAGCGGTCCATCTCATTGCACAACATGTACAGTTTCCTCATCAGTTATGTCCAAGCTAGATTTTTGATGAGTGCAGTCATTGTAGTTGAAGTCAGTTCTAGTCAGCACCTTAAAGTCAAACTGTCCCAGCTCGATCAGCTGATCATATCCACGGCAGATGTAAACAAATAGAGGATTTGTCAATATTTACATTCAATTCGGAATAAATGTCAATAAATTGTATCTGTATTTTCATAAAACGATTATTAGGACGATCTGTTAATTAATTCTTTTGAAAAACGCATTTTATTATTTTTCTTAGAAATCGATCGTTTGTGAAAACGCCTTTCCCGTCCAGTCGAACGCCATTTTTGTTTACACTGCATTCAGCGAGGGTTACATATGCATTCAAAATTTCAATTCAATCAAGTAATAATATGTGAAAAAGAGTTACCGTAGAAGTCATATACTGTGGTTATGCTAACCTCGTAACAGTTTTGTGTCAGGTAACTATGGTTATCAACTTAGAAATACATTTTGTATCTTCCCGCATTGTATACTGTGTGATCATGGTTGATGCGCATGGGAATGCCGATCGCTGGTTGGCTAACAATGGTTATCGATCTGAATTAAACTTTGACCCCATCAAAAAAAATCACGTAATCGTGAATCTTGAAACGCTACACTTGGAGATTAGCCAGAATGGCGAAAGAAACGTAAATATTTGGTTTTCGATCAACCTATTTAAGTTATTTCTTGTTTCAATGAATTATTTTCACGATAATCGTTTTTTTATTTCATTTCTGATGTACGAGACGGGCGAGTTTTTCCCCCATATGGAGCTCACTTCCTGTCGATTTGACCGCTTCAATGACCTTGAGAAAATTGGTGCACGCGCGGCGTCAAATGATTTGGATGTATGGACTATGCAATTTTTTACAATTTTCTATGACGTCATAGTACATACGTGTCTCCTATAGACGGGAAATTCCCGGCGCCAGTCGCCGGGACATTTCCCGTATAAATATATATATTATCGATTACATTATAAGATCATAAAAAGCATTTTACATTTAGGTTTAATGGTCGTATAGGATAGAAATTTCAAGTTTATATAGATGTTTACGCCAATACAATAACTTTTAATTTTAAAATTGAAATTTATAGAAAGTCACGGATCCAGTAAGAGATACTGCCAATTACGCCGTAGTGATGCATTTTTAGTAGAAGGTGTTCATGTGGAACGTTATCAAACGCCTTAGAAAAATCTATAAACATGCCATTGACATGTTCTCCCTCCTTGGTCACACTCGCTATTTCCTCCAATTTCCGTGCGATTATCAGGCTGTTCAGTGCCACGTTTGTTGTTGCTTTCCAGATTGCAACTAGATTGTGTTGAATTATGCTAGAGAGCTTCAGTTCAAGTTTTGCTTTAAATACCTGGTATTACTGCTTATGGTGTATTTTTTCACAGTTTATACAATATTGTAGAGCTTGTGCTCAATATGGGACTTTTAACAGCGATACAAGCTGCTAACAAATAGATTGTTGTCGCAGGGATATTGAAAGTGTAAGCTTATGATGGTCCTTAAAATTCATGACCGTCATCACACTAGTTGATAGTCTATGTATACAAACTTGTCTGGGATGTATTTGATGTCCCATTCTTTCAATCACCAAATAGCGCTTAGCAAATATGGTCGCTACGTGTACATGTGCAATAAATATTGAGAATGAAAAAAAACACGAATCTATGAAACTTTACATATATGAATCGTTATCCAAGAAACTATATTGAAGATATAGACAAAATGTCTCAATGTACGACCTTTCAAGGTGTTTTCTATTGTTGATTGCCTGTCCATGTTATGTAAGGTTCGTGATATTTCCCGATAGAAAGATTTTGTTATATTCAAACAAAGATGGAAAGTTATTTTAATTTTATTTATTACACGAGGTTTCCAATTTTTGCAATTCTTACAATCTCCAACGTTAGCTTGAACTCGTTGAGGTATAAAATTGAGACATTCTATACCTCTTATATCTTGATTTTCTAAACTCCTTCTAAATACTTGTCTGTTTCGAAATGTTGTATAAGATGGCAGAAATATTGAAAGTGCAAAAAAACATTCCAAATGCTACTTTACATTTTGCTAGAACTCCAAGATGTGTTCAAAAACTACATTCAGCAATATGTATGTGTTTTATATCTTGAGATTTTCAAGATATTAATCTTATGTTTATTTGAAATAAGTGAACTTATTGATTGAACATATTTCACAATCCTTCATCTGAAAGAACAAATTATGGAACACTATTTTAATCAGTGCATTTTTGATATTTCAGATTTGTTAATTAAGGATATGGATCCGCATGATATTTATTTTGTCCGTCTGTATAAAATGATCGTAGACACTTGTCGAAGTGTTATGTGGGAAATGTTACTCCAGATGGTACAACCTCCAGATACAGTTATTAATCTTGTAGAAGAGAAGATTCTAGAAGATTCAAATACAACTCGGGGGCTAAAGGATCTTGTAGAATTTTGGAAAGAAATAAACACGACGACACCTATAGAAACTGACTTTGATATCACAAACCTTTGTATGCTCGTTCTTCATGTATTAGATAAACAGACTCCCAAATCGCCTTTTAACTTCAACATTAAAGCAATTAAATCCACAATTATGAAGATTAGAAAAAAGAGAAATGATTTGGCACACGCTGGTGATATATCAATGTCAGAGGATATGTACCAAACTGAATACATGGAGATAAGGAACCACATAGACCTTCTGGAGAACACAATTAACTCAAATTACAATCCAGACAGTAACTGTAAATGGATCAGACAAAACAGTTCAAAATACTTAAACAGAGTAGATAGAATACACAAGGAATATATTGATCCACAAGCATTATTGGAGCTAAAGAAACTTGTAAGACAGTGGAGAGATGATTTAACAATCCTTGATCAGGAAGAACAAGATGTGGAACAAGACAGAGAAAATGCAATAAATCGAACTGAACCAAAATTAGAATTAGTTGATAGTTATGAAAGTTTTAGTATAGAAGGTAATGTCAAAGATTTGTAATATATACACCAGTTCATTGCTCAATGTTTCATTTACAGTCAAACCTTTGTTGGTGTCAAATTGCTTTGATGGCATCAATAATTTTAATTTGGTATATATTTCCACTCTCCTTATTGTTCACATGCCCAACGTAATTTGTTGACCACCATCTTTATGGCTACCTAAATAAAGTATGAAACTCCAGATATTTTAGGCATAACTTTTCATGTGTATTTTACAAACGTTTATTCATAAGTTAGAGAATTGTATTATTTTATATTTCTTTTAAAAGGCGAGGTCGAAAGTGATAATCAGAGTGATCAGTATAAGAACGAAATTGTTAAAGAAACATTACAAAAAATGGACGCCATTCTTGAACAGGTGGATGAAAACGAAGACGATCTAATCGAACAAGTAAAATATTTATTGCATTATATGTTTTCACTGTTGACACGGATATATGATATGCGTTTATTCATACTATGCAGTCAAACAAAGTTTAGATTTAAAATTGTTTTATTGCCTCCTCGAACAGATTGTAAATCTGTGGGTAAATCAAAGGGTGAGAAACTACAAATACAAAAATCACAAAAATACAATAAAATACAACATGAAAAACATGTACAGTAGTATTAAATACAAGCTGAAATCGGAGACATAAAATACACATGAAATACACATTTCCGTTAATAATGCAAAAATTACAAGAGAAAACAAATCAAATGTCATATTCAAAACAGTAGTGTAGCCCATTAAAAATGTCCCATAGAAATTCAACTGTTTGTATGTGATAAACGTCATGTCAAATTACGCGGGAAATAAAAAGTTAACAAACATGTGCTTTTAAAGAAAAAAAACGATTGTTTACAATATCATGATTTTAGTCCGTAATTTTCACGATGAGATAAATGTTCAGTATGTTCTTGTATAATATACAGCGATAAACTCACTCTTTGAGGCGTCTAACTTGCCTGAAAATATCAATACTTCAGATGTAGGCATAACGCGGCACAACACATTTTTTTATGACGTAATACACTAATAACAGAAACGGAAAACGTATGGACCGGAATCCGGCAACATCACACATACTTGGGTTCTTTCCCGAAGCAAAATCACTTGGCGATTGAAGAAAACCTGTCACGTAATTAATAACCTACATTATTTGAAAATAAGTTCAATTTCAACTACAGGGACTTTGTCTAACCTAACTTGTCATTTCAAAAGTTTTTACTTTCCTTCTGGATTGTGATTCGGACATGGATTAGTATGTTTTTTTTAATTTGATGTTCTAAAATATTGTTATGGAATGGATTAGTCAAATGGTTCAATATAACAAAATAACTATAACTTGCATACAGTTGTGATGGTACTGCTGCTGCCCCGCCAACGTCCTCAGCCAAGGCCATCCCTCAATGTGTGTTCCGACCCCTAGCTCGATAGACTGTCAGGATGGGGGTCCACAGTGTTGATCAATCACTGCGCGTTGGTGGTGGTTATCCAGCTACTAACGTCCCTCTTCATCCACACCCAGCATGACGATTTTTCTGCTGCTTGGGCCATCTTCTGGACTGCTGCTCGTCTACTTCTTCCTGTGACTCCTAACCAAGATAACATTCTCCAAACTGATTGTCCTGGACAGCCTCTACACCCAACCTTTCTTGGATAATTCCAGGTCTGCCACCCTTTCTCTCTGCATTCCATCAGCAATGTACGATACTTTGCCTTCTTCCTCTCGTGGGCTCCAGCACATCTTTCCTCCCATGGAACTGTCAGCTCTATTACAATGATCTTTTTTGTCCCTGGTGACCATAATACCATGTTTATACCACTTGGGGAAATTATTTTTGTTTTGCATTTTGTGATTTTTACTACAAACATGTAAATAACATTTTTGAGACTTAAGTTTTGTTATATGGGAAAAATAAACGGGGACGAAAACTGTGTATGGTGTATTTTAAACTGAAGATAGAATTAAAATCCGATAATAATTGAAATATGTGATATTCCTTATAAAGTGTTCTATATCGGTAGACCTTTTCGCCGACTCAATTAGATATGCAACTTCCTTGACTGACTGCATATGTAAAATTTAAATATTAAGATATTTACTCGTTTCCAAAAACACTTATATTTGATAACTCGAGCAAAATTATCTTTGGCATAGCCAAATCCAGCAATTACATCCCAAGCAAAGTTCAACAATTTAGGGTGAAATATGGCAATTAGCATACACCCAGTTGTCCTACATAGTGTCAATTTGGGTGGTTAAATATTTGTAAAAAAAACCTTCCTGAACACCCTACAACACTTTTCTGGTGGAAGTTCACGTGTCTAACCTAACTTGTCAGTTCCAAAGTTTTTACTTTGCTTCTGGATTGTGATTCGGACATAGATTAGTGTGTTTGTTTTAGCACTTCGTTATTAATACAATATATATGCATTAGTTTTGTTAAAGCACTGCAACTATGTAGCACATCATTGAACTTCTAATATCAGATACCTTATTTTACCGCCAGTCCTCAATACGTTATTTATAATTGTCTTGCAGTGCTTTCAATAATTTGATATTTTTTTCCTAATTCATAGGTACAAAGACAGCATACAGAAATTAAAGAAATGAAGTCAATTGTTAACTTTCAGAATGAGACTGTAAGTAATAAAAGCATAATTTGCACGATAATGCATAGATGAAAGTGCAGTTTAATTCCATGGGTACTTTTATCCGCTTTAGTGCATTCGTAGCCAAAGACTGTACTTTTAACACCTGTTCATTTGGCGTTAGGCTAAGCATTGCATATCCATCGGATCGTATTATCCTGACCATTCAAAATTTGGGTTTTGTTACTCTGAGGATTATCTTCTAAAATATAATTTTTGTAATTTTCCAAAAACATCAATGTAACATGCAAACGTTTATCCTCTGATAACAAGTTGCAAAAATAGTTATCAAAGAAGAAAACTTCATTAATTTTTGACAAATGAGCTGTAAATGAAAATTTCCAATAATATAAACGTTTTATGACCAAAAGCTATTTCTAAAATCGAATATTGTACTAGATCTAGGTAGAAAGTAGACAAATATTGAAAAACCAATTTAAGAAAAAATATTCAAACAATACTTTTTTCCATGAAGAACAATACATCAATAAAATATGTCTTTATTCTCTTATATTTCTTTGTTTTCTTTGGTAAAAACGACTTTTTATATTTTTATAGGCACAGCATGACCGGAAAAAAGAATCAGACCATCAACGTTTTGAGATTGGGGACAATTCTTCAGAAACACTGGCAGAGACAAAGCGAGGAACATTTGAAGGGCTAGATTGGCCAGGTGTGAGAGACAATACAAAGAAGAAATAGATTCTTACAAAAACAGTTATGAGCACAATCTTCAGATTTTAGAGCAAGAAAAAAATGTTTAAAACGAAGATAATGGAAAAAAAAGCTATGTACAGATGTACAGAGAAGCTTTTGTTTGAAGACGGTTTATGGAAACAGCGCAGAAATATGGAGAGAGAAATAGAAAAGTTAGAATTTCAACTGGAAAGTGACCTTGCTGCAATAACAGAAGGTGAAGATATGAAAAAAAAATAAATACCATGAAAAGGAAATCAGAACTGAAAAAGAAAGAGCTGTTTGATTCATATGACAAAATTACTGACAAAATTAAATCGGATTATAAAAACACTATTGAAAGGATTGATAAAGATCAACGCAATCACCTAGAAGAATTAGAAAAGATTTATCAGCATTTAATAGCTGACGTTCAAGAAAAATTCGAGGAAAACAGATCACATTCTTTTAGGAAGTTTAGAGAAAAAACCGATAAAATTAATTGTGAAAGTAACAACATAATTGAAAAAATAAAGACAAAAGAAAACAAAGAATTTATTTTATTCATGTCCATTTGATAAAGATGTCATTGTTAGTTAAAGTGGACATCTACACTTAATCAACTCTTTCTGATAGACTTTAGTACGGATTCCACGCTAAAAGCTGAATTTTGAGCACATAAACTAATTCAAATGACATGCTTAGAAAATGTATACCCAAAAGGGAATTCGAAATTATAATGTAAGATCATATTGGACAATTGGAATAACCCACATTTTGCAAACTTTCCATAATATTAATGCTGTAATAAATGTAGCTGACATTTCTTTGGATATACATTTTATCATGCTATTTAAATAAGTTTTTCAACATTTTATATATATTTGTTTTTAAATAAATATGTATTACATTACTTTGTGATATTTACTTTCTAAATTTCCCGCAAGTTAAAATTTGAAATTTCTCAAAAACTAAGGTATACTCCCTCATGCAAAGTATTTCCTTAGCTTTATTTGGTAAAATATATTTTGGTCCTTTGGGAAGCTTTTCAACATCTTTAAAATAATTTTGGTTTCATAGTTTTGGTCTAGGCACTACTGATGAGGAATTGTATTCCGAAACGGCCGTCTGGTGCTGTAAAATTAAAACTGGTATAATATGTAATTTGATCATACGGTTTCAAAAAATATACTGAAGATACCCTCAACAAACTGTTGGAGTTCTCGATAGACAACATATACTAGTATTTGTTGTGTTAAGAAATATAATTTTCCAGCAAAAAACTCGATTGGTAAATCTAAAGCACAACATTGCTCTCCGATTTGTTTCTGTTCTGTTCTCTATTCGCAGAAGCAGAATTTATGTAGAACCTAGTTAGATCTGGAGAGACGACTGTCACAAAGTCGTTAAACTCCATATATAAACATATAAATGTCCATCCTAAATATGACCACTATGTGGAGCTCATCTATTCTGGTGAGCTAGAAATAAAATATATGACTGTTTTTTCAAATTATGCTTCACTTAGACTTACAGATGCATTATGACGCCTGCAAAAACCTACATTTGAAACTGTATGTCTATAATATTGTCAACTTTCCTTTTCTATGCAACAATATACCTGTTTTTCCTGTTTATGGTGTGTTGTTACATCATAAATACCCAATGGAAGAGTTTCTCTACGGAAACTTTATATAACGAAGAAAGCTGCTTAGAAATAAAATGTTGACCAAGGGGTATTGCAAGCTTAGGCTTATCAGGATAGCCCTTTATATATTTGACATCCCATAGTTCGATGTTCCTTTCACTTAATTTGGATCATAGACGTTGCGGGTGTAGCTAGGTTAGCAGGAGATGCTCACACTTCCAGAGCACCCATTACTCCCCTGTTGGAAATTCGAGTGTTTCAACTAGTTTGTCAGTTTCAAAGTTTTTGCTTTTCTTCTAGATTTTGATTAGGAAATAGATGAATATGTTTTATTTTTTATTACATGCATTTTTGTTTAATGTGTATTATTTTCTATTATTTTAAAGTAAATATATTTTAATATATGTCCTGTGTATTGACATTTGAAAATCAGATTACAACCGTCTTTATCACTATAATAGTTTGTATTTTAAGCTTTGAATATAAGTATCTTTTGGAGATCAACTGATGTAGGAGGGAATCAATGAAGTATCTATCCTAAAGCTACACGTATCTTTGTGTGTCCTGAATACTATCTTTTCTGTCAAACGTATTCAAACATTGTCCCTTAACTAGTTTTTGAAGAAAAGTTAATTTTTTGTACAGTATATTATACTTTTGAAAACAATACAACTAACAAAACAAAAATAAAAATATATCTTTTCTTGAAGTTTTAAACATGACGTCTTAATTTCATTAACCGTACTACTATAAGGGACCTCTGGTGACAAATACATGCAAGGGTAGTTTGATTAATAGTACTGTTGTTTACTCTGATGAAAGAGGATGTTATAATCGCAATGTTGTTTTTCCTAGCATATGTGACAGTTTAATTTCACGGGATAGGTGCTACATATTTTTTTTCATGTTGCACCCCGCGTGAGCATATGTCGGGAATCTCAGTATAACACGAACTACTTTTTTAATAATAGTTAGTGACGTAAGATACGAGTAACATCGTAACATATTAGAGTTATTCCCCTAGCAAATGATTTGTATAATTTTTAATTTTTATTTATTTGTTACAAAAAATTAATTTTGACAAATAAATATACAAAAAGAAAATTAATGAGTTTGTACTCAATTACTACTACAAAGTTTATATTTTATATTTTTAGATTTTATTTTCCACTAACCTAAAAGAATGCTGATTGTATGCCATTTAAGTAGTATTTAATGCCAAGTGGTACAAAAGGACGCTTACGTTACGCACGACGTACAGCGTGCAAAAATTTATACGTTCGGTTGGTATTATTCTATGTCCTAACCTAATGTAACTTATTGATTAATTACTTTCAAGGGATAAGCTACATTATATCTATCAATTAAAATAATACATAAAAATATACATACAGTACACGGATAAATTCAAGATACCAGTGATTTGCTAAAGATGTGCCTTTGATACCTTCAATTTATAACGTTTTTCAACAAAATTCAATTTATATTTTTTTCGATTTTCAGATTTTGAAAATTTAGAATTTTCATGCACTATGACTTTTAAAATATATTTGCAATGACGTCATGAACATTTATACTGAAATAAGGGTTTTTTCAATGACGCACACATTTCTGAGTGACGTATTATCGAGGTCAATTACCTTTTATTGCCAGGTAAAATGTTTCTAATAATAATGATTTTTTCCACTACAGTTAAGATTTTGTCTCAATAAATCAATATCTTTTTCATATTTCAAATTAAGCCATTGACAATATATATCAGACTCTGACTGGCCCTTCTCGCATTTTTGACGTTTCATCACTAAATCGCATTTAAGATCACAAGACATTGTTCTTCTGCTATTTGCAGTAACAGATACTATGATTTTTAAAATCTTTTTTCATGACATCATGGAGATTTATACTAAAATAAAGGGTGTTATTATTGCCCCATTTAGGATAATAAGATTATTATTTTACTGTTCGAGACTAATAATATTTAAATATAAATATTTCTTGTATTTAGCTACCAGGAAAAGAAAAATAATTAATTATTTAAAGTAATTTGTATTCAAATTATAAAAAATACATTAACCATAACAACACAAAGCACAGCCACAACACCACAATAACGTTAAAAGTTTATAAGTTTATATATGCTTTACAATATCGCCAGAAATCATGCCGTTCTTGCTAATTATGGTCATATTTTCGGGGGGAAAGTCTTTATACCGAAGCATAGAGCAAGGGGGCATGTGTTTTTATTTAAATTTTTAGAAAATTTAAAATTTCAACTATATTAAGTGTTTTTCAAACATTTATAAAACAAACTGGTTTTTTTCTACTAAATTTTAGGAGCTTAAAAATTTCTATTTTCTATTAAGCCTTTGTGAAAGATTTGTTAAATGTTTGCTGCCTTATACTAGTAACTAAAAACGTAAAAAAGGACCCCATTATTTTTAATTTTAAGATGCGCATCAAAAAGATTTACAGGTATAAATATGCAAGAAACTAGTGCGTTATTGTCAACTTGTACAAATTGGCCTTAATAACTCATGACTGGCGTAAAACACAATTATTCATTCAATGTTCTTGTGCTCCCTAAACCCAAAAATCGACAGTCCTGTTTGATATAAATGGATACATATATATTCACTGGGATATAAAACATCATAATTTAGTTATCTTGTCCTTCCTGATCCCAAAATTAACAGCACTGTATAAATTGTTGTAAGGCAATAAATCTTGACTGTAACGTAAAATAACATTTTCCAAATAACTTTGCTCCCTAGTTTCAATTCGACAGCACTGTATAGGGAAATCAATCTTAACTGGGGTGTAAAACACAATTGTTCAATTAATGATCTTGTCCTCCCTGGGGTGGGTAACTCGAAGCTCTCTTAATAGTTACGAATACTTATAACGCTTACTTACAAAACTCGTAGAATAAAATCGGGTAACTCGAATCAATCGTAAGTAAGGTAGTGATCGTAACGTGTACTTAACTTTAAACTCTTGTTTTACCTTGAATTATTTAATATTATACAATTAAGAGAGAGAGAGAGAGAGAGAGAGAGAGAGAGAGAGAGAGAGAGAGAGAGAGAGAGAGAGAGAGAGAGAGAGAGTGTGTGTGTGTGTGTGTGTGTGTGTGTGTGTGTGTGTGTGTGTGTTGGGTCGTAATCTTTATGGAAAATAAGATCAATATTTTTAAATAGCAAAAAAATCTACATGTGTAGCATTTTATACTGCATCAAAATTGTTTGTTAGTAATTCCTTCTCTATGGAACCATTTCATGTTGAATACTGCTATTTTAGACACTTAAGTCAAAATTATCCTATATCTATGTTCATTGTCTTTCAATAATATTTAACAAAGTAGCTTGTGTATGACACTGGATCATTTATGGATTTTAAGTTTCGATAGATTTTTATGTAAACTACAGATCTGCACGAAGCATGCTCTCTTGAAAACTAAGGAAACTGTATAATTTATTTAACTTTAAAGAAAAACCAACTTTCGACGAATTTTCTTCAAGGATTTTTCAATTTGAAACTTGCTTATTGTTATATCACACGTATTTTGTTATTAAGAATGATATAGGATAAAGAAAACAAGGGAATGTCAAATGTTATTAAAAGTCACAATGAAATTTAGCAATTGTATCTACATGTATTCTAATTTCATCATACTTTTTCTATTCGAAAATGAACCAACCTAACTTCCATCCCCATTTCAATATCTTTTTTAGAACCCGATATAAAGAGAGAGAGAGAGATAGAGAGAGAGAGAGTATCGGTGAAACTAAATGCAAACTAGAGGCTCCCAGGAGCCTGTATAACTCACCTAGGTAGATTTGTTGCAGAATGAAAATCAACGGATTGTCTAATGTTTAAATAAATGCTTGAAATTTATTACACAATATTTATTTCTATCACAAAATTTCAATATTATTTCCTTTCAAAACTAAACCATATTTCAAAATTTTGAGACAATACATACCAAGTATCATCGACTTTTCATGTTTAATACCTGAGAAATTTCCCTTATTCAAAAACTGGTCAATAGACCATGAAATTAAGGTCAAGGACAAAAGCCATAAGGCAGTCTGACTGATGTACTATTCAAGATCAAGCTATATACCAAATATCATTGACCTACCATGTGTAGTATTCGAGATTCAGAGAAACTGAGTTAAGTTTAGGTCAAAGACAAAAGTCATATGGCAGATTTACATGTACTCTCCAAGACTCAACATACAGATACTGTACATAGATGACGTTCTGTCTCTTAACAATCCTAAATTTGGAGACTATGTAAATGTCATCTATCCTAGTGAGCTTGAAATAAAAGACACGACTGATTCCTCAAGTTCTGCTTCATATTTAGACTTATACCTGAATTATGACGCACAAGAAAGGCTACATTTGAAACTTTATGACAAACGTGATGACTTCAATTTTTCTATTGTCAACTTTCCTTTTTTATGCAGCAATATACCTGCTTCTCCTGCTTATGGTGTATTTGTTTCCCAATTAATACGCTATGGTAGAGCTTGTTCCCACTACGGGGACTTTGTACAACGAAGTAGGCTGCTTGCAAATAAATTGTTGACTCAGGGATATTGCAAGCCTAGGCTTATCAAGGCCCTCAAAATGTTTTATGGCCGTCATCACAGTATTGTTGATAAGTTTGATGTCTCTGTGTCCAGGATTGCCTTGGATATATTTGACGTCTCATAGTTCCATGTTCCTTTCACACAATTTTGATTACACACGTGACGGGTGTAGCTAGCTAAACAAGAGGTGCTTACCCTTCCGGAGCACCCGGCCTCACTTCCCTGGTGGAAGTTCACGTGTCTAACCTAACTTGTCAGTTCCAAAGTTTTTACTTTGCTTCTGGATTGTGATTCGGAAATGGATAAGTATGTTTGTTTTTGATTGATAAACGTAAACCGTGATCTTATGCGATTCCATATTCATTTGAAACAAGTGTTAGAGGGTACCACGTGGGTACAGCGGCGAACCCCATTGTCATTCCAAAACATTCGCACTAATTTTCATTTTTCATTATTTTTATTTTCGCGGGAAATACTATTTCAAAATATTCGCATACCTATGCGTCGTTGGATGTTAGTCAATGCAAAATTGAACCAAATAATTTCAAAATAAAATGTACGTTTCGAGTTACCCGTGTAAATCTGTCGTTGTATAAACTTCCGATTGTCGTATCATCTACTTACGAATCAGATTTAAGATTGTTCGAGTTAAGCACCCCTGATCCCAAAATCGACAACCTTGTCTTATTGGACAAATCTTTACTCTCAGCGTAAACAATATCATTACTCAGTCCTTGTCTTTGGACTCTGTGGTCTCAAAATGATATAAGTGCATAAATATTGACTGGGGCGTAAAACTATTGACTAAACAACAATAAAAATTTATTTGAAAACTGATACTGATAAATTTGAATTTTTAAAAATTGTCCGAAATAAGTACCGTGGAAACAAAGCGATGATTCTGGAATGCTTCAAATGTCAGATGGTATCAATGAACATTTACCTATACTCTAAGAAAAGAAGAACATTATATGTTTAATAAATTGTACATCATTAAGTACATTGGGCACACCAAAGCGTTCTTAAGAGACCCACAACCTTCAAACCTGTCAACCACGTTTCTCTCTCTCTCTCTCTCTCTCTCTCTCTCTCTCTCTCTCTCTCTCTCTCTGCAAACGTAAAAAAGAAGGCATCGTGTCTTTTTCTGATGACATTACAATTTATTTCTGTAACATTATATGTTTAATAAATTAGATACAAATTAGTTGCATGGCGGTATAAAGTATAGTCTACACACTCAAACATTCAAAACAAATATATATACTGTCATGTGCTACTTTGGAATGTATTTATGAAAGTAGCATATGACAATACTTACACAATACAAAATCAACAACTATCAATCACGACTCTCTCTCTCTCTCTCTCTCTCTCTCTCTCTTTCTTGAATTTAGGACAACACAATTTCCAATCTTTTTGCAATAGGCCAAGTCCATGTAATGACATGCACATAACTGAATTAATCTTCGCCATACGTAATACCTTGTTACTTACAACATAATACGTACTTTAAGTCGTTGTACGGTCGTTCTGTAATTTCTCGATTTCATCTTTTAATTTCTGATTTTCTTTCTCAAGGCCTTCTATTTTCTATTGGCCTACAATAAAGAGGTTATATTAAGATTGCCATATTATAAAATGTCTCATTTCATTGATCAACTTGGCCACATTAGAAGCACGATGTTTGGCCAGTTGTTTGTCTATTATATTGGTTACCAATCAAAAACAAACATACTAATCCATGTCCGAATCACAATCCAGAAGCAAAGTAAAAACTTTGGAAACGACAAGTTAGGTTATATGTCAATAGAATAAACCCAAAGTTAATAGATACTGCATGTGGGCAAATTTACGGCTACTTATAGTATAATAACCAAATATTACTTGACAGTTTTAAACACTGGAAAAGCCGCGGTGGCCTGATGGATAAGACGCCAGTTTACAAATCTACCACTGTGAGTTATAGTTCTACTCATACCACATGTCGGAATGTGAATTTTCCTTGTCGTTGGCCTTTAATGGTTCACCTGATTGACTGGATGGTGTTTAACACCACAGCTAAAAATGCTTCACTTATATCGAGTTTTCACCAGCTATAGGTGAAGTGACAGAAATTGCGACTTTGCAGTGCGGTGAGACTAATGTGGAGGCAGCGTTTTTTAACGTGCTACGCCTACCGTTACACACAATATCAGCTTTTAATGTTTCTTCCGAAGGAAACCAAAAGAAAGAAATTAAGTTACTACATACTTTTATTCTTAAGCCTTGGTCAACCCGATCCCACGACCTTCCGTATACGAAACAAGCACTCTACCAACTGATCTACCGTAGTGTTTGTACGATCTAGGGAATTAATAGTATCATTTTTCCCAATAACCCATCATATGCCAAACAAATGACTGACTTGAACAATATAGAGCAAAAAAGGCATGCTATTTCAAACGTGTACCAAAATAAATTCCAAATTGGAAATTCAAACCGAATATATGATCAAAATTTGAAAAGCCAATCACACATCTACTCTACATGTGAAGTTTCATAAAGATCTATTAAATAGTTTTCAAGAAAATTCGCGATCAAAATGTTGGCGGAGTAAATGGAGTTAACATTACGATGGTATATGTCCCTCCACCAAAATCCAATGGGTGGGGGGATACCGTAATTAACCAGACACAATATCAGAGATCGAATATCAAGTACTATATATACACAATGTACCTTGCTAACGTGTCCTTTCAGTTGTTCAACTAATTTCCTCAACTCACGTAATGCGATTTCTTGTTGACGGAATGTTTCTTGTGGATCTGCACCAGCTGCCTTTAAAAATTCTGAAATATTAAAAGAATAGCCAATCTCGGTTGTCGCAGAGAATAAAACCAACACTAGAAACACACAATTATATATATGTAAAAAACTCTTGTCGCTGAGAGTTAAACCAATGACAGAACACTTATACATGAAAAAAAAACGGTTGTCGTTGAGAGAAAAACCCACTGCATGGCCACCTATATATGGCCAAACGGTTGTTGTTAAGAGTAAAACAAACGACAGGAACACTTATATATGACCAAACGGTTTTTGTTGAAAGTAAAACCAACAACAGGAACACTTATATATGTCAAAACGGTTGTTGCTGAAAGTATAACTAACAACAGGAACACTTATACATGTCAAAATGGTTGTCACTGAAAATAAAACTAACAAAAGGAACACTTATACATGTCAAAATGGTTGTCACTGAAAGTAAACCCAACGACAGGAACACTTATACATGTCAAAATGGTTGTCACTGAAAGTAAAACCAACGACAGGAACACTTATACATGCCAAAATGGTTGTCGCTGAAAGTAAACCCAACGACAGGAACACTTATACATGCCAAAATGGTTGTCGCTGAAAGTAAAACCAACAACGGGAACACTTACACGTCAAAATGTTTTTTTCTTTTGTCGCCGAGAGTAAAACTAACGACAGGAACACTTATACATGTCAAAATGGTTGTCACTGAAAGTAAAACCAACAACAGAACATACACAACGGTTGTCGCTGTGAGTAAAACCAAACACATAAACGCTTATACCTTGCTAAGGGAAAATCCAATGACAGTAACATGTATATGTGACAAAACGAGAAAAACTAACAGTAGAAACAAATAAAGACGTCAAAACGGTTGTCGCTGAGAGTAAAACCAACAGCAGGGACACGTATACATGTCAAACAGGTTACCACAGAGAACAAAACAACAACAGAGACAATTAAATAGGACAAAACGGTTAAATTGTCACTGACAGTAAAACGAACAACAGCGACACTTCATGTCAATATGTCAATATTTTAATTACATTTTAGCCTCTGTCGACACAACATGCAAACAAATATTACCGTATCTGTTATTCAGTGTTTTAAGTGTTTCCTACCTTTTGCATTTTCTATGTCTCTTTTGCAAATCCTTTTATCTCCGACGTCAACTGCTGTCTCGCAACATTTCAAGAATTCTTTCAGGATCATTTTTGAACATTTTCTTGCATTAATTGCTGTCCTTTTATTTGATTGTCTCTCTGTCGTTCCGTATGTAGTCCTCTCCATTATGGCTGTATCGTCTGCGTTAATTCTACCCAACGTATCCTGGAACTTCCTTCCGCCATACTGATTTTCCAACCATTTGATCAAAGATTCAATATTTCTCTTTATGCGATCACAATCACCGTCGGATATTTCTGCTTTAGCTCCATATTTCTTCAAAATATCAGACCGAAGAGATAGTATTTTCTCAATGGCATCACCAACAGTTATTTTCTCAATAGCCTCAGACTGAATTTGTTCTACCTCGACTTCGACTGTTTCTCCCCACCCGTTTGTAGGGCGATCGATATACTTGCAAAAATGTTTCATCAAGAAATGGAGACTGGAAATGTCAAAGTCCGTTTCTACTGGGGTCATATCATTGAGGTCGTGAAATAAATTACAAATTAACGTCGGTAATTTTTGTTTTTCTGCATTTTCGTATTTCCCTCGCAGCTGCTCGAGTGTCAGTTCTTGGAATGATGGTTCTATAGTTCGCTCAACGATTTCAAACATCAATCCTCTACACGACCTCACAATTAACATACAACATTTGACGAAGTTTTTCCTTTCTTTTGTGGTTGAAGTGTTCCAGTCTCCTGACATTTTTGACTGTAAAATACGAAAACTCATGTTGAGCATTACTGTCCGAATCACTTTGTCTGTGACAGTGAATTCTGCCTTGTCTCTATATAAAACCCAATAAACTTGAATAATGATAGATATTTAAAGGCCATGCGAATCTGTGATTAGTGTATAATATTTTCGCATAGAGAAAAAGGGTTTTTGCTATGGGAATTTAACATGTTAAAAAACTGGTAAATGTTAAATCTTTTGCGCATCGGAGGTGAAACGCTACCGATGGCATCATGAAAACTTCCGGAGTCACGGAATATCAACATTACAAATCCCCAAAGCGCCAACATTTTTCCCTTTTACAGAAATACTATATAAAAATAGCAGAAGCACATACAGATTTTCAGTTACTCCTAGGCACAAGTAAGTGAAGAATATCAAGCATTATTTAAGTTTATTTGACTTTCTATAGAAATAAAGTACCACTGACTGTCACAAAACAGTGTTTAGGATAGTAGAAGATATACCTTATCAAACTACACTTAATGTAATAATACACAAACTATAAGTATAAAATTAAATGAAAAACAACTCAAAAGTATGCAACTTTCTTTACATTGTTAATGTCAACCACCACTTCTGCACTAATTTCATTGGTTCGATTTGTTTTCCGCCAATGTCATGGTTACTTATATGATTTGTTGTAGTGTTGTGTATTGCCATTAAAACTACTTTATAAATATAAGTGATATCAAAACAAAAACTTACATAATCATTGGGTAAAGTCGTTTAAAAATGTTAAGACCGACTGTTTTAAAATTGTAAAGTATCCTTTCGATTTCACATAGAGGATTTTTATGAGCTTTTGTTTAAAAATTTGGTTTGGAAGTTGCGATGGAACTAATCCGATACATGCTAAGTTATACAGGTTTTGACAGGTTACACGCCCCCCCCCCCCCAATGTACTATGACCCTGAGCCGTAATCGGCATTCAAGAATTTCTTTCAAGTGTGAAAATATTATTATCACAATTTCTTAAAATGTTGGCAATCTGATTGGATCATTACCCAAACATAAATTCATTCACTTAATTTTAATTGGGATGTTTGTTTAATTGGGGTATTTGTAATCGAAGTAACTTTTTGCTTATTTGCTTGTTGAATTAAATATTGAGATTATTGACATTTACAGCTGTGTTCTTCAATTAGAATTAAGAAACAGAAATATGGATAAATTCGCTGAGTTAGAATGATATTGTTTACAACGGCCGGTGAATCAGGAAGTAACTTCACTTTAGGTTGCGGTTAAGGATGATATGGTTACAACGGCCGGTGAATCAGGAAGTAACTTCACTTTAGTTTGCGGTTAAGGGTGATATGGACCCAGACTGACTGTAAAGGTTACTAATAATATATGATACATGCTAGAAATATGAATAAATGTTGTTCTTGAAGAGATCAATCTGTAGCTGTAAAACACATGAAATTGTTTACAACGGCCGGTGAATCAGAGTACTTTCACTTTCGGCTGCGATTAAGGGCTATATATGGACCCATACAGGTTCGAAGTTCCTATACACCCTGCTTAAACTTTATGTAACTAATAAAATATATAGGTTCTGAAAGAGATCAATCTAGCTGTAAAACTTGGCCAATGTAACTAACGTACGAACCAAATCAAAAACAAACATACTATTCTATGTCTGAATCATAATCCTAAAGCAAAGTAAATACTTTGTAACTGACAAGTTAGGATAGACACGTGAACTTCCACCAGGGAAGTGAGACCGGGTGCTCCGGAAGGGTAAGCATTTCCTGTTCAGCTTGCTATCACGTGCACCCGCCACGTTTGCAATCAAAATTGTGTGAAAGGAGCGATTGAAACATACCACTTATTGCTAATTGGACATAGGTACAGTACAGTCAAAGGTTTAACACAGACAAATTATTGTTGCATCAACAGCTTATCTCTACCACTCATAAGTTTTAAAAACTCGCTACGGTACATACCTTTCTACAGGTTTAACACTAAGCTAATGAAAAGGAATCGAAGCGCCGCTGCCGAGATATAAGTATCTATTGACCAAAACACTGCCGGGACAATTATGGTATCTGACAAAAAGTTACCGAGATATTGACGAGGAGCTGCATGAATTTACTGACTTTTTGATTAACTGTCGACGTGTCTGTACTGTAGCTTTCTGCGCTCTATATCTCGGTTACTCGGGAACTTCGACTGGCTTGGTTTCCTCAAGCTGTACTGTACTTGTATATATCCTTTATTCATACTAGGCTAATACATACATATTTAGCA
Source organism: Anadara kagoshimensis (assembly GCA_021292105.1). Lineage (NCBI taxonomy): Eukaryota > Metazoa > Mollusca > Bivalvia > Arcoida > Arcidae > Anadara > Anadara kagoshimensis. Next base: position 47,738,143 of record CM037864.1, read on the forward strand.
AACTAAAAACCTATTATTATTTTAATAGTATTATTACTGTTGTTGTTATTGGCACGAAAACGAAAGTGAAAGTACATCCGGGATTTTCCCAGCCGTGGTAAACAATTTTATGTTAAATTCATTTATGTTATTAATACAGATATTTATATCAAATATTCGATCGTATATAGCTTAACTTATTTAATAATAAATATTACATTATATCATAAAAATATCTTACTTGAAGTGAAAATTTCTGACACTAACATCAAATTCATTCGTCCATAGACTGTTATTTTAGTCGGTCGTACTTTATATATGGTTCCAGAATGTTCGTTAACCCTAGTTGACAAACCCCGGATTACTTATTTGATAAAATTTTATAAATAAAAATGAAATAACCAGCAATATTAGAAATGTAATGGCACATATTCTGTTATCAGTATTATATGACGAACTATTTTGAACGAGCACTTAAAAGGTTATGGAACACGTGGTTTAACCCTTTTGTTGCCACCCAGACATATGTGTCATCGACCAATAGCCTGGCTAATGTTTATTGACAGCCTGCCACATGGACACTCTACACGGCTATGAGATACTTATTACAAAAATACAGATATTGGGTATTGAGATAAAAAAAACTGCCATTAACTAATGAAGCCATACGACATCTAAAAGGCAAGTGACGTCATAACCTGCTGTTGACGTCGTATAAATTCGAAATGTGAACGCAACTTGACAGATTTTTAAAACTTGAAAAAATATCTGTAGTTACCATTGTAACTCGGTAACCTAAACAAAAAATGAAGTCTGTCTTGAAAAAAAGTAACTGTCGTAACCTTTGTAAACGTTGTAACCGTGTAACCTTGCAGATTTTTGAAAATTGAAAAAATTATCCGTGTAACCAAAGAGTGGCCTTAACGGTTACTCCGTAACCTAGCCAAAAATGAAGCCCGCAGAATTAAACAAACTATACAATATATGTTTATTTTGTTTCAAATTTTCCCATATAATTCCACCATAATGCCTGCATCATACTTTTTTTATTACCTATACAGTATTTTATTTCATTTTTACCAATTTATAAACAATATTCTTATGGCTTTGCTTCAGAAAAGTACTTCAAATTATAGACTCCCCATAGAAACAGGTAGTTGATCTGTCATTAAGAGAGAAAATAGAAAATATTCAAATTGTAAAGTAGATATTGGGGATGAATTTCATTATATTTTATAATCATAATAGAACTTTATATAAAGACAGACATTTAAAAAAAAATTGCCAACTTACCATCGTTTACTGAACACCAAAGCTATCTAAATAAATATATCGTGTGCATTTTTAATATCCAGATACTTTTATCAACATCGCAATAATTGATTATTCAAATTGTGTTTTTACTGTAGACATTTAAGTGTTTATAATAACGGACTAAGTGATAACAGCGATATTTGTTCAACTAGTTTGTTATTTCTTTGTTGCATTGATTGCTATCCTGGTACTTGGTATCTCCAGCCAGCTGGTGTATGCCTAGGATACCAAAATGAATTTTTTCTGAATTTAGGCCTTGTAACATAAGCCAATTAATAAATAATTTTCTGTGTCTCGAATAAATTTGATTTATAGGCTTTATAAAATGTTATAAATAGTGTGTTTGTAGATCCTTGGTTGAAAATGGTTGTCAGTTCGCTCACTGAAGGTTTTCGTTCTGGTTAATTCAACAATTCATGAACTGATCTGCTCGATATAAGTGAAAGAATCTTAACTGTGCGGCACCATATACAATTATACATAACGTTTTGGGGTCTTATAGAACTATTAACACATATATCAAATACACCCTACTTTAAAGTTGACAATCATATGCACTCAGAAAGATTTCAACTTTATTTAAAGTTATAATTGTATAAAAGGTTTACAAGGTTACATTTCTGATAGTATATAATATTACATTCTACACTGTATACAGGTAAGTCTTTATATAGATAAACTAGCTATATGACATAATTCAGATTATAGTTTATCTTGTTGTTGAAGTTTGATTGACGACGCAGTTTATGTATAAGGTTATTGTAATTATTAGTACATATAACGTGTTCTGGAGATTTACAATTCCCTAACTGACAGCGTTTTACTTTCGTCTCCGTTAATTAGGGTAAAGATAAACTAAATCCCCACTGTTTAAGGTATGTACTATATAGGCAAACGGCATTCACATGTCTGCTTGACCTTTAATTTAAATATTTATCATAGACGACAGCATTTATTTCTTGGGATTAAGCCTGCTAATACTAATACTAGCCATGTATTAGGTGGATCTTTCTATATGAATATTCCTAATGAAGGGTCAATGGAGAGGTCAATGCCGTTTGCCCATATATGGTATTTTCAACAAAGGGGGGTTCGTATTGTTTATCAGCTGTCAAGCGAACCAGTTTAAACCTTTAAACTGAGTACTATTCATCTTTTGTTCTGTCATAAAAATTGATTTGTTTGCCTTTATTAAAGTGGTGGTCTTATATTGTTTTATTTAAGTGTCGCATATAAAATCTTAATATTTACACACACACACACACACACACACACACACACACACATATATATATTATATATATATATATATATATATATATATATATATATATATATATTATATTATTTAAAACAAAAAAATAACTAAGATAACATTTTTGCTAACGTTTTCATCCTTCTTGATATATATAATATGAAAATAGGCATTGCCTATCCCGGGAAATGTCCAAATTTATTATCAAGTTATTGTGTACACACACATACATGGAAAACATTGTTTTGTCTTACCCAATACTAGTAGTACTGACTATAGTTAACTACCGCCGGGTTCTTGCGTCGTCTTTCAATCATGTTCTGTCACACAGAACTGAGTTTTGGTATGATCTTTTCAGGGACACATAAGACTATCCGTACTATTACGTACCCAGTATAGTAAATATACTGATCCATACCACGACAACTTTTTCACGTTGTAATGTCTTCTCATCTTGAGCCCCACGGTCACCTTTTACCATACCATGTGAATAACTTAATCTACTGATTTATGGATTGCATAAATAACTACTCTTGTTTCTTAAAACAAGATGTGTATTATATCACAGTTCAAGATTGCCCCATTCAATTAATGAAGCAATTATACCAATGGAAAACAAACATAATGATTCATGTCCAAATCACAATCCAGAAGTAAAGTAAAAAACTTTAAAACTGACAAGTTAGGTTAAACGCTATGGAACACTATTTTAATTAGTGCATTTTTGATATTTCAGATTTGTTAATCAATGAAATGGATCCGCTCAATATTTATTTTGTCCGTCTGTATAAAATGATCGTAGACACCTGTCGAAGTGTTATGTGGGAAATGTTACTCCAGATGGTACAACCTCCAGATACAGTTATTAATCTTGTAAAAAAGATAATTAAAGAAGATTCTAAAACAACTCAGAGGCTTAAGGAACTTGTAAAATTTTGGACAGAAATAAACACGACGACACCTATAGAAACTGACTTTGATATCACAATCCTTTTTATGCTCGTTCTTCATGTATTAGAAAAACAAACCCCCAAATCGCCTTCTAACTTCAACATTGAAGAAATTAAACCCACAATTATTAAGATCAGGAAAAAGAGAAATGATTTGTCACACGCTGGCGATATATCAATGTCAGAGGAAAAGTACCTAACTGAATACATGGAAATAAGGAACCACGTAGACCTTCTAGAGAACAAAATTAACTCAAATTACAAACCAGACTGTAACTGTAAATGGATTAGACGAAACAGCTCAAAATACTTAAACAGAATAGATAGAATACACAAGGAATATATTGATCCACATGCATCATTAGAGATAATGAAACTTATAAGACAGTGTAGAGAAGAATTAGCAATCTCTGAACAAGAAGAACAAGATGTGGAACAAGAAAAAGAAGAAACAATGGATCGTACTGAACCAGAATTAGTTGATAGTGATACAAGTACAGAAGGTAATGTCAAAGATTTATAATATATACAGCAGTTCATTGGTCAATGTTTCATTTACATTCAAACATTTTTAGTGTCGAATACATGTGCGTGGCCTCAGTTATTTTTATTTGGTATATATTGCCACTCCACATAGTGTTCACATGTCCAACGTAATTTATTGACACCATTTTTTATGTCTAACTGAATTAATTATGAAAATCTAGACATTTCAGCATAACTTTTTACGCGTTTACCTAGTGCTTTTGGTACTGAAGATTTAGGGCCATTTTAGACTTTGTGGAATTTTGTTTTATTTTACAAGCATTTGTTAATAAGTTTAAGAATTGTAATATTTCTTGTTTGTAAATTTTAATTGAAAGGCGAGGTCGAAAGTGATAATCAGAGTGATGAATATGAAAAAGAAAACGCTGACGAAACATTACAAAAAATGGATGATATCCTTGGACAGGCGGATGAAAACGAGGACGATCTGTTCGAACAAGTAAAATATATATTGTATTACATTTCGCTTTTCAAATAGACATACGGTATGCGTTAATTTACACTTAATTTCTTTCCCCAAGCAATTGAAAAACTATCAAAATCACAAGGTGATTAAAACCCTGTCACTTATATTTTCGTTTGGTTTTATTGGGTTTTATTAGTTCACTTAGGCAAAGCTCATTGCATAACACAGCATGTGCATTTGTGTACGTTTGAGCGTACGGTTGTTCGTCATGAAACAACCTTTATTATCTAAAAATAAAGACTTTTATGTTATGATGTTTGTGTCATCTTTATATATGTATGTAGCACTGAATGCTTTGTTACAGCAGTGACAACTGAGTGAGGTGTATTAGATAAAAGTCACAATGTATGATTATAACTTGCAATAGTAAGTAAAGTAAAGTTCTTGAAACTGACAAATTAAGTGAACTTCCGCCAGGAAAGCGAGGCCAGATGATCCGGAAGGGCAAGTGTAATCGAAATTGAATAAAAAGAATATAGAGCTATGGGTCGTCAAATATTTCCAGGGCAATCCTAGACACACAGGCATCAAACTTGTCAGCAATACAATACTGTTATGACAGACATAAACCTACAAAAATGACAATGTTACCATGCCGGCCACATATTGTACTTCTAATATTATATAATATCCACGGTGTGTTGCTTTAGATGATCCTTTAATACATTCAGTTAATGCATTATTTTTTTTAATTGATAAAGGTACAGAAACAGAAAGCAGAGACAGATAGACAGCAAGCAGAGACAGATAGACAGCAAACGGAGATTAAAGAATTGAAGTCACTTGTTAACATTCAGAATCAGGCGGTAAGTAATAACAGCATAATGTACACAATAATACATATTATATGTATAATGTAGACTTTAATTTCATATGGGTTTTCTTGTATTTTACCTGCTTTAGTGGATTAATGACTAAAGAGAGCGTACCTGTGGATTTTTGTTTTAGACCAAGCTTTGAATATTACTCGCATCAAATCAAAATTTTGGTTTTATATTTTAGAGGATTATCTTTTATCTTTTTTTTAAATTTATTTTTGTAATTATTTTCACAAAACATCACTGTAACATGCAAACGTTAATCCTCTGAGAAGACATTGGAAATGGTTATCAACGAAAGAAACCTCATATAGTTGTAAGCTTTCAATGAAAATTTCCGATATCACACTATACGTAATAAGATTAACATTTAAACATTTTTCTTATAAAATAAAAACGTCCATTTAGGAACAAAATACTAGTTTCCGCCATACCTCCTTCTAGTAGATTGGGTGATGCTTATATTTATCATATATATCTATATTCTTGACCAAAGGTATACTCCCTCATATTTCCTTAGTTACATTTGGTTAAATATATTTTGGTCATTTGGATATTTGATTATATTTTTAACCCCTTGAAATATGTTAGTTTCACAATTTCGTATTCCGTAACGGTCGTCTAGTGCAGCAAAATAAATACGTGTATATTATAGAATCATTTCAGTTTCTTTTCGTAGAATGACAGTTATAATGTGCATTTATATATTTCACAAATAGGCACAGAAAGCAGAGTTAGGTTCTGATGGTTTGAAGAAAAATTCTCAAGAAACGGAGACAGAGACAGGCGAAATTGAAGAATCTGATTTGACTGAAGATCAAAAGAGACAATTTAACGAAGTGCTAATTGCTACTAAAAACGATATTGCTAAGTGTGAGAAACAACAAATAGAAGAGATGGATTTTCATTTGAAGAAGTATAAGCATCAGGTTCAGATTGAAGAGAAGAGTAAAACAGATAAAATGAAAAAAATTGAAGAAAGTTACGAATTGATGTTTGCAAGAGAAAAAGCTTTGTTTGAAGATAAACTATCGGTACAGCGCAGAGAGATCGAAAGAGAAAAAGAAAAGTTAGAATTTCAATTGAAACGTGATATTGCTGCAAAAGTAGAGAGTGAAGATAAGGAAAAAGAAATTAATGACATGAAAAGAGCATTAGAATTGAAAAAGAAAGATTCAATTGACAAAATTGAGTCAGATTATAAAAATGTTTGCGATGAACTAGATAAAGATAAACGTGATGTCCTAAAAGCTATAGAAAGAGATTATAAGCTTTTAATAGCTAATGTGGAACAAGAATTAGAAGAAAATAAATCATATTCTTTGAGGAAGTTAAAAGAAAATGTGGATAAAATTAAATGCAAAAGTAACGACAAAATTAAAAAGTTAAAGACAAATTACAAAAACTTGTGAGTTCCAGTTTAGTTATTTTAGTCAGATATCCACTTGGAAAAAGATGACATTGTTAGAAGATGTTTAAATCTATCCTGAATCAACTGGTAAATAATCGAAAAAAGACTTTAGAATGGATGCCACACTGGAATCTGACTGAATAGTAAATAGTCGAAACGACTTTAGGATGGATGCTACATTGTAATCTGACTGCAACACATTATTCAAACGTCGCGGAGTGAAAAATTACTTTTTGTTATATATTCGGCAAAGAATGCCAAATTATAAGATGGAACAATATTGGACACTGTAATCCACATTTCACAAACTAACCACATTCCTGTACTTAATGAACTGGAATACCTTTAAAAATATTATGTTCGTGTTTTTTAATCATATTTTTTTAAACATTTCACATACATATATGTATTATATAATTCGTATTTTACATTACGTTTTTATAATAACACTGGCTATGTAATTTACTATGAAATATACAGCGTTGTTTATGTGTTTATATTTTTAAAAAACTTTACATTCAGTGTTAGTACGTTTGTTATGTTATAAATTGGTGGTATTTCGGAACAAAAAATTAAAACATTTATAATATGACAACTATAAATCTTTGGAAATTTATTCAGAAAATTCAAACATTTATAATATGACTTTAATGTCTTTCCTAAAAAGTGCAAGACTATAAAAACCAATCATGAATATTACTGCAGGATAGGGACAATCTCATCCAAGCTTGGTTTGCAAAGTCTCTGACAGAAATATTTAGTAAAATCTTACTTTGTTATACATTGCTCAACATTAAAATAAATATGATCATCTTTAAAAAGTATCATAGTTTTGTTGTTGATACAACAGATTTTGTATGGTTTGATAATTTAGCGACCAAGACATCTATTCAGGCAAGTTCCTCGGATCTCTTGTACGGATGTATGTGTGGGGTATATGGGGTTTTAAAAGTAAGATGAAACCAATTTTCATCGACAAAACTAGTTCAATCAAAACAAACATACTAATCCATGTCTGAATCACAATCCAGAAGCAATGTAAAAACTAAAAAAGTGACAAGTAAGGTTAGACACGTGAACTTCCACTAGGGAAGTGAGGCCGGGTGCTCCAGAAGGTCAAGCACATCCTGTTAAGTTAGCTACACCCGCCACATGTGTAATCAAAATTATGTGAAAGGAACATAGAACTCTTAGTATCCTATTGCATACTGACTGATCAATAACACTGAAGCAAATTGATGATAGACCATTCTTGAAGTTTCAAGGGGTTTGGTGGTTTTCTATCTACTCTGTATCGGTCAGACAATGTTATTTAACTAGTTTCCTTGAAGCAAGGTTATTCGCAACAGTATATTATCCAACTTACATTAAACAATAATACTAATGAACAGAAAAGTAACATGTAATCTTTATTTTTCTGAATTTCATGGATGTCGACGTATCAATGTATGGTGAAATAATGTATATTTAACTTTTTTTAAATTGAATTATTTATGGACCATTGTAAAAAGTGTGTTGGTTGGGTCTTCGAATGGTACTGTAACCATATCATTAGGTATTTGTTTAAGCGATTGTCATAATCAGGGGTTCCAATATGTTGTCTTTACTTGCTTTTTAAAAAAAACTCTTTTATCAGTCATCCTTTGCCATAAACTTTTCACTTAAACAAAATGTCATCAGAACTGGGACACTTAAAATGAAACACGGAAGTAGCAATAATCTTTCTCTTTCGTGTTTGAAAAGTTTGTTTACCTTGTCTACAATTTAAGATTACAGAGGCCTTAAATTGTAAAACATTTAAACAGTTTCTTGTCAATTATGACGTCTCCGTATCCAACTTTATCCTGGATATATTTAAGTTTAAAGTTCTTTTCATTCTCAACTTTGATTCCACACATGTACAGTGTACTGTAAACAGCCATCGATTTCATGATCATTCCTAACTAAGAATTCCCTTAACTTTAATCTGGCAAAAATTAAAACCTTAATAATTTATTTTATATTTTAAGATATTCGGGAATTTACAGGGTCGTTTCGAAAATTACGTCATGCTTACAATATTAACATAAAGTTTTATCACAAATGTTTCCACGTAAGTTATCTTACAAAAGATCGCCAAAATTTGCTAAATTAAAATGAAGGGAAATCTTTGTTAAGGAATTATTGTGAAACCGAGGCCTTGAGGTGCTTACATTTTCGGAGCATCTGACTCCACTTTTCTGGTTGAGGTCCACGTGTTTATTTGAATCTATCAGTTTTTACTATGATTTTTTTATTATGCTTTAAACATTTATCCTCAAGTGCTCTAACTTTGTGGTAGCGTCAAGTTCGTGGCATTTTGTTTATACCGGATATTAATCATAGGAAGCACATCACTGCACATGTTCAAAGTAAAAAAGGCGCCATAAGTGTTTAACTTTCCATTTTTGTTAGAACAATTTTAAAATATGTTTGAAAATTACGAAAATATGTAAAAATATCGGAAATATCAATTTTTAGACAAATTTTACTATTCCAAAATTATTCTTAAACTATCTCATTATTTTTTCATTACATGTAAAATACATCAAGATGTAAACTATGTCGTCTGCAAGTAGAGTCTCTGACTTATTTATCCGATCCTAGTTTGAAACATTTAGTACCAGGTAAATATATTTTTAATGAAATCAAAAAACGTGTGACACTTACGCCATTTTCAGTAAAATATATGCATTTTTCACTATATAATATGATGTAAAAACGAGGTCAATTGCTCATGTCATACCGGAAGTGTATGATAGTTTTTTCTTGTTATAAATTTTATTTTTTAACTAATTCTGTTGTTAATCTAAACTAGACTACTTAAAATATTTTTTTAGAGAAAATCAGTTTTTTAGACTTAATCACGTAAAATCACGTGATCCGGGAGACCTCCCACGAACTTTCACACATTCTTCAAAATAGCACCCACTGGAGGGTATTGTTTACAAACGATGTTTACCGGTATTTAACGAAAATAACCAAGGTTATTTCCAGTTTGGAAACTGATTTGACAAGAAATTTGAAGTAAGACTCAAAAGTTTATTGTTTGTTGACGATTGCCAATTAATTTTTTTACACAAACTGTTAGTACCACGAACTTAGGACACACGAGGATACTAGTAGGTTTGTTTTTGTTTAGAAATTATTTTTTCAACTTTTGCATATTTTCAATAACAATATGGAACGGTATTATGGAATGTTGGCATAATATTGACAAGGATGAAATACTAATTATATCGGGATGAAATTGGGAATACCTTAATATATTTAAAATGTACTTCTTTAACTTATGATCAAAATAAATATTTAATATTCTAGAAATCTAAATGAAATCTTGCAATTTATTTGCTTTAAAAAGATTTCTGTTTTAAACAACTTATGTAAATTTATTAGTATCATCAAGGAAGGAGTCGTCCTCCTAGTTAAATTACAAATTGCATCTACAACTCACGTTTATTATGCAATGTATAATATAAAGTATTACTGTATTTCCATAAATTGAGTGCATATAGTTTTTATTATTTATTTCTTTTATTTTAAAATGTTTCCATTAAACTATCAATAAAATGCATTTAAAATACACTGTCTTAACCAAATCATATTTTTAATTAAAAACATTATTGTTCCGTTCTCCTGTACATAGAGAAATTTTGCGAAAAATTTGGAAATTTGATCCAATTTATACAACAATTGGGCCTCAATCAATGTTACATCAGGGCATTTAGGGTCCGGAAGGTCATTGTTATTCAGGTTTATTCCAGGTGTGATCATTATGAATATTTCAATTATGACATAACGTGTATAGTTCTTACAAGTAAGAAGGTACAGAAGGGATAATTTTGACAAAGTTATATTTGTTGTTTTGTTAAAAAGTTTAAAACATAGTACTGTCGTGAAAAAACAATTTACCAAACCATGTATTGCTAAATTAAATGGTAGAAAATAATATTTTCATAAATATATGAAAAAGACAATCAGTAATTAAAATTTAATAAAGTTTTACCCGATCGTTTTATCATTTCGGATTGAGATAAACTATAGTCTTACAGACCCTACCGTCGCTATGAGGGGGTACATTCTAGCGGTTGTATGTAACTGGATCATTTGCTGTTAAATCTGGGTTTTAATAAACTGCTGATTATCACTCACAATATTCCCGTTTCGTGGTAATAATCCACATGTGGTCATTTGCACACAACACTGTACGAATTATCTCCCTTTCACGAAAGTGAAATCTAATCGATAAACAGTTTTAAAATATGTCACAATTGCCTCAACATCAAAATACGTTATCATACCCTTCAGAATAAATTGAAATTACCGTAAATTTCATGAAGAATTAATTAAATCCACCTGCCATAATTGCTGTTTATTTCATAAAAAGTTATGATTTTACATCGTAGGACGCAAACTTCTCGGACTAATTTTTATTGTAAACACGAGATCAGTTCGCCAAATTGCAGAAATTATTGGATGCATCCCGTAGCAATATTTTACTAGATTCCGAAATGTATTCCGAAAATTTATTCCAATTGTGCATATGTAACCAAATGCATTACCCGTCTCAGAATACATATCTCACGATAAAACAGATATATTTCTTCACGCTCATTTACCAGGCGCACTATTTCCATGCGTACTTATATCTTATAATTTCATAGCAAAGAAGCCAGATATCTTGGAAGAAAGCGATAGCAAAGTACGCGTTCACTGTCGTGAAACGCCGTACAAAAATTGCTCTATGTAGAGAATCAAGTTCAATTTTTCGTGAACGAAAAATATTTTTTTCTATTAGATTTTTCTATTCTTTCCAACAATAGGGGAGTTCTCGAGTCTTTCAGTATCAATCATAACTTGTATTGGATTCCTAAACTCCATAAAAATCCATAAAAGGAAAGATATATAGCAGGCTCGTCTAAATGTACTACAAAATCATTATCGGTAACTCTAACACAAATTTTGACAATCGTCAAAGATGGTCTTCAGTCTTATTAAAAAAAGTATATTCTTCATCTGGAATCAACCGTGGGCAAATGTGGATTCTCAAAAATTCTTAAGAATTACTTGAACATCTTGCTTTTAATACTTTATCTCATGTAAAAAGTATAAAAACATTTGATTTTTCTACACTATACACCACTATCCCTCATTCTGAATTGAAAAAAAAAGTCTAAAAGAAATTATTCACTTTTCATTTTTTTACAAAAACGGTAAACCAAGATACAAATATCTGGTGCTGAACAGGGATTCAGGTTATTTTGCCAAGCATCATACGGATTCCAAACAAAAATATACTGAAAATACAATCAACAAATTGTTGGAGTTTTTGATAGATAACATATTTGTTGTGTTTGGTTATATAGCTTTTCAACAAACAATTGGTATACCAATGGTTACAAACTGTGACCATTGCTTGCTAATTTGTTTCGTTGTTCTTATGAAGCAAAATTTATGCAGACCCTTGTTAAATCTGGAGAGAAGATTGTCGCCAAATCATTCAACTAAACATACAGATATATAGATGACGTTTTATCTCTTAAAAATCCTAAATTTGGAGACTATGTGAATGTCATTTATCCTAGTGAGCTTGAAATAAAAGATTCCTCAAGTTCTGTTTCATATTTAGACTTATACCGGAATTACGCACACGAAAGGCTACATTTGAACCTTTATGACAAACGTGATGACTTCAATTTTTCTATTGTCAACTTTCCTTTTTTATGCAGCAATATACCTGCTTCTCCTGCTTATGGTGTATTTGTTTTCCAATTAATACGCTATGGAAGAGCCTGTTCCCATTAGACATTTCTAACCTTCGGTCGGAGTAGGATTCGGAGTTAGAGTTGTACTTTAAAGGGGTCATCTCAAAATTCTTTTTGTCTTGAACATTTCACGTCTATAGTTCTACGAAGTTTTATCGCAAAACGTTTTGATAACCTGTAAAATGGCGAGGCAATGCGATATGCCACAGAAAGCTTCATAAGAGAAAAACATTGATAATAAACTCCCTAAATATCATATGCTGAGATGGCATCGAAAATATATAAGAACTTATATAAAACACGTGAATGTTTGCTTATACATTGACTTGTATATGTAGCGAAGCGCTTTCATTTTAGGAGAGTACATGAGCTGAAATGGCTGTAATAAATTAGAATTAAACAATCAAACACACTTATTGATGTTCAAATTGTAATCCAAAAACCAAAGTTAAAACTTTGAAAACTGATAAATCCAGTAAAGCACTTGCACTTTCACCAGAGAATTCAAAGGGAGACCGGGTACTCCGAAAATGTAGTGCCTCCTGTTTATTTAGCTACAAATGTCACGTATAAAATCAAAATCGAAAACAAAATTATTTAAAAAGAAACTAAAGGCAATTGTGAACCAACCAAAATTTTATTTGCACCATAATTTAATCTGAATCAGAATCGTGAATCTCTAGAGCCTTCGATGTTTTCGAAACCCTTTTAATTAGAAATATTGTTACCTTAAGTATTACTCCTAACAAGATCTCTTTGCTTGTTTCGATTCCTCCTTGGTGGTTCCGACTCGCTGACGCTGTTTTTGGTAGTCAAGTTTAATGCATTAATATTCACCTTTAATGTTTAGAGACGGACGTTTTCACAAATAACTTTTATACCTTTTTAATTTTTGCAACCAGCTTACATTTATATTTTGTTTTGAAAACAAAAAGCGCATCTAAATTATTTTAAGTTTTATATTTACTTTTTACGTTATTCTCCTACATAGAGAAAATTTTAGATTTTTTATTTAAATCAGTTGTAGTATGTTCCCTTGGTGACCCATAAGGTAAACGATTTCAATGTAAATAACTTTTTTCACACTAGTTATTGGCATTGGTTTAGACAAAATTATGAAGAAGAAATTTCCGTTCCAGATGACGTGAAGTATGTAGTTTTGAAGTATAGAATCACACTATTTGAAAGTGGATTAAGTCTATGATACAGGCGTGAATATCAATTTGTAGAACATGAGGTCCATAACGGGTGTTTTGGTTCTTAGTCTACTCGCAATATTTGTATATTTGCTGATTGTTTTCTCTATTTACAGAAATTATTGTAATTGTTTAAAAATTTTTTTGTATTTTGCCGTGTTAGTATTTTTGATTTTAAACACAAATATTATGGTTATTTTATGAGAAATCAAATGAAAATATAGCAATTTTAGAGTTAAGGACTGTCTCTAAGTATAAATGGGGAACAATAGTTGTTGTCTTTTCTGTTGTGAATTGGCGCGTATCCCGGTTTTTCTTTTCTTTCTAAATTGTTCGAAGTTAATATTGCGGCAATTGAAAATGAAATTGACGTTATGCGCAATATAATGTGGGACACTTACGCAGGGAATGTGCAACGACCATCAGATACAGATAATGAATGGAAAAGCATGTGGGGCAACTGGCCATATTAATATTATTATTACTTGTGTATTTTACAACCGATGTCACAACTTATAATTTAATTCAAAAGGTTTGAAATGAAGACATCGATTTGGAATTTATTGTCAGATCCACAAATAATTCGTAACAATAAAATGTACAATAGAACAAATTTAAGACACACTGAGCGTGATGATAAAATGTTATTTTTTCATTCTAGAAAATCTGATAAGGCATTGCAATTATGGCATGTAATGGTTTTTTTAAGAAAGTTCGTAGAACTATAGGCGTGAAATGTCCTTAAGACAAAAAAAATTTTGAGATGACCCCCTTTGAAGTACAACTCTAACTCCGACCAAAGGTAAGAAATGTCTACTACAGGGACTTTGTAGTAGATTGTTGCAAATCAATTGTTGACTCAGGGATATTGCAAGCCTAAGCTTATCAAGGTCCTCAAAAAGTTTTATGGCCGTCATCACAGTATTGTTGATAAGCTTAAGTTTGACGTCTCTGTGTCCAGGATTGCCCTGGATATATTTGACGTCCCATAGTTCCATGTTCCTTTCACACAATTTTGATTACACACTTGGCGGGTGTAGCTAAACCGGAGGCTCTTACCCTTCCGGAGCACCCGGCCTCACTTCCCTAGTGGAAGTTCACGTGTCTAACCTAACTTGTCAGTTCCAAAGTGTTTACTTTGCTTCAGAAATTGTGATTCAGACATGGATTAGTATGTTTGTCTTTGGTCAGTATATTTTGTATTAAGTTTTGAAAAAAAAATGTGAGTTTGTTGGAAATGCTACTTTATTCTTCGATTTTCCATGTGCACTGAATTTGTGAAAACACAGTAATGTTCTTTGTATAGTTAGTGTAAAATTTATGAGAACAAAGGCCTTGAACTTGATCTACCCAATTCACCAGTTTACCTACTCTGTCACGATGCCAATAAATCTAACTTAAGATTGTATTATTTTACATTTGTATATACGTGATTGGTATAACAATATTTTATGTTAATGATATGATGATGTATTTGTTTATTTCAATAATTTGTATTTTGTGTTTAATGATCATGCATTTGTCATTGTTATATGATGTTAATATTAATTTTTTAAGTTGTTTCTTTTTTTTCTTTCATTATCTATGTAAAAAGTATATTGGTATGCAGATAAGCCACATAGTACAAATGTAGTAGAAATTGTATATTTTTATTAAATTTGTAATTTCTTATTTTTTGTTAATTTCAAGTACCGAAATTGTGTGGTCATAAACAAAATATCCTCATTCTATGTCAGCTGAAAGTGATGGGGTATAAGACTGTACATTGTATATGCTATTATTTTATTGAAGCATTTATAAATGGTTAAGGATAACAAGTAAAAAAAATATATAACAAATCTGTAAACACAATACACACAAAACAATATATATCTAAACTCAAACAATAACAACATAATAGGCCAACAAGATTGACATGTCTGTTTGACCTTTCATTCAGAATACTCATATAATAAGGGTCCAACAGATACATTGGTCGTGTTAGGACTCACAGTTAATACATAAACAATGCATGTTTCCCATGGTAGTGTTGGGATTCACAGTAAATACATAAACAACAAATGTTTCCCATGATAGTGTTAGGGTTCGCATTTAATACATAAATGTGCATGCTACCCATGATGTAAACGAAATAAACACATGTGTCCCTTTACATAAATGCACTAGACTATATAAATATTTAAATTGAAGGTCAAGCGGCCAGGTCAATGTTGTTTGCCTACTAGTATACATCATCACCGGTATTAAATGTAACACAGGTATACATAAAACAATATTATCCTCTTACATTAATATCCCGTTTTGTACAGTTATTTCAACAGAGATTTCTGCTTGCATATTGGAATGTAAAAACCCCTTTGAAAAGATTTAATTTATAGAAACATAAAATTACTGTTTGTGACAATGAAATGCTCTATATTTCCCTAGAAAATCAAAAAAAAAAATTAAATTATGATTTTTCACTTACTTGTACCTAGTCATAATTGAAAATCTGTATGAACATCCGCAATTCTCACAAAGTATTTCTGTAGAAAGGAAAATGTTGGCGCTATAAAGATTTTACATGGCTTAAATGGTAATGTTTACACCAGAAGTAAGTTCCTTTTCTGACGTTTTACCTCATATGCGCAACAGAATCTGCCATTTGCCTGGTTTTTCAACATGTTAAATCCCCATAGCACCAACGTTTTAACCCAAGGAGATATATGTGCAGGTGCACATACAGATTTCCTGTTACTACAAGGTGCAAATAAGTGAAAAATATCAATCGTCCTTCAAGTTTATTTGATTTTGTATGGAAATGATTAAAAGAATATTTCTCTGTCACGAACAGAGTAGCTCCAACAGTAGGAATGTAACTGCTATAGCTTTCTTAGAGTAGCATTTTGGTGTTTATTGGCTTCTCTCAAACATTTCCTGTATCATAAATTTGGGAATGTAAAATGTCTTATTCTTAAAGATAAATTCTAATACTAGAAGTTATTATCCTCAAATAGATCATTTCTTGTTGCTTTTGGGAACATTAAGTGTCTTCTACCAAAAGGTAGCAATAATTTAATAGCTAAACTTTAATAACATTTCAGAATGTTCAAGTGTCCTCCTTTGGAAATGTAGCTATGTCAGGAAGAGGTCTAATAAGATAATACTAAATATTCTATAGTATGGCATAACATATTGTCTGTATAATAAATTTTCATATTTTTTAAAATTATTTAAATGAATTTTTACTAAATATAGAAACATAAAAAAATAAGAGTCTAAAGTCTGAAATTGTAACTTAAAAGAATGAGTTTTGATTAATAGCATATCATCAATGAATAGTTTTTAATGAATCAAAAATATTTTTACTCGTGAAAACGTTGAGAATTAGTAAAATTGATAACAATAGAATATAATGTATGTAGATGTAGTTTGCATACGAAAATATATATCTTTACATTGTCAACATAAACATAATGAAAACTTATAATACATGTAATGCAGCTTGCAATATAAAGTACAATATTTGAGAAATACTTATACCATATATACCAATTATTTTTTTGCACACAATTTTTTTCAATTTTAATTAAGTAATTTCAGTTTTAAAATGGTATAAAAATTAGACAATTTCAATTTTAAAATGGTATAAAAATATAATCGGAGCTACATACAATTTGTTTCAATTTTAATTAAGTATTTTCAGTTTTAAAATGGTATAAAAATTAGACAATTTCAATTTTAAAATGGTATAAAAATATAATCGGAGCTACATACAATTTGTTTCAATTTTAATTAAGTAATTTCAGTTTTAAAATGGTATAAAAATTAGACAATTTCAATTTTAAAATGGTATAAAAATATAATCGGAGCTACATACAATTTGTTTCAATTTTAATCAAGTAATTTCGGTTTTAAAATGGTATAAAAATTAGACAATTTCAATTTTAAAATGGTATAAAAATATAATCCGAGCTACATACAATTTGTTTCAATTTTAATTAAGTAATTTCAGTTTTAAAACGGTATAAAAATTAGACAATTTCAATTTTAAAATGGTATAAAAATATAATCGGGGCTATATACAATTTGTTTCAATTTTAATTTATTAGACAATTTCAATTTTAAAATAGTATAAAAATTAGACAATTTCAATTTTAAAACAGTATAAAAATTAGACAATTTCAGTTTTAAAATGGTATAAAAATATAACTGGAGCTACATACAAAACTAAAGGATGACCATAGATATAGCCTTCAGTACCAGTGAACTTGAATTGTTATATTTTACATGACAGAATTCACCACAAACATAGTATGTGGCATAATACAATTACTGAATCTGAGGTTGATAACTCTAACTGATTAATATATTATTAAAATTAATCATTAAAGGTGAATTATTAATTATATATAATATGAATAATGAATGTTACCAGTGCTAAAACAAAACCAAATTAATGTATTGCTTAAAACTTTAGTCAGAGGACACATACTGTATACATAGTATACTGTACACGTTTTCCGCATCATATCACCGGTCACATGATTGATTCAATTTGTATATTCTAGATTCCAATATATGCTAAATATAAAACTAGAGTGTAAAACCTTTCCCATTTTAACATTCCATTAAAATAGATCACAGATAATACTTATTACATAATATAAGTACATTGTATAAATTTCAGCAAAGTAATCTCTTCAACCATGTATGATACAACACATATATAATCTCTTCAACCATGTATGATACAACATATATATATATATATAGAGAGAGAGAGGATCTTGCATGAGTGTTTATTTAATACTGAATTTTTTCAACGAGTTTCATAAATTCAATATTGCATAAACACGAATGCAAGATTCTATTTATTATATAATCCCATAAAAACGGGTTTTTCGTAGATTTAAAACTTGTCTTCTCATTATAAAAACAGCTGATTGACCGAAACACAACAAGCTCACGTAACTGTATATGCGCCAAGAGTAATCCTGCTGAAATATTAAAAGTAAACAATAGTCTGTCCAAAGGATACAAAACAAAAGAAACATTTTCAATTTAAATACAACTTATCTTCTTTTTAGAAGAAAAGCCTAAATTAGAATCAACAAACAGTGTCAAATAAAACAAACAACTGTGAACTAGGTAAATTGTGTGATGTGACTCTGGAATGACTTTTATGCTTTTATGACATTATACTCATTCAATACGGTTTTTATTATATGACCGTATTACATGGATTATTAAGTAGATTATATAATATATAAATATATAATATATATATATATATATATATATATTACATTCTGAATTGTGAAGGTTTACAAAATACATGCATATAGATTAATATACAGAAATTAATATATACCGGTAATCCTGAATTCTATATATCACCAAACACAGAAAATTAATTGTTATATTATATAGTCTGAGTATTCACTTGATATAAAAAATATTATAAAATCTAACTAAAAATTGTATAATATTAACAAAAATATTTAACATTAATATACATGAAAATCCAGCATTCATAACAGTTCATAAAAATAAAATTGTAAATTGTGCATGAGCATTAAAACAGATCGTGCTAACAATGCACAATCAGTATCTATTTAGGTAAAAGTTGCCCCTGTCAAAAATACAGGAGTACAGGATTCAGTCTATTAAAACATTATCTGATCAAAACATCCTACTAGTAATAGAAGTTAATCTCATTATATTCAAGGCTTGACTTAATAGTAGTCTCAGTGTGGGGAGAAAAGGCAAAATGACTGGAAAAATAAAACCGTTGATGATTCATGCGACATAGAAAGTGATATGCAAAAGGTAAATCTATTGGTTATTCTACCCTAACAAAAATGGAAGTATACTTCCCACTTTAAAAGCTCTCGCCGCCATGCTTGCAAATAGATCTGTTGTAATGAAGGGAGTTGATGTGTATATGAAACAGTTTTTTAACTGACAAGAGTATTTTTTTATGAGACCAAGTGAAAAATTGATGACACATACTTTCTAAATATGACAAGTGTGGTTAAATATTAACATCAAGATTAGCTTATTAACAAAATATTTATAAACTGTATATTAACATTTGCAGTTAAAATATTTCTAATTATAAAAATATCCATCAAAAAAGCCAATACAAAAAACACTTAAGGATTTCTCATAACTACCGGTAGGACCTTTTGAAATTTTTCACAAATAGATTTTATCCCTGAGAATGCGTTGTTGAATAAAAAAATGAATACAGTCATACCTGTCTAGAAAGGTCACCCAGGGGAAGCTGTAAAAGTGGCCTCTACGGACAGGTGGACCTTATAACCTTAATAAAGAGCAATTGCGGTACAGACATATGTTATTACAAGCTAGCTAAAGATGTTTCCATTTCCATTGAAATTTACCACAAAAAAACTTCATAAAACCAACATGAATAATTTATTGTTTTTAAAACAAATCTACACATAGGAAGTTTATTTGCCAACCTTTGTGGTAAAATTAAAACATTAAATGATTCTTCTTTGTTTGGACACATTGAAAGGAATATATCCCCTAACTCTTAATTCTAAAATTTCTTGAAATCTATGAAAACCCTTAAAATTCCCTGTTCATATTTTACAGTTCTTAAAGCATTACACTCAGTCTGACCATCTTTAAAAAAAAAAAAATAAAAAAAAGTAATAATAATTGAATATTAATAAATGCATTTTCATCATTGTATTTAACGAATCCAATTTTCAAATTTCTATTTCAAGTTTAATCACTAAAACTAGTGTCTGTGAATCCAGCGTAAAGCTTAGTATCCCAGAGTTCGGAACACTAATATATATAACAGTAGAGGTAGTATATATTGCCAATAGTCCCATCTGACTTCAAAATATTCCAGGACATCTTCTGATGGAACAGTAGATACATTTCCGTCTTTACATATGATAAAGGCTGTTTGATTTGTGTTTCCAGAACAACTGAAATACATGAAATAATAATCAAATGTAACTAGCGACTTTGCAAGAAAATATGGTGACTACAATCTAATTAAGGAATGATCAGTTAAGATGTAACTGGAAATATGCCCATCCTCATGATAAAAGTTGTCTGAATTTTGTCTTAAAAAATTCTGAATTTTTCTAAATTTTTGTCAAAACTTGAATGTTTATATATTTTCAGAATGAATTCAAAATTTTCAGACAAATTCAGAATACAAATAAAAAATTCAGACACTTATTTATGGTGTAGAAGGAATTCAGATACAAACAAAATTCATAATTTTAGTTTTGTAAGGAAAATATCATGGTGTACCTATTCTTTCTGTGTACCTATAATGGTGGTGTACCTTATCTCACGGAATACCTATTCTCATGGACCACATATATTCCTGGTGTACTGTTCTTGTGGTGTACCAATTCTTGCTGTGTACATATTATTGTGGTGTACCTAATTCCATGTGTACCTTTTCTCATTGTGTACCTTTTCTTGCTGTGTACATTTTATCATGGTTTACCTATTCTTGCTGTTTACCTATTATTGTGGTGTACCTAATTCCATGGTATACATATATTCCTGGTGTACTGTTCTCATGGTGTACCTATTCTTGCTGTTTACCTTTTATCATGGTTTACCTATTCTTGCTGTTTACCTATTATTGTGGTGTACCTAATTCCATGGTATACATATATTCCTGGTGTACTGTTTTCATGGTGTACCCATTCTTGCTGTTTACCTTTTATCATGGTGTACCTATTCTTGCTGTTTACCTATTGTTGTGGTGTACCTAATTCCATAGTATACATATATTCCTGGTCTACTGTTCTCATGGTGTACCCATTCTTGCTGTTTACCTTTTATCATGGTGTACCTATTCTTGCTGTTTACCTATTGTTGTGGTGTACCTATTCTTGCTGTTTACCTATTATTGTGGTGTACCTAATTCCATGGTATACATATATTCCTGGTGTACTGTTCTCATGGTGTACCCATTCTTGCTGTTTACCTTTTATCATGGTGTACCAATTCTTGCTGTTTACCTATTGTTGTGGTGTACCTATTCTTGCTGTTTACCTATTATTGTGGTGTACCTAATTCCATGGTATACATATATTCCTGGTGTACCATTCTCATTGTGTACCTATTCTTGCTGTGTACCTTTTATCATGGTGTACCTATTCTTGCTGTGTACCTTTTATCATGGTTTACCTATTCTTGCTGTGTACCTTTTATCATGGTGTACCAATTCTTGCTGTTTACCTATTATTGTGGTGTACCTAATTCCATGGTATACATATATTCCTGGTGTACCATTCTCATAGTGTACCTATTCTTGCTGTGTACCTTTTATCATGGTGTACCTATTCTTGCTGTGTACCTTTTATCATGGTGTTCCTATTCTTGCTGTATACGTTTTCTTGCAGTTTACCTATTATTGTGGTGTACCTAATTCCATGGTATACATATATTCCTGGTGTACTGTTCTTATGGTGTTCCTATTCTTGCTGTGTACCTTTTATCATGGTGTACCTATTCTTGCTGTGTACCTTTTATCATGGTTTACCTATTCTTGCTGTGTACCTTTTATCATTGCGTACCTATTCTTGCTGTTTACCTATTATTGTGGTGTACCTAATCCATGGAATACATATATTCCTGGTGTACTGTTCTTGTGGTGTACCTATTCTTGCTGTGTACCTTTTATCATGGTGTACCAATTCTTGCTGTTTACCTATTATTGTGGTGTACCTAATTCCATGGTATACATATATTCCTGGTGTACCATTCTCATAGTGTACCTATTCTTGCTGTGTACATTTTATCATGGTGTACCTATTCTTGCTGTGTACCTTTTATCATGGTGTTCCTATTCTTGCTGTATACGTTTTCTTGCAGTTTACCTATTATTGTGGTGTACCTAATTCCATGGTTTACATATATTCCTGGTGTACTGTTCTCATTGTGTACCTATTCTTGCTGTGTACCTTTTATCATGGTGTACCTATTCTTGCTGTTTACCTATTATTGTGGTGTACCTAATTCCATGGTATACATATATTCCATGTGTACTGTTCTCATTGTGTACCTATTCTTGCTGTGTACCTTTTATCATGGTGTACCTATTCTTGCTGTTTACCTATTATTGTGGTGTACCTAATTCCATGGTATACATATATTCCTGGTGTACCATTCTCATTGTGTACCTATTCTTGCTGTGTACCTTTTATCTTGGTGTACCTATTCTTGCCGTTTACCTTTTATCATGGTGTACCTATTCTTGCTGTGTACCTTTTATCATTGTGTACCTATTCTTGCTGTTTACTGATTATTGTGGTGTACCTAATTCCATGGAATACATATATGCCTGGTGTACTGTTCTCATGGTGTTCCTATTCTTGCTGTGTACCTATTCTTGCACCGTTCTTGTGGTGTACCAATTCTTGTTGTGTACCTTTTATCATGGTGTACCTATTCTTGCTGTTTACCTATTATTGTGGTGTACCTAATTCCATGGTATACATATACTTCTGGTGCACCGTTTTTGTGGTGTACCTATTTTTGCTGTGTACCACGTCCCACAGTTTACATATCCTCATTGTTTACCTATATAATTGGTGTACAAATTCAGATCATCTCACCAGATTAGTTACTGTCATAATCCAGCATCATTCGTTGTAATCTGTATTGTTCCATATCTTTATGTATGGTAGCCAATGTCATACTTGTAGTACTTGGTGTACCTATTCTTGCTGTTTACCTATTGTTGTGGTGTACCTATTCTTGCTGTTTACCTATTATTGTGGTGTACCTAATTCCATGGTATACATATATTCCTGGTGTACTGTTCTCATGGTGTACCCATTCTTGCTGTTTACTTTTTATCATGGTGTACCAATTCTTGCTGTTTACCTATTGTTGTGGTGTACCTATTCTTGCTGTTTACCTATTATTGTGGTGTACCTAATTCCATGGTATACATATATTCCTGGTGTACCATTCTCATTGTGTACCTATTCTTGCTGTGTACCTTTTATCATGGTGTACCTATTCTTGCTGTGTACCTTTTATCATGGTTTACCTATTCTTGCTGTGTACCTTTTATCATTGCGTACCTATTCTTGCTGTTTACCTATTATTGTGGTGTACCTAATCCATGGAATACATATATTCCTGGTGTACTGTTCTTGTGGTGTACCTATTCTTGCTGTGTACCTTTTATCATGGTGTACCAATTCTTGCTGTTTACCTATTATTGTGGTGTACCTAATTCCATGGTATACATATATTCCTGGTGTACCATTCTCATAGTGTACCTATTCTTGCTGTGTACCTTTTATCATGGTGTACCTATTCTTGCTGTGTACCTTTTATCATGGTGTTCCTATTCTTGCTGTATACGTTTTCTTGCTGTTTACCTATTATTGTGGTGTACCTAATTCCATGGTATACATATATTCCTGGTGTACTGTTCTCATGGTGTTCCTATTCTTGCTGTATACGTTTTCTTGCTGTTTACCTATTATTGTGGTGTAACTTATTCCATGGTTTACATATATTCCTGGTGTACTGTTCTCATTGTGTACCAATTCTTGCTGTGTGCCTTTTATCATGGTGTACCTATTCTTGCTGTTTACCTATTATTGTGGTGTACCTAATTCCATGGTATACATATATTCCATGTGTACTGTTCTCATTGTGTACCTATTCTTGCTGTGTACCTTTTATCATGGTGTACCTATTCTTGCTGTTTACCTATTATTGTGGTGTACCTAATTCCATGGTGTACATATATTCCTGGTGTACCATTCTCATTGTGTACCTATTCTTGCTGTGTACCTTTTATCATGGTGTACCTATTCTTTCTGTTTACCTATTATTGTGGTGTACCTAATTCCATGGTATACATATATTCCATGTGTACTGTTCTCATTGTGTACCTATTCTTGCTGTGTACCTTTTATCATGGTGTACCTATTCTTGCTGTTTACCTATTATTGTGGTGTACCTAATTCCATGGTATACATATATTCCTGGTGTACCATTCTCATTGTGTACCTATTCTTGCTGTGTACCTTTTATCTTGGTGTACCTATTCTTGCCGTTTACCTTTTATCATGGTGTACCTATTCTTGCTGTGTACCTTTTATCATTGTGTACATATTCTTGCTGTTTACTGATTATTGTGGTGTACCTAATTCCATGGAATACATATATGCCTGGTGTACTGTTCTCATGGTGTTCCTATTCTTGCTGTATACCTATTCTTGCACCGTTCTTGTGGTGTACCAATTCTTGTTGTGTACCTTTTATCATGGTGTACCTATTCTTGCTGTTTACCTATTATTGTGGTGTACCTAATTCCATGGTATACATATACTTCTGGTGCACCGTTCTTGTGGTGTACCTATTTTTGCTGTGTACCACGTCCCACAGTTTACATATCCTCATTGTTTACCTATATAATTGGTGTACAAATTCAGATCATCTCACCAGATTAGTTACTGTCATAATCCAGCATCATTCGTTGTAATCTGTATTGTTCCATATCTTTATGTATGGTAGCCATTGTCATACTTGTAGTACTTTTATATCAATGACAATTTTTGGACATGTTCAAAAATCTGACCACGGATCAAAGTACCATACTATATCCTAACAAAACTGTATAAGAACATACTGATGATCCATTTTACTTCCTATCAAAACTGTATTAACCTCTTTTTGTTATGGAAGTATGAGAGAATTGGACATTGCACACGTAACATGGGAATTATTCAGTGTACAAAATGTCCAATTCTTTCATAATTCCGTAACAAAAAGAAAAATTCACTTCATTCCTATAATATTTTTAGTTAACATACCTTACTGGTTCCCCATTTTCAAATTCCAGAACCATCAGACTGTGTAATGAGTAATATATAAATGATAGGTATTTGGCTCAATCTAACCAGAATGGTAAGGTCCGTGTAAATAGTCCAGCTGAAATAGAATAAAAATCAGACTGTGAAATGAGAAATATATAAATGATAGGTATTTGGCCCAGTCTAACCAGAATGGTAAGGTCCGTGTAAATAGTCCAGCTGAAATGGAATGAAAATCAGACTGTGAAATGAGAAATATATAAATGATAGGTATTTGGCCCAGTCTAACCAGAATGGTAAGGTCCGTGTAAATAGTCCAGCTGAAATGGAATGAAAATCAGACTGTGAAATGAGAAATATATAAATGATAGGTATTTGGCCCAGTCTAACCAGAATGGTAAGGTCCGTGTAAATAGTCCAGCTGAAATGGAATGAAAATCAGACTGTGAAATGAGAAATATATAAATGATAGGTATTTGGCCCAATCTAGCCAGAATGGTAAGGTCCGTGTAAATAGTCCAGCTGAAATGGAATGAAAATCAGACTGTGAAATGAGAAATATATAAATGATAGGTATTTGGCCCAGTCTAACCAAAATGGTAAGGTCCGTGTAAATAGTCCAGCTGAAATGGAATGAAAATCAGACTGTGAAATGAGAAATATATAAATGATAGGTATTTGGTCCAGTCTAACCAGAATGGTAAGGTCCGTGTAAATAGTCCAGCTGAAATGGATATAAAAATCAGACTTTGAAATGAGTAATATTTTAATGATAGGTATTTGGCCCATTCTAACCAGAATGGTAAGGTCCGTGTAAATAGTCCAGCTGAAATGGATATAAAGAACATATAGCAGGTTATATACAGTCCAACCTGCCTTAAATGTCACCTCTTTATAAGAGTCACCTGCTTATAAAAACCAGTAGAATTGTATCCCAATTCTTCTTTACTTATATTATTTGAACCTGTATATAAAGGTCCACTACTGGTCCTCTTCGATGGCCTTTATAGACAGGTTTGACTGTATATGGGTTGCAATTTGGCAGTCATAAAAAAATTTGTCAGTCAAACTTTACGAAGCTAATTGTATTTTGATCAGATGTTGTCTGGAACTTTACACACACTACATTATATACTTTAAAGTCTTGACAAGGGGTGAAGTGAAGTAATGGTGTTTTATGCTCAAGTCAAGATCCATTCACTTATATCAAGATAGTCAGTTCATGAATAATGGAGGAAACTGAAGCACCTAGAGAAAATCAAATAAACTTTCTTTAGCAAGTGAACTGACAAACTTTCTCATACTTGGGTCTGCCAGAGTGGAATTCTAACCTACCAGTAGATGGCGAGAGACACTGCAA
The DNA here is from genome assembly GCA_021292105.1 of Anadara kagoshimensis. Lineage (NCBI taxonomy): Eukaryota > Metazoa > Mollusca > Bivalvia > Arcoida > Arcidae > Anadara > Anadara kagoshimensis. The sequence continues at coordinate 47,765,049 of CM037864.1, forward strand.
CGCAGAAACACATGCTTTAGACCATTCTGCACCCAATACCCACCCCTTCAGTCTGACAAGGGAAATGCAAACTTACCATTGCAAAGATTTGTCATGTTGAGACTTACATGAACCTCATTGACCAAGCGATTTGAAACTTAGAAAAATGATTTCCCTGGTTTAGAATGATAACAGACAACACTTTTATATGGGTCACATTTATGAATACAGGGATCAAACCAACATGAGCAATTTCAAAAATGAGCCTTAATTTTTGAACGTATACTTACCAAGAATCATGATACACATCTGAATCAGAATAGTAACCGTCATCGCTTGGCGTATCTCGGTGTTTATGATACCAAGAAATAATCCTATACTCTGTAAAATAACAATCATGATACAACAATTAACTTCTAAATCAGTGTTGTTAAATGTCCTTAAATGTCTAAAACCTAATGTTTCACACCTAATGCAAACTTACATTTTATTCCTAATTTGATATATTGATTGATTGATTGGTCGATTGATTGATTGATTGAATGGTGTTTTACGTCTAATATTTCACTTATATTGAGACATCACCAGCCATAGGTGAAATAGCAGAAATTTTTTACCTTTGCGGTGCTCTCGGGGCAATTTGTAGGGAGAGTTCTTTTGTTTGCCATACCTGTCGTGCCATACCTGTCGAGCCATAGGGCATTGATTTTTAAGGTCTCTTTCTAGTAGGACCAAGTTGTTTTCATTTCTAATTGCTGAGTGAGAGAACAGTCACTACATATTTTCTAGTCTTGGTCAGACGCCAGCTGTGGTTGGAACCCAAATTATCCCCCAAACTAAGCAAGCACTATATCAAATGAGCTATCCTAGTGGTTGATTTACATGTCTATCATGACTGTATAAAGATCAGAAACATTGAAACTGGTATAATTTATGACCACAATGAATTATTAACCAGAAGTAAAACAAAACTAAGATATTACAACTATAAACTACATGTATTTACTTATCCCATTTAGACCTAGCTTAACTCATGCTTTTATACCGAAAACAACATTTTCAGAAGGTGAAGATGTGAAGATGTTTAATTTCATGGTTCAAGTGATTTAGTGTTTCAAGCATCATACCTGTCCTGCCACTGAATCTATGAATACAGTCCCTATGGTAACGAAAAAAGCTGCAACTCCATTAAGTCCAATACACCAGTATGCAAACACAACAAAGAATAAAGGTTGTACAAATATTAATGGTAGCTCACTTGTCATTTTAGCTAGATAATATGCTGACAACCTGTACCAACCGGCTGAACGTTCTTTACTTATTACTATTCTTTCTAATGGAACTGTAAAATGAAATGAAATCAAAATTTAAATTTACAATCACAAAAACATAATAAAAAATAAATAAATTTACAGACTAAAAATTTAGGATCGGTCAGGTTAGAGAAAATATACTTATTTTTTAGACCTTGAAATTGGTAGTACAACATCAAAACTTTAAAATTTTACAGTGTATCAAATCAATGGCTGTGTTTGTAGTCTACAAGAACTTCCTACTGGATGTGTTTACTGGACCAACCATTTTATAAGTATTTATAAATAGGATCTACTGTAAGGAACAAATCTACTTACATGATGTAACAGCGTCAAACAAAGGAATAAATCCCCAATGTACTGCAATAAAAAATATCTGAAATAAAAAAATTCAAAAGTGGTGTGCGCATTTAACATGACAAAAATACCTGAAACATGAGCATTCATAAATGGTGTAAACAGAAATATACACAATTGAGGCCCATATGTTAGAAATTATATTAATTTATATATAAATTTTGGAAAACATGACAATAACATGTTTAGAGCTAGATTGCTCACCTAGTGAATAGTAATGGCAACTCAACAGGCTGGCATTCCATTAAACACAACTATGATTCTGTTAACAGTAACTGTTGATGAGCTTTATTCATAATTAGGAATACAAGTTAAAATCAAAGGGAGGTAACTCTTAGTTTCTTTAACAACACTGAATGAAATCATTGCTAATGTACCGTAATAAAGTTATTTTTCCTGTATCTTTCAGATTAAATAAAACAAAATTTATGAGGAAATGATAAAAACACATTTTTTATTTTATATATAACACCAGTCTATTTTTCATCTCTTTAAAATTAAAGTTCTCTGGATAAGAATAATACATAGAATTATAGATGTTTTTTCACACATGTGACATGGAAATCTTTTGTTTTTTACCCATTTGGGATTTCAATGTTTTGCCCTAGGATAAGATCACTTTTCCAAACCAACAATTTTCTCAATGTCACAATGTCTGTGAAAACACCAACAATAATTGATTATGTCATGCTTAAAGAAGACACATAAAGTGGCAATAAAACAACTTTTGATGCAAATTTTTGTTTATAAATCATGTTTTTATGTTGCAAATGTGTGAGAAAAAGAATCTTACACTGTTAATAGTATGAGATAGAGATATCTCAAACTTAGATGAATATTTTCAATGTCCAGAACTCGCTAAAGCTCGTTCTGGACAGGAAAATATTCATTTTTACCCATGTGAGATTTTTCTGTCTCACCCTAGGGATGAGATCATTTTTCTCAACCAACAATTTCTCAACGTCACAATCACTTACACACGCTTAATTGATGATGTCATAATCATTTTTACGTGAGGACGTCAACAAAATTTGATTATGTCATTTTCAGAAGGCACAGATGGTGGCCTGAAAACTGAATGTTTGATGTAATTCTTTTGTTTACAAATCATGTTTTTATACTGCAAATGTGTGAGAAAAATATCCTAGACCTTTAGCTCACAGGATAGGTGGTGTGATATTTTTCCATATCGCACCCCACGTGAGCGTGTGTAGGCTATCTCAGTACAACGGGGACTACTTTTCCAATAATAGTAAGGGACGTAATTCATGATATGAGGGAATTCATGACATGTTTAACTTATTCTGCTAACAACTGATTTCGAAAATTTTTAATCTTATTTATTATTATTATTTGTAATAAAAAAGTTAATTTTGACCCATGAGTATATAAAAGAAAATGTATTTTGTTGTTATTTACTATCGCAAAGGTTCAAATTTCTACTCTGGGCTACACGTTATTAATGACGTTACATCATAACTTCATAAATGTATTCATCCGCTAACAAAATCTTTGCTTTGTAGTAGGAAATTCCAATGCTTTTGGGCTAAAATAATATATTCTATATATGAGAAAAATTATCAAGTACTCGTTTCAAACTGAGATATTTTCATCTGAAACGAGGCTGATCAGATGAATTTATCTGACCACTTGACTGGAATTTCCTTATCTTGGTCTGAAACTCCTTATAGATTCTTTTTATCTTGCACTGTTATGGGTGTTTTATTCTATTAATACTTACAGCCCCCATTCTGTCTCGCAACGTTTCCTCTGATCTCGGAAGTTGAAACCAAATAAGGCATACAATGGAACATATAAGGATATTTTCTAAAATCTTCACTTTATCCAAAATCCTTGGTCTGGATAACTGGAATGTGCGTTTTGTTAAATGTTTGTATTGTGTACAAAAACCTGTTGGCCATTTGTGGTCATCTTCACTTCCTTCTGGCTCTGATGGTACAAATATATAAAACATCTTCCGTAATTGTATTAAATATTAGTACAGTTACACCAAATACAATAAAGAAAAGAAAATGGCGATGGATTGGCCACATCTTAAGACAAGAACAAGGAAACATCAGGAAGCATACTCTGAACTGGAACCCACTGGAAAAGAGAAAGAGAGGGCGCCCAGTAACAACGTGGCAAAGAACATTAGACAGAGATCTGAGGTTGATCCAGATGTCATGGGTAGAGGCCAAACAAGCGCAAATGACCGGTACAGATGGAGAGCTATTGTCGAGGCCCTATGCCCCTTCAGGGGTGCAGAGGATTAAGTCAAGAAAGTCAAGTACGCCAAATTTAACAAGGTTCCAATATTGTGTAAAATGAATTGAAGTGAAAAGGGGGCATAACTCCATTAATACAAGATGCCCATGGGCCTTAACGCTCACCTGTGATCTTTGAACCCATGAGCTTCATTCAAATATCAAAATGATAATTCGGCCAATATTCTAATATACATCCCTATACAAAAAGTTAATAGTTTTTGAGATAAATAATCATTTCAGACCTTGTTCACATCTGTGACCTTGACCTTTGAACCCATAACCTTCATTCATATATCAAAATGGTTGTTAGGCTAATACCTACAATATTCTAATATACATGCATATACAAAACGTTAACAGTTTTCAAGATAATTAACCATTCAGGTATTCATTCACATCTGTGACCTTGACCTTTGAACTCATGACCTTTATTCATATATCAAAATGACCATTGGGCCATTACCTACAATATTCTAATATACATGCCTATACAAAAAGTTCATAGTTTTGCAGATAATTAACTATTTTGGTAAATTTGTACATCTGTGACCTTGACCTTTGAACCCATGAACTTAATCGATATATCAAAATGATCGTCATGTCAATACCTACAATTAACCAAAAATCCTACATCATTATCACCAGAAATGTTTAAAAAATAGCATTTTTTATCAAAAGTCAAAAACTGGGACATGACCTTGATCTTTGACCTTGACATCAATCGGAAGAAAATCGCAAGACAAGATCAACAGTGAAAACTCCATACAATTATCTTCAGCCATTATGAAGTTATAACAATAAATGTCTCATTTTAAAAATTACATAATTTTACGCAAAAAACGCGTAACCTATTTTTCGTTCAATTTTCATGAAAAACACAATTTTAGTGTATCTAGGTATTTTGAATCCAAATATCCAATCAAAATTTGCCTGCACCTTTTGGTTTCAGAGAAGAAGATTTTTTTGTCTTTTGGCTATTTATAGTAACGGCAGCCATATTTTTGGGCGTGGTCAAACCCCGAACACAATTTTGAAAGCCTGTTACCCAGGCATAATTATCACTAAGTTTTATCAAATTTGGCTCAGTAGTTTTGGAGGAGAAGATTAAAATGTAAAGTTTACGCACGACGCACGACGGACGACGAACGACGGGCGGTGATAGATAGAAATAGCTCATCTGAGCCTTTCGGCTCAGGTGAGCTAATAAAAAATAGTATAGTATCAAAATTTTTATATGAAAGTTCACAAGGTTCCCATGTTATGTCAAATAAATAAACAAGAGGCCCATGGGCCTTAACGCTCACCTGTGACCTTTGAACCCATGAGCTTCATTCAAATATCAAAATGATAATTAGGCCAATATCCTAATATACATCCCTATACAAAAAGTTTATAGTTTTTGAGATAAATAATCATCTCAGTACTTGTTTGTATCTGTGATCTTGACATTTAAACCCATGCTCTTCATTCATATATCAAAATGACCACTGTGCCAGTACCAACAATATTCTAATTTACATGCCTATACAAAAAGTGTATAGTTTTCAAGATAATTAACCATTGAGGTATTCTTTTGCATCTGTGACCTTGACCTTTGAACCCATGACCTTCATTCATATATCAAAATGATCATTAGGATAATACCTAAATATTCTAATATACATGCCTATACAAAAGGTTTATAGTTTTTGAGATAAATAATCATTTCAGAACTTGTTCACATCTGTGACCTTGACCTTTGAACCCATAACCTTCATTCATATATCAAAATGGTTGTAAGGCTTATACCTACAATATTCTAATATACATGCATATACAAAAAGTTAACATTATTTAAAATAATTAACCATTCAGGTATTCATTCACATCTGTGACCTTGACCTTTGAACCCATGACCTTCATTCATATATCAAAATGATCATTAGGATAATACCTTTCTTAATATACATGCCTATACAAAAGGTTTATAGTTTTGAGATAAATAATCATTTCAGAACTTGTTCACATCTGTGACCTTGACCTTTGAACCCATAACCTTCATTCATATATAAAAATGGTTGTAAGGATAATACCTAAAATATTCTATTATACATGCCTATACAAAAAGTCTATAGTTTTTGAGATAAATAATCATTTCAGTACTTGTTTACATCTGTGACCTTGGCCTTTGAACTCATGACCTTTATTTATATATCAAAATTACCAATGGGCCATTACTTACAATATTCTAATATACATGCCTATACAAAAAGTCTATAGTTTTTTAGATAAATAATCATTTCAGTACTTGTTTACATCTGTGACCTTGACCTTTGAACTCATGACCTTTATTTATATATCAAAATGACCATTGGGCCATTACCTACAATATTCTAATATACATGCCTATACAAAAAGTTCATAGTTTTGCAGATGATTAACTATTTTGGTAAACTTGTACATCTGTGACCTTGACCTTTGAACCCATGAACTTAATCGATATATCAAAATGATCGTCATGTCAATACCTACAATTAACCAAAAATCCTACATCATTATCACCAGAAATGTTTAAAAAATAGCATTTTTTATCAAAGGTCAAAAACTGGGACATGACCTTGACCTTTGACCTTGACATCAATCGGAAGAAAATCGCAAGACAAGATCAACAGTGAAAACTCCATACAATTATCATCAGCCATTATGAAGTTATAACAATAAATGTCTCATTTGAAAAATTACATAATTTTACGCAAAAAACGCGTAACCTATTTTTCGTCCAATTTTCATGAAAAATACAATTTTAGTGTATCTAGGTATCCTGAATCCAAAAATCTAATCAAAATTTGCCTGCACCTTTTGGTTTTAGAGAAGAAGATTTTTTTGTCTTTTGGCTATTTATAGTAACAGCAGCCATATTGTTGGGCTTGGTCAAACCCCGAACACAATTTTGAAAGGCTGTTACCCAGGCATAATAATCACCAAGTTTCATTAAATTTGGCTCCGTAGTTTTGGAGGAGAAGATTAAAATGTAAAGTTTACGCACGACGCACGACGCACGACGGACGACGGACGACGGACGGTGATAGATAGCAATAGCTCATCTGAGCCTTTCGGCTCAGGTGAGCTAATAAAAAAGGGGCACAGTTCCATTAAATATTTAAGCAGCGACATATTTTATGTAATATTCTTACTTTCAAATTGTATTACAAATACAAATCCCACTAAAAATGTATAACTACTTAAGGTCACAAACTAAATGTTAACAGATTGGAAGGTCAGCATAATAACATAAACATTCCAATATTTCAAATAGCTGGCATATAAAAACACTAATGTGTTTAGTAAAAACTGGTTCCATAATAAAAATACTGTAAAAAGGATTTTTATGGGGTGAAAATTTCGCTATTTCTGAAATCTTGCATTTCGCGTGGGTGTAATTTTTGCATTACCAATATAAGTGGGTGTACCAGTATATTGTATATATATGAGATATTAACCTGTGTATGGTAGACATTTTTGTGTGGGTAAAATGTTTGAGATAATTTCTTTAGTGCGAATTAAGTGAAAATTTTATCCACACGAAAATTTCCCCCTTTACAGTAAAGTGAAATGAGTAAACCACTTTGTACCATTTTCTAATTACATTAAAGACCAATCTAAAGTAATCAATAGTATCAATAGGATTTTTATCATGTCTTTTTCTCTCTTTCATATGTTTAATGTAAGAAGGTATTGTCTTATAAAGTGTTATTATGTTATTTTTAGCGAAGATTCTTTTGTATTTGATTTTAAGATAAGTGGTTCATTATCAATTATAGAGATTGCTTGCAGGTTACATAGACCTATGTACCCTCTGAAAGATTTATTTACCCTGAGTAACAAGTGAAAGGCACATTAATCTTTAAAAGGATACATAGGATTGTGTTACCTGCAAAACCCTGTATGACATTTTTGTCACCCTTCAAAGCCACACTAATTTGGCCTTTTTAACTTTGATTTTGTATTTTGTGTTACCATGTTTGTTTACCATGACTAGACTACTGACATGAACAAGTTACTTATCTCTTACCATTTGTTTACAGTGCATTTATGTACCCTGGTAGATTTACAATTGGCAGGTTTACAAACATAATTCTATGTACCCTGGCAGATTTACAATTGGCAGGTTTACAAACATAGTTCTATGTACCCTGGCAGATTTACAATTGGCAGGTTTACAAACATAGTTCTATGTACCCTGACAGATTTACAATTGGCAGGTTTACAAACATAGTTCTATGTACCCTGACAAGTTAACCAAGTGCTATGTGAGAAATTTATTGAAAGATAATAAAAATAAATATACAGGTATTCATGATGACCGATTACCTGTACTGTCTTATACAACATTTTGTTTACCTATATCAAACATAAACTTGTCTAACATAGTTGGAGATTCTGGTATCAGTTGTTTTGTTTGACTCTGTTTCCATGACAATACTGATGGCCAACCACTGGAAGATTTAAGTTCTTTTGATGTTTTAAATAATATTTTCTGTGTTTCTTCATTTTCTTTCAACTTTTCCACTGTACAAGAAACAAAATTAAATATTAAGTCCATAATAAAGCTGTGTCGACAGATGGCTAAAATGGAAAGCACCTATCATGTATTTTTTTATTGATGCCTGTCATAAACAGTTGGATGAGGGGATAATACATGTAGCATCCCATACACATATAGGTATATATACACACAAATGGTGGGACCTTGGTGGCAATCACAGTGCCTCTCACCACCTTGTTTAATGCAAAGCACCTATCATGTATATTTTATTGATACCTGTTATAAACAGTTGGATGAGGGGATAATACATGTAGCATCCCATACACATACAGATACATATACACACAAATGGTGGGACCTTGGTGGCAATCACAGTATCTCTCACCATCTTGGTTAAAATCCCACTTGGGACAGATCATGGTGTGAGAAAGTTTGTCAGTTAGCTTCCTGAAGGTGGGTGGTTTTCTCTGGGAATTCTGGTTCCCTCCGCTATTTCTGAACTGATTGCTTCGATACAAGTAAAACATTTTGACTGGGGTGTAAAAAATGATTGAAATAATACATGTGCATGTGTGTGTGCATATACACACAATTTTTCTATGTCATAAACTGTAGATACATATATGGCCATTTACCAGGTGAGCTGAAATGTCTAAACTTAATTACATTGTGTTTTGTTAGACAATCCAAGGTGTTTTAGGTGAGTGCTTATATAAATACATGTAGTACAGTCTAATTAAAGGAAATACATTTACCAGTAGTATGAACACAAAACCAAGTGGCAAAATGTTTAACAGTGTAATTAGCTATTGTATACAGTGGTAAGATAATACCCTATTAGAAAAGTGGACTTGTAATTTACTCTGCAATGTACAATGTACAGTAAAACCCATTATAAAGTCTCTCTGTAACTTTGCAACACTGGTTATTGCCACACCACTGAAGTTCCAAAATCTATTTCTTCTTTTTTTTCTTTTAAAAAGCCTTTCTTGATTTATGCTGGTGATGAATTGAGGTTTTATTGTACAGTTAAACCTCGATTCATCGCCACCATTTTTTCAGTCAAATTTTGGCGTTTTAAAGGGGTTTTGCGATAAATTGAGGGAGGCTAAAAAAGAAAATCATAAAAAAATGGATTTTGGGACTTCAAAATAGTGTGGCGATAAGCGATGCTGCAAAGTTATTGAGAGGCATTATAACGAGGTTTTACTGTATATAATTATCCTTTGTAAACCAAATAGATGTCAAATCTGAATAAAGTCGTCAGATTCAGTGATGTTTGGTTTAGCCAAGTACTGGAGTACAGTCAAACCTGTCTATAAAGGCCACCCAAGGGAACCTGTAAAAGTGGCCTTATATATGGGTGTTTTCCTTTATATACAGGTTCAAATAAGCTGAATAAAGAGTGATACAGGGAAAAATATTATTGGTCTATAAAAGCAGCTGGCCCTTATATAGAGGTGGTCTTTAAGGCAGGTTTGACAGTATTGTATAAAAGACTTACTGATGAAATCTGCTGCATTATAGCCTGATGGTACAGCCATGCCAATGTCATCAAAGTACTCTATCACCTTCTCTATAGTACCATAATAAACTTGCTAAAATATACAGAAAAAAAAACATGAATAGAAATTCAAATTGAATTAATTTAAATAAAGATTAATATTTTTCACTTACTTTGACCTAGTCATAACAGGAAATCTGTATGCCCATCTGTGATTAGTCAAGAATATTTCTGCAGAGCAAAATGTTGGCACTATGGGGATTTAACATGTTGAAAAACCAGGCAAATGGCGGATTCTGTTGCACATATAACGTAAAACATCACCAAGGACATCACCTCCGGTGTAAACACCACCATGTAAAATCCCCATAGAGCCAACATTTTACTTTCTATAGAAATAATTTATGACAACCTCAGATGCGCATACAAGTTTTCAGTAATGACTAGGCACAAGTAGGTGAAAAACATTTTTCAAATTTATTTGATTTTCTTTGGAAATAAAGCACATTTCATTGTCACAAACACAATGGCTTGAACAGTATATTCAATCTGTGTAAACTGTTTCCTTGTGTATCACCTCCTTGGGGAAAGTTTGGTTGTCAAATCGAGAAATTTTATACATTTTTCTCCATGGGAAACTACCTTTATTTGGTAGAAATTCTAGCCAAAGAAAATCACTGATAAATCAATGCATTAAATAACATACCTCTCCTTGACAGAGTAATAGTAAACTATCAAATAAGTAAAACAACTGTGTTGATGGTTGATGTATGGTAGCTACAACAGTTTTTAAATTTGTCCTTGCATATTCCTTCAGGTTACTTATCAGGCTGTAGGCAGAACTTGAATCTAAACCTGTGGCCGGTTCCTAAAAATATAAAGTATGTCATTTACAGCAAAATGAGTGAAAGTCTGAAATTTAATAATAATAATAATATAATAATAATAATAATAATAATATAATAATAAAAGCACTTTGGTAACCTGTATGCAGTTTTCATTCTAGGATTTTTCAGATGGGGATTCAAAAATAATTCTTCTAATGCATTAACATTCAATAATTTTGCATTCATCTACTGTTAAATATGGCCCACCAACGCCTTAACAATGGGGCATAATGATCATCATGAGCTCAAATTACATGTACTTGCGGTAAAATAACCAAGAAATATACTTGGAGGCTAAATGATGTACATGTATATAAATAGACAGTTTGTAGCAATGTAGATTTGTTTTGCATTACAAACATCTAAATCTTATTTGGGCTATCTACAGAGATTAGGCCAACCAAAAAAATGTGTGTATCCAGTTTCCCAAACGATCTTATTATAGTAAAGCTGACCCTAAAGTTTTTTCACCCTTATGAAAAATATCATGTGTAGTCTGTATTATACAAAAAAGAATGTTTCTGAAAAAAATGTGAAAACACAACAATGATAAAGATAATAAGTATGTACAAGTTTTTACATGTAGATGAGTGTTAGTAGATCTTGTATTTCTTTTCTTTTTCAATATTTCCTCTCAGTGTTCCCAATGACCAAACAATGTTCAGAAAAAAGTAAAATATCTACAAAGTTAAGTACAACCCTAATTATTTCAAAGTGAAACCTGAAACCAGATATTGATTTGTTTGGCCTTATGTACTTTACTTACATCTAACAGAATAAGTGAAGGGTTTGTCAGTAATTCACATGCTATATTTGCCCTCTTCCTTTCTCCTCCAGACAGACCAGGGACCATATCATCACCAACCACTGCAAAAATAAAATCAAAGCACTGAAAGTACTGAAATTCACAAAAATAAGCAATATAACCCCTAAATGATTTGTTTGCTGTGATAATACATGTATCAATAACTCAAAATTAAACTATGAGACAAAATGATATTTAAAACTTCAATTTTGAACTGTATTTTATAACTGCACATTATTATTTAAAATGTCACTAAAGTGGATGAAAAAAAACCCAAAGTTATCACTCAAAAAAAACACAAAAAACAAAATATGTGTAAAATTATATCACAGGAGATGTACCAAGACACAGTGATGAACACAAAAAAAAATAATATTCCTGTAATATGTACATGTGATATATGAACAATTTACTCACACAATATATTAAATTAAATGTCTTGCTAAAGAACATACCACAATCCTTAAACCATGAGACTGCAAATTTAAAAACACAGACTGACTGGGACTTCAACTTTGACCCTTGAACCAAGAGACTGCAAATTTAAACAAACAGCCACTCTCTAGCTGCCACATTTGTTGTACAAGAAACACCCCAAAATGAAGTTATTGTTTTAAGTAGGGTTGTCAACGAGTATTCGAGTGATTGAGTACTCAGTCAGAAAATTTCTAATCAGTTACAATTTTACTAATCTACAATACTTGCTGTATTGTTTTTCGTAAGTTACAAATAGATAATCGAAGTTGTGGACGGCAGTCGAAAGGATGGGTCGTACTTTTCCTAATCAGAAATTAATTACTTCATTTCTATATTTATCATATCCTTTGGTTCACATTAACCATTCATTGTGTGGTTTTCTTTATTTAATAAAAATCTGTTAGTTGTAGAACTTTTTAATTTTTTTGCTGGCAAAAAATAAAAAAATACTGTTTTCTCTCTATTCCAGTTACGCTTTTGATATTATAATAACTCCATACATCCGGTTTTTGAGCTTGAGTCGTGATCAATATGGCTTCAACCGTAGTGAGCCATGTTTAGCTTGGCAATAATTAAACCTAAAGCATTCCTATTGGATTTATTGGTTGTTTTTGCAAGGACAGTCATTAATGTGATGAACGGAAGCCATGTGGTTTGAGATAAAAATCATAGTCAATGATGACAACAACGTGCCAAGCGTACTACAGTGGTTAAAATAAATTTGATATTAAAGTAACAGTTTTTTGTAGTTGATTGTAAATTTCTTTATTGTCACATTTTCTAAATGTTCATTGACAATCAACTTATTTAAATAAATTTATTTTGTTTCATAAATAATAAATCCTAATTTAATCATCAAGAGATAATTTTCTTTCACAAGTACTCGAGTACTCAATCGGAAAGACGTTTGAGTAACCGGTTAGTGATTTTCATCCGAGTTGACATCCCTAGTTTCAAGACTTCCCCAAACTTAAAGATGGTAGAACCTCTCACCACCTAGGTTTTATTTCTAGCTACTAACAGATTCCAGTGTAAAAGTGTAAGAGCATTACATCCTTACAGATTCAAGTGTAAAAATGTAAAACATGTTAGATCTTTTAGTGCAGAAGAACAGTTGTTTTCTCCAATTACTCTTTTTCTCTCCCTCTTTCTAGAAATGAGCCCCTCAATACAAGTGAGATCATCTTGACTGGGGCTTAAATTTCCATTCTACCTACCCAATATTTACACTGCAAAAGTTTGACTATTAACATTATGATAAAAGTTTAACTTACTTGTATCAAGACATTTGCTCAGACCCAGGGAATCAGCTATTTCTAACATCTGTCTTGTCTTCTCTTTATGTGACATACTGTCTGGCAATCTCATGGATGCCGCAAACTAAAACCCAAAACAATCACCAAATTACATTATTTAATATCAAAATCTCAATTACGAGATAATGACATTGACATATAATGACAGTTTGTTTTGTGAATATATTACAGTCAAACCTGTCTATAAAAGCCACCCAATGGAACCAGTAAAAGTGGTCTTTATGGGCAGGTGGCCTTTATATACAGGTTCAAATAATATGAATAAAAACAATTAGGATACAATTCTACTGGCCTTTATAAGCAGGTGGCCCTTATATAGAGGTGACCTTTAAAGCGGGTTGGACTGTATATAACTAAATAGTGTAATGTACACCTGATAATTACCTAAAAAATTTCAAGACCTAGAAACAAATAAAATTAATCTTCTTTTGAGAGGGATACTTTAGGAAGGATTTTTATATTTCTAACATGTTAATTGTAGTTACAGATTGTCTCTCCTAATAAACAAATTGGCCTCAAGTCTCCTGGTCAGGAAGTTGACAGAAACAGATTACCCACAGTGTATCCCATGTGTATCAATTAACCAGACTGTCTAGTTGACAGGAACAGATTACCCATAGTATGTCCTCTGTGTATCCATTAACCAGACTGACTTTCGACAGGAACAGATTACCCACAGTATATCCTATGTGTATTCATTGACCAGACTGACTAGTTGACAGGAACAGATTACCCACAGTATATCCTATGTGTATTCATTGACCAGACTGACTAGTTGACAGGAACAGATTACCCACAGTATATCCTATGTGTATCCATTGACCAGACTGACTAGTTGACATGAACAGATTACCCACAGTATATCCTATGTGTATTCATTGACCAGACTGACAAGTTGACAGGAACAGATTACCCACCGTATATCCTATGTGTATCCATTGACCAGACTGACTAGTTGACAGGAACAGATTACCCACAGTATATCCTATGTGCATCCATTTACCAGACTGACTAGTTGGCAGGAACAGATTACCCACAGTATATCCTATGTGTGTCCATTGACCAGACTGACTAGTTGACAGGAACAGATTACCCACAGTATATCCTATGTGTATTCATTGATCAGACTGACTAGTTGACAGGAACAGACTACCCACAGTATATCCTATGTGTATCCATTGACCAGACTAACTAGTTGACAGGAACAGATTTCCCACAGTATATCCTATGTGTATTCATTGACCTGACTGACTAGTTGACAGGAACAGATTACCCACAGTATATCCTATGTGTATCCATTAACCAGACTGACTAGTTGACAGGAACAGATTACCCACAGTATATCCTATGTGTATCCATTAAACAGACTGACTAGTTGACAGGAACAGATTACCCGCAGTATATCCTATGTGTATTCATTGACCAGACTGAATAGTTGACAGGAACAGATTACCCACAGTATATCCTATGTGTATCCATTGACAAGACTGACTAGTTGACAGGAACAGATTACCCACAGTATATTCTATGTGTATTCATTGACCAGACTGACAAGTTGACAGGAACAGATTACCCACCGTATATCCTATGTGTATCCATTGACCAGATTGACTAGTTGACATGAACAGATTACCCACAGTATATCCTATGTGTATCCATTGACCAGACTGACTAGTTGACAGGAACAGATTACCCACA
Organism: Anadara kagoshimensis; assembly: GCA_021292105.1. Classification (NCBI taxonomy): domain Eukaryota; kingdom Metazoa; phylum Mollusca; class Bivalvia; order Arcoida; family Arcidae; genus Anadara; species Anadara kagoshimensis. The sequence continues at coordinate 47,780,180 of CM037864.1, forward strand.
GTATATCCTATGTGAATCCATTGACCAGACTGACTAGTTGACAGGAACAGATTACCCACAGTATATTCTATGTGTATCCATTGACCAGACTGACTAGTTAACAGGAACAGATTACCCACAGTATATCCTATGTGGATGCATTGACCAGACTGACTAGTTGACAGGAACAGATTACCCACAGTATATTCTATGTGTATCCATTGACCAGACTGACTAGTTGACAGGAACAGATTACCCACAGTATATCCTATGTGTATCCATTAACCAGACTGACTAGTTGACAGGAACAGATTAACCAAATTTGAAAATCAGGAAAATATGTTTAATGTGGATGAACAAATGGAACAGTATTTTAATCACAATCAAAGTAATTTCACTTATATCAAAGCAGTCCATTTACTGCAATGGTGAAAAAACACAAGTTCCCAAAAAAACCACAATTTTTGGCCAGAGAACTGAGAACTTACTCTTACTTAAAATCTGTCAAAGTGGAATGAAAATGATATAGGCAGTGACCAGCAATTTAGATCACTCTTAATTGAAGCATGTCTGACAAAAGTGGCTAAGGGGGCTGGTCCGGCTAGGGGATGTCAATAAACCAAAACTTGTCTCTTATATTTCCTACCATAAAAGTGTCTCTCAGAGATAATGATGGAAAAAAAACATCTTGTTGTAAAACATAACAACACTTCCTTTTAATACTTTTTGTAACCAGTGTCCATTAGAGTTATCTCCCCTTGACTTACAGGTAGCCTTCCAGCCAGGCAACTGAGCAAAGTGGTTTTTCCAGAACCTACAATATATAAACAAATATCAGCAAATAGTACTATGTTATACTAGATTTTCACTTTATTTTGAAATTATAAGTAGCTAAATTTTCATTTTTTTGAAAATATAGTGATTTTCAAAGTATTTTTTCACAAATTTGCTAAAATGTATTACTTTTTGAAAGAAAGTCTCAGAAAACAGTAGCCAATGGTGATTTTGGCTACCAGGAATGGAAACATAGCATAACTTAAAGTTTGAGTCTCCATATGCTTGTAAAACTTCCATTAACATATATTTTCATGTAAACATTTTGATCTCACGCACATGTAATTGTTTAAGCTTTATCAATCAATGATTTTATACTTCAATTTTTTGGAAATTTGTCCAGTGTTTCCAGAAGAGTAGATTTACAGTAGCTATGTAAATGTGTAATAGACTTACATTGCCATAGTAATGTACATTTGAGCTTAAACTCCAAAAAGGCTAAAAACAATTTAAAAAAATACACACTCACATGCACACTCACATGCACACACACACGCACACATACACACACAAAACATGTGCAACACACAAACACACAAAGCACGTACAGCATACACATGCACACAAAGCACGTACAACATACACATGCACACACGCTTGCATAACGTAATTTATAATTAAATATCTATCAAATATGTATATGTAAATAGTTAAATATTTCTCTCTTTTTTTGTAAAAAATATAAGTGAAAAATATTGACTGGGGCGTAAAACACCGGCATTACTTAGATCTCTTCTCCTCCGACGGTGATCCCAAAATCGACATCCATGTAGTATGATATAAGTGAAAAATATTGACTGGGGCGTAAAACACCGGCATTACTTAGATCTCTTCACCTCCGACGGTGATCCCAAAATCGACATCCATGTAGTATGATATAAGTGAAAAATATTGACTGGGGCGTAAAACACCGGCATTACTTAGATCTCTTGTCCTCCCTGATCCCAAAATCGACATCCATGTAGTATGATATAAGTGAAAAATATTGACTGGGGCGTAAAACACCGGCATTACTTAGATCTCTTGTCCTCCCTGATCCAAAATCGACATCCATGTAGTATGATATAAGTGAAAAATATTGACTGGGGCGTAAAACACCGGCATTACTTAGATCTCTTCTCCTCCGACGGTGATCCCAAAATCGACATCCTTGTAGTATGATATAAGTGAAAAATATTGACTTGGGCGTAAAACACCGGTATTACTTAGATCTATTCTCATCCCTGATCCCAAAATCGATATCCATGTAGTATGATATAAGTGAAAAATCTTGACTGGAACGTAAAACTGACTGTTACTTAGTTCTCCTGTCCTCAGTGACCCAAAAATCAACAGTTCCGTCTAAGTGAACCAATCTTGACTGTCCAACATCAAATATATCATGACTCAGTCATTGTTTTGTCCTCCCTGTTCTCAAATCGACAGCCATGTATGGTATAAGTAAATAAATCTTGACTGGGGCGTAAAACACCATTACTCATCCTACTATGTTCAATTTATATTCATACTACAAAAATGCGCCCTTGTCAAATGTGTTAAATGGCATGCCATCTATCGATCTGGCCAAAGCTAAATACATACAGGTGCCATTTCTTAATAAAATAAATATCACAACGTATATTACAACAAATAAAAGGTATACAAGTATTATATATCTTAACCTATTATTGGAAAATCAATATCATCCACTCATCCAATCAAAAATGAACATAAAACTGCATTAACGATTTATTGATACTGTCACGTGCTACTTTTTACTTTATATACAATAATTTATTCAAAAGTAGCACAAGGCAAAATAATGCATTCACAAAGTAGCATATGTCAAAAAGAATGCATTCACAAAGTAGCACATGCATTTACAAAATAGACAATTCTATTACTACTACTGCTACTACTAATGATAAAACTATTACATTTTATTAAAATGTCACACATTTAGATTACATTTTTTACGTATTGAAAGTTATATACAAATAAAGCTAAATGTCCAACCTCTTGTGATAATTGGTCAATAAAAGAACAATAAAAAATATTTGAAAACTGATACTGATAAACTTTAATTTTTAAAAATTGTCCGAAATAAGTTCCTTGGTAACAAAGTGATGATTCTGGAATGCTTCAAATGTCAGCTGGTATCAATGAACATTTACCTATACACTAAGAAAAGAAAAACATTATATGTTTAATAAATTATAATAAATTAACCATACATCATTAAGTACACTGGGCACACTCGAGCCTTCTTAAGAGACCCACAAGATCAAACCTGTCAACCCTCTCTCTCTCTCTCTCTCTCTCTCTCTCTCTCTCTCTCTCTCTCTCTCTCTCTCTCTCCAAACGTTTAAAAAAGGAATTGTGTCTTTTCGTGACATTAATATTACAGTTCATTAATTCTGTAACATTATATGTTTAATAAATTACATACAAATCAGTTGCATGGCGGTATAAAGTATAGTCTACACACTCAAACATTCTTAACAAATATATATACTGTCATGTGCTACTTTTGAATTTTCATGAAAGTAGCACATGACAATACTTACACAATACAAAATCAACAACTTTCAATCACGACACTCTCTCTCTCTCTCTCTCTCTCTCTCTCTCTCTCTCTCTCTCTCTCTCTCTCTCTCTTGAATTTAGGACAGCACAATCTCAGATCTTATTGGAATAGGCCAAGTCCATGTAATGACATGCACATAACTCAATTAATCATCACCATACGTAATGCCTCGTTACTTACAACATAATACGTACTTTAATTCGTTGTACGGTCGTTCTGTAATTTCTCGATTTCATCCTTTAATTTCTGATTTTCTTTCTCAAGGCCTTCTATTTTTCTATTGGCCTACAATAAATAGGTTATATTAAGATTGCCATATTATAAAATGTCTCATTTCATTGATCAACTTAGCCACATTAGAAGCACGATGTTTGGCCAGTTGTTTGTCTATTATATTGGTTAACAATCAAAAACAAACATACTAATCTATGTCCGAATCACAATCTAGTAACAAAGTAAAGACTTTGGAACTGACAAGTTAGGTTATATGCCGATAGAATAAACCCAAAGTTAACAGATACTGTGGGCAAATTTACGGCTACTTATAGTATAATAACCAAATAATACATGACAGTTTAAAACACTAGAAAAGCCGCGGTGGCCTGATGGATAAGACGCCAGTTTACAAATCTACCACTGTGAGTTAAGAGTTCTATTCATACCACATGTTGGAATGTGAATTTTCCTTGTCGTTGGCCTTTAATGGTTCACCTGATTGACTGGATGGTGTTTAACACCACAGCTAAAAATGCTTCACTTATATCGAGTTTTCACCAGCTATAGGTGAAGTGGCAGAAATTGCGACTTTGCAAGTGCGGTGAGACTAATGTGCAGGAAACGTTCTCTAACGTGCTACGCCTACCGTTACACAGAATATCAGCTTTTAATGTTTCTTCCGAAGGAAACCAAAAGAAAGAAATTAAGTCACTACATACTTTTATTCCTAAGCCTTGGTCAACCCGATCCCACGACCTTCCGTATACGAAGCAAGCACTCTACCGTAGTGTTTGTACGATCTAGGGAATTACTAGTATCATATTTCCCAATAACCCATCGAGTGCCAAACAAATGACTGACTTGAACAATATAGAGCAGAAAAGGCATGCCATTTCAAACGTGTCCCAAAATAAATTCCAAATTGGAAATTCAATCCGAATATATGATCAAAATTTGAAAAGCCAATCACACATCTACTCCACATGTGAAGTTTCATAAAGATCTATTAAATAGTTTTCAAGAAAATTCGCGATCAAAATGTTGGCGGAGTAAATGGAGTTAACATTACGATGGTATATGTCCCTCCACCAAAATCCAATGGGTGGGGGAATACCGTAATTAACCAGACACAATATCAGAGATCGAATATCAAGTACTATATATACACAATGTACCTTGCTAACGTGTCCTTTCAGCTGTTCAACTAATTTCCTCAACTCACGTAATGCGATTTCTTGTTGACGGAATGTTTCTTGTGGATCTGCACCAGCTGCCTTTAAAAATTCTGAAATATTAAAAGAAAAGCCAATTTCGGTTGTCGCAGAGAATAAAACCAACACTAGAAACACATAATTATATATATGTAAAAACTCTTGTCTCTGAGAGTTAAACCAACGACAGAACACTTATACATGAAAAAACGGTTGTCGTTGAGAGAAAAACCCACTGCATGACCACTTATACATGTCAAAATGGTTGTCACTGAAAGTAAAACCAACGACAGGAACACTTACATGTCAAAATGGTTGTCACTGAAAGTAAAACCAACAACAGGAACACTTATACATGTCAAAATGGTTGTCACTGAAAGTAAAACCAACAACAGGAACACTTATACATGTCAAAATGGTTGTCACTAAAAGTAAAACTAACGGCAGGAACACTTATACATGTCAAAATGCTTTTTTCCTTTTGTCACTGAAAGTAAAACTAACAACAGGAACACTTAAACATGTCAAAATGGTTGTCACTGAAAGTAAAACTAACGACAGGAACACTTATACATGTCAAAATGGTTGTCGCTGAAAGTAAAACCAACAACAGGAACACTTACATGTCAAAATGCTTTTTTCTTTTGTCGCTGAGAGTAAAACTAACGACAGGAACACTTAATCATGTCAAAATGGTTGTCACTGAAAGTAAAACCAACGACAGGAACACTTATACATGTCAAAATGGTTGTCGCTGAAAGTAAAAGCAACAACGGGAACACTTACATGTCAAAATAGATTTTTTTCCTTTTGTCGCTGAGAGTATCAGACTATCAGAGTATCAGCATCAGACTGAATCTGTTCTACCTCTTCTTCGACTGTTTCTCCCCACCCGTTTGTAGGGCGCTCGATAGTGTTGCAAAAATGTTTCATCAAGAAATGAAGACTGGAAATGTCAAAGTCCGTTTCTACTGGAGTCATATCATTAAGGTCGTGAAATAAATTACAAATTAACGTCGGTAATTTTTGTTTTTCTTCATTTTCGTATTTCCCTCGCAGCTGCTCGAGTGTCAGTTCTTGGAATGGTGGTACTATAGTTCGCTCAACGATTTCAAACAGTAATCCTCTACATGACCTCACAATTAACATACAACATTTGACAAAGTTTTTCCTTTCTTTTGTGGTTGAAGTGTTCCAGTCTCCTGACATTATTGACTATCTAAAATACGAAAAATCATGTGAAGCATTACTGTCCAAATCACTTTGTCTGTGACAGTGAATTCTGCCTTGTCTCTTTATAAAACCCGATAAACTTGAATAATGATAGATATTTAAAGGCCATGCGAATCTGTGATTAGTGTATAATATTTTCGCATGGATAAAAAGAGTTTTTGCTATGGAAATTTAACATGTTAAAAAACTGGTAAATATTAAATCTTTTGCGCATAGGAGGTGAAACGCCACCGATTGCATCATGATCACTTCCGGAGTCACGGAATATCGACATGACAAATCTCCAAAGCGCCAACATTTTCCCCTTTTACAGAAATACTATATAAAAATAGCAGAAGCACATACAGATTTTCAGTTACTCCTAGGCACAAGTAAGTGAAGAATATCAAACATTATTTAAGTTTATTTGACTTTCTATAGACATAAAGTACCACTGACTGTCACAAAACAGTGTTTAGGATAGTAGAAGATATAACCTTATTAAACTACACTTAATGTAATAATACACAAACTATAAGTATAAAATTTAATGAAGAAAAACAACTCAAAAATTATGCAACTTTCTTTTACATTGTTAATGTCAACCACCACTTCTGCACTAATTTCATTGGTTCGATTTGTTTTCCGCCAATGTCATGGTTACTTATATGATTTGTTGTAGTGTTGTGTATTGCCATTAAAATACTTTTATAAATATAAGTGATATCAAAACAAAAACTTACATAATCATTGGGTAAAGTCGTTCAAAAATGTTAAGACCGACTGTTTTAAAATTGTTAAAGTATCCTTTCGATTTCACATAGAGGATTTTTACGGGCTTTTGTTCTAAAAATTTGGTTTGGAAGTTGCGATGGAACTAATCCGATACAGGTTTTGACAGGTTCCACGCCCCCCCCCCCCCATGTACTATGACCCTGAGCCGGCATTCAAGAAATTTCTTTCAAGGGTTAAAATATTATTATCACTTAATATAATAATAATTATAATTTCTTAAAATGTTTGCAATCTGATTGGATTATTACCCAAATATAAATTCATTCACTTAATTTTAATTGGGGTCTTTGTAATCGAAGTAACCTTTTGCTTATTTGCTTTTTTATCTTGTTGAATTAAATATTGAGATTATTGACATTTACAGCTGTGTTCTTCAATTAGAATTAAGAAACAGAAATATGGATAAATTTGCTGAGTTAGAATGATATTGTTTACAACGGCCGGTGAATCAGGAAGTAACTTCACTTTAGGTTGCGGTTAAGGGTGATATGGTTACAACGGCCGGTGAATCAGGAAATAACTTCACTTTAGGTTGGGGTTAAGGGTGATATGGACCCAGACTGACTGTAAATGTTACTAATAATATATGATACATGCTAGAAATATGAATAAATGTTGTTCTTGAAGAGATCAATCTGTAGCTGTAAAACACATGAAATTGTTTACAACGGCCGGTGAATCAGAGTACTTTCACTTTCGGCTGCGATTAAGGGTGATATAGACCCATACAGGTTCGGAGTTCCTATACTCTATTTAAATAATAATCTATATACATGTACATACATCTTAGGAGGTTCTGCAAGAGATCAATCTAACATACGGACCAAATCAAAAACAAACATACTATTCTATGTCTGAATCATAATCCTAAAGCAAAGTAAATACTTTGTAACTGACAAGTTAGGATAGACACGTGAACCTCCACCAGGGAAGTGAGACCAGGTGCTCCGGAAGGGTAAGCATCTCCTGTTCAGCTTGCTAACACCCGCCACGTTTGCAATCAAAATTGTGTGAAAGGAGCGATTGAAACATACCACATATTGCTAATAGGACATAGGTACAGTACAGTCAAAGGTTTAACACAGACAAATTATTGTTGTATCCCCAGCTTATCTCTACCACTCATTAGTTACCTCGACATGTTTTAAGAACTCGCTACGGTACATACCTTTCTACAGGTTTAACACTGAGTTAATGAAAAGGAATCGAAGCGCCGCTGCCGAATGACCGAGATATAGGTATCTATTGACCAAACCACTGCCGGGACCATTATGGTATCTGACAAAAAGTTACCGAGATACTGACGAGGAGCTGCATGAATTTACTGACTTTTTGATTAACTTTCGACGTGTCTGTACTGTAGCTTTCTGCGATCTATATCTCGGTTACTCGGGAACTTCGACTGGCTTGGTTTCATCAAGCTGTACTGTACTTGTATATATCCTTTATTCATACTAGGCTAATACATACATATTTAGCAAACTAAAAACCTATTATTATTTTAATAGTATTATTACTGTTGTTGTTATTGGCACGAAAACGAAAGTGAAAGTACATCCGGGATTTTCCCAGCCGTGGTAAACAATTTCATGTTAAATTCATTTATATTATTAATACAGATATTTATATCAAATATTCTATCGTATATAGCTTAACTTATTTAAATAATAAATATTACATTATATATGGAAATATCTTACTTGAAGTGAAAATTTCTGACACTAACATCAAAGTCATTCGTCCATAGACTGTTATTTTAGTCGGTCGTACTTTATATATGGTTCCAGAATGTTCGTTAACCCTAGTTGACAAACCCCGGATTACTTATTTGATAAAATTTTATAAATAAAAATTATTAGAAATGTAATGACACATATTCTGTTATCAGTATTTCATGACGAACTATTTTAACGAGCACTTGAAAGGTTATGGAACACGTGGTTTAACGCTACCAATAGCCTGGCTAATATTTACTGACAGCCTGTCACATGGACACTCTACACGGTTATGAGATACTTATTACAAAAGTACAGATATTGGCTATTGAGATTAAAAAAACTGCCATTAACTAATGAAGCCATACGACATCTAAAGGCAAGTGACGTCATAACCTGCTGTTGACGTCGTATAATTTCGAAATGTGAACGCAACTTGACAGATTTTTAAAACTTGAAAAAATATCTGCAGTTACCATTGTAACTAGGTAACCTAACCAAAAAATGAAGTCTGTCTTGAAAAAAAGTAACTGTCGTAACCTTTGTAAACCTTGTAACCGTGTTACCTTGCAGATTTTGAAAATTGAAAAATTTACCAGTGTAACCAAAGAGTGGCCTTAACGGTTACCCCGTAACCTAGCCAAAAATGAAGCCCGCAGAATTAAACAAACTATACAATATATGTTAATTTTGTTTCTAATTTTCCCATATAATTCCACCATAATGCCTGTATCATACTTTCTTTATTACCTATACAGTATTTCATTTCATTTTTTTTTACCAATTTATAGACAATATCGTTATGGCGTTGCTTCAGAAAAGTACTTCAAATTATAGACTCCCTATAGAAACAGGTAGTTGATCTGTCATTAAGAGAGAAAATAGAAAATATTCAAATTGTAAAGTAGATATTGGGGATGAATTTCATTATATTTTATAATCATAATCGAACTTTATATCAAGACAGACATTTCAAAAAAATGGCGCAAAGATATTGAATTGTAATAGTTTATTTTCCAGTAGTGATATATTGACATATATTGTCATTTGTTTATATATATATATATTCTCTATATTGTAACACGGTTTATGAGAAATAAAGTTATTTTTATTACAAGTATCAATAAATTTGCCAACTTACCATCGTTTACTGAACACCAAAGCTATCCAAATAAATATGTCGTGTGCAGTTTTAATATTCAGGTACTTATTTCAATATCGCAATAATTGATTATTCAAATTGTGTTTTTACTGTAGACATTTAAGTGTTTATAATAACGGACTAAGTGGTAACAGTGATATTTGTTCAACTAGTTTGTTATTTCTTTGTTGCATTGATTGCTATCCTGGTACTTGGTATCTCCAGCCAGCTGGTGCATGCCTAGGATACCAAAATGTATTTTTTTTTTGAATGTAGGCCCTGTAACATAAGCCAATTAATAAAGAATTTTCTGTGTTTCGAATAAATTTGATTTATAGGCTTTATAAAATGTTATAAATAGTGTGTTTGTAGATCCTTGGTTGAAAATGGTTTTCAGTTCGCTCACTGAAGGTTTTTGTTCTGGTTTATTCAACCATTCATGAACCGTGATCTGCTCGATATAAGTGAAAGAATCTTAACTGTACGGCACTGTATACAATTATACATAACGTTTTGGGGTCTTATAGAACTATTAACACATATATAAAATACACCCGTTAAGTCGGGTACTTTGAAGTTGACAATCATATGCACTCAGAAAGATTTCAACTTTATTTAAAGTTGTAATTTTATTAAAGGTTTACAAGGTTACGGTAAGTCTCTATATAGATAAACTAGCTATATGCCATAATTAAGAATATAGTTTTTTTCCGACATGTTAAAATTTAATTGACGACGCAGTTTATGGTTATTTTGACGACGCAGTTTATGTATAAGGTTATTGTAATTATTTGTACATAATGTGTTCTGGAGATTTACAATCCCCTAAGTGTCAGCGTTTTACTTTCGTCTCCGTTAATTAGGGTAAAGATAAACTAAATCCTCACTGTTTAAGGTATGTACTATATAGGCAAACGGAATTCACATGTCTGTTTGACCTTTAATTTAAATATTTATCATGGACGACAGCATTTACTTCTTGGGATCAAGTCTGCTAATCCTAATACTAGCCATGTATTAGGTGGATATTCCTAATGAAGGGTCAATGGAGAGGTCAATGCCGTTTGTCCATATATGGTATTTTCAACAAAGGGGGATTCGTACTGTTTATCAGCTGTCAAGCTAACCAGTTTAAAGTTATACCTAACCCATTTAAACTGAGTACTATTCATCTTTTGTTCTGTCATAAAAATTGATTTGTTTGCCTTTATTAAAGTGGTGGTCTTATATATTGTTTTTTAAGTGTCGCATATAAAATCTTAATATTTACATAACTGTTATAAGATATATATATATATATATTCAAAACAAAAAAATTAATAAGACTAAGATAACATTTTTGCTAACGTTTTCATCCTTCTTGGAACTTTTCAAGCATCAAAAATATTTTCTACCATGTGTAAGTCATTATTTTAAATTTTGGATATATATATATATATATATAATATGAAAATAGGCATTGCCTATCCCGGGAAATGTCCAAATTTATTATCAGGTTATTGTGCACACACACACACACACACACACACACACACACACACACACACACACACACGAGATTGAGTTCTTGCGTCGTCTTTCAATCATGTTCTGTCACACAGAACTGAGTTTTGGTATGATCTTTTCAGGGACACATAAGACTATCCAATTACGTACCCAGTACAGTAAATATACTAATCCATACCACGACAACATTTTCACGTTGTAATGTCTTCTCATCTTGAGCCCCACAGTCACCTTTTACCATACCATGTGAATAATTTAATCTACTGATTTATGGATTGCATAACAGTAGGAAAGCCAAGTCATAACTACTCTTGTTTCTTAAAACATGATGTGTATTATATCACAGTTCAAGATTGCCCCATTCAATATTAATGAAGCAGTTATACCAATGGAAAACAAACATAATGATCCATGTCCAAATCACAATCCAGAAGTAAAGTAAAAAACTTTAAAACTGACAAGTTAGGTTAAATACGCGAACTTCCACCAGGGAAGCGAGACCGAGTTTTCTGGAAGGGCGAGCACCTCCTGTTAGCTAGCAACACCCGCCTCGTGTGTAATCAATATTAAGTGAAAGGAACATGGAATAATACAATGATGACAGTCATAAAACTTTTTGAGAGCCCTGATAAGCCTAGGCTTACAATATCCCTTTTTTGTTTTTGGTTCCAACCTGACTTGTGTTATACATGACAATACTTTAAAATTTGAGTTACTGCTTCTTTATTTTGCAAGCCATATATGCTTAGAGGATAGATTATCGACTGGTTATAGAATAATATTAATTGGGAGTGGAATGCTTGTCTGTGGCGTGCCGGCTCTGTGAGGCAGCACCTTTAACCCACAATCCGATATGAATACAGTGGTATGAGCTGAGGATAAGCTCCTCCTACACCTTCAACATTCACAGGCATATAGTACCATGCTGAGAATTTTCTAAAGCACATACCATTGCAAGTAACAAATGATGGTTAAAACTTGACAGGCTTGTACTGAAATAATGTTAATTTTAGCCCAGCCCTTAAGTTTCTAACTAGGGTAATTAAAGTTTCACTGCATAAATAGCCCCAGCCCCGGGGAGTTGAAGATGCCCTTTTCACTAATTTTCACTGCATAAAGAGCCCTAGCCATGGAGAGTTGAAGATGCCCTTTTCACTTATATCGAGACAGTTAATATTCTAGGATGGTGGGTTGGAGATTTGTTTTTACCCCAGTCAAGATTATTCATTACAACTAAATTAAAATGGAACATTCTGGGATGATATACGGGAAAGATGGTGCTTTAAGATTTATATTGAAATGGTCACTTCTGTGGATGGTGGATTGGAAATTGGCATTTATTCACTTATATCAACTTTTTTCGCGAACCAAGCCTGGGACCTTACCCAAGTGGAACTCGACTACAGTCAGCTGCAACATGAATGTTTTATTATTGTTATTGTCATCACAACTTTTTGGGACAGCGGTCCATCTCATTGCACAACATGTACAGTTTCCTCATCAGTTATGTCCAAGCTAGAATTTTGATGAGTGCAGTCATTGTAGTTGAAGTCAGTCCTAGTCAGCACCTTAAAGTCAAACTGTCCCAGCTCGATCAGCTGATCATATCCACGGCAGATGTAAACAAATAGAGGATTTGTCAATATTTACATTCAATTTGATATAAATGTCAATAAATTTAATTTTATCTGTATTTTCATAAAATGATAATTATGACGATCTGTTAATTAATGCTTCTGAAAAACGCGTTTTATTATTTTTCTTAGAAATCGATCGTTTGTGAAAACGCCTTTCCCGTCCTGCCGAACGCCATTTTTGTTTACGCTGCATTCAGCGAGCGTTACATATGCACTCAAAATTTCAATTCAATTAAGTAATAATATGTGAAAAAGAGTTACCGTAGAAGTCATATATGGGTTATGCTAACCTCGTAACAGTTTTGTGTCAGGTAACTATGGTTATTAACTTAGGCAAATTTTGTATCTTCCCGCATGGTATACTGTGTGATCATGGTTGATGCGCATGGGAATGCCGATCGCTGGTTGGCTAACAGTGGCTATCGATCTGAATTAAACTTTGACCCCATCAAAAAAAATCATGTCATCCTGAATCTTGAAACGCTACACTTGGAGATCAGCTAGAATTACGAAAGAAACCTAAATATTTGGTATTAGATCAACCTATTTCAGTTATTACTTGTTTCAATGAATTATTTTCACGATAATCGTTTTTTGATTTCATTTCTGATGTACGAAACGGGCGAGATTTCCCCCCATATGGAGCTCACTTTCTGTCGATTTGATCGCTTCAATGACCTTGAGAAAAGTAGTGCACGCGCGGCGTCAAATGATTTGGACGTATGGTCTATGCAATTTTTCTACAATTTTCTATGACGTCATAGTACATACGTGTTACCTATAGATGGGAAATTCCCGGCGCTTCGTAGAAATATATATATTATCGATGACATTATAAGATCATAAAAAGCATTTAACATTTAGGTTTCATGGTCGTATAGGATAGAAATTTCAAGTTTATGTAGAGATTTTATAGGAAGTCACGGATCCAGTAAGAGATACTGCCAATTTCGCCGTAGTGATGCATTTTCAGTAGAAGGTGTTCCTGTAGAACGTTATCAAACGCCTTAGAAAAGTCTATAAACATTCCATTGACATGTTCTCCCTCCTTGGTCACACTCGCTATTTCCTCCAATTTCCGTGCGATTATCAGGCTGTTCAGTGGCACGTTTTTTGTTGCTTTCCAAATTGCAACTAGATTGTGTTGTATTATGCTAGAAAGCCTTAGTTCAAGTTTTGCTTCAAATTTGGACGTCTTCCGTGTTAAAGACAACCACGGAAGACAACATTTTCAGTTGCATGAGAAACGTCATCACTTTAATTTTTCTATTAACATTTTCATTTTCTACGGAGCAATGTACCTGGTATTACTGGGTGCTTATGGTGTATTTTTTCACAGTTTATACAATATTGTATAGCTTGTGCTCAATATGGGACTTTAAACAGGGATACAAGCTGCTAACAAATAGATTGTTGTCGCAGGGATATTGAAAGTCTAAGCTTATGATAAAAAAATAAAAATAAAAATTCATGGCCGTCATCACATTAGTCAATAGTTTATGTATACAAAATTATCTGGGATGTATTTGATGTCCCATTACTTTAATCACCAAATACTTCTTAGCAAGTATAGTCGCTACGTGTACATGTGCAATAAATATTGAGAATAAAAAGAACACGAATCTATGAAACTTTACATATATGAATCGTTATCCGGGAAGCTATCATCGAAGATATAGACAAAATATCTCATATTTCATTGTTGATTGCCTGTCCATGTAATGTAAGGTTTGTGAGGAGACCGATATTTCTCGATAGAAAGATTTTGTTATATTCAAACAAAGATGGCAGCTATTTTAATTTTATTTATTACACGAGGTTTCCAATTTTTGCAATTTTTACAATCTCCAACGTTAGATTGAAATAGTTGAGGGATAAAATTGAGACATTCTATACCTATCTATTTGTCTGTTTGAGGAAAACTATCTTCCAAAATGTTGTATAAGATGGCAAAAATATTGAAAGGGCAAAAACATTTTTCCTTATGCTGCGTTACACTTTGCTAGAACTCCAAAATGTGTTCAAAAATGATACCGGTATTCAGTATATATTATGTGTTTAATATTTTGAAATTTTCAAGGTATTAATCTTATGTATATTTGAAATAAGTGAACTTATTGATTGAACATATTCAGCAATACTTCATCTGGAAGATCACGTTATGGAAACCTATCTTAATCAGTGCATTTTTGATATTTCAGATTTGTTAATCAATGAAATGGATCCGCGTGATATTTATTTTGTCCGTCTGTATAAAATGATCGTAGACACCTGTCGAAGTGTTATGTGGGAAATGTTACTCCAGATGGTACAACCTCCAGATACAGTTATTAATCTTGTAGAAGAGATGATTCTAAAAGATTCTAAAACAACTCGGGGGCTTAAGGATCTTGTAGAATTTTGGGAAAAAATAAAAACTACGACACCTATAGAAACTGACTTTGATATCACAAACCTTTGTAAGATCATTCTTTATGCATTAAATAAACAAAGTCCAAGATCTCCTTCTACACCAAACGTTGAACGCATAAAATCCGCAATCATAGAGATCAAGAAGAAAAGAGATAATTTGTCACACACTGGAGATATTTTAATGTCAGAGGAAATGTACCAAACCGAATACATGGAAATAAGGAACCACGTAGACCTCCTGGAGAACACAATTAACTCAAATTACAATCCAGACAGTAACTGTAAATGGATCAGACGAAACAGTTCAAAATACTTAAACAGAATTGATAGAATACACAAGGAATATATTGATCCACATGCATCATTAGAGATAATGAAACTTATAAGACAATGTAGAGAAGAATTAGCAATCTCTGAGCAGGAAGAACAAGATGTGGAACAAGACAAAGAAGAAACAATGGATCGTACTGAACCAGAATTAGTTAATAGTGATACAAGTACAGAAGGTAATGTCAAAGATTTATAATATATACAGCAGTTCATTGCTCAATGTTTCATTTACAGTCAAACATTTTAGTGTCAAATACATGTTCGTGGCCTCAATTATTATTATTTGGTATATATTGCCACTCCACATAGTGTTTACATGTCCAACGTAATTTATTGGCACCATTTCTTATGTCTAACTGAATTAATTATGAAAATCTAGACATTTCAGCATAACTTTTTACGCGTTTACCTAGTGCTTTTGGTACTGAAGATTTAGGGCCATTTTAGACTTTGTGGAATTTTGTTTTATTTTACAAGCATTTGTTAATATGTTTAAGAATTGTAATATTTTTTATTTGTATATTTTAATTGAAAGGCGAGGTCGAAAGTGATAATCAGAGTGATGAATATGAAAAAGAAAACGCTGACGAAACATTACAAAAAATGGATGATATCCTTGGACAGGCGGATGAAAACGAGGACGATCTGTTCGAACAAGTAATATATATATTGCATTACATTTCGCTTTTCAAATAGACATATGATATGCGTTAATTTACACTTAATTTCTTTCCCCAAGCAATTGAAAAACTAAGCAAAATCACAAGGTGATTAGAACCCTGTCACTTATATTTTCGTTTGGTTTTATTAGTTCACTTAGGCAAAGCTCATTGCATAACACAGCATGTGCATGTGCATTTGTGTACGTTTGAGTGTACGGTTGTTCGTCATTAAACAACCTTTATTATCTAAAAATAAAGACTTTTATGTTATGATGTTTGTGTCATCTTGATATATATGTATGTAGCATTGAATGCTTTGTTACAGCAGTGACAACTGAGTGAGGTGTATTAGATAAAAGTCACAATGTATGATTATAACTTGCAATAGTAAGTAAAGTAAAGTTCTTGAAACTGACAAATTAAGTTAACTTCCGCCAGGAAAGTGAGGCCAGATGATCCGGAAGGGCAAATGTAATCGAAATTGAATAAAAGGAATATGGAACTATGGGTCGTCAAATATCTCCAGGGCAATCCTAGACACACAGGCATCAAACTTGTCAGCAATATAATACTGTTATGACAGACATAAACCTACAAAAGTGACAATGCCACCATGACGGCCACACATTGTACTTCTAATGTTATATAATATCCACGATGTGTTGCTTTAGATGATCCTTTAATACTTTCAGTAAATGCATTATTTATTTTAATTGATAAAGGTACAGAGACAACAAGCAGAGACAGATAGACAGCAAGCAGAGACAGATAGACAGCAAACAGAGATTAACGAATTGAAGTCACTTGTTAACATTCAGAATCAGGCGGTAAGTAATAACAGCATAATGTACACAATAATACATATTATATGTATAATGTATACTTTAATTTCATAGGTGTTTTCTTGTATTTTACCTGCTTTAGTGGATTAACGACCAAAGAGAGTGCTTTAATACCTGTGGATTTTTTTTTAGACCAAGCTTTGAATATTTATAGCATCAAATCAAAAATTCGGTTTTATATTTTAGATGATTATCTTTTCAAAACTTTTTTGTAACATCGCTGTAAAATGCAAACGTTAATCCTCTGAAAGAACCTTATAAAGTTGTGAGCTTTCAATGAAAATTTCCAATAACATACACTTTTTATGAGCTAAAACAATTAAAAAATGGAATATCACACTATACGTAATAAGAAAATTAACATTTAAACATTTATTCTTTTTATTTCTTATTGTTTTAACTCAAAACACTCATTTATGAACAAAATACTAGTTCCCGCCATACCTCCTTCTAGTAGATTGGATGATGCTTGATTTTATCAAAAATATCTATATTCTTGACAAAAGGTATCCTTCCGAATGCAAAACATTTCCTTGGCTGCATTGGTTAAATATATTTTGGTCATTGAAATATTTTTTCAACTCCTTGACAAATGTTGGTTTCACAATCCAGTAGTCTGAAACGACCCGTTAGTGGTATAAAATTAACACCTAAATTATATGCATTCGTTTATGTTTCTTTTTGTAAAAACTCGTTTTCTTAAAATATAATTTAAAACATGCTTTATATATTTAAAAAATTAGGCACAGCATGGCCAGAAAACAGAGGTATGTTATGATCGTTTGGAGAATAATTCTGTAGAAACAGTGACAAACGAAATTGAAGAATATTCGAATTTGACTGAAGATCAAAAAAAGCAAATCAACGAAGTTTTAATTTCGACTGAAATAGATATTGCAAAATGTAAGAAACAACAAATAGAAGAGATGGATTCTCATTTGAAGAAGTATCAACGTCAGGTTCATTTTGAAGAGGAGAAAAAAATATAAAATGAAAAAAACTGAAGAAAGTTACGAATTGATGTTTGCAAGAGAAAAAACTATGTTTGAAGATAATTTATCGGTACAGCGCAGAGAGATGGAAAGGGAAAGAGAAATGTTAGAATTTCAATTGGAGCGTGATATTGCTGCAAAAGTAAAGAGTGAATGTAAGGAAAAAGAAATTAATAACATGAAAAGAGCATCAGAACTGAAAAAGAAAGAACTGCTCGATTCAATTGACAAAATTGAATCAGATTATAAAAATGTTTGCGAAAAGCTTGATAAAGATAAAAGTGATGTCCTAAAAGAAATTGAAAAAGAGTATCAGGTTTTAATAGCTAATGTGAAAAAAGAATTTAAAGAAAATAAATCGCATTCTTTAAGGAAGTTAAAAGAAAAAATGGATATAATTAAATGCGAAAGTAACAACATTATTGAAAAGTTAAAGACAAATTACAAAATCTAGTGTAGTGAGTTCCAGTTGTATCTAAGGATGATGATAACATGTATTTTAGTCATATATTCACTTAAAAAAGATGACATTGTTAGTCTATGTTTACATCTATCCTAAATAAACTAGTAAATAATCGGAATAGACTTTAGGATGGATGCCACACTGGAATCTGGCTGACTAGTATATAATCGGAATAGACTTGAGGATGGATGCCACACTGGAATCTGACTGACTAGTATATAATCGGAATAGACTTTAGGATGGATGCCACACTGGAATCTGGCTGACTAGTATATAATCGGAATAGACTTGAGGATGGATGCCACACTGGAATCTGACTGACTAGTATATAATCGGAATAGACTTGAGGATGGATGTCAAACTGGAATCTGACTGACTAGTATATAATCGGAATAGACTTTAGGATGGATGCCACACTGGAATCTGACTGACTAGTATATAATCGGAGTAGACTTGAGGATGGATGTCAAACTGGAATCTGACTGACTAGTATATAATCGGAATAGACTTTAGGATGGATGCCACACTGGAATCTGGCTGACTAGTATATAATCGGAATAGACTTTAGGATGGATGCCACACTGGAATCTGACTGACTAGTAAATAGTCGAAAAGACTTTAGGATGGATGCTACACTGGAATCTGACTGACTAGTATATAATCGGAATATACTTTAGGATAGATGCCACACTGGAATCTGGCTGACTAGTATATAATCGGAGTAGACTTTAGGATGGATGCCACACTGGAATATCTGGCTGCAAAACTTTATTCAAACGTCGCGGAGTGAAAAATTACTTTTTGTTATATATTCAGCAGAGAATGTCCAATTATTAGATGGGATCATATTGGACAGAGTAATCCATATTTCACAAACTAACCACATTCCTGTAATAAATGTAACTGGAGTGCCTTTGAAAATATTATGTTTGTGCTTTTTAAACATTTTACGTACATAACATAATTTATATGTTTTACACTACTTTTTTATAACACTGACTATGTAATTTACTATGAAATATGCAGTGTTGTTTATGTGTTTATATTTTTCCAAAACTTTACATTCAGTGTTAGTACGTTTATTATGATATAAATTAGTTGGTTTTTCGGAACGAAATATTAAAACCTTTAAAATATGGCGACTATAGATTTTTGAATATTTATTCAGAAAATTCAAACATTTATAATTTGATACTTTCTCTCTTTAATGTCTTGTCCAAAAAGTATGAGACTATATAAATACATTATGGAATTCACTGCAGGTTAGAAAAAAATTCATCCAGGCTTAATTTGCCAAGTCTCTGACAGTAATATTTTGTAAGATCTTACTTTATTATACAGTGTTCAACATTAAAATAAATATGATCATCTGAAAAAAGAACCAAAGGGGTTTGTTTTTTTACACAACAGATTTTGTATGGTGTGACAATTTAGCGACCAAGATGCCATTTCAGGCAAGACCTGTGATCCTCGGATCTCTTTTTAGGAGATATATGCATTGGGTTTTAAAAGTCAGATGAAACCAATTTTCATCGACAATCTAATTCAATCTAAGTAATCTATTGCATACTGACTGATCAAAAACGCTGAAGGAAATCGATGAAAAGCTTCTAAAGGGTTTTATCCACACTATATCAGTCAGACTTTTCCAAACAATGTTCTATAACTGGTTTCTCTCAAAAGGTCAATCGCAACAGTATATAATCCAAATTACAATAACATTAAACAATAATACTAATGAGCAGAAAGCAGAAAAGTAACATGTATTCTTTATTTTCTTTCAATTTCATGTATAGTAAAATAATGCCTATTTTTTATTTTTTATTTTTTTGAAATGTACATATTTATGGACCATTGTAAAAATTGTGTTGGTTGTGTCCTCGAGTGGTACTGTAAACACACCATTAGGTATTTATTTAAATGCCCGTTCAATGTCGATTGTTATAATCAGTGGTCACAATGTGTTGCCTTAACTTGCTTCACTACTGTATTGTATAGTGATCGCTGAAACTGAGCTTTTAAAAAATCTTTTATCAGTCATTCTTTGTCATAAACTTTTTTACTTAAACAAAATCTCATCAGAACTAATGAACTTATGGAAATGAACCACAGAAGTGGCAATAATCGTTCTCTTTCGTGTTTTCAAAGCTTGTTAACCTTGACTACAATTTAGGATTACAGTGGCATTAAATTGTCTTCTCAAGTATAACGTTTCCGTATCCAACTTTATCCTGGATATATTTGAAGTTTAGAGTTCTTTTCGTTCTCAACTTTGATTCCACACATGACAAGTATAGTTAACTTATCAACCATCGGTTTCATAATCATTCCTGCCTTCACTTAAATCTGGCAAAAATTAAAAACCTTGATAATTTGTTTTATATTTAAAGATATTCAGGAATTTAAGGTGTCGTTTCGAAGAGTGTGTCATGCTTACAATATTAATATAAAGTTTTATCACAAATTTTTCCAAGTAACTTAAAAAAATATCACCAAAATTTGCTAAATTGAAGTTAAGGGACATCTTTGTTAAGGAATGATTGAGAAACCGAGGCCTTAAGGTGTACTTCTTTAACTTATGATCAAAATAAATATTTAATATTCTAGAAATCCAAATGAAATCTTACAATTTATTTGCTTTAAAAAGATTTCTGTTTTAAACAACTTATGTAAATTTATAAGTATCATCAAGGAGGGGATCAGTCCTAGTTAAATTACAAATTGCATGTACAGCTCGCATGTTTATTATGTAATGTATATTATAATGTATTATGTATTCTTTGTATATTAAATGTAAAATTTATAAGAACAAAGACCTTGAACTTCATCTATCAAATTTACCTACTCTGTCAAGATGGCAATAAATCTATCTTAAGATTGTATTATTTACATTTGTTTATGCATGATTCAAATAACAATATTTTATGTTTATAATGTGATTACTTATGACTTTGTTTTAATAATGTGTACTTTGTGTGAATGATCGCATATTTGTCAATGTTACATGTATATGATGTTATTATTATTTTATTTTTTTAAAAGTTTTTTCTTTGTTTCAATCATTCATTATCTATGTAAAAAGTATATTGGTCTGCAGATAAGCCACATAGTACAAATGTAGTAGAAATTGTATATTTTTTAATAAATTTGTAATTGTATATTTTTTGTTAATTTCAAGGACCGAAATTGTGTGGTCATAAACAAAATATCCTCATTCTATGTCAGCTGAGAGTGATGGGGTATAAGACTGTACATTGTATATGCTATTATTTTATTGAAGCATTTATAAATGGTTAAGGATAACAAGTAAAAAAAATATAAACAAATCTGTAAACACAATACACACAAAACAATATGTAAACAAATATCTAAACTCAAACAATTACAACATATAGGCCAACAAGATTGACATGTCTGTTTGACCTTTCATGTCTGTTTGACCTTTCATTCAGAATACTCATATATAAGGGTCCACCAAATACATTGGTAGTGTAGGGATTCACAGTTAATACATAAACAACAAATGTTTCCCATGGTAGTGTTGAGATTCACAGTTAATACATAAACAACAAATGTTTCCCATGGTAGTGTTAGGATTCACAGTTAATATATAAATGTGCATGCTACCCATGATGTAAACAAAAAAACACCTGTGTCCCTTCACATATAAATGCACTAGACTATATAAATATTTAAATTAAGGGTCAAGCGGACAGGTCAATGTTGTTTGTCTACTAGTATACATCATCACCGGTATTAAATGTAACACAGGTATACATAAAACAATATTATCCTCTTACATTAATATCCCATTTTGTGCAGTTATTTCAACAGAGATTTCTGCTTGCATATTGGAATGTAAAAATCCCTTTGCAAAGATTTAATTTATAGAAACATAAAATTACTGTTTGTGACAATGAAATGCTCTATATTTCCCTAGAAAATCAAAAAAAATTAAATTATGATTGATATTTTTCACTTACTTGTACCTAGTCATAATTGAAAATCTGTATGAACATCCGCAATTCTCATAAAGTATTTCTGTAGAAAGGAAAATGTTGGCGCTATAAAGATTTTACATGGCTAAAATGGTAATGTTTACACCAGAACTAAGTTCCTTTTCTGACGTTTTACCTCATATGCGCAACAGAATCCGCCATTTGCCTGGTTTTTCAACATGTTAAATCCCCATAGCACCAACGTTTTAACCCAAGGAGATATATGTGCGGGTGCACATACAGATTTCCTGTTACTACAAGGTGCAAATAAGTGAAAAATATCAATCATCATTCAAGTTTATTTGATTTTGTATGGAAATGATTAAAAGAATATTTCTCTGTCACGAACAGAGTAGCTCCAACAGTAGGAATGTAACTGCTATAGCTTTCTTAGAGTAGCATTTTGGTGTTCATTGGCTTCTCTCAAACATTTCCTGTAACATAAATTTGGGAATGTAAAATGTCTTATTCTTAAAGATAAATTCTAATACTAGAAGTTATTATCCTCAAATAGATCATTTCTTGTTGCTTTTGGGGACATAAAGTGTCTTCTACCAAAAGGTAGCAATAATTTAATAGCTAAACTTTAATAACATTTCAGAATGTTCAAGTGTCCTCCTTTGGAAATGTAGCTATGTCAGAAAGAGGTCTAATAAGATAATACTAAATATTCTATAGTATGGCATAACATATTGTCTGTATAATAAATTTTCATATTTTTTAAAATTATTTAAATGAATTTTGACTAAATATAGAAACATAAAAAAAAATAGATTCTAAAGTCTGAAATTGTAACTTAAAAGAACGAGTTTTGATTAATAGCATATCATCAATGAATAGTTTTTAATGAATCAAAAATATTTTT
The DNA here is from genome assembly GCA_021292105.1 of Anadara kagoshimensis. Lineage (NCBI taxonomy): Eukaryota > Metazoa > Mollusca > Bivalvia > Arcoida > Arcidae > Anadara > Anadara kagoshimensis. The sequence goes on from CM037864.1 coordinate 47,803,556, forward strand.
AACTCGTGAAAAAGTTGAGAATTAGTAAAATTGATAACAATAGAATATAATGTATGTAGATGTAGTTTGCATACGAAAATATATATTTTTACATTGTCAACATAAACATAATGAAAACTTATAATACATGTAATGCAGCTTGCAATATAAAGTACAATATTTGAGAAATACTTAAACCATATATACCAATTATTTTTCTTGCACACAATTTGTTTCAATTTTAATCAAGTAATTTCAGTTTTAAAACGGTATAAAAATTAGACAATTTCAACTTTAAATTGGTATAAAAATATAATCGGAGCTACATACAATTTGTTTCAATTTTAATTAAGTAATTTCAGTTTTAAAACGGTATAAAAATTAGACAATTTCAATTTTAAAATGGTATAAAAATATAATCGGAGCTATATACAATTTGTTTCAATTTTAATTAAGTAATTTCAGTTTTAAAACGGTATAAAAATTAGACAATTTCAATTTTAAAATGGTATAAAAATAATCGGAGCTACATACAATTTGTTACAATTTTAATTAAGTAATTTCAGTTTTAAAACGGTATAAAAATTAGACAATTTCAATTTTAAAATGGTATAAAAATATAATCGGAGCTATATACAATTTGTTTCAATTTTAATTTATTAGACAATTTCAATTTTAAAATAGTATAAAAATTAGACAATTTCAATTTTAAAATGGTAAAAAAATATAACTGGAGCTATATACAAAACTATAGGATGACCATAGATATAGCCTTCAGTACCAGTGTACTTGAATTGTTATATTTTACATGACAGAATTCACCACAAACATAGTATGTGGCATAATACAATTACTGAATCTAAGGTTGATAAATCTAACTGATTAATATATTATTAAAATTAATCATTAAAGGTGAATTATTAATTATATATAATATGAATAATGAATGTTACCAGTGCTAAAACAATACCAAATTAATGTATTAGTTAAAACTTTAGTCAGAGGGCACATACTGTATACATGGTATACTGTACACATTTTCCGCATCATATCACCGGTCACATGATTGATTCAATTTGTATATTCTAGATTCCAATATATGCTAAATATAAAACTAGAGTGTAAAACCTTTCCCATTTTAACATTCCATTAAAATAGATCACAGATAATACTTATTTCAAAATATAAATACAATGTATAAATTTTAGCCAGGTAATCTCTTCAAGCATATATGATACAACACATATATATATACAGTAATTACATTCTGAATTGTGAAGGTTTACAAAATACATATATATGTATAGAGACCAATACATAAACTAAATTCTAGATATTATCAAATACAGAAAACTGTTATATTTTAGATTCTGAGTATTCACTTGATATAAAAAAATTATAAAATCTAACTAAAAATTGTATAATATTAATAAAAATATTTGACATTCAATATACATAAAAACCAAGCATTCATAACAATTTATAAAAATGAAATTGTAAATTCTGCATGAGCATTAAAACAGATTGTTGCTAACAATGCACAATCATTATCTATTTAAGTAAAAGTTGCTCCTGTCAATTCCTGTCAAAAATACAGGAGTACGAGATTAAAAAAATTATCTTGTCAAAAAATCATACAAGTAATAGAAGTTAATCTCATTATATTCAAGGCTTGAGTTAATAGTAGTCTCATTGTGGGGAGAAAAGGCAAAATGACTGGAAAAATAAAAATTTAATGATTTACGTGACATAGAAAGTGATATGCTAAAGGTAAACCTATTGGTCATTCAACCTCATAAAAAATGGAAGTATACTTCCTACTTTAAAAGTTCTCGCCGCCATGCTTGTAAATATATCTGTTGTAATGAAGGAAGTTGATGTGTATATGAAACAGTTTTTTAACTGACAAGAGTATTTTTTTATGAGGACAAGTGAAAAATTGATGGCACATACTTTCTACATATGACAAGTGTGGTTAAATATTAACATCAAGATTAGCTTATTAACAAAATATTTATACACTGTATATTAACATTTGCAGTTAAAATATTTCTAATTATAAAAATATCCATAAAAAGCCAATACAAAAAACACTTAAGGATTTCCCATAACTACCGGTAGGACCTTTTGAAATTTTTCACACATAGATTTTATCCCTGAGAATGCTTTGTTGAATAAAAAAAGGAATACAGTCATACCTGTCTAGAAAGGTCACCCAGGGGAAGCTGTAAAAGTGGCCTCTATGGACAGGTGGACCTTATAACCTTAATAAAGAGCAATTGCGGTACAGACATATGTTATTACAAGCTAGCTAAAGATGTTTCCATTTCCATTGAAATTTACCACAAAAAAACTTCATAAAACCAACATGAATAATCCATTGTTTTTAAAACAAATCTACACATAGGAAGTTTATTTGCCAACCTTTGTGATAAAATTAAAACATTAAATGATTCTTCTTTGTTTGGACATATTGAAAGGAATATATCCCCTAACTCTTAATTCTAAAATATCTTGAAATCTATGAAAACCCTTAAAATTCCCTGTTCATATTTTACAGTTCTTAAAGCATTACACTCAGTCTGACCATCTTTTAAAAAAAATAATAAAAAAAAATTAATAATTGAATATTAATAAATGCATTTTCATCATTGTATTTAACGAATCCAATTTTCAAATTTCTATTTCAAGTTTAATCACTAAAACTAGTGTCTGTGAATCCAGCGTAAAGCTAAGTATCCCAGAGTTCGGAACACTAATATATATAACAGTAGAGGTAGTATATAATGCCAATAGTCCCATTTTACTTCAAAATATTCCAGAACATCTTCTGATGGAATAGTAGATACATTTCCGTCTTTACATATGATAAAGGCTGTTTGATTTGTGTTTCCAGAACAACTGAAATACATGAAATAATAATCAAATGTAACTAGCGACTTTGCAAGAAAATATGGTGACTACAATCTAATTAAGGAATGATGTTACTAGAAATATGCCCATCCTCATGATAAAAGTTGTCTGAATTTTGTCTTAAAAAATTCTGAATTTTTTTAAATTTTGTCAAATCTTGAATGTTTATATATTTTCAGAATGAATTCAGAATTTTCAGACAAAATTCAGAATACAAATAAAAATTTCAGACACTTTTTTATGGTGTAGAAGGAATTCAGTTACAAACAAAATTCATAATTTTAGTTTTGTAAGGAAAATATCATGGTGTACCTATTCTTCCTGTGTACCTATTATTGTGGTGTACCTAATCTCATGGTATACCAAATTCTCATGGAACACATATATTCCTGGTGTATTGTTCTTGTGGTGTACCAATTCTTGCTGTATACCTATTATTGTGGTGTACCTATTCTCATGGTGTTCCTATACTTGCTATGTACCTTTTATCGCTGTGTACCTATTATTGTGGTGTACCTAATTCCATGGTATACATATATTCCTGGTGTACTGTTCTCATTGTGTACCTATTCTTGCTGTGTACCTTTTATCATGGTGTACCAATTCTTGCTGTTTACCTATTATTGTGGTGTACCTAATTCCATGGTATACATATATTCCTGGTGTACTGTTCTCATTGTGTACCTATTCTTGCTGTGTACCTTTTATCATGGTGTACCAATTCTTGCTGTTTACCTATTATTGTGGTGTACCTAATTCCATGGTATACATATATTCCTGGTGTACTGTTCTCATTGTGTACCTATTCTTGCTGTGTACCTTTTATCATGGTGTACCAATTCTTGCTGTTTACCTATTATTGTGGTGTACCTAATTCCATGGTATACATATATTTCTGGTGCACCGTTCTTGTGGTGTACCTATTCTTGCTGTGTACCTTTTCTGGCTGTTTACCTATTATTGTGGTGCACCTAATTCCATGGTATACATATATTCCTGGTGTACTGGTCTCATGGTGTTCCCATTCTTGCTGTGTACCTTTTATCATGGTGTACCTATTCTTGCTGTTTACCTATTATTGTGGTGTACCTAATTCCATGGTATACATATATTCCTGGTGTACTGTTCTCATGGTGTTCCTATTCTTGCTGTATACGTTTTCTTGCTGTTTACCTATTATTGTGGTGTACCTAATTCCATGGTATACATATATTCCTGGTGTACTGTTCTCATGGTGTTCCTATTCTTGCTGTATACCTATTCTTGCTGTTTACCTATTATTGTGGCGTACCTAATTCCATGGTATACATATACTTCTGGTGCACCGTTCTTGTGGTGTACCTATTTTTGCTGTGTAACTATTCTCATGGTGTACTTCCAACAGTTTACATATCCTCATTGTTTACCTATATAATTGGTGTACAAATTAATATCACCTCACCAGATTAGTTACTGTCATAATCCAGCATCATTCATTGTAATCTGTATTGTTCCATATCTTTATGTATGGTAGCCATTGTCATACTTGTAGTACTTTTATATCCATTTTTGGACATGTTTAAAATCTGACCACGGATCACACAACCCTAGTATATCCTTTCAAAACTGTATAAGAACATACTGATGATCCATTTTACTTCCTAACAAAACTGTATTAACCTCTTTTTGTTATGGAAGTATGAGAGAATTGGACATTGCACAAGTAACATGGGAATCATTCAGTGTGCAAAGTGTCCAATTCTTTCATAATTCCATAACAAAAAGAAAAATTCACTTCATTCCTATAATATTCTTAGTCAACATACCTTACTGGTTCCCCATTTTCAAATTCCAAAACCATCAGACTGTGAAATGAGAAATATATAAATGATAGGTATTTGGCCCAGTCTAACCAGAATGGTAAGGTCCGTGTAAATAGTCCAGCTGAAATGGAATAACCATCAGACTGTGAAATGAGAAATATATAAATGATAGGTATTTGGCCCAGTCTAACCAGAATGGTAAGGTCCGTGTAAATAGTCCAGCTGAAATGGAATGAAAATCAGATTGTGAAATGAGTAATATATAAATGATAGGTATTTGGCCCAGTCTAACCAGAATGGTAAGGTCCGTGTAAATAGTCCAGCTGAAATGGAATGAAAATCAGATTGTGAAATGAGAAATATATAAATGATAGGTATTTGGCCCAGTCTAACCAGAATGGTAAGGTCCGTGTAAATAGTCCAGCTGAAATGGAATGAAAATCAGACTGTGAAATGAGAAATATATAAATGATAGGTATTTGGCCCAGTCTAACCAGAATGGTAACGTCCTTGTAAATAGTCCAGCTGAAATGGAATAACCATCAGACTGTGAAATGAGTAATATATAAATGATAGGTATTTGGCCCAGTCTAACCAGAATGGTAAGGTCCGTGTAAATAGTCCAGCTGAAATGGAATGAAAATCAGACTTTCAAATAAGTAATATATAAATGATAGGTATTTGGCCCAATCTAACCAGAATGGTAAGGTCCGTGTAAATAGTCCAGCTGAAATGGAATGAAAATCAGACTGTGAAATGAGTAATATATAAATGATAGGTATTTGGCCCAATCTAACCAGAATGGTAAGGTCCGTGTAAATAGTCCAGCTGAAATGGAATGAAAATCAGACTGTGAAATGAGTAATATATAAATAATAGGTATTTGGCCCAATCTAACCAGAATGGTAAGGTCCGTGTAAATAGTCCAGCTGAAATGGAATGAAAATCAGACTGTGAAATGAGTAATATATAAATGATAGGTATTTGGCCCAATCTAACCAGAATGGTAAGGTCCGTGTAAATAGTCCAGCTGAAATGGAATAACCATCAGACTGTGAAATGAGTAATATATAAATGATAGGTATTTGGCCCAGTCTAACCAGAATGGTAAGGTCCGTGTAAATAGTCCAGCTGAAATGGAATGAAAATCAGATTGTGAAATGAGAAATATATAAATGATAGGTATTTGGCCCAGTCTAACCAGAATGGTAACGTCCGTGTAAATAGTCCAGCTGAAATGGAATGAAAATCAGACTGTGAAATGAGAAATATATAAATGATAGGTATTTGGCCCAGTCTAACCAGAATGGTAAGGTCCGTGTGAATAGTCCAGCTGAAATGGAATGAAAATCAGACTTTCAAATAAGTAATATATAAATGATAGGTATTTGACCCAGTCTAACCAGAATGGTAAGGTCCGTGTAAATAGTCCAGCTGAAATGGAGTGAAAATACTCAGTCAAAATATATATAACATCTAGCAGGTTATATACAGTCCAACCTGCCTTAAATGCCACATCTTTATAAGAGTCACCTGCTTATAAAAACCAGTAGAATTGTATCCCAATTCTTCTTTATTCATATTATTTGAACCTGTATATAAAGGTCGCCTGCCCATAAAGGTCCACTTTACTGTCCCCTTGGATGGCCTTTATAGACAGGTGTGACTGTATATGGGTCGCAAATTTGGCAGTAACAAAAAAATTTGTCAGTCAAACTTTATAAAGCTAATTGTATTTTGATCAGATGTTGTCTGGAACTTTACACACACTACAGTATATACTTTAAAGTCTTTACAAGGGGTGAAGTGGAGTAATGGTGTTTTATGCTCAAGTCAAGATCCATTCACTTATATCAAGGCAGTCAGTTCATGAATAGTGGAGGACTAAAACACCTAGTGAAAACCAAAAACTTTCTTTAGCAAGTGAACTGACAAACAATCTCATACTTGGGTCTGCCAGAGTGGAATTCTAACCTACCGGTAGATGGTGAGAGAAACTGCAACGCAGAAACACATGATTTAGACCATTCTGCACCCAACACCCACCCCTTCAGTCTGACAAGGGAAATGCAAACTTACCATTGCAAAGATTTGTCATGTTGAGACTTACATGAACCTCATTGACCAAGTGATTTGAAGCTTAGAAAAATGATTTCCCTGGTTTAGAATGATAACAGACAACACTTTTATATGGGTCACATTTATGAATACAGGAATCAAACTAACAATTTATCATAGTGAGCAATTTCAGAAATGAGCCTTAATTTTTGAACGTATACTTACCAAGAATCATGATACACATCTGAATCAGAATAGTAACCGTCATCGCTTGGCGTATCTCGGTGTTTATGATACCAAGGAATAATCCTATACTCTGTAAAATAACATTAATGATACAACAATTAACTTCTAAATCAGTGTTGTTACAATGTCCTTAAATGTCTAAAACATAATGTTTCACACCTAATGCAAACTTACATATTATTCCTAATTTGATATATTGATTGACTGATTGGTCAATTGATTAATTGATTGATTGATTGATTGATTGATTGGTTGATTGATTGAATGGTGTTTTACATCTAATATTTCACTTATATTGAGACATCACCAGCTATAGGTGAAATAGCAGAAATTTTTTACCTTTGCAGCGCTCTCAGGGTAATTTGTAGGGAGTTCTTTTGTGTGCCATACCTGTCGTGCCATACCTGTTGAGCCATAGGACATTGGGTTTTAAGGTCTCTTTCTAGTAGGACCAAGTTGTTTTCATTTCTAAATGCTGAGTGAGAGAACAGTCACTACGTATTTTCTAGTCTTGGTCAGACGCCAGCTGTGGTTGGAACCCAGGTTATCCCCCAAACTAAGCAAGCACTATATCAAATGAGCTATCCTAGTGGTTAATTTACATGTCTATCATGATGTATAAAGATCAGAAACATTGAAACTGGTAAAATTTATGACCACAATGAATTATTAACCAGAAGTAAAACAAAAATAAGATATTACAACCATAAACTATTTACTTATCGCATTTAGACCTAGGTTAACTCATGCTTTTATACCGAAAACAATATTTTCAGAAGGTGAAGACGTGAAGATGTTTAATTTAATGGTTCAAGTGATTTAGTGATTCAAGCATCATACCTGTCCTGCTACTGAATCTATGAATACAGTCCCTATGGTAGCGAAAAAAGCTGCAACTCCATTAAGTCCAATACACCAGTATGCAAACACAACAAAGAATAAAGGTTGTACAAATATTAATGGTAGCTCACTCGTCATTTTGGCTAGATAATATGCTGACAATCTGTACCAACCGGCTGAACGTTCTTTACTTATTACTATTCTTTCTAACGGAACTGTAAAATGAAATGATATCAAAATTTAAATTTACAATCACAAAAACATAATAAAAAAAAAAGAAATTTACAGACTGAAAATTTAGGATCGGTCAGGTTAGAGAAAATATACTTATTTTTTAGACCTTGATATTGGTAGTACAACATCAAAACTTTAAAATTTACAGTGTGTGAAATCACTGCCTGTGTTTGTAGTCTACAAGAACTTCCTACTGGATGTGTTTACTGGACCAACCATTTTATAAGTATTTATAAACAGGATCTACTGTAAGGAACAAATCTACTTACATGATGAAACAGCATCAAACAAAGGAATAAATCCCCAATGTACGGCAATAAAAAATATCTGAAATAAAAAAAATTCAAAAGTGGTGTACGCAATAAACATGACAAAAATACCTGAAACATGAGCATTCAAAAATGGTGTAAACAGAAATATACACAATTGAGGCCTACATGTTAGAAATTATATAAATTTTATATAAATTTTGGAAAACATGACAATAACATGTTTAGAGCTAGATACCTCACCTAGTGAATAGTAATGGCTACTCAACATGCTGGCATTCCATTAAACATAACTATAATTTTGTTAACAGTAACTGTTGATGAGCTTTACATATGAATTTGTTCACAATTAGGAATACAAGTTAAAATCAAAGGGAGGTAACTCTTAGTTTCTTTAACAACACTGAATGAAATCATTGCTAATGTAATAAAGTTATTTTTATTGTATCTTTCAGATTGAATAAAACAAAATTAATGAGGAAATGATAAAAACACCTTTTTTATTTTATATATAACACCAGTCTATTTTTCATCTCTTTAAAATTAAAGTTCTCTGGATAAGAATAATACATAGAATTATATGGAAATCTTTTGTTTTTTTACCCATTTGGGATTTCAATGTTTCGCCCTAGGATAAGATCACTTTTCCAAACCAACAATTTTCTCAATGTCACAATGTCTGTGAAAACACCAACAATAATTGATTATGTCATGTTAAGAAGACACATAAAGTGGCTATAAAACAACTTATGATGCAAATTTTTGTTTATAAATCATGTTTTTATGTTGCAAATGTGTGAGAAAAAGAATCTTACACTGGTAACAGTATGAGATAGAGATATCTCAAACTTAGATGAATAGCTCGTTCTGGACAGGAAAATATTCATTTTTACCCATGTGAGATTTTTCTGTTTCACCCTAGGGATGAGATCATTTTTCTCAACCAACAATTTTTCAACGTCACAATCACTTACACACACTTATTTGATGATGTCATAATCATTTTTACGTGAGGACGTCAACAAAAATTGATTATGTCATTTTCAGAAGGCACAGATGGTGGTCTGAAAACTGAATGTTTGATGTAATTCTTTTGTTTACAAATCATGTTTTTATGCTGCAAATGTGTAAGAAAAAAATCCTACACCAGTAACAGTGTATATATGACATATTTATCTCACAGGATAGGTGGTGTGATATTTTTCCATATCGCACCCCACGTGAGCGTGTGTAGGCTATCTCAGTACAAAGGGGACTACTTTTCCAATAATAGTAAGGGACGTAATTCACGATATGAGGGATATCATGACATGTTTAACTTATTCCGCTAACAACTGATTTCTATAATTTTTAATTCTATTTTATTGTTATTATTTGTAATAAAAAAGTTAATTTTGACCCATGAGTATATAAAAACAAGAGGCCCATGGGCCTGATACGCTCACCTGATAACTAATGGCTAGCTGATAGATTTAAAGAACACATAAAAACTAAACCCCAATGACTTTTTTCTTTACATCATGATAACCATTGTATCAATACCTACAACATTCTAATATACATGTCTATACAAAAAGTTTATAGTTTTCGAGATAATTAACCCTTTTGGTATTGTTTTGCATCTGTGACCTTGACCTTTGAACCCATGACCTTTTTCTTTACATCAAAATGATCGTTGTATCAATACCTACAACATTCTAATATACATGCCTATACAAAAAGTTTATAGTTTTCGAGATAATTAACCATTTCAGTATTGTTTCACATCTGTGACCTTGACCTTTGAACCCATGACCTTTTTCTATACATCAAAATGATCGTTGTATCGATACCTACAACATTCTAATATACATGCCTATACAAAAAGTTAATAGTTTTCGAAATAATTAACCATTTCGGTATTGTTTCACATCTGTGACCTTGACCTTTGAACCCATAACCTTTTTCTATACATCAAAATGATCGTTGTATCAATACCTACAACATTCTAATATATATGCCTATACATAAAGTTTATAGTTTTTGAGATAATTAACCATTTTGGTATTGTTTCACATCTGTGACCTTGACCTTTGAACCCATGACCTTTTTCTATACATCAAAATGATTGTTGTATCAATACCTACAACATTCTAATATACATGCCTATACAAAATGTTTATAGTTTTCGAGATAATTAACCATTTCAGTATTGTTTCACATCTGTGACCTTGACCTTTGAACCCATGACCTTTTTCTATACATCAAAATGATCGTTGTATTGATACCTACAACATTCTAATATACATGCGTATACAAAATGTTTATAGTTTTCGAGATAATTAACCATTTCGGAATTGTTTCGCATCTGTGACCTTGGCCTTTGAACCCATGACTTTTTTTCTATACATCAAAATGATCGTTGTATCGATACCTACAACATTCTAATATATATGCCTATACAAAATGTTTATAGTTTTCGAGATAATTAACCATTTTGGTATTGTTTCGCATCTGTGACCTTGACCTTTGAACCCAAGATCTTTTTCTATACATCAAAATGATCATTGTATCGATACCTACAACATTCTAATATATATGCCTATACAAAATTTATAGTTTTCGAGATAATTAACCATTTTGGTATTGTTTCGCATCTGTGACCTTGACCTTTGAACCCATGACCTTTTTCTATACATTAAAATGATCGTTGTATCAATACCTACAACATTCTAATATATATGCCAATACAAAATGTTTATAGTTTTCGAGATAATTAACCATTTCGGTATTGTTTCGAATCTGTGACCTTGACCTTTGAACCCAAGACCTTTTTCTATACATCAAAATGATCGTTGTATCGATACCTACAACATTCTAATATATATGCCTATACAAAATATTTATAGTTTTCCAGATAATTAACCATTTTGGTATTGTTTTGCATCTGTGACCTTGACCTTTGAACCCATGACCTTTTTCTATACATCAAAATAATAGTTGTATCAATACCTACAACATTCTAATATACATGACTATACAAAAAGTTTATAGTTTTCGAGATAATTAACCATTTCAGTATTGTTTCACATCAGTGACCTTGACCTTTGAACCCATGACCTTTTTCTATACATCAAAATGATCGTTGTATCAATACCTACAACATTCTAATATACATGCCTATACAAAAAGTTTATAGTTTTCGAGATAATTAACCATTTCAGTATTGTTTCACATCTGTGACCTTGACCTTTGAACCCATGACCTTTTTCTATACATCAAAATGATCGTTGTATCAATACCTACAACATTCTAATATACATGCCTATACAAAAAGTTTATAGTTTTTGAGATAATAATTTAATCAGAGGTACAAAAAATTAGGTCACGACCTTCACAATCGACCTTGACCTCATTTTGAAGATACTAACAAGAAGATGTCAAAACTGAAAACCCCATGTCATTATCTGGTCAAATAGTCAAGTTATAACAATTTGAAGCTATTTTACGATTTTTTCAAAATTAAACGCAAAAACGCGTAACCTATTTTTTATCCGAATTTCACAAAATGAACAAACTATAGGCTTAAGACCCTAGAGAAGCCAAATATCACATCAGATTTTTTCTCCAATCAGTACTTTCGGAGAAGAAGATTTTTTAAGATTTTTGCACCCCTAGGTCACCTTGACCTAGTTATGGTAGCCATAGCAACGCCACGAACAAATCTGAATTGCACCAGCCCATATATACTTCTGACAAAGTTTCATTAAAAACTGTCCAGTAGTTTCAGAGGAGAAGTCGAAAATAGGTGTTAACGACGCACACACGCACACACGCACATACACACGCTGCGCTATGCCATAAGCTCACATGACCTTCGGTCAGGTGAGCTAAAAATGCATTTTGTTGTTATTTACTATCGCATAAGTTCAAATTTCTGCTCTGGGCTACACGTTATTAATAACGTTACATCATAACGTCATACACGTATTCAGCCGCTAACAAAATCTTTGCTCTGTAGTAGGAAATTCCAATGCTTTTGGGCTAAAATAATATATTCTATATATGAGAAAAATTATCAAGTACTCGTTTCTGACCAAGATAAGGAAAATTCCAATCTCTTAGTCAGATATTTTCATCTGAAACGAGGCTGATCAGATGAATTTATCTGACCACTTGACTGGAATTTCCTTATCTAGGTCTGAAACTCCTTATAGATTCTCTTTATCTTGCACTGTTATGGGTGATTGATTCTATTAATACTTACAGCCCCCATTCTGTCTCGCAACGTTTCCTCTGATCTCGGAAGTTGAAACCAAATAAGGCATACAATGGAACATATAAGGATATTTTCTAAAATCTTCACTTTATCCAAAATCCTTGGTCTGGATAACTGGAATGTGCGTTTTGTTAAATGTTTGTATTGTGTACAGAAACCTGTTGGCCATTTGTGGTCATCTTCACTTCCTTCTGGCTCTGATGGTACAAATATATAAAACATCTTCCGTAATTGTATTAAATATTAGTACAGTTACACCAAATACAATAAAGAAAAGAAAATGGCGATGGATTGGCCACATCTTAAGACAAGAACAGGGAAACATCACAAAGCATGCTCTGGACTGGAACCCACTGGGAAAGAGAAAGAGAGGGCGCCCTGGTAACAATGTGGCAAAGAACATTAGACAGAGATCTGAGGTTGATCCAGATGTCATGGGTAGAGGCCAAACGAGCTGCACATGACCGGTACAGATAAAGAGCTATTGTCGAGACCCTATGCCCCTTCAGGGGTGCAGAGGATTAAGTCAAGAAAGTCAAGTATGCCAAATTTAACAAGGTTCCAATATTGTGTAAAATGAATTGAAGTGAAAAGGGGGCATAACTCCATTAATATAAAAAATAGTATAGTATCGAAATTTTTATATGAAAGTTCACAAGGTTCCCATGTTATGTCAAATAAATAAATAAAAAAGGGGCACAGTTCCATTAAATATTTAAGCAGCGACATATTTTATGTAATATTCTTACTTTCAAATTGTATTACAAATACAAATCCCACTAAAAATGTATAACTACTTAAGGTCACAAACTAAATGTTAACAGATTGGAAGGTCAGCATAATAACATAAACATTCCAATATTTCAAATAGCTGGCATATAAAAACACTAATGTGTTTAGTAAAAACTGGTTCCATAATAAAAATACTGTAAAAAGGATTTTTGTGGGGTGAAAATTTCGCTATTTCTGAAATCTTGCATTTCGCGTGGGTGTAATTTTTGCATTACCAATATAAGTGGGTGTACCGGTATATTGTATATATATGAGATATTAACCTGTGTATGGTAGACATTTTTGTGTGGGTAAAATGTTTGAGATAATTTCTTTAGTGTGAAATAAGCGAAAATTTTATCCACACGAAAATTTGCCCCTTTACAGTATAGTGAAATGAGTAAACCACTTTGTACCATTTTCTCATTACATCAAAGACCAATCTAAAGTAATCAATAGTATCAATAGGATTTTTATCATGTCTTTTTTCTCCCTTTCATTTGTTTGATGTAAGAAGGTATTGCCTGCTTTGGTTATTATAAAGTGTTATTATGTTATTTTTAGCTATGATTCTTTTGTATTTGATTTTAAGATAGGCGGTTCATTATAAATTATAGAGATTGCTTGCAGGTTACATACACCTATGTACCCTCTCGAAGATTTATTTACACTGAGTAACAAGTGAAAGGCACATTAATCTTTAAAGAGATACACAGGATTGTGTTACCTGCAAAAACCTGCACTACATTTTTGTCACTCTTCAAAGCCACACTAGTTTGACCTTTTCAACTTGGATTTCGTATTTTGTGTCACCATGTTTGTTTACCATGACTAGACTACTGACATGAACAAGTTACTTATCTCTTACCATTTGTTTACAGTGCATTTATGTACCCTGGTAGATTTACAATTGGCAGGTTTACAAACATAATTCTATGTACCCTGGCAGATTTACAATTGGCAGGTTTACAAACATAGTTCTATGTTTTACCTGTATCAAACATAAACTTGTCTAACATAGTTGGAGATTCTGGTATCCCATGTTTTGTTTGTCTCTGTTTACATGACAATACTGATGGCCAACCACTGGAAGATTTAAGTTCTTTTGATGTTTTAAATAATATTTTCTGTGTTTCTTCATTTTCTTTCAACTTTTCCACTGTACAAGAAACAAAATTAAATATTAAGTCCATAATAAAGCTGTGTCGACAGATGGCTAAAATGGAAAGCACCTATCATGTATATTTTATTGATGCCTATTATAAACAGTTGGATGAGGGGATAATACATGTAGCATCCCATACATATACAGGTACATATACACACAAATAGAGGGACCTTGGTGGCAATCACAGTGCCTCTCACCACCTTGGTTAATGTAAAGCACCTATCATGTATATTTTATTGATGCCTGTTATAAACAGTTGGATGAGGTGATAATACATGTAGCATCCCATACACATACAGATACATATATACACAAATGGTGGGACCTTGGTGGCAATCACAGTGCCTCTCACCACCTTGGTTAAAATCCCACTTGGGACAGATCATGGTGTGAGAAAGTTTGTCAGTTAGCTTGCTGAAGTTTGATGACTAAACTTTATTACATTGTATTTTGTTAGACAATCCAAGGTGTTTTAGGTGAGTGCTTATATAAATACATGTAGTACAGTCTAATTAAAGGAAATACATTTACCAGTAGTATGAACACAAAACCAAGTGGCAAAATGTTTAACAGTGTAATTACCTATTGTATACAGTAATAAGATAATACCCTATTAGAAAAGTGGACTTGTAATTTACTCTGCAATGTACAAAGTACAGTAAAACCCATTATAAAGTCTCTCAGTAACTTTGCAACATTGGTTATTGCCACACCACTGAAGTTCCAAAATCTATTTCTTCTATTTTTTCTTTTAAAAGCCTTCCTTGATTTATTGCAAAGACTGTATAATGCACAAAAAAAATTGACTGAATAAATGTTGGTGATAAATTGAGGTTTTATTGTATATAATTAGCCTGTGTAGACCAAATAGATGTAAAATCTGAATAAAATCTTCAGACTCAGTGATGTTTGGTTTAACCAGGTACTAGAGTACAGTCAAACCTGTCTACAAAGACCACCCAAGGAAACCTGTAAAAGTGGCCTTAATTGGTGTTTGCCTTTATATACAGGTTCAAATAAGCTGAGTAAAGAGTGATACAGGGAAAACTTTTATTGGTCTATAAAAGCAGCTGGTCCTTATATAGAGGTGGACTTTAAGGCTGGTTTGACTGTATTGTATAAGAGACTTACTGATGAAATCTGCTGGATTATAGCCTGATGGTACAGCCATACCAATATCATCAAAGTACTCAATCACCTTCTCTATAGTACCGTAATATACTTGCTAAAATATAAAGGATAAAACATGAATAAAAATTCAAATTAAAATAAACTTACTTTTACAAAGTCGTAACAGGAAATGTGTATGTGCATCTGTGATTAGCCAAGAATATTTCTGCAGAGTAAAATATTGGCACTATGGGGATTTAACATGTTGAAAAACCAGGAAAACAGCAGATCCTGTTGCACATATAACATAAAACATCACCAAAACATCACTTCCGGTGTAAACACCACCATGTAAAATCCCCATAGAGCCAACATTTTACTTTCTATAGAAATACTTTATGACAACCTCAGATGCGCATACAGGTTTTCAGTAATGACTAGGCACAAGTAGGTGAAAAACATTTTTCAAATTTATTTGATTTTCTTTAGAAATAAAGCACATTTCATTGTCACAAACACAATGGCTTGAACAGTATATTCAATCTGTGTAAACTGTTTCCTTGTGTATCACTTGCTTGGGGAAAGTTTGGTTGTCAAATTGAGAAATTTTATACATTTTTCTCTGTGGGAAACTACCTATATTTGGTAGAAATTCTAGCCAAAGATAATCACTGATAGATCAATGTATTAAAATAACATACCTCTCCTTGACAGAGTAATAGTAAACTATCAAATAGGTAAAACAACTGTGTTGATGGTTGATGTATGGTAGCTACAACAGTTTTTAAATTTGTCCTTGCATATTCCTTCAGGTTACTTATTAGGCTGTAGGCAGAACTTGAATCTAAACCTGTGGTCGGTTCCTAAAAATATAAAGTATGTCATTTACAGCAAAATGAGTGAAAGTTTGAAATTTAATAATAATAATAATATAATAATAATAACACTTTGGTAACCTGTATGCAGTTTTCATTCTAGGATTTTTCAGATGGGGATTCAAAAATAATTCTTCTAATGCATTAACATTCAATATTTAAATATGGCCCACCAAGGCCTTAACAATGGGGCATAATGATCATCATGAGCTCAAATTACATGTACTTGCGGTAAAATGACCAAGAAATATGCTTGGAGGCTAAACAATGTACATGTATATAAAAAGACAGCTTGTAGCAATGTAGATTTGTTTTGCATTACAAACATCTAAACCTTATTTGGGTTATCTACAGAAATTAGGCCAAAGGAAAAAATGTGCGTTTTCAGTTTCCCAAACGATCTTATTATAGTAAAGCTGACCTTAAAGTTTTTTCACCCTTTTGAACAATTTCATGTGTAATCTGTATTATACAAAACAAGCATTCTGAGAGTATTGCAAACAATACATAGTCCCCTACCGGTCGCATATTTCACTAATCCCAAAGTTTTAGGTAAAATATACATTATTATATGGTACAAAGATTTATAGTGTTATAAATTATACGTGTTGTTCAAGATGAAAGCAAAACTTGATCATAGTAAAATCAAAAACCAGCAATGGAGTTCTCAAAATTCATTATCTGCAAGTGCAAAAAACTGAAATTTCATTGAATTTTCAAAGTTCAAAGGGCCATAACTCCCATAAAATCTAGTGTAATGAAACAAAACGTAAGCTTGATCTGTAACTCATCATGGTTGACCTGCATACCAAAAAACAATTCATTAACTGCAAGCGTGTAGAAAAAAAGAGCAGAAAACTGATATTTCAGTAAATTTTCAAAGTTCAAAGGACCATAACTCCCGTTAAAATTAGCAGATGGAAACGAAACATAAACTTGATCTGTAACTCATCATGGTAGAGTCACATACCAAACATTAGTTCCATTTCTGCAAGCATTTAGAAAAAACGTGCAGAAAATTAACATTTCTGTGAATTTTCAAAGTTCAAAGGGCCATAACTCCAGTAAAAACTACCAGATGGAAACGAAACGTAAACTTGATCTGTAACTCATCATAGTAGACATATTTACCAAAAATCAGTTCATTATCTAAAAGCATTTAGAAAAAAAGTGCGGAAAACTGAAATTTCAGTGAATTTTCAAAGTTCAAAGGGCCATAACTCCAGTAAAAATTAGCAGATGGAAACGACACGCTAACTTGATCTGTAACTCATCATGGTAGACTCATATACCAAAAATCAGTTCATTATCTAAAAGCATTTAGAAAAAATGTGCGGAAAACTAAAATTTATGTGAATTTTCAAAGTTCAAAGGGCCATAATCCGGTAAAAATTAGCAGATGGAAACGAAACATAAACTTGATCTGTAACTCATCATGGTAGACTCATATACCAAAAATCAGTTCATCATCTAAAAGCATTTAGAAAAAAAGTGCGGAAAACTGAAGTTTCAGTGAATTTTCAAAGTTCAAAGGGCCATTACTCCAGTAAAAATTAGCAGATGGAAACGAAACGTAAACTTGATCTGTAACTCATCATGGTAGACTCATAAACCAAAAATCAGTTCATTATCTAAAAGAATTTAGAAACAAGAGGCCCAATAGGGCCTGTACCGCTCACCTGGGCCGTAACAGCACAAAAACACAATAAATACTACATTTAAGGAGCAATAACTCTGATGTGGATATTTAGATATTTATGAAACTTGCTTCTCGCATCTGTGACCTTGACCTTTGAACCAATGACCATAATCTATATATCAAAATGATGATTGCATCAATACCAACAATATTCTAATATACATGCCTATACAAAAAGTTCATAGTTTTCGAGATAATGAATCTTTTTGGTATTGTTTTGCAACTGTGACCTTGACCTTTGGACCCATGACCTTTTTCTATACATCAAAAAGATTGTTGTATTAATACCTACAATATTGTAATATATATGTCTATATAAAAAGTTTATAGTTTTCGAGATAATTAACGATTTTGGTATTGTTTTGCTACTGTGAACCATTTCAGTATTCTTACGCATCTGTGACCTTGACCGTTGAACTAATGACCTTAATCTATATATCAAAATGATCGTTTCATCAATACCAACAAAATTCCAATATATATGCCCATATAAAAAGTTTATAGTTTTCAAGATAATTAACGATTTTGGTATTGATTTGCTACTGTGACCTTGACCTTTGGACCCATGACCTTTTTCTATACATCAAAATGATCGTTGTATCAATACCTACAACATTCTAATATACATGCTTATACAAAAAGTTAATAGTTTTCAAGATAATGAACCATTTCAGTACTCTTTCGCATCTGTGACCTTGACCTTTGAACCAATGAACTTAATCTATATATCAAAATGATCGTTACATCAATACTAACAACATTCCAATATACATGCCTATTCAAAAAGTTTATAGTTTTCAAGATAATTAACGATATTGGTATTGTTTTGCTACTGTGACCTTGACCTTTGGACCCATGACCTTTTTCTATACATCAAAATGATCGTTGTATCAATACCTACAACATTCTAATATGCATGCTTATACAAAAAGTTCATAGTTTTCAAGATAATGAACCATTTCAGTTTTCTTTCGCATCTGTGACCTTGACCTTTGAACCAATGACCTTAATCTATATATCAAAATGATCATTACATCAATACTAACAACATTCCAATATACATGCCTATACAAAAAGTTTATAGTTTTCAAGATAATTAACGATATTGGTATTGTTTTGCTACTGTGACCTTGACCTTTAGACCCATGACCTTTTTCTATACATCAAAATGATCGTTGTATCAATACCTACAACATTCTAATATACATGCTTATACAAAAAGTTCATAGTTTTCAAGATAATGAACCATTTCAGTTTTCTTTCGCATCTGTGACCTTGACCTTTGAACCAATGACCTTAATCTATATATCAAAATGATCGTTACATCAATACCGACAACATTCCAATATACATGCCTATACAAAAAGTTTATAGTTTTCAAGATAATTAACGATCTTGGTATTGTTTTGCTTCTGTGACCTTGACCTTTAGACCCATGACCTTTTTCTATACATCAAAATGATTGTTGTATCAATACCTACAACATTCTAATATACAAGTCTATACAAAAAGTTCATAGTTTTCAAGATAATGAACCATTTCAGTATTCTTTCGTATCTGTGACCTTGACCTTTGAACCAATGACCTTAATCTATATATCAAAATAATCGTTACATGAATACCAACAATATTCTAATATACATGCCTATATAAAAAGTTTATAGTTTTCGAGATAATAAATAATATTAGAAAGGTAAAAAATTAGGTCATGACCTTCATTATTGACCTTGACACCATTTTAAAGGTAATTACAAGAATATGTCAAAACTGAAAACCCCATGTCATTATCTGGTCATATAGTCAAGTTATAACAATTTAAAAACATTTTACGATTTTTGTAAAATTAAACGCAAAAACGCGTAACCTATTTTTAAACCAAATTTCATGAAATGAACAAACTTAAAGGTTAAGACTATGTAGAATCCAAATATCACATCAGTTTTTGCCTCCAATGAGTGGTTCAAGAGAAGAAGATTTTTTAAGGTTTTGTCTATTTTTAGTAACAGCGGCCATCTTGGATATTCGATCGCCATGATTTGAACAAACTATAGTTAGACTCTGTCAAGGACCTTCCATGGCAAATTGGTTTCAGTTGGCCAAGTAGTTTCAGAGGAGAAGATTAAAGTTTACTGACGCACGCACGCACGGACGCACGCACGGACGCACGCACGCACGGACGCACGCACGCACGCCTCGCCATGCCATAAGCTCACATGGCCTTTGGCCAGGTGAGCTAAAAAGTGCGGAAAACTGAAATTTCAGTGAATTTTTAAAGTTCAAAGGGCCATAACTTTGGTAAAAATTAGCGGACCACAATGAAACGCTAACTTGATCTGCAACTTATCATGGTAGACTCACATACCAAAAATCAGTTCATTATCTACAAGAGTTTAGAAAAAAAGTGTGGAAAACTGAAGTGTGACAGATGGCCGGATGGACGGACGGACGGACGGACGGACGGACGGACGGACGGACAGACGGACAGACAGACAGAGTGCAAACCTAAAGTCCCCTTCGGCTTTCGCCGGTAGGGGACTAAAAATGTTTCTGAAAAAAAATGTGACACCACAACAATGCCAAAGATAATAAGTAAGTACAAGTTTTTACATGTAGATGAGTGTTAGTAGATCTTGTATTTGTTTTCTTTTTCAATATTTCCTCTCAGTGTTCCCAATGACCAAACAATGTTCAGAAAAAGTAAAATATCTACAAAGTTGAGTACCAACCCTAATTATTTCAGAGTGAAACCTGAAACACATATTGTTTTGTTTGGTCTTATGTACTTTACTTACATCTAACAGAATAAGTGAAGGGTTTGTCAGTAATTCACATGCTATGTTTGCCCTCTTCCTTTCTCCTCCAGACAGACCAGGGACCATATCACCACCAACCACTGCAAAAATAAAATCAAAGCACTGAAAGTACTGAAATTCACTAAAAAGAATATTGCTACACAAGCAATATAACCCCTAAATGATTTGTTTGCTGTGATAATACATGTATCAATAACTCAAAGTTAAACTATGAGACTGCAAATTTAAAAACACAGACTGACTGGGACTTCAACATTGACCCTTGAACCAAGAGACTGCAAATTTAAACATACAGCCACTCTCTAGGTGCCACATTTGTTGTACAAGAAACACCCCAAAATGAAGTTATTGTTTTAAGTAGGGTTGTCAACGAGTATTCGAGTGATCGAGTACTCGATCAGAAAATCTCTAATCGGTTACAATTTTACTAATCAAATACTTGCTGTATTGTTTTTCATAAGTTCCAAATAGATAATCGAAGTTGTGGACGGCAGTCAAAAGGGTGGGTCCTACTTTTCCTGATCAGAAATTAATTACTTCATTTCTATGTTTATCATATCCTTTGGTCCACATTAACTGTTCAACGTGTGGTTTTCTTTATTTAATAAAAATCTGTTAGTTGTAGAACTTAAATTTTTTGATGACAAAAAATTAAAAAATTTTTTGCTGACAAAAAATTAAAAAATATTGTTTTCTCTCTATTCCAGTTATGCTTTTGATATTATAATAACTCCATACATCCGGTTTTTGAGCTTGAGTCGTGATCAATATGGCTTCAACCATCATAGGTAGCTTGTTAATAATTAAACCTAAAGCTTTCCTAATGGCTAAAATTTCCATTCTACCTACTCAATTTTTACACTGCAAAAATTTGACTATTAATATTACGATAAAATTTTAACTTACTTGTATCAAGACATTTGCTCAGACCCAGGGAATCGGCTATTTCTAACATCTGTCTTGTCTTCTCTTTATGTGACATACTATCTGGCAATCTCATGGATGCCGCAAACTAAAACGCAAAACAATAACAAAATTACATTATTTAATATCAAAATCCCAATTACGAGATAATGACATTGACATATAATGACAGTTTGTTTTGTGAATATATTACAGTCAAACCTGTCTATAAAGGTCATCCAAGGGAATCAGTAAAAGTGGTTTTTATGGGCAGGTGGCCTTTATATACAGGTTCAAATAATTTGAATAAAGAACAATTGGGATACAATTCTAATGGTCTATATAAGCAGGTGGCCCTTATATAGAGGTGTCCTTTAAGCAGGTTGGACTGTACATACATGTAATGTACATCTTTTAATTACTTCAGAAATTCATGGCCTAGAAACAAATCAAATTAATCCTCTTTTGAGAGGGGTACTTTAGGAAGGGTTTTTACATTAATAACATGTTATTTGTAGTTAAAGATGGTCTTTCCTAATAAACATATTGGTGTGAAGTCGCCTTGTCAGGAAGTTAACAGGAACAGATTACCCACAGTACATCAATATTTCAGAAATGGTTGCATTCAAATTACAATGTAAACCTGCCTAAAATACAAGTAAATACAGTTTGTAATTCATTCAGAATTAAAGACTACAATCATTTTGTCCATGTTATGGAAATTTCTATCCAAACCTTGCAGGCCATTACCATAACATATGCATGTATCTTAAGGGTCATCTTTTGAATAGCTTGCCTTCATCTGATGAGTTTCTGTCACAGTGTGGTCCCCGTTGGGTGTTGTCTTGATCATCTCAGTGTAATTATTGCAACTAATAATTCAATTCTCATTTGTTAAAAGAATTTTTATTGGTCAGATTTTCTGTTACGTTTGCAGGAATGGATTGGCTCTCAGTGACATCATTTCATTATGGATGACATACAGAGGCATTTGAATTCCTACGCCAAAGCCTTGCTTTTTTTACTTGCTATAGCCATATTTCTGTTTAAATTGTTGATTTGTTATTGAAACATTTCTAAAAATTGAATGATAATAAATGAAGTTTTTGAACACTGAATAATTCGCATAGCGAATTATGTTATGTATGCAATGCCCAATTCTTTCATACTTCCATAACAAAAAGAAAAATTAACTTCATTCCTATTATAATACACAGTATCATCCCCATCCCTCTTCACACAATACTAGATAATGAATTATCCTATCAAAAAAATAAACCAACTTTACTTTGCAGGAGGTAGTCATCAAATAAAGTGAATCCATATGTGAATTCATTTACCAGACTAACTTGCACCTAGGACTGGACAATCTAATTTTGTGAGCAATATGGGATCTTTGAGTTAAGTTTTTAATAATAATTTCTGTTTATGAGAAAGACCTCATCCCAAAAGTCTGTAAACCAAATTTGAAAATCAGGAAAATATGTTTAATGTGGATAAACAGGTGGAACAGTATTTTAATCACAATCAAAGTAATTTCACTTATATCAAAGCAGTCCATTTCCTGCAATGGTGAAAAAACACAAGTTCCCAAATAAAACCACAACTTTTGACCAGAGAACTGAGAATCTGACTTAAGATCTGTCAAAGTGGTATTAAAATGATATAGGCAGTGACCAGCAATTTAGATCACTTTAAATTAAAGCATGTCTGACAAAAGTGGCTAAGGGGGCTGGTCCGGGTTGGGGAGGTCAATAAGGCTAAGGGGGCTGGTCCGGCTAGGGGAGGTCAATAAACTAAAACTTGTTTTTCATATTTCCTACCATTAAAGTGTCTCTCAGAGATAATGATGGAAAGAAAACATCTTGTTGTAAAACATAACAGCACTTTCTTTTGATACTTTTTGTAACCAGTGTCCCATTTAGAGTTATCTCCCCTTGACTTACTGGTAGCCTTCCAGCCAGACAACTGAGTAACGTGGTTTTTCCAGAACCTACAATATATAAACAAATATCAGCAAATAGTATTATGTTATACTAGATTTCCACAAATTTGAAATTATTGGTAGGTAAATTTCCAAAAATGTTGAAAATATAGTGATTTTCAAAGTATTTTCCCTAAATTTGCTAAAATAAGATACTTTTTAAATCATAGCATTGCTAAATAATCTTAATGTGCTTGTAAAACTGCCATTAACACATATTTTCATGTAAACATTTTGATCTCAAGCACATGTAAAATGTTCAATAAAGAAAGCCAAAATTGCAAATAATTTTTAAGCTGTATCAATCAATGATTTTATATTTCATTTTTTTTTAAAAATTGGTCCAAGTAGACTTACAGCAACACATATGTAAAATATTTACATTGCCATAGCTTTGTACATTTGCACTTAAACTCCAAAATATATATAATTGTCTAACATAAAACTAAGAACACCAATGAAATACACCTAAAATCCATAGTTTACAAACAGTATTTTTTTTTCCAAAAGTGTATTGGTATTGGGGTTTCAGTTAGATCTGAAACTCATGATGTGAATGATTTTAAAAATATTGATATTGTTTTTTGGGATGGCCATGCATATACTAGTATTCTATTAGCAAATGTTAATTAAACCAGTCGCTCAGTCAGGTCTAATAAATGAATAGCTACAATGCATATTTTAGACAATGTGTAAAAGTATGTTTGGTTTCATTGTTATTAACCATGCATGTACAGTACAACTTACCACTTGGTCCTATAATTGCTAGTAACTTCCCCGATTCTGCTAGGCCACTTATGTCATTGAGAATACACTTGTTTCCAACAGTTACAGTCACATTTTTAAACACCAGATCTGATCCAGTAAGGAGTGGTTTCTCTGGTATTTCATCTTCTATCTGCCTGAATTCAAACATTTTACTTCACTTAAGGCTGAAATATATAAAAAAAACAGACTTTGATACTTGGATCTGCCACGATTTATGATATTATGCACACTTACTAAAAACTTGTTGACAACCATTTTCCATTCTATCCAGTGTTTAATCTACATCAAGAACGACAATATATGTACCTTTTAACTTTTTTTCTGTGTAATTTCTTGGTTGCATTCATCTGTTGTCTTGAACAAATATATGTGTTTTCAGTTGCAAATTTCCAAAGTTAAAAATAACAAGGGTGTAATAATACAACAAAAGCTGTATTGCAATATAATGTACTGGTACATAAAACACTGCAATACCTATTACAACACACCAAAATTGATTGCTAAAATAGACAGATATTACAAAATCAATACAATGTAGACATAAAAACATTGTTTTGCTAATAAAGATATTTATATCTCACGTATCTTGAAAAATCAAATAATTTCTCATCTGCATCTATGGTCATGATGCAGTAACTAAGCTTAACTAATTAAAGTGTGGCAGACCAGGCTTGATAGATGTCTGGGTTGCTCAGTGGCAGAGTATTCTGCTAGTATTGAGAAGGTCTGGTGTTGGAGTCCCCATTTTCCCCATTCCTATTACATTTGCAGGTTCGTCCATCCCTGGGAAGTTTTGACCAATAGATTGGTCCCAGGACTGAACTTGGTGCTTTCGATTCAAGGCAGTTTAATCAAAATGAAGGACAAGGAATGTGGTGGAACTGGTTGATAGGTGTCCTGACATCTTAGTATTCATGTCCTGGTTTGGCTGCATCCCCCTTTTCTGATACAAATAAACTAACAGAACTTACACCATGACTTAGATTTGCAGTAAAAAAATAAATAAAGTTTTAGAGATACTGAACCATGGTCTCATGGTTTGTATTGTCCAAGTTACAAACAGCAGTCAACTGTTATATCAGTATAGTCCGACTAATCAGGCCACTAAACCCCATTTTAATTTTCTGACTTTTTGGGGTTTTGTGGTCTGACAGCTTCCATTATTGAATTCTTGAAATTTCTTGTGAAAACGGCAGAAACGAAAACATGCGTCGATAACCTCTAGTATTTCCTTACCTCGCTCTTGCTGACAACATGGAACACTTCCTAAAACATTTTTCTACCGATCCATGCTTAACTTTTAATTAAAATCCATTGATATCGGTAGAAATACAAGGATTTCTAATATTTCTCCAGCTCTCTGTCACTTTCGCATCATGAAGATATTACTAATCTGTTACAAATATTGACGACTTGCATGTTCTCTTGAAATGCTTTCCATGTCTGTTATTTTTAGATCGGAGAATTATAATTCTTAAACAGTCTGTACATGTAATATCTAAGACTTGCGTGTTCTCTTGAAATGCTTTCCATGTCTGTTATTTTTAGATCGGAGAATTATAATTCTTAAACAGTCTGTACATGTAATATCTAAGACTTGCGTGTTCTCTTGAAATGCTTTCCATGTCTGTTATTTTTAGATCAGAAAATTATATTTTTCAAACCAGTTGTAATATATAAAGTTCAACACAAGAGTACTTGTCCCCAAGGCCTTTAAAATTAATTCAGTCTTGTATTCACAACCACTCTTTAAATCCTTCTCTTCTTTTTCTTCCTATTACTCACCAACTTCGTCTTGTCAAAGATTTTGCCACTTGATGCACATGGTCAACAACAGTAGTACAAAAATAACAGGTTTAAAAACAGGATAAAAACAACAGTTAGTGCTTGCTTTATTTGAGGAGGTTGTGCACTTGGGCTTGGAATGACTCGAGTGATCCTGCAGCTGGTATGTTTTGTCATAGGGTTTAATTTTTTAACTGTATTTTGCATGAACATACATACATACATACAGGGAGATGCTAATTTTTTTCTAAAATTGCTGGAGTAATATTTCCAGGATACTAGTTCCGAAAAAGATGAGAAGAGGGATCAAGAATATAAAAATATACAGAGAAGATCGCAGCTACTCCATTTGGAGGTCTACATATTAATCTGACAATTATATCTCTAAATATTTTGAATACGTACATTTTAATGTTAACTTTTTGTAAGTATCAAAACACCATGAAAATCACAGTGTAAAACACCATTAATAACGTGAATTACTTATGTAAATAAACATCGCCATGTGCTTTCTAATGATAGAACTGCTAGTTTCACCATCCAAATACAATGCGCGATCTGATTGGTCAATGCAGATTAGTAATGTCTTCACGATGAGAAAGTGACAGAGAGCTGGAGAAATATTAGAAATCCTTGTATTTCTACCGATATCGATGGATTTTAATTAAAAGTTAAGCATGGATCGGTAGAATAATGTTTTAGGAAGTGTCCTGTGTACCGTGTTGTCAACAAGAGCGAGGTAAGGAAATACTGGAAGTTATCGACCCATGTTTTTGTTTCTGCCTTTTTCGCCAGAAATTTCAATAATTCAATAATGGAAGCTGTCAGACCACAAACCCCCAAAAAGTCAATAAATTAAAATGGGGGTTAATTTAGTGGGCTGATTATATTAGTCAGACTAATATCAGTAAAACTGTTTCATTCCTAAAATAAATTAAGATTTATCACTTTACAAGATCTTACCTTTAAGAACATCTTGTTAAAATCATATTGTTTCTATAATATATAATATTTCGTCGCTGTCAGTTCTTCGTTCATAATTTCCGGGTTACTGGGTGAATGGTCTCTTGTTAAATCTGTCTTAACACTCTCAGTTATTGAGACTGATGATGCATTTACATTTTTGCATAATACGATAGTGTGTTTAAAGTTCGTCTTGTGATTATATTTTTTAATTTTTTTAAATAAACTTTCCACAAACCTAGATCATAACCAAAACAATAATGACAGCAAAACGTCACTTTGTGAAATGTGCTGGAAGATACACAGTGATAATAAACTACAAACTGAAAACGATATAGGCTAGACAATTCGGATTTCTAAGTTAATTTCGGACTGTCTATATAATTTCTACGCTTGAAGTTTTTTTAAACAATAAAATAATAAAAAGGAAACTTTAATAAAATAATCTAAGATAGTCGTCATGTTTTTTTCAGGTCTGACAAACACCCACATGGAGCTCTAAACTTTTTCTTTATGTATAATTTTAAATGTCACTGTATTTATTTATTTATATTTTTATTTATTTGGTAATATTCCTTACAAGTATAAAATTTTTACCTGGTTTAGAAATGCATTTGGTTGCACACATGGCGGGTGTAGCTAGCTGAACAAGAGGTTTTTTTCCGTTCCGGAGCACCAGGCATCACTTCCCTGGTGAAATTTCAAATAATTATCATATCTTGTCAGTTATGATTGTAATTTATTTATTGTGATTTTGACATTGATTATGATATTTGGCTTTGATTGTATATTGGCGTAGCTAAACAATATTGTGCTAACATTAGATTTCTAACGGCTGATGAAACATTTGGCAAACATAAATATTGCATAACCTTTTACTCAACAACAGTGACTAAGCCAACAATATGTCAAAATAGGAATTATAATTTGTGGATGGCAGCTTGACAGCATTTGGCCAATGTGGAAATTCTACCTGACAATGGGCAAAAATTGAATTTATAATTGTTTGCCTGACAACACACGTCAGCGTTATATGCCAACAGGAGTGATTATTACTACTGAAAGTCAATTTATTCTTGAATGTAGGCCAAGGTCAACATATTTCAAAAACTTTGACCACGACAGATTCATGTGAAGTTCCACATTCATTGGTTCACTAGTTTCAATGGAGAAGTTCAAATGAGTCAAAGTTAACAAAGAACCAAATACAACACACAATAGAAAGACAAAATCAACAGATAAATATAAACCTTTAGATCAGGCTCCAGTTTAACAATCATTCCTTAACTAATATTTTACTTAATTTAAAGCTGGCAAATTTAAAATACTAATAATTTTGTTTGTTTTCAAAGTTTTGAAAATCACTCCATGATTATTACTTATAAATTGTGTTGAAATATTTTTGTTGTGATACTATAAAGAACATTGCTGTCAAAATTATAAAATACTTTACAAGCACATTAAATGCTTCTTGAAAACATCTGGATTGGATGAACAAGAAATACAAGTACCGATGTAGGTCAAAAAGGATTCTATCAGAGATGACCATCTAATCAGTTACATCAGTCTATTTCTTCTAATTTCACATGTGGTGTGTTTAGCTAACTAAACAGGAGGTAGTTACCCTTCCAGAGCATCCAACCTCACTTTCCTGGTTTAACCCAACTTGTCAGTTTTCAAAGTTTAACTTTGCTTTGGGAGTGTGATTTGGACATGGATTAGTGTGTTTATTATAAAATATATAGCCATATTTTGACAAATACCGGTAAGTGTATGTTGAGAAATTTGAAGTTCTAAGTTTTACTGAAGATTGTTTTCAAAGTTTATGATGCAAACACCTGATGTTAAATATACATATTGCAAAACAAAAACTCCAGTTGAACTAAAAATATTAAATGTCTCAACATATACTGTTTTGTTTTCAAATATTATGTGAAAACACCTGATGTCAAATATATATATGTGTTCAGGGGCCTAGATGTCCTACTGGTCTAAAGTATGTGCTTACAATCACCGGGCCTCTCACATACCGCTTAGGTTCAATTCCCACTCTGGACAGATCCTAGTATGAGAAAGTTTGTCAGTACAGTTCGAAGGATAGGGTGGCCTAGTGGATAAGTTGCCAATTTGCAGTTGGCTTTTACTGATTCAATCCATGGCAGTATAATATGACTGGGGGAACGGTATGCTTGTCTGCAGTGTACTGATTCTGTGAGCTAGCACCTTAAAGTCGTCCTGAGTGCGCGCTGTTACAAGGCACACCATAAAACACATTCAAACTTCACATGCATACACAAACTTGTTCATAGATTAACCCATAGAGATTAATAAAGTTGTTCTTGTCGCAGATAGCTGAAAAAAGTCCAGCACTCTGGTTTTCTCCACCATTCCTGTACTGACTGATTCGGACAGAAAACCTAATTCAAAACCAACAAGAGGCCCATGGGCCTGATACGCTCACCTGATAACTAATGTCTAGCTGATAGATTTAAAGAACACATAAATACTAAATCCCAATGACTTTTTTCTTTACACCATGATAACCATTGTATCAATACCTACAACATTCTAATATACATGCCTATACAAAAAGTTTATAGTTTTCGAGATAATTAACCATTTTGGTATTGTTTTGCATCTGTGACCTTGACCTTTGAACCCATGACCTTTTTCTATACATCAAAATGATCATTGTATCGATACCTACAACATTCTAATATACAAGCCTATACAAAAAGTTTATAGTTTTTGAGACAAGTAACCATTTCGGTATTGTTTCACATCTGTGACCTTGACCTTTGAACCCATGTCCTTGTTCTATACATCAAAATGATCATTGTATCGATACCTACAACATTCTAGTATATATGCCTATACAAAAAGTTGATAGTTTTTGAGATAATTAACCATTTTGGTATTCTTTCGCATCTGTGACCTTGACCTTTGAACTCATAACCTTTTTCTATATATCAAAATGATTGTTGTATCAATACCTACAACATTCTAATATACATGCCTATACAAAATGTTTATAGTTTTCGAGATAATTAACCATTACGGTATTGTTTCGCATCTGTGACCTTGACCTTTGAACCCATGACCTTTTTCTATACATCAAAATGATCGTTGTATCGATACCTAAAACATTCTAATATATGCCTATACAAAAAGTTGATAGTTTTCGAGATAATTAACCATTTCGGTATTGTTTCGCATCTGTGACCTTGACCTTTGAACCCATGACCTTTTTCTATACATCAAAATGATTGTTGTATCGATACCTACAACATTCTAATATATATGCCTATACAAAAAGTTGATAGTTTTCGAGATAATAATTATAATCAGAGGTAAAAAAAATTAGGTCACGACCTTCACAAATGACCTTGACCTCATTTTGAAGATATTAACAAGAAGATGTCAAAACTGAAAACCCCATGTCATTATCTGGTCAAATAGTCAAGTTATAACAATTTGAAGCTATTTTACGATTTTTTCAAAATTAAACGCAAAAACGCGTAACCTATTTTTTATCCGAATTTCACAAAATGAACAAACTATAGGCTTAAGACCCTAGAGAAGCCAAATATCACATCAGATTTTTTCTCCAATCAGTACTTTCGGAGAAGAAGATTTTTTAAGATTTTTGCACCCCTAGGTCACCTTGACCTAGTTATGGTAGCCATAGCAACGCCACGAACAAATCTGAATTGCACCGGCCCATATATACTTCTGACAAAGTTTCATTAAAAACTGTCCAGTAGTTTCAGAGGAGAAGTCGAAAATAGGTGTTAACGACGCACACACGCACGCACGCACGCACGCACACACGCACGCACACACGCACGCACATACACACGCTGCGCTATGCCATAAGCTCACATGACCTTTGGTCAGGTGAGCTAAAAACAAAATCAAATGTATTTAATCAAAACTCAAATAAAAATTCAAAATTCATTAGAAAACTTTTTAATGCACAAACTTTTGAAACAAAACACTTGTAATTATATATATATACCCGTAAATACAATAAATATAATGCATAGAAATCATTAATATGTTGTTACTAACTGTTTATAAATCACAACACTGAACAGACAGAGACTTAGGATACAAAAACATGTACGTAAGACTCGATTAGGTAAAACAGTGGCAGAACCAGAGAGGGGTGGGGTGTTTGGGATTGGAAATTGGCCCCCTCCCCCATTTATTTCTATCCATGATATTATGAATGTGTGTATCACTTGCTCTGATTGCAGGAAATTGCAGGATTTTATGCTACATTTTAATAATTGTATGCGGCAACAGACCCACAGAGCTAATTTTCCACATCAACAAAAAATCGGAAACCTACTTTCCAAAATTCCTGGGTCTGCCACTATTATATATATGCTTAAACAGGGGTTGGTCTACCATAAGTAAATGTAGCCAATTGCAAATCCTTATAATTTCTGACTCTAAAAATAACTTTTGTCTCATTTATTTTTAACTTTTTTTACACAAGTATAAAACAGTGCTACAAACTGTTAATCAAGAACACTTTATACACCTATCAGAAGGACTTTCATTTTAGAATTAATTTGTCACTTTCATTTTTTAGTTTCTTTGTTTTTCTTTGTTTTTTTCTGGAACTTTAACATATAAAATAGCTTGGTTAAAACTAGTATAACAAAAACGTTTCTAAAAACAAATTGCCATATTTAGGTTTCCATTGCTGGTAGCCAAAATCATCATTGGCTACTAATTGCTGAGAAATCCATTAAAAATGTAAGTAAAACTCATGAAAAAGGACTCTATTTTCACAAATTTCAGAAATGTGGCTACTAATAATATTAAATTTGTGGAAAACTAGAATGTGTACTTATACTGTCATGGATCCAACATATGGTATAAAACATAATATGACCATGTCAGTATAAACTTAATGGAAGAAAAAATATTCCTGAATGTTTTGGCAGTTAGCTTTTACGCTAATATATCTGCATGATTCCGACACTTGACTCCATTCAAAATTACCTGACAATTCACTGACAAAATTCCATGTCTCCCTGATATTCAAACACACTAATAGTTCCCAGGCGGGGCAAGATATGTCAGCTTACATTTTTACCATTATACTGTTAGTAATGATAGCAAAGTGCAACTTCGTACAAAGGGACAAAAAATATTTAAGTTGTACATGCATCATGAGAAAAGGAAACAAAAACTAATGCCCTAGTCCATAATATGTCCTCTTGATTTCAGTAGTGTGCACGTAGAGGAATAGGCGGTCAAGAAAAAACCATGATTGAAATTTCAAAGGAGAACAAATGTTGAGAAACAAATATAAAATCCCCTGACATTTTCTTAATTTACCAAATTTCCTGACATTTTTTTTTAAATTCTCTGATTTTGAAAAAAATAAAAAATCCCTTGTGTGTGTGCGGGAACCATGAATTCTTAAAATGTTCAAATTATGGGGGTGTTTAAAGAAAGGTTCATTAATGTCCTGTAACTTAGGCATGTAACCTTGAGCAAAACTTACTTAAACCTTAATAATGTATCCATTTAGATTACCAGAATGTAATTACTCTGAATCTGAGGTAACTCCAACAAAGGCAAATCAGAGAAAGAAAAATAAAACCACAAACAATTCACTTGTAAAAAATCTATGTTAAATTTGTTTCAGATATAAGAGAAGAAATAGTGACAGGGAATCAACTTAAACATTATTCAGTTGACTAAAATTATCCAGAAAAAGAATAAACTAAATTTGCTACAATATTGAAAGAGTTGTAGAAATTTCCAATATGTTTTGAATGAAAATGTAGATGAAAATGTGGGAAATTAGCGAGCTCTTCCTGACATATGTGACAATTGTAACTTTCATGTACATGCTCATAGTGTATTTTATTCTGATGACACTTTTGTGCATTAACATCAAGGAAAACATTATTACAAAACTTACAATCATAAAGCTTAGATATCCCATGATCAACTTCATAATGTTGTTTCATATAGGAACACTTAACTACAGAGTTGCATATTGAACATGTAAATATGTTGTCAAGGTCATTGTGAGTGTTGTCATGGTGACACTGTAAATCATCAGTTTTGGAGAAGTTAGTTTTACACAGTACACAAATATATGAAGATCTAACTTTGTGTAAAGCTGCTATGTGATCAACTTTATGTGAGTCACCACATAATGTATCCCCACAAATCCAACAATCAAACTGCTGCGGAACACTGACATGTAATCTTTCTACATGAGTTTTGAAATGGGCATAATCTAAGATAGACGATCCACAAATAGGACAAAAGTTTGTATTTGTAGACAAATACTTCTTATTGTTAATATATGTAACAGGGCATGTTGAAGCTAGGTTTTTCATGACAGACAATTTAAAATGAGTGTAAAATTCTTCTTTTGTCTGGAATTCCCGTTGTGAAAATTTACACTTAAACTTAGTCATTTGTAAATGATGATCCAAATCATGACCAATTAACCCTTCTAAGTTATGAAATACTGCATTACATGCATTGCACGCATGTATATAAACACCGTCAAATGTCTGCCCACACATGTTTTTATCCTTTCCTCCATAAATCTCTACTTTATGATCCTTATTTTGATGATACATGACTTCAGTACAGGTGAAAAATATCTTGGGGCAAATCAAACAACCAAATCGAACACTCTTTTCTCCTGTACACATGTAACATATTGCAGAACATGTGTAAAATATCACCGGTAAAGGGTTAACCGTATTGACATTAATCACTTGTCTGTTCATTATACGGGCATTTCTACCTCGAGTTCTTTTATGAACATTATGAATCATTTCATTTTCAGTTTTGTCACTTGAACTACGACGGGGTGCAACTACCCGGATATTTTTTCCTGTATTCGACATCTCAGGGCTCTCTATAGGATCTCTCATAACTTCAGACACACAAGAAGCAACGGCGCTATCTATTTGTGCCATGTAACTATCTAATTGAGCTTCTGTTTTAAAATCAGTCACTGTACTACATGTAACCGTCTCTGACATTATATTTCTGAGTATGTCTTTACAATCTTGGTTGACATTAGCAACAATAGCAGTATCCATGATGTTGCCATGGCACTGTGTATCTGTTGTTATGGATACCTGTCCTGTATTTAGATAACCATCACTAGTATTTTCCTGTTTGATATTGTGCTCAGTTTTCAGATGTTCGTTTATCTCAAGTAGTGTCTGATAAACACTGTAACATATCACACATTTGTAAGGATAGTCACCATGGAAACAATCAATATGAACATTGATATCATCAGTACTATTAAATGCCACTTTACAAATATTACAAATCACTGGCTTCACATCTATCTCTTCAACGACATCCTCATGATCTTTCACTTGAGATTCATTTTCTGGTAAAGTTGATTTGTCATTGTCTATCTGAAATTCAGTTCCCTGTGAAGTTGATTTGCCCTTGACCTTGTCATCATTTGTCTGAAATTCAGCACCCTGTGACATTGATATGCCCTCAGCCTTGTCATCATTTGTCTGAAATTTAGCACTCTGTGAAGCTGATTTGCCCCCGACCTTGTCATCATTTGTCTGAAATTCAGCTCTCTGTAAAGTTGATTTGCCCTTGACCTTGTCATCATTTGTCTCAAATTCAGCACCCTGTGACATTGATATGCCCTCAGCCTTGTCATCATTCGTCTGAAATTTAGCACTCTGTGAAGTTGATTTGCCCTTGACCTTGTCATCATTTGTCTGAAATTCGGCACCCTGTGACATTGATATGCCCTCAGCCTTGTCATCATTTGTCTGAAATTTAGCACTCTGTGAAGCTGATTTGCCCCCGACCTTGTCATCATTAGTCTGAAATTCAGCTCTCTGTGATATTGATATGCTCTCAGTCCTGTCATCATTAGTCTGAATTTCAGCTCCCTGTACAGTTGATTTGCCCTTAACCCCAGGAGGATTCATCTGAAATTCAGTTCCCTGCATTTCTTCATATACATTTGTCTGCGATTCATTTTCTGATAAAGCTACTTTTTCTTTACCCTCCTTAACATTTATTTGAAACTCTTCATCTGATAAAGTTATTTTGTTCTGATTTTGTGTATCCTGAACACTGCTTTCTTCATCTCTATTTTGCCTCACTTCATTGCCCTGTAGAAACTCATCCAGGATATTTTCATTTAAGATGGTATCACTCACACTTTCTGTTCCTTTTTGCATTAAACATGTTTCCTTGCTCATAATAGCAGGTATAATGTTGTTATTTAACTGAGAATGGGATTCATTACTTAACTGAGAACTGGATTCATTAATTAACTGAGAATGAGATTTAGTACTTTTTGTCTTGGACTGACTATCAGTTGATTTTGGGGCACTGGCAGTGACTCCCTTATGACTTGGTATGAAAGACGCAAATGACTTTGCATCTAAGAATAAAGGTCTTGAGGATTGTTGAGAAGCTTGTTTTTTTCTTCCATTTTGTCTTGGCATAAATGATGCATGAGCTCTAGCTTCAAGAAATAACGGCCTATCATGACATAAGTCTCTGATCTTTGATGGTGTCCTTAAATCTGAAACATTGTTTCTGGATAATGATGTTGTTGGTAATGATGATGACGATGAAAATGATGTTGTTGGTAATGATGATGACAATGACAATGCTGCTGATGATGATGTTGTTAATAATAATGATGATGATGAAGGTGGTGGTGATGTTGATGATGATGATGATGATGTTGATAATGATGATGATGATGTTGACAATGGTATTGATGATGTTAATAATGGTAAAGATGATGTTGGTAATGATAACAACGACTGTGCAATGGTTGAGTGTTCTGACTGGTTCCCATTATTCAGGTTGCAGGGTTTATCTGTGCGGATTTTCTTAGACATGTTGGCTGGATGCTGTTCTCTATTATGCATCTCAACTTGGCACCGACTGTTAAATCCATCACCGCAAAACTCACAAAGATATGGTCCTTCTAACAGTCCATTATTACATGTGTGTATAACAAATTCATGAGCACCAAATGCATCTCCACAAAATTCACATAACTGGTCCTCATCCATGTTGATTTCATTCTACATCAAAACAGAATCTGCTATATCATGTATATATATCAGTAATCAACTTATTGTACAATAAATTAAGTTCCTTTGTGTTATATCCAGTTGTTGCACAGGATCTGTAAAACAAATCAAGAAAGAATTTATTTACCATGTACAAATAGCAATAGTATACACACATGACAGTTTTTTTTTGTTTTTGTTCTTTTTTTGCATTTTAATGTAATATTGAATTCATTAAACTTGCTAAATCTATGTTTATTTATTTAATATATTATATTAATTAAAACTATTTTTACTATTGTTTTACTTCTTGAAGTTACCAAAGACACAATCCTCTAAAAGACCCTAGGTTTACCTCAAAGGGAGATAATCTATCAAAGTATATACGGTATAAGCCCTTACATTCAGACTGTCACAATATAATTTTGGGAATTAAAGATGATATAATACATGGATTAGATTGAAATCAGGATTTTAAGTAAAGACTTGACTTGTGTGAGCAAATGATCTATTGGTCTGTACCCTTCCCGTTGAAATCTATAAAATATTTGAGTTTTTGCTTTCTCTGAAGTAGGGTAAACAAACATTAGGTGTCAAATTTTTCTCAAACTTTGTTTTTATCCGAGATTTTTATCGAGACATTTATCGAAATTTATGTGAGAAATACTATATATCACTATGTAAATGCAGGCAAGTGATCTAAAATGCTGCATACAGCCACATTATGACATACTTTGCCATCTCAGTCTGTGAAGTATGAAGTCCTAAAAATTTTCAACGGAAGTTACAAAGTTTATATACTATGCTTATCGAAAACGGAACAACCCTAATTACTATAACCGGAATGCTTATGGTTGTGGCTAATCCCAGTTTTCTTTCCGTTAATTTAAGATAGTAACGGGAATAACTTACATTACCGAACTACTGAAAGAAGCAGTTTTGTGCTTAATAATTATTTTAAGTGTAGGAATTCTTTATAATTAACTCTAGGTGCAATTACACTTAGACGTAACAGGTTTTCAACTTTTCTTATATTTTCAACCCTTATTTTCATTTTCACAAAATTTGCATTTGAATTTTTACCGATGATATTAAAAACTGAAGTTCTGAAATTTCCAATTTGAGTCATCGCCAAATGTGAGTTCGGGGTGATGTAATGGTTAATGATAATCAAGCCATGCCATCTATTTTATTTGCAAAATGACAACTGTATTCCTCATGAAACCCTGAAAGCGTCGTGTCCGACCGGAGCACATTAGTGATACCTTAGTTGTATCCATTGATTCGGACCTATTTGTGCCGCCAGTCACAATCCAAGGCGCCAATATTTCTACTTGGTCTTCGGGTGTATATTTCTAAAATTGACAACATTATATTAATGCTAAAAGTAAATTTTGCATTGTTAAAAAATAGATTTAGTTCAGACAGTTTGTCACAAAGCTCTATAAAATTATGTCAAATCAATTCACAGTTACCTACTTTTTAGATTGATTTGACTTTATTCACGCAAAATCAGACAGCATTTAACACAAAAAAATACACACGAGAGTAATAAAATAGTCACAGTAGTAAATGTAGATGAAATACAACGTCCATTGAAAGTATTGTGTCTCAGACTCGGAATTTAAAACATTATTGAAATTATTATAAATCTGACTTGGTTTTCATTAATTCAGTTATTATGTTAAAAGTTCTAATGGTTTTATGTTCTTTAAACGGAACTAAAAATGTTATAGCTGAAAAACATTTTAAAATATCGGTATATTAAGGTCAGTGTTCCAAACTGCACTTGTTTCAACAGCCTGAAAACGGCTAAATTTTGAAACAGCTAAGATTGTGGCTAGCATGGGTGTCCGAAATTTAAATACCACGAAATAGTGCAAGTTTGGGCGATACAGGTCATATAAGTGTGAAACAAGGAAAAGCGGATTCACATACAGGTACAGGTGTCAAAAATATCAATGATGACATAAAAGATTCACATTTGTTAGATAGAAAAGAAAAGGTTGAATCATTGAAAATAAGATGGAATGATTTTGCACATATTATTGATCATATTTTCATATTTATTTTTGGTATATGGACACTCGTTGAAAACTTACTATATATGACCAGTATAATGTAGAGTTATGGATTCTGTGTTGGTTTTGTCTTGTCTTGTTTATCATATAAAATATATTAAATTTAATTCTGTTTTTTCTGTGATTGCGTTGGTTGTTGCACAGTACTATAGTAAATATACATGAACACTGTACTTAAATGGTACATTTCTTACTTCTGTTATAAATAATTCATCGAAATGCTGTCATTATATTTTAAGTTACAATGTACTAGTATATAGTAGCAAATATACAAAACACTTTGTAAGCACCTTTTAAAATTTGTCTGACTATTTAATTACTTTCAGGGTTGAGGGTATATGTTACTGTAAAAGGAAAGAATAAACATAAACCAAGTTCAGAGTTAGTAAATTTTTATCAACCATGAGTTACAATGAGCTTAGATCGGTTTTGAAAATTTTCTAGATTGGCATTATGTGTTTATATTTGAAGGGATATATATTTGAAGTTAGATTTGGAAATCAGTTAAAAATTAAAATTGATTAATTTAAGCTTTTTCTTGTACAGAGAGACTAGTGACAAATATCAATGTCGGATAACTGAACTATTTATGCTTGATTTTCATTGTTTTGAAAAAAAGATATATTTGATAAAATATAATTTCACAAAGATTGTATAAGCCGATCGTTTAATATATTTTGCTTATATCAACTGTAATATATCCAAGTGAGCTTGAAATAAAAGATAAGACTGGTTCTTGAGTTCTGCTTTATACTCAGATCTGAGTTATGACGCCTATGAAAGGATGCATTTGAAACTATGACAAACGCGCCGACTATTTTACCTGTCAACTTTATTTTTCTATACAGCAATATACCTGTTTCTCCTGCTTATGGTGTATTTGTTTCACAATTAATACGCTATGGTTGTTCTCACTACGAGATCTTTAAACAACAAAGCAAGCTGTCTGGTGATCCATGGATATTGCAAGCCTAGGTTTGTTTATCAGGGTCCTCAAAAAGTTTCATCGCCGTCATCACAGTATTGTTAATAAATATGATATCTTTGTGTCCAGGATTGTTCTGGATATATCTGAAGTCACATACCTCCATTGTCGTTTCACTCAATTTTGATAACACGCGAGGATGGTGTAGCTAGCTTAACTGGAGATGCTTACCCTTTCGGAGAACCCGGCCTCACTTTCCTGGTAGAAGTTCACGTGTACATGTTTAACCTAATTTCAAAGTTTTTACGTTGCCTCTGAATTTTGATTTGTACATGGATTATTATGTATATTTTTCATTATTACATGGTCATACTTATTAATATATTGATTTTGCTTATTAAGTACTAGTAATCATGGCATTCAAAATCAGCACACGTGTGACAACTTAAGTTGCCATGTTCTGATTTTGAATGCATTATTTTAATAAAAATTCAAAATCAGTTTGTAACATGACAGAACAGAATGTCACATGAGATTAAGCTATTAATAAATTTGCTTTCAACAGTATAAATGGTAATTTCCAGAAATGAGTGTTTTTAAAAACGTGATATAACACAGGAAGCAAAGAGGTGTATCATTTTTTCTGCAACATCACGATATCAAAATGATATTTCAGTCTA
This sequence comes from Anadara kagoshimensis, assembly GCA_021292105.1. NCBI lineage: Eukaryota > Metazoa > Mollusca > Bivalvia > Arcoida > Arcidae > Anadara > Anadara kagoshimensis. The sequence goes on from CM037864.1 coordinate 47,843,751, forward strand.
TATGTCCCGAACATTTACTTGCGTGTAAGTTTCAATGGAGCTATCATAAAAACCCACTTACTTTTGTATCAAATAACAGAATTTTGATATTTCATTAATAAATATAATTCCAATTTGGGAATTAAACAATCACATTTATTGTATTATTAAACTTTCTAAATTTTTAACCAATCAAATTAAGTTTTTCATTTTGTAAAATTCCGTCAATGTTTCCATCACAGGTACTTTTGTCACCAAGTACAGTAGTATTGTTAAACGGGTAGATGTAAAAGGGAGAAGCTTGTTGGCATTTTAATTTCGACCTAGCTGAAAAAATCGATTCTGGAAATAGTGTGGCTAAATGTGTAAAGAAAAACAATTCCATGCTTGTACCAACAGAAAGTTTTTCATTTTGCAGCTATTTTTTAAGCTTAGTGTTGGGAAGGATGGGTATACGTAATTATGGTTAACTAATAGAAGAACACTTTCTATGGCTATTTGGCTGAACTGGATACCAGTATAGGGATCTGAACATGAGTGACTGATTTTTTTTAATTTTGTGAACTTGCATAAACCTCTAACTGGAAGACGAGAATCTCATGTCACCACATAAAATAGGTTGTTTATGGTTTGTGTTTATTTGTAACTGTTATGAAGTTGATTTAAGCTAGAAAAGAACAATTCAAAATATTTTTTTAAATATGAATTTTATAATTCTTAAAAACATGCTTAATAACACGATGTCTGAAAATGAACAATTAGCCAGAGTGATTGTGTATACGTTTATACTGCCAGCTCTGTTAGTATTTGGTCTGTATGGAAATGTCATTGCAATCATAGTGCTTTGTCGCCAGAAGAAAACTACTTTTAAATTTTCATTAATTTGTCTGATTTTATCAGATATTTTATTGTTGATTACAAGCGCTCCTGGGGTTATCATGAACAACATTCTCTTATACGCGCCATCATTCTTGGATAGAATACCTATGCGTATATATGGCTTTGAAAGATTGAGCGATTTTGCGCTTCAAATTGAAATGCACGTAGTGCTATCAATTGGACTAGAGCGAGTTGTTGCTACATGGATTCCACTAAAAGCCAAGATATGGTGTACAACAAAGGTAAAACGTGTTGTTTTTGTGTGTAGTTTTGTATGGTCAACAACAGTCAACTTAGTTCTCCATTTCATTTTCTCGGATGGGTTTATGAAACACAAAAATGTTAATACAGATCCCGGATCGAAATATGAAGAAATGGCTTACAATGGTAAAATCGCGCTTATATTTGCTATACTTTGGCATATCTGTCACTCACTACCAATTGCTTTAGTTGCAGTTTGTAATATGTGCATTTTATACAAGCTATTGACGCGATATAAGGACAGTTTGCCGAATTTTACCACTTCGATGAAGAGAGCGAAACAAGAAGAACGAAAGTTTACTGTCACCATACTACTATTCACTTTTATGTTTCTCGCCTGTTATTTACCGATGACACTGCTGTTTTTATACTCGACATTCGCGCCAGAAATTGAACGGAATTTAGAACTTGTGTATATAGCGTTTGTGCCTTTAGGTACTTTCAATACTGCATTTAATTTTTATGTATTTGTAGCAAGAAATAGTTCGTGTAAACAATTGTTTTTCAAAACTATACAGTGTAAGTAAAATGAAAAAAAAGCGAGAAAAGACTTAGTTTTTGATAATAGCATATACAGTCCAACCTGTCTTAAAGGTCACCTCTATTTAGGCCATCTGCTTATAAAGGCCAGTAGAATTGTATACCAATTGTTCTTTATTCATATTATTTGAACCTGTATATAAAGGCCACCAGCCCATAAAGTCCACTTTTACTGGTTCCTTTGGGTAACCTTTATGGACAGGTTTGACTGTAAATTATCCAGGATTGAAACAAGGCTACTTCTTAACTGAAGCAGCTGTGCTGGTACCAGTTTAATCGTGCTGGTACCAGTTTAATCGTTGTACCCTAACTACTAAGTTTCCCTTAACTTAAATCTGTCAAACTTGACGATATTTTATAGTAAAATAAATAAAATAAAAAAATATAAATAAAAATATTCAACAAAATTATAATACAGATATAATAATCTTAGAATGATCTTTAAAATGACAACTTAAATTCATTGATATCTTGGATATCAAATTTCAAATTGACACAATTTAAGTTAAGGGAAATCTTAGGAAATTATTGTTGAACGGGGTCCTGGCCCCGGTTTCACAATCATTCCTTAGCTAAGACTTTCCTTAACTTAAATCTAGCAAATTTTGGCAATCTCTTTTGGAACTATTGATGAATATTTCTGTCAAAACTAAATGCAAATGTTTTTATCTTGAGGCGATCTTAAAAATAACACCTTAAATTCCTGAATATCTTGAAAATTAACAAAATTATGAAGATTTGAAATTTTGCAAGATTTTTGTTAAGGAAAATCTTAGCTAAGGGGTGATTTGAAATCTATACCTGGCCTTATTAGGATGTTTCCGTAAGTTACATCAATTCCAGCATTTTAACAGTGATGAGGTGGACTCTATCGAAAGTTCTCCTGTTTAATTTACATATTTCTATCATACACCCCCCTCTATGTGTATTCGCACTTGTTGATGGTGGAAACAGCTATTCCGCTATGTATCTGTTAAAATCATGTTTCATTTACAGTTGTTTAGATGTTGATTATTGTCTTTGTCTGATTTTTTTCTCTTTTTTTTGTCTGAAAGTATCGAGGTCTGGAATGCTGGCTGTTGTCTGTGGAAAGCTTTTCCACAAGTGTATGAGTGCTTGAGAAGGAGAATTGAATTCATTTATAGTGATATGCACATTCAGAATGTTCTTACAAAGATAGATATCAAATCATTATTCATTCATGATATTATATAGTGATGTATGTATTATGTGATCATATTGTAAACACAGAACAATAAATATATAAAGTTTATGAAATATCACAGTGCGATGTTTAAATATGTGATTTTGAATTTCTGAATACATCATATCTAAACACAAACCTATAAAACACCTTCAGTAAAATAATTACCCATACAAATAATTAAGATGCTGGAATGTAATGTAAACCAATAGCTTGCTGTGTCTGGATTGATTGGAGATGTTTATCAAATGGGTCACTAATGGCGAACCACTAAAAACATCAAGCCTCGTAAGTTATTAAACATTATTATAAGAAATAAAATACAGTCAAATGAAGCATTAACAAGCCGGTCAATATTCAAATAACAATTAAAGATTTAAAAAACTGACAATTAAACACGAACATTTTAAATAGAATACAACATAAGCAGTAGAAGCAGGTATATTGCTACATAGAAAATGAAAGTTTGAAAGTATATGTACAAAAATTTAAGTCATCGCGTTTGTCATTCAGCTTCAGCTTCTAATGTAGCCTTTCGTTAGCGTATTAAGTCCAAATATTAAGCAGAACTTGAAGAATCATTGTTATCTCCTGTTTCAAGCTAATACGCCAAATATTAAGCAGAACTTGAAGAATCATTGTTATCTCTTGTTTCAAGCTAATACGCCAAATATTAAGCAGAACTTGAAGAATCATTGTTATCTCTTGTTTCAAGCTAATACGCCAAATATTAAGCAGAACTTGAAGAATCATTGTTATCTCTTGTTTCAAGCTAATACGCCAAATATTAAGCAGAACTTGAAGAATCATTGTTATCTCTTGTTTCAAGCTAATACGCCAAATATTAAGCAGAACTTGAAGAATCATTGTTATCTCTTGTTTCAAGCTAATACGCCAAATATTAAGCAGAACTTGGAGAATCATTGTTATCTCTTGTTTCAAGCTAATACGCCAAATATTAAGCAGAACTTGAAGAATCATTGTTATCTCTTGTTTCAAGCTAATACGCCAAATATTAAGCAGAACTTGAAGAATCATTGTTATCTCTTGTTTCAAGCTAATACGCCAAATATTAAGCAGAACTTGAAGAATCATTGTTATCTCTTGTTTCAAGCTAATACGCCAAATATTAAGCAGAACTTGAAGAATCATTGTTATCTCTTGTTTCAAGCTAAGAGAATAGCTTTTCATAATTTTACAACTGTATATCATATTGTTATTTTGTAATGAACATAATGTGATACTTTACATCATTCAAATCATTCTATCACAATAAGTGTACGTCAAAGTTTCCAGGTTTATGGAAGTCGTCATAATCTTCCTTAAGAAATCCGAAAATTTGAAAAATCGGGATATTCCCATTGACTAGGTCTCAGGTTTGTTACAGTGCCTTTTTATGATTTCGGTCCCTGACAAACTTAGCTTCTCAGCCGAGCCTGTAAGCTGGTGTCCTTCCGGTCAGGTAAAGACAAGTTGTTGTCTGTATCGGCTCTACAAAATGATGTAATAACTCAACAAACATTGATGCAAACGAGCTACAGATTCTAAGTCATATGCATAAGGTAATCAAGAATCAATTTAATACCAAATGCAATCTTGAAATTTATTGAAAATGTAGTTATGGAAGATTTTTTACTGAACAATAGACCTGTTAAAAGTGCTCATGAACTTAGTGTATACTGTATACTGTAGTGTACCATATACTGACCTTATACACCTGTAATTACCTGTATTGTTATACCTGTAATATATTGACTGGCTAATACATATTATGTCTGATGACGAATTAGAGGACAGTATCTCTCAAATAAATAAACGCCAACGCCGCTTCACAGACCATTCACCTTCTACGCCAGCACAATTTATAATTCCAAGACCAAATAATACCAATAGCAATATGAGCAACATCAACACTCCAATGGAAACATTTGCTTATATGTCTCAACCGCCTTATCCTCCACAGGCACATTTTCAACACTTTCAAACATCTCCTCAAATGCAAATCCAACCAAGAAGTAGCAATTTATCTGATTCTGACATTGAACGCATCAATTCATCTATGAGATCTACTATTCAAACTGAAATGTCTGAAGTTAAAGCTTCTATGAAGTGCATGTTTGAGGGTTTGTTTCAAGAATTAAAGGATGAAATTCAACAACTCCGAATCGAAAATCAGTCGTTGAAAAAGGAGAATTCAGAACTAGGGCTTAAGCTGGACGAACTTGAGCAATATTCAAGGAGGAATGCGATAAGAGTTTCAGGAATAGTTGAAAAAGGTGAAGAAAACACTGATGTCTTAGTCCAAAAAGTTTGCAATGATATAGGTATCGAACTAAAGGATGAGGATATCGACAGATCACATCGTACAGGAAAACCAATGTCTGGTAAGAACCGACAGATTCTAATTAAATTTACCAATTACAATATCAAAAGGCGCATAATGAAGTCAAGATCAGCATTATATCGAAATTCAAACTGTAAAAACGTCTACATAAATGAGGACCTTACAAAACGCCGCGAGAACATCTTCAAAAGCGCAAGAAAATTAATCGTAGATAAGAAAATATCTAAAGCCTGGACCTGGGACGGCAAAGTTTTTGTTACTGATGTGAATGGTAGGAAATTTAGGATTGACAGTCAAGAAGAACTCCGTAAATTTAGTGACACACAGCAAACTTCTAGGTCTGGTCAACCCTCAACATAATGTGTGAATAACATTGTACAACATAAGCCGTGGTACCACACTGTGGTCATTACCTGGGACTGTCAGGTGGCTTGTTGTAATAAGGTTGACTATTCTCAGTGTCGACCTTTTCAGAATGTTTTTTTGGACTTTGTAATACAGTACTATATTTTATTACTTCATGTTCTTGCACATCCAAGTTCGTGTACTTTGCAAGCTCCGTGTCATATTTTGCATTACCGATACTTTTTAATTGTATACTAGCTGGTCTCCCAAAAACCTCGTTTGAATGATAAGTAATGCAGAATTAGTTTATCTCTGTATTTTTCTTATAATTATTGTAACAAAACTTGTCGGGCATACTTTGCTGCATTGCTTATCGTTCAATCCAGGTTCTGCATTTATTTGACATGTTATAGATTCATACACGAATAATTGTATACACGTTACCTATGCCAATTCCGTTATAATCCATTAATTAACTTGTTTGGCATCAATTCATCATCAACATTTTTGTTCATGTTTTTTCTTTTTTTACTATTATTGTTTATTCTCTTTCACTGTTATTCTTCTTTCTACTTCTATTTGCCTTCTTCTACTTCTTTTTCATCAACTATACGTTACTGTTCATATCATAACACATACTATGTTCAGTTTACTACACAGTGTATTTGTGCATTTGTTCTAGCTCGTGAATATATCTTGTGATCAAGGTATAACTTAATTTTTTATTCTAATGCCTGTATCAGCTTTTGTTCATCGAGCTAGAACTGGTTTATTTAACTGTCGTTCTATGATACTGTTCACACATACTAAACAAGCTTGTACTCCCAATACATTTTTGAAGATGCTGACAATTACGATAAGCCTAGTAATGCTTATTCTATTACACATTTTGTTTTCATGTGTTATTGTATTGTTTCTACATAGTTGTAGTGCATCATTATTCTCAATGTCTACTACATTGTTTTTGATACCAATACTTTTTACATGTTTTACATCATTGTGTGTATTATTAACCAAGATAAGTTTGGTTTTACTAAGCAATATATGTATATAGATAAACTTGATGTGTACACACTAAATACTCGATTTTTCACTTATATGTATATAGGTTTTTCACATTTTGTTTTTGGATTTGTTGTATGTTATTTGATACTTTTTGTTGTTGATATTTCGATATATTTATGTGGTGATATTGAAACAAACCCTGGTCCTACTTCCCATGTGTCAAGCACTTCTACTGAAACTTCAAATTTATCACCGGAAGCTTTTTTACATAAATATCTCAGTATTGTTCATTTAAATGTTCAGAGTATACTACCAAAACTAGACTTAATTTCATATGAACTTAAAGCATACGATATATTACTCTTTACTGAATCTTGGTTACATCCGCATATTGACAATTCTGATTTATCGATTGAAGGTTTTTACGACCCCCTTCGATGTGAGCGTTCTGACAAACAAGGGGGAGGGGTATAGCATATATAAGTAAAGCCTTATTTTTTCGACCGCGTTTTGAGCTAAACTGCATGGCATCGATCTGTTGGTTTGAAATAAAAACAAAAAGTAAATCTCTACTAATAGGTACTTTTTATAGACCACCGGATGCGGAATAGAATATTGGAATAAAATTGAATATTCTATTGATAAAGCACTAGACTTAAATCCAGATCATTTAATAATTGCTGGCGACTTTAACGATGACCAATTAAACCCATCATGCAAGAAAGTTAAACAAATAATACAAAATTTCAATTTCGCTCAAATTATAAATGAACCAACACATTATACTGAACACTCTTTCTCCCTTATAGATTTATTTATGGTTAGCGAAAAAGACATTGTGTTGAGCAGTGGTGTAACTGAACCCTTTTTCGATGTTAATCTACGATACCACTGTCCAATATTTCTTATTTTAAATGTAACTAAATCTAATAACTATACTAAAACAAGAATTGTCTGGGATTTTAAAAAGGGGAATTATGACTTATTGCGTCAGAACATAGTTCAAACAGATTGGGATACTATATTAGACTCTTCTGATAATAATTATATAGCCGAAACATTAACTTCGAAAATTCTTGATATAGCAAAACATTCCATCCCCAATAAAACAGCAACAATAAGAAACAACGATAAAGTGTGGATGCATAATAAAATTAGAATTCTTATACGTAAACGAGGCAGAATACATCGTAAGGCTAAAAGATCAAATTTACCAGAACATTGGGCAGCTTTCCGTAAAATAAGAAATGAATGTATATTAGCGATTAGGAAATCTAAAGCAGAATATTCTAAAAAATTGACTGAAAAATTAATGAATGGCAATTTAGACTCTAAACATTGGTGGCAAATAGCTAAATCTTTCTTAGGAATAAATCAAACCCGCACTATCCCAACTTTAAATCTTGACGATGTTATTTATGAATCCGATGAAGATAAAGCTAATGTTCTAAATAACTATTTTAGTGAACAATCCTCTATACACGATAAATATGCGGAATTACCTTCTGTTGCTTTCAATACAAATTTTATAGACAATATCGAAATAACTGAAACTCAGGTAAAGGATATTTTAAGTACACTTAACACCTCCAAATCAACAGGACCTGATTTACTTAATCCCATAATTCTTAAAAACTGTTCAAATGAATTAGCCCTTCCGTTAAGCAAATATTTTAATAAACTTTTAAATGAATCCCATTTTCCTGATTTATGGAAACAAGCTAACGTTACACCTGTGTACAAAAAAGAAGACCCCAAAAATGTAAAAAATTACAGACCCATATCTCTCTTGAGTATTTTAGCCAAAGTCATGGAACGATGTGTTTACAAACATGTCTATAATTTTTTATTAGATAACAACCTAATTTCTTATCTTCAATCCGGTTTCAAACCTGGGGATTCTACAATTAACCAGCTTCTTTTTATTACTAATGACATAGGCAAAGCTTTAGACGACGGTAAAGAAATACGTGTAGTGTTCTGTGATATTAGTAAAGCATTTGATAGAGTTTGGCATAAAGGACTCATTCATAAACTTTATTCTATCGGGGTTAGGGGGAAATTACTTATGTGGTTTAAATCATACTTGTCTAATCGTAAACAACGCGTTCTTCTTAGAAATGGTTACTCTTCGTGGAAAGAAATAAATTCTGGTGTCCCTCAGGGCTCTATACTTGGTCCTCTTCTTTTTCTTATTTATATAAATGATATAGTTTTAGATATTCAAAGTAATATACGATTGTTTGCTGATGATACATCACTTTATTTGATAGTTGAAGACGCTTATTCAGCCGCAGAAAAACTTAACATTGACTTAGATAGGATACATTCTTGGGCAAATAAATGGTTAGTTACTTTCAATCCACAAAAAACTGAATCCATGATAATAAGCAGAAAAAGAATAAAACCGTTTCATCCACAGTTATATATGAATAACGTTCCAATAAACGAAGTTGAAATACATAAACACCTTGGTATTTTTTTACTGAAGACGGTTACTGGAAATATCACGTTGACCAAATAATAACAAAGGCATTGACAAGAATTTCTCTTTTCCGTAAAATTAAATTTAAAATTGATCGATCCGCTCTTCAAAAAATTTACTTTACTTTTATCAGACCCGTTCTGAATATGCCGACGTAATTTGGGATAATATCAGTTGTGAACAACAAAAACAATTAGAACAAATTAATATTGAAGCAGCTAGAATTGTTACAGGGGCGACCAAATTTTGCAGCATCGATTTATTATACAAAGAAACTGGGTGGGAAACTTTAAATTATAGGAGAAAGAAACACAGACTTATTTATTTTATAAAATGTACCATGGACTATCTCCAGAATACCTTTCAAATATAGTACCTCACAGTTATCTAGAAACACACTCTTATCCAACTCGAAATAGAGAAAATCTTCATACGTTTCTATGTAATTCAACATCTTTTTTTAATTCTTTCTTGCCCTGCACCGTTCGTGACTGGAATTCAATACCTACTAACATTCGCAACGATGAATCAATACAAGTTTTAAAAAATATTTTGACAAACGTAATGATGTTCCAAAATACTTTCAAAGCGGTTCACGTCTAGGACAAATTTACCACGCCAGAATAAGAATGGAATGTAGCACTCTCAATGCACACCTATTTAACAAAAATATTATTGACAACCCTTTTTGTAGATGTGGTCATATTGAATCCTCTGAGCATTTCTTCTTAAAATGCCCACTTTATAGACAATTACGTCAACAAACCATTTTCTCTCTACCCTATAATATAACTATAAATTTTTTATTATATGGTGATGTTGTAAACCTTACTGTTGATGAAAATATCTATGCTTTCGAAGTTGTTCAAAAATATATTTATTATCCAAAAGATTTTGTCAGTAACTCTCTCTCTCTCTCTCTCTCTCTCTCTCTCTCTCTCTCTCATATCATCTAAATTTAACAATATTATATGCAATATTTAATTCTTCAACTTGCTTTCCTGATCTTATAAGTTTATGTATTCTAAGCAAAGACTGTGGAGACGAGTTAATATAAGACCTTGGTCTTGTTCTCGAATCCTTTTCTTCATGTATATGTATGTTATTGTACAATTGTATTGCTTTTTGTGAATAAAATATTGTTTAACTAAAACTAAACTAAGCTGGTCGTACTAACAATGATAAAATTTCAGCGAAACTGACGATGTTTACAAAAGTTAGATTTTAGAGATACTGATCACCATAGGTGTCGTGCTACTTTAATTTTGAATCTTTATGAAATAATACATTCAAAAGGACCACATGACAATTGATATAATGACATATGTTTATTGACTAAAGGCCACATATCACAATTAGTTACAATCAATGGCGGTATATAAATGACAAAATGTGAATAATACATAACATTTTCACACTAACTAAATATATTTTTGAATGACAGTATTTGTAGACTTTTTTCTTAATGCATAATATATATACAGGCTTAAATTTTTACAACAGTAATATTTTTTGAAGACATAAGAATAATAAATTTCTGATAGGTAGGATTTTTGAAATATTTTAAAGAAATGTGTCTATGTCGTATATTATTGTAAGCATTAAAAATAAGTACAAAATGGTATTCGTCTTCTATACATTTTAAGTGACAAAATCTGCATAATCTATCCCCCCTTTTATACCCCATATGCCTACCCGTTTTAATAGCCAAATTAGACGAACCTTCACTGAAAGTGCTAATGCATGTCTAAATTTACTTATTTGAATTGCATCAATATAAACTTCTAGTTCTAAAACAGTTTTAAAATCCTTATATGTTCTTAACTTGGTTTACTACTTATATCGCTGTACCATTGTTGTAAATATATCTTTCATTCTTTCCACAACAGTGGCGTAGCATCTTCTTATGCTTGCATATGATGTTTTGGTTAAAAATCTTGGTTTGCAACAGTGGTCGAAATATTTGATTTTTTCGAACACTGCTTCGCGTTATTCTTTTTTCATTTCGATTAATTTTTTAGCACGAGCTTGTTTAATTCCGGTCCCCTTTCTTTTATGTAGTAAGTAGTAATCACTGCGGTAGTGGTCACGGTTCTTTCGGATGGGAACTTAAAATAAACGAGGTCCCGTGTCACCGTGGGCTTGGCACGCTAAAGAACCCTGCTGTATAATGCCATCAGCGCAACACACAGGCAAAATTTCTGCACCTTCGCCTATAGCTGGCGACGTCTCGATATAAGTGAAATATTCTTGACTGGGACGTTAAACACCATTACTCACTTTCTTTTTTTAAACCATGTGCTGTATTTGTGTTCTTCCTATTTGTTTTATTATGGATGGATTAGTATGTGCACTGTATGTTTTTGATTTTGCACCGCAATATCAAGCAAATCGATTCGTTTTGTTTTGAAATCACTGTAGCAAGAAACAGTCATTGTTGAAAGCAATGTGGTTGACGTACTTTATAGAGTTGATCCTTATCATCTTACTTTTTAAAACTATTATATGTATATTGACTTCGGGCCCCAATATATTAGTTAATTTTTTTTAAATCTGCTATATATGTTAGTATTTAATTACTAAACCATTCTTAAGTGTTTTTTTTAAAAAAGAATAGCTTTACGTGTTTAACATTACTATTTATGAATAATGTATGCATGTCATATTGTTGGTCTGCGGTTCAGAATGTTTAAGCTTTTAATTACTTGAATACTATTGGGGGTATTTTCTCGAGTGTCCGTCTAAAGTCGAGAGTTTATAATCATTGGTTTGTGTTTACAACGCCTTGTTTGTTTTTTTCCGACTGTTTTTTTTTTGTGAACTTGGTTGTGGTGCGTTCTTGTTGGGTATCGCTGTTTTGGGTAAATAATGTTAAAAATAAATTTATATTACTAACTATACTATCGTATAAAGTCAAACTGCGCGACAGGTACCTTCGGTGGTGTGTCTTGTCGAACGTAAAGTTTTGTCTTTCGCATGGCGTTATTTCATTCTTAACATTTGATATTCACGGGGGTAATCCTGATACACCGTATTTCATTTACGTCGGAGTATTCCGTCGGTTTTTATTTACGTCCGAGTAAAATCTTACATTTTTGGTCGTTACGCTTTACGTTAAAGAGCAAAGACGACGGTTTTTCATATAACTTTACAAAAACGAAACTTTAACAGAAAGCAAAAGGTTATTGGCATTATATTTGATGGTATTTAACTGCCTAAAAAAATCTTGCAAGAATTATTGATATGTTTCACGTACCTTTCACATTTCTATTTTTGGCAGGTCCTTTTGTTTAGCAGCTGATTTTAATAAAGCGGTTTTGGATTCAAATGATGTTTCTACTCAAAATTCTCAAGAAATATCTATACTTTTATAAACTTGCGAAGACAGAAGCTTTACTCTGCTTTTAAGCGGAATTTCACGTTTTGTTTCAGCGGAGTGGCATAAATGTTACGCTTTCCGACCAGCTGTGTTATGCTTTACGTGAAGACATGTTACGCTTTCCGTTTAATATGATTCGCAATTGACAGAACACACTCTTCGTTATAACTTAAGATCGAACGTCTTTCCCGATTAAATCTTCACTGTTTGTTTCAGATATGTTTCAGAAAGCATTGCAGAACAGGATTAAATATTTTGAAAGAGAACAAAACCACACACAGTTCGTAACATGGACCAATAAAAAAACAAAACAACATACAATGTACATGCTTATACATATCAATACACTTCTCCCAAAAGGAAACACTTGCGAAAGTATAAACCGACTTATAGATAGTTATACCAATTGTACAAATAAAACTACAGTCAACCCTGCTGGTGAAGGCAACTCAAGGGAACTAGTAAAAGTGGCTTTATGGGCAGGTACCCCTTATATAAGGTTCAAATGATATGAATTAAGAGCAATTTAGATACAATTTTAGTAGCCTTTAAAAGGAAGTGACCCTTATACACTGTGGTACAGCGTACACGGGATATTACAGCATAAAATGAGCCAAACAGCCCATGTAAACAACACCAGCGTTAGTCGAAAGCAGATTTTTGACTTATCTGTTCATTTTAACATCTGATGGTGTATTGGGTCATCAATCGGACACATAAATGATTCTACTGAAATAGCTAAATGCATGTGATACGCTGTTTAAACACTGAAACAAATTGATGAAGCGCAAGTGCTCACCTGTGATTTTGACGTCGCTGGGAGTTTCTTTTCAATATTTCAATTTTCACTTGATAATTAAAAATTCTGAAGCGTACAATTCCTCAAGGATGTTCAGAACTACATGTCCACCAAATATAAGCTCAATGTATTGCGATATAAAGGAGCAGGAGACGTTGGAGGATAACACGCGGTGTACTGGGAATTGCAAAAAGATGTACTGGGAATTGGCATTACAGGAGCAAATAGGTGTACTGGGAATTGAGAGTTAAATATCTTGCCAGCTGTGCGATTTTCATGTTTTAATGAATTTATATAGAAATTTATTCGGCTTTTTCATTGAGAAGCAAAACAATTAATTATCTAGTGAAAAACTTCAACATCTGTAATTATTAATCATGCATTACAGACGATATGAAGATGAAACACATAGACCATATCATAAACAAATTTTTCCTGATATATGTAGAATGAGGGAGATGTACAAGTGTTAACTAATCCATTACAAAGACCCGTGTGTAATGTCAAAATATAATTCGTTCTTAAATAGTTTAAGTTTGACAGTAACATAGCAAATGCAACTAGTGAAGTGAAAGCAAAGAAAAAACTTTGTAGTTTGGCACTGAGCAGAAAAATGAAGATTGCAATTTGAGAAAACTTTTAAAATATTAACTTAATGTCAATAGATCGAATTGACCAGCTACAATTAATGCAAGATGGCTTATTTACATCACAGGTCAAAATGAGACAGTCGTCGGAAGGGAGTGTCTGGTGTAAAACAGTTCCACAAATGTGACGAGATTAAAACCAAAAGTCTTGAAACGGATTAAGAAATAAATAGTTTTAACAATATAACGCATTTTTCTGTTTTAAAATGTTAGTTTAAACAATATTTTATTTGTGTTTCCAGTACAATTTACAAATGAATTATAAAAAGAGGATCCCGGAACAAGAGTAAACTCATATAAACCGGTTTTAAAATGTTAACCATAGTTCATTGTCATGTGCTATGTTTGAGTTTCTATTTACGAGGGTGAATCAATAAGAAACTAGCTTAACTTATTTACAGATTAGATCCACCTCTTATTTTTTTAATGTAATTCAGTGCCCTCTAGTGTGATACACTTATACCAACGGTGTTCATCACCCAAGAACTGAAAAAGACAGGGCGATTTCCATTGACCCAATCCTCAACTGTCGTCACGACTTCTTGGTCAAACCTGAAATAACGTCCTCGGGTATCATTTTTTCAATTTTGGGAACAGGAATAAGTCGCTACGAGCTAGGCAGGATGTGATATTAATTCATACCCGTCTCGCCCAACAGCCTTCAGTGTAGGTTTGCAACTATGGACTCTTGCGTTGTCCTGTTGCGGCAGTTTCACGGATATCAGTTCTCAGCTGGCCTGGCAAATTTGCATAGTGCAATCCAGTTATAGGTCTCTTTGGTTAATAACCACACACAATAACACCTTTTGCGCCCCAAATACTGTTGTCATGACCTTGCCAGCAGATTACTGCTTCTTAGCCTTCTTTGCCTAGGGGACCCAGGCCCTATCCACTGACGACTCTGTGCTTTATTGTCTGACTCATATTAATGAATCTAAATCTCATATACATTCTTTAGACGCATTTTGTCATAAAACGCTTCAATACGGCGCTGTATGTTGATGCTTTGGTTGCCATTTGCCCATTGCTAAGTTATTTTCCTTATATTTGTCACAAATGATCCACTCTATAGATTTGTTTTTAATTCGTGTGTTCAAAAAGCAAATATATTTTATCAAATAATATAGAAAAAATTCTAATGTCAACTGATTCGTTTTTCTGTAAATCCACGATGAAGGTTTGCAAGGTCAAATTTTGTGTATTTAAAATTTTCAGTTTTTAGACATTACCATTTTAGACTTGTTAGTTTATCACATTACTACGCGAATAATCATAGCATTTCGGAAATAATATAATTGCTAAAATATTATATTCGTCTTTTTTCATTCCTTTATAATATTAGATGTGCAACTATTCGGGGTTTTTTATCAAAAACATGTGTTCTGTTACGCTGCTCTGTGCCTAAAACCATACTGACATCTCGATACGCGTGCAATTTTGTATCCGGGTATAAACATGTACAGTGTCGGGCAATCTGAAATGAGATAGCTAGTTACTTATTGAGTCGCCCTCGTAAAATGAGATAGAAAAAAGCTCTACACATTCTATACGTCATAACGCTATATTGTCTATTTTGAGTCTAGTGATATTAACATAAACACCACCTCTAAATAAGAACAGCTTATATATATATATATTTTATATATATATAATGGCCACTCATCCGTGATGCTGTTTGAAACGTGTTTTGCTTTACCTTGAATCGTTCCATAGACAAGAACAAGTTCTAATCATAATGATAACGTATTATTACACTTTACACCACTATCCCTCATTCTAAATTGAAAGAACGTCTTACAGAAATTATTCACTTGTCTTTCTTTTACAAAAACGGTAAGCCAAGATACAAATATCTGGTGCTGAATTGGGCTTCTGGTTATTTTGTCAAGCATCATACGGATTACAAACAAAAATATACTGAAGATACCATCAACAAAATGTTGGAGTTTTTGATAGATAACATATTTGTTGTGTTTGGTAATATAGTTTTTCAGCAAACAATCGGTATACCAATGGGTATAAACTGTGCACCATTGCTTGCTGATTTGTTTCTTTATTCTTATGAAGCAGAATTTATGTAGAACCTTGTTAAATCTGAAGAGAAGACTGTCGCCAAATCATTCAACTCAACATACAGATATATAGATGACGTTCTGTCTCTTAACAATCCTAAATTTGGAGACTATGTGAACGTCATCTCTCCTAGTAAGCTTGAAATAAAAGACACGACTGATTCCTCAAGTTCTGCTTCATATTTAGACTTATACTTGGATTATGACGCACACAAAAGGCTACATTTGAAACTTTTCTATTGTCAACTTTCCATTTTTATGCAGCAATATACCTGCTTCTCCTACTTATGGTGTATTTGTTTCCCAATTAATACGCTATGGTAGAGCTTGTTCCCACTACGGTGACTTTGTACAACGAAGTAGGCTGCTTGCAAATAAATTGTTGACTCAGGGATATTGCAAGCCTAGGCTTTTCAATGCCCTCAAATAGTTTTATGGCCGTCATCACAGTATTGTTGACAAGTTTGATGCCTCTGTGTCCAGGATTGCCCTGGATATATTTGACGTCTCATAGTTCCATGTTCCTTTCACACAATTTTGATTACACGCGTGACGGGTGTAGCTAGCTAAACAGGGGGTGCTTACCCTTCCGGAGCACCCGGTCTCACTTCCCTGGTGGAAGTTCACGCGTATAACTTGTCAGTTCCAAAGTTT
The DNA here is from genome assembly GCA_021292105.1 of Anadara kagoshimensis. Classification (NCBI taxonomy): domain Eukaryota; kingdom Metazoa; phylum Mollusca; class Bivalvia; order Arcoida; family Arcidae; genus Anadara; species Anadara kagoshimensis. The sequence continues at coordinate 47,860,344 of CM037864.1, forward strand.
TTACTTTGCTACTGGATTGTGGTTCGGATATGGATTAGTATATTTGTTTTTGATACATATACCAAGCACCAACTGGCTGCAGAATGTCATTTGCCTTGGTAAGTTAATACCCAACTGAAAGCATTTCTCATTGGAAGATCTTTTGTCAGAATTAAATGTAATACATACATTTCCTGTGAAATGACAACTGGCTACATACCATTCTGTAACTTGTCTGTTTGTCGTAACGATATCATTGACTTTATTGACTTTTCCGAGTGGGGTTGCATCAATGGCAGGTCTTCTAGAACAAGGGTCTTTCTGTTGAGTTTAAATCCCACCACCCACACTTTTACTTTAGAGTTGGAAGGTCATATGTTCCTAGTTCGGATACCATATAAGTTTGGATATCCTTAAGTGTTAAACATTTCTTATGAAAATATTGGATCACTATATGCCTCTTAATATTTGCGATCTACCTAATTAAATTTTGAAATCAAGGTTAGAGCCTTTTCTATGAACACCTAATATTAACTTGCACCGTGAAACTTATTTATTATTGTATGCACCATGCATACAAACTGTATTATACATTCGCAATTCCAAATTTCTTTAAAAATTAAGACTTGAAAATAATGTTATACACGATTCTCGGTAACCGTAACCTCGCAATTCCCGGTACACTAAAACGATGGCGAGAATCAATTCCCAGTACACCGCGTCGATCTTTAAACGTCTCCTGCTCCTTTATTTCGCAATACATTGAGTTTAAAATTGGTGGACATGTAGTTCTGAACATCTTTGAGGAATTGTACGCTTCAGAATTTTTAATTATCAAGTGAAAATTGAAATATTGAAAAGAAACTCCCAGCGACGTCAAAATCACAGGTGAGCACTTGCGCTTCATCAATTTGTTTCAGTGTTTAAACAGTGTATCACATGCATTTAGCTATTTCAGTAGAATCATTTATGTGTCCGATTGATGACCCAATACACCATCAGATGTTAAAATGAACAGATAAGTCAAAAATCTGCTTTCGACTAACGCTGGTGTTGTTTACATGGGCTGTTTGGCTCATTTTATGCTGTAATATCCCGTGTACGCTGTACCACAGTGTTATACAAAGGTGGTTTTTAAGGCAAGTTGGACTATACGTGTTAAATACCATTTTAAACAGGAAAAATGTAGTTCATATACATGATTTTTAGCCCAGCTGAGCTATTGCAATCTATCACCGTCCGTAGTGTGCCATGCGTTGTTCGTAAACTTTACATTTTGTCATGTGCTACTTTTGAATTTTTATGAAATAATATAATTCAAAAGTAGCACATGACAATTAGTGTCATGTGCTGTTTTTGAATGCATTATTTTAACAGAAATTCAAAAACAGCACATGACAATTTTGATCATCTTCTTCAAAACTACTTGAGCAAATTTGATGAAACTTTGTGATTATCATGCCTGGGTAATAGGTAATTGTGTTCGGGATTTGGCCACGCAAGAAGATGGCTGCCGTTACTACATATAGCAAACAAAATCAAAAATCTTTTTCTCTGAAATTAAAAAGTGCAAGCAAATTTCGATTGGATATTTGGATTCAGGATATATAACTGGGAATATGAAAATTGTGTTTTTTTTTATGAAAATTTCGACGAAAATATGTAACGCGTGTTTTGCGTAAAGTTCGTAATTTGTAAAACTCGACAAAGGCTGTACTGTATGGAGAATTCACTGTTGATCTTGTCTTGCTATTTTCTTCGAATTGATGTCAAGATCAAAGCGCATGTCCCAGTTTATGATCTTTGATTAAAATTGCTATTTTTTTAAAACATTTCAGGAGATAGTTAATGCATTGGATTTTCAGTTTATTGTATATATTGACATGACAATCATTTTTATACATAGATCAAGGCCATTGGTTCAAAAGTCAAATTCACAAATGCACAAGTAAACCAAAATGGTCAATTATCTGCACTGACTATTAACTTTTTGTATAGGCATGTATGTTGGAATATTGGTGATCATATAGATCAGGGCCAAGGTTACAGATATAGAAAGAATACAGAGGGTTAGGTATAGAAAGATTACTGAAATGGATACAACTGTTATAACTTTACTATATAAACAGATAATGACATCACTTTCTACATATCTCACTCAACTTTTAAGCTCACACGTGTTATTGTGTTGGGATGGCCATTGATCCATTGTAAATACTCAGGCGAGCGTTAAGGCCCCCATCATCCTATTGTTGGCCGGGTTGCACGGAACGCAAATCCGGTTTATAATATGGTGAATGTCGGACGGGCGGGTGGGCGGGGAAAATAGGGTACCATCTTTGTGAACTCAACTCCATCCACAGTTTTCAACCAAAAACCTTGAAACTTCACAGAATGTTTTTTATATGTATTGAAGATGTGCACCTGACTTCATGGAAATATTTCAAGATTCTTTCCCATTTTTCCAGACTGAAACTTGGTCACTTTTTAGCAAGTTTTTGAACGGGGGTACCTACTTTGAGAACTCAACTTCTCTTACGGTTTTCAACCAAAAGCATTAAAACTTCACAGAATGTTTTTATATGTATTGAAGATGTGCATTTTTGGAAATATTTCAGGACTTTTTTCCCATTTTCCAGACTTTGAAACTTAGTCACTTTTAGCGAGTATTTGAACTTGGGGTACCTACTTTGTGAACTCAACTCCTCTTATAGTTTTCAACCAAAAACCTTTAAACTGCACAGAGTGTCTTATACATATTGAAGATGTGCACCTGACTTTTTGGAAATATCTCAGGATTTTTCCCATTTTTCCAGATTTTGAAACTTAGTTACTTTGTACTGTATATATAAAAGATTATTAAAGAAGTGCACCTGACTTAATGGCATTGTTTTCCAGAGTTTGAAAAAAGGGTACCTATTTCGTTAAATAACTCTTTACACTCATTCATAGAAATTTAAAAAGAACCCGGCCCATTGAGTCTTTAACTTGTTTTTTATTTTTAACTTTTTAATCTAAGAGTATATTTGAGTTCGATTATAGTGTTTTACGTCCTAGTCTTCCACAGATATCGACGCGGTCAATTCATAGATGGTGAATGAAACAAGTGTATTAAGAGAAGCCGCTGACCTTCGGCAAGCGAACTGACACACTTTCTTACACTGTCCTAGGTGGGACTCGTACTAAGGCGACGAGAGGTACTATGATCCATAAGCCCACCCTTTAGACCACTCGGCCACCTGTAAAACACAATTTCACTTGACTGGGGCGTAAAGCACAATTACCCAATTCAACTACACTCCCAGATGAAAAAGGTAAAAATTAAAAATAAGAGGCCCATTGGCCTGATATGTTCACCTGATAACTAATGACTAGCTGTTAGATTTCAAGAAATAAATACTAAAACCACAATGACTTTTTTCTTTACATCATAATGACCATTGTATAAATACCTACAGCTTTTTATTATACATACCTATACAAAAAGTTAATAATTTTCGAGATAATTAACCATTTCGGTATTGTTTTGAATCGGTGACCTTGACCTTTGAACCCATAACCTTTTTTTTCTATACATCAAAATGATTGTTGTATCAATACCTACAACATTCTTATTTACATGCCTATACAAATAGTTTATAGTTTTCAAGATAATTAACCATTTCGGTATTGTTTCGCATGTATGACCTTGACCTTTGAACCCATGACCGTTTTCTATACATAAAAATTATCATTGTATCAATACCTACAACATTCTAATATACATGCATATATAAACTGTTAGTAGTTTTCGAGATAATTAACCATTTCGATATTGTTTTGCATCTGTGACCTTGACCTTTGAACCATGACCTTTTTCTATACATCAAAATGACTGTTGTATCAATACCTACAACATTCGAATATACATGCCTATACAAATAGTTTATAGTTTTCGAGATAATTAACCATTTCGATATTGTTTTGCATCTGTGACCTTGACCTTTGAACCCATGACCTTTTTCTATACATCAAAATGATCATTGTATCAATACTTACAACATTCTAATATACATGCCTGTACAAACTGTTAATATTTTTCGAGATAATTAACCATTTCGGTATTGTTTTGCATCTGTGACCTTGACCTTTGAACCCATGACCTTTTTTTATACATCAAAATGATTGTTGTATCAATACCTACAACATTCTAATATACATGCCTATACAAAAAGTTAATAGTTTTCAAGATAATTATTAAATCAGAGGCCAAAAAAATAGGTCATGATCTTGACAATTAACCTTTATTTCATTTTGAAGATAATTACAAGAAAATGTCAAAACTGAAAACCCCATGTCATTATCTGGTCAAATAGTCAAGTTATTACAATTTGAAGCTATTTTATTCAAAATTAAACGCAAAAACGCATAACCCATTTTTCGACCGAATTTCACGAAATGAACAAACTACAGGTTAAGACCCTAGAGAAGCCAAATATCACATGAGATTCTTTCTCCCATCATCGGTTTCAGAAAAGAAGATTTTTCAAGATTTTTGCACCCCTAGGTCACTGTGACCTAGTTTTGGTAGCCATGGCAACGCCATGAACAAATCTAAATTACACCGACCCACACATGCTTCTGACCAAGTCTCGTTGAAATCTGCCAAGTACTTTCAGAGAAGAAGTCGAAAATGTGTTCTAACGACGCACGCACACACGCACATACACACGCTGCACCATGCCATAAGCTCACCTGACCTTTGGTCAGGTGAGCTCAAAAACACATAAATGAACTGCATTGATCCTTTTCAAAATGGTGTTTCTCACGTATGATTTTATTTACTTGTGTAATTGGCATAACTATCTATAAGTCGGTTTACACTTTTGCAAGTGTTTCCTCTTGAGAGATAAAAACATGCACATGTTGTTTTGTTCTTTATTGGTTCATGTTTCGAACTGTGTGTGGTTTTGTTCTCTTTCAAAAATTGAATCCTGTTCTGTAATGCTTTCTGAAACATATCTGAAACAACCAGTGAAGATTTAATCGAGAAAGACGTTCGATCTTAAGTTATAACGAAGAGTGTGCTCTGTCAATTGAGAATCATATTAAACGGAAAGCGTAACATGTCTTCACGTAAAGCATAACACAGCTGATCGGAAAGCGTAACATTTATGCCACTCCGCTGAAACAAAACATAAAATTTCGCTTAAAAGCAGAGCAAAGCTTCTGTCTTCGCAAGTTTATGAAAGTATAGATATTTCTTGAGAATTTTGAGTAGAAACATCATTTGAATCCAAAACCGCTTTATTAAAATCAGCTGCCAAACGAAAGGACCTGCCAAAAATAGAAATGTGAAAGGTATGTGAAAAATATCAATAATTCTTGCAAGATTTTATATGAGGCAGTTAAATACCATCAAATATAATGCGAATACCTTTTGCTTTCTGTTAAAGTTTTGTTTTTGTGAAGTTACATGAAAAACCGTCTTCTTTGCTCTTTAACGTAAAGCGTAACGACCAAAAATGTATGATTTTACTCGGACGTAAATAAAAACCGACGGAATACTCCGACGTAAATGAAATACGGTGTATCAGGATTACCCCCGTGATATTGTCGTCTTTTTAATTTTTAAAATTTCGCCTCGTAAACCAACCCACAAAAAGACGATATGCCGTAAATCAGCAGCACTTACCGCAACTATAATATACGTAGTTCAAGATCGAAGAGGAGTAACTCTTGCCAATTGCATGCAGATTCAATAGTTATAACAAAGACTTTATGCCTTATGTCTACCAAAAGTCAGGAGTTTTATAATACTCTTTGTGGAAATCTCAAAATCAGGAATATTTTTAAAGACGAATATTTCAGTCAAATAAATAAAACATTGATTCAGGAATATTGCAGGGTTTGCCAAGTGCTCACTCTACTTGAGCACCCGTCTTTGCTTTTCTGATCAGTGAAAATTCACGTGTTTTACTTAATTTGCCAGTTTTCAAAGTTTTTACTTTACTTTTTGGGTTGTGATTTGAACATGGGCCGGTATGCACGTGGTTGATTCATAGGCGTAGGAGCAGGTGGGGGGGCCAGCGGGGGCCGGGGCCCCCCAATGTCAGAGAAGGGGGGGGGGGGGGCCAGGCCCCCGCAATATATTGTGTGAAATTTTGTATCATAGTTTATGTTTATAGTGTAAGTGCTAAAAAAGGGAAAAAAACCCAAGAGCTTTAACAGGAAATGTCCATCTGGTAACCAATCAATTATCAATTTCATCATTATACTTGTAAAAGGGCGTCAAAATTTTCCGGAGTACCCCCATATCCAGTGGCGGATTCAGCGGGGGCGTACGCCCCCTTTATATCGCTAATAATACATATTGTTCAGCTCAGATTGCACCAGAATGCAGGATTTTTGCGTCACATTTTCAAAATTTTCCGGGGGAGCATGCCCCCGAACCCCTAGAAGGTTTGAGCCTTCGGCTCTCACATTATACGCCCCCTTTCTAAAATTCTGGATCAGCATCTGGTATCCATCTCCAATGAGAGGGTTGATTATGGAACTTGTGTCATACAGTTATTTCTTGCCTTGATATCACAGTATTTTAACCTATCAAAAATGATGCACAATACATTGGAAATGCGTCTAGACAAGACTTAATTTTGAAAATTTTCCGGGGGAGGCCCCCCGAACCCCCGGGGTTTAGCACCCCTCATACTCTCCCGCCTCGTGCCATAGGCACGAGATCGTACCTGTGGCACGACATAGACATAGCTTCGGTTTGGCCCCCCCCCCCCCCCCAATATTAAAAACCCTCCTACGCCAATGTGATTTGAAGCCAAATTTTGAAATTCCAATGTTTTATTTCAAACATATTATGGTAAATTACTTATCTTTTATTTTAAGCATATTATGGTAAATTACTTAGACATTCAAACGCCGTTACTTGTACCTTATATTGCACTCACAAGCTTGTAATTGGAACTCAACATTAATGGTATAACGAAAAGTTTTATTGTCAAACTTTTGCCATTTATAAGTGAATAGACTTTCTTTTGCATTATTCACTAATTTTTGGTGACTATTAAACCTTTTTGAAAACATATTTCAAACGAATTACATTTAAAATAATACGATGGGGTACAAAAGGAACCGAGATGCACGTGTATATATAACATCCTGGAGTAAAACCCGGTAAGAGTTCCTTTTGTACCCCCACCTATTAAATTTTTGAAAAATTATTTTTCACAGAAATGTTCAAAATTGCTTGATTCCGTCATTTTTGGGCTTTTTTTAGTCTAAATTAAAAGTTTAGTGGAGGGTACAAATTGAACTCTTTCCTAAAACTCAAACAAAACATACCAAATCCACAGGCACCAGTTTCATAATACACTCAAAAGTAGATTTTAAAAATACTCATAATTTATATTAAACAAAAAGAATATACTGTGGGCATTATTTAAAATCTTATTTTGAAACTTGTCCCGGCTGTGTCCAAATCAAAATTTCACAAAGCGGAGTAAAAACTTTGAAAACTGGCAAATTAAATTAAATACGTAAACCAGGAAAATGAGCTCAGGTGCTCCGGAAGTGTAAGCACCTCTTAAATAAGAACCACTATACCAGAATTAGAAAGAAGAATACTTTGACGCTGCCCTATTTTTTCAGAATTATTTGTTTGTGTTCAAGTTAATATTTATACATTGGCACCAGAATAATATTGGCCACGACCTATTGTAAATTAAATGACCTGTCAAGTAAAGAACCGGAAATGCCCTTTAACTACAAAGTGGGTCAAGTAACAGGAAATTAAAACTGGCGGGAAATGGTGACACGTTGGATTCACGCAAAGGGACATGCGGTAAGTCCTCAGGATAAGAATTAAAACTACCGGGAAATGGTGGCACATCGTATTCACGCAAAGGAACATGCAGTAAGTCCTCAATTATAATTTTAGGTCATGACTTTCATACTTACGTTTTGTTCCAATTTGTTTAGAAAACACATAAAAAGGTCTTGAATCACCCTCCACAAGAAATTTAGTTTACATCATCCATCGTGTTGTATAGGTCGTTCACGATCTGATGGCAGCACCTATAGACCGGTGATAATTGCGTGGTTTATGGTTTGCATGAAATGTAATCACGCCTTCTCACGCTTTCTTTAATAAAACAGTTCTAGAAAGACTCGCTGCACATGTATGTATTGGCGTCAGATAGTGAACAACTATTACTATAGTACTATACTATATAATAAGAAGGATTAAATTACGTTGCTCAAACCGATGGAAACACTTTAAAATCTTCAGGAAAAGGGCAATGAAATTCTGAGAAAAGTGTGCAAGTAAGTGATTCTCGCATTATAAGCAATTTATGTTTGTCATATTCTAAAATTAGAGACCTTGTAATATATTTTCATTTTCCCCTTTATGATTTCCATTTATTTTTTCCAAATTATTTTTCACAGAAATGCTCAAGATAGCTTCAGAACACCTTTCCTTTTATTGCAAACTTAATTGTTGGAGTTGCAGAATCCAAACCTTTTCTTTGCCATGTGGCTCTATATTGCATTCTTGACTTGCCATAAGGCCATCAATATATTGACTGTGCTCTTTGCCATGTGGCCATATATTGCAAACTTGACTGTGCCTTTTGCTATGTGGCTCTATATTGCAAACTTGACTGTGCAGTACCATACAAAAATATATTGCAACCATGACCGTGCTCTTTGCCATGTGGCTGTCAATTGCATCTTTGACTGTGCTCTTTGCCATACAACTGTCAATTGCATCTTTGACTGTGCTCTTTGCCATGTGGCTCTATATTGCAAACTCAACTTGCCATGTGGCCATCCATGTATTGCAAACTTGATTGTGCTCTTGCTGTGTGGCCATTTATATTATGCCAATATATTGCAACCATTACTGTGCCCTTTGCCATGTGGCTGTAGATTGCATCTTTGACTTTACTCTTTGCCATGTGGCTGTAAATTGCACCCTTGACTGTGTTCTTTGTCATGTGGCTTTATATTGCACCTTTGACTGTTATCTTTGCCATATGGTCATATATTGCATTGCACCCTTAACTTTGTTCTTTGCAACAAGGACATATATTGCAGCCATGACTGCTCTTTGTCATATAGCTGTATATTGCATCCTAGCCAGTGCTATTTGTAATGTGGCCGTTTATTGCATCCTTGACTGCTTTTTGCCATGTGGCTGTATGTTGCATCCTTGACTATGCACTTTGCTATTCAGCTGTATTTTACATCTTTGACTATGTACTTTGCAATGTGGCTGTAAATTGCATCCTTGACTGCTTTTTGTCATGTGGCTGTATGTTGCATCCTTGACTATGCACTTTGCTATTCAGCTGTATTTTACATCTTTGACTATGTACTTTGCCATGTGGCTGTATGTTGCAACCATGACTGCTCTTTGTCATGTGGCTTTATATTGCATACTTGACTATGCACTTTGCCATGTGGCTGTATCTTGCAACCATGACTGCTGTTTGCCAAGTGGTCATAAATTACATCTTTGACTTTGCACATTGCCATGTGGCTGTATATTGCAACCATGACTGCTTTTTGCCAAGTGGCCATATATTGCATCCTTGACTTTGCACTTTGCTATGTGGCTGTATATTGCAACCATGACTGCTTTTTGTCAAGTGGCAATATATTGCATCCTTGACTTTTCACTTTGCCATGTGGCTGTATATTGCATCCTTGACTGTACTCTTTGCAATGTGGCTATATATTACATCCTTGACTATGTACTTTGCCATGTGGCTGTTTATTGCAACCATGACTGCTCTTTGCCATGTGGATTTATATTGCATCCTTGACTATGCACTTAGCCATGTAGCTGTATATTGCATCCTTGACTATGTTCTTTGCCACATGGCTGTATATTGCAACCATGACTTTTTTTGACAGTGCCACTATATTGCATACTTGACAGTGCTTTATTCTACAATCAAATCAGAGTGAACATTTTCAAAAACTTTCCTAAAGAATCATCCATCAATACTTTTGCACACATGTAATGTTAAGTACGGGGCCATTTAGCAAAATAGATTTTAGAATGAACACCCAATGTCATGATTCTCCGAAGCAAGTCAAAGCATCAATCTTGCATACGAAGCAAGTCAAAGCATCTATCTTGCATATAAAAACATGTATTCAAACCAGTTGTTTAGTTATAAAGGCAAGGTTTCTGTAAGACCAATAAAACTAAGTATTTATACATGTACTTGAGGAATGACCTATGATAGACGTTTTAAATGATGGAAGATGTATTTGGTATTGAAGTGTGTCAAAATTCTTAACAAAGCGAGTAATCTCTATCTGGAAATTACATAAAGTTAAAGCACCATAGAATATCCACAACATGTAAATAGATAAATGTAGCTATAATAATCGCTGAACCGGAACAACCGACATATAATCTACATCAAATGAATGTTTTTTATTGCAGATAATTGAAAGGCAGACAAAAGTTCAATATAAGATGAGATAGATAAATACAGGCTTAAAAAAAACTATGTAGTTACTTTATGAGGTCTTGGTTCCATTGATTTACAAGCTCTGTAATGATACAGATTAACAGGTGTCGGGGGTCAATACAATATGATATACATCTCTCATTTTCGTAATAAATCAATCGGGGAGCATTAATTTTGTATACGTTCAAAGAAAACAGAATGTTAATTTGACAGCGAGTCTGGAGTTGCATCCTGGGAGATTTCGGCATTTATTTTGCACCAATTGAAGCAAATCCAATTAATGATTTTAAAGCTTACATTTCCTGCTGTTTTATTAACATCATTTATGAGAGTTGTTTGGGCTTCAAATGGTTGCAAAAAATAAAACAAAGGAAAAATATCTATCTGCATTCTTTACCAGTTGGATGTGATCAAGTGCTTTGTTTATTGTTAGAGATTACAGAATAACTACATAATTTTTTACAACAGAAAACTGTTGGGTCACAGGGTATGTGTTTCGAAAGAATTTTTATCAAAACTATGGGTTAGTGATTAGGAGAAATGGTGACCCAGTCAAGATAATTTCACTTGTATTGCAGTAGTAAGTTTTCGAATGACAGAGGAAATGAGAGTGCTCAAGAAAACCATACAATATTTTTTGCAAGCAAGCCAATAAACTTTCTTTACTGTGTTCCATTCCCTAAGTATTGAACTCAAGTGGACAGAGCAAGGGTCTAAATTTCAAATGACCAAGGAGTACAAGTGTTTGATCTTCCAGATGTAAGCTGCAATAATTATAACTATAGTGTAGAAAGCTAGTTCAAAAATTCCTTTTTTTATTTATACATTGAAATACAACTCAAAACTTTAGCATGCATTTTGCTATAAATAGTAGTGTTTAATATCATAAATATTGTATACAAAATTTAACATATAGATTACCTTATACACACACCTGAGAAAGAAAGCTAATCTGCATATGAAATACAAAATGGCCTGTTGCCTATTTGCAAATGACCTATTACCTGTCCTGTTCACTCCTGTTAGCTGTTTTAAACCCTGTCTACCTTTCCACCGCAATGCAAGGTAAACAAGAACAAAATTTTAATGATAGTTTCTTAAACAACTTTTTCACCAAAATACCTGTTTTGAACTTGTTTTTTGCACTTGTTTTGATGCAACTATACACATTAATCCATTTGTAACTTCTAGGGGCTGGAGTTTGGGGTGGTGGGCTTGGTAGCCAAGTGGACTAAAACATGTGTTTATGTATGAAACAGGAAAAGGAAAAAAATGCAGTGACCAAATCAGGACTCAAACTTGGGACCTTCCCAATTCTAACGGCACGCTCTAACCACTGAGCTACCCGGCCACCTATCTAGTTTGGCCTGCCACATTCCTCCTTTCTTTTTTCCATTCAATTCCCTTGAATGAAAACTACCTGGTTCCACTCTGGGACTCTAACCGGTGGCCTTTCCAATACTAATGGCACACTTTACCCACTGAGATACCTGGCAACTTATCGAGTCCGGCCCGCACATGTATCACATTGCTTCTCAGTCTTATTTGAATCCCAAAAAAGCAGATCCTAATGTACATGTGAGATAGTTTGTCAGCTAAATTTCGTCCACCATCCAAGAACTGACTGTCTCAATATAAGTTTAAGAATATTGACTCGGGCATGAAACACCATTAGTCCACTCCACTTGCATTATATTGCACCGAGGGCTTGTTTTCTGAGTGGAATATGCATTAATTTTCAAACCCCACAGTTATCTTGTATTGTGCTATCAGTCATCCGTATACAAAGAGATATTTCCTTGTTGTACTGCTTTTGTTATATTCTGGTTGGCTCAAGTGCTAGTAGTTTGTGATAATAATATATTGTAACAGGAGAAAGGAAACACCTTAACAAATCCATTTCCACACTGAGTGCTCCAACTGAGTATCAAACCCAGCCCTCCTGGGTGAAAAGTGAGCATTCTACCACAAGACTAAAAGATCCGGACCAGAAAGTCTGGCAGTAAATCACTATTATATCTACTATATACAACACAACAATACCACGACGAGCTCAGCACACTACAATATATTAGATTTTTAATATTATGGGTCATTGCTATAACAAACTACTATGGTAGCTCAGTTGGTAGAATGCTCACTCTGTAAGTGGGAGGGCTTTGGTTGGAACCCCGACTGGGTCTGACTCAAGACTTGAAAATGGGTAGTGACTTTTGGCGAAGCATTCTGCATTACGAAATGAAAGTTACAGTTCTTTTGGATTGGAACTTAATGAGGTCCCGTGTCACAGTGGGCTTGGCACACTAAAGAACCCTGCTGCGACCAGGGCAAGGCACAGGCGAAATTTCTGAGCATTCACTTATAGCTGGCAATGTATTGATATAATTGAAATATTTTTGACTTTGAAGTTCAACACTATTACTCAACTAAACTATTGTTGCAATCTGCAGTCTGAGCACTCTAATTCTGGTACAAAATCAGACAAATTTATAACACGGCACAGACATGTACAACATAAAGTTGTGTTAAGACCAATCTGTTAGTTGTGTTAAGACCAATCTGTTACATTAGGTATCGGTAATCTAGTCTTATAGAAATAGCATGAAATATTGCAGACTCAACCAGCCAACTTTACTATTGTTAAACATGGCCACATTACTCACGAGCCTAATTACCCAGTGTTTCATGTAGAAGAGACCCTATACTGACAACTGAACCCAAAAATTAGAAATGTAACCCATGCTTACAATGGACCAACACTATCCCATCTTGAGTGTTCTAATCTGTGTATAAGTTACTGCAGTGATTTTGTTAGGATTTTTTAAAACTATCTTCTGCCTTTTAAATTTTTTAAAAGTTTAACCTATTTTCATAGATTTGCTTGTTTATCACTGTTGTTTTCAGGAATTCTGTTGGTCTAATTGGAGAGACTTTGGTCATTTTTTCTAGGGGAATCTTTCTTTATTTGGTAGTAATTTTAAACAAAAAAAATTAGTAGTTAGGTATTATAATTTAAGAGTCTATCAACAATAAACTTATAATGCTATACAGTAAATCTTGTCTATAAAGGTCATCCGATGGGATTATACATGTTTAAGTCTTTTACTTGAAGAGTTTGAGGATTTTAACCCCTTAGCACATAAGCTGCCAAACTTGATTAGCTAGCTTGGAAATTGGTACAGGTGTTCAAAAGAAAGGCCTGATCTATAGGAGAAAAAATAGATCTGCAGCAAGTAGTTTTTAATTTAATTAGTTTTAACACACCCTTTTGAATTACAGACACACTATTGTATGGGTCTGTGCATCCGAAAAAAAGTTGTATTCTGGACACAACAGACTGAATTAAATAGATTTATTTAAAAAATAGACTTTTAAGCAAAATATCGTGCACAAGTTTGAATTTATGACCATTTTTAGGATTTATGCCCCTTTAACTGAAAAATCTTTAAAAAAACCAACCTGAAAAAATGACTGGAAGTAATTTAAGAATCATATATATCTGATACTTGGCTTCTTGATTGTTTTTCCTTACTATACCATATTAGAATATATTGTTAACTTGTGCCTATTTGTAGGTCCAAACTCATCAAGGATTACATATTTACTATGTACATAGGACCCATGTCAGACTACTAAAATGTCTTTTCTGTGGTCATCCTTGAAATTTAATCCTCAGTGGAACCAACAAGGTGATCTGGTAATGTTTGACCAGGGCATTACTGAAGGTCATCAATTTTCTCAGGCACTCAACATTCTAGGCCTGGCTGCCTTGATTTGAATTTAAGTGACATGGCGTAAAACACCATTCTTCCCTCCCTAACTGCTGGTATATCATCTGTTCTTAGTGCAGACAGTTCTATCTTGTTGATGTTGCTGTATCATTATCAGTTAAATCCCTGCAGACAAAAACACATTAAAACTGTTATTAAAATCATAAGCTTATTGATGTTCTAATCATCAAACCTCGGTTAATGGCTGACACGAAACAATCTGAATCAGGTAATTAGTTCTAAGATCAGATAGTAAAAAACAATGTACGAATTCAGACTGAGCTGTCATGTAAAATGTCAGAGACTCGGGTCTTAAACAATGCAGGGTAAAAAAATGTACAGTGAAACCTCAATTTATCGACACTGTTTGTACCTTTTATTATTTGGCATTATCAAGGGGATGAGCGATAAATCTGAGGCTAATATAAAAAAGAAAGTTTGGAAGTTCAAAATAGTGTGGCAATATTCAAGGTGGCAAAGTTGTAATTTAGGGTAATTATAACAAGGTGTTGCTTTATTATTCATACCAGGGGTCTCACTGAAGGAAATTTGGAGCTGAAATTGGGACCAATGCCCAATGCAAAAAAGCATGTTTTTTTCCCAATGAATAATGGCAATATTCCCAATTTATTTGTAAGTTGTGTTTACATCAAAATGGTGGTTTCCAAATCAATTTCTAAACCATCTCTCGCAGACGCAGCTGGAACATTCTGTAAATAAATTCAGAGGCATGAAAGATAGATAAATAGAATTCTTATTTGCATTTAATATATATTTAAAGATCACTAAAAGTCTGAATGTAATGTTTTTGCCTTTTGTTTAATTTTCCAAAAAATGAGACAAAACGCCACTTATTTTCCTAATTCCAAGGGCCTTGGCACCACTCCCAAAATGGGATGAAAGACCTTTGGATACACAAAAAATAGCTATCCTTGTGTAACTTTCAGAGACTGAGAACAATGAAAATGCTTCAATAAAATCAGATTGATTCTTTATATGAAAACTCTGTGTTTAATCTAGGATTTTTCAGAGTGGCCAATTTCAAAATCTTGCATCTAAAATACTGTAACATCAATATTTTTGCATTCATGTAATGTTAAATATGGCCCACTAAGGCCTTAATGATGTGAGCATCTGGCATAAAAAGTAACATTAGATTTACCTCCCCTTCTTGAGTAAACACTGTTCTTTAAAGGTCACCGGTCACCAAAAAACCAAATTTTTTTTAGTACTATTTTTCGAAAGATTACATAATAAAAAGTCGATTTAGCCACAAACAACATTTTTTAATCATTTCTGTCCTTTTCTACAGCGTAAATTAAAGCCCTGAAACTGTTGAAAAACGGTGTTATCTCCCTTTGGAAGTGAAAGGGCACAAAACCGGAAGTGACGCAGAAGGTGTTATCCCAGCTATTTAGTAAATGAAGCTTGTATAGTGAACTGCATTTATTATCCATTTTTATCAGAAATAACTTCTAGTGTTTTTATATATCTATTTATTTTTTAGCATTGGGTATTTCAGTTTCCTTTAGCAGAAAAAAAATAATAAACATAATAATAAGAAATAATAAGAGAAAAAACAACTATATTTGTGTTTGGTCTAGGTATGATATACTATGATATCTATTTTTTACAACAAATAATAAAAGAACCCAAATTTCCGTTTTTTATTTAAAATAATGTTCATATTAATTTTCATTAACATTTAATATCATTTTAATTATCTTCACATACCTCTGATTTATTTATTTATTTATTTATTTTTATCTATTTATCATAAGGATTAATAATAAGAACCCAAATTTTTGTTTTTTATTGTAAAAAAAAATCTTTTCTTCTCTCTAGTACAGCTATATTTTGACCTCAAATTGGTTTTATTTTATATTTGTTTTCAAATCTGCAAATTGTCCCATATTTAATTCTTTTCAGATTAAAATCAATGATTTTTTTAGTATTACATGTATTATTATTTACCCATGCAATTAATAAAAAACACGTTTTCGGGTAGAATCTGGGTCCAAGACCTGTTTTTTTGTACAACGGAAATATCAAAATACAGGTTCAAAAAATAATTTCTTATTGTCTCTCAAATAAAATATTTCACCCCAGTATTACTTAAATATGAAAACAAATTCAATTCAATAGCTTCCTATTCCTTATTTGCAGTAAGTTAATAATAATAATAATAATAATAATAATAATAATCATCATCATCATCATCATCATTACTGTTTCCATGATAAAATGAAAAAAATAAATAAAAATTTTCATATAATAACTTTATTATGCTTAATTTTAATGGGATGAAAAGAATGTCATCAAAATGTGATACCAGTGGGATTATGATCGACTAATTAATTATAAGGGCTAAAAACTCGAGTGAAACTCTCTTCCATTTTTTCGTTCAAAGTGTGATTTACACCCCTTCACATACAGTAATTAAGAGATTATCAATATGCTACATTGGGATACATCCTGTTTAGAAGTAGACATCTACTACCTGTAATCTGGTAATCAACAGAGTTTACCTTACAATATGCAACATTAATTGACACGTGCGTATATCTTTATGATATACCCGGTAAATGTTATTTGTCATTTTTGATGGATTCTAAAAATTCTAATAAATTAGATTAGTTAATTTGAACAAGGCATATGTCTCTGTTTGAACATGTGAATTAGTGAACTGATTGAATAACGGAATTAAAATTAATTTTGAAAATTAAAATTGTTTAAAATCTATATATTTGACTGAATTCATTAATAATAATTTGAATTGTCTTAAATTATTATATTACTCTTATTTCCCTGACTTATCTCGAAATATTTAATCTGAATACATTCAAAACAATTAAAGAGCTGCATGAAGGACTTGTGTAAATCTGGCTTTAATTTGTTTTGAAATTTGTGGAAAAGACATGTTCATCGGTCATTGTGATTTTATTATATCCAAACTTCACAAAATATATCATTTTGACTTGAAATCAAACTTTAAAACCCTACAAAACACCACACAAACCCACATGTAATATATAGATACATATAATAGGTAATGTGTCTTTCCTCAGCAGCTAAACACCATGTACGTCATCAATTAGGTCACCGGAAAGTTACGAGCGGTGTCGGAAACTACCGAGTATTAGCAGTTCGTTTAGGTAAGGTTTTAGTGTATTACAGGTAAATGTAAGGTGTGGGAAACCGTCGGACACATCAATATTGACTATTCTACCCATAGGAATGCAAAATACAAAATTGATCAATTTGGTGGCCGGTGACCTTTAAATGTCATTTTTTGTGAAATTTTTAATTATTAAAGTACTTTCTAACATACATGCATTTATCTGATAAAATGTCCATTATTCTCCAAAAATTGACTAGAATCTTAGAATAATATACCATATTTTATCATATAAAATGCATTCTTACATGAAATTTATGAAATACTAGTAATAGAAAAAAATTTATCTGTTTTAAACAACTCTACTAGATATTTTGGCATCTGCAGACCTTAGTAGCCGAGTGGTGTAAAGCTCTCTCTTGGGGATCATAGTGCCTCTTGCTACCAGTGTTTCAATCCTGTGTGAATAAGTTAAAGTCGGCTAACTTGACAATGTCAAAAGTTTTTTCCCAGACACTCTGGTTATCTCCACCATCCCTGAACTGACTGCCTTGATATAAGTCAATGAACCTTGACTGTGGCATAAAACTCCATTACTCCACTTCAATTTTGGGCATCTGGATATTATAGGGGAAATAATTGTATTCTTAGCAATTGTCATTATTGTCATGTGCTGAAAATTGCATACATGTATTAGCTAATTTACCACTATCAACATGGGTGACTTGATACCTTTTTTGACAATGATGTCTTTTTATCTAATATTAAATATTAAAAAACTTATTGACATTTTAAATTTGTTTTATATTACAAACAAGTGTTCAGTTATATTAGCTGTATGCAAGTGGACCTCAAAATTTTTGGGTATAGACATGTAGATGAGGGTCCTCAGCCAGGTTTTTACCCAATTTTGGCATTCAAAGTGGTGAATCAGTGGATTCTTGTCATGCTAAAATCTATCTTGAGAGAATTTTAAGATTTTTCACATGAGAGACAGGGTGGTATTTGAATAAAAGTTTTATTACTAGATGACTTGTTTTTGGATTATCATTTGAACATAGACTGGTATGTTTGTAAAAAAGTTTTTATTAATAGAACACTTATTTTTTGGTACCCTTTTTATTTATAATTTATGAATTTATTTATTTATTTATTCATTTATTTATTTATTTATTTATTTATTTATTTATTTATTTTTTTTTACATTTTTGTTAAACTTTATAAATTATACCTTAAATGTGAATTTTTGATAATTTTTCTAAAAATTTACATGTTTTTTTAAATTCAAAATGAATTATATAATTTGAAAAAAAACCTATATAATTTTTAGAATCTAAAATTCCATAGGGATTCAGATTTCATACAAGCTCTGAGCATGGTTTCATGACGTACAGTATACTAGCATCTCGTAAATTATAATATCAGAAATCGCTGTATCATTTTCCTGGAAATTTTTCGTACTTGATGTCCTCAGCAACACAGGTGAAATAAATGAGGCTATTAGAGATATAAGAATCAATAGGAATTAGATTTTAGTTGCTATTCCCAAAATACGTAACCAAAAATAGCAACATGACGTCAATGCTTCAAATTAAAACTAACATACAAAGTATGTTTCCAATTTAGTGTACCGGTAGACCGTATTGACACTGCATAATCAGAGAAAATAAATACGATAAAAATTGTAACATAATCAGTGAAGAAAAAACATCAAATATTGATGTCGTTAATTGACACACTTAGGTTCTAAATACATAATAAATCAAATACTAATATTAACTTAGTCAAACTTTTGAAAATAAATTTTACGCAGTGTCAGGTATTTTAGCATTGTTTCTCAATTTATTCAGTAATGATAAAATGATTTTCAATTGCATAACAACTTTGTCAAATATATTAATTATTTTTGATAAAATCGTCATGTGTTTTTTATTCATTTGTATTATGTAATTATATAAAAACAGTAGCACATAACAAAGTAAATCAATAATACAGTCCTACCTGCCTTGAAGCTTTTTTAAGGTCACCTCTATAAAAGGGGTACCTGCTTATACTGGTCATTATAATTGTATCCAAATTGTTCTTTATTCCTGTATATAAAGGTCACCAGCCCATAAAGACAAGTTTTACTGGTTCCCTTGGGTGGCCTTTATAGACAGGTTTGACTGTATATCATTTAGATGAGAATTGTGAATTAATTTCAAATAAAACTTTTGAAATATGTTTGATATAGCCAGACATTGACCTGTCTACTTGAACTTTAATTTGAATAGTTATCATGGATACATATATGTATAGGGAAAACAGTTTACATCAGGGAAAACTTGCAATGTTTTGTATTAACACTATCCATATGTTGGATAAATTATTGTATATGAAAATTCTTAATAAAAGGTCAATCAGACAGGTCAGTGTTGTTTGCCTATACCTTTATGTACCAATGAAATGGAAATTAGAAAGTCCACATTGGTGCATTTTTAGAGAGCCATATTTTGCATGTGTGTCCTTGACCTATGTAGCTATATAGCTACATGGTATTGTATGTACTATGTACAGGTTAAGAGATGTTACTACTGTCTCACCTATTGGGTACCTTTTAGGTGAAACAGTAGAGCGCTCGCTTTATAAATGGACGGCCTGGGTTCGATTCCTGGCATCGGGGGAAGGGAATTAATTGTAACTAGCATTTATGTTACACCTATATATCATCTAAAATGTTAAGTTTGAAAAATAAAAATAACTTCCTTATAAAAGAATGTTGGAAATCTGCTTGTACAATTTTTATAAGTTTAATTTTTACACACAATTAACATTGACCTTGACCCCTGCTGTGGTTACAAAGTTTGACACTTGAAGTAAGCTAGAATTAGGAAAACTTTAACGATAGCATTTGATACTTTAGTGCCAATAAAACAAGGAGAATAAATGCATGAGGTTATAGACAAATAAAGTAAAACTTTGGATGTATGTGCTTTCTTAGAAGGTGTGACAGTGTACTATTAATGTATGCCATTTTTGTTCACATTGATGACTGGAATGACAAATTTCCATGTTCACACCTGAATCACATTAAAAATTACTTGCCCAATTACCGTATAGCGGGTTATTTTCGCGGGGTGTAAATTTTGGCGTATTTTGGCGGTAGCATTAAAATCGCCAAAATATTTATCGCCAAAAAATGGAACAGTCAAAATTTATTACCTTAACAATACCTTACACTGTCACAAAGTAAATACAGTAGAAATTTGATCGCTCGAACGACGATGCCCTGAATATCCCGGATAACACTACAGTAAGTCATCTGCCGGTCCCGTCCAAATCCCTATTAAATCATATGTAAATAAACCTCGATCGTTCGAACAAAAAATAATTCTCAGAGGTGTAAATTTGGTGAGAATTTTAACTTCTTTCGCTCGAATACAATTTTATCAGAATGACATGTGGTCAGTCATTGTAAACAAAACACAAGCTGAAGCCATGATACAGATTTCACCGAAAGTAATAGAGCGAAACGAAATAACTCGTCTGGAACATCGAGTATTACTCAAGATTAGTAATTAACCGTGATCAGTTCAGTAATCTCTTAATCCGATGACGACCCACAGGTGCGCGATCGGTAAAACACCGGAGTCCACGCCAGATGATTAACTTTTTATCTCGTCATAAAATATTCATATTCTGTTATTTACATTTCATTGGAATGCGCACGGCAATGTGTATTACCGGCAGTTCCGGTGATTATAAATAACCGGCCATGTGCTCTGTATTATAACGAAAATAAAGTAAGTTTGTTTTATATCATCAGTTGTTGTTATTTACTTTTACTTTCAACAAAATTTATTTAATTCAAATGAACTGTCCATATCGATAGATTTGCTCTTCGAAGTTCAACATTTTATTTACAAACGAAGTTTGAAAACTTCGAGATAGCATTGTGAATTTAAAAGCAGTTTTCTATTGTAATAAAAATCGTCAAAATAAAAACTTGTCATGTTTTAATCGCTAAAATAAATATGCCAAAATTTACAAACGACTTTTTTTTGTCAAAAACGCCAAAATTTAGCCCCGCCAAAATAACCCGCTATACGGTATGAGATTTATTAGGATATTAAATGATGATTTCTGACCAGTCATTGCTCAGAATTTCAGAGGTGGTAAGATAAACATGTTTAATATAGAGTGAAGTTAAGAAATAGAGTTTTATGCCCCAATCAAGATTCTTTAACTATACTATTGAGGCAAATCAGTTCAGGGATGTTTGTGGAAACTATAGTGTGCAGAGAAACCATTTACCTTTGGCAAGTGAACTGATAATTTAGTTTTATGCCCCAATCAAGATTCCAGGGGCGGATCCAGAGTCTTGGTGAATGGGGGGGCACAAGTATGCACCAAAGGCGCGACCTACTAGGGGGGTTTGGGGGCATGCTCCCCCAGAAAAATTTTGCTTTTTTCAGTACAAATGGTGCAATTTCCTGCATCTTGAACACAGTCGAGCATCCTTTTTACCTCGCATTCAAAGTGGATCTAAACCAGTCAAAGAACTAATCAGTTTAGCTTATTTAAAAAAAAATAAAAATAATATTGACGCTGGTGGATATGAGTGTCGGCGAGTTCATAGTATCGTCTATCAACTGTGCTGTCGAAATTTGTCGCCGTCGGTAACTTGTATTGTCGTCCTTTTTATCTGTCCAGGTGTAATTGTGCACCCCAGATCCAGACCGACGCTTTTTTGCGTTATTAAAGGAGTTTGTTCAACCTTTGGAAGTTGATCCATCAGAGGGATACCAGTGTTTTGATTTAATTTGGTCGATAAATGGATGAAAGTGGTCTGGGTGATCCAGTTGGGTTGATAAATCGAGCTCATCAGTGGATAGTCTTTCTGTTTGAATCCCGGTCCTAAGTTTGATTGATCATTGATTAATGGGTTTAACTTTTAAGTCAATAATATTTCACTTATATCGAGACGTCACCAGCTATAGGTGTAGGTGCAGAAATATCTGTGCTTTGCGGTGGTGGCATTATACAGTGAAGGTTCTTTATCTTGCCACGCCTACCGTGACAAGGGGCCTCGGGTTTTAAGGTTTTTCCGAAAGACCTGCATTCATTTTTAATGCCGAGCGAACAGTCACTACACTTTTTCAATTCTTGGGTCAGACCTGACCAGAGACTAAACCCTCGACCTCCTTGACTTACGGAGCAAGCACTCTACCAACTGACCTGCCCGCTACATGTACCGAAGGGATAGGTCTCCTACTACCACTACCCCCTTTCCACACTTGTTTAAAATGAACTGTATGACATCCATCTGGACTTTCAAGTTAATTTTATTATTTGATTAGTTTTAAAATGACTGGTTAGTCAGTTTCTTCATTGTATAATGCGCATTAAAAGTGCAACCGAACACAAGAATCTTGTCACTAGCAAAAAAAAAAAAAAAAAAAAAACCACTGATTATTTTAGACGAATTTGTTCCGTAAAGCCGATAAACGGGCGAATAGAATAAAAAGTCAAATGAGACAGATTTTTCCCATTAAAACTAATTAAAAAATGTATAAAAATTGTACAAAAAATTTGGACTTTTATATGGAAATAGAACATCGTGCTATAAACATATACAAAAAAGATAATCTTGTGTGCTAAAAATCAGTTTTCTCTAGATCTCTCTCTCTCTCTCATGACATATCGGTAAATTAAATGAGTTCACGTATGATTAATGGAATCACTCTTCATGGAAGTCTCTTAATTAGTATTACTAATTAACGTTGTCTACTGGTTACCTGGTTTCTTTCACGCCTCAACGATCAGGTAAATAACATTATCACCTAAGACTGGTCAGTACTACCTGGATTCTTTCATGCTTCAGCGAACTGGTAAATTACATCATCACCTGATTGCAATTTCCTACAGGTCTGTGTACACAAATTAATTAATCAGTGCCACTAATTAACTGGTCATGACGCTGGTTGATTGACAATTAGCAGTGAGAGAGGGGGAAGGTCTGGGCAACTGGGGGGGCACGGGCCCCCTGTGCCCCCCCGCTGGATCCGCCACTGGATTCTTTCACTATAATATTGAGGCATTAATCAGTTCAGGGATGTTTGTGGAAACCATAGTGTCCAGAGAAAACCATCTACCTTTGGCAAGTAAACTGATAATTTTTTCACACTAAGATCTTTGGATTTGAACCCTTTAGGCATTGAGAGCAGGGGTTCAAAATTCCCTAGGTCCGAAGTCCAAGAACTTTTGATTTTACATTAGAACCCTTGATATTTGAACTGAAAAAGTCCAATGACCTGTCATTTTCAATTACAAGGACCCCATTTTCAGATTATTCTTTGATAACATAATTGCACATAAACATTGAACTTTCAAGAGGTTAAATGTTGGACTTGTCAAAAACAAAGACAAAAGGTCCTGGACCTTCCATTACAAAGCATAATTTTGAACCCCTGGAGGCACTGTCATTTGTAAGCACATGGGTTAGAACAATATATGTCACTAGAGGCCTCTGTTTAACATAACAAAAAAACAGCAAGCAGTAAATTTTTTAATTCAGTACATTAAGGTTTTTCACTGTTTCTGTAACACTGCCTGTCAGGTATTTTGTCAGATCAGTACATTAAGGTATTTCTGTCACACTGTCTGTCGGGTATTTTGTCAGTCCAGTACATTAAGGTTTTTCTGTCACACTGCCTGTCAGGTATTTTGTCAGATCAGTACATAGAGGTATTTCTGTCACACTGTCTGTCGGGTATTTTGTCAGTCCAGTACATTAAGGTATTTCTATCGCACCGCCTATCAGGTATTTTGTCAGATCAGTACATTAAGGTATTTCTGTCACACTGCCTGTCAGGTATTTTGTCAGATCAGTACAATAAGATATTTCTGTCACACTGCCTGTCAGGTATTTTGTCAGATCAGTACATTAAGGTTTTTCTGTCACACTGCCTGTCGGGTATTTTGTCAGTCCAGTACATTAAGGTTTTTCTATCGCACCGCCTATCAAGTATTTTGTCAGATCAGTACATTAAGGTATTTCTGTCACATTGCCTGTCAGGTATTTTGTCAGATCAGTACATTAAGGTTTTTCTGTCACACTGCCTGTCGGGTATTTTGTCAGTCCAGTACATTAAGGTTTTTCTATCGCACCGCCTATCAAGTATTTTGTCAGATGAGTACATTAAGGTATTTCTGTCACACTGCCTGTCAGGTATTTTGTCAGATCAGTACAATAAGATATTTCTGTCACATTGCCTGTCAGGTATTTTGTCAGATCAGTACATTAAGGTTTTTCTGTCATACTGCCTGTCAGGTATTTTGTCAGATCAGTACATTAGAGTATTTCTGTCACACTGCCTGTCAGGTATTTTGTCAGATCAGTACGTTAAGGTATTTCTGTCACACTGCCTGTCAGGTATTTTGTCAGATCAGTACATTAAGGTATTTCTGTCACACTGTCTGTCGAGTATTTTGTCAGTCCAGTACATTAAGGTATTTCCATCACACTGCCTGTCAGGTATTTTGTCAGATCAGTACATTAAGGTATTTCTGTCACACTGCCTGTCAGGTATTTTGTCAGATCAGTACAATAAGATATTTCTGTCACATTGCCTGTCAGGTATTTTTTCAGATCAGTACATTAAGGTTTTTCTGTCACACTGCCTGTCGGGTATTTTGTCAGATCAGTACATTAGGGTATTTCTGTCACACTGCCTGTCAGGTATTTTGTCAGATCAGTACATTAAGGTTTTTCTGTCACACTGCCTGTCGGGTATTTTGTCAGTCCAGTACATTAAGGTTTTTCTATCGCACCGCCTATCAAGTATTTTGTCAGATGAGTACATTAAGGTATTTCTGTCACACTGCCTGTCAGGTATTTTGTCAGATCAGTACAATAAGATATTTCTGTCACATTGCCTGTCAGGTATTTTGTCAGATCAGTACATTAAGGTTTTTCTGTCATACTGCCTGTCAGGTATTTTGTCAGATCAGTACATTAGAGTATTTCTGTCACACTGCCTGTCAGGTATTTTGTCAGATCAGTACGTTAAGGTATTTCTGTCACACTGCCTGTCAGGTATTTTGTCAGATCAGTACATTAAGGTATTTCTGTCACACTGCCTGTCGAGTATTTTGTCAGTCCAGTACATTAAGGTATTTCCATCACACTGCCTGTCAGGTATTTTGTCAGATCAGTACATTAAGGTATTTCTGTCACACTGCCTGTCAGGTATTTTGTCAGATCAGTACAATAAGATATTTCTGTCACATTGCCTGTCAGGTATTTTTTCAGATCAGTACATTAAGGTTTTTCTGTCACACTGCCTGTCGGGTATTTTGTCAGTCCAGTACATTAAGGTTTTTCTATCAACCGCCTATCAAGTATTTTGTCAGATGAGTACATTAAGGTATTTCTGTCACACTGCCTGTCAGGTATTTTGTCAGATCAGTACAATAAGATATTTCTGTCACATTGCCTGTCAGGTATTTTGTCAGATCAGTACATTAGAGTATTTCTGTCACACTGCCTGTCAGGTATTTTGTCAGATCAGTACATTAAGGTATTTCTGTCACACTGCCTGTCAGGTATTTTGTCAGATCAGTACATTAAGGTATTTCTGTCACACTGCCTGTCAGGTATTTTGTCAGTCCAGTACATTAAGGTATTTCTGTCACACTGCCTGTCAGGTATTTTGTCAGATCAGTACATTAAGGTATTTCTGTCACACTGCCTGTCAGGTATTTTGTCAGATCAGTACATTAAGGTATTTCTGTCACACTGCCTGTCAGGTATTTTGTCAGATCAGTACATTAAGGTTTTTCTGTCACACTGCCTGTCGGGTATTTTGTCAGATCAGTACATTAGGGTATTTCTGTCACACTGCCTGTCAGGTATTTTGTCAGATCAGTACATTAAGGTATTTCCGTCACACTGCCTGTCAGGTATTTTGTCAGTCCAGTACATTAAGGTATTTCTGTCACACTGCCTGTCAGGTATTTTGTCAGATCAGTACATTAAGGTATTTCTGTCACACTGCCTGTTAGGTATTTTGTCAGATCAGTACATTAAGGTATTTCTGTCACACTGCCTGTCAGGTATTTTGTCAGATCAGTACATTAAGGTATTTCTGTCACACTGCCTGTCAGGTATTTTGTCAGATCAGTACATTAAGGTATTTCTGTCACACTGCCTGTCAGGTATTTTGTCAGTCCAGTACATTAAGGTATTTCTGTCACACTGCCTGTCAGGTATTTTGTCAGTCCAGTACATTAAGGTATTTCTGTCACACTGCCTGTCGAGTATTTTGTCAGTCCAGTACATTAAGGTATTTCCATCACACTGCCTGTCAGGTATTTTGTCAGATCAGTACATTAAGGTATTTCTGTCACACTGCCTGTCGAGCATTTTGTCATTTCTTATATCCACATCTTTGTCTGACACAGCAGGATACCTTCTTACTTTAAAATTTAACAGCCTTCTCTGTATATATCTCAAATGGTATTGGCACGCTGTCTAAAAGCCTACAATGTCAGATGACAACATCAATGATCATCATTATATCAGAACTGTCACAGTATAAGATTTATCATATACATATAGCTTCAATAAGAGTTTCCACATCTATCAAATTTAAATGATCTTGTGTTTTGTCTCTTATTTGTCTCTGCATGACTTAAAACATTACTGAAAAACTAAAGAATAATAGGCACAATTATGATGTGTTTTGTTTAATGCTGTCATAAAATTCTTGTTTATCGAAAATGTAAAGTTCTATGAAATGAAAAATGTGTAATTTGGTTTATTTTGAAACACTGGCCATTATTTCCATATTGTGTGCTAACATTACACTTTTAGCTGATCTAAGCCAAAGATGTCCTTATGATTCACATATGGTTACTACTATTGTAGCCATTTGGTAATATTTCAAAGCAATTTTTTTTATTAATAAAGGGTGATACCAAACAAGTTGGTCCACTGTTAGGATACAATGGGGCCGACAATACACCTTTTTACAGCTTGGCCCCATTGTATCCTAACAGTGGACCATGATACATTTATTGCCTTTGATTGAGGGAGATATGAACATTTGTTCACCTGCAACAAGTCATATTTCCCGAGGGCGAAGCCTGAGGGAAATGTGACTTGTTAAGGGTGAACAAATGTTCATATCTCCCCCAAACAAAGGCAATAAATTGTTTATTATACCGAAAGATAACCATTGTATAAGACAGACAGAAAGAAGGAAAAATATTTAAAAATTGACAGCCTGAAAACATCATTTCTTCTCTGATTCATTGCTTTTTTCTCCTATCGGAACTCATTGGAGGCAAACGCTAGAACGTAGTGACCGATTCTCCATCGATGACATTATATCATTGTGACGTCATGGTGTGTTCCGAAGAGGTGGGATATGATGTTTCAGAGGGATACACAATGTTTTCTCCACCCTGATCACATGTTCCAAGGAGCCAATCAAATTACAGATAGTATCGTATTTTTCTAATGAGGTATAATAATTTGTTTTGTATCACCCCTTTATTAGATTTATATTCACCACTTTTTTTCTACAATTGGTAATATCAATGTGATATGACCCAACTAGGGCATGACCCAATATGGGTAATATCAATGTGATATAACTTAACTAGAGTATGACCCAATATGGGTAATATCAAGTTGATATGACCTAACTTGACAACTACCATTTCCCTCCCTTTTTACTTTTCCAGTTTTTAATTGTTACATTGTTGTGATTTAGATGTTGACCTTAGTGATAATGAAGAACCACTTTTTCCATATTATGTATTACTTCTTTGTCTAATTGAATTAGTTTATGAAACAGTTACTTTGGTTTAAAATTTCATTATTTTATGAATTTTATTTTTATGCAATCTACTAAACACAATGATGCAAGTATTTTGAAACCAAAACATTTCACCTGGCCATTTTTATCAGGTGAGCATATTGGACCCATTGGGACTCTTTTCTGAAGAGATTACTTGCCCTTTAAACCTTATAAGTTATTAAGGGGACTTATTGTTTGTCATTGACCATCTATCTGCTTGACCATCCGTCAATCTGTCTGAATGTTCAGAGAACTTATTATTATATCTGCAACTCCTCCTAAACTACTAAAGGAATTTGATTGAAACTTAAGCAGAAATGATTAGTAGACAGTGCTATGTTGCATATTTAAAGATAGTTGCCTTTGATTGGTCATGGGACCAGATTCTGCATTCTGATTGGTCGAGATAAAAATGTTGATTAAAATTCAAGTTTTATAGCTAAAAGTTTGAAAGTTGGTATACATGTGGAATGTTTTAGGTTACACGTCATAATTATATGTTTGTTGTTCATTTGGCCATCTGTCTGCCTGTCCGTCTATCAATCTGTCTGACTGTTAAGAGAACTTGTATCTGCAACTCCTAAACAAACTGCTGTAGGAATTTGATTGAAACTAAGCAGAAATTATTAGTAGACAGTGCTATATTGCATATTCAAAGATGGTTGCCGTTGATTGGTCATGTGACCAGATTTTTTAGCTTTTTCTTGAATATCAATATATTAGATATAGCTAACTCTCAATTTCAGTTTGTTTGTTCAGAATGCACATCATGGATTAAACTTATTTGTGTGATATATATATATGTACTCTAATATTTTGACTTAGGATATACAGTCGAAACCACTTAATTGCATATCGGATAATCGCATAAATCGGTTAATCGCATAGGATTTTGAAATCCAAAACCATTTCTTATTTATTCTATTGAAAAATACCTGCATAATTGCATAGCCAAAAATGCCCAACTCCGGTTAATCGCATAGAAAATTTCCCGACCCGATCCCAAAACCCTAGGATTTTTAAAAAAAAAATCCTAATTTTTCTTCAAATGCGATGTGCACTTCATTTCATTTCCAGGTTTTGTGACAAACCCAAGATCCTCACCGTTATCGAGGGAAAGTATCAAATATGTTAATTATAATACAGACGTACAAGAACATTTTTATTTAATGAATAAAGTATGTTGTATAAATTGTATTTACTTGTTTGTGTTTTGTATTTTTTCCTTCTTTCTGAACATCGCGGTACTCCAGTAATACAGCCGCCATTTTGAATATTTTATTGGTTTGTCTCCCTTATCGGAAACTTACTAAAATGTGTATCGCCGATGACACAAAACCTAACAGAACTCGGATGTTTAACTTATTTACAATGGGTCATTCCGATTAGCCATTTAGAGCTGTTTGAAGTTTTTATTGTGTAAATATTCTGATACAAACAGCAGTAACTTCAGTGACATATGTCAGTTATAATTTTAATTGTTAAAAAACACAGTGGTAGGTTAAGAAACTGAAACCAATGATAGTAAAGTAAACATCAGGGATTATTCTATGATCACAGGAGACAACACTTTGATTATTAAAAAACAACGATTGGAATTAAAACTGTTTTTATAATTAGAAAAAGTTCTAATGTTGTTAATCACGATCTTTGATGGTGATCCGAAAAAAGAAGGAACTTACAAAAAGTTCAGTTAAGTTACTTCACCAATAGACAGAATTTATTTTCATGCAATTTTTCCTAAGTTTCTTATTTTACAACTTAAAATTATTACAACTTAATAAAATTATTTAAAAAAATATCGTTTTAATAACTTGATGTAGATGCCGTTTCATGACACATTATCGAGCACATGTTACACTTCTTAGTAATACTCTGAAAACGGAAGTTATCAAGTTTTTATATTGTATTCCATTCAACTCGTGGCTAAAAAAACGACAACAACAAACACTTTTTAAATTATTTTATTCTCGGGATTATCGTCTTTCTTTTTGTTTAACACAAGAAGTGTGGACAAGTTACTTATTCTGAAATTATATACAAGTACAATGTACTTGATGACAACTGTAGATGCAGATCCCCCCCCCCCCCCCCCCCCCCCAAGCATGCGCCTCGAGTCCCGACATCGGTTATCCTTGCTTATCGGTTAATCGCATAGAATTTTGAATCACGGAGCCTATGCGATTAACCGGGTTCGACTGTACTATTAAATGAATGTTTGGCTCTATACTATGTTTACACTTTTATTTGACAGGCCAGCATATCCAATAATGAACATTATTTACATGTTTGGTTTTTTAATTTCCACCTTTCAATGGCAGGGGACATGTATTGCTTGCAATACTGACTGTAAGCTTGTTATCGTTATGATGACAAAATCTATCATTTTGATGATACTTGTAATGAGCTTGTTTAAATTCCGTGATTATTGGCATTTAAAGAATTCTGATTATTATGTGATACATCAAAACTTGAAGACTTATGATCAATTATGACGCTATCTAAGTTTGATGCATCGTAAGTTTGATTTACGATCAATTTTGACTCTATCAAAGTTGATGGAATGATAATGATGATCATATATTAATAGTTAAATCTTGATTCATGGCCACCATTTGTTCACTCAAATTTTGGCATTATAAAGGTGTTCTTTGATAGATTACCTTAATTTTATGACATAAACATTGATAATTTTTATTTTTATTAAACAGTTTTCCACACTTTTTTCTAAAGGTTTGTAGTTATTAAATTGATTTTTATTATGCCAGTCTATCTTTAAAGTGAGTTACAGATCCAGGAATTTACAGGACACGCAAATGAGTGTTCCTATACACACATTTTTGCCCCTGATTGACCAAGATTTTATCATGCATTCCTGTTCCTGGCCCTTTCGGTTTTCATTTTTTTTAATTTGTATACTCAAATACTATGTTTCCATTCCTGGTAGCCAAAATCGCAATTGGCTACTAATTTTTGAGAAATTCTTTCAAAAAGTAACCTAATTTAGCAAATTTGTGGAAAAATACTTTAAAAAGGACTATATTTTCACAAATTTTGGAAATTTGGCTTCTAATTATTTAAAATTTTTGGAAACCTAGCAAATATGGTGACTGGGATGTTTTATTTGTATGCAATATAATGTTAAGTTGCCTAATTATCGATAAAAACATTTGATTGATCAAGATTATCAAACATATGTTACTGGTACTATGTCATCCAAACAAGCTGATCTTCGTTCTGTTTTGTTTCCATTAAATGTTAATGAAACGAAAAGCCAAGACACTGAAAGTGAACTGAATTCAAATGACCAACCTGAATCGTCATATCGAAAAACCTGGTGCAAGTTTTTAAATAAAAGTCAAAAACATCAAGAGTCAGGAAATTTCAGGACACATGGCTGTCTAAATTTTAGTGGCTCCGATATAACGATGACAAGCACCACATGAAATTTAATTTGAATTTTGTGATAATGAATATTTTGTTATCCTAGAAACATGGACCCTTAAAATTCAGGTTTGGCCCTTCATTTTTTAATACCCTGTAATTCATGAAACCCCCACTTGAACAGATGGCTGTAAAACTCTGCAGATCAAATTTACATTTAGTTCTGATTTTTTTTTTTTTTCGAAAGTACAGCCCTTGGCATTTCATAATTTTATTGAAATAACGATTTTACACACTTTTTTTTCTAAATGCTTGTTACTATTGAACTGATTTTTGTTATTTGAGTTTACCACAATGAGTTGACAGATCAAATGCAAGTATAACAATAACAAGTTTTTTTTGGGGAAAAACTTTTTGATTAAAATGTCATAGAAGTGGGTAAAAATGAAAGAAAATTGAAAAAAAATCATCAGAATATGGGTAAATTATCAAGATCCCAGTGACACTCTCTCTACAATATAATTTTTTTCATGAATTAACAATTTTATATTCATATCAATCCAAAACTTAGAAAAAAAGAACACATCCTTATAGTAAATAAGGTTGTTCTATCTTGCAGTGTAAATACATTGTACAACATATAAATTATACTGTTTACAATTCTGTTACCATGGATATATTTACAAAATGTCATCTGAGGTGAAGTAGTATAAAACAAACAAAATTGTACTTTTCAATAGCCAGAGCAACAATGGACACACAGACACACACCAAAAATATAAAATGAAATAATAAAATAAAAAATAGAAAAGAAAAGGAAGCAAGAAACAATAAGGATAAAAGCACATTGAATTTTTTTTCATGATTATAAAATTTCAGAGTTTTAATTGACACAAAAGACTAATAATGGTAGATTTGAACTGTCATTCAAACTGTGGTATCAATGACATGATTGATTTTGACATTTTCCAAAATGGTATTTACCATGTTTGAATTTAGCATGTTTAGTAGATGAAGATCTAAATGAATACAATATATTCCTAAATTAACTTGCAATCTAATCTCCAGAAATTTGATTAATTATTTTGAATCCGGAATACTGATATTTATAAAGATCCTTGGCATTTAAATTCATTCACTCCCAAACACGGATTTTGTTGTGCACTGTCAAACCTAGATTAATTATATTTCTAATTTAAGCAAGTAACCTTTATGCAATAGATTCTGAGAAAACTATATTTCATGAGTAAACTGTAAATTTTTTCTTCTTTTTTAGAGAAAACAACTAATTTTTTGTGTTATTTTGTATTTATTTTGAATTTGTTACTAAATGGGTTCTTTGTTAAAATGAATAACTTGTACTATTTTGTAAGATGTAGCAAATTAGCATTTTTAACAATTTTACAATGGAACAAAAGATAAGAAACCTCAGCAATGGAACAATGGATAAGAATGGTAACACTCTACAGTAAGTGTCATTGTGACCATTCCATTACATAGTTTATACTGTTTGTATTCTAGGTTAATAATTACATTATATCAGGATTGTTACAGTAGTACAACGATTGATGAATAGATTATACTGACTATATATTACTATACCAAGCAGTACTAGAGATGTTACAGCGATCTACATCATGTTAATGCTCTTGTCAGGTCTTACTTCTAAAAGCCACTGTCAATTAACATCACCTGAACGGCAAAAAGCCAGGTGTAAATGTAAATATAGATATACAGTAAATATCCTTATAGTCCACACACTGAAAATATACTAAAATATATCATTTTTAAGGAATTTTTTATATATATCAGTACATGTCACATGATTTTATTATAGAATACAAATGAAATTAATAATTATCCCCCACCTTTCAAAGAAAGAGGGGGATATTAAATTTGAGTTTCTGTCCTTCCATCCATCCGTCTGTCCGTCTGAAATTCTTGTCTGTGTTATTTCTCCAAAACTAAGGAGCACTATTTCACGGAACTTGGTGCAAAGTATCAACATAGATAGAAGATGCACATATCTTTAACCCAAGTTGGTTTGCTCATTTTCCTCAAAGTTATGGCCCTTTGGACATAAGTGCAAATCACAAAAAAAAAAAAAAAAAAAAAAAAAAAAAAAAAAAAACTGCTGGCAGGGGATCCTAATTCACTGAATTCAATTTGCTTGTTCTTTTGCCGTGGAAGCATAAAAGAATGGGACATTCCACACACTATAATTCCCATAGCAAATTTTGATGTGTGCAAAATGTCCAAATGGGAACGTCTGCACCCATGAATATACATGCACAAAGGAGAATTGAGTAATATTTCTAGCTGAGTAATATTTTTTTTGTTAAAGCTTTGGGGGAATGTAGAGTACCATGCGAGTGTTCACAGGTGTATTTTTCCTCCATCCTGTTACAATGTTGGACAAAACCATTTAAGACTATTGAAGGTATACACAAATTACAGATTGATTTGGGACAAATATTTACTTTAAAAAATTAGAAATCAGAATGTATAACTATGCTGATCAGGATTGCATTCCGCAATCATTTTGAACATATTTGTTCCTAATTGAACTAGAGCAGTCTTTTAAGAGATGAATATCCCCATTCTCAACATTGACAAGTTGTTATTTGACCTTGTGACCTTGACTATTGACATATGCACCTAAATTAAGTATGTAACACATGGTCACATGTTGGTTTACATTTGTTCCAAGTTTGATCAAAATCCATCCATACACATGGAAGATACGGAGAGGACATGATTTTAGGATGGATTGACAGATGGGGGTGATTTAACTTCATTTGGGGGATATGATTAAATGACAATGTAAATTTCAAATTCATGTTTGCTATTTTTCAGAATATTCAGAAAATTTCATTGTTTTTAACAAGGGGGTTTTAAATTATAACACGAGCTGATGTGATGTGCTATTTATTTATATAAAAGAACACAAAATCAGATGTTCACATTTCGTTTTTCAACAATTATGAATATTTTGCAAGTCATGTTGATAGTCTTCGAGCAAAAATTGGAATTAAAATTTTTTTATAAAAGTAAAATTATGGAGTTGGACCATCATGCAGGACAGGAAAATCATTGATTCACACTTTTATAACAAACATATGGGACAATTCTATATTTTGAACTCGCTCACCTGTCAACATTCATACACACATTCATTAATTTAGCTCACTGTTCCCTTAACCAGTAAAGATTACAGTAAACGAGGCAGTAAGGACAAACAAAGATATTTATGATGCTTCAATTCTTAAATAGACTATCTACTGTACATGTAAGTTAATAAAACTGAAATAACCTCATGTTATTTGAAAATGAGTGTCAGAAACTGCCAAAATTTGCTTAAAAGAACATCTTTAGTTAGAAATTATTGCAAAACTGGATACTTCGGTCATAAAGTCGAGGGTTCAAAATTATGTGTTGTAATAAAAAGTCCATGACCTTTTCCCTTTATTTTCTGCAGGTCCCACATAAGTTTTGAAAGTCAAATATCTTCATTTAAATGTCCATGTACCATTATGTTATTATGTAAAAAAGAAGTATTACCATGGTAAACAATGGGACATTCATCAGACTTTTACAGTTAATTCACATCCCAATGCAAAATCATAGGTCCTGAACTCTGACCCAGGCATTTGAACCCCTTTGAAATTATTATAACCCTTCTATGTCTTATACTATGCCACTCAAACCCTTTATAAATACCGGTAATATCCAACACATTGTATCTGTAATTAAGGTCCATCATCATAAAAACTATTACGGAAAACCCGGCCACTTTTAATTAAGTATTTAAATTATTAAGATGATTATATGTTTACAGCAGAAATATAAATAAATATGTTGGTATTTATAGTTTATTTACACACAACGTTTTATATGTACTAAGAGCATGTGTAATCGTCAGGTTAGGTGATTGCAAATTATATATTATAATAATTATACTTTTTATATAAACCATTCAGTGTAAAATACATAATGGGAATTTGTTGTTGGTTATCACTTAATCTTTGATATATACATCCCGATATTCATTGATCTAGTCCGCTCAGATTAATCAGATGGTACTGGCCGATGGGACGTTGACGATGCAGACAATTTAGATTTTTGTGACATGGAACATCGGTTTAAAGAATAACAGTTTAAAACATTTTTCCTACAGATATATGAGGTTGTTTTTATCAATGATTTAAACTCGGATAACGGGTTATGTTACTCGGCTCGGTTACGGAATCAATAGTATCTACGATTGTCCAATTGTTCCCGTCGTCATTGTAAGATAGTAAATTGTAACATTGATTTCTTTGGTGATGTGTATGTTTTACAGGTGCTGTGTAAATTGTTCTACACAAGTTATACTGAGTTGTTGGTTGTATTGAAGGGAGCACGTCAGTATCATCATCAGCAGCAGCATCAGCATCAGTCTGACTGTATAGGAATTTTTTACTACCAGTTATACAACTGTGCATGACAACAATCAATAAAGTAGCATGCATGCATGTTGACCTGGATTGATATAGAATGGATATTGAGTGAGCTTACGACAGGTAAGTACACATGCATGTTTGTCTCATTATTTTGATTTTTCACCTACCTGGTCAAATAACTTTACAATATTTATTTTGTAAATATTTTTCTATTTTTCAGATAATGTATCTTTAGTTATTATTTTTAAAATTTTGAATTTAAAATATCTTATGTGCAAAAAAAATGATGTTTTAAAAAATACCTTACATATAGATGTCTACTTATCTCACAGAAAGTCTATAGGCAGTATCTAAATGGCACCCTCTCTTGTGTGAAATTAAAACATAATTAAGATAACATCTGGAGTCTGGATGCCATTTTTATGATTTTGCATTTTCTGAAAAGTGGCTGCAGATGTGAAATACAAGTGCTCATTCAAAGTCTGGAGTTTTATAATTAAAATTTTTAAATATTTAAGACATCAGTGTAATATTTTTTGTATTTACTATTTTGCTCAACTTGCACGGCTAGTGGACATCTAGTAATATAGATATTTACTGTAGATTGAACTTATGTTCATTAAAGATTTCATATTGACTGACTTATTGGACCATAGATGGTAATCTATATATAAATCCAAGCTCTGGTTCATCGCATGTCTTTCAGTATTTTTAATATATGCAAAATGTCTATAGTGTCATATGAAGTTGAGTTGAGTAATGATGCTTAATGTCCCAGTCAAGAATAATTCATTTATATTGAAATGTCGCCAGCTATAGGTGAGGATGCAGATATTTTGCCTGTGTGTTGCACATATGGCATTCTACAGCAGGGTTCTTAGTCATGCCAAGCCTACCCTGACATGGGCCCTCATTTATTTTAAGTTCCTATCCGGAAGTACTATGACTTTTTATTCCGTATTTATAATGTCCAGTGCTTAGCAAAAGAACAGTCACTACTCACTTTCAAGTCTTCAGTCGGACCAGATCAGGATTCAAACCCACGACCTCCCACTTATGGAGCTAACACTCTACTAACTGAGCTACTGCAGTGTCATATGTAAATAAAAAAAATATTGATGTAACCTAACTATTAAAAAATCATAACCATTATTTTTGAAAATCATTCCATGTTTTTAGTTTTATAATGTTGGACCTTTTGTGTTTAAATCCATAAATAAATTATTGATCTTGCAATACAATGTGTAAATGAACAACTTATTTGTTTTCAAGGTAGAATGCATCATCTTTCCTTTTTAATCATTTATTTATCTTTTAAATAATGTAACTAGAGTTGAGTTGAGTAATGGTGTTTAATGTCCCAGTCAAAAATATTTTACTTATATTGAGACATCACCAGCTATAGGCAAAGGTACAGAAATTTTGCCTGTGTGTTGCACTGATGGCATTATACAGCAGGGTTCTTTATCGTGCCAAAGCTTCAATGACACAGGACCTCATTTATTTAAATTCCCATCCAAAAGAACTGTTACTTTCATTTCTTGTCGAAAGAACAGTCACTTCTCATTTTCAAGTCAGACCAGGTAAGGGTACGAACCCATGACCTCCCACTCACGGAGCGAGCACTCTACCAACTGAGCCTCCACAGTCATTAATTTAACTTAGAACAACATTATGAGAACATTTACAGTGGGTACACAACAGCATGACATCTAGGTTGTTAGTACAATCACATTTGCTTTCCGATGTAGAATAGGTTTATTTTTCTATTTTATTTATAAATAATTAATTAACTCGTTATTAGGACATTTACATAAAGTATGTAACATCTAGATAATTCAAGGTAAAATGCACTCATTTTTTTTTCTTCACTTTTTATTTATGACTAGTGAATTTTTTTACAATTATTAATGGAAATGTGAATGAGTTGTGAGTTATTTAACACACATTTATTGAATAATATGTCATATTGAAGGAAAAATTAGAAATTATTGAATTATTAATTTTGATTTATTTCAATAAAAACAGCTGTGCACTAAGATATAAATGGTTTTGTTAACTAAGACAATATATACGAAATGTATTGATTATGTAAAGAACATAGTGGTTGTATGTAATTAAAAGATGATCATTTGAATTTTCTGAAAATGCTGAAAAATGTCTTTACAAAAATTAAATAAAGATTTTTTGTACAACCATTTTACACAAAAAAATTAAAAACAAAACATCAAAACATATATTTTTTCATTACCAATGATTCACCTTAAATTAATGTCATAACATCTTTAGTCATGTTAGTTGGGATATAATTCATTATGTCCCAGTCACACATTCACGGATCACCTTACCAGTTCCAGCACATAATAAATTTCAATGATGATCCCAGAACAATCATGTACATCTTCTCTTATTTTATTCATTGGTTATTTCTTGTTCAAGGTTGCATTGTCTACCACAAAGCTTATATTTTTCAGCTATTTTTTTTTCATTTTACAATATTTTGACGTCATTTCAGGAATTTGTAACATAAACATTTTCCATATCATTCTGCTTAAGCTGGTACGCTAGAGAATCCATCTTTAAAACCATCAACAAATGTACCTTACAAGAATAAGAACCACTATGGTAGCTCAGTTGGTAGAGTGCTTGCATCATATTTGGGGGTCAAGGGTTTGAACTCTGACTAGGGTCTGTCCAATACTTTAAAATAGGTAGCGACTGTTCTTTTTCAAAGAAATTGGCATTTAGAAAAGAGTCCATTGGCCCTTCGGAAGAGACCTTGAAAACCGATGCACCTTGTCACAGCAGGTATGGCAATTGTAAAGAACTATCTCTGCACTTTGCACCGAGTGCACTGCAAAGGTATAAATTCTGCTACTTTACCCATAGCTGGTGATATCTCAATATATGAGTAAGTGAAGTATTCCTGACTGGTAAGTAAAGCCCCATTTAAACAATCAATCAATCTAAAGAAAAAAAGTTCCATCAGACATTACTTGACAATGTGGCTGGTACAATATCTTTGATGTCACAAATGTATAGCATCTACTTGACAACCAGCTGTCCGGAAATAGTTTTAATATGTCTGGTCTGCAGCTAAAAAAAAGAATAATTTGTCCAGTCAAATCAATTACAAAATGGATATCGACAAATTTGGTTTTCTATGACTTTGTTGTGTTATTAAGAGTGGGTATATATATACATTAATGAATGAAAATCATCAAAGAATATATCCATTTAAAGCTATTTAATATATTTATTTAAGAAATAACATTCAATTTGAGTGTATTCATTTGGTATAATGAACGAGAGTCAGAAATAGCATATTGAATGATAGCTAATACTAGTTGAATACACTCAAATAGAATGTTATTTCTTATATTTACATTCATAAAACATATTGTTAGCATTACAGAAATGTAAAATTATCGCTACAATAATTAACCGGTGTGTTATCGAAGGTTCAAACAAGCATGTGGGATTGATAGAGTAGAGTGGAGTAATGGATTTTTATACCCAGTCAAGATTCTTTGCCTTATATCAAGGCTATGATGGACAAAAAATGGGTACCCAGAGACAATCACCAAACATTGACAAGCAAACTGTCAACAAACTTTCTCACAAAAGGATCTACCAAAGCAGGATTCA
Source organism: Anadara kagoshimensis (assembly GCA_021292105.1). Taxonomy (NCBI): domain Eukaryota; kingdom Metazoa; phylum Mollusca; class Bivalvia; order Arcoida; family Arcidae; genus Anadara; species Anadara kagoshimensis. The sequence goes on from CM037864.1 coordinate 47,900,013, forward strand.
AACCTAGGCTGCAACAGCTGCTGTGATTTATAAATAACCACTTAGATCTCTCTGTTATATGTTGTCTAAATTCTGTTTGATGTTTGCCTAAATTCTGTTTGATGTTGCCTAAATTCTGTATGAAGTTGCCTAAATTTTGTTGGATGTTGCCTAAATTTTGTTGCATGATGCCTAAATTCTGTTGGATGTTGCAAAAATTCTGTCCAAAATTGTCTAAATTCTGTTGAATGTTGCCTAAATTCTGTCCAAAATTGTCTAAATTCTGTTGGATGTTGCCTTACTTCTGTTGAATGTTGCCTAAATTCTGTTAAAAGTTGCCTAAGTTCTGTTGGATGTTTCCAAATTTCTATTTGATGTTGTCTAAATTCTGTTGGAAGTTGCCTAAATTCTGTTGGATGTTGCTTAGATTCTGTTGAATGTTGCCAAAAGTCTGTTGAATTTCTGTTAGATGTTGCCTAAATTCTGTTGGATGTTGCCTAGATTTTTCATTCATCATGTACCACAGAGGTTCAATATACATTCTACAAGTCTGGTCATGTGACCAGAATGAATATGCCAATTTTAGGTACAAAAACAACCTGTGCTTAGAAACCATGGTAAATGATCATGTAATGATTGTTCTTTTAAAAAAAACAGATGGTAAGATTTGTTGTCTGACATGAAATTGTGTAGAACATTTCATATCTAGATTCAACACCAAAGATCTAAAATGAGAATAACAGGTTGTTGTTACTCCTTCTTTATCCCAACAATCTATATGAATAGCAACTACCGTATGAATACATTGAATTAACAAATAACAAAATATTAATATCAAAAATAGTAAAAAAAAAAGTAAACCAGTCTGGATAAAACTTCATAAAAGTAAAACATGCATTCATTTGCCACCATTTTTTAAGTCAGATTTAGTTAGGCATTGTAAAAAGGTTTGACAAACCATTAGCTGAGACTTAAAATATGAAAGAAAGACTGTTGTTAGACTTATGGAGGTCCATTATAATGTTGTTAATGATAAATAAGGTGGCAAATTTCAAGAAGCATTATAACAAGATTTTACTGAGAAATTAATCAAGGTGGCAAAGTTGTCGAGCGGCATTATAACAAGGTTTAACTCTGTTGATGAGCAATGTGGCAGAATTATCATGCATTAAAACAGAGATTCAAAGTTCCTTAGGTCTGAGGTCTTAGACCTATTTGTTTTACATTGGAACCCTTGATAGTCATACTGCAAAAGTTTGATGGACCTGGACTCTGGAGTTTTTACCAGGATATTACATCTTTTCTGTATGATAACATAATTGCATATGGGTCTTTCAATGATATATTGGACTTTCAAAACTTTATGTGGGACCTGCCAATTAAACATGTTAAAGGCAAAAGGTCCTGGACCTTCCATTACAAAACATAATTTTTAACCCCTGATTAAAATTTGGTTTTACTGTGATAGCAGGGTGGCAAAGTTATCAAGGGGCATTGTAAAGGGGTTTTACTGTGATGTTAAGCAACATGGCAAAGTTATTAAGGGTCATTATAGCAAGTTTTGTACTCTTATGATAGTGAGGTGGCAAAGCTATTGAGGACCATAATTATGTGATTTTATTGTAATGATGAATGAGGTGGCGGCAAAGTTATCGAGGGGCAATGCTCTATTGCAATTGATTTTTCAGTGTAGGTGTGTAATCCAATATTGTTTAAGTTTTAGTAATACTACTAACCAACAAATCACACAAATTGAACATTTAAGAAGTTTTGTTAAGAAGTTGAGTAGACAAATTAAATCAGTCTCAAATAGGCTTTATTTACCTCTGGTCTAAAGCATGTTTAGTTGTGAATCTGCAGTCAAAAGGCAGAATGATTAATGTATAGTTTTCATCAGAAAAGTCTAAATGATCTGTATAGTACATTTTCTTACTGGGGAAAACTTAGCTGGAAATCCCTGGCTTATAGTACATGTATTGGAACTTGCAGATCAGATACAGGTCTAATCTTGCATTTTTAGCTCACCTGACCGAAGGTCATGTGAGCTTATGGCATAGCGCAGCATGTGTATGTGCGTGCGTGCGTGCGTGCGTGTGTGAGTGTGTCGTTAACACTTATTTTCGACTTCTCCTCTGAAACTACGGGACAGTTTTTAATGAAACTTTGTCAGAAGTATATATGGGCCTGTGCAATTCAGATTTGTTCGTGGCATTGCTATGGCTACCATAACTAGGTCAAGGTGACCTAGGGGTGCAAAAATCTTAAAAAATCTTCTTCTCCGAAAGTACTGATTGGAGAAAAAATCTGATGTGATATTTGGCTTCTCTGGGGTCTTAAGCCTATAGTTTGTTCATTTTGTGAAATTCGGATAAAAAATAGGTTACGCGTTTTTGCGTTTAATTTTGAAAAAATTGTAAAATAGCTTCAAATTGTTATATCTTGACTATTTGACCAGATAATGACATGGGGTTTTCAGTTTTGACATCTTCTTGTTAGTATCTTCAAAATGAGGTCAAGGTCAATTGTGAAGGTCGTGACCTAATTTTTTTTACCTCTGATTATAATTATTATCTTGAAAACTATAAACTTTTTGTATAGGCATGTATATTAGAATGTTGTAGGTATCGATACAACGATCATTTTGATGTATAGAAAAAGGTCATGGGTTCAAAGGTCAAGGTCACAGATATGAAACATTACCCAAATGGTTAATTATCTCGAAAACTATAAACTTTTTCTATAGGCATATATATAGAATGTTGTAGGTATTGATACAACGATCATTTTGATGTATAGAAAAAGGTCATGGGTTCAAAGGTCAAGGTCAAATATGCGAAACAATATCGAAATGGTTAGTTATCTCAAAAATTATAAACTTTTTGTATAGGCATGTACATTAGAATGTTGTAGGTATTGATACAACAATCATTTTGATATATAGAAAAAGGTTATTGGTTTAAAGGTCAAGGTCACATATGCGAAACAATACCGAAATGTTTTATTATCTCAAAAACTATAAACTTTTTGTATAGGCTTGTATATTACAATGTTGTTGGTATCGATACAATGATCATTTTGATGTATAGAAAAAGGTCATGGGTTCAAAGGTCAAGGTTACAGATGTGAAACAATACTGAAATGGTTAATTATCTTGAAAACTATTAACTTTTTGTATAGGCATGTATATTAGAATGTGTAGGTATTGATACAATGGTTATCAAGATGTAAAGAAAAAAGTCATTGGGATATAGTATTTATGTTTCTTTAAATCTATCAGCTAGCCATTAGTTATCAGGTGAGTGTATCAGGCCCATGGGCCTATTGTTTTTTTCTATCCTGTTTCATTTGTGTTGTCAGGGTGCCCTTAGAAGTAGTGGACTGGCAATGGAGAAATAGATGTTTTTGCCCCTGTCAAGATTCTTTCACCCATTTGTCAGTTCAGGGATGGTGCCAGGAAACCTTTAGCAAAGGTTCACACTAGGATCTGGCCGAAGAAGGATTTGAACAAGAAGGTGATGACTGGCACTCTTATCCATTCTTGATTAAGACTTCTCAGTCACAGAAGCCCCTCTTTGGTACAGTCAAACCTGCCTTCAAGGCCACCTTTTAATAAGAGGTACCTGCTTTTGAAGAGCCAATAAAATTTTATCCCAATTCCTTTTTATTCATGTTATTTGAACATGTTTGTTAAGACCACCTGTCCATAAAGGTCACTTTTACTGGTTCCCTAATAGGTGACTTTTATAGACAGGTTTGACTGTACTATAGAAAATTATATTCTACTGTATCATCAGTTAGAATAACATAAAAACAGCATCTTTAAGATTCTAAAACAGAACACCAATCATGGATCAAAGCACAAATAGTTTACCATTATTTAGGAATTGTTAAGATAGTTTTGAGTTAAAATTTGACAGGTGCTCCAACACTTGAATATTAAAATTTCAGATCACTTTTCCTTGATGTAAAGGTAAAGGAAGGTCATGTTAAAGGAAGATAGTTATATTCTAGGCATGTGAAATGTTGTAATTTGTCAACAGACTGATGCATTTATGGAAGATCCATCTTAAAGTATTTCGTTACCATGAGGTTTCTTTTGCTTATCATTGATTAGTGTAAAACATGGTGGGCGTCGCCATCATGTCAAATCTGGTTTTAAAAACCTTAACTCTGTTAATGCAGTCCTTGTTAATCAATACAGTTTCTTTTTAAAATTATACCTCCTCCATCAACATTCTTATTTCATTTGGAGAAAATCAAACCTTTCTAATTCCATACAATTACTGAACAATTTAGAATTTAAAATTTTTATTTTCAAAATTTTTGAACATTGTTTTTTCTGATGGATTAGTTATGTCACTGTTGTCCGGAAGTCATTTATCTCAACAGATTAAGATTAAATAATGACATTAGTATTCGATGATTGTGCCTGTGTTAAATTTGTTACATAATGTTGAAAATATTTTGCCTGAATTTAAATATGAAATTCAGAATTAAAAGAGTGTAATGGAATAATAGTATCCAGTATAACAAGTATAATATTCCAGACAAGATTCTTTCACGTATATGTATATCATGGCAATCAGTTCTGGGTTGGTGGAGAAAAAGGGAGCACCCATAAAAAAGCACCTATCTTTTGCAAGCACTGTGGCACTGTAATTCCTTAATGCATGTTTTGACCACATGGTCATCGATGCCCCTCAATGGTGTTTGAGAAAATGATGTTAGATTTATTGAATTTTACTATATTAATATTAATAATATCTTTATTGCTGGAACTCAATTACAATAATTGGTTATGGCAAGTAATTCAATAAACATGAAACATAATGAACAAGAAATATATTATAACATAACAGAAACACATTATTACTAAAACTGAAACAGATCATCCGTTGTGGATCAAAGCACAATTAGTTTACTGTCACTAAGCAATTGTTTAGATAGTTTTGAGTAAAAATTTGACAGGTGCTCCAACACTTGACTTTTAAAATTTCAGATTACTTTTCCTTGATATAAAGGAAGATGGTTATATTCTAGTCATGTGAAATGTTGTAATTTGTCAACAGACTGATGCATTAATGGAAGATCCATCTTAAAGTATTTCGTTACCATGAGGTTTCTTTTGCCTATCATTGATTAGTGTAAAACATGGTGGGCGTCGCCATCTTGTCAAATCTGGTTTTAAAAACCTTAACTCTGTTAACACGTCCTTGTTAATCAATACAGTTTCTTTTTAAAATTATACCTCCTCCATCAACGTTCTTATTTCATTTGGAGAAAATCAAACCTTTCTAATTCCATACAATTACTGAACAATTTAGTATTTAAAATTTTTATTTTTCAAAATTTTTGAACATTGTTATTTCTAATGGATTAGTTATGTCACTGTTGTAGGGAAGTCATTTATCTCTCTTGGCATCTTTTAACAGATTAAATAATGGCATTAGTATTCCTTGTGCATGTGCTCAATTTGTAATGTTGTAATATTTCGCTTGAATTTAAATATAAAATTCAGAATTAAAGATCGGAGTAAAATATTAAAATTTTATGCCCCAGTCAAGATTCTTCTCTTATACTGAGGGTTGTTAGTTCTTTGATGAAGGAGAAAACCTGAGTGCCCAGAATACCGTAATCCACCCATCCTTGGCAAGCAAACTGATACATGTTCTTATATAAAGATATGTTGGAAGTAACATTCCAATCTAGGCAATGAGGCATTGTGATGTTAAAGCATGCATTTAAACCACTTGGTCATCAAGGCTTCAATATAATTAAGTACAGTAAAACCTGTCTATGAAGATTACCCAAGGGAACCAGTAAAAGTGATCTTTTTAGGCAGGTGTCCTTTATATACAGGTTCAAATAACATGAATAAAGAACAACTGTGATACAATTCTACTAGTCTCTATAAGCAGATGATCCTTATATAGAGGTGGCTTTTAAGGCAGGTTGGACTATAAAAGTGAAATAAAATGTCTCATAAACTACTGCACACTTGTACAGAACCTCTTGGACCTGAATTTTTCTACATAGTTTCTATTGTTCTGACAGAGAAAACTATCTTGGTGGCTGAGTGGTAGAGTGTAAATCTCACGAGTGAGAGGTCAAAAGCTGGATTGGATCCCCAGTAGGGTCATAACTAAGACCTTAAAATTTGAGATACTGTTTTTTAGCTTGGCACTCAGAAGTAAGGGGACAATCCCATAGACTGGGTATAATTTTGATACTAAACCAGTCATATTTTCATGCATGCAGCAGCATCCAAGACTTAAGGTTTTATTTAAGCATTTAGTTTTGTCTTTGTTCATTGTTTTCTTGTATCTTTGTTTAAAACTTTTTAAAATTTTAATAGGTAGAAATTTCAGCTTTGTTAAATTTAAAAAATGAAGTGTTAGGGAGTACAAGTTTACTTATAAAAAGATTTGGTACCTATTTTATTCTTCAGTTTTCATATATAGCTGTAATAATGCTGATTTGTGATATTGCTGATTCAGCATTATGTGCTAAGTCGTCTACTTGCTTACATTTCATACCTGCATGTTTATTTAACAACAATATGCTAATTGATAAACGTACACAATACATGGCAAACCTTTTCAAACAATTTCAAAAGAGCCATGATATTGGAAAAAGTAATATTTATTTCTGTTACACCTTAGCCCCATATTGGTTTAATCCATGTGTCTATATTTGGATTATACCACACTTTTTAAAGGGATGATGAACCATATTACTTACTTTATATTGATTAATGGATTTCATTTTAAACTTGATCAGTTAATGTTTTCTGTATAGGTAAACAACATTGACCTGTCTTCTTTACTTTACATTAGGATTATTATATAGGCAAACAACATTGACCTGTCTTCTTGACCTTTCATTAGGATTATTCATATATGATGATCCACCCAATACATGGGTTCAGTGTTAGGATTAGCAGCTTTTAGTAATAAATAAACAATGCACGTTTCCCATGATGCAGATGAAATAAACACCTGTTCCCTACACATACATAGTTAACTGAAAGGTCAAGCAGACAGGTCAATGTTGTTTGCCTTTTCTAAAATATTGCTTAATCAACAATTATTTAAAGCAGACCAAAATGAAATTCCAGTAGACATCTAGATTAAGCTCCAGATTCTGTTTTCGCTAAAATAAATTTCTTACTATACAAATGTAAATTTGAGAATATCTGACTATTGAATCGGATAGAAAAAAGAAAATGCAAATCTGAACATGCCAATGTATCAGATTTAACTGGATTATCAAACCATCTATATCAAATTAATCAAGGAAATTTGCATAAGTTTCAATCTGCGGAAGTTGTCACATGTCTGTTATTCATGGTAGTTGAATTCTCTCTCTCTCTATCTCTCTGTTTGTCTGGACCTTAAACGCCCCTTGTCATGAAAGGTGTGGCATGTAACAGAACCCTCCCTTCACATTGTTTTGCGCACAGGCCCCGGTTTCACAATCATTCCTTAGCTAAGATTTTCCTTAACTTAAATCTGGCAAATTTTAAAATCTTTACAATTTTGTTAAATTTTAAGATATTCATGAATTTAGGATGTCATTATTAAGATCACTTCTAGATTAATTATTTGCATTTAGTTTTGACAAAAAATATTGGCCAGTATTACCAAAATAAGAATACGAAAAATTGCTAAATTTAAGTTAAGGAAAATCTTAGCTAAGGAATGATTGTGAAACAGGGACTTGCAAGGTATAAATTTCTGCCATTCACCTAAACCTGGTGATGTCTTGATATAATTGAAATACTTTTGACTGGAACGTAAAATCCAATTCAATCAATCAATCAATCAATCAATCAATCAATCTCTTTCTCTCTCAATGGTAGGTTACAGAATAGACCTCTCTTTCTCTAAAGATAGAAAATTGCAAACTCTCTCTCTCTCCAGAGATGCTTCAATAGAATTCTCTGTACTTTTTCTTTCTTTTAACTCAAAATGGTACATTACAATTAGGATTCTCAGTTGATATATTTGATGGTCTTCTTGAGCAATTGACATTATATTATTTTGTTTAACAGAGACAAAATTATACTTTTCCCATTGGAGTGTAAAAGATTTTACCAAAAGAGCTAAAATATTTTAAATATTGAAACACCTTACATTAAAGACAATTATTATAAAGACTGTTTATTATAATGACAAGCTACCTACCGTATATTGGTTTTGGATGTGACAGTTTTTGTAGAATTCTTAATTTTACACATTACTAGATAAAATTGTGTTATGAAATATTGGTATACACTGACACTTATTAATAGTAAATTACATATCATACCAGTTTTTAATTTTACAGCACTAGAAAACAGTGCTTGGACCAAAATTATGAAACTAAAACTTTTACAAGATTTTGATAGGAAACCCAAAGGACCAAAATATCTTTACCAAATTTAGTTGAGGAAATATTTGCATGAGGAAGTATACCTTAGTTTTTGAGGAATTTCAAATTATAACTTGCAGCATATATTTCTGACAATAATACACAATTATTGCCTGTGATATTCTCGGGGCACCAGCCATCAGCAGAGATACTTCATTGTCATAAAATAAAATATGGATATGAAACAAAAAGTATACTGGTACACCTTTAAATAATAGGTACTCTTTTTGTCTAGGATTGAATCTCACATGGATGGTTTGTCAGTTCATTTGCCAAAGTTAGTGGTTTATCTCCAGACACTCTGGTTTCTTCCACCATACCAGAACTGACTGTTTGATATAAGTGAAAGCTTTAGTCTTAACTACAGCATCATTACCCCACTCTTGTCTAAGAATTGGTAGTGTAATATGTGCTGGTATACTATGATTACGTCAGCTAATACTACTAGATATTTACAGATTAACAGACTGAGAGAGATTTATTTTGGATCTTCAAAGACTTAAAGACCTAGTATTAGTATAGATAAACAACATTGACCTGTCTGTTTGACCTTTCATTAGGGATATTCATATAGGTGGGCCCACCTTATGCATGGGTAGCGTTAGGATCCGTAGATATATATACAAATACACACTGGTTATCATAAGTATTCACATCATAGATGAAATAAACATGCTCTGTCCATGTTACTTAAATTTACCTGTCCATAATGAATATCTAAATCAAAGGTGAAGCAGACAGGTCAATGTTGTTTGCCTTTACTGTACTGTATAATAACTGTATATATATATATATCCCATTAATTAACATGATTAAGTTAGATATTAACAAGAACATGTAGAATTCCATCAAGCATTATACATTAATTTTGTTACACATTTATCAATCATCTTTGTTTCTCTACTTTATCAGTAAGAGATCAAAAATAAAATTCCAATCCATGTCCAAACTAAAATTCCAAAGCAAAGTACCATAAAAACAGACATACCACTTCATGTCCAAATCACAATCCCAAAGCTAAGTAAAAACAAACATACCAATCCATGCCCAAATCACAATCCCAAAGCTAAGTAAAAACAAACATACCAATCCATACCCAAATCACAATCCCAAAGCTAAGTAAAAACAAACATACCAATCCATGTCCAAACTACAATCCCAAAGCAAAGTAAAAACAAACATACCACTTCATGTCAAATCACAATCCCAAAACAAAGTAAAAACAAACATACCAATCCATGTCCAAACCACAATCCCAAAGCAAAGTAAAAACATAACCAGAGGCTCAGTGTGGCTGAGCCTGTATCGCTCACCTGACTAAAATGCTTTTAAAGCAAATTTGTATATATGCTTTTCCCATAGGGTCCAATGTGAAACAATGTTCTCCGCTGGCAGCCATGTTTTATGGCAGATCAGAAAATGTTTGGCAATCTATGTAAAGGACCTTCTATACATCATTCCTGTAAAGTTTGGTTCAATTTGCTTCAGTCATTTCTGAGGACATTGTCAAAAATGCGTTTTTCCCATAGGGTCCAATGTTAAACTATCTTATACATCATTCCTGTAAAGTTTGGTTCAATTTGTTTCACTAGCTTCAGAGGAGATAGGGTCCAATGTGAAACTATCTTCTGCGCTGGCAGCCATGTTTTTTTGGCGGATCAAAACAATTTCAGCAATCTATGTAAAGGACCTTCAATACATCATTCCTGTAAAGTTTGGTTAAGTTTGCTTCAGTAGTTTCAGAGGAGATAGCCAAAATGTGTTTTTCCCATAGGGTCCAATGTTAAACTATATTCCCCGCTGGCAGCCATGTTTTTAGGCGGATTAAAAAAATTTCGGCAATCTTTGCAAAAGACCTTCCATACATCATTCCTGTAAAGTTTAATTGAATTGGCTTCAGTCGTTTCAGAGGAGATAGCCAAAATGTGCGTTTTCCCATAGGGCCCAATGTTAAACTTTGTTTGGCCCCGGCGGCCATTTTTTTTGGTGGATCAGAAAAATTTGGGCAATCTTAGTAAACGACCTTACATACATTATTCGTGTAAAGTTTGGTTTAAATTGGCTCAGTGGTTTCAAAGAAGATAGCAAATATATGCTTTTCCCATAGGGTCTAATATTAAACTATCCTCTGTGCTGGCAGCCATGTTTTTTGACAGATCAGAAAAATTTTGGCAATCTCAGTAAAGGACCTTCCTTACACCATTCCTGTAAAGTTTGGTAAAATTTGCTTCAGTCACTTCTGAGGAAATAGTCAAAAATGCATTTTTTCCATAGGGTCCCATGATAAATTATCTTCTGCGCTGGCAGCCATGTTTTTTGGCGGATCAAAAAAATTTCGGCAATCTAAGTAAAGGACCTTCTATACATCATTCTTGTAAAATTTGGTTAAAATTGGTTCAGGGGTTTCAGAGGAGATAGTTAAAATGTGAAAAGTTTACAGACGGACTGACTGACTGACTGACTGACTGACTGACTGACTGACAGACTGACGGACTGACGGACGACGGACACCGAGTGATGGCAAAAGCTCACATGGCCTTTAGGCCAGGTGAGCTAAAAACTGACAAATTAAGTTAAACATGTGAACTTTCACCATGATGACCAGTGAGGCTGGGTCATCCAGAAGTGTAAACACCTGTGTTTTAGCTAGCTATCCCTGAACATGTAAAATCAAAATTTAGAATGAAAGGAACTTGGGACTGGGATGTCAAATATATCCGGGCTTAATTTGGATACAGAGACATCATAATCATCTTCAGTGTCATGATGATGACCATAAAACCTTTTGAGGGCCTTGATAACCTAGGGCTTGCAATATACATGGGTCAACAATTTATTTGTAAGCATCTTCCTTCATTGCATAAAGTTCCTGTAGTGGGAACACTTTTGTTCTGCCATAGCATATAAATTGTAAAATAAATACACCATAAGTAGGAAAATAGTTGACAATAGAAAAATTGAAGTCATCAACTTTTTGTGGGCGTCATAATTGAGGTATTGACCAAAATATGAAGCAGAACTTAAAAAATGGTCATATCTTTTATTTCAGGCTTACAAAAGACCGTGGAATACAGAAAAACCTCTGTAATCCCTTGCCACCATGATTTTTTCAGTCAGATTTCGGCACCATTTGTTCAGTCAGATTTTGGTACCATTTATTCAGTCAGATTTTGGCACCATTTGTTCAGTCAGATTTTGGCACCATTTGTTATAGTCAGATTTTGACACAATTTGTTCCGTCAGATTTTGGCACCATTTGTTCGGTCAGATTTTGGCACCATTTGTTATAGTCAGATTTTGGCACCATTTGTTACAGTCAGATTTTGGCACCATTTGTTAACTCAGATTTTGGCACCATTTGTTCAGTCAGATTTTGGTACCATTTGTTCAGTCAGATTTTGGTACCATTTATTCAGTCAGATTTTGGTACCATTTGTTCAGTCAGATTTCGGCACCATTTGTTCAGTCAGATTTTGGTACCATTTATTCAGTCAGATTTTGGCACCATTTGTTCGGTCAGATTTTGGTACCATTTGTTAAGTCAGATTTTGGCACCATTTGTTCAGTCAGATTTTGGTATCATTTGTTAAGTCAGATTTTGGTACCATTTGTTCAGATTTTGGTACCATTTGTTAAGTCAGATTTTGGCAGTATTTGTTCGGTCAGATTTTGGCACCATTTGTTCAGTCAGATTTTGGCACCATTTGTTCAGATTTTGGTACCATTTGTTAAGTCAGATTTTGGCAGTATTTGTTCAGTCAGATTTTGGCACCATTTGTTCAGTCAGATTTTGGCACCATTTGTTCAGATTTTGGTACCATTTGTTAAGTCAGATTTTGGCAGTATTTGTTCAGTCAGATTTTGGCACCATTTATTCAGTCAGATTTTGGTACCATTTGTTAAGTCAGATTTTGGCAGTATTTGTTCAGTCAGATTTTGGCACCATTTATTCAGTCAGATTTTGGTACCATTTGTTAAGTCAGATTTTGGCACCATTTATTCAGTCAGATTTTGGTACCATTTGTTCAGTCAGATTTTGGTACCATTTGTTCAGTCAGATTTTGGCAGTATTTGTTCAGTCAGATTTTGGCACCATTTGTTCAGTCAGATTTTGGCACCATTGTTCAGATTTTGGTACCATTTGTTAAGTCAGATTTTGGCACCATTTATTCAGTCAGATTTTGGCACCATTTGTTAAGTCAGATTTTGGCACCATTTATTCAGTCAGATTTTGGCAGTATTTGTTCAGTCAGATTTTGGCACCATTTATTCAGTCAGATTTTGGTACCATTTGTTAAGTCAGATTTTGGCACCATTTATTCAGTCAGATTTTGGTACCATTTGTTCAGTCAGATTTGGTACCATTTGTTCAGTCAGATTTTGGCAGTATTTGTTCAGTCAGATTTTGGCACCATTTGTTCAGATTTTGGTACCATTTGTTCAGATTTTGGTACCATTTGTTCGGTCAGATTTTGGCACCATTTGTTAAGTCAGATTTTGGCACCATTTATTCAGTCAGATTTTGGTACCATTTGTTCAGTCAGATTTTGGTACCATTTGTTCAGTCAGATTTTGGCAGTATTTGTTCAGTCAGATTTTGGCACCATTTGTTCAGTCAGATTTTGGTACCATTTGTTCAGTCAGATTTTGGCACCATTTGTTCAGTCAGATTTTGGCACCATTTGTTATAGTCAGATTTTGACACAATTTGTTCCGTCAGATTTTGGCACCATTTGTTCGGTCAGATTTTGGCACCATTTGTTATAGTCAGATTTTGGCACCATTTGTTACAGTCAGATTTTGGCACCATTTGTTAACTCAGATTTTGGCACCATTTGTTCAGTCAGATTTTGGTACCATTTGTTCAGTCAGATTTTGGTACCATTTATTCAGTCAGATTTTGGTACCATTTGTTCAGTCAGATTTCGGCACCATTTGTTCAGTCAGATTTTGGTACCATTTATTCAGTCAGATTTTGGCACCATTTGTTCGGTCAGATTTTGGTACCATTTGTTAAGTCAGATTTTGGCACCATTTGTTCAGTCAGATTTTGGTATCATTTGTTAAGTCAGATTTTGGTACCATTTGTTCAGATTTTGGTACCATTTGTTAAGTCAGATTTTGGCAGTATTTGTTCGGTCAGATTTTGGCACCATTTGTTCAGTCAGATTTTGGCACCATTTGTTCAGATTTTGGTACCATTTGTTAAGTCAGATTTTGGCAGTATTTGTTCAGTCAGATTTTGGCACCATTTGTTCAGTCAGATTTTGGCACCATTTGTTCAGATTTTGGTACCATTTGTTAAGTCAGATTTTGGCAGTATTTGTTCAGTCAGATTTTGGCACCATTTATTCAGTCAGATTTTGGTACCATTTGTTAAGTCAGATTTTGGCAGTATTTGTTCAGTCAGATTTTGGCACCATTTATTCAGTCAGATTTTGGTACCATTTGTTAAGTCAGATTTTGGCACCATTTATTCAGTCAGATTTTGGTACCATTTGTTCAGTCAGATTTTGGTACCATTTGTTCAGTCAGATTTTGGCAGTATTTGTTCAGTCAGATTTTGGCACCATTTGTTCAGTCAGATTTTGGCACCATTGTTCAGATTTTGGTACCATTTGTTAAGTCAGATTTTGGCACCATTTATTCAGTCAGATTTTGGCACCATTTGTTAAGTCAGATTTTGGCACCATTTATTCAGTCAGATTTTGGCAGTATTTGTTCAGTCAGATTTTGGCACCATTTATTCAGTCAGATTTTGGTACCATTTGTTAAGTCAGATTTTGGCACCATTTATTCAGTCAGATTTTGGTACCATTTGTTCAGTCAGATTTTGGTACCATTTGTTCAGTCAGATTTTGGCAGTATTTGTTCAGTCAGATTTTGGCACCATTTGTTCAGATTTTGGTACCATTTGTTCAGATTTTGGTACCATTTGTTCGGTCAGATTTTGGCACCATTTGTTAAGTCAGATTTTGGCACCATTTATTCAGTCAGATTTTGGTACCATTTGTTCAGTCAGATTTTGGTACCATTTGTTCAGTCAGATTTTGGCAGTATTTGTTCAGTCAGATTTTGGCACCATTTGTTCAGTCAGATTTTGGTACCATTTGTTCAGTCAGATTTTGGCACCATTTGTTCAGTCAGATTTTGGCACCATTTGTTCAGATTTTGGTACCATTTGTTAAGTCAGATTTTGGCACCATTTATTCAGTCAGATTTTGGTACCATTTGTTCAGTCAGATTTTGGTACCATTTGTTCAGTCAGATTTTGGCAGTATTTGTTCAGTCAGATTTTGGCACCATTTGTTCAGTCAGATTTTGGCACCATTTGTTCAGATTTTGGTACCATTTGTTCGGTCAGATTTTGGCACCATTTGTTCAGTCAGATTTTGGCACCATTTGTTAAGTCAGATTTTGGCACCATTTATTCAGTCAGATTTTGGTACCATTTGTTCAGTCAGATTTTGGTACCATTTGTTCAGTCAGATTTTGGCAGTATTTGTTCAGTCAGATTTTGGCACCATTTGTTCAGTCAGATTTTGGTACCATTTGTTCAGTCAGATTTTGTCACCATTTGTTCAGTCAGATTTTGGCACCATTTGTTCAGATTTTGGTACCATTTGTTCGGTCAGATTTTGGCACCATTTATTCAGTCAGATTTTGGTACCATTTGTTCGGTCAGATTTTGGCACCATTTGTTCGGTCAGATTTTGGCACCATTTGTTCAGTCAGATTTTGGCACCATTTGTTATAGTCAGATTTTGGTACCATTTGTTAAGTCAGATTTTGGCACCATTCAGTCAGATTTTGGCAGTATTGAAAAGCTTGGGGATTAGTTGACAAACACTTTATTAAAGAAAGTCGTATCATTGTGATTTAAACCTGTTTTTGTATTTTTTTAGACTTTGGGACTTCAATCAGTGAAGAGATGAAGCTATAAAATGGCATTATAATGTATTATTTTCCCGTATATGCAGTCTGTGTTTAAAGTGCTTGTTTTGAATTGATTTTAAAGGCAATTTTTAAAATTTGTAATTGAACATTTTTAATTTAAATAATTGTATACAGTATGTGTTTGTTGTAAATATTGATTTTCATTTTAAAAGACAAATTTAAATTTAAGTTTTCAAAAGAGGTAATTAAATTTATCTTTGTGGTAAAAGTTGACATTCTTGTATCTGATCAATGGTTTTAAAAGACAGTTTCTAAAAGTGGTAATGGAATATGTAATATTTTTTAAAACTTTTACAACTGTCTGGGTGACTGAGAGGTATCAAGTGCTGGATTAAGGATCCCAATGAATGCCAATTGCTACCTAGACTTGATTTCCATTCTCGAACGATCTAGTGCGAGAAAGTTTGCCAGTTATTTGCGGTTTTCTCTGGATACTTTGATTTCCTCCACTATCTCAGAACCAATGGCCTTGATTTCAGTTATTTATATATAAAATCAACAGAATTTCCTTTTTGAAGAAAATATTAGTTGAAATTAAATTTTGACAGGTAGTGGAAAATTCCATAGCTTAGTCAGTAAAAATATTATCTATTTTTAATGTGAAGCTTAATAAAGCAAAATATAATGAAATAAACATTAAAGTAAAAGGACAAGTACAGAATAGCTCTGGAATTAAAATACTGCAGAATCATTAACATTTGTAGGGGTAAAATTACCTGGTATTACAATTTAAAAAGACTAGCTGGAAGAAATGTTATGGAATTCAATTTTTTTTTTTTCATAAATAATAAATAAATAATAAATCCTGTTTTGGGCCTTGGTGAGTAAATATTGTCATTGACATTAAATGTAATTTTTTTTTACTAAGCAATGGAAATACATTTTACAGTATGTGTATTTACATAGTCTCAATGTGTTCCTATTCTGAACTTCTTCATTATTTGTGATGATCATGTTTTCACAATTTGAAAAAATCCATAAACTCTCAAGCAATGGATGTTGCAGGCACCATAGATCTGAAGTCATTGGAGAGATTAGGTACAATGACATTACATGTTCATTATCTGTTACATGTTGCCATGTCATTATGTGATCTTTACTGAGTTTTCTTTGCAATCATTCTGTATGTAACACCTTGATGTCTCAGTGATGAAGTGACTGCCTCGAGAGCTTGTGGTTATGACTTTAAACCCTGACTGGTTTGCCTCCAAAGGTTGTGGTTATGAGTTTAAACCCTGACTGGTTTGCCTCTATTGTGGTTATGAGTTTAAACCCTGACTGGTTCATATTAAAGACTATCCATGTATATACTGCTTTTTTGACTGGCACTGAGTGTTAAAAGGACAGAGTATCCACTGGCTCACACAATGTAAATATAATGTGATTCGGGGAGAGTTGTATGGTTGTATGGTTGTCTGTGGTATAATGACTCTGCGAGCTAGCACCTAAAAGTTGCTCTTATGTGAGAACTAGTAAAAGGCAGATCACAAAACTTGTCAAAGAACATCTCGCACATACTCGAACCTGTTCTCAAATTAATCCTTAGAAATTTATAAACTTGATCATGTTAGGAATAGCTGAAAAATTGCTGATGTGAAGTTAAACAACAATACAACAACAACTACTACTTTTGTATGTGATAACTTAACCTCAAACTCCCTTAAAACTTGAAATTAATGTAACAAATAAAGCACTTTATTAGTTTTAAGATTTACTGATTTGAAAGCATACAGCATATATTGAATTTGTTTCAGTTTTGTATAGAAATAGAAAAAAATAATTTTTAAAAAATAGTAAAAATAAAATCTTTTTTTCAAAACATAAAATTAAATATTTTTTTTCATTGAATATTTCAAAATTAAAATAATGTTTGTGAAAATGTTTGATAGATAAAAACCAATATAAAAAATAATTGATTAACAAGTTATTATGTTTTTCAAAAAGCTTTAAGGCTTATATTTACAGTGATAAGTAAATAATTTACATTGGCAATTATTTTGATACATTAGCAATGGAGTTTAAATGAGCTATGAATTCCATTGATCACATGACTTGCTTATGAAAGCGTGTGCCTATAATTTATCGGCATTAGACATTTGAGCGAAAGCATAGGACAAAAGAGTGAAAATAAACAGACGCTTGAGCGACGAAGTAATGGCCAGCGACAGAATTTTTACCCATTTGAACAAATTTCCAAATATATGATAGACATTTGAGCGACATTTTTGTCCCCTGCTCACCATTGGGGGTGTGGATATAGGATGTTGAGCAGGGATAAAAATTTTGAAAAGCACTAAATTAAAATTTTTAAAAAAATCCATTAACAGTCTAGCAGGGATAAAAAAGTTGAAAAGCACAAAATTAAAATTTTAAAAATTCCATTAACATTCTAGCACTACATTTCATAAAACTGTTAAAACTTGATAAAATTTACAAGATAAAGTTTTACATAAAATAACATATCTTTTCAAGCCCGATATTTAAATTCCAGAGTACATGTAAGTCTGTTGCGATCAACTTATTCCAGGGTACATGTAAATCTGTTGCGATCAACTTCACTATTTGCATAGTTCTGATAAAATTCTTGCAAATATTTAGCTTTTTCTGTCTCTACCCTTCATATTGGAGCAGAAAGTAGTGTTTAAAATTTGTCGCTCAAATGTCCACTAATGCATCGCTTAAATGTCCACTGAGTTGTTTTTTTTTTTTTCACTCAAATGTCCTGTACCCAAATTTATCTGGATTTTCTAGTTACTTATCATGTACATCGTAAGTTCAGTGTTTTTAATTTCCTTAAGGATTGAATAACAAATTAAGATTAAAAAAGCTTGAAATTTAGACTATAGAAATGGTGTTTATAGTTGTACAACGTGATCCTACCGTCATGCAAATCAAACTAATCATAATGCACTAAAGGAGATAATTTGAATTGCATGGCAGTTGAAGTTATAGTGTTATAATCACCATTTCTAGACAATTGAATAATTAAATAATCATCCATGTTTTTATTGTGTATCTTTATTTAGTAAATCATCTTGAAATCTTTTATGTTGCTAAGTGCATTTTTCTAGTATGCAGTCCAACCTGCCTTAAAGGCCACCTCTATATAAGAGCCACCTGCTTATAAAGGCCATTAGAATTGTATCCCACTCATTTTTTTTATTCATATTATTTGAACCTGTATATAAAGGCCACCTGCCCATAAAGGCCACTTATGCTGGGTGGCCTTTATAGACAGGTTTGACTATATATAGTTATTACTAATTCTGTTTCACTTGTACAACACTAGACAGCTGTTTCAGAATAAAATTCCTCATCAGTAGTGCTTGGTCCAAAATTATGGAAATCCAAATATTTTAACATGTTGAATTTGAGAAAGAAAAAAAGAAGGAAAAAAATGCATTTTACTAAACCCACAGAATGGGATACAAAATGCATTTTACCAAACCCACAGAATGGGATACAAAATGTATTTTACCAAACCCACAGAATCAGATACAAAATGTATTTTACCAAATCCACAGAGTTGGATACAAAATGTATTTTACCAAATCCGCAGAGTTAGATACAAAATGTATTTTACCAAACCCACAGAATCAGATACAAAATGTATTTTACCAAACCCACAGAATCAGATACAACATGTATTTTACCAAACCCACAGAATCAGATCATTTTTATGACCAATGTTTATCTTACAATACTATGTATTGCCTTCTGTTTGGCTGATACCATTGATTTGAGTTGAATAATGGTGTTTAATGTCCCAGTCAAGAATAATTCACTTATATCGAGACATTGCCAGCTATAGGTGAAGGTGCAAAAATTTTGCCTGTGCATTGTACATATGGCATTCTACAGCAGGGTTCTATATCTTGCCAAGCCTACCATGACACAAGACCTCGTTTATTTTAAGTTCCCATCCGAAAGAACCGTGACTTTCATTTCATAATGTTGGGTGTTTGGCGAAACCATAACCCATAACCTCCCACTTACAGAGCAAGCACTCTACCACCTGAACTACCTCAGTGGTCTGATATCCTTGAGATCTGCTTAGTCCACCAGCAGAGATACCAGCTCAGTGCTTGTAATTATAACTAAACCTGGTTTAATTTTGCAGCACTAGGTGACCTTTTTGGTATAAAATTCCTCATCAATAGTGGTATATAACTTAGTCACTCCTAGTCCTACGATAGGATCCTCTGTGTCTTTATTTAACTACTGGTATTAAGATAATTTTTGTCTTAATTCAGAAAAATGACAAATTATGAAAATGAAACTATCACAAATATTTAAATTGGATTTAATTTGCATTGCAATGACAACACAACACCAAAAAAAGTAATCAAAAATTTTTTTTTGAAAATTAACTTGTGAAAAACTAATTGATTTACAATAATTTAAACCAATATCAATAATCATAAAACTTTTACATTCTTTGTGCCATATTAAAGATTTTTCCTAGACTAATTAGATGAACATCCCTTGTCTAACCTCACATGTGGAAAAATGAATTTTCCTTTCTGTTTCACCCAGAGTCTGTATAATATTACTGTTGGGGTGGTATGCTTGTCTGTATCATACTGACTGAGTGAGCTAGCACTTTAAAGTCGTCCTAAGTGTGCACTGGTACAAGGCAGACCATACAACACACTTGCACTTCACATGCATACACAAACTTGTTCATAGATTAGTCCATAGAGATTGATAAATAGTTCTTGTTGGGAATAGCTGAAAAATTGCTGATGTGACGTTAAGCAACATTCAACCAACCTAGTCTAACCTGAAATGATAAAGGTTTTGGCCAATACTTTGTGTGATATGCTTCGCTAAGCTCATTTTTCATACCTTTTCTTTTCTTTCATTTTGTAGGTTATTCAGCATTGATGACAAAGATCTTTTCGAATTTGGATGGGAATACTGTTCAGTGTGCTAAACCCTAAAAGCCATTGTGGATTAATATAATATAAGAACTGGAAAAATTGCTGACACAGTTTTAGTGTCGAATTTTAAGTTTATAATTGTGTATTTTATAAATTGTTGAGATTTGACTACTGGAGGAAAAATGACGTCATCGTCCAGTAAGACTTGTTATGCTGATTTTACCCATCCATCAGTTAAAGACGCCATTAACCTGAACAATTTTTCAACATTTAAATTGGCACTTTTAGGTAAGTAAGATTAAGATAATGGCGTTTGCTGCTTTACCACTTATAAGATTAACCCCCCCCCCCCCCCCATTAACGTTTTTACAGGGTGTTTTGGAAAACTTTTATGTTCCAAATTCCCAGATTAAAGTCCTTTACATGAGAACATGAACTGATTAGATTCCATATCCAAGGGAAATAACTGTTCCACACAATCGTTACAGGGTTATCACCAGGTACAGCAGCATACTCTACTGAATAATTAGGAAATTTTAATTATTAGAGAATTAATCAGTGATCATTAATAGATTAATATCAACTTTAGCATTGGATAATTTGTGAAAAACAAATGTTGCTGATTGAAAGGTGACAACTGTTTTTGATTTGAGGTATAAATAAGATACAGATTTTTTATTCTATATTGTTTTATTATTTTTTTCTTTTATTTTTAGTGAAAAAGTATGTATATGAAAGCTATTTTTAAAAATAATGTATAAAAATACAAGAAATATAAACGTGCAGATATATTATTCAATTTTCATTTGTTAAAAGCATTTTGATTGGTCAGATTTATCTGTTAAATTTGCATAAATGGATTGGCTGTCAGTGACATCATCTCATTATGTAAGGCTGATGTATAGAGACATTTGAATTTCTACGCCATCTTGCTACTGCTATATTGTTGTTTATATTGTTGATTTGTTGTTGAAAAATTTCGAAAAATTGAATTATAAGAAATGAAAGTAATTTTTCCTTTTGTTATGGCAGTATGAAAAAATTGGACAGTTTGCACACATAAAATAATTCACTACACGAATAATTCAGTATGCAAAATGTCCAATTCTTTCATGCTTCCATAACAAAAGGAAAAATTAATTTCATTCCTATTATAATGCCATCACTGGTTTGACATACTGGTTTTACAAATAAAGCATAGTTAATTTAGTTTTTGAGGAAAATCCCCCTGCGAAATGGATCCATAAATGACCATGGTTGACCATGCTTAACCATTGCCAAGCAATGCCAACCATGGTTTAACCAAGGTCAACTGCACTTTCAGTCATAATTTCACCATGATTGACCATGGTTACCCAAGCCAGAAAAACTTGTACCATGGTCAACCATGGTATGTATTCATTGAACCATGGTCGACCATGGTATGTATTCATTGAACCATGGTCGACCATGGTATGTATTCCTCGACCATGGTCCATGGTCAGCAATAGATTTAATTTTTACCAGTCTGCATTAATTTAAAACCATGGTTGACCATGGTCACATTACTTAGATCTGATAACTGTAATATACAACAGCTGGTAAGATCATTAACAAATGTATTTGATTTTGCGATAGATGCATAGTAATATTATTTTGTTTTTCTCTTTTCAGGAAACAGTTCTATTCATCAAAACAAAGCTACAAGCTAATTTGGGAATTTCAATTTTTAAAAAGATACCCCAGGAATTAAAAAAAAATATCACCTGTCCATATTTCATACAAGAAAATATTTTATAACCAAGATTTCCTACTTTTACTTACAACATGATAACTGGGCGTGGTTGTTCAAAGCTTGATTAGTTTAATCAATGATAATTGTGCAAATTGAAAATTCTAATTAAAACATTTTTGTGTCATTTGAATAAATAGTTTTAAAATCATTGGATTCTGATGTTATACACTAACATTTCAACATGAATTTCTGAATGATCACATTAAATACAGGATACAAATTTTGACTAATCAACTGATTAAATTAATCCAGTTTTAAACAACCGGACCCTGATAACATGATCCATTAACTGCAATTTCATTGCTTTGCACAAAAAAAATGAATGGGTTGTATTCTTTTCATTTAAAACTAATTATAACTTAAAATATTTGTTCTTTATGTTGTGAAATCCATTTCTTGTGTGTACACATGATCAATAGTTACTTCAATACACTGTGCCCAATTACATTTGGCAGCAATGAAATACATTTCATCTCTCCAACAGTTATAAAAAAGACCTTTTCCTTGATTAGACTGGCAGAAAATACATGTAAATTGTTTTCATCGCCCTCTTTTATTCTAAGTATGTGTCTGCCACTGGACTCAAAAAAAAAGCAATTGTGTTCAAGTTCATATTTTTTGGCGACTGCAAACACCTCTTTTACCCTATTTATTACATAGTATTTAATTGCAAATATATCACCTGCTTTACTAACAACAAAATAGCAAACTCTCTTTTTCATTCTTGAGTATTCTTCAGAATAAAACTTTTGACCACACAATTCAATCCTGACACATTTTCTAACTTCCGATAACTTTTCTGCATTAATTGAAAGGAGCAGGTTGTTCGGAGCCAAGTTTTCTGAGAGTTTTAAGAGTTTTCCTGCGACATTACAATTCTGCATGGGTTTTGTAGAAGTCCAGCATCTGCCTCTTTTTCTTATCTCATTTAAAAATGACTTTTCTCTGTCATTTCCAGTGCATGTTGTGATGTCCAATGCATTTAACTTCATCTCAAGTTGCTTTGTATGTATATACTGCCTTGTAACATCCCCCGTCCCATTAACAGCTTGCAAAATTGCAGCGTTTGCGTCCTCAAATGGGAAGCAACTCCATGCCCAAAGGGGACCCCAATTGTCCACAAAACTGACTAAATGCGCTCCAACATTGTGTAAATTTAGGGTACAACATTCAATTCCATATAAATTTTGATAGGCTTTGTAAAATTTGTTCAGTAAATCAGATGCTCTGTGAATATCAGCTCTTGTGATATTATCTCCCAAAAGAAGAAAAACGCTTTCAGAAAATGAGCAGAAATGCTCCAAATACACATCTGGTAAAATATGTCTCAAACAAGGAACTGCATAATAAAGCAACCAAGTTTGAAATTCAGTTGCTTTGTAGTTTACATAGTGTTTTTCTAAATTTCTAGGAAGTCGTTCAATGCAATCTGGAGGGGTCATCTTTTGAATCCTGCTTGAAATTTCATCTAGATAATTTCCAATGAAGAAAGGTTTAGCACTATTTTTTGGAGAAAACCACAACTGCATAAGAGATTTGGTTGTACCAAGCAACACACCATGCATATAATCTGGAACTAATCCATAAACCAAGTCAAAATCTGGTAGTGCAGACAATCCAGACACGCCACATATACCTTTCACACGATTCTGTCGAGTTGCTTTTTGAGCTGCTTTGTTAATATCATCCGATTTTCTAATTTGAGGCTTATCTAAGGTTTCATGGTATGGATAACAACGGACATGTCCCTTTCCTTTTTTCACTACTTTTCCAGGCTCCTCACATGTTGTGCACCCATATTCTCCATTATGCATTGACATATTAGCTATGTAAGCTTTTGCCTGTAGATCAACTGATGCACATATAACACCAAATTTAACTATGACCACACTTTGATCAGGAAGTGTAATGGAAAATCCTTCATAATATAATTTCTCTACTGCAAGGGCAAAAGAGTACATGTAATGAATAAATGGTGGGTTATCTTTCCCTTGCCATATTCCTGCAAGTACAATGTTATTTCTTGAAAATCTAGGAGATGGAGGGAGTTCATTAATTGCCAGAAATATTGGCCAGAGTTTTACTTTGGAAGATGAATAGAGTGGAATACCATCAGTATTCATAAGACCACTGATATGAGTATTATGGCTCAAAAACTGGCCAGGTTCACAAAGTCTTTTATACAGTTTACCATCCATTATATCACGAATGCAGCCGTCAGTTGAAATTTCACCGACATATCTTCTTTTCATTTCTTGAATAAGTTCCCAATTATTTGATCTTTCCAGAATTAGTTTTAATTGGAACTCCATATTTGCAATAACATATGAACATTTGGGTTGACGATTTGGCTGTTTCTGAGCTGCAGTGTTACCTTTATATCGCTTTCCACCACATCCAGCAGTACCACAGACGACTACATTTTGATCTTCTGGAAAAATTGCATTGCATTTTTCACAATAATGTACACATTTACAGTTGGAATTTTCATCGCTTTGCAATGACCCATGACCTATGCCAAATTCTGGAGACAGAACCGAAATTAATTTTATAAGATAACGAGTAGCTTCTCCTGAAAGATTAAAACGCCGGGCATAAGCTAAAACACAAAATTCCTCTAATGCAGTGGATGATTTTTCAGAATTTTGTGGATTTTTTTCATTTTGATCACTTTCATCATTACATGAACCTCCATTTTCATCACTTGAGCTGTTAGTGTCCCAAGTGCCCCAATCCTCATCATCTGTGCTTTCTCCTACCCAAAAATTATCACTTATGTTAGAATCCTGGCTGTAACAGGATAAATCACTTGCTGCGTCAGTATAATGTTTTCCATCTTCATCAATTAAGCTACATGTATCATCTTCCTCATCATCACTACCATCATCAATAAACATATCTTTTAAACTGTCATCATCATCACAATCCTCCACAGTCAAGCTGAAGTTTTCACTGGCTATGTCTTCATCATGACCTGAACTAACAAAACTGTCATTCAATCCTGACCTGGCAGCCTTCCAAAAAAGTGTTCTTTTGGGAACAGGTATATTGCTATCAACTTCATATAGTTTATACCGCTTTTTAACAGGACCTAAAAATATGAAAATGTTTAACATTAATCAAAAGATATAATGTAACTTTTTCCTCTTACCTCTATGCTGTCACAAGTA
This sequence comes from Anadara kagoshimensis, assembly GCA_021292105.1. Classification (NCBI taxonomy): domain Eukaryota; kingdom Metazoa; phylum Mollusca; class Bivalvia; order Arcoida; family Arcidae; genus Anadara; species Anadara kagoshimensis. The sequence continues at coordinate 47,925,188 of CM037864.1, forward strand.
ATGTGTTTCCATATCTACATGTATATAACAATAAGCCATTTACAGGACCTATATCTCTCAATCTCTCAACTAGTACTTAATATATTTCATCAACAATAAGCAAATCATATGTTTTGTTTTATTATAAATCATGGTTACCATGTGATTTTAATTTCTAAATGCTGAGTGCTTGGGATTATGGATTAATGGAGCTTTACGCTCCACCCCCAGTCAAGAGTATTTCACTTATGTCGAGGTGGTCGGTTCAGGGATGATGGAGGAAACCAGAGTCCCTGGAGAAAACCACCAACCTTCGGCAAGCGAACTGACAAATTTTCTCACACTAGGATCTGCCTGAGCAGGATTCGAACCTAGGCAGTGAGAAGCACTGTGATCGGTTAGCATGCGCTTTAGACCACTCGGCCACCACCTCGAGACCCCTGCCAAGTGCTTGGAGAAGAAACAGTCACTACTTTTTCAAGTCTGGTCAGGTCTGAACTCCAACCTCCCACATAGAGTGAGCACTCTACCAACTGAGCTTCCATAGTGGTTCACTGCCAAAAGTGGTTTCAAAGAAGATTTTCACAGAATTGCCTTTATCTGCACAATTTGCAAAAATGATGTCAGTGAAAAAATTCTCAGAAAAACCTATTACTTACGCTTTCTATATAAACAAGGTGTTCAGAGAACACTATCCCCTTGCAATGGTGAACATAAATGAATTACATACAGAGTGAAATCAATTTTATGGACCACTGGAAGCTCAATCTGATGAACAGTTTTCATTTATATGTGTGCAGGCCATGAAATGGTTGAAAAAGTCTGTATTTAGTAACAACAGCAACTACCTTGGATGCAAAATTAGGTTGTCAATCAGTCCCATACCAACACCTGCCATAACAAATATATTTAATAACAGCGTCAATCTAGGATACACAATTAGGCTGTCGATGTACAGTTTTCTTTAAACTGCAAGGAAACCATGAATTGGGTGGAAAAGTCTATTTTTAGTAACAGTGGTCATCTTGGATGCATGATTAGGCTGTCGAACAATCACCACCAGAACAAAATCAACCGACCAAGTTTCAGCTCAATCAGATGTACTAAATGTACAGAAAAGGAATCTGGTGAAAAAAGTCTATTTTTAGTAACAGTGGCCATCTTGGATGCAGGATTAGGCTGTTGAGCAACCCCATACCAATCACCACCATAACAAATCAACTGATCAAGTTTCAGCCCAATAGTATGTACGGTTTTCTTTTAAATGCGCAGAAACCATGAATCAGGTGAAAAAGTCTATTTTTAGTAACAGTGGCCATCTTGGATGTACCATTAGGTTGTCAAGCAATTTCACACCAATCACTACCATAACAAATCAACTGATAAGTTTCAGCTCTATCAGATGTAAGGCACAGAAACCAATCCGGACGGAAACACACACACACACACACACACACACACACACAGAGAGAGCGGTATAACTATATCCCCCTCACCATCGGTGGCCAGGGGGGGGGGGGGGGGGTTAATTACAGGTAAACTAATAATACTTTCTACACAAAATCAATTGAAAAATAAATAAATGTTCTTTTTTGTGTTATTGCTATTAAAAGCCATCTTGGATGTTGGAGGGTTGTTTGGTACAAATTTAATTTAGCCCACCGCCTTCAATGTGGAAGTGGCCATAAAAAAATTGCCAGGTATCAGTTTTTGTTGCTATATTGAATAAATTTTATTATTATATTGTCAGAGATTGTACTTACTTTTGCCATGTTGTTTGTTCAAATGAAGCAAAATTCTTTGTTTTGAACTAAGAATCTTCTTGCATATTTTACACTGGTATCTAGATTTGTCAACAGAAGTGTAACAGTTCTCTTTACCATCATAGGTGTTTGCTTCTTGACATTCTAAAATACATAAAAGATTATAATGAATACATTGTGAAGTGTGTGTTTATATGACAGTTAGAAGTCTACTATCCATCTAAAATAGATAATAGAAAGAAAAAATATTTAATTTTCTGCAGCTAATTTTTGCAACATATTTTATCTGGGATATCTAAGCCAGCTATTTCCTCACACTAACATAATGTATATACCAGTTGAACTGAGATTCAGAAGCATTTGAAAACAGATGGCTTTGAATTGAACCCTGTAGAAAACAATATGTCAGTAAAAGGGTTCAACTCCTGTATACCCGGCAGGTGGTGTTCATAGAAAATAAAAATGTACAAGAATTTCTAATTTGATCTTTATGCATGTAAAAAATTCCAATATTAGTAGATAATTGATCAAATTTGTATGTTTCTGTAAACACATTATTGTTTACTAACCTGAATGTTTAAGAAGAATATGACTTATGACTCGCTGTTTGGAAGAAAGTGTCCTGCCACAAGTTGTGCAAGTAAATGTTGTTACACCATTGTATGTCTGCACTTCAAATCCATCAGTCGTTGCCATTATTTAAAATCTAAATTTAAAAAAGTTTTTTATATAATGTCTGTTTGGCAGCAAGACTGTTGAGATGTTTCTACACTACACATTTTACATCAAAACTTCTGAGTTATTTCATACCTGCACACAAGGCTTTCAAGTTCCAGCAAATATTTTGACAGTAACCATAAGCTCCTATGGCCCCCTTGGAACCCTTGATTTGCCTTGATATACAGAATATATGTTTGGCAATAATTCATGTGTTTGAGGGTCCATTCTGAATCTCCTCCAAAATTCCTTATTATGATAGTTATTAATAGTATCGTGATAGTTCATTACATGGGGAATATAATATTGCGTCTCCTTAATGCACAAACAGCCAAAAGCGATGTCTGCCTGTTCTTGCTAGCAAGTACAACAACATCTGTGTTATCCTCATGATCATCATTCATCATTGCCATTAAAATTATTGTTTTAAGTTCAGGACTTGTTTGTTATCTGCCATTTTTTTCACTAAAGAAACTGATCATTTTTTCCAAACAAAACTAGTTTTGAAACTAGTTAGAAACCTAAAACTTAAACTAAAACTGGTTCAAGTGAAACAAATTCGCCCCTAATCTAAGCGATGTTCTGGAGATTGGATGAAGTTGTAACCATTTCCTCCTCCCTCCCGCCCGTGTGTGCCACAAACGATGTTCGGTTTACAAAATACAAATACATAAAATACATAGAAGTACATATGGTTTTACCTCGTCGTTTTGATATCTGTAATTCGACCGCCGTTTGCTGCTGTTGTTGTTTACCACACGTTATATTCAACCGCCATCAGAACATGTCATACGATCTTGGTTAAACAGACGCTCTGACCAACGAACATTGTATCTGTTATTGAAAGCAGTCAGGTGATAGCGAATTCGATTTTTTAAAACTTTTTTAAATTCTCAATAAAGTATATTCTTAAGTGTCTAATCATAATTCTTAATTATCCAAAGATTTCCGTTAAAATAGTATATACATTTTATTTTTTCGGAAGTGATCCTTGTTGATTCAGCATCAGTTGCATGCGCGATTCGATCGTCTGCATCTCGAAAATTTGGCGGTTTTTGATTCAGATTGTGAAGACTTGACACTGACCGTGTGATTGAAACTGAAGGATGGAACTTCTTAAAGCAAAGTATTGTTTACTTTATTGGTACCATGAGGAACGGAATTGGTCTGTTCAGACAACTTCAGCCATAAAATGGCCTTTACGCGATCCTGAGTCTTATCAAAAGGGGATGCTGGTGATGGCGCGGTTTCAGGGTAAACTGTATCGCGCCGCCATTATTAGAGTGAAAGGTATGATGATAAGCGGCATAACCCTATACTTTTTGTTAAATCTGCAATTTATTTTACGTTTGCCTATACTATGGCTAAAAAACATTGCATCCCTGGTACATGACCAATTTCCTGGTGCTTTTTTATTGCATCGCCTAGCGATCTTCTCATACCTTCGATATGCCCGTGCAGGTCATTTCGGCACCTGTAAAAAAAATGTCATTTCGGCACCCGGTCTTTATGAATGAATCAGATTTTTTTTTCTTTTATCTGTTTTATTGATTGAATGTCCCAGTCAAGATTATTTCACTTATTTCGAGACGTCACCAGTTTTAAGTGAAGTGACAGAAATGTCATTGCACTAAGGCCAATGTGCAAGTGATGGATCTTTTGCACGCCACGCCTATTCTTTGACCTGGAATAATATATATTATATTTAAAGCTGCATTAAGGTTTCCAATTTATTGAAATTTTTTTGTTTCTCTAAAAATATTTTTTTATCAATCTGAATTGGTTTAAATTACCATCTCTGCTCTTCATTTTCCAAAATTCAATCTCTATCACAGGAGCTCGTAGTTTTAAAAATCTATACATAAATAGGTAGGTCATGTAAACAAACACATATAAAACAACAAGGACAGACACTCGAAATGACATCTGCTTGTAGGTAGATACCTTCCGAGGCGATCCGAATGTACTTCCGGGTCAAGTGTCCACCGTAGGTTTCCATCTCCGCTTCAACTGTCGTTTCTGGTTAAATTTCTGGCAAGAAATCAGCTGAACGATCATATTTTTGTTATCGGGTAGAAGAAAAAATAGTTTTGTAATGGGAAACGAAAGCTTGTTCCAGAAATATAAGCGTTTATAGTTGAAAACAACGTTTGAAGCGAGAGGGGGTAGGATCGAGTGTCTGTCCTTGTTGTTTTATATGTGTTTGTTTACATGACCTACCTATTTATGTATAGATTTTTAAAACTACGAGCTCCTGTGATCTCTATAAGCAATATTAAATGGGAATTCTAAAAACTTGGGCCAACCAGATAATATGATAATTATTAGGTTGGAGCATGGGCAGAAGCGCGACATACATGCAAACAATGCCGTTGACTGTTCATTTGAGAACGGCAACAGATTCCGTCAAGAAACGAACAAGGGCCAATGTGGACAAACTGAATCCAAAGATTTGAATCGGTCATCCTCAGATGGAGAAATGGATACAAATAAAACAGGTGTTTAACTTATATATACACACGACAAAGTGGTCATCACTCCTGTGGACACAAATAGGTCATCAGTATTACATTAGAATCGTGATCATTTTCTTAAAAAAAGACCTTTGGTAGATAATAAGGATGGGGGTTTTCAGCGATTTTAACATAATTAAAGGTTTTATCATGAAACAAAATATTACATTGTTCATTGGAATGCATTTTTAAGAAAAAACGCGGTTTTATTTTATACATAGGAAACCTTAATTCAGCTTTAAGATATATACTATTTAACTCTAGTATAATCAAATCGGGGACCTTCCCAAAACTGACTGAGCTACCCAGCAAACTATCAAGCCCATCCCGCCATATTCCTCCCTTAACTTGGTAAAACAACATTTATTTCCATTGATTATTGCTACTAAACACATTTATGCCAAAATATTTATGCATACTGGTGATTCCGCCCGTCCGGTGATTCTGTGCCCCGTTTTTCCACTGTATCAAAATGATGTCTAAATAAAAACAGATTTTGTCTTTCCAAACAAGTGTTTTGTTTTGGAGAAACATTATAAATATAATTGACAAATTATATACAGATAATATACAATTTCACGAATTAAAATGAGTAAAATATTGGTTTTCAGATATGCACTACTTGATTGTACATTCATACAAGACAAAGAAAAAAGTGCAGCAGTGAGCTGTTTTTTCCACCGTGTTTTGTGTGTTTAAAATACTGATAATTCAATTCAAACAAAATGAAAGTCGCGCCATCATTGTAACAATATTATGGGTCACCGTAATACAAAGTCAAACAAATCAGAACTGCACAGAATCACCGGACATGACATTTGAAGTGCACAGTGGCGAGTGCATGTTTTATACTGTAGAAATATAAATTATGATTAAATTTAAAGATTTGCATTGTTTACATGACGGCAAAAAATTGATCTTTCAGTCGAAACAGAATAATTGTAATTTTTCATGTGGTTTGGTCATAATGTGGCGAGAATAATCCTTACTAGTGATGCACATAATCACCGGACAGCATCATATATGTGGGCAAAAATTATGTTGTCCTTGTTTACTAATTGTAAAAATATTTATGTTTATATCAGACGAAAAAGATGATCTAATTGAAGATAAAATAAAGTTAGATGGTTTGTTAAAAGACTCTTCACTGACCCCAAAGATGGTATGTGAACAGATGGACATAAATGTGGATTTGGATGTAGATCCAATGGCAGTGAAAGGTAAAATTTAAATTATAAGTTTGTATTCTATGTAATGTTGTTGAGTTTTATTTCTAGTGCAAAATAATTAAATAGGCCTGTATAGTCAGTCCTCAATTTTGTCTACTAAAATGGTGGCAAAATCGACATGGAATTGTGTCTGGCGACCTAAAATTTGTAAATGGTGGCCAGCTTGTCCACTTTAAATTTGAACTTTTGTGACCAGAGAACAGATATTATTTCTGCGTCCCAAAATTTTCATGATACTGTAACCAATTCAGGCAATATAATGGACACTTTACATCATCATTATTGTTATTAATAACTGATGTATGTAAGTGACTGTAAGTCAGTTTTAAATAAGTGCACTTTTGTTTTCCATACCTAAAAGATGCATTCATTTTCCTTCATATGCAAGAAAAGATTGCCTGGCCACTTGGAATTTCCACTGGCCACCTGAAAATTCAAATTGGTTTTGAAACCCACTTTAAGGGCTGATAGTGTGTGTGTGCGCATGCCATTCATACACGTTTCCAACTTCTCTGAAGTAGACCTGGGTATTGCCTGGAAGAAACCATACAATGCATATTATGATAATGACAAACCAATATGCAATGCGTATTGCCGATACAATGCAGCTGGGTTTCAAGAACTGACTGCTTAACCTGTCAACCTCTAATTGCTTTTATGTAACTATGTATTAGTTTAATATCATCTATAGGAATGAACTTGAAATACATTACACTTTCGATTTTCTTTGAGACAACTTGTAGCAATTCCATGGCTACATGAACTAGGTCACAATGACTGAGAGCTCCAAAACTGACAGTGTGATATTTGGCTTCTCTAGAGTCTTTAGCCTATAATTGTTCATTTATGATTTAGTGAAATTCAGTTGCATTTGATTTGGTACCAGCGCTCCAGATAATTTTTGAGGCATAATTCTTCATGAAGCACAGATTTTTGTTGCAATGCTGAATAAGTTTAAATCAGTACTTGGAAAACCATGATATTTATTTTAAATTAGAATTATGCAATCGTTAGTTTGGTTGACGAACTTGAACAATGATAACTGATGTTCATCATCAATGAATTTGGCATTTTTGCTTCTCCGTCCACGTTGAGAAGTCATTATTCACCATAGACAGAATGTGTCAGTTCGATGTGCTTTGCTATGCACCATGTGCTCTACAGAAGAACAGTTATTAAATTATCTCCCTTTGACATACCTTAAACTAGTTTATCAATATCATAGACTGACTTTTTGGGTTGTCCATCTGGATGTTTATCGTGAATACGCACGACAGGGCATTCTAATTCTTAACCAGCTTTTAGTTTTGCGTTCTATAACTCATGGATTTTTTGTTTAATACTTTTTCGCACTCTATCTGGAGCACTGTGGTAAATGTTTTTGCTGCGAGTTTTTCATAAAATGGCTAAACATTTAATCTTAACACAGAAATAAGTATATGCACATTCTTTCATGGGACCTAACAATTTGCTAGGCATCATCCCAATCTTTATTAACAAACATTCCAGGACAAGGGTGTTTATTATGACACCATTGTTGATTCCTAATCTTTATTTCCTCTCAAACAATACTATACAAGAAATTCCAACATATCATAAATACATACCATATGATCTTTTATTTAAATGAACATTTTCACTTGAGAGAACACAAAAACATGCTATTTCTGTCTTTCCTTGCCTTTGAAAATTCCACAAAAAACTGCTGAATCGAGTTTTAAGCAATTCACAAACATCATCTTGTTTCAAATTGAAAGTGAAAAGTGAGGATTTCAAGACAGCTTATAGAGTTGAAATGAACTATTAGTAATGATATGAAAATATCCAGATTAAATCTGATTTATCTCGCTTCCAGGTACATTGGCATTATCTCTTGTCAAACATGTCCATGTGTGTCCATGGTGCATCTTGTTTTCCATTGCATCAGCAACTTTGGCTATTTGCAGCAAGACAAATTTTGTTAATCAGGAGGATTGATCCAAACACAAGTTCATGTGGTACTCAACTATGCATGCATTCCTGATCTGCTTTGTACAATAGGCATGGATGAGGTCATTTAGAGTGATGATTAATTTTTGGAAAAATTCATGTTTAAACAGAGCTGTAAAATCTGATTTTGAGTAATGTTTGTTTGATTTATTTAGAAAAGGAGAAGGTGCCTCTTGAAGCTGCAGAAAGAAGAAAGAAGAATGATCAGGCTGAGAAGAAGAAAGATGATGATGAAATGAAAAGCAAAGATGATGCAGAGAAAAAGAGCAAAGATGGTGTAGAAAATAAAAAGAGAGATGACATTGAGAAAAAGAAGAAAGAGAGACTGAAATTGAAAGATGAAGGTATACATATATTCATATACTGTATATTGGGAAAATTTTCGTGAATATTTAAATAGATATGATTCAGTTGCATTTGTACTAACTGTCATCCGATGACACGAAAATAAAAGTATGTGAATAACTTGACATGGCCCATCTCGTGAAAATTTCTCAATTTACAGTACTAGTATAATATGAATAGTATTTGTATTTGTTTTGTTATTGTTAGTTTGCCATTTGGTTCATGTGTAAAAATAAAAATAGTCTTTGTGCTTCATTGGGTGATGGAGATGTCAAAGTGAGAAGTCACCAATTTATTTCAAATTTTATATGGTGTAACATTCATTCCCCATGACTCAAACAAAAAAAATATTTAAAATAATAATAAAAAAAAAAAAATTAATGAAAATAATAAATAATAATAAAGGACGATAAAAATGAGAAAATTTGCTCTCACATGATCTATTTAATCCTTTAAGAGATCCTTAAAGAGAAGAGTCTAGCAAATATTGCAGAGAAATTATTAAAGAAACCAAAAGGTAAGACTTATGTTAACTTTTTATCATTTTTAGCCCAACTGGCTATATATAGCCAGCTGAGCTTATGTCATGGTGAAGCCTGCGTGCGTAAACTTTAATCTTCTCCTCTGAAACCACTGGGCCAATTGGACCCAAATTTGGTGTAGAAGTTCCCTAGGATGGGTAGACTAAAGTTTGTACCAGGCGACCCCACTCGACATCTAAGATGGCCGCCATTACTATAAATAGTAAAAACGCATAAATAGCCATTGTGGATTCAATTTTTAACCGATTTTGTTCAAATTTGAAATAAAGTACATTTCATTTAACATATATAAAGGGTTTTCCAAGAAATTTTTCAAATTTTTAAGCAATTCTTCGAAAATCTTTTCTTGAAACCGATGTTAGGCATGCTTCCATGCTGTATGATGCCATTTAACATAACATTTGCTTGTTATTTATGAAATACATAAATTAAGTGCCAGTTGAGCATTACAGGTCTTATTGGGCCTCTTGTTTTTAAAATAAAAATTGGAAATGGCACTTTTGTGCCAGGAAGCATAAAATTCATGTAACTGCTTTCACAATTTAAGAAAATTAACAAAAACAGAACTTTAAACCTTTACACCAAGGAACCACATGCCAAATTTCAAAACAACATATCCCTGAACTCGTCTAAAGCGAGATCTTTATTTAAAAGTATTTTTTTGAGGATTTTTTTTTTTCTTTAATGGTTGAGTTTTTTTGTTTTTTGTTTTGGTCTTTCACTTAATGTTGCAATTTTTGTATTTTTAGTACAAGTACCTCAGTCATCCTGTAGTCAACAAACAGATGATATGGTGTGTCTTAGCGGTATGTAATTTCTAATTTTTTAGCTCACCTGAGCACAAAGTGCTGATGTTTTGGGAATTTTTAGTGGCAAATTTGGGAACATTAGCTAATTTTGGCGAGGGGAAACTACCAATATTCGGTAGTCAATTGTGGCAAACAAAATCACTGATATTATGCTTTACCAATTCATTGAAAGTCAAACTGCTGTACCAGATACATGTAGTTGTCGTAAAATCTTGACTGAATTCAGCATCAAAGGGCCTTTTGTTTCCTTTAAAAGAAATTTCTTAGTTACGCAAATTGTAATTTTTTTCCTTATTTTTTCAGATCTACCCGAGCTGTCTTCTACGAAAGTAAAGCAAACCATATTGGAGGTGTAAGTTTTAAAATTTGCATCATTTTTTGCAAACATTATTATAACAGGTTTTTCCATAGCTTTTCCATTCACCTGTAATTAGCAGAATATAATTTTTTTAACTGATTGCATTGGAGGACTTGAAACTTCAAAATATTTGTACAAATGAAAAAGGTGATGATTGAATGTGGTTTTATGTCCCAGGCAAGAATATTTCACTTATATCAGGATGTCACCAGCTATCAGGATGTCACCAGCTATAGGTGAAGTGACAGAAATTTTTACCTTTGGAGTGCACTTAGGGCGGGTTCCTATGTGACACGACGTGACATTGGCTTTTAACATATCTTCTAAATGCTGAGTGCTTGGCAAAAGAACAGCTACTACCTATTTTCAAGTCTTGGTTGGACCCTATGATGCTTAGAACACCAACTTCCCACATGATACAAAGGGAGAACTCAACCAACTGAGCTACCATAGTGGTCGTACAAATGAAGGGTGAACAATTTAGCTTCATTTAAAGTCACTGATTTTATTGTTAGAAAATCGATCATATTTATCTTGGCAAGAATTTGAAATGCATGTTAAAAATACTAGGACAACAGAAGTAGCCACAGTGAACAATACATGCCTCATTTTAAAAAAAGAAGACAAATTACATTATCCATAAATGTTTTGGTGAAATTTTATAATGTGGAAATAATTGATGTAAAATGCTTTTTAAAAGAATCTTTATATTTTATTTTAGCCCAAATGGAATCCAGTGTAATTGTAGGAAGGAAATGATAGAATTCAAAGAAGAAATAAGAAGGTTGAAAAGACGTGTTAGAGATCTTGAAAAAGCTTCCACATCACTGGAAAATCCTTCAACAGAGGAAGCTCGATTGCCTCAACCTGATCCACCCCAAAAAAAGATGAAAGATGCAGAATGTGACAAATCAGGCAGTGTAGCAAGTACATGTACACTAAGCAGTGCTGCATCATCAGAGCAAACTGATAGTCAATCGGTGTACAAAGGTTACACTGAAAACGGTTTATTGGATGCTATAAGTCACATCGACTCCTTGTATGAATGTGTTCATCATATTCTTCTTCTGCTATTTCCATTAGAATATATTATAACTCATAGTGTAACTGGTCAGAAACCAAATTCTACTACTCCATCGAAGCCAAAATTTGATGGACGTTTATATGGACTTTTTTTAAGGGTCATTAAAAATAAATTCAATAAAATAAAAGACACTGAAATTACCTCAAAGGTGCAAACAGTTCAGAAGAAATACCGAAAACAAAATTTAAAGAAACTTGAACAAACGTCCATTTAATTGTATGTATGCCTATATGGACTTGAAAAGTGTTTGATTTTCATTGTAAATAAAGAAACTTCAACAGGTTTTTTTTTTTTTTCATTCACGGCAGCAAAATGTGTAGAATTAACACACACCTTTCTCTCTCTTTGATGAAGGCCAGGATGGATTTAAACCTCCTTGTAAACTTATGATTGGCCTTGGTCTATCATGGTTAACCATGTGTGACCTTGGTCTATCATGGTTAACCATGTGTGACCTTGGTCTATCCTGGTTAACTTGACCATACTGTCAACAATTTGATCATGGTCAGCAATGGTTTATGACCTTGACTGACCATGGTCAGTTATGGTATATGACAGTGGTTGACCATGGTCAACCATGGCCATCGTGACCATGGTTTTATGAACATGGTGCAATTTAACAAAAATGTTAAAACCATGGTTGACCATGGTAGTGTGACCATGGTTGAACTTGGGTCAACCACGGTGGATCATGGTTGACCATGGTTCCATTTCGCAGGGGTCCTAGTGTAAAGTTAATGTTGATTACAGTTTAGTAACTTTGTTAAGATGCTTATCAATTCTATGTTTAAAAGATAACAAAATCAAAATGATCTTCTAGTATATAATATGTATCATGTGTTTGTGTATACATGTCCCTTTTCAAAGGTAAATACAAAATTTTCCTTAGAGCATTCTGACAGAATCACTTGCAGAAGGAAAGGTAACATATGTTTGGGCCAAGATAATACAGATTAATCAACAATTTATCCTTAGATCCAGGGCGGTCATTCTTAGATCCAGGGCAATCATTGTCCATCCTGTTATATTTATACACACTAAATCTCTTGTAAGTTCTTCTGCTTGATTGCCTTTACAAATTTTTTCTGACAATCTACGGACTTATTGCTAATTATTTGAGATCGTAATTTCCTCCAGGATTTTCCGCTTGATTACACATTATCAGATTCATTTTAGATTAAGCAGAATTGTGTGAAAATATAAGATAAGAAGTATATGATGGTACATCTTACTTCATTGGTTATTTAATTGACCTTTAACCTTTTAATAATAGGATAAGAAGTGTATGATGGTATGTCATATTGCATTGGTTATTTAATTGACCTTTAACCCTTGTAGCAAAATTGATTTAGTTGTGGGGTATGTAGCGATCAGCAAAAACAAACATACTATTCCATGTCTAAATCACAATCCCAAAGCAAAGTAAAAACTTTGAAACTGTTTATATAGATTAAACATGTTAGCTTCCACCAGGGAAGTGAGGCCAGGTCTTCTGGAAGCGTAAACACCTCCTGTTTAGCTAGCTACACCCACCACATGTAGAATCAATATTGAGAAAGAAAGAACACAGAAATATAGGATGTGAAGTATATCTATGGTAAACATTCAAACATCTTTTTAAATTCCACTAAATGAAGTTTGCCTCTTATTTTTCCCAAGTCAATGTGCTTAGAACAGTACCAAATTGGGATGTAACAGTTGACTCTCATTTCATCTTTTCATGATAAGCCTCACCAAGTGAGTAGTTTTATGGTCATTTTAGGTCATTTTAGATCATTTTGAGATTTGTGATATTTTACGGATACCAAAGATCTTACAGTTCTTTCAATGTCAAAACAAAAGATTAATGATTAGCTTGAGGTCATTGTTACCCAAAATACTGACAAAATTATTTCCAATCTGTTATTCTGTAACCAAAGATTGATGAAATTGACCAATTACTTAGCTTATATATATACTGTCGGATACCATATGTTAAAATACAGGAATCAGAGATAACACAACAATTAGGTTTATAATTACAAATATATATGAAAGCTGTGTTTTATATTTGTCAGGAAACTGTCAAATCAAAGCTCAATTTGCAAACTGTTTCCAGTGTAAGAAATACCAGTCGATAACTATTTATCCAGAGACAGAGATCGAGAACATTCTGGAAGGAACCTTTCAAATTCCATGAAAAATCTTAAAAATGTAAACAGGGGATGCCAGAAAAAGAAGCCCCTGAAACTGATATATGTTTTTTTTAGATATGAAGGACAATCTGGTATTCTGCAAAGCAAGTTGAAATTTAGGTGTACTAGCTCTTTTTGCATTTTGAAAAGTTCTTTATAAAATTGGTTTGCAAGTTGTATTTGCATAATCAATTCCATGTACTCTCCATGGCCCGTGAGGCCGGGGTGGCCTAATGGAAAAGATAAAACGTTAGTCTACAAATCCAGGGTCCCGGCAAGACACATGTGGGAAAGTGAATTTTCCTTGCAGTTGGCCTGTACTGTTTCACCCGATATAATGGACTGGGGTAGAGCTAGCACTTAATGTTGCCCTTAGTGCACACTAGTACAAGGCAGACCATACAACACACTCGCACTTCACCTTCATACACGAAATTGTTAATAAATTAATCCATAGAGATTAATGAAATAGTTGCAAATAGCTGAAAAATTGCTAATGCGAGGTTGAGTAACATTCAAGCAACCAACCAATCTCCATGGCCCGATGCTCCAAGAGTGCTCATTTTCATCCCTCACTTTGACCTGAAACATAGAGAATGATTGGTGTTTCATTCTAATAAGCAAACTAACAAACACAGCACTTAATGATCTATCCTAAGTGGAAATCTAACATGGTTAATAAGTAAGCTGAGACATTCCATTAGGAGCAAAGAGGATAGGTATAGGTAAGCTGAGACATTGGCTTCTCGTGTTACAACATTGCAGCCAAACTTCTAGTGTAAAGGTTTAATGTACAGGGTTGACACAGGAAATGACAAAATTATTGTATAAGTTAACTCAGAAATAAAGATAACACAATCAATAAATATGTCCTGAAATGTTATAGGTTTATTTATGAAAATTAAAGAGATTGATCAATTTACTTAGCTCATATAAACTGTCTGGTTCAATATATTAAAACACAAGCAAAGGAGATTACTCAACAATCAGTTTTATGCCAAGGAAAAAAGAAAAAAAAGGTTAATTTATATTTGTTGGAAAGCTGTTATATCAAAGCTTGATGTGTTTGACATATTAGAGACGATTTGCAATTTTTCTTTTTTATTGGTTTTTTAATTTAATAATTTGATTAAGCATCTTTGTTTATTCTGGAAGGAGCTATTGGGCCATTGGTACCCTATTTTACCAAATAAGCCTGTTTTAACGCCTAAATGGACCATATTTAAAATTATTTGATTGCAAAATTATTGATGTTGTGGTGTTTTAGAGGAAAGTTTTCAAAAATGACATCTTCTAAAAAAATCCTAGATTAAACACTGGTGTAAAAAATATAATGGACCTATGGTCTATAAATGGTCTCTTTGCCAATTACATACCTAATTTGAAACTAAAACATAAATTTTGGAAGAAAATGGTTTTTTGCTCAAGTTCTTTCTATAGTGGTACTAGAAATTGGCATACCTCAAGAAATCCACAGACCTTTGACAATAAGCTGACTAACAGGGGTTAAAAATAATGTTTTGTAAAGAAAGGTCTAGTATTTGCTCTTATTTTTGACAGGTCCCACATAAAATTTCAAAGGTCCAATATCAACACTAAAAGGTACATGTAAAATTACATGTATTATTATTGTATAGAAAAAGCAGTACTATTCTGGTAAAAAATGGCAGGTCCATCAGACTTTAAGAGATTAAATATCAAGGGTCCCAATGTAAAATCAAAATGTCCTGGACCTCAGACCTAGAGATTTTGAACCCATGACTAATTAGAACCATAAGTCAAAGGTCAAGGTCAGGAGGTCAATGTTGGGGTATTTGGCTCTCAAGAGACAGATCTAGTTACATTTGAATCTGTCCTTTCTGCAAAAAGCTGTGAGATTGATTTTTAAGTTAATGTCAACACAATCTAATCTTCAGGCTAAATTAAGAATTTAATTTCAATTTTTTCTGCTTCATTAAGCATAAACAAAATTTAAATCTAATGAACTGTTAATTCTGTCGAATGAAAAGAAATTTCAATGTTTCCAAAAAAGAGACTGTGACCTAGAAATGGAACATGCAATCAGTCATAATTAAAACCCGCCTACTTTTCAATTTCATGTTAATCTCTCTGTAGATGCAAAAATAGCTAAGTCATTAATCAGGAACAAATTATATTTTGATTAAGAAATGACATTCTGATCATGGTATTTCAAGGGATAATGAAAGATAGTGTGCGCGTGCCAAATTTGATGAAGGGCAAAGCCCTTCATTTTGAATTTGGCACGCACCACACTGTCTTTCATTACCCCTTGAAATACCATGAGCAGAAATGTCATTTCTTATATTACAATTCTTTCTTTTAATAAATATTTTGTACCTTGGTGCTATGTTTTCCATATCTGCTTGTGTGTAATAGGGTTTTCAGCCATGCGAGATTGGCATATCTCACATGATCACGTGACCCTCTGTGCGGGACATGACAAAATATTGCGAAATTTAATACAATTCAAGGGTCATGACCCCTATTGTCTTTCAACAGGAATTGAAATACAATTGCTTCTGTATGTTTCATCGAAGAGAGATACAGTCATAATGTAAATATTTAATTTTATTTCAACAAATTTTTAACTTAAATTAGTTTTACATAATTGTCAATTATCAAAGTCTCTATGTGGTTTTGTATGATAACATTGATACCAATGTAGATAACTAAAACTAGAATGGTTGGGTAAAATCCAATATGTTGTAAAAATCTGGTTTATTGGAACTTGAACCAGACTTTTTAAACAGCGTTCAATGCAGGAAATAAATGCCTTTTGTAAATACTAATAAATAAGATTACATTTGAAGTGTAACACTTAAACACTAAATTTTTAGAAAATATTGAAGTCATTTTGATGATAATTGTAACAAAATGTTTTTTATACATGTATGACATTTACAAATCACAGTCGACTTGATAAATGGTAGTTTTATATATAATGTCTATACACGGAATAACAAAATCTTTTAATTTAACTCATCCATAAATGTTTCCCTGCAAAGAATAAAAGTAATTTGTCATTCTGTAGGCAAAGATTGATGAAATTGACCAATTACTTAGCTCATAAATACTGTCTGATACAATATGTTAAAACACAGGAATCTGAGATTACACAACAATCAATTTTTATAATGACAAAGATATACAAGATGTATTTTATATTTGTCAGGAAAACTGTCAAATCAAAGCTCAATTTGTTTGATAATTTTTTTCATTATAAGTTATTCAGTTGTGTTATTAATGTTCTTCATTGGTAATTCCAGTATTCATATAACTGTCAATCCTTTAGAATGTGCTTGTGGTCCAGTATTCATATAACTGTCAATCCTTTAGAATGTGCTTGTGGTCCTCACTCACAGTTTACTATGAGTTAAGCTGTCATGCCAGACTGTACCAGTACCAGTATATGGATATAACTGCCACTCCTATGACCCACACTCATATGGGTCTCTGGGTGGTCATTTTCATGCCTGGCTGTAACTGCCACTCCTATGACCCACACTCATATGGGTCTCTGGGTGGTCATTTTCATCATGCCTGGCTGTACCAGTATTCATATAGATGACAATTCCATGTGGTTTTGGTCCTGTGCTCTGTGATTGATAATTTTCATTTCTCACTTTGATATGAAACATAGAGAAGCATGTTGGTGGAATGATGTTTTATGGCAATAAGCAAACCAATAAACACAAACATGTCGTAAGAATTAAAAAAATCGAGCATAAGCTGAGTATTAGTAAGCTGAGATATATTGACCTCTCATATCACAATATTTCAACTAAATTTAAAGTGACAGTTAAGTATGCAGAGTTGACACACAGAATAATAAAAATTGTTCTATAACTCAGCAATTATGATGTAAATATGTCCTGAAATGTGATATGTTTATGAAATTGACCAATTGATGGATCGCCGGCCACTCCCACAATGTTTCAACAAAGGCCTAGTAAGCTTGAATTACACACAAAAAGAATAGAATCTCTAACTGAATTGTGCCATTTTATGACATCACTGATACTAATACATCATTAGTTGCCATGACGCTTCTTTGGTACCGTGATGATGGCCAGTGTGGGAACATAATAGACATGGCCTGCGATATGTCAATTACTTAGTCCATATGCTCTGTTTGGTTCATTATATAAAAACACAAGAAATTGCACATTTCTTAACAATCCATTTTGTTTCAAAGAAATAAAAGGTTTAATTCACATTTCTTATGAAATCTGTCAAATCAAAGCTCAATTTGTTTGACATATAAATGAAGTTATGTTAAAGGCTCTTTTAATATTGGCGTTGCATGTATTCTTCTAAATAATCGATCGCAAACATGCCATTCCATATTCCATATTAAAATCACAATCTGAAACTACTAAAATAAAAACCTTGAAAACTGACAAGTAAAAGATTTGAACTTCAACAAATAAAGTGAAGCCAGATGCTTGGAAAGGATAAGGCACATCCTGTCTAGCTAGCTACACAGATCTGCCACCTAGAATGAAAGGAATTTTGTGGGCTGTACCTGTTGCGTCATCAAGATAGCACTCTGATGTATTTTCACTGTCATCTTGATTCCTATTAGTATTTAATATATCAGATTTCTGGTGGGATGTCAACTTAACTCCCCTGCTTTTTACTCTTTGCCGGAATTTTATAGAAACCTAATTTTCATGTGTTTAACCAATCAAAGCCACTCTTTTTAAAACCATTCTGTGTGTGCTTTACTTGCTACAGGACAGGGCATCTCCATTAAATCCTCGTCAATTTACAAATCAAAATCAATCTTAATTTAACTGTTTGGGGTAACTTTATTAATTTTGATGCAAGGATACCAGAATCATCAAACAGTAAATGTGGAAGTAAAATGATTTGTTTTAATCTCTATGTTTTCGTATCATTTTAATCAAAACTTAGAATGAACACTGGTTCAATGACATTCCTTTGATGTAACAGGACTATATTTGTCCTCTTGCCTCAAATTGCAGGGAACAGCAAGTATTCATTATTCATTTTCGTGTAGGCCCTTTTTATTCAGATTCTTATGTTGAAGAAGAATTTACAATTAATTGTTTACATTTTTTTATAAGAGGGGATAAGGGGTAGTATAACCATCCGAGTAAATAAAGAACTTTAACAGTGATTTACACATGAAAATCAGTTCTAGATCTGTCACAAGCCATTGTCTGAAGACAATATATTCAGGTACTCTGCCAAAATATGTACCAAATATAAAGCAAGACACAGTAACACATCGTAAATATAGAATGGTTTAACAGTGATTTACAAATGAAGATCAGCCGTAGATCTGTCACAAGCCATTGTCTGGAGACAGCATATTGGATACTCTGCCAAAATATGTACTAAATATAAAACAGGGCATTATTGTAACACCTTGTAAATATCATAGTAAATATCAAATACACATATTTTGTACCATGTTGTTTTGATATTACATTGGTAAAGCTTGTATATATAAGTAAATTGTAGGCAAAGCTATGCCAAATTTGCCAAGGTGGTCCATAGACAGCTAACAGGTACCAGCAGTTTATTACTCGTTCAGGTTGGATGACATTTCATTTTGGAAATACCAGTATCACCATCCATCTTGTCATAAAATCACAAATTTAACCCTGTACCCCCACATGGAACTATCACTCCACCATGTAAGCTTCTGACATGGTCATTTTGAGTGAGTGAGTGATTAAAATCAGGTTTCAAATCCAAAGCAGTCTAAAATGAACATCTTGTTGACCAAAGTTTTGTATTGGAATGGAAAGATCAAACTACTGATAACCACGAAATTTTAGCAGCAATTTTTTTATAGCTTTATGCCATGTTACCTTTCCGCTTAAATAAAATGTGCATTTTAAGATAAGTTTTCAGTTTACCCTGATTTTTACAAGGAAAACTGTGCGGTAATACCTATATAAATTGCTACCATTTGTTAGTCAGATTTTGGGGTTTCTTGATAAATTGAGGGACACCAAAAAATAAAAATAATAATAAAAAAAACGAAAAAAAAACTTAAACTGTCTCTTGAGAGCCAAATACCCCGCCCCCAACATTTAATGTTTTCCCCGACCTTGACCATGTTGACCTTTACGATATGCCCTTGGTTTAAAAATACTTCTGTGATAAGTGAAGTGGCAAATTTATCAAGGGCATTATAATGAGGGGTTTTGTGTATTGTTGAAAAAATTATTGTTTGACCTTTTGAATTTTTTGTACTTTTACTCTAACATAACTGCACTCTGTTTTTTTTCGAAAACAAATCGTTATTTTATCGACTCTCTGGAGTGATAATAATCAAATTACAGTCCTCTCTGCTTTTTCAAAATTTAATTTATTGTAATAATTTAATTGAGCGCTGAATTTAAACTAAATTCAGTGTAATCCCTTGTGTACTGGTAACAAGATTGGAGCTGGAGGTAGATGGAGCTGGAGACAAGGAGTCTTTACAATGAAATATAAAGGACTAAACATGATTTGTAAGACATAAAAATAATCACTGAACTAGCTGTAAAATTGAAATATCTCTTTAATATTATGGACATTTAACATTTGGTGGATTTTTTTTTACTGATTGTTTTATTTCTGAATTTGTCATTTTTGTTGATTTATTATTGCTTGTTTCATTTATTTTAATATTTTGTTTTATGTTGCTTATTTATTTGACAGCATTATATTTATCTGTATTGATTGATTGAATGGAATCTCAAGTTCCTTAAGTTCGTTTTAATCAAGATGTCAACAGCTATAAGTGAATTGGCAGAAATTTTTACTTTTGCAGTGCGTGTAGGGCAAAGTGCAACAATGGTTCCTTAGCATGCCACATCTACTGTGAGATAGGTCATCGGTTTTTAGAGTCTTGTAAAGTTTTTTAAGAGACGTTGTAACTTTAATTTTTAAATGATGAATCCTTGGCGAGAACAGTCACTACCTATTTTTTCAAGTTTATGAAGAGACCTTGCCAGTATCAGACTCTGACTTCCCACATACAACAGTTAGCCATCTTTGACCAATATTCCTCTATTTCTGACATCTTTGTTGGATATCAACACTTTCTTAATTTACTCTTCATTCATGTGACCATTTCAAACATTTAAAACATTGAGTATTTTATTAAATCTAAAATTTTCTATATTAGTTAATTTCTGCAAGAGTCATTTGAAGATATTGGCATACTTATATTTTACATTGATAGATGATGGTAAGTGCATAATACAAGTGAATAATAAAACAAAATAAAACATTCACAAATGTTAATCTTGTGAAATAAGGAATTTATGTGAAAATTTACCAATTTACAGTACCCATGGAAATTTTATTAATGAGATAATAATTTTAATACATTTCTTACCATTTATTTTATACCATGTACAATTAAAACTAGTAAAAAGTTTTGTTAAAAACATATTTTCAGCAAATTTGACACCAATATGTAAAGTTTTTGGTAAAGCAGTCAACATGTCTATTACGGCAACTTCAGTGAAAAAGTAAAGTTGATCCTAATGGTCATTTGGCCTTCATATACAGGTTTGAATATTATGAATAATAGGCATTTGTGATAAAATTTTACTGGCTTTTAAAACCAGGTGGCTCTTATATAGAGGTGGAGTTTAAGGCAGGTTGGACTGTAATAAGAAAAGAGAATTTTGATTATTGATCTAAAAACATCTGTGATTAACTAGTGTCATTTAAAAGAAAACATTAAACAAACATTTACTTGATTTTGGCATACATGACTTGCCAATAATTAGAATATATATCCTAATGATGTCGGTGAAAAATGGTGAAAGGATCTCTAATCAATGCCAGGGTAAACATAATCTATCTTAATCCTTACTTTGTAGTTTTAATCCATCAAACTGAATCTTATATAAAGTAAAAGGAAACTTTCGCTATATAACTTCCTGATACCTCTGCCAACCAACTTAATTGCTACAGTATTTTAAAGTTGGTAGCCCATTCAATAGATTGCTAGCTTCGTATGTCTGAGGTCATGAGTTCAAACCCTGAAGGGGTAGGGATGGGTATTGGGAAAAAAAGCATATTGCAATATATTCCAATATTTGAGAAAAATTTTGCAATACATATTGCAATATATTGCAAAGTTAATGAATGCTTAAAAGTTGTGTATTTTTGTATTTCCAAATGCAACTATTTTGTATTAATATATTGTATAATTCGTATATTAATAAAAAGAGTATATAACCCTAACCAGAACAAGACTTTGAAACAGCCAAACCGGCATCCAAGTTTGGGTGTTGGCGGCGAATGTGCGAAATAAGATTACCTGTACCCCCAGCATATTTAACGTCTGCATTACAAACAGTGCATACTGCTATTTTTTCATTAATAGTCCCTGCTATTTGCCTAAATTTAAAATGTTCCCACACTTTTGCCTTTGCTCGTTTGTTTTTGACAAGTTTTACTTCGCCTTCTGCCATTATCGGTTATAATGTATCTCGGACACGTTTTATTTTGTATGTAGTTGACAAACACTTACGAGATAAAGATTATATTACAGCCTTTTGAGTGTTAATAACAAAATAATGACCATAAAGCATAATCTATTGATTTTTTTTTTAAATTTCCGCGGTATACCGGTTTTTTATTTTGCGTACCAGTATATTGTATCGACCCTGCCATACCGCAATATACCGGTATACCGGTTGTATCGCACACCCCTATGAAGGGGTCTTACCAAGACTTGAAAATTAGTAGTGACTGTTCTTTTGACAAGCACTCTACATTTAGAAAAGCAAGTTTCAGGGTCCTTTGGAAGAGACCTTAAATCCCGATTCCCCATATCACTGCAGAAATGTGATGTCTTGATATAAGTGAAATATTCTTGACTTGGATGTAAATCCCCATTCAATCAATCAATCAATCAATCAATCAATTAATCAATCAATCTTCACAAATCTCCCTCAATTTATTGTCAAACCCTTTTATAAAAGCAAAATCAAATAGAACAAAAAGGTGACAACGAGGTTTTGTGGTATATAGAGTAAATAAGCTCATTATGTTACAATATCAATGATATCCACATCATTAGAACTGTTACAATTATTGCCCTAGCTAGCTGTGTAAGAGCTAGTAGTAACAGACAATCGTCCCTGGAGGGTTGAGAGTTGTACACAATTTGTGAAAAAAAGAGAAAATCAAAACTAACAATAAATTGTTTTGGTTTTAAAGCTCTGTTATGATGTCCTTGATATAAATGTCCATCTGGAACATGTAGTTCCATTCAGATCTTTAAAGTGTTTGCTTCAATAACACTGTATAGACAAACAATATTGACCTGTCCACTTGACCTTTAATTTGAATATTTATTATGGAACAATGCCATTTATGTATAGGGAATGCAGACATTGTTATGTCTACATCATGAGAAATATGCATTGTGTTTGTATTAACTGTGAATCCTAACACTACCCTGATGACTAACCTTGGGTGTATCATCGTATATGAATAATCCTAATGAAAGGTCAAACAGACAAGTCAATGTTGTTTGTCTATAACAATATGAATAGGTCAATTACACATATAGGTATGTCTGCTGATGTTTGGGGTCAGTTGTACTCTTTGTGTAAATAAGGGTTGTCACCAAGTCTGAACATGCTGATTTGCTCATGATTTTGAGAACAAACATCATTATCGCCATGTAGTTAATTATTTTATGAAGTCATTCAATGATTCAATTATAATACTATACTTTGAAGTTGTAATAGATAAAGACAATTGCCTGTTGTCCTTATGCCAACAGAATGACTACACTAACAGCAGCAGTTCAACAATGCAATAAGAGACAAGATTCCCACTTCCTCACTGAGTGTCCAAACTGAGGATAGAAACTTAAACTCTTAGGATTTAACAAGCACATGTTACCATAAGACTTAACCCCTTAACCCCCGCTATTTTTTGTGGCTTTTTACAAAACCAGTACCTGATTTTCAAAGCAATTTTTCGGGCATTTAGACTAAAAGTTGTAAATACCAACCCATATATATTTAGTATCCCTATATACTACTTCACTTATAGGTGCATAAAATCTAAATATCAGTTACCATGGCAACGTAACCATCGATTTTACCAAGAAAATGAGTAATATTTTGCACATTTTTGCATTGTTTCAATAAATTGCTTATATCCTAATTTTGACACATTAGAAAAATATTTATTCGAGTCCATATTAAATTTAAATATTACGCAAAGATGCTGTATAAAAACAATATCCAATTTTTCATGATTTCCCAAAAAATAAAAGCAGCAAATTTTGTGTATTTTCAGCCAAATACTGAAAACAAACACTATATATTTGTGCTAAATTTATATTTGAACAACCAAATTGATCGCAGTTTTTTTTAATTTTTGATGATGAGTTTCATGTATTAGAAGGAAAAACCATAAATATATTTTTACCTGATTATACTAAATAAGAATAAAAAATATTTTCGACAAATATCGGTTACCATGGCAACAGAAACCGGAAATCCTAAAAAACACAAAAAGCGGGAATTTTTAAAAACTTAAAACATTTCGCCTATTTATATACACCAGCAAGTGAAAATATGCTGAATTTTCATAAATAAAATCAGTTTCAATCATCTAATAACAATTTATACGACGTATAGTCTTTAAATTGTTAAAATATGACAAATTTCACTTAAAATAGGCATGCTTAATTCTCAACAAAAACATCCATATTCTGTAAGTTACAATGTTGATCTAGAACGTACATGTAGGGTTCTTACTTTCAACAATTTAAAACGAAATGGTCGGCAATATATACTGTAAACACTTATATGATGATTTTTACTTGATTTAAATTTTGTCATAAATTTAATCAAATATCCGTTACCATGGCAACGGAAACTTCGAAAACCTGAGAAACATAAGTAAAAAGTAGTATAAATTTGCTATCCTCGCATTTTTTTCAGATGGTAGAGTATAGGTTCTGTCGAATTTTATTAGTATTAATGATATTTATAATAAGAGGGATGGTTTTTAAAATTGTCTCATTTTCGCTAGAATTAGGACTTAAATTTATTGATTGATTGATTGATTGATAGGGTTTTACCTTCAAGCCAAGTATATTTCATTGATGAAGCGACAGTGCGAACAGTACAATCTGCTAGGTTCTTTATCATGACATGGTCATCGTCCCCCCCCCCCCCCAGAACCTGTGGTTTGAGGAAAATAAAGTCACTATGGTCAAGTAGTGGTCGGACCCAGTCAGTATTCGGACCCCAACTTCCCATATACATCACTAGTACTCTACCGACTAAGCTACAGTAGTGGTGAAAAATTGTGTGTAAAACGTGTACTTTTGTAATATTCAAAAAAAAATGCGCACATAAAAATAACAGAAATATTTGCAGTTAATAATGAAATAAAAAGTTTTGATGAAACAGAATACATGAAACACATTGCTACAGCTGGTTTTGTCCGATTTCTTTATTAGGAAAAAGTTTAGATAGCTATTTGAAAATTCTATTGGAATGCCATTCTAATAGTAATTCAATTTACCGAATTCTTGACGAAATAACGGTTATGTAGCAGCCTATTTTCAGTCTAATGAGTTGAGTAATGGTGTTTAACGTCCCAGTCAAGAATATTTCACTTATATCGACACCTCGCCAGCTATAGACGAAGTTGCAAAAATTTTGCCTGTACATTGCGCTGAAGGCATTGCACAGCGGGGTTCTTTAGCGTGCCAAGCCCACCGTGACACGGGACCTCGTTTATTTTAAGTTCCCATCCAAAAGAACCGTGAATTTCATTTTGTAATTGCGAGTGCTTGGCCAAAAAAACAGTCATTACCTTTGGTCAGACCCGTCCGGGGATCGAACTTACGGGGCCTCCCACTTACGAAGCAAGCACTCTAGCAACTGAGCTACCGCAGTGGTTAAATTTTTAGACTAGGTCGGGTAATAGAGAATAAGTGAACACTATTTACCATTTGTATTTGACGACAAATTGAAGGTGCATTAGGAGCACAAGTGACACAGTGATCTTTCAAGAGAGAATCATCTATCGCGCCTGACATATACAGCACATTGCAAGTCGTCACCCTAGGTTTGAATTGCAACTGAGACAAATCCTAGTTTTTTCAGGTCATGCACTGGCCATAAATCGGTTGTTTGTGAGAACACTTTTTTCTCCAGTATCCACAATTTTACCGCTCTGATAATATAAGAATCAAGACTAAAATATATGTCGAAAAATACCCGTTACAATTTCAAATGGAACTTAGCAAATATTTGAAAAGTGGTTGATTCCATCGGGACTGGAGATCACTGGAAAAAAAACCCAGGACAAATATTCTGACAATGTTTTTTGTATGATTGTCAATGATTAATTGATAGTTAATAAGAGCGGACGACCGATTCCATCAAGCAATAGTACAAGGCACCACCATCTAACTTTACAAATTATATCAAGCTATAAAACGATGACTACAGGGAATGTTCTCACGCACCATCAGGGAACAGATCTATAGAACTCTTTATCAACAAACAATTGTGGTCTTCAAAATTCAGGCATTTCAGATGTTAATCCTTGTGTTCCTTAGTATACGACAGTAGACAGTATTCAGTCAGCTGTACAATATTACATGTACATATTGTGATCAATATTAGACAGAAACAACACTGAGAAACTTTATTTGCATTTCATACGCCAAAACTGGTTACTATACACTCAAAATATATGCGATCTTTGTAACAGATTGTCAATACACACTTCTATACTACTGGTTTACTCATTTGTGTCATATTGTCTCACTTACATCGATGCATCACCTGCTATATTCCTCTACTTTCAAAACATTTATGGAAGTTTTTTTCCTTACTGTGGAATAAGACTTCATTATTTGTGTCCCAATCTAAAGAATAGAGCCAATTCTAGCTCTGCACTTTTACTTACCGTAGCAGCATATGAGAGAGAGAGAGAGAGAGAGAGAGAGAGAGATATTTTATATCAAGGTGGTTATTTCTTTCTGGTATGGTGGAGAAAACCGAAGCACATAGCCCTGGAAACCACTTTGTGAACTAACGGACTTTCTGATGCAGTTCTGTGTGAGTGCAGTTCTATTCAAGGTACTGAGACTTCCAGATGAAGTAGAAGGAACAATTTAATAAGCTTCAATCTTCCAAGAAGGATTTGTAAAAATATATATTACAATACTGGATATGTTGTGGAATTTTAAAAGCACATTTTTTTTACTTTATTGACAGCAAAAGCGTACCATCATCATCATGAATAAGTGTAATACAATGCAATCTTTGCACAAAAAAATAATAAAGAATTCAAAACAAATTTGATGCATACGGTCTTTGTAACTGAATTTCTTTAGAAACCCATCATTTTTTGTAATGTTTTATAGTTTGAATAATTGATTATTATTTTTATTTCTCCGTTAGCTTTTAGCAGGAGTTATTGATCAGTAACTTATTCTGTTTTGAACTGAATCGTTCGTAGAATTGTACCTCGCAGATATTGTTTTTGAACTTTTAATATTGCACTTCACGTAACTACTGTTTATAAAAAAAAGTGTGCCGAGACCAGCAATCATTTCGCAGTCTATATTTAATTAGATTATTTACATTATACTTACACTCATGATGAATACAAAATATATATATATATAATAAATTTAAAAAATAGCTGATCTAAATATAAAATAAAACCCGATGCAAGCCCGCGCCGGGCCCCTATATTTTTTAGATACACTGTACGGACGTAGTAGAAGACAGTTCTTAGACGTGATAAAGTCTGTGCGCACGCTCCTGACGTGTAGAGTACGTAAATCTATGTCAAGAGTTCGAATGATAAAAGTTTTTAAAAAATAGATATGTAGCATATTTTAACACAAATCTTCCAAACTCACTCAATATTTTTGTATATAGGGGCCTACTGATAAATATAGCTTACAGATGCACAATGAACAACAAAAACTAGCAATGACCCGTGACGTTTACTTCTTTTCTGTTTACACAGACCTGCCTGTCGATGCAAAACGTGATGAATGAACTGACAAGATCTTTTTTTAGTCAACCATGTATAATATACATGAATTCTTAGAAGCGCCAACTTTAATATCTAATATTTGATTGTGAAAATAAAAAAAGTATTCGAAATTGAAAAATAGATTTTAAAAAGTCCCCGTAAACATCGATACAAAACATCGATCGAGTTGCACCTTGTAGATGTTGACATGTAAAATGGGTTGAAAGTTTCACATCGGATGCACCTGTTGAAGATTTCGAATCGTTAAATTCATATCATGTCTAGAATATAAGTATTTTATATGTGTATAAACCGGAGGAAAAAAGCGTTCTAACGGCATAGATTTTGTGAATTATGTAGTGACTGTGTTGTAGAATTTTAAATGCTTCAAACTCGACATTGTGTAAAAATAAAAACGAATACACGTTTTTCGCGGATGAAGGTAAAAACGTCAAAGTGAAACGTTATGAACACAAAAAGTGGTAATTGTTCAGTGTGATAAATTTATACTATTTATGTCTCTATAACTGATTTCTTTACATAAAACGAACAACATTTTCCTGCTTTTTATAAAAATCTGATTTGTAACGAAATTGATAAACTATTTCAAAAGTTTGAACGAGTTACTTTTTCTCTAGAAAAAACGGAGGAAAATCAACTCAAAATTTTAATCACGTAAAAAATAAAACCGTTCCACAAATTTCAAGTAAAAAATTCGAACTAAAGTATTCTTTCTATCGAAAAACCTGAAGAACATTATTTGTAGGTAATTTTCTGTAGTTTCCTATGATACCAGGTTTATGTCGATCCGTCAAAATTAACGATTTTTACATCAAAATATGTACGCCACACTGCCTGAAAATCCGGTTGGCGCTCTATGGCGCTTACGGGGGTTAAGGGGTTAAAGGTGATTGCCAGTGTTTAACATCTACATATGTGATTGTATCAAGTCAAAATCGGTCAAAATCTCCATGTCAACATTTTCAGTATTGTGACGTAACAGTTGGAAGAACGACGTCATCATTATACCGCGATCATTGCCGTGAAAACAGGTACCTGTGCGCCCTTATCAACAACACAGTGCTCAACATAGAGACAGATATTTTATACAACAAGCAAATGAATACTACATTTATACTCCATGTGCCTGAAAAATTGTACTTGACTTAAGGTTCTTATATTGTTAGAATTTCCGATATTTTTTGCAAATTCAAGTAGTTTTGCGTCCATTTACAATCAGGTGATACGTAAATAGCTACATCATAAATGACATCATAACTTTGGTATTTGTTAGAATTTTTAAGTAAAATTTTGTAAAAAGATAGAGAATGAATTTTTGAAGACAAAAAATATTTTTGTGACAATTTGAGATTTCAATCAATTTCTACTTGATACAATCACATATAGCCTTTGAGCCAATGTGGAGACTGCTAAGGCCAGACGAATAATGATGTAACCATAAAGACACACAAATTCTGCTTCCTCATAGAGTTTTCCAACTGAGGATGGAACCTCAACCTCTTCGGATTAACACAGTCACTTTTACCATCAGTCTTACAGATCAAGACCAATATTGCTCTAATGATAAAGAAATAGGTTTCCACTTCTTTACTCAGGACTGAGGATTGAACCCTTGTCCCTTAGGATAAAAACAAGCACTTTTCCCACAAAGTTTTAAGCTCCAAACCAATATAAGGATAAAGAGATGAGGTTTACACTTCCTCGTCAAGTGTTCAAAGTAAAGAACAAAAAATGTGACCTCTTAGGATAAAAACAAGCAATTTTACCTCAAGGTTTTAAGCTTCAGACCAATATAAAATAAAGAGATGAGGCTTTACACTTCCTCATCAAGTGTCCAAAGTAAAGTTAAAAAACTCTACTTCTAAGACTTTTACCACAAAGGTTTTAAGCTTCAGACCAATATAAGGAAAAAGAGATGAGGCTTTACACTTCTAATACTAAGTCAAAAGCTAAAGACAAAAATCTTGACCTTTAATATAAAAACAAGCACTTTTACCACAAAGTTTTAAGCTCTTGGGATAAAAAAGCACATTTACTATGGGACTTAGAACTTCAGACCAGGCAGTCTGGTACTTAATCACACTATATATACATCAACTATGTATAGCACAACTAGCTCTGTAAGAAATAATCCTTAACAATTATACAGTAATAGAGGAATATTTTAACTAATTCTTAGGAATGGTACTCCCTGGCTTGCATGTTGATTAGGAAACTAAATAAACAAATAAGGGTGTAGGCAAACAACATTGACCTGTCTGCTTCACCTTTCATTTGGAATATTCATATAGAAGGATCCATCCAATGCATGGGTAGTGTTATGATTCCCCATTAATTATAATATGTAAACAATGCACATGTTTAGTTTTCTCAGTAACACCTGTGATAACTATACATATATGTACTCCTCCATTATAAATATTAAAATTAAAGGTCAAGCAGACGGGTCATAATTGTTTGCCTAAAGCAGATGTAGCAAATGCATCAATTATAAAAAAAATAATTAAATTAAGAATTAAGACAGAAGATTGAGTACATCATTTAATTATGAAGTTCATCTAGAAATTTTATGGTATTGATAATGCCAACAATAATATATAACATATAAATGAAGACTTCTAAGTTGTAGCAATTATAAAAGTACATTTGAACATACAGCCCCACATCAAAAGTGTTTGTATTCTTTTAAGTTTAAATAACTTTGTCAACTCACTTATTGTCATAGCATTTTGAAGTCCCAAAGTGTATTTATTTTTTACATAAGCTGTCCTTAATTTATTGCAAAATATCTTTTAACACACCAAAGTATGACAAAACAATTGACAGCAAAGAATCTTGGATTTTCTGTATAATTATTGGTCTAGTAATTCCTTATTTGTCCACCATTTGTAAATATTTTATTGTTAACAGTATTTTTGTTCAGTTTTTGCCAAGTAACCATTAAAATTAGGCAGAGGGATCCTCTAGATAAAAGCTAGATCAAGTTTGTGTAGATCAGTCAAAAAGAAGGTCACTAAAACAGATGAGTCCACAAGCTAGATCAAGTTTGTGTAGATCAGTCAAAAAGAAGGTCACTAGAACAGATGAGTCCACAAGCTAGATCAAGTTTGTGTAGATCAGTCATATTAAGTCAAAAAGAAGGTCACTAGAATAGATGAGTCCACAAGCTAGATCAAGTTTGTGTAGATCAGTCATTAAGTCAAAAAGAAGGTCACTAGAACAAATTGGAGATCACTGATGAGTCCACAAGCTAGGTCAAGTTTGTGTAGATCAGTCATTAAGTCAAAAAGAAGGTCACTAGAACAAATTGGAGATCACTGATGAGTCCACAAGCTAGATCAAGTTTGTGTAGATCAGTCATATTAAGTCAAAAAGAAGGTCACTAGAACAGATGAGTCCACAAGCTAGATCAAGTTTGTGTAGATCAGTCATATTAAGTCAAAAAGAAGGTCACTAGAACAGATGAGTCCACAAGCTAGAGCAAGTTTGTGTAGATCAGTCATATTAAGTCAAAAAGAAGGTCACTAGAATAGATGAGTCCACAAGCTAGAGCAAGTTTGTGTAGATCAGTCATTAAGTCAAAAAGAAGGTCACTAGAACAAATTGGAGATCACTGATGAGTCCACAAGCTAGGTCAAGTTTGTGTAGATCAGTCATATTAAGTCAAAAAGAAGGTCACTAGAACAAATTGGAGATCACTGATGAGTCCACAAGCTAGGTCAAGTTTGTGTAGATCAGTCATATTAAGTCAAAAAGAAGGTCACTAGAACTAATTAGAGATCACTGATGAGTCCACAAGCTAGGTCAAGTTTGCATGGGGGTAAGGAAAAGTAGGTCATTGTCAAATCACAAAAAATATCCTCATCCTTTGCCTTTACTGAGTGAACCCTCTATATTAATGACATATCTTCAAATTCGTTCATTGGAAAGTCATATATGACAGTTTCACAATATTTCAACTTGTGATTTTTTTTCTCCCAAATGCATGTTAATTTACAATTTCTGTTAGTTTCAAGCAAAAAAGGGGTATGGTAGCTAGCATTCTAAAACAAATTAAAATGTTAGGTATAGTATTGATTGTGGATGACATAGCATTCTTAAGAATCAACCTGAGAATGTTTAATTATTAAAAGAAACAATAAGAATAAGAAACCATATAAAAATATATGAAACCAATGATTATGCTGAATTTTAGCTCTTACCAAAAATAAAACAATAATAAGAATTTAAAAAAGGAAAAAAGTTAAAAAAAATAAAGCAATGATAACAATTAAAAAAAAAAAACAAGAACCATATAAAAATAGATGCAGCCAGAGATTATGCTGAATTCTAGCTCTTACCAAAAATAAAACAAGAACAAGCAATCATAAACATGATATAATAAGAAGCAACAGGAGAATGCTGAATAATGTTAAACAGCAAAGCAATAAGAAAACATAAAAATAGAAGTAACCAGAGAACACTAGTCTGGGGAATTTTGTTACCAAAATTAATAACAGTAATAAAAAATTATAATAAAAATTCCAAAAAAGTTAACTTATTAAAACAATAATAAAAATTAATCATAAATAAGTCATAAAAAAACTATAACAAGAAGAACGTGATAAAATAGAAGAAGCAACAGGAGAATGCTGAATACTGTCAAACTTGCTTTAAAGGCCTACTCTATATAAGAGCCACCTGCTTATAAGGCCTGTAGAATTGTATCCCAATTGTTCTTTATTTATATTATTTGAACCTGTATATAAAGGTCACCTGCCAAAAAAGACCACTTTTAGTGGTTCCCTTGGGTGGCCTTTATAGACAGGTTTGACCATACTGTTAAAAAAGCAAAGCAGTAAGAAAACATGAAAAATAGAGGCAATTAGAGAATGTTGAATTCTGTTACAAAAAAAAAAAAAATAATAATTTTTAAAAAATTTAAAAAACAAATATAAGTAACCATGAACACGATTAAATAGAATCAAAGCAAAAAGAAAATATGAAAATGGAGGCAATCAGAGAATGCTGAATACTGCTACAAAAACAATAATAGTAATTCCTACTGATCGTCTAACCTTTAGTATTTCTGAGGGGATTTTTCTATTTTTGTAATTAGATAGACAATCAAATGTGAATAGTCTGGAAATTATATAGTTTTTAACATCTTCATCATGTGATGAATCTCCTATATCAATAAAAAAAATCACGAAAAACAAGTTCACAGGAATTCATATCAGATGGGTGTATTAATATCAACAGATGGTCCTAGTTATATGATTTATATCATGTTGATGATTAAAAGGTTTTTAGCAGGATTTTTTAGCTCACCTTCCACTATCATAGCTCAGTTGGTAGACTGCTCGCTTTGTATGTGGGAGGTCGTGAGTTTGAATCATGGCTGGGTGTGACCAAGACTTGAAAATACAAATTGACTGTTCTTTCCCCAAGCATTCAACATTTAGAAAGTCATAGGGTCCGGCGGAAGAGACCTTGAAAACGATGCGCTGTGTCACAACAGGTGTGGCAAGTTAAAAAACCCTCCATGCACATTGCACTGAGCATACTGCTAAGGTAAACATTTCTGCCATTTTGCCTATAGGTGGTGTCCTCTATATGTTTTCAGTTGTCCAATGCATATGTTCTCTATATAGCTCTTCCTAGCAACACTTACAGATAACTTATTTTTCTTAAAATTAGAGGAGATTTGGTTACCAATACCATCAAGCTTTGATGAAGGACTTTTGGATTTGAAAATACCTACATATACCTATATTGGTTATACATGTACTTAAAGTTTATGTGAAATACTTAATTTGATAGGTGACTTGGTAACTCAGCTGGTAGAACATTTGTTACATTTAGGGGCTTATCTGAACCTGAAAAGTAACCTGGTGGTTCCTATTAAAGGTACATTTTTGAATCTAGAAAAGGAGGAGAGCTATGTGGGGGTCAGGCTTGATAGGTGACCATTAGGTCATTTGCACACTTGGTGTTAGAGGTCATGATGTGTATTCTAGCCACATGGCATACAAAATAGCAAATTTTAGATATTTGTAAATAAATTTAGCAGCCAAGTTGTATATAAGCTTACTACATATTCTTTGTATATCCAAATTATCAAACTACATAAAATAGCTGGTTTTCAGGTGAGCACCAGTATCATTGGGCCTCTTCGCATGGCAATACAGTAAAGCCTTGCTTTATTGCCATCTTTTGGTAAGTCAGATTATGGTGTTAACAAGAAATGCATTCCTCCAAATAATTTGACTCGTAACATTCGCATAACATTATTCCTCTGTCGAACCTTTGTAAGACTTAAGGATGCAGTGAAATGATTTTTTAAATGATGTAGTGATTAGATTTATTTGGTTTGAGCAACCGGTCTGATATCAATATAACACCAGTGATAGGACTTTTCCGACAAGGCACGTGTGGTCGATGATAAGGATGGCATCATTTTAGCAGTATAGGAGCATGTATGCAGAAACTACTTATTTACTATGAAGTATATGATAATCCAAAACATTTTGGTGATGATAGGGGTTGCAAAGTTATTGAGGGTTATTATAACAAGGATTGACTGTACACTTGTTAATTGATATTTATTAAAATAAATTATTATGTTAAATCAGTGGATACTTGTTTTATATATAAAGAATTTTGATGACTGATCTATTTTTCTTAACGGAAAGATTTTAAAAATCAAGGGATATATGATAATGACGCATGAAATGCTATTATTGTCTTTGTAATACTATAAAATGGTATGATTTTGATAAAAATATATTCTTAAGTGTCTTTAATGGATTAAAGGTATATTTGTACATCTGTTGCTTAGGATACCTGTAAATAAAACTGCAGTTTTCTGTTGGTGTATCAAAAACATCTTTGGATATTTATGAGCATGGTTTCCACTTAAAATCCGTGGGATAAGTGAAAAATCTTGTATTTCGACTTTTGATTGCTGGATTATAAAGATGCTTAATTGAGTATAAACAGAACATCATAACTACTAAATTACTGTAAAAAGACTAAAAACAATTAAAAGACTGTTAGGAAAGAAATAAAAGAAAGAAAAAACAAACTATAAGGCTGTTCTGAAAGAGAGAAAAAAGAATGGAAAGAAAAAACCTAAAAGGCTGTTCTAAAAAAACTGAAGAAAAAGAAAGAATAATGTTAAAAGGTTGTTCTGAAAGAAAATAAGAAAGAAAAAAAAAGATAAAATTCAATGGCTGTTCTAAAAAAAAATCGAAAAAAGAATGAATATCAAAATATTATAAGGCTGTTAGGGAATAAAAATAAAAAATTAAAAAGGAGATATTAAAATTTACTAAAGTAGGGAGCACTCAAGTGCAAATCAGATTATATTTTATATAATATACTTGAAATTGTAATATAATAAAAAAAAATCCTGCTAAGAATAAGATTATAAATGGTAGATTTATTTATAAGAAGTATAGATTTTATGTAAGTTGTGTACACAGGAAGTGAAGTACAATGGATCTTATTTTATTGAAGTGTTTAGTTGATATTAAACATTTCCCCTGTAATAAATATAAAATCTAGAATCATATTACATTGTTTTATCAATAAAGTTTTTATAATGGGTTTTAATGTCACAGATGTGATATCTAGATAAATAGGGATCTGTTGAGTATTGTTTTACTCTGCATCAGGATCTTTGTTTCCTAACTTAATTATATTAGTAATTTTATATTAGTTTTTCTAGATGGATTTTGACAGATTACCTAGATATATTTGATGTCCCATTGTTCCATGTTCCTTTCATTCTCAATTTTGATTACACATGTGGTGGATGTAGCTAGCTAAACAGGAGGTGTTTACCCTTCCAAGGTCGTGGGTTCGAACCCCGGCCGGGTCTGACCCAAGACTTGAAAGTGGGTAGTGACTGTTCTTTCGCCAATCACTCGGCATTACGAAATGAAAGTCACGGTTCTTTCGGATGGGAACTTAAAATAAACGAGGTCCAGTGTCACTGTGGGCTTGGCACGCTAAAGAACCCTGTTGTATAATGCCATAAGCGCAACGCACAGGCAAAATTTCTGCACCTTCGCCTATAGCTGGCGACGTCTCGATATAAGTGAAATATTCTTGACTGGGATGTTAAACACCATTACTCACTCACTGACTCACTCACTTTACCCTTCCAGATCACCTGCTCTCACTTTGATGGTGGAAGTTCACACGTTTAACTTACATTGTCAGTTTCAAAGTTTTTACTTCAATTTGCTTTTAGACTGTGATTTGGACATGGATTAGTGTTGGTTTATTTTCTTTTTAATTTTTTAATTACTTTTACACTGTATGTGAGGCATGTTGAATTGAATCTTTATTCCAACATTTCAGCATCTGATAATGTATGGAAAGTAACATATAACATTTAATTGGTGTTTACTTGGTAACTTTTCGGGTGCAAAATTGATACAAATGTTTGAAAGTAATACAACAATTACATGATGCATTAATGGAACTGGGTCAAAAGCAAACACATGTTTTGAATTTGGTTCAAGAGCTGACACAATGAGTTGAAGTGGGCAATTCTTCAAAAGACAATTAGAATCAAGAATGTATGGATTAATCTCAGTATTCTTTGCCTCATTTAAATCTTTCTTCCACTCTCTTGATTCCTCTTATTTGAAGTTCCATCAAGATCTCTAGTACAGTAAAACCTTGTTAAAATGTCTCTGCCCCATCCCTGAATAATTAGCCACCTCATTTATGACCACATTATTTTGAAGTGCATAAATCGATTTCTTCTGTTTTCTTTATTAACCTTCATCTATTTATTACCAAAATCCTTCATAATACAAATACATGTATATAACTGAACAAGTTGTGTTACCTGAACAAGTTGTGTTACCTGAACAAGTTGTGTTACCTGAACAAGTTGTGTTGGTTAAGGAAGGTTTTACTGTACATTCCATATTCAGCTATTTATTTAATTTTTGGGGATTTTTTCATTTCATTTGAATTGGGTTTTGCTTAAGAAACTGCTAGTGGTACCAGCCTATCGATCATCCTTCCTCAGTGGTGTCTTAGTAAAGAATCTGATCTACTTCTGTTAAAGTCAGTATTAACCAAAACAGCAGCATTCTTTAGCCTGTCACAGTGGTTTTGGAATAAATTGAGGGCAACCTATAAAAAAAAGACATTGGAGATTTATTTGGGGGCTTCAAAATACTGTGGTGATGAGCAGTGAGGTAAGATTATTGAGTGGCATTATAACAAGATTTTAGGGTCCTTCGGAAGAGACCCTAAAAACTGATGTCCCGTGTCAAGGCAGGTGTTGCACATTTAATAGCCCTCCCTGCTAATTGCCCTGAGTTCACTGCAAAAGTCAAAATGTCTGCAACTTCACTTACAACTTGTGATGTCTTGATATAAGTGAAATATTCTTGACTGGGATGTAAAACCCCATTCAATAAAAAAAATTATATACTGTACTACACTATCATAGTGATAATGCACATTAAAATTGTACTTGTATAACACCACGAGCTAAATAATAAAATGGTTATTGAACTGTTAAATGGAAATATATATTATTCTATGTTGCACTCAATAATTGCTATCAGCAGGTTTATGTATTTTCTAAAGTCAATAATTACACTTACAGACCAGCTGTAAATCTTAAGAACTTGTTTAGTTTAACATACATCTTTAAAATGTTTACCAACTTGTAAGTTATTACATTGAATTTTGTTTGTTGAAATTGATGATGCTTTTTATTGGTATTATATAGGCTTCTTACTTAAATAATCATAAGAACTGAGAACTTATGATAGAAGATAGCTAGTTTTTTATGAAAAATTAGACGACTACGGTAGCTCAATTTGTAGAGTGTTTGCTCTATATGTGGGAGTCACCAAGCGTTTAGAAATGGAGTTATTCAGAAGAAACCTAAAAACTGATGTCTCATGTCACAGAAGACATGGCAAGCAAAATAACCTTCCTGTCACATTGCCCCGAGTGTACTGCAAAGGTAACAATTTCTGCCAGTTTGCCTATAGCTGGTGACTTCGTGATGTACGAGAAATATTCTTGACTAGGATATGTAA
This sequence comes from Anadara kagoshimensis, assembly GCA_021292105.1. NCBI lineage: Eukaryota > Metazoa > Mollusca > Bivalvia > Arcoida > Arcidae > Anadara > Anadara kagoshimensis. The sequence goes on from CM037864.1 coordinate 47,962,812, forward strand.
AACCCCTTTCAATCAATGAATTGATTACTGTAAAGGGGATTATTTTTGCAGGTTATAAACTTCACGATTTCTGAAATATGGAATTTAACATGGGTGTAACTTTTGCTTAACCAATATAACCTGGGTGCATATTGTATATATAATGATATATATTTACCTATATGGTAGACATTTTCATGATTTTAGCATGGGTAAAATCTTCAATATAATTTCTTTAGCACAAAATAAGCCAAAATTCTACCCATACAAAATTTCCCCCTTTACATTATGTATATTGTCTACAAGTCAAACTGATCAAGAGAATGTTTATTGTGATGGCGGCCCATATGTAAATATGTATAGAAAATGTGTTGCTCAAACAAAGAATATTGTACTTCATTTATATATACAGAAATCAGATGTACAAGTCTATTGTAACCTTTCACTAGTTCATGTCTCCAATGCCTTGATCATCTTGTTCTGACATACATGCAGATATTTGGCACCATGTTGTGAGTATGTTTGGCATGATTACATGCAGATAGGTGGTTATAATACTGACATATGTTTTGATGAATTAAGACCTGTATTACAGCATTGATGTAATATTTACAATGGAATCATGTTAGGTCTGTTTGTACTGTATCAGTGGGTCAAAGGTCACTGAAACTAACTTGTGATTGGAACTTGGGATTAAAAGATGGTGTTGTTTCGGGCCAAAATGATACACCCCCTTTATGATAGGATATGTATCACGATATATGGCTTAATTGATAAAGGAAAGACTTCCATTTGTACCCTCTACTAAAACTTTTATTTTGATCGAAAAAGTATAAAACTGTAGTATCCATATAAATAGTATTCCAGCAATTTTGAACATTTCTAAAAATAATGATTTTTCAAAAAATTTACCTGGAATATAATAGATACAAGTTTGTGAAAGTTGAGTAGCATTCAGAATGTCATGTAGCGGGACTGAGCTAGTCGTGGTATTGTTGTGTTGTATATACATGTAGTAGATATAATAGAGGGATTTACTGCCAGACTTTCTGGTCGGGATCTTTTAGCCTTGTGGTAGAACGCTCGCTTTTCATTCGGGAGGGCCAGGTTCGATCCTCAGCCGGGGCACTCGGTGAGGAAGTGGTTTTTTTCTTGTGTTTCTTTCCTCCTGTTACATTGGCGCCCAACAAAAAACCCACGGAGGGGTTGTGTGTGATATTTCCAAGGTGGGAAATCTCAAGATAACAGGGGAGGAATGTAGCGGGACTGAGCTAGTCGTGGTGTTGTTGTGTTGTATATACATGTAGTAGATATAATAGAGTGATCATTCGGGAGGGCCGAGTTCGATCCTCAGCCGGGGCACTCGGTGAGGAAGCAGTATTTTTCTGGTGTTTCCTTCCTCCTGTTACAGTCATATCTACCAGTATATAAAATTTGCAAACATGTATTCGTAACAGTAGAAAATGGCATATATGGCAAGAAATTTATTTCTGTAAAGCATATTTTATAAAACAAACCAATTTATTTTTATTGTCGACCTTAGAACAAAAATATCTCCATACTGAAGAACATTAAGTGGCTGGAGTATTTCTTAGCTTAAACAGGGGGTTGATGTTCACCAATATTTTTTAGTGGAAACTAAAAGACAAATTGGACCAAAACCAAACTGAAATTCCAGAAATGTGATAATAAACCGAACAGAACAAAACAATTGCGATGAATCATATTTTCAGTGCATTGTTCTCGCCCAAGTGTTGTTGGACATACATAATATTGTATTTAGATTAGTTCTGAAAAATGATTCCTCAATTCAGACTTTTCAATGTTGATATGGGACTATCTAAAAATTAATATGGGATCGGTCAAAAAAATGGAACAGTTCCTGGACATGTAATTAAAAAACATAATTTTGAAAGTTGAAACCCCTGAAGTTCACAAAACTATTCGAATTTCAAATTTGCTGGATAAAAGTTGGGGAAAATCTTAGTTAAGAATTGAATTGATTGTGAAACTCTGCCCTCTTGAAACATGAAATCTGAATTTTGTCTGATTATTTTTAAAATATTTTAATATTTTTCCAAATTCTTCTGAATTTTGTCTGAAAATTCTGAATTCATTCTGAAAATGTAAAAATGTTCAAAATTAAGGAAAATTTCAGAAGCCGAAGTTTTAAACATTCATGGACCATTGCCCCTAGGGCCAGAGTGATCGCATGAAATGTGTTTCATATTCTGTTTGAAATACTGATTTAAGTGAGCATTCTGTGAACATATTATTGTATTTCTAATTTCAATTTTTTCAGTAATGGATACAAAATAAATTCTGTTGATTACATTTTCTGATTCCCTGGTTCTCAAGAGGATTGCATGTTACTATGATAATGACGACAAAATAAAGTCCCAGAGATAAATGGGAATTTTTTTTTCAACTTTATCGTTGAATAATGAATAAAATGTGGGCTTTAACTTAACAATTTGTATTCAGAATGGGTAGAGGGATCTGAAGTAAAAATGAAATTTAAATATCAAATTAGAAGAGGATATTGCGTGTTGTATTTACCATATAGAGGCTGTTGGTTTTATATAATATATTTTTTATGTAAAATCAGGTTACACAATCAAAGTAAATTCCAATATTTTTTCATTATAAGTATTGATTGGATTTTTAAGATTTACATTTTATCCTTTGTTAAATCTCCCTGAACAAGTAAAATTGATGGCCTTGAGAGTTTCAGATATTTGTGGATTGTATAGGTGATGGTCTAGTCTGGTGCAGTAAATTTAAAACTGGTATTATATATAATTGGCTATTTCTGTGTATTTTGTTGTACTCTTGGTTGCATTGGCCATTGCCAAATATGTATGTCTCATTTACAAAATCCTTAACCCTGTTTCAGCCTACAGTTACAATATACCTAGTAACGATTTAAGAGAATATCTTTTTTGCATTAATAATGTAGTCAATAGATGATAGATATATTGTAGGCTCCCTAAAGAACAATTTATGCCAGCATGTTACGATTTTTCCTGAAACATACCATAAAGAAATGTTTTCAGTTGACAGTTGATAAAGAATCTCTGAACTACAAGTGATGTTAACATACATTATTGTTTCAGAAATGTGTCATGTAAAACTGTTTTTGCTTTTTGAATCACTTGACTTGTATATATATATATAGAAAGTCTATTTCACTAATTTTTAATCATTTGACTCGTATATAAAACATCGATTTTACTAGTTTTTAATCACTCGACTCGTATTTTAAACGTCATGTGTCACTAGATGACAGATCTCCTAAGACCCAGTGATGTCAGCACGTCAGCTATCAAGTTTCACCAACATCTTTTTTGATATAGTTTATAAATTCTACAGAGATTAGTTAAGTCTTATTAATGATTTATTAACTAACTGGATGATATAATTGATGATGGGATATTCCCAAGGTACCGGGACAAGGGACAACGTCCTTCTTTTATCAAAATGTTTCTATTGATAGCAAGATATTCTCAAGCATATATTGATCGGCAGGTTTAAAATTATGGAATTGAGCTACATAATATCTGTGAAGTGGAAGAATGTGTTGTGTTTTTATAATACCCTGTCACATAGTACTGAGGTGTTTTCGTCATATACCTTCTATTTTCATTTGACAGGTCCATCTGTCTTCCTCAATTTTCGAGGTCACAGAGATCCCAAATACCTGCTAACTTGACCCCAGTTTTTTTAATAGGGTAAAACCTGAAACGACCTAAAGCCAAAAACTACCTATGAGACACCACTTAAAATAATAACAACACAAAAATCTATTTAAAATGTATAAAAAGCCACAGTTAGTAAAACAAAATGTGGAAAATAAAAAATACATAAGAGACACATGAGAGAGCTAAGTGTAAATTTAAGAGTTATCCATGTTTATGTGTTTTTCGTCAGCTTTGAGTGGGATGTCGGTGATGTGTCTGTTTATATTACAGGAAATCCATGTCTGATTTATACAATTTACTTTCCTCCTATCGTAAATTACATGTGCTAGCCCACATATTGATTTAGCATGTATAAATATTTACAATTACATTACATAAGAGAAACGAGACAAAAATTCCAGTTTTCTTCCTGCTCTGATCTTAAGTGAGTAGGAAGATCAAAAATATAAAATGCATTAAATGTTTTTAATGTAAATATTTTACTACAGATAAAAGGCTTACACAATCAAGCTCTGTATAAACCAAAACCTGAATAGACCAATAAACTGCTGATTATCTAAATACGACATCCTATTGTTATTTTTTGCTGAATTGACCCAACTGTAAAATTGTCAGGGTAATCAAAACCTGGCTGAGTTTGTCAAAGACTTTAAACATTGCCAAGCACCCTGTATTTATATATATGATAGTCATGAGATCCTTGGGAAGTTTCCTTAAAACGTTAAGGAACTCTCCCAGCATTTTGCCCTGCAAAGGGAAAAATTTCTGCAACTTCACCTATAGCTGGTGACATTTCGATATAAGTGAAATATTCTTAACTGTGACTTGAAACCACAATCAATCAATCAATCAATTAATCAATCAATCACTCACTCATTTAACTATAAACATTCATGTACATGTATCCTACATTATATTGAAAGCTGAACTTGAGTTCTCGGGGAAAATGTTATCATTTGTAAACTGATCACAATTCAGAGTTTTTCCGCAAGAATATATGATATTTATATATTCTGTCAATTCTGTTGCCTATGGGATATTATTTCCTTGTTGTTATAAATGCATGGTTATTGGAAAGAATACAGAATGAGGATACCATGGATACATAAACTAGCTGACACTAGGAAAATATCCTATCCATTATCATCTGTAAACCTAGCATGAAGTCGGGGGTTTTTAAGGAGTAAATTGTCAATCAAATACACTATGATGCAGCTATTTTGTGAAGTCTGATGGCCCATGACAAGATAGATTGATATTCACTTGTACAACTTTAGCTGTTGTTTACGGTATTCCCTCCTACAACTTAAGAGGCCACGGTGGCCTAATGGATAAGATGTTAGTCTACAAATCCAGGGTATCTTACCGCTGCTTGTTCGAGTTCCGCTTAGACCACATGTGGGAAAGTGAATTTTCCTTGCCGTTGGCCTTTACTAGTTCACCTTGTATCAGTATAATGGACTGGTGGAGTGGTACGCTTGTCTGTAGCGTAATGACTCATTGAACTAGCACCTTAAAGTCGCCCCGTGTTCATGCTAGTACAAGGCAGACCATACAACACAATTGCACTTCACATGCATACACAAACTTGTTCATAGATAAATCCATAGAGACTAATAAAATAGTTCTCATCGCGAATAGCTGAAAAATTCCTGATGTGATGTTAAGCAACATTCAACCAACCAACCAACTAACCAACCATCCCTCCTACAACTTTAGCTGCAGTGTAATGTTATAACTCATATTTTGACAGTTATATATAACTAAGTCAGACTGACATACACTCATATGACTTTTTATTGAATGATTATTGGTCTATTGTAGGGCAATAACTCTTATTTCAATGGAATAAATCATTTGGTCCTTTGGGTATAAACTGTAAATGTAATCGTATTAACCGTTTACTAATTTTAGCAATTTTCACCATGATACAGAAGCACTAATTTGAATCCACCGATCTTCGGTTAAGCACACATAGTGATTCATTTATGTTAATTCAAGTCTGCATGAATTTTCTTAAAGCTTAATTTGCGATGAAACTTGTACATGCATAAATTAATATGGACATGATATTTACATATTATAGTCATTAAAACTAGAAGAAGAGAACCTATGTCTTTAGCTGCTTGGCAGTCATTGGTGCTCTCAGTCTGTGGATGCTGATGTTATTTATTTGAGCTTTATCCTTACTATTGAAGCATGCATCACTACAGAGGATTTTATTTGACTAGTTGTCTCCTTGGTAACTGGCTTCCATAATATGAAACGTTGGCATTGACATGTTAATATGAAACTAGAGGCTCCCAGGAGCCTGTATAGCTCACCTTGGTAGAGTTGTTGCAGAATGAAAATCAACAGATTGTCTAATGTTTAAATAAATGCTTGAAATTTATTACACAATATTTATTTCTATCACAAAATTTCAATATTATTTCCTTTCAAAACTAAACCACTAAACCATATTTCAAAATTTTGAGACAATACATACCAAGTATCATCGACTTTTCATGTATAATACCTGAGAAATTTACCATATCCAAAAACTAGTCAATGGACCATGGAATTAAGGTCAAGGACAAAAGCGATAAGGCAGTCTGACTGATGTACTATGGTGGCCACCTTTGATTACGTGCGAACATGTCGGACACAATATTTCAGGTAGACCACACAAGGACTATTGTCACAAATTTGGTTGCAATTGGCCAAGTGGTTTCACAGGAGTTGATTTTTAAATGCAGATGTTATTTTAAAATACCAAATCTAAAGACCCAATGACTATTGTGGCCGAGTTTGGTTCCAATTGACTCAGTAGTTTCAGAGAAAAACATGTTTGAACGTATTTTTCCATAGGGTCCAATGTTAAAATATGTTCTCCACTGACAGCCATCTTGGATTTTGTGTGGCCATCAAAAACACCAATGTTGTAGGGGGCCACACAAAGACTATTGTGGCCAAGTTTGGTTCCAATTGGCTTAGGGGTTTTAGAGAAAAAGATCTTTGAAATTGTTCCCATAGGGTCCAATGTTAACCTATGTTCCCCGTTGGTGGCCATCTTGGATCAGGTGCAGACTTTAAAAAACACGAGTTTCAGAAGGTACCATCTAAGGAATTCTATGACCAAGTTTGGTTCCGATTGGCTCAGTAGTTTCAGAGAAAAATATCTTTGAACGTATTTTCCCATAAGGTCCAATGTTAAAATATGTTCTCCGCTGGCGGCCATCTTGGATTTGGTGCGGCCCTCAAAAACCCCAATATTGAAAGGGGCCAATCAAAGACTATTGTGGCCAAGTTTGGTTCCCATTGACTAAAGGGTTTTAGAGAAAAAGATCTTTGATATTGTTCCCATAGGGTCCAATGTTAACCTATGTTCCCTGCTGACCGCCATCTTGGATTAAGTGCAAACTTTAAAAACACCGGTTTCAGATGGTACCATCTAAGGACTTCTATGACCAAGTTTGGTTCCAATTGGCTCAGTAGTTTCAGAGAAAAATATCTTTGAACATATTTTCCCATAAGGTCCAATGTTAAAATATGTTCTCCGCTGGCGGCCATCTTGGATTTGGTGCGGTCCTCAAAAACACCAATGTTGAAGGGGGCCAATCAAAGACTATTGTGGCCAAGTTTGGTTCCCATTGGCTAAAAGGTTTTAGAGAAAAAGATCTTTGATATTGTTCCCATAGGGTCCAATGTTAACCTATGTTCCCCGCTGGCAGCCATCTTGGATCAGGTACAGACTTGAAAAAACACCGGTTTCAGAAGGTACCATCTAAGGACTACTGTGACCAAGTTTGGTTCCAATTGGCTCAGTAGTTTCAGAGAAAAATATCTTTGAACGTATTTTCCCATAAGGTCCAATGTTTAAATATGTTCTCCGCTGGCAGCCATCTTGGATTTGGTGTGGCCCTCAAAAACCGCAATGTTGTAGGGGGCCATTCAAAAACTATTGTGGCCAATTTTGGTTCCCATTGGCTAATGGGTTTTAGAGAAAAAGATCTTTGAAATTGTTCCCATAGGGTCCAATGTTAACCTATGTTCCCCGTTGGTGGCCATCTTGGATCAGGTGCAGACTTTAAAAAACACTGATTTCAGAAGGTACCATGTAAGGACTACTGTGACCAAGTTTGGTTCCAATTGGCTCAGTAGTTTCAGAGAAAAATATCTTTAAACATATTTTCCCATAGGGTCCAATGTTAATCTATGGTCCTCGCTGGCGGCCATCTTGGATTAGGTGCGGACATGTCGGACACAATTTTTAAAGTAGACCACCCAAGGACTATTGTGACAAAGTTTGGTTGCAAATGGCCCAGCGGTTTCTGAGGAGTTGATCTTTAACGACGGACGGACGACGACGACGACGGACGCAAAGTGATGGCAAAAGCTCACATGGCCTTTTAGGCCAGGTGAGCTAAAAATTAAAAGCTCAAGTAAAATCTTATAGTGATATTTTCAGGAATATGGAGAAACTTTTGATTTCGTGGAATTCTTGTGTTTGTCCACATTTTGTCATGTGGTATAGTTTGCTGGTCAATGCCATTATATATTTACGTCCATGATTGATTGCTTGAAAGGGGCTTTACATCCCAGTCAATATTTCACCTATATCAGGATGTCACCAGCTATAGGTGAAGTGGCTGAAAATTTGACTTTTGCAGTGCATTCAGGGGAATGTTCAAGCAGGGTTCTTTAAGGTCTCTTCCAAATGACCCTGTGATTTCTAAATGCCTAGTCCTTTGCGAAAGAACAGTTGCTGCCTATTTTCAAATATCATTTATATTATGGCCGGAGTTCAAACCCATGACCTCCCACATACAAAGCGAGCACTCTAACAGCTGAACTACAATAATGGTACTATCATGAAATAAAACATAATATGCAATGATATAAAATATTTTTTATATTTTAATTTTTCAGTTTATGAACACTGTATCACAAATTCACTTCTGGCGAGACTTCTTTTTTTTCATTTACAAATACTATAGTCTTGATACCTAAGGAAAGTAACATGTGGTTACATTTCTTTATTACAAAAACCACTTCCAATAATTACAAGTCTGATTAAAAAAACCAAATGAGTTCAATTTAAATATTGTATAAATATAAAGGTGAATAGAACTGTCTCTTGAGAGCCAAATACCCCTACCCCAAACATTAAATATTAGTTTAGTTTAAACAATATTTTATTTAGTTCATAAATACATAAGTAAATAAATAAATAAATAAATAAATACACAAATACTAATCTAGAAAATAGGATTCGGGAACAAGACAGGTGATTATATTAAATGTTAGTTTGTACCACTATCCAAAGACTACCCACTTCAATAAAGAAAATCTTGACTGAAAGACAGGACATAAAATACCATTACTTCTGTTCTTCCCCTTATACAACCCTGAGCAAGTATAATGATAAAAGTAGATATCTCAGGGAAATTTAGCATTTCAGGCCTGATCCGAGTTTAGATTTAATTGAAGCTTTAGAAAAACATTGCATTGTTTACATGAATTTGGATAAAACAAGACAGACATGAAAGGTTTTCCTGACTTAATACTTGTTTTGATCCTAGAATTAATCAACATTATACACATTTGGTATATATATTCTACAAGGAAACAAGGAAGTAAAACTGAAAAAAAGAGATTTAAAAAACCCAAAAAGCTTTTTCGAACTCAAAAAAACCCATCAAGTGGTTGTACAGTACAGACCTGTCAAAAGTTTAACACAAACAATATTAGCGGTGAATCGGCAGCTCATCTCAGTCCCTCACTAGTTATCTCAGCATCTTTTTTGAAACCTTCTATCTATCTTTTGGAAGACTACTGCCTTTCCATATCTCAGTCATTCGGTAGCTGAGCCTCGACGGTTTTTGTTAGCTCAGTGTTAAACTTTTGACAGGTCTGTAATGTAAATATTGAACATTAGATGTTTAGTCTATAGATCAGATTTATACAATGATGGGAAAGGTAAAGGTTTGATGTTTTGAGCTTTAGCAGTTGTGTATATATATATATATATATATATATATATATATATATATATATATATATATATATATATAGTACAGACCTGTCTAAAATTTTAACACTGAGCAAACAAAAAAGAGCTGAGGCTAAACTGTGGAATGCCTGAGATAAAGAAAGCTAGGGGTTGAAATGCTGCTGAGAGATATAAATAGCATCCCAAGAGAAATAGCTAATGAATGGCTGAGATGAGCTGCAGATTGACACCAATTTGTTTGCATAGTGTTCAATTGATGTATCACCGGCCACGCCCACAATGTTCCAACAAAGGCCCAACATGCTTGAATTAGATAGAAAAAGAATAAAAACTTGGCCTGAATTGTGCCGTTTAATGATGTCACTGACACTAATACATCCTGGTTGCCTTGACGTTGCTTTGGTGCCTCGATGGGGGCAACTGCCGGAATATTGTGGGCGTGGACGGCGAAACGTCAATTTTTGACCAGCCTGTACTGTATATATATATTTTAACTGAAAACTTACCAGGCTAATTAATACCTGATGTATCATCATTATATTATCATCATCATGCTGACATAATTATGTAATCAATAGATCTTTTATTCATGCATGTCACATTATAACATGCATTTATTCATTTCACTTCCTTAATTGATTTTTAATTATACATGCATTATGAAGATTCAGAATTTAGTTTTTTGGGTTATTGTCCTATCATCATCAATAACAACATCTTCAACATCATTAGCAGCAGCAGCAGCATTTATGTCATCATCATCATCATTATCATTATCATTATCATTATCATTATCATCATCATATCATCATCATTATCATCATATCAACATCATCATCATCATAAATGGCTTCTTGTTTGGCCATCTCAAATGTACTTGAAATGTTGTCATCATCATATTCTTCAGCAGCAGTAACAGCACCCATAACAAAACAGCAACAATAAATCAACCAGTCAAACTAACTAAAATCTGGGAGGTATAAGAAACTAGAGATATGGAGAAGGTGTTCTAGTTATAATATATCTATGTAGTAATTAATACGAAGTAAATACATGTAATAAAGTCTATAAACTTGAAATGGAATACATCTTTATTTCATCCTAAATCGCTACTTAACAGAAATATGCAAATATTTGAATATGGTATGTATGTGTACTTAAAAATAGTAAAACCACTGTTTGTTTGCACTGTTTGTACTAAAAGTATACAGGTGTTGATGTAATGAAGAAAGGAAAACTTAATATTTTCTTCTTACATAATTGTTTGAAAATGTGTAATAACTCGTAAAATGTTGCTACTAATAAACATGGTAATGTTTCTAAGTTGTATTGTTCGAGTATGTTTAATCACACATAAAACTCGTTAACTAATAAACAGTGCACTAATTAAACATTTTGTACATTTATATGGTACAGACTATTTACATTATTAGTCGCTGTTAATACATCTCTATATTGTAACGCTGTTTTCATTGAACTGGTTCATTCAGTATTTTCTGAATTGTGTTTATTGTACTGTATTTTATTCTGTTTCAAGTTGAGGTTGTTTTGTTTGATATTTTTACACCAATTTGATGTGTGATCAAACTTATTTGTTTTTTTTTTTTTTTATTTTTTTCAATATGATTTTTTGAGAGTATGACATTAGAAAATTGTAACTGCTCTCCCTTCATTGTTATTAACACACAATTTGTCATAATTATGATGTAGCTTGGATTATTGCTTTTATACAACAACAATCCACATTTATAACACACAATCAAATACAGAGGTATGTCAGATTTAAAAGGTACATGTACTATATACATTACCCCCCCCCCCCCCCTATGACTTGAGGATATAATTTTGCTAAAGTTTTTATTTAAAAAAAAACCAAGGCAATCATAAAATTCTAGATCTATAAAGAAAAGGCAATATTTCAACAAAGATCATGAAGACATATGAATTGACAGAATACTGGTACAGATCTTTAAAAAAAAATTTGAAATTTATGCAGCAACAGCGAAGAAGTTGACACTATGTCTCCAGCTCTTTATACTTTATGTAGCAACCAGACAGATTAGTACCTACCAGTATATTCAGTGTGAATACCCAGGGTATTTATACAATTTGACAGAATAGCAATTGGGTTATTTCAAACATGTTTTGTCAAATTGATTTAGGTAGCAACAGCTCAGAAGTTGACCCTATGTCTCCAGATGTTAATACTTTATGTAACAACCAGATGAATTGGTACCGGCCAGTATATTTTATATAAATACCCACTGAGAGTGTACAATTTGACAGCACAGAAATTTTGTTATGCCAAACATGTTTTGCCAAAGGACTGTCACAGCTATTGCAAATGGGGTTAGCATGCTTCATAATGCTTGTGTGGAATATTCATTTCCATTGGATATGGAATTGCATAAGATGAGGTTTTATTGCAAAAACAACTTTATTTCTGGAATTTGACACAAACATTTTGATAAACATTTCACACAAACAATAGATATATTGATCACAGTAGGATGATAAATTTAAAGAATTGTAGCTTGCCAAATGTTTACTCTCTAGTTCAGTATTAAAATGTTCAGTATTTTAAATGACATTACAGATAAATAAACATCATTAGTGAAAAAGTAATTTTTGATCAAAAGATTACTAAAACAGTCATTATATTCTCTTTGGCAACTTAAATTTACTTGACTTTGATGCTTAAATCTATTACTATGTGTATTGTATTAAATTACCATCTGTTGTTCAACAGATATAATGTATGTGTTGATATGATCTTAAATAAAGATTTTTTTTTAACTGTTAATTAATTAACAATCAGTTACTGAAGTCATTGATTCATAAATATTATGGTAGAGGTCAAAAGTTTATTTGAAGAAAAATAATATTATATGTGTTGTTTTTATCTAGGTTAGTATAGTCAAAGAAACATTGACCTGTCTGCTTGACCTTTAATTTGAATAATTATTATGGACTAATATATTTATGTTTAGGAAACGCACATGTTTATTTCATCTGTGCAACGAGAAACGCTAAACACGAACCTGTTAATGTATTTAAACTGCACATCCTAACACTACCCATGTCATGGATGGATTCTCCTGTATGACTATTTCATATGAAGGGTAAAGCAGACAGGTCAATGTTGTTTGCCTAAATGGTTCTATTAGTTATGCATATATTATTCATGGTATTTAGGTAAACATATATTTATAATTCATACAGTTATTGGCAAACTGATTTGTGTGTTTTAACAAGGTCATAGGGGTCCAATAAGAACATCACGATTCTGCATCTTTAATATTTAATTTTATCCACCATACATGGAAAGCATATAGTCCCTGCTTTTCCAATTCACCTGCACATTCCATCTTTCCATTTGTCAATTCATCATAACTCTATTACACATTATTTCAGAGTTATTCCACTTTTTTATTTTTCATAATGGAGCGTAACGTGAAAACTATAAAAAGCATCAACATAGAACTGCATAGGTATGGTCTGTTCATTGGAAGACAGGTTACATGTAAATGTTAAACTCTGACAATCATCACTTCATAATTAGATAAATCTCTAAAAGAATTAGTCCAGTATACAAAAACCATAACTCTTATTTTCAAATGAAGAGTTATTGCCCTTTGCTATTTTTTTTTTTACTTAAATTTTTGAAAGAAGCCTATTTTATAATAAGAAAAGTTTTCCTTATGAAACTTTAAAGGTACTAAGATTTTTATGTATAATAGTATAATATCTAAAGAGCACAATTAAGAACGTTTGTTTTGCAAAGAGCACAACAACCAGAGATGCACATAGCAAATAGTTTTGTGACATAAACACCAGAACCTCAAATGCTTTTTTGCTATCCTTAAGCATATGTATATTTTCCTTTGGAATACTTTATTTTAATTTTTATTTAAATATGTTTAAAAAAACATATTAGAAATAGCCCTTTTGAAACTAGTGTCTATTCAATGACCATCTTTTTGTTCTACTGCTTTTCTTCTATATTTATTTCACTGTAGTTTTGATGCATACAAAATGCCTCTTGATATGGCTGTACCATGATATGAACCAAACCAAACAAAACAAACAAACAAAAAAAACCAAAAAAAAAAAAAACCAAAAACAAAATTCAGAAAGCTATTTCCTTGTTCCAATGTTGCTTGTTTAATTAATTTTGTGTTGTTTACTTGTCTGGCATCTGTCTGAAACATTTTTAATATCTTATGCAAATATAAGTGTAGATGCTAGCCAAAAAGCAGTTCTCTGGTTTTCAATAAAGATGTTTCTCTCGACTTTGAAATCTAAAGTTAAATGAATACACAAGTTCTGTTCACTAATTAGTGATAAAATTTCAGTGTTATCAGACTTCAAGCCACATTCTTCATTTAACATTTAAATGTAATTTGAATTCATCTTGAAACCTTTGATAAAACTTCAGAATTAATTGATACAATTCCTGACTAGTATTGATCCCAATCGATGCCAATCGGCGGCAAGAATTGAACACCTTCATTTTACGAGGTGATTAAAACTAAATTTCTTTTGAATGCAAATTCAGACACCAGACAATTTACGAGTATTCAGCTTTAATGATGTAGTGTTGAATTTAATTTCTTCTTCATCAACTCCAGAAACCCGTAATTAAATGTTGTTTAATCAATAACTATTTGTTTGACTGAAAACAAAGTCTATTTAAGTTGTTAAAATATTTATCAATTTGTACGTTACACATTAATTATATTTATTTCTAGATATCAGTATCAATATTTATGTGAGTGGGATGACGGGTGAGTGGGATGAGGGGTGGGTGGGAGTGAGATGATGATGGCTGGGGTCTATTTGTATACTGGCATTATATTGCAATAACCATTTCTGGCATAATAATAACTAGAGATTGTAACTGGACTACCAGTTACGTATGATTCCCCACCATCCATAAATAGTTTATGGCATATATCTGGTGAAAAGACCCAATTGGTGTAAAATTTTGTTGCCAATTTCATTACTGTGTCGCCAAAAAGGATACTTTTTGACACATACAACATTTGACGTAATACACTAGTGAGTCGGGTACCTGCATGTGCAGGTAGTCTTACATCAAAGTTACGGCCCTTCATATATGAATTACAAGATTGAATAAAACAATAAATGAACAAGAGATGTTGTTGTTTAGTTATTAATCAACAGGTAAATTTTGTGATTTTCGCGTCACATGCGTTTTTAATGTTGTGTATATATTGCCTTGATGTACGGTTACATTCTAAAGGCAGTTGTGTTTGAAGTACATTTGTACAGCGCCGACCTGGTAAACTAAAAAAAATCCTACCTTGATTACTTTTTTAATTTCTTTGAAAGTTAAAGTAGATTTAAATTAAAGTTTTCGGTTAAGAAAAATCGTACATTGGAAGGCCTTCTCGGCATAGGAAGTGACGTTTTCAATGAATTTCATTAAATAAGAAAACTCGTATAACCCCTCTCAGGCCTCTGATTCGGCGTCGCCGCGTGTTACAATAATGAACACATATTGGAGGGTTTGCGCTGGGCATCGCCAACGTCGCCAATTGCGATTTTTTTTTCTTTAACTGGCGACAATATAACGCGCTTTGCGATTTTTCTGGCCACAAGTTTTCAAAGTTCACCGGTATCTTGGTCACCAGTAATTAACAGGTGATAACACATTGATGCCAGTGACGGATCGGCGAGTGTCGCTGAATAAACACAGTAATTAACGACTGGTCTTAAAGATTGAGTTGATTAAGATCCTTGTCTTAGGTGTGAATGTAAGACCTTCTAATTATGGGCAGGTAGATCCAGGTAATATAGGACCGTGTCGTCATTGCATGAGGATATACCTAGGTGCCCTCCCGATGTCGTCAGACAGTATAAACACGATGAACTCGGAATTATTGTAAAATCCAAAATAAAATATAATAAAAGCTACCCTTTGTGATGTTTATTTAATATTTTTTTAAAAAGTATATTGATTAATATTCGTGATTCAATGCGCAATACACATCGTATTTTAATTTCGCGACTTATATCGGTTATTCCTATATGTTTCAGGTTCATGTTAATAACGATATATATACTCAGTCAAAATATATGAATTTTTGTATTTGGCAATGTTCATGGAAATGGTACATTAAATTGAAATGTTTACAACAAAATAATTATCTTATAATATACAAAATGGTAGTTATAATAAATTTATTTTATTTACAATTTTTGCCTTAATTTTACGAGTATGATTTCGGGAAAAATAAATATTGGTGACTCATAGATCGTGATCACGACTAAGGGGACAAAAAATGTTCTAAATTTCATTTCAAATTTTAATATAATTCTTATCTTATGCATCACCATAGCGTCAATTTTCCAATATATTTCAACACATATAAAGTCTGGTTAAAGGGACAAACGACATACCGGTCATTACGAAAGTGTCAGTCAGTAAAAGGAGAAATTTCATTGGTGTTAACTTAAAAAGTGGGCAGTCTTCTACTTCCACAGTCAGTGATTAACAGAAAACCCCGAAGCCATTTCGACACGCTTAACCTTCTTCGATCTATCAAGGCTAATTGTATACACCATTCAGCTCATTGTGTAAGGTTTTAATAACAGGCATGTGACGTGACAAGCTGTGGTTTTAAAAATCGCGAAGTTTTTGATGGTCACTAATCGGATTAACTCATAGGTGAAAGCATTTGCTTGGTATGATTAAAGTGTCGTAACCAGCTTATGTCCATTCAGAATTAGTTTCCCCGGGTATTTAACTACGTATTCAATTAAGCAATTTACACCCACCCACCCACCTTCAAGATAACGAAAATGAACACGTCTTGATTATCTACACATACAACAGATTATTGGTACCAAATTTCATCTAAATCCATCAAGCCGTTCCCGAGATAGGCTGCATCATATGGTCCTGGCGGAATAATAATAATAAAAATAAAAATAATAATAATAATAAGAAGAAACAGAACGAAAACAATATGATTCCCCACCTTCGGTGGTGGGGAATCATAATAATAACTTTATTGCTCAAACACAGTACAGGTTATAGCAAATGACAAATAGATATATAACAGTAACATACATACAAATACAGATGCATAAAAAGAAATAACAAATTTCATATACTTAAAATTGTGAGTTTTTAAGCAACATCCCTGGGTTCAATTACTTATATATTTACAAAGCAATCATGTTAAAAGAGAATTTAAGAATATCATATATATATCTACCTGGTAGACTATATAGTCTGGGTTAATTTAGAGCATGTCAGGCTCTACCAGCTGATTCCATTATTAAGTTTTTGCAAGAAATAAATAACTATGTTGTTGAGTTTTGCATTATATTACAAAATTATATGACATATTTTCATAGTCACATTTTCCATCTCAAGAAGCCCCATTTCAAAAACTTAACATCAGTTTTGTAATGATGGATAATGTTAATTCCTGTAGCATTCTGATTACAGTTCCTTGGTCCTTATTTTTTGTTATTGCCTGTTATCAATTGTGGAGCCAGTCTTAGACTTTGTCCTAACTTGTTGATCTCATTTTGTTAGTGTGTTATTTCAGTTATTGCTAAAATACAACATACCCAGCTATTGCAAACATATAATAAAACCATAAAACCATTTGCTATTTAATCAAGAACTTTGTTTTTTTTATTTACAAAAGTGCAAATTTTCTCAATCTAAAATATAAAAGGTAGTACTGGTAATTAAAGATATAACTAAGAAAACCACTAGAGAAGTTTGAGCCCTGATGACTGTGATGCAAGATATTGTTTAATGCTAGGTTTGATTTTAAGCATTTTGTGGCTTTCATTCTAAAGTGTCAACTTCATGGGTGGATGTGGCTTTCATTCTAAAATGTCAACTTTATGGGTGGAGAACTTCAGTCTGACCAAGCATAGAATAGAAATCGTGTGGCTGACTTTCAAAAGTCATTCTAGCAGATACCATAGAGTTGAATATTATATATCTATAATTCAATTCTTGTTTCAAGAACTTTGATCGGCCATATTTTCTGTTAAGTTTGCATGAATGGATTGGCTCTCAGTGACGTCATCTTATTATGGATGACACAAAGAGATATTTGAATTCCTATGCCACACTGATGTTTTTTTTTACTTGCTACAGCAATTTTGTTATTTAAAATATTGATTTGTTGCTGAAAAAAATTCTATAAATGGAAATGAAGTTAATTTTTCTTTTTGTTATGGAAGTATGAAAGAATTGGACATTGCACATGTAACATAATTCACTACGCAAATTATTCAGCATTCAAAATATCCAATTCTTTCATACTTCTATAACAAAAAGAAAAATTTACTTCATTCCTATAATACATGTATATAGTATTTATATATAATATAATATATATATATATATATATATATATATACTAGTAGGTAAGTGTCATATTTGGGGAAAACAAAGCTTTATGGAAGTTATCACAGATTGTTGTAAAATTAAATTTCCTGAAGTCATTTAAGTATTTTGATTTGGTCTGATCTGGGTCATTGTAATGATTATTTGGCAATTGATCAGCACTAAAATTTCCATTGTCATTTATCATTGATCAAATGCATTGTTTGTTGTTTGAATTAAATCAGTGTAGTATGTTGCTGCTTCTTCTTCTTCTTCTATGGAGTCGTTCCCTCCTCTAGCAGGAGCACCGCTATTTCTATTGAAATGGCGTATTATTGTATTTATAAAACAAACAAACAAAAGTCACTCAAAACACTCAAAACACAGTCCTCCACCAGGGATATTTGCTTGTTGCTTGTATCTGATTGGCTTACTTATGTGTTATCATTGGCTTAATTACCCCTCCTATTTTAGAGAGCTCTTCAAGAGAATGATGGATGAAGCTTTATAGATGAAATTTTAAAGTTCACAATCAATTAAAAATATTAAGGATACTTTTGAATCTGATCATGTCTACAGTTATATGGGGTTTTGGACTTAAGGTTTCATTTAAAAACCTGAATGATTTTACTGTCAAAATCATGTGTGTATGGCAAACAAACATTCACTGGTAGGTTTTATTCAGACTGATCCAGTGAGGAATGAAATCCCTATTCTAAGTAACAACTGTGGTAGCTCAGTTGGTAGAGTGCTTGTTTGAACCCCGACAGGGTCTGACTAAGGCTTGAAAGTGGATAGTGACTGTTCTTTCACCAAGCACTCGACATTACAAAATGAAAGTCACAGTTCTTGCAGATGGGAACTTAAAATAAATGAGCCCCTGTGTCATGGTTGCACGATAAAGAACCTTGCTGTATAATGCCATCATCACAACACAGGCAAAATTTCTGCACCTTTGCCAATAGCTAGGCTGGTGATGTCCTCAATAAACTGTATATTGCTTTATTTTCATGGTGTCGAATTTTCGCAGTTTGACGATGACTAGCATATTCACGGTGTCATATTTTCGCGGTCTTATCTGATTAAAGGAAAACTTTGTTAGGAAGATAAATGGGCTGGTATTTTCCTGACTGTTTTTCACGGGGATACACTGTGCCGCGAATATAGCAAAAATAAAACTACAGCAAAATATAAGCATTAAACAGTAATTGGAATATTCTTGACTGGGACAATAAACACCATTACTTCACTAAACTCCTACCTCTATGTAATTAGGGATCCTCAGTGGCTAAGTGGTCTAAAGCACATGCTTACAGATGACGTTGCCTTGCACTGCCTAGGTTCAAATCCCACTTAGGCAGATCCTAGTGTGAGGAAGTTTGTCAGTTCCTTTGCCAAGGGCACTGCGTTTTCCTCTACCTTACATTTAATCATAGTCTAATGTCTGATCTAGCTGGGAATGGAAGTTATGGAACCCCTACCTCCATATAACTGAGCAACCATTCTACCTACTGATTCACCATTGTGAGGGATACTTAATTTCATTGAATTGTGCGTCAGGTCAGTGTAATTATATTTATATTATTTGTGTTGTATAACAAATAAAGCTTAAGCCAAGTTGTCCTTGGTAATAGGAAGTAGCCATATTAAATTGGCTGAAGATGTAAAAATAATTTGATTTGGTCTGATCTGGGTCATTGAAACAATTAGGTAAATCTGCACAAGAATTTCTATCACCATTTATTGATCTAGATATCAAATGCAACTTTTTTCTCTCATTAAACTGCCGCAGCACATCGCTTTCCGTATGATTGGAATACCAAGTAATCAATGGTATTTACCCCCTCACATTTACGAGAGGCTTTTCCTGAGCACTATACTGATGAAGATAGAGGTTAAGATAACAATCACGTTTTCGAGTTTCACACCCAACTCGAGCTTTTTACGATACTAAGTTGACTTAGATGGGGTGAATATATAATAAAATATTTATGTTCTTAGACTTGTATTATCTAGTATTGATGGAGGGTAATTTGTAAAACATTATAATCTGATACTCAAAAGTATAAATCTCTAAGTTATGTAAGACATGCAACAATGCAATACACACTACATAAAAATACAATCAGGACTCAGATTTTCAATGTTATAGTAATCATCCTGTCTGTCCATCCATCCCAATATTGTGTCTGCACCATATCTTCCATGTCTGTGGATGGATTTTGATCAAACTGGGAGTGAATGTAAACCAACATAAAATAGTATATCACATACCAAATTTGGGTGCATAGACACAAGGGTCATAATCTAGTAGCAAAACCTATACAGGGGTACAAGTCAGCTTCACTGACAGTTCTATTTGATTTAGTAGCCTAAAATAAAATTGTGCACGTAATGAACTAGACAAGTACATGCTGAATAGATATCAGAAATCTTGATTGGTGTAAAGAAAAATCCAAAATACCACACACACCCACCCACCCACCCACCCACCTACCCACAGTCAATTCCCATGATGTACATGTATATAGTACAAGTTTCAGGTAAGCTATCTACTTGTACAGTCAATTAGCTTGTACAGCCCACCAACCAACCCACAGTCAATTGCCATGATATACATGTATAGTACAAGTTTAAGGTAAGCTATTTACTTGTACAGTCAATTAGCTTGTACAGCCCACCAACCAACCCACAGTCAATTGCCATGATAGACATGTATAGTACAAGTTTAAGGTAAGCTATTTACTTGTACAGTCAATTAGCTTGTACAGCCCACCAACCAACCCACAGTCAATTGCCATGATATACATGTATATAGTACAAGTTTAAGGTAAGCTATTTACTTGTACAGTCAATTAGCTTGTACAGCCCACCAACCAACCCACAGTCAATTCCCATGATATACATGTATAGTACAAGTTTAAGGTAAGCTATTTACTTGTACAGTCAATTAGCTTGTACAGCCCACCAACCAACCCACAGTCAATTCCCATGATATACATGTATAGTACAAGTTTAAGGTAAGCTATTTACTTGTACAGTCAATTAGCTTGTACAGCCCACCAACCAACCCACAGTCAATTGCCATGATAGACATGTATAGTACAAGTTTAAGGTAAGCTATTTACTTGTACAGTCAATTAGCTTGTACAGCCCACCAACCTACCCACAGTCAATTCCCATGATATACATGTATAGTACAAGTTTAAGGTAAGCTATTTACTTGTACAGTCAATTCGCTTGTACAGCCCACCAACCAACCCACAGTCAATTGCCATGATATACATGTATATAGTACAAGTTTAAGGTAAGCTATCTACTTGTACAGTCAATTAGCTTGTACAGCCCACCAACCAACCCACAGTCAATTGCCATGATATACATGTATAGTACAAGTTTAAGGTAAGCTATCTACTTGTACAGTCAATTAAACAGACATAGTCAGTTATTGCATTAAAAAGAAAATGATCAATTTTTAAAGTTTATCCTAGGTAGCATATCAAGGCCTGAAAAATTAATTTCATGTTTCAGGAAACATCACTCAAAAAAAAAAAACACAACAATATTTTAGACAGATATTGGTATTTTTACATTAGGAGTTTTGTACAGTACAATCAAACCTGTCTATAAAGGCAACATAAGGGAACCAGTAAAAATCTTTTATATATATATATATATATATATATATATATACAAACTCAAATAATATTTTAAAGAGCAATTGGGATAAAATTTTACTGGCATTTAAAACGGGTGCCTCTTATATACAGGTTCAAATAGCATAATTAAGACCAGTTCGGATAAAATTTTACTGGTCTTTAAAAGCAGGTGGCTCTTATACACAGGTGGTCTTTAAGTCAAGCTAGACTGTATTTACAATTTCAATGAGCTTATTATCCAACTTTAAGGTAAAGAACTTAGTAATGTCAAAATTAGTATGGTTGATAACTTAGGTTATAATTCCAAAATTGATCGAGTTTCAAGGAAAAACATTTTTGAGGTGGTTTTTTGGCTTAATAATAAAACACTTTTGGCTGTCTTTATTATCAGTTTAGTTTCAGTCTGATGTTTTATTAAGTAGATCAACATCAAAAGATGTTATATAATTATAAATAAATATTTACTCTTATATAATGTAATCATTGCTTTGGTTAGGGATGTTTTTCTTTACATTAAGTGATGTAAAGTTTACGTTACAATGCTGTATACATTTACTTATTTACCAGATTTATACCCCCTCCCCCTGCATTTAATTTGTTCCCTCCATTAAAATTGTCTTTTTGTCACAGGATTCCTAAAAATTGCAAAATCAACCCCTTTTGAACATTTCTGTGAAAAATATTTTTTCAAAAATTGTACATAGAATTTGTAATCATAGAAGACTGTTTTCAAGTTATTTCAGTAGAAGTAGAAATTAGTTGGGGTGGTGTACAAAAGGTCCTACCCTCCCAATATGTGTTCATCTATTACAATATCATATTGATTATCTTAGCTTGTTTTCTTATTTTGTTCTTTGTTTGTTTTATGTTGCTTTTGTTATTTTAAGTTCTCTGTTGTATAAAATTTGGTCTAATGGATAATATGTCAGTCTACAAATCCAGGGTCTTTTACCACTGTAAATTCGAGTCCCGCTCAGACCACATGCAGGAAAGTGAATTTTCCTTGCTGTAGGCCTTTACTGGTTCACCAGGTGTCAGTATAATGTTACTTGGTGAGTGATAAGCTTGTCTGCGGCATACTGACTCGGTGAGCTAGTACCTTAAAGTTGCCCTGAGTGCATTGGTACAAGGCAAATCATACACACACTTGCTCTTCGCATACATACACACACTTGTTCATAGATAAGTCCATAAAGATTAATAAAAGTCAGTTCTCGTTGTGAATAGCTGAAAAATTGCTGATGAGACATTAAGCAACATTCAGCCAACCAAACATCTGTTGTATGAGTTTGTTTATTGTCAATAAAGGCATTTCAGTTACATTATTGCTTTAAATTTCCTACCATACTGCCTATCTACCACCATACCTAACTTGCTTTATTCTTTCCTTCCTATTTTCCTTCCTTCCTTCCCTATTTCTTCCTTCTGTTTTCTTTCGTTCTTTTGAACTTAAGGAACTTCTATTAAGATGCATTAGCTGAACTGTTTTAACATCAACATTAAAACAACACAACATAATTGGTTTATATGCTAATTATTTAAATTTTTCAATTTAATTATTATCCTTTGAAATGTTTTTATGATCAATGTGGGTTTGTTGCTTTAATCTCACTAATTGTTGTTATACTGACTTAATGATCACTATTAAAAACATTGTTTTATGACTTTAATTTAATTACTTAGATGCATTATATTGAACTATTACATCATCTTCTGTAACTTTATGTTTTTCTTACAATAAAATCGAAATTTTGTTGTTGAAAAGTGCCTACCGGTATATGGAATTTTAAGTTATTTTAGTCTTTTTACGTACAAGGTGCAGTCACTAATGTTAGCCACACATTCATTTGTCATTATTTAAAGTAAATCACAATTTTGACTGTTTAAAGATCAAGGTCACAGGGCCTTTTTAGCTCACCTGACCGAAGGTCATGTGAGCTTATGGCATAGCGCAGCGTGTGTATGTGCGTGCGTGCGTGCGTGCGTTGTTAACACCTATTTTCGACTTCTCCTCTGAAACTACCAGACAGTTTTTAATGAAACTTTGTCAGAAGTATATATGGGCAGGTGCAATTCAGATTTGTTCATGGCGTTGCCATGGCTACCATAACTAGGTCAAGGTAACCTAGGGGTGCAAAAATCTTAAAAAATCTTCTCCGAAAGTACTGATTGGAGAAAAAATCTGATGTGATATTTTTCTCTAGGGTCTTCAGCCTATAGTTTGTTCATTTTGTGAAATTCGGATAAAAAATAGGTTACGCGTTTTTGCGTTTAATTTTGAAAAAATCGTAAAATAGCTTCAAATTGTTATAACTTGACTATTTGACCAGATAATGACATGGGGTTTTCAGTTTTGACATCTTCTTGTTAGTATCTTCAAAATGAGGTCAAGGTCAATTGTGAAGGTCGTGACCTAATTTTTTTTACCTCTGATTATAATTATTATCTCAAAAACTATAAACTTTTTGTATAGGCATGTATATTAGAATGTTGTAGATATTGATACAACGATCATTTTGATGTATAGAAAAAGGTCATGGGGTCAAAGGTCAAGGTCACCGATGTGAAACAATACGGAAATGGCTAATTATCTCGAAAACTATAAACTTTTTGTAAAGGCATGTATATTAGAATGTTGTAAGTATTGACACAACGATCATTTTGATGTATAGAAAAAGATCATGGGTTCAAAGGTCAAGGTCACATATGCGAAACAATACCAAAAATGGTTAATTATCTCGAAAACTATAAACTTTTTGTATGGGCATGTATATTAGAATGTTGTAGGTATTGATACAACGATCATTTTGATGTATAGAAAAAGGTCATGGGTTCAAAGGTCAAGGTCACAGATGTGAAACAATATGGAAATGTTTAATTATCTCGAAAACTATAAACTTTTTGTATAGGCATGTATATTAGAATGTTGTAGGTATTGATACAACGATCATTTTGATGTATAGAAAAAGGTCATGGGTTCAAAGGTCAAGGTCACAGATGTAAAACCATACCGAAATGGTTAAATATCTCGAAAACTATAAATTTTTTGTATAGGCATGTATATTAGAATGTTGTAGATATCGATACAACGATCATTTTGATGTAAAGAAAAAGGTCATGGATTCAAAGGTCAAGGTCACAGATGTGAAACAATACTGAAATGGTTAATTATCTTAAAAACTATTAACTTATTGTATAGGCATGTATACTAGAATGTTGTAGGTATTGATACAACGGTTATCATGATGTAAAGAAAAAAGTTATTGGGGTTTAGTATTTATGTTGTCTTTAAATCTATCAGCTAGCCATTAGTTATCAGGTGAGCGTATCAGGCCCATGGGCCTCTTGTTATACAATTGCCTTTCCCAAACTTGCCCACACATTCATCCACTTTACTAACGCTTTTTAAAATTCATATATGGTTGATATTGTAGGTCACTAGATGAAACCATAGAAAAACATTATTAATATTATTAATCTCCAAAAAGCCACAATTTAACCCAAAATTTCTGGAAATATTCCCAGAGTGGTCCTCTTGATCTTCTCCATACTGTAGATCACTTATTTTTCGTGAGTAGAAATTTCGCGTTTGAAGACCATCTTGGCCTTATTTGCGAATATTTGAATTTGGAATCTTGAATACAACATATGTATGTCAACATAGAAATATCTGTGTGCTGGAAATATTTGCATGATATTTGAATTTGCGAATGGGATGAGTCATGAATTTTACGCGAAAATAAATCTCTC
This sequence comes from Anadara kagoshimensis, assembly GCA_021292105.1. NCBI lineage: Eukaryota > Metazoa > Mollusca > Bivalvia > Arcoida > Arcidae > Anadara > Anadara kagoshimensis. The sequence continues at coordinate 47,988,279 of CM037864.1, forward strand.
ACAAAATAAAAATGATCTACAGTATATGCTACATGCATTATTTAGTATGTACATGGAACATACTGGTATATACAACATTATTATCCAGTGAGCATCCATGGGTTACATAGCACTCTGTTTTTTAAACTTTCAATTTTTATGTTTTATAATAAACTCAGACAGTCAGTTTATTTTTTCTCTCTCCAGTTTTTGTAATTTGTATAAGTAAAAAAACCTGTTGCATAATATTTTTTGTATTTGAATTTAATTACGCACATTGATTGTTAAAATGTAAAATGTAACATTTAAAAATTTAGATTATAATATTGTTGTTCCCTTGATAAATGACAAACTGCAGGCTCTGTTAGCTGATGTTTCAAGTATTTTAATTTCATTTTGAATACACAATAGTCATAAAACTGGTACTTAAAATATGAATTTAAAAATATCTAAATGATATAACAAGACACAGACTCTCTATGGTATTGTTCTGTTTAGCTCTAATGGAGGATGTATTTATGGAATACATACACATGTAAATATCCAACAGACATTTATTCTATAATATTGCAAAGCTTTGTTTTAACAAAAAAAAGAAGGAAAAAAAAAGAGAAAAACCAAAACAAACGCAATACCATACCATTCCAGTATCAATGCATCAATGCTGTCCGATCATTATTACCCCCTGCCCCCACACCACCACCAATGGAAGATGTATTTATGGACTATGTATATATATATATATATATATATATATATATATTATATATATATATATATATACATGTTTTAGACAGACATGAAAAAAATTATATGCTATTTCAAAAGTTATTATTTGAAAAGGAATAAAATACCATGCTGAGGTTCCAGTATCAGAAGACAGCTATCTGAGCTATCTGAGCATTTTTGTATTGTTTGTTGTATTGAAAACAATTTTGGTTTCATAGTTTTGGTCATAGCATTGTATTCCGAATCATCCGGTAAAATTAAAACTGGTATAATATATAATTTAGACAGGCATGAAGAAAAATTTATTTTATATTATTATTATTGAAAAAGCTTTACTTTTCAAAAACAGAATAAAATACTATAATGAGGTTCTGGTATCAAAAAATGCTATCTGAGCACTTTTTTGTCTCCTATAATCAAAACATTTTGAATTGCAGCATGTGAATTGTGATACATATTGTGTTGTGAGGAAGGTATTCTGGTTCAGATCTACTAACTGTAGCATAAAGTGAAACCTTGATTTAGTTCCAAATGCATGTAATAGATATGACAGAACTGAGTTAAAGAAAACGTATTCTTGACTGAAGAATGTCTTCAGACCACACAGAACTGGTAGTTGGCGATGGTTCGGTGCAGAAATGGTTGCACTTTATATATTCTGTCCAATATAAGCTGATATCTTGTCTGACTAGTTTGTTGCAGAAATTGTTGCACTTTATATATTTTGTCTAATATAACCTGATATATTGTCTGACTGGTTCGGTGCAGAAATGGTTGTACTTTTAATATTATGTCCAATATAACCCGATATCTTGTCTGACTAGTTTGTTGCAGAAATGGTTGCACTTTATATATTATGTCCAATATAACCTGATATATTGTTTAACTGGTTCGGTGCAGAAATGGTTGTACTTTATATATTCTGTCCAATATAACCTGATATATTGTCTGACTGGTTCGGTGCAGGAATAGTTGTACTTTATATATTATGTCCAATATAACCTGATATATTGTCTGACTGGTTCGGTGCAGAAATGGTTGTACTTTATATATTATGTCCAATATAACCTGATATATTGACTGACTGGTTCGGTGCAGAAATGGTTGTACTTTATATATTCTGTCCAATATAACCTGATATATTGTTTAACTGGTTCGGTGCAGAAATGGTTGTACTTTATATATTCTGTCCAATATAACCTGATATATAGTCTCACTGGTTTGGTGCAGAAATGGTTGTACTTTATATATTCTGTCCAATATAACCTGATATATTGTTTAACTGGTTCGGTGCAGAAATGGTTGTACTTTTTATTCTGTCCAATATAACCTGATATATTGTCTGACTGGTTCGGTGCAGGAATAGTTGTACTTTATATTATGTCCAATATAACCTGATATAGTGACTGACTGGTTCGGTGCAGAAATGGTTGTACTTTATATATTCTGTCCAATATAACCTGATATATTGTTTAACTGGTTCGGTGCAGAAATGGTTGTACTTTATATATTCTGTCCAATATAACCTGATATATTGTCTGACTGGTTTGGTGCAGAAATGGTTGTACTTTATATATTCTGTCCAATATAACCTGATATGTTTTCAGACTGGTTCGGTGCAGAAATGGTTGTACTTTATGCAATATAACCTGATATATTGTGTAATTCATTGCGATGTATTTATACCGTTATTTGGTAATTATTTCCAGTATTTACATCCTGGTTCACGTTATTAGATTGTTATGTTTGATGTATTTATCTTGTAATAACGATCTGTGTCTTTGTTTCATATTGGAATTAGCTGTTACAACAGCATTATTTGAAACATTTAATTGATTTAGTACAATAAAATAGGCATATTTGTCACGTAAGATCCTTTAATCATGGATCATTAACTTGTAACAATTCCACATAATCATTAGATATATACATCTGAATAATAAAAACTTAAATATTGAATACAGTGAAAACTGACTTATCTGACTTTCAAGAGGACCAGTGTAGAAAGGTCATATAAAAGTGGAGTAAAATAACCGTGTTTTATGTCCCAATCAACATTAATGGGGTTCATCAGTATACCACATGATAATCCATAACGTTTCTGGGGAACAATTATTTCCATTGGAGATGGAATGGCTTCACTTTACATTTTCCTGTAAAGACAACATTAATTAGGGAAATTTCAACATAAACATTTTCAAAACGTTTTTTCACAAATGTTAAGGGTTTTTTATCATGTGGTACGTTGGCGAACTTCATTCTTAAACTGGTATCAAAGTGGTCAGTTTCACTGGATGATGGAGAAAACGAAACAGCCAGTAGAAAACTAACAACATTTGGTGAGAGAAATTTTCTCACACTAAGGATGTACCCAGAGTGGGATTTGAACCTAGATCATGGGCACGAGCTTTAGACCTCTTGGATACTAATGTGCCGGTCACTAATTACAGCTTTGCAAATTGTTGAACTGGTCATTTTATGGTGAATTTCATTAAGAGAGAAAGTAGCACACACATGCACAGAGAGAGGGAGAGTTACTTTCTTACTTTATCTCTTAATCAAATCACCCTAAAATGACTATATATAGTGTCAGTACATCAATCTAGACATGTACATTGTACACAAGTGTGTTATAATCACATACATTTTTGATGAAGATGAAAACCTTTGTTGTATAATATTAAATTGGGTCTCAATAGCTGAGTGCTAGAGCACCAGTTCACAGATCACAAAGTCTCTCATTGCTGAGGTTTGTATCCCATTCAGGGAGATTTTAGAGTTTGAAAATCTTTGTACTCTGCATGTTCATTTAGTGAAGGTCAGTGGTTTTCTACTGTCACACAGGTTTCCACCACAATTCCAGTACTGATCACCTATATGTAAACAAAAGACTCTTTACTGATGTGTAAAATACCAATACCTCTTTTTTACTATAAAATCACTCTATAATATGTTGTGGATCCGTTATATTGGGGATAATAATGTAAACCAGTATATCAAAATTATAAAATTCATTATGTCTTCATTTTCATATCGCCCATCAATTCAATCACAATATTTTCAAGGAAATCTTTTGGGAAAATAAACTAGCAGAGAAAATAAGAGACCTACAGCGATGTCATAGCTCCAATGTTTAATGAAGACTCGCTGATTAGAGTTACAATTACCGATTCTGATATCCTGTAATACAAAGTACTCTTTTATATTGGTGGTATTGATTTACCTTTTTCAGTTTTTTCTCATTAGTATCTTGCTTCATCATCTGTACAATCTGGAGATGAGGAGATGGAAATTAAATTGTTAGTGATATGTCAAAGGTCTGATAATGTTGAAGTGCTAGATTTTCTTTTAATTAAGAGTATACTTATAAAACAGAATTGGACTAAACTATAGAAATTTTTCTTCCACTTTTGTACAATTTCCTAAACAATTGAGTTATAATAATTTATTTTGAACAGAAAATAATTTCATTTATGTTTTTTACCAGTATCTCAGTTGGTAGAGTGCTTGTTCTGTATGTGAGGGTAGTGGATACAATCCCTGGCCAGTGTCTAACCAAGACCGAAGTAGTGAATGCTCCCTTCACCAAACACCCAGCATTTAGAAATGAAAGTCTTTGGGTCTTTTTAATGAGACCTTAAAAACCTATGTTCCATGTCATAGCAGGCCTGACACCTTAAAGATTGCCCTGAGCAAACTACAAACAGGGTTCGTACAGGCCTGGAAAAGTCCTTAAATATTGATGTTTTCCTAAAAAGACCCTAAAAACAAGTTTGACCTTAAAAAGCCCTTATATTAATCCTGAAGGCCCTAAAAATCCCTTGAATTTGGCCGGTTGGGTGTCTGTATTTTGATATTAGGTGGTTGCGAATATAGTGATACATGTATATATAAATAAATTAGGCAGAATAAATAATTAATAAGTTGCATTGAAATGAGCAATTTAAAGGTACCTGGCCCTCCCGAATGCCCAACTTCAACATCCATGTCAAGTTTCGTTACTATGGACACGTAAGTAATTGTTTTATTGATTTAATTGCCTTTGCACCAATATTTTTATTTTGCCAAAATTGTCCCTTTGGTTGGCCTTAAATTTGCAAATAAGACCCTGAAAAGACCCTAAAAAGTCCTTAAATTTGGAGTCCAAATGCCTGTACATATCCTGTAGAAAGGTAAAAATTTCTGCCACTTCACCTATAGTGATGCCAAGATATAAGTGAAATATTCTTGACTGACATTAGCCGCCATTCAATCAATTAATCAATCAATCAATCAATCTTCCTTCTGCTTCAATCTTTTTCTGTCTTTCTGTTTTTGCAAAATATTGTTTTTGTCCATAAAAATCAGCATACTAGTACCTAAAGTAAGAAAATTTAATTCTGATTCAACTTCTTTATTGTCACAAGAATAGATAAATCTGTAAATGGACACCCCCTCTGGACAGAACATTTTGAGAATGTTGATCTAGCAGAATGATTTACTGAAGTGATACTATTGTAGTGTAATTCTGGCTTTAAATAACCTCTCTAGTGGTAGATTAAGACAATAATACTTGTATGTAATAAAGATTTATTATATTGCACTATGATTGTTAAATGTCTATCATGTCCAGACACAGTGGGAGACCCAGAAATTTGGTGGGGGGGGGGGGTCCATTATTTGTTGGTGCGGAAGAACAAGCTAGGGTTCTGGGGATGCTACTCCAGAAAATTTGAGATATAGCATAAAATTTCTGCAAATTTCCTTCAATCTGGGCAACTGATGCAGATATGCATAATATCTTCGGCAAAAATAAATAGGGATTCTAACCCTGAAACCCGCCTCTGGTTCTGCCCCTGAAATATAGATTATGAGATGAAAAACTTTAAGGCATTCTTAGTAGTATGATTCATCAATCTGCTAATACTGAAATATAGAACCACAGAGTTCCTCGATGTCAAATGTCCAAATTTAACTTGGAAGTAAATGTAAAAACAAACTGCCGTTCTTCCTGTTAAATGTAAGAGTTTTCCATCTGGGCACTCTGGTTTCCTCTTTCATGTCATACCAACTGCCTCAGCATAATCATCATTCTAACCAACAAATAAAACATAATAACGAAGGGGATGCTCTAGTTTTTACACTCTCTTGTCAACATCAGTGTTTTCCCTATTAATGTGAAAAAGAAATAAATGGTCACATTCTAAGAAAAAAAGCCTTTATTGGTTCACACACAAACATTCTCCTCTTCTAGAGTTTAAAAATAATGAGTGTCACTTTAAGATAAATCTTAATAATGCTGTAATAATAATGGATTATTTGGAATTTATTGTGGTATAAATTTAACAGGTTTTTGTCTGTGATTAATGATTTATTAGCAGTATGGTTGTGTTTAGTTACATGTGTGGGAGGGTATTATACAACTTTATATAAATGTTATAATATGATCATCACTGGGACATCATGATGGCTTGTTGTCAGCCTGCAAAATCTATGAAACAAGTTTAAACCCACAAATCAATAAAATTACAAATCTTGATATCAAGAAATTTTGATATCAACTTACCAAACCATCAAAATATTTTGATGTCAACCTACAAAGCCATCCAGGCATCTTGATGTCAATATGCAAAGCCATATCTTTATGTCAACCTGCATAATCCTTAAGACATCTTGATGTCACCCTGCAATGTGATTGGGACATTTTGACAGCAACTTAAAAACGGTCAAAACATTTGGCATCCATTAACATAGCAATTTAGACATTTTTATGTCATTAACTGTTGCCTACAAACCCATTAAGACATTTTAATGTTGATATTTAAATTGTCAACCTACATCTTGATGTCACCCTGCATAACCCTTGAGCTATCTTGATGTCACTCTGCATAACCCTTGAGCTATCTTGATGTCACCCTGCATAACCCTTGAGCTATCTTGGTGTCATTCTGCATAATGATCAAGCTATCTCAGTGTCACCCTGCATTACTTTGAGCTATCTTGGTGTCACCTGGCATAATCATTGAGCTACCTTTAATACTATCAAGACATTATGATGTCAACTTACAACACATCAAGGCACCTTGATGTCAGTTTAATTGTCAGTTTGCAATTCAGAGTCATCAAGTTTGTTTAAGTGCAACAAAAACCCAAAAATATCTTGTAGATTTTCAACATGCAATCAACATGTAAAATCAAATTATCTTGTCATTTCTGCACAAACATCAAAACATTTATTTTGCACCAGCTAAGACAAAGAAATATTTTCTGTCAACACTCAAAGACAGCAATGTATTTGGCAACATGAATTTCACCAGAAATGTATCCTAGTCACGATATAGACATATATTAATCTATGTTCATAGACCTAGCTGCAATATTGCAGTGGATTTTTTTTTGTGCTTGTGTACATATATTTTTAGACACTCTACGTCAATGTTTCGATATATAAAAATATATAAGATAAATTAATGGTTCACAACAAAAAATGTCACTTGTAGGGAAGTCCTGCTGTTTCCCTAATAACACAATGATAATGGATCATTTGAAATCTATTGTAACTTACATTGAACGGCTTTTTGTCTGCGACTAATGATTTATTCACACTTTGTCTCGTTATTTACATGTGTGGGAGGTTATTATCTTATATAGCTATTCCGAGCTACTGTAAATGTCTTCATAATTCAAGTCACTGAAAATAAATATTTTTTTATTTTTTTTTCTAAAAATCATATTAGTATATTGGAAAAATATGACACATGCCCATAACTTATCGGGTTCATTTTAGAATGGGCCATGGTGTCATTGATTCCTTTATGTCACAAATGGTCCCAATGCTAAGGTCTTAGCAAGCCATATAATACTTAACATTACATGAATGCAAATATATTTACTGTGATCATTCTAGGAATATTCAAAAGAGGCCATTTAAAAAAACATCCCTCAAAAAACCTGTAACATTAGTATATTTGCATACATGTAATGTTAACAATGGGGTCATTTGATGAAATAAGGGATCAATGACTCCATGGCCCCTTCTAGAATGAACATTTTATTTATGTTTTGGAAATCCTCCTCTGAACAAGTGCCTGATAAAACAAGCCTTGATGGGGTGGTTATAGTTTCAAAAACAAATCTGTTACCTTCTGGACAAACTCCGTAAATTTTGTGTCATAAGAATGTTTACAGTTTTTACAAATGTTTCTCACTGTAATGTTTTGATTATTATTGGCAGTATAAATAACGACATTTCATGTTTGCTTTTTAATGATCAATAACTAGGTCAAATATTACACTTAATGCCGTGAAATGCACTTCCGATTGATTTCCGTAAAGGTAAGATAAAACCGATAATGGTGCTACACTTTACAGTTCTATGAACAAAGCCTAATGACAGGTTATTGTTAGATACATTAAAAAATAACTGTTACAGATAGAGTAATTAAAAACAAAATAATGAAAGAGAATTTGAAATGCTAGGAATCCTAATGTATAGATAAGTATTGTTATTCCTACAGATATAGCAAATGCAATAGAATTTTTATCTCCCACCTTTGGAAGAAAGATGGGGGTATTAAATTGGAGTTTCCGTCTGTCCATCGGAAATTGTCTGTACAAATTCTCTAAAACTATGAAGCACTATTTTATGAAACTTGGTGCAAAGCATCAATATTGATAGGAGATACACATATTATTATCCCAAGTTGATTTACTCATTTTTCTGGGAGTTATTGCCTTTTGAATATATGTGCAAATTACAAAAAAAGAACCTGCTGGCAGCGGATCCTAATTTACTGACTTTGTTTGGTCTGTATAAGTCTCTATCTTATTTATCACGAATCCCCTTTATCATGCTAGACTTTGACTTAACATATGATAGCAATGAATTGAGGTTGTCATAACTTAGAGGAGCTATTATAAGTTTTTTGGATTGTAAAACAAAATCCATCATTTATAGTGTCAGACCCAGACGAATACATCTGTGAATTGGTCAGTCTGATGTAGATTACTTAAAATTTATAAAGACAATATTACTGGAGCATTCGATGATTTGTCTCTTTGTTTGTAGAGAAGTTATTGTTTAGAGTAATATGTGGAGACAGTATTACATAAATACTTGTCTATTTATTTGTGAAGAAGCAGATGAATTGCTATTTAGATTAGTAATATGCTGAGACAATATTACATAAATTGTTGTCTCATCATTATTCATTATATATAGTATTGTTGTTTATTCTGTTGCTATGGTAACACATTATTTTCCAGCAGGATTTCAGACCCTATGTTTAATAATAAGCTATTGTTTTAGAAGTAGAAACATTGACAATGTATTAAATATTGTCATTTTTTACACAGCTGCTAATCGGCCATTAAATTTACTATGCAACTGTGTATGAAAGGTATTAATTTTATTTTATTTTTTACCAATGCTAGTCAACCATAAAATTTTCTATGCATACTATGCATGTATAATTATAAAACGTTGTCATGTTTTGTAATATCTGATGCTAATCAAACGTAAAACTCACTATGCATATTAGATATTGAATGCAATGATTTGTCAAAATTTATACATGTAAAAATGCTCTTCTTGATAAGTTATCTTTCGGTTTATTGCCAAACCTTTCTATAATGCCTAAATCAGAATAAACAAGCAAATTCGGTGAATTAGGATTCCACCCCAATAGATGATTTGCACTTATGTTCAAATTGTCATAAAGCAAAGGAAAATGAGCAAACCAACTTGGGTCAACTATATGCATCTCCTATCTATGTTGATACTTTGCACTAATTTTCGTGAAATAGTGTTTTATATATTTGGGGAATTAGCACAGACAAGAATTTCGAAAGGATGGAAGGAAGGATGGACAGAAACTAATTTAATATCCCCCTTTTGAAAAGGGGGGGGAATAACAAATGGTGGCAATGAATTGTGGTTTTACAGTTCTTTGTTTTGGTTTTTGGTTTTTGCTCCTTTTTTGCTGTTTTATCTGTTCTTTTTTTATTTCATTTAAATCCAGACTTTAAAATGTCAGGAAATGTATTAAGTATTATATATTTTCTCTGACTTAAGACTTGTGTTTTTAAAACCCCATAAAATTGTTTAGCAATAAAACAAACATACGTTTAACAATACTTCCATTGACACCATTCTATCAGGCGAAGTGTTAACTTCATTTGATGAAACATATTATTGTGAAGAAATTATGGTATAGAAAAACACAATGATTAGTTGATCTGTCAGGAATAAGGTGGTTTTTGCCGTTCCGTGTACTCATCACCGAAGTTCTTTGACATTTATCCTGGAAGTCGTCAATACTGATGAAGGAATAATCAATCACTCTAATGAACATTTAAGGAGTAAAGGGAAGCGACAGCGGCAAGAAATTACCATCACAGAATTAGCTGGCAGTGTTTTGAGCATTTAAGATCAATTTGCAATTCATTTATTTTTCATTATTGCTATGTTGTTTTTCAGTCGTTTTTCTGTGGTTAGGATTAATTTTTGATCCGTTTATTTTTCAATAATCCCATCTTGTTTTTCTGTTGCTGTGTGTGGTTGATATTCCAATTACTCTCTGACAGAAATGAAAATACCATGTGACTTAGTGCTACTTTTACTAAGTACTGATTGGTCGGATTTTTTATCCTGTGTAATGCTTTTAATGCATAATAATATAAATTGCCTGTAGACATTTTAAACCTATCAACTTTGCCTACAGAATTTATTTTATAAAATCTTCTATTAGCTTATGGCTTATTATGTGGAATTTTCAAGCTTTTGCTCCAGACGGTTATTGCAGTGAAATTCAGCTTTATATGTTAAATCGGCTTGAGAATAATATTATGTGAAGTTTTAACTTCCAGCTTTGATTTCTAAATGATAGTTTGTGTTATTTTAAATCTTTGGAAGGTTATTCAACTTGGAAGCTTATAGTGGAAATTGTTTTAGCTTTACATCTGTTCAGTGCAAGATAGCATGGATATTTCTAATTTTGGTTTTAGAACAATACAGACTGAAATCCTTAAGATTAAGCTTTTCTGATATTTTTAAGAAATACTTAACTTTGAATTAATTGTGTTTAATTGTAATCTTGTGATAATTTATGTTTAAGTGACTTTGTTCTGTAATATTATTCTCGTGGTGTTGTTTAAAGTTAGAGAAGTGGCGAAAAAAGATAAAAATATCTAATTTAACAGTTCAAACTTCATTTGAAGGGTTTAAATTGTTTTTGATTGAGATTTTGTGTTCTTTAGTTCTCAATGTAAAAAATTGTTTTATTTAGTTTAAATATTTTGATTTTAAGCTGTAAGAAATGGATTGATAACTCAAGCTGTTCATTTGATAGCACAATCAAGCCACTTATCTTGCAGATAATAAAAACATACATAAGTTTGCAAACTCATAAAATTCTACAGCAGTTCTTAATACTGCCAGAAAACTTAGCCCGTTGGGATGCTTACATGCATGCTAGGGAAAAAAAAAAAAAAAAAAAAAAAGTAATAATAAAAAATTAATAAATGAATAAATAAATTATAAATAAATAGAACATCAATATGCCAGAGTACCTCGGCCCTATGTTTTTCTTAGTTTTGGGTAATATAAAGCAATTCTGTAGTATGTTTGCTAAATGTCAATTGATTTTGCACCATGTATCTTTTCCACCACCATTCCTAAAAAAGATTGTCTTAATATTATTGAAACAACTTACTGGGTGTAAAATACCTTTCACCAAAACCCACCACTTATCCATCAGAAATTTTGCTAGATTTGAAATTTGAAAAATTTGTAGTCAAATATTTGTTAAAGAGTTACCTTAGTTACTCTGTCGATATATAACATTAATAAAATGTCAATCACTTTCGATTCTTACATCTCCATCAGAGTTTTCGCTAAATTTGTAATGTGTATAATGGGATAGAAAAACAACTTCCATATAATGAGATTTCAGGATTGCATGATAATTTAGTAACTTTGAGAATGTTTCTTGCTTTCAGGGATAATTAATCTTCTGAAGTATAAAATATTTAATCCAATCTGAGCTTTCTGTGTGTTGAAGCGACAACGTAATTCCTGTACATGACCTACAGGTTAATGATTCACTGACATCAATCAGACCAGAATCTGATTAAATTCAATATGTCTGTATGATGGCATCAATACTATATATATATTTATTGGAAATTTGGTTAAATTCTATATATCTAAATAATGACTTAATTAAGATGCATATTGGAAACAATCTGATATATTATATAAATTACTTTATATCAGAATCAGATGAAATTGAAATGCTAAGGTTTATCTCCCTTGAAAATCTGATTCATTGAATAGGGGTTTTATGTCTCGGTCAAGAAAGTTTCACTTGTATCGAAATGTCTCCAGCCATAGGTGAAGTGGTAGAAATGTTTACCTTTGCAGTGCATTCAGGATATTGTACTGGGATGATTCTTTAACTTATAGTAATGATTTTTATGTATCAGCAGTGCTTCTTTCTTCATTGTCAGTTCTCAGAGATGGAGTAATGGTGTTTTATGCCCACTCAAGATTCTTTCACTTATTAAGAGGCTGTTGCTTGTTTATACTAATATCTGCCAGAGTGGGATAAGAACCTAGACAATAGGAGGCGAAGTGATTATTAAACACGCTATAGAGCATTCAACCTCTGAAACCTCGAATTGAAGTTATATAACCCACCTAATTCTGATAATAGAACTATTATAACATCCCAGAAGTCCACTTTACCCATGATGCATTGATTTGCTCGTTTTTGCCATACATGTCACAGCACTATGTTAAGCTCAGAACAAACACTTTTGAGAACATTAACACAACAACATTCAGTATATGATAATATTATGTATAGTAACCTACATATTTGACTTGTAGTTATCACTCTTGGGTTCCATCAATACTTAATCCTGTTTGAACTGTATAGGTTTCTTTGCTTGCTTAGAATCGTCATGGGAGCCAGCAGTTTGATTTATGAGGCAGAGATCCAAGTGTTGTACAAATCCAGACTTTTTTGATGTCATTAAATCACAAATTATTTTCAGAAATTCCATATCAAAAGTATAAAGACCTGTATGTTTAAACTAATTAATACATTTGTGTAATATTGTGCAATAAAAAGTAATTGATTGTGGGAGGTTTAATTTGAAGCTAATGGAGTTATCTCCCTTTAATATGTGCTCCAACAAAGTTTCTTTCACTTATATCAAGGCGGTCAGTTCTGGAAGGGCTGTGGAAAGTGGAAAATCTGGAAAAAATCAAAATTTTTATCATGTCAACTGACAAATTTTCACATCTGCACAAGGAAAGTTTTAACCTTAGGGTTGGTTAATTGAATGTTATTCAATGCTGGAGAGTATTAGTATTAATTTTCATTTATGCACTTATGGTGAACCACTGTAATAGATCAGTTGGTAGAGCACTCGCTCCATAACTGGAAGGTCAAAGTCTGACCGAAGACTTGAAAGTGGGAATTGACTGTTGATTTGCCAAGCACTCTGCATTACAAAATGAAAATCATGGTTCTTTAAGATGGGAACTTAAAATAAACGAGGTCCATTTCAGGGTAGGCTTGGAACACTAAAGAACCATCTGCACCTTTGCCTAAAGCTGGCAATGTCTCGATATAAGTGAAATATTCTTGACTGAGACGTAAAATACCATTACTGAACTCAACTTATGGTGACTTTTTGAGTGGCTAGTTCTCAGATTGTAACAGCATTATGTATAATATCACAGATGATTCAGTCAGTTATACTAAACCTGAGCCAACCAGTAAAAACCCATGGTAAGGAAACCCTCTTCTGACTTTGTCTATCTGAGTCAAGCACACAGTAGTGAAACACTTTTGGTTTGAAGGCTAATGTCAATCCCTCTACCCATGAATCGCCTTGGACCTATGTGATTAGAGACCCTGTTATATTGTCTGCAATGAAGTAAACACTAAAAACTAAACATATATTTGAGATCAAAAACCTTGTACATTAAGAACATGGCTCTGATATCCTCGTTCATCCCAGAACTGACTCCCTCAATTTAGGCGAAATAACCTTGACCTGGATGTAAAAAACGTCATTATCCCATTCCCTTTATGCAACAAAGACAATATTATTTATACAAGTTGGTTTTGTCTTGTAATGGCAGTTGTTGGTTTAATAATTAACCATCTACATAAGCTTTATACACACAGTAAAATATTGTAAAATTGAAGTGAAGTTTAAATATTATGATGTTCATGAAACATTAAAATTATCAATATATAAATATTTACAATACTTTAAATGACATAAATAGATTTATATAATTAAAGTTGTATGTAACACCTGAAATTTCATATTATTCATTTTAGTTTGCCTTTTCAAAGTATAAAAAAATAATCATATTACATGCACGACATGAACCAATATTCTCGAAAACCAGCACCCTCTTTTCATTGTTTTTTTTTTAAATTCATTTTTTTTTTTTTAATATTTTATAATTTTTTTGATAGATTAGATGAGCAGGGAAGCTGACGGCTTTTCATTCAAAATAATTGGGAAAAAATTGAAAATAGTTGTAATTTATAATTTTGTTGGGACATTCGTTTTCATAAATGATCCCAAAAGTAATGATGGGAACTTGTACTATTAAACAGGAAACTTGTTGAAACTTAAAACTGAACTCAGAATAATGTATTAAGACTTAATTGTGAAGCTTTACCAGTCTGTCACAAGAGTTGAGGAACAAGCTACAATTTTTCCGTTATTCTTAATTAAGATTTTGCTGAATTCAATTTAAATTTCATTTTTGTACAGCGTTCACTTGTACATTGCTATCGCTTTCTTCCAAGATATCTAGCTTCTTTGCTATGAAATTATAAGATATGAGTACACCTGGAAATAGTGCGCCTGGTAAATGAGCGTGAAAGAAGTATATCTGTTTTATCGTGAGATATGTATTCTGAGACGGGTAATGCATTTGGTTACATATGTACATTTGGAATAAATTTTCGGAATACATTTGGAATCTAGTAAAATATTGCGACGGGATGCATCTAATAATTTCTGCAATTTGGCGAACTGATCTCATGTTTACAATAAAAAGTAGTTCGAGAAGTTGGCGTCCTACGATGTAAAATCATAACTTTTTATGAAATGAACAGCAACGGCAGGTTGTTTAATTAATTCTTCGCGAAATCTACGGAAATTTAAATTTATTTTGAAGGTTATGATAACGTATTTTGATGTTGAAGCAATTGTGTCATATTTTAAAACTGTTTATCGATTAGATTTTACTTTCGTGAAAGGGAGATAATTCGTACAGTTGTTGTGTGCAAATTTTAAATACAGTCTTATTACCAGTTCCGAACAGGGTTTCATATAAGCGCTGCTGCAGACGTCATCCACAAGCAGGGGAAATAAAATTTATGTGGTGTAATAATACAATGTTTCCTGATTCCAAAATATCGACACCTGTCCTCAAAAACACGTGGTAGTATGTTTTCTTGAAAAAAGCATTTCCGTGATCACGATATTTGTTTACATCGTTAAACTAGGTCACCAACAATCTGTAGACCTGCCCTGCACATACATTTAGGAAGCGGTTGAAGTTTATATTATTTAAACAATTAATGCCCATACATTCAAGTAGAAGCAAATCGAGAAAGTTATTTTGCGATTCCTTTAATTGAACGGGATTGAAATTTTAGATTATTCGGTAGTAAAAATTCGGAACTGGTAAAACAACTGTACTTCACCATTAACATGAAACGGGAATATTGCGAGTGATAATCAGCAGTTAATTAAAACCCAGATTAACAGCAAATGATCCAGTTACATACAACCGCTAGAATGTACCCCCTCATAGCGACAGTAGGGTCTGCAAAACTCTACTTTCTCTGTATCCGAAATGACAAAACGATCGGGTACAACTTTTTAAAATTTTAATTACCGATTGTCTTTTTCATATATTATGAAATTATTATTTTCTACCATTTAATTTAGCAATACATGGTTTGGTACATTGTTTCCTTTTCCAAAAAAACCCATCCGTCGGACTATGCATAGATCGAAACCCCCCCCCCCCCCCCCCCAATGTTCGGTTATATTCTGTCTTGCCACAACACAATTTTCCCAACTACGCTGTACAACAGCACGACAGTGCTATGTTTAGTAAAACCTGTCAGTCAGTCTTATGGTAGTACTAAAATAATTTTGTTTTCAGGAAAAAACTAAAGCAAAGATGTCATAAGCTTAGAGAGACCTTGGAAATCTGTCCCCTTAAAATTCCAGATTTTTGTGAAAATACTTGGATTTTTCAATTTAAACTAAGAACAATCATAGTTATTTAAGTTATGATTGTGAATAGATTCAGGATCATCAGCATTATAGTCATTCATTTTATTCATAACCCTCTGTGGTTTTATCTCCTTTGATATTTTTATTAGTGTTGGTTGTTTGTTTTGTGGGGTCACAAAAATGGTAATTTTTTAATTCTATTTTCTATTTTCAGTTGCAGAATTTGCACAGCATATGGCAGCGGCCCATGAACATTTTTCTAAGGAAATACAGTCACTTATATCAACATTTAGACGGAAAAATTATGAACTAAAAAAACAGAGGTAAACATATCACAAAATCAGCATATAAGTTTGTCCTATTAAGTACCTGTGTATATCATCAAAAATCATAAATGTTATACCCAGATTGAAATAATCTTCTCCAGTTGTTAACTGGGATATTTCTGAGCAAGAGGATTTAATTTCTCCAGCTATGCCTTGTAAAACTAGGGGCGACTTTAAAGATGCTAGTTTGCAGAGGCAATACATTAACAAACAAAAGTATCGAGTGTATTTGTATGTGGTTTGTCTTTGAATTTTTTGCTGTTATAGTTTTTGTCTGTCCTGTTGACCAATTATACTAGTATCTTATTCAGGTTAAAAAATAGAATTTTTCCTCTCTCAATTTTGATTACACATGGCAGGTGTAGCTACCTAAACAGGTGTGCTTATACCCTTCTGGTGCACCTGGCCTCATTTTCCTTGTGGAAGTTCATGTATTTAACCTAATTTGTCAGTTTCAAAGTTTTCACTTACTTTAAGATTGTGATTTGGATATGAATTGGTATCTTTGTTATTTTTTATTTTTATTTATACCCTTTTATTTATAGACCAGCTGATACACCCTCTACAATATATAAAACCTGGGACAGTTTACTTCATGAAACAGAGATGGACGCACAGGTAAATACAATAACAGTAGTGAATTTGTACATTCCATGATGGAAAATCTTCTGAACAAACTAGAACTGACTAGAATCTATCTGAATTAATAAAAAAATTCTTATAACAGATGGAATAACTAATGCCAAATTCATTGATTTTTGGAATTGAATCACCAAAATTTCAATTTGATCCCCAATGGCGAATTTGGCAACCAAGATCATGAACCTAGACCTTAATTGCTCGATTTCATGTGATATGAATTTTTTTCTGCAATATATTAAAATTATGCTTACAAATATAACAAATGCCAAAAAAAAAAGAAAGTAAAAAAAAAAAAACAATTTTGCTACTTTCTTTGCCTTCCAAAATTAAGAATGTTATAATCAGTGGTCAGAATCTCTGTTTATTCTGTGTCATATTTTTTTTTTATTTTGTTCCTTTATTTCCTGTTCTCGGTTGCATTTGCTTTATTCCCATATTTATGGTTTTCATTCTTGAAACATCATTTTTGAAGGTATAGCAACTAAAACAATGGAAATATTAATAAAAAATTAAATTCATTTTACATTGTATTTATGACTCAAAAATATTCAGCTATGGCTAGATATGCTGTATATAGCCCAATGATCAGTAATTTTCTTTGTGATACAATACACAATTCTACAGTTATTATGTAGAGGTTGGAATTTTATTGGTTAAAAATTGATAGTTTATCAAGGAAACGAAATAGTTGTTAAAGCATCTTACTTGATTTATGGAAAGGTTTGACAAATGTTCCTTAAAGGAATTTGACATCAACAGACTGTTAACTCAGCTTTTAATAATAATGTAGTTGTCAACATTAATAATGTTCACAATTTGTTTGAAGCTTGGATCTATTTACAAGTTTATGTATTATGAAAAGTATATTATCTGTCTTAAAATACACAATACACACAATATGTGGTATCACTAATAAAATTTATATGGTGTAATAGAACTTTATACTCGGTCAAGATTCTTTCACTGAAATGAATCGGTCAGTTCAGCATGTTCAAGAATGGTGGAAGAAACCAGAGTGCCAAGAGAAAAGCTTTGGTTTCTCACACTAGATCTCCTGAATGGAACTCAAACCTAAATTGATCCAAAGCACATACTTTTCAGCCACCAAAGTCCATCTATAGTTCATAAAGGAGATTAGATATTCACTATTTACAAGCGGCATTGTTCCTTTTGGAAAATATTAATTATTATTATTATTATAAATAAATAAAATGATGTCCTAGTATTTTTTTGGTTGCTTATTGTGTTAAAAGTATTTTGATGTGGTTTTTAATCCAAATCAGCTGATCTTAAGAAGTTCTTGTGGTACCCAAATTGATGCAAATACTTATGATAACAGTGCT
Organism: Anadara kagoshimensis; assembly: GCA_021292105.1. Taxonomy (NCBI): domain Eukaryota; kingdom Metazoa; phylum Mollusca; class Bivalvia; order Arcoida; family Arcidae; genus Anadara; species Anadara kagoshimensis. Next base: position 48,006,565 of record CM037864.1, read on the forward strand.
TTTGTACAAGAACATCCTATAATCTGTAAATTTGAAGCTATGGTCTTGCATATAGAATGAAGTACACACTACATGAAATATAGATACAAAACTCAAGTAAAATACTGGTTGTACTAATTTCCAAACAGTAATTGATTAAAAACATCACATACTCAACCCAAAAAAATCCCCGACAGTGCCACCATGACTGACCTTCAGATAGAAATGATCACAAAATGGTCTTAATCCTATAAAATGTTATAAGTAAAATGTATATAATTTAATTGTTTTATAATTACTGTAATTCCTGTGTGTATTGGTATCTAACGGTTACATCAGCTTAGTTTGATTTTTATTGTATATTCCGGCTAATTGTCCTCTATATCTCACATTAATCTGTGCATGGAAAGTCATTACTGAAAGATAAAAAAGAATTATCCTGGCAATTTGTCTGTATCTCTGAGTGAAGTACTGAGTACAATGTTTAAGCCAGAAATATAGTTGGTGAAATCATCCTGATCCAGGCCTTAAAAACAGGGGCCATGTTTTCCAAACTAGGGCCAATATTATAACATAACTTACAGTTTGTCTGTTTCTCCCCAAGTGAATTACTGAGCACAATGTTTAATCCAGAAATAGTTGGTGAAAACATCTTGATCCAGGCCTTAAAAAAGGGGGCCATGTTTTCAAAACTAGAGTATTATAACACGACTTTATGTGATTATTTGAAAGGTTTGATATTAGGTCCAAGAAAACATATAAATAAGAAAGCGTTTGAACTGGATTTATTCAAAACTCAACTGAAACTAAAAAGATGGGTTGTCCCACAGATAGTATTTTCACGGTACAAATTTTTTTGTTCTCAGTGGCACAAGGGCACTTTCTAATTTGAACATTGTGCATTAGATAGCATGCTAGATAGCTCCCCTGATAATAATCTTGTTCGCAAAATATTGCCAAAAATATGTGATTTCTTAACCAGGATATATTATCCCCACAATTTGATGTCAGGAGCTCAAATTGACAAATTGTTATGTGGCATTATTTTAGTATAGTTTCTAATCACACTACAAATTAACACTGAAAGGATGATATAATGGTCTTGAATTCATAGAATTACAAATCAAAACAATTACAGAATGATTGTTCAAAGATAACCCTTGTTCAACTTTGTATTCACTAACGTTGCATCCTCAAAACAAAAGAATTTCATTAAAGGGAAATAACTGAACTCTCAAATCAACTAAAGTAGAACTTCGATAACTCAAACTTCGACATCTTGAATACCACGGATAACTCAAAGTTATTATTTTGTCCCGACGGGTTTTCTATATAAACTATATAAATACAACTTCGATAACTCAAACTCTTATAATTCCAATACCCCCGATAACTGGAAGTAATGTTAAGGTGCCAAATTAAGAATTGTATGATAAACAACCTTCTAAAACTCGAAATATTTAACAATGAGTGATCAATAAAACGACCAGTTAAATCACAGAAATTAATCGGTTATGGGCTTTGGCTTCCGTATAATCCGATTAATGAGAGGAGTAGTGGTACATATCAAAGGTTCTGCTACTGTATTAATTAGTATCAATTAAAGGATAAGTACTCTGTGTCGTAAGGGGTGATGAAGTGTAACCGTGTACACCCTTAGTAGAAGGGTCACAGCTGTCCAAGGATACCAAAATAGTTAATTATCTGCAAAACTATGAATTTTTTGTATAGGCATGTATATCAGAATATTGTAGGTAATGGCACAATGGTCATTTTGATATATGAATAAAGGTCATGGGTTCAAAGGTCAAGGTCACAGATGTAAACAAGTACTGAAATGGTTAATTATCTCAAAAACTATAAACTTTTTGTATAGGCATGTATATTGGAATATTGTAGGTATTGGCCTAACAATCATTTTGATATATGAATGAAGGTCATAGGTTCAAAGGTCAAGGTCAAAGATGCGAACGAATACTTAAATGGTGATGAAGTGTAACCGTGTACACCCTTAATAGAACCCAACTTTTTTTTGTTGCTGGCGAAAAAAGCAAAATTTCATGTGATTTATCCAAGCTTGATTTTAATGACTGAGAGGTAGTATGCACACTCATGTTACAATATCTATAAAATGTGGCTATTGTCTTTCATAATAATTATGATTATTACATACTATGTGTATCTTATTCAGTTCTTTAAATGCATTATGATCATGTTTTGGTAATAGACATTTTGTGTAATGTATGCGTTTGTCGTCGCCAGGAGTCCTTATAAAACATGATTATTAAATTTAATAAATTGATTATATTTCGTTTATTATTACATGTATTTATGTAATACATATGACACTAGTGTATCGGGAAACAGTTTAACACCATCCAACATTTCTCTCATAAAAATGAAAGTCTACATTGTGACATCATTCTTCAACTTCGAAAACTTGAACACCCCGATAACTCGAAGTCATCATCGAAGTCCCACGCACTTCGAGTTATCGAAGTTCTACTGTACTATCATTAAATATAAAAAAGTAAAAGACCACAAATTTTGGAAATTTTCCTATGCCATAGAAAGTATTTGTTTTGAAAAATATTTATTATTCATTATATTGGATTATTGAATTTTGTGTAATTGGCAAACTGAAAATTTTAAAGTTTTGAAAATTCTTTAAGTATACTGACATTTCAGAAAATGAAAATCTATATATGTTAAATGTTTTAGCCTTTTATCAGGAGATCAATAATCAGTAAGATTTATGTGTTTCTGTTGATTTCTGATGATATATCTAGCTTTAATTTCAAAAATACTCATCGATCATGTTATAAATAAAATTATTGTGATACCTAATTTATATCTTTATACATTGAAAATGTTAACTTTTCTAGTGAAAGGAACAAGATATTCCAAGGTGACCTTAAACATGTACATATAGGTGATTTGTAAGATTTGAATTTTAGAGATGAGCACACTGAATATGTATAAATTTATTATAAATTCACCTATAACACTGGGGAATATAAATATAGATGAAAATAGACTTGAATCTCTATTTATGCAATCAATCAATTTGTTAATCAACAAATCAATCATTCAGTTATAAACATGGCACAGGAAACTTGATTGATATTGGAATCAAACTTGGGCAGATCCTAATAAAGTTTGACAGTTTATTTCCTTAAAGCTGGTGGCTTTATCTGCGTACTCGGATTTCCTCCCCCATCGCATAACTGACATGCTAAGTATAAAAGAAACAATCTTTAATGAAGCATAAAACATCAATAACCAACTCTAGTCCACTCCACCATGTCAGAACTGACAACCCGACTATAGAGTGAAAACATCCGAACTTGGGTATAAAATACCATTACTCAAATACACTCGCCATGTTGTTATGGTTACAATGGCAGACATTTCATATCCTGAATATTTTTTTTAATTTGAAGGCACATCTTGATGCAGCTAGTTTATTGATTAAAAATGTCTACAAACCACTGGAGGAAGTGGCAACTTATAAACAAAGTCAGGCCCAAAAACTGAACTCATTCCGGGACACGATGGAATCCATGCTGGAAAAAATGGAAGACCAACTACAATGTGTGAGTATACACAGTGAACACACACAAACATACAATCAATTTTCAAATCACAATGCAAAATGCAAAGTAAAAACTTTGAAAACTGGCAAATTTAATTACGCATGTGAATTTTCACCGGGGTAGTGAGGTCAGGTGCTCAGAAAGAGTAAGCACTGGAGTTCACAGCAAAAAGGAAGTATTAAGTTATTAAAGAACAATATAATACGTTTTTACTGTCTATATGCACATAATACTGTAAACATATTTAATTTTGCGTGCATTAATTTCGCGATATAGGAAATTTAGACATGTCTGCGTAGTTGAATTTTCATGATTTTTTTTTCAAATATGCACTATAACACAATTAGCGTAATATAATTTTCGCTCCGTATTAATTTGACCGCAAAATAAACAACCGCAAAATAAGCAAAAATTAGTACATCACGAAAACAAATATGTTTACACTAGTGGAAAGTAATTGATTCTGAGGAAGTCTCTGAAACTATAATAGTACTCCCTTTATTTACATGCCTTTTATTTGTTTATTATATTGCAGGCTGAAAAGGATTATTTAAATGCCTACAACTTATACCAGAAATCAGCCACTAGTACACCAGAGGACCAGGAATCTGCCAAAATAAATCTTTACAACGCCCACAACGAATATATATTTCAACTCCGAGCTTCCAACAGAACAGTTGATGAATTTAGAATTGTTATTCCTCAAATTTTGGAGGTAAGTAAGGATAGGTATTGGAACTGCTGAAATATACAATACTAATATTCTTAATTTTTTTTTTTTTTTTTTTTTTTTATTGAAAATAAATCATAAATGAGTATAGGCGAACATGAGAAAGTGGTAGTCACTGGCTTTCAAAGTCAAGGGTTTTAGGTTTGAACCTCACTCAGGACTTTTCGGAGATGATTTTTATCTCCTGTCCATACTAGAGTTATAAAAAGCTCAGTACTAGAGTAGTCTTTCGGATGAATCTCAAAACTGAGGTCCAATGTCTCAGTGCATAATAAAGACACCTCTGTAGAGTTTGAAAAAGAGTAGGCCACAGGAGTAGGCCACCTGTGGCCCATTCAGAGGATGTTTACAACTAGAAGCCATTCAAACAGATCGACCAACATAAGCATTAGTAAGCATGTTAGACAGGTATATTTTATTTGATCTGTGGGACACAATCAATTTGATTGAAACCTTTAAAATTCCAATAGAAATTGTAATAATGCATGTACTGCAGACCATTGATAAGTTTAACATCATTATTAATGTCCATAATGCCATGAATAACTGAAAGCCATTATGTGGTCAAAACTGTTCTGGTTTTGAAGTAAAACTATAATACCTTGCAAATTTTAAATGAAGTTTAGGGGGTATATAGGAATCCCCCTGTCTGTCTGGCTGTTTGTCTATCCGTCTGGTTGTCTATCCCAATATCATATCCGCTCCATATCTTCCATGTCTATGAATGGATTTTGATTAAACTTGGCACAAATGTGAACCAACATGAGACAGTGTGTCCCAAATTTATGTCCAGAAGTCAAAGGTCAAGGTCACAAGGTCAATGTTGGGTCCGGGGTATTTGGCTCTCAAGAGACAGTTTTAATTTAAATCAACACAACCTTATTTTTTAAATTTCATTGTATCGCAAGTAAAATAGTTGTTACTGGGACATAATTATAAAAGCCAGATTTTAGTTCCTTACTTACTCACATGATTGACATTGACTTTCAATTTTCTAAAGTCAGCTATATGCTTAAGATCAATTTATATTTCCAAGGTATTAGTTTATGTGTTTCCATGGCGATATACAATGTCAAACCATCATAAATCATAAGTTTCTATTTTACATTGAAATGAAGTGTATTAACGTGATTGAGACGTTCCATCTACCATCTAATATTACGACTTGTAATAATAATCCTCTTACAACCATATAAGCCTTATAATCGCCATATACACGATAATACATCCACAAGTTATGTTGGACCTTCGGGACACTCGGTTCATCATCAATTTCTTGTTAAAATATAAAAATGTTGTGATTTATTTTATCGAGCTTCATATTTCATCACCATTATCATAGGATGATATTTCCCTTGTTAGATGTTATTCAATAAATAAAATATATATCCATAATGTACAGGGGCATTACTTCTGCTAATGATATTCCAAGGGAAATTGGGTACATATTCTGTAAGAGATTTCTTTCTATATGAATAAAATTGTTTTGATTGAAATTAAATACTATGGACATATAACATGTCCTTGAAGAATTTTAGAATTTTAGAATACTATTATGTTCAAAGTTAAAAAAAATGAAGTCTCAGTCCCAAACCCGTAGGCTCCTCTGACCAGTGCTTAAGTCTTGGTCCCAAACCTGTAGGCCCCTCTGACCAGTGCTTAAGTCTCTGTCCCAAACCCGTAGGCCCCTCTGACCAGTGCTTAAGTCTCAGTCCCAAACCCATAGGCCCCCTGACCAGTGCTTAAGTCTCTGTCCCAAACCTGTAGGCCCCTCTGACCAGTGCTTAAGTCTCTGTCCCAAACCCATAGGCCCCTCTGACCAGTGCTTAAGTCTCTGTCCCAAACCTGTTGGGGCCCTCTGACCAGTGCTCAAGTCTCTGTCCCAAACCTGTAGGCCCCTCTGACCAGTGCTTAAGTCTCTGTCCCAAACCCGTAGGCCCCTCTGACTAGTGCTTAGGTCTCTGTCCCAAACCCGTAGGCTCCTCTGACCAGTGCTTAAGTCTCTGTCCCAAACCCCTAGGCCCCTCTGACCAGTGCTTAAGTCTCTGTCCCAAACCTGTAGGCCCCTCTAACCAGTGCTTAAGTCTCTGTCCCAAACCTGTAGGCCCCTCTGACAAGTGCTTAAGTCTCAGTCCCAAACCTGTAGGCCCCTCTGACCAGTGCTTAAGTCTCAGTCCCAAACCTGTAGGCCCCTCTGACCAGTGCTTAAGTCTCAGTCCTAAACCCGTAGGCCCCTCTGACCAGTGCTTAAGTCTCTGTCCCAAACCCGTAGGCCCCTCTGACCAGTGCTTAAGCCTCTGTCCCAAACCCGTAGGCTCCTCTGACCAGTGCTTAAGTCTCTGTCCCAAACCTGTAGGCCCCTCTGACCAGTGCTTAAGCCTCTGTCCAAAACCCGTAGACTCCTCTGACCAGTGCTTAAGTCTCTGTCCCAAACCCCTAGGCCCCTCTGACCAGTGCTTAAGTCTCTGTCCCAAACCTGTAGGCCCCTCTGACCAGTGCTTATCCTGGTTTAAATGGGAAAATCTTAAAGTAAAAAACACTAAAATTTCTGAGTTTTGTTGCACTAGTCGTCAGGCATAAAAACTTTGTCTGTGGCCTAAGCAAATTGAATTTAAGTAAATTAAGTATGACACTCAATTATGATCAATGGAGCTAAGACTTTATTCTGTCAATATGTTCCAACAGCTAGGCTTTTATCATCTGGACTGGCCCCAGTTTCACAATTTTTCCTTAACTAAGTCTTTACTTTATTTCAGCAAACGTCTGCAAGTTCTTTTTGGAACTACAAATAATAATGTTTGTCAAAACTAAATATAGAAGTTATATGCTTGATGATATTTTTAAAATGACACCCTAAACTTCTTGAGCATCTTAACAATTAACAAAAATTATTAAGGTTTTAAATTTGCCAAATTTAAGATAAGGAAAATGGGTAGTTAAGGAATGATTGTGAAACTGCCAGGGGCCTGGTTTTTATGAACAATACTATATTCATTTTAAAGCTTTTGTTATTTCTATCACTTCTTGTATTAAAATTTATACACAAGTCTGCACAAAACTTGTTGCCTTGTTTTCAATAATTGTAAAATTTCCGGGTTATCCGGGTCATGAACATTCTGGGACTGTGCGCATGTGAAAATTATTATGCTGGTCATAAATGGAATTTTAAAATACAGAAAATCAGAAATTTTTCAAATCTGTTAACTTTTTGTAAGAAATAACCTTTTTTAGTACTTTTAATTTAAAAACCGTCAAAATGGGAAAATCTGTCTAATTTGACCTTTTAATTTTATCTGTTCGTTTATCCATTTGATCAAACAAATCTGCCAAAAATTAATAAATCCATTAAATTAGTCAGCCTAGGTTTCCAGATGATAACTTTTGAACAGATAAAGGGGTTTTTCTCCAAACTTTATACAATTGTTAGAACTATAAAATACAAAATGCAAATTAAATTTGATTTTAAGTACATTTCTCTTTGTAATTAAAAAGGGTAAATATATAGATCAAGTTTGATTTTCAAAACAGTCTTATTTTTATAGTTTTAAAGAAATTGGGAGAAAATTCAGTTATATATTGTTTTTATTTCGATGTACATAGATTATCAAATTGCTCCACAGCATGGTACAGTCCAACCTGCCTTAAAGGCTACTTCTATATAAGGGCCACCTGCTTATAAAGGCCGCTATAATTGTATCCCAGTTGTTCTTTATTCATATCATTTCAACTTGTATATAAAGGTCACTTTTACTTATTCCCTTGGGTGGCCTTTATAGACAGGTTTGACTCTACTATATTATTTAATGTCTCGATAAATGCCTTAGTTTTTGTTTTTATGTTATATAGGAGCTAGAAGAGATCTACATAGATACCAGTAACACAATTAATGCTGCCATCGAGAGTCATGCATTGTTGTTATTAACAAAGGTATAATCATAATGTAACAAAACAACATTGACCTGTCTGTTTGACCTTTTTTTAGGCATTTGCATATAGCTGGATGTAACCAATAAATGGGTAGTGTTAGGATTCACAGTCAATACATAAACCCTGAATGATTCCTATGATGGTGACGAAATGAATGACCTGTGTTCCCTATAAGTAAAAATACTTATCCATAATACATATTCAAATTAAAGGTCAAGCAGACAGGTCATTGCTGTTTGACTATACTTATCTTATCAAACAAAAACACAGTATTCCCAAAACAAATTACAGAATTCCAGTAATTACTTTTATAAGTAACTTACTTTCTATAAAGGGTTTGTACATTTAATTATTCCCATGTTTCAAGTCCAATGTTTTTTACTCTTTTGATAGGTTTAGTATATCATTCCCCTGACGTGTGTGTCGATCCAGAACGTGTTATTGCTTTTTGATTCTGTTTTTTGTGAGAACTTTTTTCTGTTAATTGTTTTTTATTGGTTTGTTGACTTTTGGTTTGCATCTGTGAATTTTGTAGTTGTATGGTTGTAAAGTTTTATTCACTGCCATAAACTGACACACCTACCCTTCACAGTTTGTTATATTTAAAAGTAAATGCCTGTTGGAAAGGAAAACTACATGGTAAAGACTATAGAAGTACTATGAATTTTTAGAACTCCTTGTCATCTCGGGGCTTTTGATAGCTGAGTGGTCACAATATCATTCATTGACTAGATTTGAGTGGTCACAATGCCATTCATTGACTAGGTTTGAATGGTCACAATGTCATTCATTGACTAGGTTTGAATGGTCACAATGCCATTCATGGACTAGGTTTAAATGGTCACAATGCCATTCATGGACTATGTTTGAATGGTCACAATGCCATTCATTGACTAGGTTTGAATGGTCACAATGCCATTCATTGACTAGGTTTAAATGGTCACAATGCCATTCATGGACTAGGTTTAAATGGTCACAATGCCATTCATGGACTACGTTTGAATGGTCACAATGCCATTCATTGACTAGGTTTAAATGGTCACAATGCCATTCATGGACTAGGTTTAAATGGTCACAATGCCATTCATTGACTAGGTTTGAATGGCCACAATGCCATTCATGGACTAGGTTTAAATGGTCACAATGCCATTCATGGACTAGGTTTAAATGGTCACAATGCCATTCATTGACTAGGTTTAAATGGTCACAATGCCATTCATGGACTAGGTTTAAATGGTCACAATGCCATTCATTGACTAGGTTTGAATGGTCACAATGCCATTCATTGACTAGGTTTAAATGGTCACAATGCCATTCATGGACTAGGTTTAAATGGTCACAATGCCATTCATTGACTAGGTTTGAATGGTCACAATGCCATTCATTGACTAGGTTTAAATGGTCACAATGCCATTCATTGACTAGGTTTGAATGGTCACAATGCCATTCATGGACTAGGTTTGAATCTCAATATGCCATTCATGGACTAGGTTTAAATGGTCACAATGCCATTCATTGACTAGGTTCGAATGGTCACAATGCCATTCATTGGCTAGGTTTAAATGGTCACAATGCCATTCATGGACTAGGTTTAAATGGTCACAATGCCATTCATTGACTAGGTTTGAATGGTCACAATGCCATTCATTGACTAGGTTTAAATGGTCACAATGCCATTCATGGACTAGGTTTAAATGATCACAATGCTATTCATTGACTAGGTTTAAATGGTCACAATGCCATTCACTGAATAGGTTTGAATGGTCGCAATGCCATTCATTGAATAGGTTTGAATGGTCGCAATGCCATTCATTGACTAGGTTTAAATGGTCACAATGCCATTCATTGACTAGGTTTAAATGGTCGCAATGCCATTCATTGAATAGGTTTGAATGGTCGCAATGCCACTCATTGAATAGGTTTGAATGGTCGCAATGCCATTCATTGACTAGGTTTAAATGGTCACAATGCCATTCATTGACTAGGTTTAAATGGTCACAATGCCATTTATGGACTAGGTTTGAATGGTCGCAATGCCATTCATTGAATAGGTTTGAATGGTTGCAATGCCATTCATTGACTAGGTTTAAATGGTCACAATGCCATTCATTGACTAGGTTTAAATGGTCGCAATGCCATTCATTGAATAGGTTTGAATGGTCGCAATGCCACTCATTGAATAGGTTTGAATGGTCGCAATGCCATTCATTGACTAGGTTTAAATGGTCACAATGCCATTCATTGAATAGGTTTGAATGGTTGCAATGCCATTCATTGACTAGGTTTAAATGGTCACAATGCCATTCATTGACTAGGTTTAAATGGTCACAATGCCATTCATTGAATAGGTTTGAGTGGTCGCAATGCCATTCATTGACTAGGTTTGAGTGGTCACAATGCCATTCATTGACTAGGTTTGAGTGGTCACAATGCCATTCATTGACTAGGTTTGAGTGATCACAATGCCATTCATTGACTAGGTTTGAGTGGTCACAATGCCATTCATTGACTAGGTTTGAGTGGTCACAATGCCATTCATTGACTAGGTTTGAATCTCAATTGAGGCAGATCCTAGTGTAAGAAAGATTGTCATGTCACTTACTGAAGTGGTTTTCTATTGGAACTCTTGTGTCTTCCATCATGCATGAACTTATCACCTTGGAATTAGTGAAAGAATCTTGACAGGGACATAAAACTCCATCACTCCATTTTATTCTATTCCCTTTATGTCTTGAACCATTACAGAATCTCATGGATCATCAAAAACAAGGTCAAGGTCACAAGAAACTTAAGTAGAGCCATATTTATCACATGTGACTCTTTACTTTTTTTATTATGCAAGGCACACACAGTCCATGAAGTTTGACCGTTGCCATGGCTATCAAATTTTATCCTCAGATGACCCAACCTCTGACCTGCTTTATAAAAATGGTTGCTGGATGGATGAAGTAATGTTTTACATCCCAGTCATGATTCTTTCACTTATCAATGTGGTAATATCTGGAATGGTGGGGAAAACAGAGTGTCTATAGAAAATCGGTCATCTTCAATTAGAAAACTGACAAGTTTCAGGGTAAGTGTAGCTTTTTATAATTGTTTTTAAAACGATTATTTCAGGCAAATGAACAACACAAAAGATTTGAAGATTTATTAAAGATTTGTCGCCAAGTGAATCCAAAACTTGATATATCGTTTTTTGTAAATGCATTGAATCCAGAATGTGCCAAAATAGAACTTCACTATCACAACTTTAATAAACCAGATAGTTCCAATAATACTTCAGAGGTAAGAACATTAATCAAATCATCCAGTGGCAGACCCGGGGGGGGGGGGGGGTGGAGTTTTGGAGGTTTGAACCAGATAGTTCCAGTAATACTTCAGAGGAAAGAGTAAGAACATTTATCAAATTGTCCAGTGGTGGACCCCGAAGGAAGGGTGGGAGTTTTGGGGGTCTGAACCAGATAGTTCCAGTAATACTTCAGAGGTAAGAGTAAGAACATTTATCTAATCATCCATTGGTAAACCAAGAGGGGAGGGGAGTTCTAGAGGTCTGAACCCTCTCTTTATTTCTGTCCATGATATTAAGCATGTGTAGCTCTGATTGCAGATAATTGCAGGATTTTATGTTGGGGTTTGATTTGTTGACCCCCAAACCATTTGTAATCAATGAAAGTATTGAAACCCCCTTTCCAAAATTCCTGGATCTGCTGCTGTCACTTATATGTGTATTTGCCTATTTTACATATCCTTGTACCAGTTACATTGATAATGTTAAGTTGGATTCCCTGGATGACTGTCAGTGCCATCACCCATATACAAGTTTTTGGATGAAATGTTTATATACAGACAATCAGAAATTCCTGGAAATTATAATAGTTCTACTTATCTGAAATAAAAGATCAACAAAAGTATAGTGTAAATACTAGTTTATTAGTGTAAGCCGTCCAGTTTTTGGATGGTAAAAGTCAAATCTCATAATCCAGAGAAATCTACCAACCTTCTTCAAACAAACTGACAACTTTTCTGCCCAAGTGGGATGTCCAACTGAACTGACCGAGATTAAAAGGAAGTATTGTCATTATTATACAGTCAAACCTGTCTATAAAGGCCACCAAAGGGAAACAGTAAAAATGGCCTTCATGGACAGGTGGCCTTTATATGCAGGTTCAAACAATATGAATAAAGAACAATTGGGATACAATTCTACTGGCCTTTATAAGCAGGTGGTCCTTTATATAGAGGTGACCTTTAAGGCAGGTTGGACTGTATGTAATTTTAATTTATTCCTGTGGACTCCCAAGTAGAATTCCAAATATCTTACACTGTATCTTTACCGGAAAAACAAAATTTAAGAGGAATAGAGAGTCTAAACTAATACTGTAGATTATTGCTTCAATTGAAGTCATTATTACTGTGCTAAGGGAGATAATTCAATTTTCTACATGACGAAGCATGATAATTATTTATAACCATTCTTACTTCCCTTTGGCCATTAAAAAAGTAATTACTTTATATTGTAATGTTATATCATTTCAAGCAAATGATTGTTATATTGAGTATATTCGACAATCTTAAATTATCAGATTTAGCACTGAAAATCTTGGCTGCAGATGGCTCGATGAACATGAAATAGGATTTAAATTTAAAGTATACCTACTGGTATATACAATAAAATTGAATAGGTTTCGGCAGTCTTTGAAAATTGTTAAGTATAATAGCAGTCTTCTGATGTCACTGACATATCTATAAAGGACACTTTAGGAACTTATAAAATTAATTTTGTTTTAACTTAACAAATTCTAAAAATAGACCAATATGAATATGTTGTGTTACGATATTGGGTAGTGGTAGCTCACTTGGTAGGGTACTTGCCTATGGTTCGATCCTTAGTATGACCCTCATTTTATCCTTTCTGTAAGTTTGGTGGCCAGTGTGGTCCTCAGATGTGCTGGAATGGCAATTGCAGGACATATAAAGACTCCATCTGGGTGAAATTTCCCACTTGGGACCATTTGAAACCCAAAACAAACAGCAGGCATGTAGCAGTCTGGGTTGGGTAGCTCAGTTGGTAGAACAATCGCATATAGTGAGGGAGGTCCTAACTTAAACCCCTGGTCCGACTCTGCTTTTTTTCTCCTTTCTGTTACAGTTGTTATGAATTTCTCAATATATTTTTCGTCTTAATTAAAAATGAAAATATTTCAAAATATACTCACTAGTAAATTGATACCTTACTGCACCTGCCATAAATATTCATAGAAATGAGGGGAAATTTATAATATAGACTTCAAGATTATTCATTTAAAAAAAATGAAACAATTAAAACATCTCAAGTGCTGTACACCTGTGTATGATCAGAAACATTATAAACAGAATTGAGACTGATATGCTTGTCCATTGTAATATAATCAACAGTATTCTTTGTTGAAGCTTTTTGTTCCTAAGTACATGATGATAAACACATGATTGGGTCTTTATTTAATAATAATGTTTACAGTATATCTCCAGGTTTTACAATACCATACACCTCCAGGTTTAACAATGATTTTCCAGGCCCAGGTCACAATTATTCCTTAGCAAAGATTTTCCTTAACTTAAATCTTGCAAAAATCAAATCTGTATAATTTTGTTAATATTCAAGATTTTTAGAAATTTAAGGTGTCATTTTAAAGATTACTTCCAGATTAAACTATTTGCATTTATTTTTCACAAATGTATATTCATCTGTAGATCCAAAAAGAGATGACCAAAATTGGCTTAATTTATGTTTAGGAAAATCTTAGCTAAGAAACCATTGTGAAAATAGGGCCTGGTTATAACTTGAATTCTATCAGCTTGGTGCCATAACATCTCTATCTCTCTGTGTTAGGTAATTAAAATGTGATAGTTGTGTCAGTATCTTGGCAGCAGGTTAGCATAAGTAAGTTTGTAGTAGAAAATAAATTTTCTGAAAAAATTAAGGATTAACTTTAACTAATTATTACTAAATATTAATACATTGTTCAGTAAAGTTGTATGTGTCTGGTGTTCTTTATGATTAAAAAAAAAATAGCATCATTAGTGTTCATTCTAGGATTTTTCAGAGGTCATTTTCACAAAATGTTCCTCTTGTACACCACAACATCAATATTGTTTACATTCATTTAATGTTAAATAGGGCCCCCTAAGTCCTTAACAGTGGGGTCATTTGGCAGAATAAGGTATCATGACTCCCTTCTAGAATGAACACTGAGCATTACATTTTGTTTTGTAATAGGTCTGGTTTGGAACTGTTTTTACACTCTTCTTAACACTTGCGCCATAGACCAGTTGTGATGGTTTGCCATTGTCTATTGTGTATAAACTTTTTACATTTTGATATTACATTTTAATATTTCCTGCAAAAGTACTGAGCCAAATCCATTGATACTTGGCAACCATGTCTATAGGGTATAGAGCCTTCAGGTTGCACATTTGAAGTTGTAATAGGAAGGTGAAATATTCAGAATAAAATACAGGACCTCCCAGACTATTGGCAAGTGCTTTACCAATAGAACTACCCAGACTGCTACATTCCTCCCCTGTAATATTTGAGTTTCCCATGATCCAATGGGAATCTCGCCCAAATTCCCTCAGAAGGACTTTGTTTGGCCGGAATTGCTAGACTACCATTTTCGAGGGCCACAATGGCCATCAAACAGAAAAACATAAAAAAGTGATGGCCAAACTGGAACTCAAACCCAAGGTCTTCACAATACTAACTGGATGCTCAACAGACTTAGCTATCATGTCAACCATCAAACCAAGTCCACCACATTCTTCTAAACCATTTTTTTAGTCATCACCCTGAATTGAAACCATAATGTTCAAACCTGGGAAGTTTGGTCTCAGAGTAGAATCTAATTGAAAAAGAAGATAGACCTTAGATAACTTACTTGAAGCATTCATTCTAAGGACAGGTAGTATTTACCTGATACAAATCTTGTCAGTGATTTTGTTTGCCTAAAATTGCAACCACATAGAGGAAGTTTCTCCTTGGGGAAAAATGGTTGATTACTAAAATTTCTAAAACAGCAGTGATATATCATTGCTAATGAATTACCCACAACATTTCAGATACCGTCACCATATATTTTTTTTACAATGAGGATCATAGCTATTGCCAGCATGTCATAATGCAGTTTGCTCAGAAATTCAAATTTTCCCAATTTTAAAGGCAGAAGGTAGTTTTTGAAAACAAAATGTAACGAAATCATTGCTTTTTCTGTGGGTTGGGTTGAAAGGTAGTGCAAAAACCAATGTCAGCAGTATTTCACAGCAAAAAGGTCAATGACCTACATATATTATACACCCTCACATGCAAAGTATCCATGCACATGTTTTCAGATTTCTCGCCAAGTGCAATATCATCATATTGGATATCACAAATACAGTCATACATGTGCATTTATATACATCATTCTGTGGCTTTATTGAGATTTCTTAATTAATATAAATCACATTGTTTACAAGCAAACTATGGCTGTTTATAATTAAAGCAGTAACCCTGAACTTTGATGCTCCAGCTGACCATAGCATATAGCATGGTGGTCAGTGTCGTGTTTAATCTGATCAAAATAAGTTATTAATGCCGCATAACACTGTATTTTGCATACACAGATTTTATTCATTATATACTGTGTCCTTCTACATGGATAACAACATAATTGTTTATGATTCTAATATAACAATAATATTTTTAATCAGTGTTTCCAGACACAATGGAACTCAGTCATAACCACTTGTGCTTCTTGCGGACATGCTTCTCCTGATAAATTAAGAAAAGAGTTGCTAAAAATATACTGAAGATTTGGTGGCATGCCAGCTATTTCCAGCCTCAATGTTGGTTTCCCTGGTGTTTTTTTTTTTAATGATAATGCTGATATCATTGACGAACAGCTAAAAATGTTGTTGTGATGTTAAACAACATTACAACCAAACAACAAACCATCCCACTTCCTGGAAACAGAATTATGTAGCTATGGAAACACTGATGCTATATTATAAGTGCCTTGGTTATTATAAAGTTTTTGTAGTATTATAAATATTTGTCTTCCATAATTAGAATCAAAAATAGCATTAAGACGTAGGTACAAGTAATTATTTTTGATAATTAATATTATTTATTTTGTTCCCTAACAAGTAATCATCATCAATCATGTCGCGTCTGCCGTACAAAAATGTGCCATTGCTGTTATATTTTTTGGCATTATGACGTATTTACACTCGATAAATCTTGGCATTACGACGTAATAATATGCATTCTAATTTATTATCAGACCAGAGACGAGATATGTTGATATGTGTTGATAATATTTACAAATTTATACAAATGCACATGCATTTTTCATACATTGATGCACATGCAGACATATATTCCTTTTCCTGTTTACTTAAGGTCTTAATAATTTAGGAGGTGAACATGCATTTTACTTGCATCCACATGCAAATACATTCATTTTGTTTATTGCACCTACATGTTTATTTAACATGTTTAAAATATTTATAAATCAGAACACGTGCACATGCATTTACAAGACATGCATACTCGTACATGCATTTTGTTTATTGGACATGCATGTCTGTTAATTCTGATAACCTGACTTGTTACTATAAATAATTTAATTTAAACTCCTGCTGATGCTACAGACCTAACACATGTCGTCTCTACTAAAGTTTTTACATATAACCACTTGACTGTAATCACTGTGGTTGTAGTTTATCATTTCATGAAGTTCCTTCATCAAGTTCTCTGAGGCATTGGCCATTAAGCAGTGATGGAAAATCAAAATGTAGAGTTTAGGACAATGCTAAAGTTACTAACAAAAGAGTATGCCACCACAACAGAAATGATACCTTTTTTGGAGAGACTAGTAATGCATGAGCTCAAAATTAAGATTTTTGGCATTTTTTGGGAGTATGATATTTTACAAAATTATCCATGAACATAAACATGAACATATCTTTAGATGTCAAAGGCACATCTTTTTACTGGTAAAAAAAACATTCGATTCATGATTGGAACCCAAAATTCATAAAAAATGAAAGCACTCTGGCTCACCCCACCAAATAAATTGAACACCCAACTATCAGCTGGCAAAGTGTTAGCCATCTCATGAGATTCTAAATTTGTTTTGGATGCATTTGGGTGATCAGTTTGCACCTGCAACACAAAAAACGGAACTGAGTTAGCAATCAACGGATCGCCGGCCACGCCCACAATGTTCCGACAAAGGCTGCCATCACCATATCAATGCAGCGTCATGGCAAGTAATGACGTACTAATGTCAAATATGTCATTAAACGGCGCATTTTGCTTCAATAAACTCACCTATATTAAAATATTGCTGTTTCCCTAGTGACCAACTAGTATTCGATACTTTGACAAAGAAAAATAATGATTTTTCAATGCCGTATTGTTAGCCAATCAGATGGCTAGAACATATTCAGTGTGGACCGGCAACCAACGATGCGCGCGCACGCGTCATCTACTTCCTTCTTTTTCCATCGCTCTGACCAGCTAGATCGTGATTTTTTTCATCCAGTGACATCCTTGTTCTTTTTATATAGAACCTTGGTATTTCTTCATATTTTTTATTTCTGACATTTATATTTTATTTGAAATAATTTATTTTTTGTTTTGACTTTGTCAAATAATTTTTAAATTATTTTTTTCTTCGTAGCCCGTGCCCGTAGTACATTAAAGTTTTTTATCATGTCGGATCTTAAGTCGTCTTCCGCCTCGAAGTACAAGTCTTCGAGGAGGAAGAAGTCTTCCGCGAAAGAGGCTTGTCATTCGGTCGGGACTCCTCCTATTCCGTTAGGGGATCCTCCGGTACCGCCTCCGCTACCGTCTGATGATTTTTGTCGATTTCGGGCTCCGGGGTGGACTTTCCACCTTCGCCGGGTTCTCCGGGGCGCACACTTGATTTTTCGGAGTCATTGTCGTGTGTCCCCGTGGCTGGCGCCGACCCTCCGGACCTTGTGTCCCTTGTTGCTTCAGTCTCCACTTCGGTGGATGACTTGGCACGGGAGGGTCCTCGGACTTCGGTCCGAGGGGCGGCGGTTGTAATGGACAATTTTTTGCCTGTTACAACCGTAAAATGCACTGTCATCTCCACTTCGGTGAAGGTGGCATGTGCCCCAGCCAGTGCCTCACTGACATTCGTGTCTTCAGGAGGCACAGGCTCAGTAACTGCTCCTGCAGTTAATACTGGGCACACCGGGACTCCTACTTCGGTAGGCTTTCCTGGTGCAGGTTATCATGGGATTTCATATCCTGTGATATCTGCTCCCTTGCCGTCATCTTTGGATGTGCAGCAAGTGTCTGGAAGGGATAGATCTAGGTCTGCCCCTCCTTCGGCCACAGGATCCTGGTCTTGTGGGCCTCATGCTGGACCTTGGTCTGGTATGCCTGTTAGTGGTGGTAGCCTCGGCGACTCCACTAACATACTGGCTACTGATGGCTCCACTGGAGTAAGTCAGCCCAGTCAGATTGCCGGGCACATGGGTCCCTACGGCAATCAAGGACAACCAGGGATGGGTTTTCCTTTTGGTTACCCACATCCATCTCCTTTGGTTTTGGATATCCCTTTGGTGGTCCTAGGCTACCTGGACCAGGAGGTTTTTCCTCCATGGGTTATTACCCCCCGATGGGTTTTCCATCGGGCTGTGGTTCTGGAGATGGTTGGGGGTTCTACGGACCCTCTCCATCTGCCCCTGGCATTTCCGCCAGTGGTGCGGCAGATTTTTCGTCTAGGTCTTCTCGGCCTATTCGGAAAAGAAGTAAATTGGCTCGGTCTGAGACAGCATCAGCTGTCAAGGACTTGCAAGGGGATACCCTTGTCTCTGGTCAATCTACTAACAGGCCGCAGGAGGATGGAGGGCAGTTCCGATCCAGGTCCCTATCCCCTTCTGGGGATCGGGGGTCTTCTCCTCTGTCCCATCCTAGGGATCATGAGTCTTCCGACTCTGAATCCCACAAGGATGAGGACTGTTTGTCCATCTCTGTTCACGGAGATAGGATAGACGAGGAAGAGGACTCTTCTTCGGACGAGCCTGTTTCGGAGGTGCCCACTCCTCCACCTGTGCACTCATCACCCGGTCGCTTGTCCGTCCATACGGACGGTCAAGCAACAGAATCCAAACCTGCTTCCTTGAGAGCAGAGGTTTACAGGATTCTGGGGACAGACCAATGTCCTCCCCGAGTGCTCCTTCAAGGGAGAGTAGGTCATCTTCTCTCAGAAAGAAGTTGAACCTACCAGTGGAGTCCTCGGCAGATCGCTCTCTTCCAGAGAGCGATCTGGTTTCATCTTGCCTCGCTCATATGCAGGCTTTAAGATGTAACCAAGTTTCTGCCGAGGATCAGCCAGCTGGTGAGATTCCTCCCAATAAGGGAGGAGTTTTTTCCATATCGCACATTGGTGGCTTTAAGCCGTCCAATTATACGGTTCATGGAAACCAGCTAGCTGCTCTCCCTTCCCGGCTGGAGGAAAACTTTGACCGGGTTTTCTCAAGTCCGGGAAACGACTCTGTGCTGTTGAAAGGCAAGGATAGGGAGAAGACCGAACGCCTTTTGCGGCTTGCGGTGCACTCCTTATCCTATGGCCGATTGGGCAATCATCAGCTTTGTTTGATGTTGCCAAAATGCAGCCAGGTCAGGATAGGGACCAGCTCCTCGTCAGGTTAGCCCAAGGGCTTTTCCAATCGCACGAGGATTGTATGGCCCTAATATTGTCGGCCCTGTCCAACTTCTTGTTGGCTAGGAGACAGTCTATTCTTCAGCCCGCCAATGGCAAGCTGAAGAAATCCCACATAGACCGTCTCCTTAGAGCCCCTATCTCCGGTCCATCTCTCTTTGGAGGGGTAGTGCCTTCCCTTATCGAGGAAATGGCAAAGGACGTACGGAATGTTACCGTTTCGGTAACAAATAGGGGTCAACAGGGCCGACAACAACAACAAAAACACGTGGCTTCTCAACCTAGCTCTTCTTCGGGGTCTGGCCCCTCCTACCCCAAGAAGAGAAGGTATGGGGGAAAGGGGAAGAAGCCCAAAGGGCTGCTTCCTTTGGCCCCAAGGCTGCCTCTTCATCGAAGAAGCAGTCCTGAGGGGTTTATGGCCCCCATCACGCAGCCCCATCTGAGTCCAGATCGGGGCATACCCATGCATCTGTCAATTCCAAATCCCGAAATTCAAGTAGGGGGCAGGATTTCACACTTTCTTCCAGCATGGAAGGAAGTGACATCAGATGCTTGGGTATTAAGCGTGGTGTCAAGGGGCCTTTCTATCCCTTTCCGAGAACAGCCACCTCTGGTGAACAGGCCCATTTTCGAGCGACCTCCGTTAGACCCGGAGAAGAGGCTTGCCCTTCAGCAGGAGGTGCAAGCCATGCTAGAAAAAGGGGCCATTCAGGAACTCCCTTCGGACGACCGGTCCCCGGGTTTTTATTCCCGGCTTTTTCTTGTTCGGAAGAAGTCCGGCAAGTGGAGACCGGTAATAGATCTGAGTGTTCTAAACACCTGGATCTTGAGTCCACATTTCAAAATGGTGACTCCCAGAACTGTGGTTTCCACAGTTCAACCGGGGCAATGGGCATCTTCCATAGACCTGAAGGACGCCTACTTTCACATCCCCATTTTGAAACGGGACAGGAAGTTCCTGCGCTTCACCTTTTGTCACAAAGCGTACCAGTTTCGGGTTCTCCCTTTTGGGATAACCACGGCCCCCTTGGTTTTTACCAAGATCCTTCAGGCCGTGGGATCTTATCTCCACAAGCGCGGAATAAATATACTAATTTATTTCGACGATTCCCTGGTCCTGAGCTATTCTCGGGTCCAGTGTGGAGAGGATACCCGGTTAGCACTGGCTACGCTAATCCGGCTAGGTTTCCTCCCTTCAGAGGAGAAGTCGGAATTAACCCCTTCCATGGATTTCATTTTCCTGGGGTATCGGTTTCGAACCGACCTGGGGTTAGTTCTGCCTCCGGAGGAAAAATTCTCCAAGGCCGTGGAACTAGTCAACCAGTTTCTGAGTCTAGACCACGTCACAGCACGCTGGTATCTCAGACTCCTGGGATACCTAAATTGCATAGCCGATGTAATCCCCCTAGGGCGTCTTCACATCAGGCCATTGCAAATGCACCTTTTAGGTGCTTGGTCCCCAGCGTCGAGAAACTGGGACAAGTTGGTCTTGTTGAACCCTGCAGTGAAGCAGTCCGCCAGATGGTGGACCATGAGAGAGAATGTCTTGAAGGGCATATCCCTGAAGAGTCCCTCTCCAGAGAGGACTCTTTACTCAGACGCTTCACTGACAGGTTGGGGCGGTTTTCTGGACGGACGCACAGCGTCCGGACTATGGAGCAAGAAGGAATCTCCTCTTCACATCAATATTCTGGAGATGAGGGCAGTTTTAACTCCCTCAATTCCTTCATGCCCATAGTTCAGGGAACACCTCTATGCCTGGCCACAGACAATTCTACGGTGGTTGCGTACTTGAGGAATCAGGGGGGCACAAGGTCTCGGGACCTTTGTTGCCTGGCTCAACAAATTCTGCTGCTTTGCCGGACAACCAAATTTCCATTTTGGTGAAACATGTTCCCGGCAAGCTCAACATTCTGGCCGACACGTTATCCAGGGCTCACAAGCCTGTAATAACGGAATGGACACTGGCCAAGCCAGTCTTTCAGTCCATTTGTCGGCTGTGGGATCGTCCTCATGTAGACCTATTTGCAACCGCGTTGAATCATCAACTTCCGACATATGTTTCACCAGTACCGGACAGAGAGGCTCTATCAACGGATGCCCTCTCCATTCCATGGGAGGGAATGTTTGCCTATGCATTTCCTCCATTCAACCTGGTGGGTCGGGTGATACAGAAGGTCAAGCTTCACTCTTGTCTTCTGATATTGATAGCTCCACTTGGCCGGGCCAACCATGGTTTCCGGACCTATTGAATCTTCTGGTAGATTCTCCCAGGGAACTTCCTGTGAGAGAGGATCTCCTATCGCAGCCTGTGTCTCGGGTACAACACCCCAAACCAGCTATGCTGCATCTTCACGCGTGGAAGCTATCGAGTCAGGACTCGTTACGAAGGGATTTTCTACGGAAGTTGCCAGACGCATCTCTCGATCAGTTCGGCCTTCCTCTTCTGCCATCTACGACAGCAGATGGAAAATCTTCCGTGATTGGTGTATCAGCAGGGAAGTTGATCCGATCACATCATCTGTTCAAGTCCTAGCAGACTTTTTCCTTTATTTATTTAAATCTAAAGGTTTATCTCCAGGGACTATCGGAGGCTATCGCTCCGCTATCAGCAATGTTTTTTCGGCTCATAACCGTCAAGATATTGTTGCTGACCCTACCTTGTCTGCGTTAATTAAGTCTTTTCATATTGAAAAGCCTAGGACTAGATCACTCTTTCCTCAATGGAATTTAGCATTGGTTCTGGAGTCCCTTATGGGCCCACCTTATGAACCTTTGCATAGAGCTGATCTTAAACATTTATCATATAAATGTGCTTTTTTATAAGCCTTGGCTTCAGGGAGACGACGTAGTGAAATTCATGCTTTCTCTATGTCTCCGTCCTGTCTCAGATGGTCTAGGAATTATTCTTCCGTGACTATTTGTACGGATCCAGCTTTTATTGCTAAGAATCAGATCCGAAATTTCATTCCTGAGCCAGTAGTAATACCTTCTCTATCAGACACTGTCGGCCATGCTGACCGTGATAGACTTCTTTGCCCTATCAGGGCTCTTAAGTTCTATCTGGAAAAGACCAAGGGGGGGGGCGCGGCTCGAGAACTCGCTTATTCCTTCCTATTAAGGTAGGACGTGAGGATATATCAGCCGAGTCTATTTCCAGATGGATAGTTAAGGTAGTTAAATCTGCCTATGACTCTGCATCTGATCAGTCTAAAACACTGTTCAAGGTCAAAGCTCACGAGGTGAGAGCCCTTGCTTCATCTTGGGCTCTTACTAATGGGGTACCTTTTGAGTCTGTTATGTCTGCTGCCTTTTGGCATGGGCAGAATACCTTTGCAGATTTTTATCTTCGATCGTTGGCCAATCATTCCAATCAATTATTTTCTTTGGGCCCCATTGTGGCGGCTCAAAGTATTGTT
Organism: Anadara kagoshimensis; assembly: GCA_021292105.1. Lineage (NCBI taxonomy): Eukaryota > Metazoa > Mollusca > Bivalvia > Arcoida > Arcidae > Anadara > Anadara kagoshimensis. The sequence continues at coordinate 48,029,933 of CM037864.1, forward strand.
TGCCCTATAGTGTCTTCACACTAATTGTTTTATGTGGATTATTTTTGTCTGCATGTACTACGGGCATGGGTTTTCATTTTCTTGAATCCCATTTTTCTCTCTGACCCATCCTTCTTCAGTTAGGCTAGCGGTCAGAGTTCCAGGGATGATTTCGGAAGACGGTCACTGCCACAACGGTAAGTCAAATTCACCAATATTTTAATATAGGTGAGTTTATTGAAGCAAAATAGCAAATTTTAGCATTAAATTTGTTTTTTGCGATATAATACTCACCTATATTAAAGGTGAGGACCCTCCGCACCACCTCCTCTTCGTTCCGTCTTCCGGTTTTTTCAGTTAGACGGGAAAAAGAAGGAAGTAGATGACGCGTACGCGCGCATCGTTGGTTGCCGGTCCACACTGAATATGTTCTAGCCATCTGATTGGCTAACAATACGGCATTGAAAAATCATTATTTTTCTTTGTCAAAGTATCGAATACTAGTTGGTCACTAGGGAAACAGCAATATTTTAATATAGGTGAGTATTATATCGCAAAAAACAAATTTAATGCTAAAATTTGCTAATTCAGGCCGAGTTTTCATTCTTTTTGCGTGTAATTCAAGCATGCAAGGCCTTTGTCGGAACATTGTGGGCGTGGTCAGTGTTACGTCAATTGTACATGTAGTAGATATAATGGAGTGATTTTTAGCTTTGAATCTTTTTAGCATCAAATGTTGCATTATCACCTGGAAAGGTTAGGTTTTATCCTCTGAAAACACCATTTGGTGAGGAAGTGTTTTTTACAGAGTATTTCCACTTTCCGGCACAATATAATTGCCGTAAATAACCCACTGAGGATTTTGTGAGAGATTTCCAGGTTGAAAATCTACAAAATAACTGGATGAGCAGAAGGGTGCTAGTCATGGTTTATCTAGCCTAATAACGACTTTCTGGTTCGGTTCTTTTATCAAGCATCCTGATAAACCACTTGCTTATCATCCAGAAGAAACTAAACTCAATCCCTAGCCAGAGGTATTTGATGATGTAGTGAATAGTTTCTGGTGTAACTTCCAGTTCAGGTTACAATTGATAATATTTTATGAAAAAATGGATAATTCAAGAAATTTTCTAAATCTTCATACATTAAAACTCTTGCCTAAATAACAAAACTAAACAAAGAGAATTAGCAGTTTATATTGATTATTATAAATGACAGGTAGTCAGGAAAACCAGATAAAGATTTGAAAATTGATTCAGTAAAAGACAGATTTTTGTTAACTGTTTGAATTTATGTGAAAACTTTGAGAGAAGACTGAGAGAGGCTGTCATCATTTATAGCCTTTTAAAGATAATTTATTGACTTCATTCCAGATTCTTATTTCTCTATCTGCCATGTTCTGTGTAATTTGTAGTGTTTGACGTGAACAGTTTTGATGCGTAAATGTGTTTTTATGGTTACATAATCTTTAAAATAAACGTCAGTTAACACTTATACTTGTATATATCTTCCATGTAGATCATCTTCACCCCGTCGATCACCTTCATCCTGTGTATCTGTGTTAGGTATTTGGCAAAGAAGTTTGATGTAGGTCGGTACATTACAAAAATACAAATTCACAGATTTTAGGTGAACTTTAGTGTGAATCAATTGAATATTGCATTTTTCTTGGATTCGAAACATAAATTTTTCATAATTGCCAATAATTACATCCTATTTAAGAATATTTCACTTAAATCAAGATGTCATCAGTTATAGGTGAAGTGGCAGAAATTTTGAATGTGTGACTTTCATTGCTTAATATCGAGTGCTTGGCGAAAGAACAGTTACTACCTATTTTCAAGTCTTGGTCAGAATATGGCTAGAGTTCAAACCCACAAACTCCCAGATATGGACCTAGCACTCTACAAACTGAACTTTAGTAGTAGTATTGACGATCTTTATTGCAATATTATGTTAAAATATTTATTACTAAATAAAGTATTTGCGCAAATAAATAATATCGTAAAAAGTATATTAACATGTAGTATTTAAATTAATGTGCCTTAATGAGGTACCATCTTGGGGCACCACTTTGAGGTTTGAATAAATATTGAACAGTAATACAGTAAAACCTATCCAGATAGAACACCTCTAACATAGATAAAACATGAAGGCGGTGAATTGGGTTTGTTGTTGTACCTACCATGTGATACCCTGAAACATTAATATGAATTATTATTTCTATTGGATATGGAACCATATCAGATCATGTGTACATGTAAAAACAATGTTATTCCTGGAATTTGTGATGGAAATGTTTTCCAAAACATCCCGAACAAACGTTAAGAGGAGTTGAACATATGATACAGCGGCAAACCCCAATGAGGCTTTACTGTGTACATCAAAGCTAGAATTAGAATTTAAATCAATATTAAACTAAGAACATCTGCATAAAATTTCATTACAAGTTGTATCTTAAAATATTTTTGTATGATTATGGGTTCTACATCTGTCACACCTGTAATAATGGTGTTTTCGATAAAATAATGTGAAATGTAACTTACAGCACCTGCCTCCCATGTAGTTAACCAAATGGCTAAGTTAAATTTTGAAAACAGGAGAGATAAATAAAACTATAAATTCTATATATTCAACATGTAATGAAGTATCCAATTTCATTGAATATTGCTAATCATGTGATCAGTTGCCAGTATTCAGGCCCTGGTTTCACAATCACTCCTTAGCCAAGATTTACCTCAAATCTTTATAAATTTGTTTATTCTCAAGATATTCAGGAGTTTAAGGTGTCATTTTAGATCACTTCGAGATTAAAACATTTGCATTTGGTTTTGACAAAAGTATTCATCAGTATAGTTCCAATAAGAGACTACCAAAATTTGCTAAATCTACATTAAGGAAAATCTTAGCTAAGGAATGATTGTGAAACCAGGGCCTTGTATAATGCATTCAAGTTAAACTATATGCATGTTATATCACTGATTGTCATTATAGCTGATTTTATTTTCTCTTTACAGAATTCCATGACAAACCAATTAATATCGGACAGTGGTACAGAAATTAACCTCCAAAACAGGAGAGCTAAGCTTCAGAAGGAGGCTTCAGAATTAACATCCTATATCAAACAGAACCAAGATGTCACCAATGCTTTAGTTAATATATGTCAAAGGTATGTAAAAACTATCAGGGATAACTCATTATGGCCTTTTCAATTATATACAGTGAAACCTCATTATAATGCCCCTTGATAACTTTGCTACCTTGCTTATTGCCACACTAATTTTAAATCTCAAAATCTTTTTCTATTACTTTCTTAATAAGCCTCCCCCAATGTATTGCCAAACCCAATTATAATGCAAAAATGTAACTGAACACATAGTGGCAATGAATTGAGGTTTTGCTGTCTTTGACTTTTGCAGATTGTGTCAAATTGATCCTTTATGTCAAATATTAAATGCAGGTGTAGGAAAATTCTGTATCAATACTGGACACTCAAATAAAAATGTCCCTTCTAACAATTAACTAATATCACTGGTAGTAGTCCCTTTCAGGCAATTTTGGTAACATTAAAACTGTAACCTGAAGTATAAAGGGCATACATAAAAAATCTAGAAATCTGGTGTTGTACAAGCTGTATCCTGAAAAGAAACAAAACTAACAACATAGTACATAAAATAGGTCAGAAACAGGGCATTACTAGGATTAATTTTGCTAAGAAGATCTTTGTTTACAGAAGTCAGGTAGTTAACAATGAAAATATAAACAAAGTCTAGATTATTACTGATGTGTGAAACAGATGTTTTGTAAGCAGAAGATATTATATATATTTATATATTAAAGATGTACTTCTGACATGTTTTGACCTGGGCTTCTGCAAAATACAGTTCAGAGGTTTTCATTGGTCAGTAATCTTGTGTTAGGAACAGTGATAAAAAATTAGGGCAGAGGTCCAAACAATTCCTGTATTATCCTATAATTCCTATAATTTTGACCCTTTCCTATATTTTCCTATATAGTTTGAAAAACCTCCTATATTTCCTATATTTTTCTTTATTTTTGTCACCGGTAGCTTCAGGAATTCAAAATGGGGACATTTCCCGCATTTAGTACATATCTGAATCAAAATTAGCATTTATTTATTTCTAAAGCAGTAAGTGTACATTGCATTTTCCAATATTTTATGTTTGTTAGTAAAAGGAGGAAAGAGAATGGCTGAAGGGGAGAAAAGGAGGCCATGGATGTATATCTTGTGTGTAAACTATTTTAAAAATATTCCTATAATTTTAGTGAAAATTATTATAATTTCCTATAAAACACTATAATTTTGACCCCCATATTCCTATTGTCCTATATTTTTGGACCCTAAAACTGAGGGTTATAAATGTTTTATTTTTTTAGTTGATTTTATTAACCCTTCCCCACTGCAAACAAAGTCTAGGGGGTATATAGGAATTGCCCTTGTCTTAGCTGTCATCAATATCGTGTCAGCTTCATATCTTCCATGTATCTGGAATGATTTTAATCAATCTTGGTACACTTGTGAACCAACAAGAGACAATATGTTGCTTCCAAATTTTAGGTAAATATAGGTCAAGGGTCAAGGTCAAACATTAAAAATAACAACTTCACAAAGTTTGGGACAGTGATATTTGCTCTATGTTAGCAGTACTTTGCTGTTCATTTTAAGGTTTTGTACCACAAACATTAGAGACGTGTTCCTATGTTTATTTCAAGACTGAAATGTACATGTATAATGACTTTAATGTTCAAGCTTTTAGAAGAAATGGGACACAGTAGATATAGTACATAAAAAGAGCTCTCAATGGTTGTTATCATAAGGTTATGGAAATGTTTGAAATGCAACATTACTTATAGCATGAGATGTCTCAAAATAAGTGAAATAATTTCAAATTGGATGTAAAAACCCAATTTCACTCCTGTTTATGTGTACAAAATAGAAGGTCACTGTTGTATTTCAAGTATGATTCAGTGTTTGAATTTTAGACCAGTCCAAAGGACTAAGACCTGTTACTTTTTGCTTGGACCAATATTTGTTGTATCCACTGAGGTAGCTCTATTGGTAGAGTCCTTGCTCTGTTCAGGGTTTGGCCACATCTGGAAAAGGTAGTGGCTGTTCTTTCAACTAACACTCATCATTTAGACATGAAAGATAAAGAATTCTTTGGAAAGAGACCTTTATTAACCAATGTCCCATGTCTTGGTAAGTGTGGCACACTTAAGATACCTCCCTGCACATTGACATGATTTGATACTGCAAAGGTAAAAATTTCTGAAAACTTACTTGTAGAGGGTCACCTCTCAATATAAGTGAAATATTCTTGACTTGGACTTAAAACCCCAAACAATTAATTCTGGTATTTGTTATAAAATAAATTGTTGTATATTTTCTGTTCAGAACCATGTAACATATTGAGATTTTGACTAGTAAGAATTTAAGCCAAATTTTCTACAGTGTTCTGATTATCCATTTTTCATTTGTTAACAAAGATTGAATCATCCATTTACCATCATGCTATAACTACAGTCTTAATTGACACCATTGCTTTTGGCTAATAGATTGATTTATTTACATTCTTACAATCTCAATTAGCAGCTTCAACTTGTAAACATGCATCAACGATCTCTTCATACTTCTGAAGGAATTTGTAATCACCTAGTCACAATTTTTATAATGTGATGTCAGATACACACCAGGTCTTCTTTTAATTACATTCTAGTAATTAAGTTAAAAACTTGGCAAAATTATTTACTTTTCCCCCTCAATTTTCATACTTAATAAGTGCTTTGTGAAGTGAAACTGGGCTTCTTGCCCAGACTCATGTGATAAAATGTTACATATAACATTAATTACATGCAATTCTTTCTGTCATGATGACTCAGAACATGGTGTTTCAGTCCGTGATAATTTACAGGTCAAGTTTGAATTTTTGATCAAACCTTTCATAAATTAATTCCCTTTGGTATGTACTTTTGAGTTGACATGGTACTCAATGCTTGTTGTAAAAGTTTTGTTTTAGGAAATTCTTAATGTCGAGCATTTAGCAAGGGATCCATTCTGTCCTTAATTATTTTCAAGACTTGGCCTTAGTCACACACTCTTATTTAGAGCCTTGTTTGCCTAGTGGTCTCATAACATGATTTAGGTTTGAATCCTCCTCTCACAGAACCTTATGTGTTAGAATCTTTGTTAGTTTGTTGTTTTCCACCAGCCAAGAATTGACCACCTCAATATGCAATAAATGACAAAGTTTGATTTTGTCTTTCACACCTGTGTGAATACAATACATTCCACTCATTCATGATCACTATTTGGAATTTAATCTCATAAATCTATCAAAGTTGGTGGTTTTTCCCTTGTACTCCTGTATCCTCCATCATCCACAAACTGCCTGAAAGAATCGCCACCGAGTGATAAAACACCATCATCATCCAAAAACTGCCTGAAAGAATCGCCACCGAGTGATAAAACACCACCATCATCCAAAAACTGCCTGAAAGAATCGCCACCGAGTGATAAAACACCACCATCATCCAAAAACTGCCTGAAAGAATCGCCACCGAGTGATAAAACACCATCATCATCCACAAACTGCCTGAAAGAATCGCCACCGAGTGATAAAACACCATTATCATCCAAAAACTGCCTGAAAGAATCGCCACCGAGTGATAAAACACCATCATCATCCACAAACTGCCTGAAAGAATCGTCACCGAGTGATAAACACCATTATCATCCAAAAACTGCCTGAAAGAATCGCCACCGAGTGATAAACACCATTATCATCCACAAACTGCCTGAAAGAATCGTCACCGAGTGATAAACACCATTATCATCCAAAAACTGCCTGAAAGAATCGTCACCGAGTGATAAAACACCATCATCATCCACAAACTGCCTGAAAGAATCACCACCAAGTGATAAAACACCATTATCATCCAAAAACTGCCTGAAAGAATCGCCACCGAGTGATAAACACCATTATCATCCACAAACTGCCTGAAAGAATCGTCACCGAGTGATAAACACCATTATCATCCACAAACTGCCTGAAAGAATCACCACCAAGTGATAAAACACCATTATCGGTAATCCATCTATCTAAAGGGACAATAACTATATCTTTTATCTAGAAAAAAATAAGACAGTTAAAAAATCACAAGTTTCACAAATGATTTATTGCAATAGGAACCATTTTTTCTGACATTTTATTCTGTCTGGCCTGAGACATAACAAAGAGTATTGTATACAAATATGAAAAACAAGGCAAAATTCTCAGAAGAATTACCTGTCTGCAGTTTGTAGGAAATATCCCAAGTGACGGTGGTAATCTATTACTGTGTGTATTCTAGATTGCTCATAACAAAATGAAATAAATAGATTATGGTATTGGCTATAATGTAAATAACATTGTTAAGATATTAAATATAGTCTAAATTGAATACAATAAATTCGGTTTGACTGTCTCACCTTACAATTGGTTCCCCTAAAACTAGTCTAGACTACTCTTCCCTGAAACCATCTGAACTTAATTAACAACAAAGAATGAGGGGCACTAAGGACATAACCCATGCAATAATATATCTGGGTACATTAGGAGTGAGTTTAAGCTTAACTAGGTACAGCCAACTGAGCTGTTGGCACTTAGGACATAACCCATGCAATAATACATCTGGGTACATTAGGAGTGAGTTTAAGCTTAACTAGGTACAGCCAACTGAGCTGTTGGCACTTAGGACATAACTCATGCAATAACACATCTGGGTACATTAGGAGTGAGTTTAAGCTTAACTAGGTACAATCAACTGAGCTGTTGGCACTTAGGACATAACCCATGCAATAACACATCTGGGTACATTAGGAGTGAGTTTAAGCTTAACTAGGTACAGCCAACTGAGCTGTTGGCACTTAGGACATAACCCATGCAATAACACATCTGGGTACATTAGGAGTGAGTTTAAGCTTAACTAGGTACAACCAACTGAACTGTTGACACTTAGGACATAACCCATGCAATAACACATCTGGGTACATTAGGAGTGAGTTTAAGCTTAACTAGGTACAGCCAACTGAGCTGTTGGCACTTAGGACATAACCCATGCAATAATACATCTGGGTACATTAGGAGTGAGTTTAAGCTTAACTAGTACAGCCAACTGAGCTGTTGGCACTTAGGACATAACCCATGCAATATAACACATCTGGGTTACATTAGGAATGAGATTAAGCTTAACTAGGTACAAACGACTGAGCTGTTGGCACTTAGGACATAACCCATGCAATAATACATCTGAGTACATTAGGAGTGAGTTTAAGCTTAACTAGGTACAACCAACTGAGCTGTTGGCACTTAGGACATAACCCATGCAAAATACATCTGGGTACATTAGGAGTGAGTTTAAGCTTAACTAGGTACAACCAAACTGAGCTGTTGGCACTTAGGACATAACCCATGCAATAATACATCTGGGTACATTAGGAGTGAGTTAAGCTTAACTAGGTACAGCCAACTGAGCTGTTGGCACTTAGGACATAACCCATGCAATAATACATCTGGGTACATTAGGAGTGAGTTTAAGCTTAACTAGGTACAGCCAACTGAGCTGTTGGCACTTAGGACATAACCCATACAATAATACATCTAGGTACATTAGGAGTGAGTTTAAGCTTAACTAGGTACAGCCAACTGAGCTGTTGGCACTTAGGACATAACCCATGCAATAATACATCTGGGTACATTAGGAGTGAGTTTAAGCTTAACTAGGTACAGCCAACTGAGCTGTTGGCACTTAGGACATAACCCATGCAATAATACATCTGGGTACATTATGAGTGAGTTTAAGCTTAACTAGGTACAGCCAACTGAGCTGTTGGCACTTAGGACATAACCCATGCAATAACACATCTGGGTACATTAGGACTGAGTTTAAGCTTAACTAGGTACAGACAACTGAGCTGTTGGCACTTAGGACATAACCCATACAATAATACATCTAGGTACATTAGGAGTGAGTTTAAGCTTAACTAGGTACAGACAACTGAGCTGTTGGCACTTAGGACATAACCCATGCAATAATACATCTAGGTACATTAGGAGCGAGTTTAAGCTTAACTAGGTACAGACAACTGAGCTGTTGGCACTTAGGACATAACCCATGCAATAATACATCTGGGTACATTAGGAGTGAGTTTAAGCTTAACTAGGTACAGACAACTGAGCTGTTGGCACTTAGGACATAACCCATACAATAATACATCTAGGTACATTAGGAGTGAGTTTAAGCTTAACTAGGTACAGACAACTGAGCTGTTGGCACTTAGGACATAACCCATGCAATAATACATCTGGGTACATTAGGAGTGAGTTTAAGCTTAACTAGGTACAGCCAACTGAGCTGTTGGCACTTAGGACATAACCCATGCAATAACACATCTGGGTACATTAGGAATGAGTTTAAGCTTAACTAGGTACAACCGACTGAGCTGTTGGCACTTAGGACATAACCCATGCAATAATACATCTGGGTACATTAGGAGTGAGTTTAAGCTTAACTAGGTACAACCAACTGAGCTGTTGGCACTTAGGACATAACCCATGCAAAATACATCTGGGTACATTAGGAGTGAGTTTAAGCTTAACTAGGTACAACCAACTGAGCTGTTGGCACTTAGGACATAACCCATGCAATAATACATCTGGGTACATTAGGAGTGAGTTTAAGCTTAACTAGGTACAGCCAACTGAGCTGTTGGCACTTAGGACATAACCCATGCAATAATACATCTGGGTACATTAGGAGTGAGTTTAAGCTTAACTAGGTACAGCCAACTGAGCTGTTGGCACTTAGGACATAACCCATACAATAATACATCTAGGTACATTAGGAGTGAGTTAAGCTTAACTAGGTACAGCCAACTGAGCTGTTGGCACTTAGGACATAACCCATGCAATAATACATCTGGGTACATTAGGAGTGAGTTTAAGCTTAACTAGGTACAGCCAACTGAGCTGTTGGCACTTAGGACATAACCCATGCAATAACACATGGGTACATTAGGAGTGAGTTTAAGCTTAACTAGGTACAGACAACTGAGCTGTTGGCACTTAGGACATAACCCATGCAATAACACATCTGGGTACATTAGGAGTGAGTTTAAGCTTAACTAGGTACAGACAACTGAGCTGTTGGCACTTAGGACATAACCCATGCAATAACACATCTGGGTACATTAGGAGTGAGTTTAAGCTTAACTAGGTACAACCAACTGAGCTGTTGGCACTTAGGACATAACCCATGCAATAATACATCTGGGTACATTAGGAGTGAGTTTAAGCTTAACTAGGTACAGCCAACTGAGCTGTTGGCACTTAGGACATAAACCCATGCAATAATACATCTGGGTACATTAGGAGTGAGTTTAAGCTTAACTAGGTACAGCCAACTGAGCTGTTGGCACTTAGGACATACCCATACAATAATACATCTGGGTACATTAGGAGTGAGTTTAAGCTTAACTAGGTACAGCCAACTGAGCTGTTGGCACTTAGGACATAACCCATGCAATAACACATCTGGGTACATTAGGAGTGAGTTTAAGCTTAACTAGGTACAGACAACTGAGCTGTTGGCACTTAGGACATAACCCATGCAATAACACATCTGGGTACATTAGGTGTTTAAGCTTAACTAGGTACAGACAAACTGAGCTGTTGGCACTTAGGACATAAACCATGCAATAACACATCTGGGTACATTAGGAGTGAGTTTAAGCTTAACTAGGTACAACCGACTGAGCTGTTGGCACTTAGGACATAACCCATGCAATAACACATCTGGGTACATTAGGAATGAGATTAAGCTTAACTAGGTACAACCGACTGAGCTGTTGGCACTTAGGACATAACCCATGCAATAACACATCTGGGTACATGAGGAGTGAGATTAAGCTTAACTAGGTACAATCAACTAAGCTGTTGGCACTTAGGACATAACCCATACAATAATACATCTGGGTACATTAGGAGTGAGTTTAAGCTTAACTAGGTACAATCAACTGAGCTGTTGGCACTTAGGACATAACCCATGCAATAACACATCTGGGTACATTAGGAGTGAGTTTAAGCTTAACTAGGTACAGCCAACTAAGCTGTTGGCACTTAGGACATAACCCATGCAATAACACATCTGGGTACATTAGGAGTGAGTTTAAGCTTAACTAGGTACAGACAACTGAGCTGTTGGCACTTAGGAAACCCATGCAATAATACATCTAGGTACATTAGGAGCGAGTTTAAGCTTAACTAGGTACAGACAACTGAGCTGTTGGCACTTAGGACATAACCCATGCAATAATACATCTGGTACATTAGGAGTGAGTTTAAGCTTAACTAGGTACAGACAACTGAGGTTGGCACTTAGGACATAACCCATACAATAATACATCTAGGTACATTAGGAGTGAGTTTAAGCTTAACTAGGTACAGACAACTGAGCTGTTGGCACTTAGGACATAACCCATGCAATAATACATCTAGGTACATTAGGAGCGAGTTTAAGCTTAACTAGGTACAGACAACTGAGCTGTTGGCACTTAGGACATAACCCATGCAATAATACATCTGGGTACATTAGGAGTGAGTTTAAGCTTAACTAGGTACAGACAACTGAGCTGTTGGCACTTAGGACATAACCCATACAATAATACATCTAGGTACATTAGGAGTGAGTTTAAGCTTAACTAGGTACAGACAACTGAGCTGTTGGCACTTAGGACATAACCCATGCAATAATACATCTGGGTACATTAGGAGTGAGTTTAAGCTTAACTAGGTACAGCCAACTGAGCTGTTGGCACTTAGGACATAACCCATGCAATAACACATCTGGGTACATTAGGAATGAGATTAAGCTTAACTAGGTACAACCGACTGAGCTGTTGGCACTTAGGACATAACCCATGCAATAATACATCTGAGTACATTAGGAGTGAGTTTAAGCTTAACTAGGTACAACCAACTGAGCTGTTGGCACTTAGGACATAACCCATGCAAAATACATCTGGGTACATTAGGAGTGAGTTTAAGCTTAACTAGGTACAACCAACTGAGCTGTTGGCACTTAGGACATAACCCATGCAATAATACATCTAGGTACATTAGGAGTGAGTTAAAGCTTAACTAGGTACAGCCAACTGAGCTGTTGGCACTTAGGACATAACCCATGCAATAATACATCTGGGTACATTAGGAGTGAGTTTAAGCTTAACTAGGTACAGCCAACTGAGCTGTTGGCACTTAGGACATAACCCATGCAATAATACATCTGGGTACATTAGGAGTGAGTTTAAGCTTAACTAGGTACAGCCAACTGAGCTGTTGGCACTTAGGACATAACCCATACAATAATACATCTAGGTACATTAGGAGTGAGTTTAAGCTTAACTAGGTACAGCCAACTGAGCTGTTGGCACTTAGGACATAACCCATGCAATAATACATCTGGGTACATTAGGAGTGAGTTTAAGCTTAACTAGGTACAGCCAACTGAGCTGTTGGCACTTAGGACATAACCCATGCAATAATACATCTGGGTACATTATGAGTGAGTTTAAGCTTAACTAGGTACAGCCAACTGAGCTGTTGGCACTTAGGACATAACCCATGCAATAACACATCTGGTACATTAGGACTGAGTTTAAGCTTAACTAGTACAGACAACTGAGCTGTTGGCACTTAGGACATAACCCATACAATAATACATCTAGGTACATTAGGAGTGAGTTTAAGCTTAACTAGGTACAGACAACTGAGCTGTTGGCACTTAGGACATAACCCATGCAATAATACATCTAGGTACATTAGGAGCGAGTTTAAGCTTAACTAGGTACAGACAACTGAGCTGTTGGCACTTAGGACATAACCCATGCAATAATACATCTGGGTACATTAGGAGTGAGTTTAAGCTTAACTAGGTACAGACAACTGAGCTGTTGGCACTTAGGACATAACCCATACAATAATACATCTAGGTACATTAGGAGTGAGTTTAAGCTTAACTAGGTACAGACAACTGAGCTGTTGGCACTTAGGACATAACCCATGCAATAATACATCTGGGTACATTAGGAGTGAGTTTAAGCTTAACTAGGTACAGCCAACTGAGCTGTTGGCACTTAGGACATAACCCATGCAATAACACATCTGGGTACATTAGGAATGAGTTTAAGCTTAACTAGGTACAACCGACTGAGCTGTTGGCACTTAGGACATAACCCATGCAATAATACATCTGGGTACATTAGGAGTGAGTTTAAGCTTAACTAGGTACAACCAACTGAGCTGTTGGCACTTAGGACATAACCCATGCAAAATACATCTGGGTACATTAGGAGTGAGTTTAAGCTTAACTAGGTACAACCAACTGAGCTGTTGGCACTTAGGACATAACCCATGCAATAATACATCTGGGTACATTAGGAGTGAGTTTAAGCTTAACTAGGTACAGCCAACTGAGCTGTTGGCACTTAGGACATAACCCATGCAATAATACATCTGGGTACATTAGGAGTGAGTTTAAGCTTAACTAGGTACAGCCAACTGAGCTGTTGGCACTTAGGACATAACCCATACAATAATACATCTAGGTACATTAGGAGTGAGTTTAAGCTTAACTAGGTACAGCCAACTGAGCTGTTGGCACTTAGGACATAACCCATGCAATAATACATCTGGGTACATTAGGAGTGAGTTTAAGCTTAACTAGGTACAGCCAACTGAGCTGTTGGCACTTAGGACATAACCCATGCAATAACACATCTGGGTACATTAGGAGTGAGTTTAAGCTTAACTAGGTACAGACAACTGAGCTGTTGGCACTTAGGACATAACCCATGCAATAACACATCTGGGTACATTAGGAGTGAGTTTAAGCTTAACTAGGTACAGACAACTGAGCTGTTGGCACTTAGGACATAACCCATGCAATAACACATCTGGGTACATTAGGAGTGAGTTTAAGCTTAACTAGGTACAACCGACTGAGCTGTTGGCACTTAGGACATAACCCATGCAATAACACATCTGGGTACATTAGGAATGAGATTAAGCTTAACTAGGTACAACCAACTGAGCTGTTGGCACTTAGGACATAACCCATGCAATAACACATCTGGGTACATGAGGAGTGAGATTAAGCTTAACTAGGTACAATCAACTAAGCTGTTGGCACTTAGGACATAACCCATGCAATAATACATCTGGGTACATTAGGAGTGAGTTTAAGCTTAACTAGGTACAGCCAACTGAGCTGTTGGCACTTAGGACATAACCCATACAATAATACATCTAGGTACATTAGGAGTGAGTTTAAGCTTAACTAGGTACAGCCAACTGAGCTGTTGGCACTTAGGACATAACCCATGCAATAATACATCTGGGTACATTAGGAGTGAGTTTAAGCTTAACTAGGTACAGCCAACTGAGCTGTTGGCACTTAGGACATAACCCATGCAATAACACATCTGGGTACATTAGGAGTGAGTTTAAGCTTAACTAGGTACAGACAACTGAGCTGTTGGCACTTAGGACATAACCCATGCAATAACACATCTGGGTACATTAGGAGTGAGTTTAAGCTTAACTAGGTACAGACAACTGAGCTGTTGGCACTTAGGACATAACCCATGCAATAACACATCTGGGTACATTAGGAGTGAGTTTAAGCTTAACTAGGTACAACCGACTGAGCTGTTGGCACTTAGGACATAACCCATGCAATAACACATCTGGGTACATTAGGAATGAGATTAAGCTTAACTAGGTACAACCAACTGAGCTGTTGGCACTTAGGACATAACCCATGCAATAACACATCTGGGTACATGAGGAGTGAGATTAAGCTTAACTAGGTACAATCAACTAAGCTGTTGGCACTTAGGACATAACCCATACAATAATACATCTGGGTACATTAGGAGTGAGTTTAAGCTTAACTAGGTACAATCAACTGAGCTGTTGGCACTTAGGACATAACCCATGCAATAACACATCTGGGTACATTAGGAGTGAGTTTAAGCTTAACTAGGTACAGCCAACTAAGCTGTTGGCACTTAGGACATAACCCATGCAATAACACATCTGGGTACATTAGGAGTGAGTTTAAGCTTAACTAGGTACAATCAACTGAGCTGTTGGCACTTAGGACATAACCCATGCAATAACACATCTGGGTACATTAGGAGTGAGTTTAAGCTTAACTAGGTACAGCCAACTAAGCTGTTGGCACTTAGGACATAACTCATGCAATAACACATCTGGGTACATTAGGAGTGAGTTTAAGCTTAACTAGGTACAGCCAACTAAGCTGTTGGCACTTAGGACATAACCCATGCAATAACACATCTGGGTACATTAGGAGTGAGTTTAAGCTTAACTAGGTACAGCCAACTGAGCTGTTGGCACTTAGGACATAACCCATGCAATAACACATCTGGGTACATTAGGAGTGAGTTTAAGCTTAACTAGGTACAGCCAACTAAGCTGTTGGCACTTAGGACATAACCCATACAATAATACATCTAGGTACATTAGGAGTGAGTTTAAGCTTAACTAGGTACAGACAACTGAGCTGTTGGCACTTAGGACATAACCCATACAATAACACATCTGGGTACATTAGGAGTGAGTTTAAGCTTAACTAGGTACAGACAACTGAGCTGTTGGCACTTAGGACATAACTCATGCAATAACACATCTGGGTACATTAGGAGTGAGTTTAAGCTTAACTAGGTACAGACAACTGAGCTGTTGGCACTTAGGACATAACCCATACAATAACACATCTGGGTACATTAGGAGTGAGTTTAAGCTTAACTAGGTACAGACAACTGAGCTGTTGGCACTTAGGACATAACTCATGCAATAACACATCTGGGTACATTAGGAGTGAGATTAAGCTTAACTAGGTACAACTGACTGAGCTGTTGTCATGGCAAAGTGTGCATTATGTCCATAATCTTTTTTTCTTTTTTTTTTTGGAAATTTCTCGCCAATTTGAACCATTTTTGGTTTGGAAGCTCCCTAATTGGAGTAGATTAATCAACTTTATTTGACATCCAAGATGGCTGTCGTAGCTTGAAGTATACAAATAAGGTGCTAGTTATTTAGCTGATTCTTTGAAAATCTTATCCTCTGAAACTACTAACCCATTTGATCCCATTTTGATGTTGACGCCCAGTTACAAAATAAAGGTCCCAGTTTCACAATCATTCCTTAGCTAAGATTTTCCTAAACTTAAATCTGACAAAATTTTAAATCATTATAATTTTGTTGATTTTTAGCTCACCTGAGCCGAAAGGCTCAGATGAGCTATTGCTGTCTATCACCGTCCGTCGTCCGTCGTGTGTCGTGCGTCGTGCGTAAACTTTACATTTTAATCTTCTCCAAAACTACTGAGCCAAATTTGATGAAACAGGCTTTCAAAATTGTGTTCGGGGTTTGACCACGCCCAACAATATGGCTGCTGTTACTATAAATAGCCAAAAGACAAAAAAATCTTCTTCTCTGAAACCAAAAGGTGCAGGCAAATTTTGATTAGATTTTTGGATTCAGGATCCCTAGATACACTTAAATTGTGTTTTCATGAAAATTTGACGAAAAATAGGTTACGCGTTTTTTGCGTAAAATAATGTAATTTTTAAAATGAGACATTTATTGTTATAACTTCATAATGGCTGAAGATAATTGTATGGAGTTTTCACTGTTGATCTTGTCTTGCTATTTTCTTCGGATTGATGTCAAGGTAAAAGGTCAAGGTCATGTCCCAGTTTTTGACCTTTGATAAAAAATGCTATTTTTTAAACATTTCTGGTGATAATGATGTAGGATTTTTGGTTAGTTGTAGGTATTGACATAACGATCATTTTGATATATCGATTAAGAGTCATGGGTTCAAAGGTCAAGGTCACAGATGTACAAGTTACCGAAATAGTTTATTATCTGCAAAACTATGAACTTTTTGTATAGGCATGTATATTAGAATATTGTAGGTAATGGCCCAATGGTCATTTTGATATATAAATAAAGGTCATGAGTTCAAAGGTCAAGGTCACAGATGTAAACAAGTACTGAAATGATTATTTATCTCAAAAACTATAGACTTTTTGTATAGGCATGTATATTAGAATATTGTAGGTAATGGCCTAATGGTCATTTTGATATATGAATAAAGGTCATGAGTTCAAAGGTCAAGGTCACAGATGTAAACAAGTACTGAGATGATTATTTATCTCAAAAACTATAGACTTTTTGTATAGGCATGTATATTAGAATATTTTAGGTATTATCCTAACGATCATTTTGATATATGAATGAAGGTCATGGGTTCAAAGATCAAGGTCACAGATGTGAATGAATACCTGAATGGTTAATTATCTTGAAAACTGTTAACTTTTTGTATATGCATGTATATTAGAATATTGTAGGTATTAGCCTAACAACCATTTTGATATATGAATGAAGGTTATGGGTTTAAAGGTCAAGGTCACAGATGTGAACAAGTTCTGAAATGATTATTTATCTCAAAAACTATAAATCTTTTGTATAGGCATGTATATTAGAATATTTAGGTATTATCCTAATAATCATATTGATATATGAATGAAGGTCATGGGTTCAAATGTCAAGGTCACAGATGCAAATGAATACCTAAATGGTTAATTATCTTGAAAACTGTTAACTTTTTGTATATGCATGTATATTAGAATATTGTAGGTATTAGCCTAACAACCATTTTGATATATGAATGAAGGTTAAGGTTTAAAGGTCAAGGTCACAGATGTGAACAAGTTCTGAAATGATTATTTATCTCAAAAACTATAAATCTTTTGTATAGGCATGTATATTAGAATATTTAGGTATTATCCTAATAATCATATTGATATATGAATGAAGGTCATGGGTTCAAATGTCAAGGTCACAGATGCAAATGAATACCTAAATGGTTAATTATCTTGAAAACTATTAACTTTTTGTATAGGCATGTATATTAGAATATTGTTGGTACTGGCACAGTGGTCATTTTGATATATGAATGAAGAGCATGGGTTCAAATGTCAAGATCACAGATACAAACAAGTACTGAGATGATTATTTAGCTCAAAAACTGTAAACTTTTTGTATAGGGATGTATATTAGAATATTAGCCTAATAATCATTTTGATATTTGAATGAAGCTCATGGGTTCAAAGGTCACAGGTGAGCGTTAAGGCCCATGGGCCTCTTGTTAAGAATTTAACATATCATTTTGAAAAACACTTCTAGGTTTAAACATTTGCATTTAATTTTACAAAAATATTTATCAGTAGTTCCAAAAATAGATAACCAAATTTGCTAAATTTAAGTTAAAGAAAATCTTAGCTAAGGAATGATTGTGAAACCGGGGCCTGGTCCAACTGATTAAGATTTATGGAGATCTAGAAGTTCCCGCCATCTTATGGCAGACCTGTATATGTCTTGACAATCTGTATTTAAACCTTGTACATGTCATATATCTGCTTTTGTCATTAACTATATACCATTGCATACCTAGAATTTTCTTTGCAAAACATAAAAACAAACAATATTTTAATTTGGTAAGATTTATACAGACTTATAAAACATTTAAAGTTGAGACCTGTTCTTAAAAAGTCCTGAGATAATTGTCCAAAGGTCCTTCAAACCTCCTTAAATTTTAATTCTTGCATCCAATCTTGGCATGTCAAAGTTGAAAAGAACACTGATGAAAAATTATTGTGTTTTTAGAAAAAGTTAAGAAAAAAGATCAGTTAATATAGTTTTAATTTATGTTCATCCAAAAAGATAAGTTTTTTATAGCTACTCATAGTAAAGTATGAGTATCATAACAAAATCATTTACCACACCTGCATAAGTTTTGTATTTGGAAACATTTTTAAATTAAAAATTAGACAAAAAGTGTGGTTGACAAAGATGGTTTACATTTAGACTTTGAAAATATCAATTACTTAATGAGCAATAAAAAACATGTAGTTTGGACCATTAAAATATACTAAATGGCCTTAAAAGATTTGTATGAACTTGTAGGAATAATAAGGGATTGGTTATGCCATTTTTGTTCCTTTTTAGACCATTTGGTCTGGGTTTTTTTTTAGTCATTTGGTTTTCATTTGGGACATAATAATGGTATCCCATTACAGTTTAAAGGTATTATGTCTTTATTGATCTTTGAAATGTTTATATTTTGCCTTTTCCTGTTCCTTTTTAGACCATTTGGTATGGGTTTTTTTTTAGCCATTTTAGACCCAAATGTTTTTCATTTGGGACATAGTAATGGTATCCCATTACAGTTTACAGGTGTTACGTCTTTATTGATTTTGTAAATGTTTATATTTTAGAAGCAATAAGTTAAGTATGATGATTGGGGCCCTACAAAGGTATCATCACTACGTCACTACTGGTCACCATTTTATCATTATGAAACACAAACTTAACATTCATTGTATTATGTTTTCACTAATTTGTCAAGTATATTGGTTTTCAAATGGAATTCATTGGTTGGTTAGAATGGTGTTTTATGCTCTTGTTAAAATTTCTCTTAGAACAAGTCTTATAACAAGGCATTTTTTGGAATTGGTAGGATTTGCCCCAAGTGAGGTTTGAACCAATTCAATGAAAGGTGATTCACTTTAGACCACTTGGCCACCAATGTGTTTGTTTTGTGAAAATATTTTATATGGCATCTGTTTAATGACAGAACTAAATGTTCTCCCATAGCCAACCATAAAAGACCTAATGTTGAAACCCATAAGAGATGCATGAGCTTACATGAGCAAGGCTTATGGAAAAATGAAACTCCTTGAGCGACATTCACCTAAACTCTAGATTCTCGTAATAGATTGTCATGATTATGGTATACAACACTGATTGTTTTACCAGTTTGTTTGGTGGTATAGTCTGTCAGCTATATTTTGGCAGAGTGTTTATAAACACGGGAGAGTCTAATCTACACAAATAGGTATATATAATATGTTACTACATGTGTATATTCATGCGTTCATTTGTCAAAACCACCCTTATATACAGTCCTTGGCTGGGTAACTCGAAGCTCTCTTAGCAGTTACGAACACTTAATGCCTATATAACACAAAGGCGTTAAGTATTTTTAACTGCTAAGATAGCTTCGAGTTACTCGGCCCTATTTATATTAAATAGACTTTTCCACGTTTATAAACACTCTACCAAAATATCACAGATTGACTATACCTGTCCAAATCCTAGAATGGTCTTGATATGTACCTGTATCTGTATCTCAGTGCTATATTAAGATGGAAAGTTACAAGTATCACCTTTACTCATTCATTACTTTCATGTATGTAAACTTTTTCTGTAATTCTAATATTTTCACATTTCACTTTTTCTCAATTTGTTATCTTTTTAAACTTATTTTTTCACTTTTGTTCTTCCTTTTCTATTTGAGTTGAATAATTAAAATTGAAATAAAGTGTCTTTATGGACTTATTTTTGCTGATTATCAATTGTTTTGTCAATATTGGAAAACTGAAGTCCTCTTAGAAACATTAATTATGGTGTGATCATTTGATGTAGACCATGGACTTGTATACCCCCCACCCCACCCCCCCCAACCCCCAACCCCCCACACACACACAAACATAGCAGTGAGATAGTGTGTGGTATCCTCCATATTCATTGGTAGATGTGTGTCTGTCCATCTGTCAAATCAAATTATTTTTTGCACACCTGTCTCTGAAAGATGAAGCATGTGTATGTGTGTCATCGTGTTGTCTACACATATTTTACATCTCCTCCCAAACTAATTGGCATATTTCAGTAAAACTTCACAGTCATGTCTGGTTCCATTTTATTCAAATTTGTGGCAAAAACCAGATCACTGGACAGACTTGCTAAAACATCATAAAACATTTTCTTCACCAAAAAATTATGAAGACAATCTGATATGGAAGCAAAGCCTGATTTTATATTTGGATTCTGCAGGATCTTAAGCATATAGATTGTTCATTTCCTGAAATCGTATAAAATGTTTTGTAGCTGATTCCAAGGTCATTGGATAGCTGACATTCACGAAATAAGCTATATATTTCTTTTTCTTGATTATCAACATGTATAATTTTTGACATGGGGTTTTCATTTGATTATTTTAAAATATATTGTGGTCAGTGTCAAAGGTCAAGGTCATGACCTTTATTTTAACCTTTGTGCTATTGATATTACCACTATTTAAAGTTAACTTTATTTTGTCAGAAATGACATTATTCACAGCTTTGTTAAGAAAAGTAACAATTAGCTCCCTTTGATTGTTAATTATATTGAGAATGGACCAAATAAAAAAGATTTACCAGGTGAGCCATTTTAGGCCCTTTCTGCTTCTTGTTTTTCTACTTTGAATAATTGGTTATCAGAGGTGGGTCCAAGATTTTGGTAATGGGGGGGGGGCATAATTATGAGGTTGGAATCAAACTTGGAAACAAATTTTGATCTATCTAGGTGGTTATGGAAATAAGATTTTCTAGAGGAAAAAAAAGATGCAAAGTTGTGCATTCTGTTGCAATCTGAGTTGCAATAAGAGAAATAAATGTTTCATTTAGAGTGTCTGACACATCTTACCTCCCCTCTAAATCCACCTCTGGCTTGTACCATAAAATACAGATAAATTTCAAATTCAATCCCATCTCAAAAGAAAAAAAAATATAATAAAGCTTGTTTATAGTACTGTAAAATGTGAATATGTCCCCCCATATTGTTCACACTTGTTTTTTTATTTTCCGATGTGTATAGATTTATCGATGTGTATAGATTTATCGCTCAACAGCATGACAGAGTATCATTTAATGTCCAATTAGATGTCCTTTTGTCCAGTTTCAATATTTGATGAATTCTGCAACAATTACCTCGCACATGTTTTTATTGTGATACATTTTTAAATACATGTATTTTATTAATACGATATCTAAAAAACTGATGTAGGGTAAAGAAAAATACTGGTGCAGTAGTAATAAAGAAAATAAAGTACTTGTCAGGTTTTTACAATTTATTTCTTTATTCCATTTTAAACATTTATGTGATGTATTTTATGAATTTTTTATTATTTATTTTGATGTGTTTGACACTTTGATATAAATCCTATCTGACTTTATCATAGACCTATTACATTATAAGTGATAGCTGATTCTACCTATGATAACTGTTACTCACTGATGTATAACTATATGGGAGGGAAAAGGGAGTTCTCAGGTTCCCAAAATAAATAACAGCTCTCTCTATTAACAGTCTTCATCTGTTTACTTTGCTCCTGTATTAATGCATTTATTTACATGTGCGAGCCAGAAGTAGATCGTAATGTTTCCAAACCCTTTATAAATTAAAAACATCTTTTATGTCTTTCTCTGGCAAATGAAGAAACTTCTTCTACGATATATTAGTTTCTTGTCATTACAGTTTAAGAGAGCATCAGTAGAGAAACACATTTGTTGGAAATATGATTATATATATACAGTGTATATATAAATGAATTGTGCATGAAAAACTCGGTGCTCTATGAGTAATATATATTATCTACCTGAGAGTAAACCACAAGCCTGCATCGTTTTTTGGTGTAGAGGATTTTGAGAGTAGAGAGATATATAATCAGCATTATTGTCAATATCTTACCACTGTGGTTAAACATCTATTGTTTCTCGTGAGATTTATAAAAACCAAAAGGGATTTATTTCAATTACTGGTGCTTGTGACATGGAAATTTTTCTCCGTAATTTAAAATAATGTATCAATTAAGTGATTTTGTTAGTGTTTTTGTGATATTTTTTTTAAATAGAAAAATAAGGGAAAAAACTGATTATTTTTTAAATCAGTGAAGTGTCTATTATTTTTTGACAAAAATAATTACATCAAAAAATTATTCAAGGATTTTGAAAATGCCAGTTTCGGAATCCGGTCTTTCAAGCCTGTTGAACAATTAGATACTGTTCCAGGTGGTAAAAGTCCAAATATTTCTTCAAAAGTGTCAAGACAAAATTCCAGCTCCAAAAACAAAAATCTAGAGAACAGGTGAGATGAAAAAATACGTAGACAAATGTCTAGAGAGCTTAGTGAGGATAAAATACGACGTCAAATGCATAAACAGGAAAGTAAAGACAGTGGAATAGTGACCGAAATGTACACTAGGCCTAAGGAATACACGCAAGATTCAAAAAGTAAAAAACCATCTCGGAGTAGCAGTATGAAAGCTAGTCGTACAGGAAGTGTTAAAAATAAGGATAAGGTTGAAAATTTTGCGGGGAGTGGGGATATTGAAGCAGAAGATCCAAATGAGGTGAGAAAAACTATGATTTTCATATTTTTTTCAAATTTTTTGTTTTTCAGAAATTTAGGCAATCATCTTTATTCTAAAGTTTATGAGACTCAGGAAGATTTATGTAGAAAAAGAAATGAAATTAGAATGGGAAATATGAAATTAGCATCAATCCGAGCTCAGGTAAGTGAATATTTCATGATACCTGTATACAGAATTTCTACGTTAGTGAATAAAATGAATCTGTTTGTTTGTGCTGGATGATACCTGTGTCAACTGAGCAGGCTTGAGCAAAATTTTGATGAATGGACAATTGGATCCAATTTTTTTTTTTCAATTTACCTGTATTTTTTGGCTGAATATTTCAGTGTTACATTTGTTACCTGTAATTATTACATTCACATGTTTCGATGATAACTTGCACATAATTTTTTTTAAAAACAATATCATGCTTATTGTTTTCATGCTCTGAAACATCCATATAATTTATACGGTGTTTAGTTATTTTTTGTGCCTGTATTTTTTTTTTTTATTTTTTTTTTTTTTGCTTCGTCAGTTGCTTTTCTAAAAACTGACCATTGTTATTCATACTTGTATGAATTAACAAAACAGGGGTATATATGTAGACCTCACATCTCACTTGAAAACATGTATTTTTGTGATAATAAATGATACATGACATCGTTGGTAAAAATGACACATGTGCATGTGTGATTGTTATGTCTCATGTGTTTTCTCGACATGTCTTTAATGCAAGGATAATTCCTGTTATTGTACCCCTGCTGATCTCAGGTAATCACAGGTAAATCACAGGTAAATCACTTGTTACCTGTTTATTCTGAACATTTTTTTTTACATCTCTACAGTCATACCTATATGATTACCAGTAAGCTGTATGAAATGATGTAGCAATTTGTTAGTATCAAATTTTAGTTATCAAATGTCAGCTGATAGATGAAGGAAAATATAGAATTATGCCAACCACAATATCTTTATATGGCTAGAAGATTACCATAATGAAGACATGTTGTATTGTATTGTAGTGTGGTGTAGTAAATTCTGTCTATATTTGTGTCTATTGTATCCAACTGATCACTGTTGTTTTATTTAATGGAAGGCGGCAGTTTATATTGATGTATTGTGGATAAATGTAAACATGGTTATTTTCGTGTGTGGAAATTTTCGCGAAATCATGTTTGCATGTTGCAAGGGGGCATTTTTGCGAATTTTCTGATTCTTGTAGTACAAAGCATATGAAAATTAACTTTAAGTAATTTCGGGAGAGGGTAAATTTATTTTTTTTTTTTTTTTTTTTTTATTATTATTTAGCAAAGTAGCAAAATTTCCACCACATGAAAATAAGCATGTTTACAGGTTTACAGTATTATCTTGACATAGGAGTTAGTAGCGGGCCCAGATGGGGGGTCTGGCATTTGAACCCCTCCTGAAGATTTAGTTATTGGTGTGATACAATCTCAAAAAAATAAATTTATACAGTTAACTATCAAACACTTGCTCAGATTGCAGTTTTACGTCACTTTTAAAAAATTCAGAAATAGGGTTGGTACTTGTTGTTCCTTTATTTTTACCATAGCTGGTGATGTCTTGATATAAATGAAATATTTTTTATGTCCCTAACCAATCAACAATGTGATAATCCATAATATTTTACAAGCTACTATTTTTATTAGATTTGGAATTGCATAAGTTTATGTTTTTATACAAAAAAAATCATTCTGAGAATTTGTAACACAAACGTTTTCTATGTTTTTGCACAAGTATTAAGTGGTATTGATCAAGTGGTACACTGAAGTGAACTCCATTGAGATATAAATTTTATTAAATGTATCAAATCAAACTATAAATTGCGTTTTATTAGCAATCACTTAATTTTTGTGATATTTACAATATTCTGCTGACTGAGCATGTAGAAATAACAGTTCCTGAAGTGGTTAATTAAAATGACGAGTCATTGATCTATCTTTAATTAGATATTAGACGAAAAGTGATTTAATGTAATTGAGTGTAAAGACATGTTGGCTAAACCATGGATTCATGACTTAGTGACTTGATGATTTCAAGCCCCAGTTTCAGAATCTTTGCTTAACTTAATTTTTCCCTTCACTTAAATCTGGTAAATTTGAAATCTGAATAATTTTGTAAGTTTTCAAGATATTCATGATTTTGTGGTTTCATTTTGAAGATCACTCTAACCTTATTGTGGCTTATAACATCTATATTCTAATTTTGTTTAAACAATTAACTTGGGGTACTTTCATATACCATTTTTTGAATCTAATCATAAAATACATTAAAAAAAATGGTATATGACAATTTTTGAATGTATTTTATGATAAAATTAAAAAAATGGTATATGACAATTTTTTTAATGTATTTTATGATAAAATTAAAAAAAATGGTATATGACAATTTTTTGAATGTATTTTATCATAAAATTTTTTAAAAAAATGGTATAATAGACAGTACCATAAAATAATGTCAAATAATGCCAGATTTGAGTTAAGGAAAATTTTGTGTTTGAAAGAAGCAATAGCTCACTGTTAAAAGGCTTGGTTACTCTGAGTGTTTGAGATTTACTAGGGGGATGTATGCTCGGAATTTCAGGAATAAATCTTAAAAAATACTCATAATTGTAAGGGCGACTGAATATGACGAGAGATGAGCACCCTTTTGAGCAACGAACCGCAGTTTAACATAGAGTACCAAATATTTAAGCACATGCAGACAGCACTTTTCTCTACATATTTTAAAGGACTGTGCCAAAGTATTAAAAACCATTAAAAAATTAATTATTTAGAAACAAATAAATAATAACTGATATACTAATGCATAATATTGATCAGACAACAGCCATTACATGAAAATTTAATAAATAAAACATAAGGATTTGCATCATAATGCATGGTATTGATTGGACAGAAATTAAATTATGTGTATACTGAACAAAGAATAATTACATATGAATAATTAAGAGCTTCAACGGATAAATGTTTATTGTTTTTCAGGCACTAATTTAAAATTAATTATTTAAAATTGATAAACAGTTATTAATATCATAATACATGATATCTGCATAATGGATAGCTATTGAATTACATACATCTCGTAAGAGTGCACATCTAGTATTGGGGAAGTCTCAGGTTTTGAATTCCGGTTTGGACAATTTTCCCCTTTCCTGTTGCATAACAGTAAAAGCATACTGGTTTGTTTTAACAGTTTTTAGGCCTAAGTTTTATGATCATAGTCTCAAAATGTGTTTACGAATGTATCAGTCTGGGTAGCTCAGTTGTTAGAACACTCTTCTGTAGTGTATATGAATGTAGTGTTCTGGGTAGCCCAGTTGTTAGAACACTCTTCTGTAGTGTGTATGAATGTAGTGTTTTGGGTAGCTCAGTTGTTAGAACACTCTTCT
The DNA here is from genome assembly GCA_021292105.1 of Anadara kagoshimensis. NCBI lineage: Eukaryota > Metazoa > Mollusca > Bivalvia > Arcoida > Arcidae > Anadara > Anadara kagoshimensis. The sequence goes on from CM037864.1 coordinate 48,056,706, forward strand.
GTAGTGTATATGAATGTAGTGTTCTGGGTAGCTCAGTTGATAAAGCATTTGTCTGTAGTGCTGGATGGTCTGGGTTTATCCAGTACCCTGAATTTTTATCCCTTTCTGTTACATGATCATGGTCTCAGAATATGTTTATAAATGTAGTAGTCTGTGTAGTTCAGTTGCTAAAGCACTCATGTATAATGCAGGATGTTCTGGGTTTGATTCCTGTGTCTAACCTAAAAATGTCCTCCTTCCTGTTACATGATAAAAGATAAGTCTTGGTATATGTGTTTATGAATCCAAAGGTCTGGTTAGCTCAGTTAGTGAAGCACTCATGTAAAGTTTGGGATGTACTGGGTTTGATCCTTCCTGTTACATGATTATGGTCTCAGTATGTGTATACCTTGTATGTTTTCTTGTTTAATTTTCTTGTTGTGTTGTGTCCTCAGTTTATTTAAGCATTGACTATTTTTCCTGGTTCATTACTTGATGAACCAGGAAAAAAGTGACAGTCAGTTCTTATATTTACAATTTATTCTTTCTTTACGGGAGCAAAATTGCAAATTCCATTGAATGAAATAAATTCCAATGTTTTGAAAAAGAATTATTAACGGCGGACGTGACCTGGACATGGAACAGCTGTTCAGAAACATTAAGCCCCGGCCATTTGACGTCATGTCTGGAAGAAACAAAATAGGTCATCAATCTTGGATAATATTTCAAACAAATTTTATTTCAGTCAATGACAAAAAAAAAAAATTACATATTCATATATATGGTCAAGTTACAGTTATTGAAGGCAGAGCTGGTTAAAAAACCAGACTTAATAGACGATAGAGTGCTTGACATCTGGACTTGCGGATTGGTATTCGACTCAGGAGTATTGGTATTCGTGCGCGAAGTGAAAAACTGATGTTTATGTGAATCTTGAAAAAAGAAGTTAAACTGGGTTCAACGTAGAAATTATTTTTCTATTGTAAATATTTAATATTGCCATTCACTTTATTCTATTTTGAGCAGTCATTATGTAAGGAACATTTCATTCTGGCATGAAGAGGTTGCAGATAGCATGAATTCCCTGGTGATTTTTTATCTTACTTTGTTATCAGACCAGAAATCACTAATACTTCAGTCTAAATGATCTATCAAAATTATTTTTCGTTACAAAAACAATTCACCTTACAGTTACATAACTTTGTGTACACATAAGAGCAAAAAAGGAGCATTTGTGACAAAGTGGTCTAAAGCACCTGTTCATGGACCACAGAATCTCTCACACCACTGGGGCAGATCCTAGTGTCAGAACATTAGTCAGTTTACTTGCTGGCTGATGGTTGGTGGTTTAAGTTAGTCAGTTTACTTGCTGGCTGAAGGTTGGTGGTTTAAGTTAGTCAGTTTACTTGCTGGCTGAAGGTTGGTGGTTTAGGTTTGTGAGTTTGCTTGGTGGCTGAAGGTTGGTGGTTTAAGTTTGTCAGTTTGCTTGCTGGCTGAAGGTTGTTGGTTTAAGTTTGTGAGTTTGCTTGGTGGCTGAAGGTTGTTGGTTTAAGTTTGTGAGTTTGCTTGCTGGCTGAAGGTTGGTAGTTTAAGTTTGTCAGTTTGCTTGCTGGCTGAAGGTTGGTAGTTTAAGTTTGTCAGTTTGCTTGCTGGCTGAAGGTTGGTGGTTTAAGTTTCTCAGTTTGCTTGGTGGCTGAAGGTTGGTGGTTTAAGTTTGTCAGTTTGCTTGCTGGCTGAAGGTTGGTGGTTTAAGTTTGTCAGTTTGCTTGCTGGCTGAAGGTTGGTGGTTTAAGTTTGTCAGTTTGCTTGCTGGCTGAAGGTTGGTGGTTTAAGTTTGTCAGTTTGCTTGCTGGCTGAAGGTTGGTGGTTTAAGTTTGTCAGTTTGCTTGCTGGCTGAAGGTTGGTGGTTTAAGTTTGTCAGTTTACTTGCTGGCTGAAGGTTGGTGCTTTAAGTTTGTCAGTTTGCTTACTGGCTGAAGGTTGGTGGTTTAAGTTTGTCAGTTTGCTTGCTGGCTGAAGGTTGGTGCTTTAAGTTTGTCAGTTTGCTTGCTGGCTGAAGGTTGGTGGTTTAAGTTTGTCAGTTTACTTACTGGCTGAAGGTTGGTGCTTTAAGTTTGTCAGTTTGCTTGCTGGCTGAAGGTTGGTGGTTTAAGTTTGTCAGTTCGCTTGCTGGCTGAAGGTTGGTGCTTTAAGTTTGTCAGTTTGCTTGCTGGCTGAAGGTTGGTGGTTTAAGTTTGTCAGTTTGCTTGCTGGCTGAAGGTTGGTGGTTTAAGTTTGTCAGTTGACTTGCTGGCTGAAGGTTGGTGGTTTAAGTTTGTCAGTTTGCTTGCTGGCTGAAGGTTGGTGGTTTAAGTTTGTCAGTTTGCTTGCTGGCTGAAGGTTGGTGCTTTAAGTTTGTCAGTTTACTTACTGGCTGAAGGTTGGTGCTTTAAGTTTGTCAGTTTGCTTGCTGGCTGAAGGTTGGTGGTTTAAGTTTGTCAGTTCGCTTGCTGGCTGAAGGTTGGTGCTTTAAGTTTGTCAGTTTGCTTGCTGGCTGAAGGTTGGTGGTTTAAGTTTGTCAGTTTGCTTGCTGGCTGAAGGTTGGTGGTTTAAGTTTGTCAGTTTACTTGCTGGCTGAAGGTTGGTGGTTTAAGTTTGTCAGTTTGCTTGCTGGCTGATGGTTGGTGGTTTAAGTTTGTCAGTTTACTTGCTGGCTGAAGGTTGGTGGTTTAAGTTTGTCAGTTTACTTGCTGGCTGATGGTTGGTGGTTTAAGTTTGTCAGTTTACTTGCTGGCTGATGGTTGGTGGTTTAAGTTTGTCAGTTTACTTGCTGGCTGATGGTTGGTGGTTTAAGTTTGTCAGTTTACTTGCTGGCTGATGGTTGGTGGTTTAAGTTTGTCAGTTTGCTTGGTGAAGGTCTGTTGTTTTCTCAGGTGCTGCAGTTTCCTCCACCATCCCAGAACTGACTGCCTTGATAGAAGTGAAAGAATCGTTTGACTGATCTGTAAAAAATATTACTCCACTCCACTCCACCTAACAGCTTAAAACATGTGTATCAATGATAATAGTATTGAATCTTGGTATTTAATCAAAAACATGTGTACAAATGCATCACAATCTGTGTACACATGAAAGCAAAAAACATGTATCTAAATGAACAACAGTGTCTATGTAAACATATGAGCAAAAAATGATGTGTATCAATGCATTACAATATTGAATCTGTGACACATGAGAGCAAAAAATCATGTATAAATGAACAAGTGTCTATACATATAAGCAAAAAACCTATGTATCAGTTAATAACTATAAATGTATGTACACACATGTGTATGATATCAATAGATTTGTTTTAAGTCTGTCTGTGTAACTCCTTAGGTAATCAGTAATCTAGTCAAGGTATTGGTAATTACATCACACGCCTCACTTAACTATCTACCATTAATTATCTACAGATATCCCCCGACTCACTTACCATATATCTGGTATCTCCTTAATGATAGAATCTATGTCATCAACATGTGGCCATAATTACACTAATAAATAAATGGAATACTAAGACACAAAGCATTCTGGAACATTTCCTAGTTTTCATCTTCTTCTGTTCTTACCTTTGTAGATCGACTTATGTGGATTTTTCTCTGTGTAGTTTTTGGCTAGTGGGCCTAGTGGCCAAGTGGTTAAGTACCAATAGTTCTCGCCTCTGGTTTTGATCTCAGTTGACTATGTCTAAGTCAGCTTAATTTTGATCTTTTACTGTTTTACCTTTAATGATCAGCTTACTTAGATTTTCTTCTCTATAATCTTTGGCTAGAGGGTCTGGTTGCCAAGTGGTTAAGTACAAATACTGTCTTGCCTCTAGTTAGATCTCAGTTTACTATTTCTAAAATGGACTGAGTTCCAAGTATTGATCTTTTACTGTTTTTAACCTTTGTAGATCAGCTTAAGTGGGTTTTTCTTTCTATGGTTTTTGGCATGATGGTCTGGTGGCCAAATGGTTAAAGACCAGCTAAGCCTCACTACTGGTTCTGATTCAGGTTTGCCACATTTTATTTAATAACTTTGGTTTCTAAGTTTTAACACTTATATATTCTGGTTTGCGACTCGGGATCTTTCTGATTTTTGGCCCACCTTAGTTGACAAATACCAGTAGTTAAAGAGTTAGATTTCACACCAATTAATGGACCGCTGGTTATATATGTTAAATAAGTGGAATGGTTGTCAGTCTTCAAATAGAACTGTAAACACACAAGTGTTTATATTTACTCAAGTACTCATCAAAAGAAGGAATATTTTATAATCAGGATCAGTCCCAATATGTTTGTCCATCTTTCTCTTGTTTGTCAGGGTTTTTTTATGAACTTGTTGTGTTCTTGGTTGAATTGGCAGTTGCCAAGTACATGTTTTCAGTTACAAATTCTGTCATATATTTGAATTTGGCCAGGGACCTAGGTTACTTAGTTGTTTGAGCCAAACCATGTCTTGCAATTATGTGTTTTCCTTGCTTTTGCCCTTTACTAAGTTGGTTGGTGTCAATATGAGGTCGCTCAAATGGTTTGAGATTGTATGGTCAACTGTGCTATGTTAAATCTCAAAATATATATTCTCTGGAAAAATATTGAAAGCAGAAATGATAATTGTTATTTGAATATCGGTTTCCATTTGTATAATAAAACAAACTGGTTTCTCATTACATATTGAAATTGATTGAGAAGATTGACATACTTAGTCTGAATAAATATGATGTTGTAAATTATTTTTGTGGAACTTGATCTTAAATAGATAAGACATTTTCTATTAATTTTATGGTGCTGCTTACATGTTATTCTTTTATTACACTATTAAGATGATTATTAATAATTGCTTGGTAATTGGAGCAGGTGCTTGAATTATATAGTAAATATTTAGAAGTAAAATTCTGGACCAATATTGTCCATGATGTCATTGGCATCACTATCCACAATGATGCAGATATTGTCATCACACCATTGTCAACATGACCATCCAAACTTGTATAGCCATTGCTGTCATTTCAGTGTCATCCTTACTATTCACACTGATGCTGCAATTGTGGTCAGATCATCAGCCTTTGACATCATCACCATCCATACTGATGTCATCATCATCATCATCATCATTGCAATACTTACGAATTTGCTTTTGTCACATGATGAGACTTACAATTTAACACTGGTCACATGATACGACTAACAATTTAACACTTGTCACATGATGACACTTACAATTTAACACTGGTCACATGGTGAGACTGTAACAAATTCGATCTTATCACATGACAAGACTTACAAATTCAATCTGGTCACATGACAAGACTTACAATTCCACTCTAGTCACATGACAAGACTTAAGTCTGTAGTACAGACCTATGTATTTAATGTAAAATGTAGGTTTTTATGGTTCATTAGTGGAAGACAAAATCCCATCATTGGGATACATGTTGTGTATATCAATGCCAGCTGGCTTGAATGACTTTTAATCAAAGAAGAAATCATTTTATTTGATGATTGATGAAAACCAACAGGAGTATTTTACGGAGTTAACTTACTGAGGGTTAGAGTAGAACAGGTCTGTGAGGATGATGATAAACGAAATGGGAAGAACATTGTGATAAAAACACACAATTATTATAGCAGTTTTATTTGCCTAGTGCATCAGATTATTATTTACACTCTGGGCATTATTTATATATTATTTAACACAAAAATATAACCATGAAAAATGCTACATTAAAATTCTTGCTTAAATATCTCAGTTAAATTAAATACAAACATACCAGTCTATGTTCAAATCAAAATCCAAAAAGCAAAGTTAAAACTTAGAAAAACTTGCAAATTACCTGGAAAACATGTGAACTTTTACATGAGGAATTGAGATTTAAATTTCATAGGATACTGTTAGATATGGTATGCATTGTATCATTGGAAAACAAAACTCTCTTAAACAAATAGTAAAAACAAATAATATGTATATATTTTATATACATGTAGTATAATTCATACTTAAAAACTCAAAATTTCAAGTATATGAAATTTTTTACATTTTTTTATGCATCTGTTTTTTTTGTATGTATGTTACTGTTGTATGTCTATTTGTCATTTGCCATAACCTGTACTGTGTTTGAGCAATAAAGTTATTATTATTATTATTATTATTATTATTATACATGTATCAATATTTTCTTTATATTTCTCTACATGATCATATCCAACACATTTCTAATTTGGTCACTATTTGCTACCAGCACGTTACAACAAGTAAATCATTCATAAATACAGCTAGATTTTACTATTGTTTTCCGAGATTTTCCAATATAAATATGAAAATCCAATAATATTTCTTGTTCTGTACTTTCTGAACTAAGGACATTAAGTCATCTATCATAATGACATGTTACAAGCAATGTCTGGGGAACAGAATAGCTGACCTGTACCTCACATCTATCAAAATATTTATATCATTATCCAAGAAAACAATGGTGTTAGCCAAAGTACCCCACAATCAATACTCCATAACATTTTTGTGCAACGTTTTGTTAAATGTTTACATTGGAATTTCCTGGAGTTACTTCATTTTTACGCAAAAATGTGAATTGAAGTGATTCCGTCTCCAATGTTAGATTCCATCCCAAAAATGTTTTAGGGTATCACATGGTACTCTGGCGAACTTCATTTTAACATCAAACACAAACCATCACAGTAATACACAGTAGAGAATGGGGAAATGGTGTATTACACTCCAGTCAAGATTCTGTCATAGTGAAAAGTTAGGGCATAGTGCAAGAAACCAGAGCACTCAGAGAGAACCACAACCTTTTGCAGGTGAACTGACATAATGTTTTACAATAGCATCTACAGTAAAATACTAATATAAAATATAACGAACATGTTTACAATAAATACATGGATAGTACGAAGTCAAATATTGGGCCCAACAGTCTATTTATAACAATATAATGAACAGGCTTACAATGAATACATGAATAGTACGAAGTCAAATATTAAGCCCGACCGCTCCTCTATATAAGTCTATATTTAACAATATAACAAAGATGCTTTATAACAAAGTATTGAGTCTCCTTGGCTTCATTATAAACATGTTATACTGTACACAATTAGCATTTGAACCTAGACAGTGAGATACTACGGTATAATCTAAGAATGCATGCTGTAGACCACTTGGCCGCCCAAGACTCCCATATTGATAATTTTAGTTCTATGACAGAAGCATCTCTGTATATTTTAAGAGCATATCAAGTCTGTTTTAGCCAGTTTTGTTATAAACTAGGACATAATAATAATCTGAATGAACAGATCTTATTTCATTTCATTGCTTCTTCTCCACAAAATAGCTGTTTATATGTCGAACAAAACATGTACAAGCAATGAAACACTTGACTGCATAATCGGTATTACATGAAAATGGATTTTTTTTAATTTGATTTAGATTTTTAAAAAATGTCTATTGTCTTTTGTTGAAAAATTGCTGGTGCAGCATTAAATGAGATACAAACAATGAATAACAATAAATGGTAGACAAAGTTTGACTTAATTAAGAGGGGGCTTATTGTACCAGAAAGTATTGCTTCAATCATTTTCAAAAGTGCATTTTCATGTTTTGCTTATAAAAACATAGTTATGTTATGATAGGTGTTACTCTTAAAGATTAACAACATTATTCATTTATTTATTTACAAGTAGTAAATTGTGTGTAGCTTCTTATTTATTTTTCTTTGATAAGTATATGTAAGCATTGCACATAAACAAATAAATATGTTATTTTACTATTTTCCCTACATAAACTAACAATCAACCATAAATTCAAACATGTTTTAACAACTTAATTGGTTGATAACTCAATCGAATGCATCTTATAGTCGAGTTGACACTCCCATATACTCAATACTTGAACCTAGAAATGTTTTTTCCTATGAAGTTTTTTTGCTATTTTGTATTTTATAGGGTCCCTAGAGTTAAATTAGGTTAGTTGCCCTGAAGGCAACTTTGGGCAAATTGCATAATTTGCATATATTCAAGATGGCTGCCTGACGCCATATTGAAAATCTATCTTTCCTAAGAATTGTTCTACAATAGCTTGTAATATACCCTTTTTCATGTTTTCAAGGATGAGGAACTCATTTCCGTTGTTGTTTTTAACATTTGGGGCAATTAAAAAGTATATTTAACAATTTTGACCAGCCAACGTTAGGAGTAACATGGTTTTTATTATAAGATGTAACTCAGACATCACATTTAATGCTGTGTAACTTAACCATACATCTTGATACATTTTGATTTAAAGGTCATAAATGCGGCTCAACCAATTCCTTATACTAGTAATAAGATATTAAAAACATGATCTTAGTGATTTCAGCTTTACTAAGTCTAGCGTAAAGGCTAGTTCACTTTGCTAAGGTGTCTTTTAAAGTGTGTATCCAACGAAGAAGTTTTCAAAGCCACATTATTGCTATCATAGTTAATCCAGTCACATATGTATTACCACGAATGAAAACCAAATTATACTCGGACTTTTTATCAAACTAAATAAGTTTGTCAACAGTGAATTGATTCGATTTTTACATGAACACTGATACATTACGTCATATGATGAAGTATTATGGTTTCGGGAATCTACAGTAAAATCTGTCACTGATAATGCAACAGCCTTCCACAAATTGATTGGTTGGAGTTGAACTTTATAACTCATATTTTTGGTTTTATGATAGTTTTGATCTACTATTTCCACTCCAAATGACTACTATGATACATACGCTATGACTACAGACTTCCATGTTTATCAATGTGGTGTAAGTGAAAAAGTAGTGCACAGTCTAGATTTGGTTTACTTTTTAGTCGCCATTAAGCAACATCTCAATGTCTAGATCTTGACAATGATGTTTCAAATTATATTGGACCGCAGAAAATAATACCCCTACACAATCTTCCACCAAAACTGTTTGTATCCTGATTAACACGCCCAACAAATAATTTTATTTGATGCTGAACATGTACAATACGCTGGTAAACTTTCTCAGTGTCTGCTATAAACACATGCGTGTCCTGTCTTGCATGTCGGCACCATGATGGTTATTAGGATGATGTCTTAGCTAACCAGTTTGGATAACAAACTGCTATCAAATTTAAAAAACGAGCCTTTAAAGGCATGACTCTTTAGCCTGATCCTTTTATTGGGTAGATTGGTGCTTCTCTGGTCGATTGGAATGAATATATTCTGAGTGTGATACGGACCATAACTCAGAGAGTTCAATCCTTTGTGTTCCTTGAATATATCTGACCAAAATTTATTGCTTCTTCAAACTTCCTCTAAATGAAAACAGGTCATAAGGAAATTGCTCGTTATGTGTCAATGTGGTGGATTCAGTTGTAATGTATGATTAGATGGAATACGAGTACAATCAAGTCAACCTGATGAGTTTCATAATGCCATTATTAGCTTATAAAGACGTTAAAGGCAATATGTTTCAAAGCGACGCTGTCAAGATGCAAAAACAAAGCAAGTTGTTGATCTTGGAAACATGTTTCATTGGTTACCTTTGTTTGGACAGCAGGGCAGTTTGAGCTTAGCTTCTGCTTGTATTTGATAACGGTTCTGTTCTTTTTTGGTAGTGGTTAAAAATGGTTGTCATTGGAAAGGCATGAAGTCAGCTCTAGTCAAATCGCTTTGTGGAGTTCGATAACACATCAGATTTCATTGCATCAACCCAAAAAAGGTCATATTGGTACCCAGACACTTCAAAGAAAATCTTGTGTTTAACAAATACTATGTCGTATCTTCTAAGGACCAGGACAGAGGAAACAACACAGCAATATGTATACGATTGTGGATTCGGCCATAATGAATCCGGCATAACTATGTATCGTATGTTCTCCAGGCTATACAAACATGTCGTGATAGCATTTGTGTGCTGATTGACGACACAGATGTTTTTTGTTTTCCTAGTGTATTGTGTGTATAAGCATGAAAACAGTGTGATATACAGATGGAGTGATAGGATAGAAGGATAGAATTTTGAACATCTATGCATCAAACAATGGTCATGATTTGAGATGTCTTTAACTGCCAGGCATGCATGCTCTCAGTGTCATGGTCATAATTTGAGATGTCTTGCATGCTGTAAGTGCCATGGTCTTGGTTCGAGAAGGCTTGAACTGACAGGCATGCACACTGTAGGTGTCATGGTCTTGGTTCGAGATGTCTTGAACTGCCAGACCAGGGATTTTTCTGACCTTTTTGGGAAAAGGACCTTGGGATGAAATTGGGAAAATGCTCAACAAAAATGTAATTTTGGGAAAAATCACAACAACATATTAGAAATTCTAGACCACTAGAATACTGGTAATTGAAAAAATTATATCGGTGTTCACAGCAAAAAAAGCGCTGTCTCTTTTGTCTCTATATAAATCATCCAGCAAAATGTGGGTTAATATAGATTGAAATCGTTATCAGAACGAGATATCCTCCGAATATGATGTTGATGATCTTGTGCAATTTTTTCTCTCAAAAAATTGATAAACATAGCTAATTGGGAATTTTTACTACAGAATTGGGAAAAATGTATGTTTTTTTGCATTGGGAATGGGTCCCTTTACCGGACCCTGTGGATACCCAGAAAAATCCCTGCAGACATGCATGCCCTCAGTGTCATGGTCTTCGTTCGAGATGTCTTGAACTACCAGGCGTGCATGCACTTAGGGACACGATCTCCGTTGGAGATATCTTGAACTGCTAGGTATGCATGCTCTTAGAGATTGTGATACAACATCCGAATTACAAACTCTTCTTTTTCTTATTTAGTTGATGTTCTTGGTAAACAAAGATCACAAATAACTTAATAAGATCTAAACCATTCTTTGTTGTTCTGCATGGCCAACCAGCAGGAAAAATGTTTCTTTAGGCTCTTCATAAAGAACATCAAAGCCTAATAGTTACGATTTTGTTTCAAACACTATTTTCTGTTGTCTCACCTTTAGTTAATGCTGTGAAAGGGTACCTACACTCAAAGTCCTCCTTGAGAGTATGAGATGATAAGCGATTTCGGATTGAAATTCAAAGATAAATTCTCATTACATGTTATTGCGAAAGGACATCCAGTGCCACAAGAACGTCTTTATGTCATGTTATGTCAATATAAGGCACAAAATCATAAGTGCAACACACAAGGACATGCTTGCCTTAAAAAATCCTGTAAACAATTTTGTATCTCTTCTGGAGAAAAGGAGTGTTTAAATTTTTACACAAAATGAGAGTACCCATGGCTATCCTAGCTTGAATAGTTATTTGACACATATGGTCGGTCATTATAGACATGATGGTATTTAATGTAAAACTGATGCCAGAATTGAGTTGCCCATGCCTAAATACCCCTGGAAAGATATATTACAACCTATTATAAATTTGCTTTGTATAAAAACAATATTTCAAGATGGCGTCCGCCGGCCATCTTGAATTTATATCTTATTGTGCAAGTTAAGTGTTCCGTATGTAAAAATTAACACCAGAAATGGGTTTCTCATACCTGAAAACATCTAAAAGGATATATTACAAGCTATTGGAAGATATTTTATCGCAGTATGTACTTCAATTTGACGTTTGGCGGCCATTTTGGATTTATGTATATTGTGCAAGTTGCCCAAATTTGCCCGAAGGGCAACTAAGCTAGTTTTGTTTAAGGACCCATGAGGAAAACAAATCAGCAAAAAAACTTCATAGGAATGAACATTTCTAGGTTCGTAAAATGCCTACTCGACTATTATAACAATTTATTTATTTATTTAATCTATTACAACAGCTTTATTTATTTATTTATGTATGTTTTGTGATTAAATGTTTCAAGACCAATGCTTAAAATGTAAACAGATTTGATTTTCCTTCAACTGCTAAAAAACTAAATATTACACTTGACAGTATTTATTTACCAAAGCTTGTGTGTAAAACTTTTGTTTGTTTTTTTTCCAAGGTTAAAAATGGTTTTTATGATAAGAAGTTAGGGAAGAAAAAATCAATCTGTACTTTGTAAACCTGGCAAAAGTTTTAATTGGATTCTCAATATTTTGACAACAGTACTGAAAGATGCTAACAAGATACTTCTTCCACTTAAATATAACATAAACTATTGAAATTCACCTCTCTTGACTGACAGTCTGGGTGATTTCATTGGCTAGCTATTTGGAAAAAAAATTGATTGGTTCCTTGATTGAAACGTGTGATTGGATGGTTTATGGACACATTTTATTGGATGGTTGCTTGAGTGACATATTTGATTGGATGGTTTCTTGAGTGACATATTTGATTGTATGGTTGGTGTATCTTGAATTGGCTTCCCCATGCATTATGTTCTTTTTATCTGGTAAAATAGTTGTTTCCTTCTTTCTTTGTGCAAATGCTTGGTGAAGAAATGGAGTGGAGTAATGACATTTTAAATGGCATTGCTTATAAAAAAGTCAGTCAATTTTAGCTTGTTGGAGGAAACCAGATTTCACTGTCAGTCTGCAAAAGCAGGAACTAAACTAGGTGATTAAAGGTGCTGTGATCTGCAAGCCAGCAATTAAATAAAACCTCTGACAATCGGGGGGCTTCTAGTGAAGAAACATTGTGTAATCTTAAAATTTAAAGAATAGAACTGATATTTGAATTATATAGAAATTTAACTTAACAGAATTATGAGAGTGGATTTTAAAAAAAAAAACACACAATAATAAAGATATTTTATTTTGAGTGATAACTGCATGGAAATTAGCAGCCACTTTATGTAATCAAAGTGAACTGATATGAACCCCTCTAATATTGAGATAATGTAGACATTACATTCATCTTACAAGTTACATATAGAGGTGAATGACCTGATGTGTTTATATCACTATTTCATAATCATTTGTAGACATTATATAATGTGTTATCAGATTACAATATCATTAAGATAAAGACATGTACAACAGTATCAGTATCCTCTGTTAATTCATCAACCTCATGCATACACTCAGTTACACACAGCAGAGTGTTGATAACAATACTGTGTTTTATACAATACCACTCTAATTTTGATAACATAATGTTAATTATTGATTAAATTGTAATTAACAAATCAGATAGTGTTCAGCTGATGTTTCCTGAAAAACTGCATAATCCTTAGAAAATATGATGTCAAAATTTCTGTAGGAACAAGTCTTTTGTCACTAAAAATGTAGTTGATTACCTTTGTAACAGGAAGGAGAAAAAATGCAGGGTTGAACCGGGGATCGAACCTGGGACCCCCTGCACTATAGGCGAATGCCCTACCACCGAGCTACGTACCCAGACCGCTACATTACTCCCCTGATATTTTTAAGTTTCCTACAGTCCCAAGTTGGAAATCTCACCCTAATTATCTCGGAAGGACTTTATATGGCTACCACATTGCCAGTCTATCACTTCTGTGGGCCACACTGGCCATACTATAACAGGAAAGAGAAAAAAATGCAGTTTCAGACCTGGGTTCGAACCTAGAACCTCATGCGCTATAGGCGAGTGCTCTACCACTGAGCTACCCAGACCACTACATCTTAATAAAAAAAGAACCACACTGCACTAAATATATGGTTTAAATATCATGGAATCTTGTCTAATATATTTTGAAATTAACATCACTTGGTGAAATTGATTTTATATTCCGTATTGGTATCTCAGTGAGAGAGATTTGTTTATTGGCATGACTATTTGTATTTTAATTAGATCTTATAAGTTTTTAATAAAAAAATAAATCATTCTGTTACCCAATTTAATCTGTAAAGAAAGCCCTCCATTCTCTCTGGAACTTTTTTACTTTTTTAAGTGAAACATGTTTGCCGTTTTCTGGGAATTTGATCAAATTAGTTGATATAAATGCTGTAAGCCCACTCTCTCTCTACCCAGCTAATGAAGAAATACATCATCTAATTAACATGTTTGTATCTCGTTAATTGATATTTATTCCTACATATTTGATAGTTTACACTCCCCAAGCACTAAATTAAATACACAAGATGACAATATTGATCTGGCTTCTGTATCATTGTGGAACCATTGGTTGGTTTACATATATTGGTTTGTTGTTTGTTGTTTTATGTTAGAAAGTGTAGCTTTTCACAGCCTTAGCTTTCACCATAGATAACATATGTACATAATCCTAAATCCAAATTCAAATTACAAAAAGTTCATGACTCTAATACAAAGATCTGTATACTGTTGAGTTGAAAAAATGGTCAAATTCACACAATGCATCACAATTTTGAAGTCCCATCAACGGGATCACACAGGATCTTGAAGAGATTTCAAAATGAATCATTTCTAATGAATTTGGAATTTTCCCCAAGAAATATAGGGGAAAAAAGTAGGGCTTCAAAATGTTTCATTTACAATGTAGTACATAATCTATATTACTGGTAAATCTATGCTAAAATAAGAATAAAGATGCCTGTCACAGTGGTCTGCTGTGCTTACTTGATGGTTATGTGACTGTCGGTCATATAAATCATCCATTAACTGTGAGATGCTTAACAATAATTCATTTAATTAAATTCAAAGATTGGATAGATTAAAATACATTGATAAATAAGGTAAATTTCTCTGATTGATCTTTGAAGTAACTAAAAACAACATCTGAACTCAGACATCATATTTAGGGGAAGCTGTGGGTTCAAACACCAGCAGGGTCTGACCCAAGACTTGGTAGTGGTTAGTGACTGTTTTTTTTGCCAAGCACTCAGCATTACAAAATGAAAGTCATGATTCTTTCAGATGGAAACTTAAAGTAAATTAGGTCTTGTGTCACGGTAGGCTTGGCATGATAAAGAACCCTGTTGTATTATTAATGCCATCAGCACAATGCACTGGCAAACTTCTGCATCTTTGTCTTTAGCTGGTGACATCTCGATATAAGTGAAATATTCTTGATAGGAATGTAAAATACCATTATTCAACTCAAGTCATATTTACAGGAGAACTTGTATAGTCAGGTACAAATCATTGCATTCAAGGCATTGAATACAAACTTTCATATATGGATGTTTTATGTATGTGCGTCTTTGTTAGTATTACATTGCAAATAGCTGAAGCTGAAAAAATTGCTGATATAACCAACAAACCAGTGGTATGCCTTTTTCTAGAGTTTGTACTCTCTCTCTCTCTCTCTCTCTCTCTCTCTCTCTCTCTCTGTTAATTCTTTTTTTCTGTCTTTCTCATACAGCAGAGAGTTGACTCTTATCTCATCTACCTGACAATTAAAACTCTCTCTCTCTCTCTCTCTCTCTCTCTCTCTCTCTCTCTTTCTCTCTCTCTCCTTCAGACAGTCAATACTAGTAAGCATTATATATAGGTCAGTATTAGAACTACTTGTAACTCATTCTTCTGTCATTCCACATCAATATAGATTATAATCTTAATTCTCTCTCTCTCTCTCTCTCTCTCTCTCTCTCTCTTATACTTCAGACAGTTGATATATATAGGTCAGTATTATAGAACCAGTTATAACTCATTCTTCTGTCATTCCACATCAATATAGATTATGATCTTAATTCTCTCTCTCTCTCTCTCTCTCTCTCTCTCTCTCATACTTCAGACAGTTGATATATATAGGTCAGTATTAGAACCAGTTATAACTCATTCTTCTGTCACTCCACATCAATATAGATTATGATCTTAATTCTCTCTCTCTCTCTCTCCTCTCTCTCTCTCTCTCTCTCTCTCTCTCTCTCTCTTACTTCAGACAGTCTATATATATATAGGTCAGTATTAGAACCAGTTATAACTCATTCTTCTGTCACTCCACATCAATATAGATTATGATCTTAATTATCTATCATGTTTATAAGAATTTATTACTTCCGACATCAACATTTCAGATAATTACTGAACCCAATAACCGATATGACCTTAGTTACCCTGTAAACCATGTTACTTGTCCATTTTGGTTGCTCTGACTGAGGATTGAACCCATCCATATTGTGAAAACAGATCTAAGACAAGTAGGGAAAGTGTAACAATTAATCTGACTATAGTCCAGCTCTAATACACATTTTTATTTCAATAACTGCTCCATACTTTATACTACACAAGGAGCTTGTTCTGCAAATTAAAATGTCCAATAGTCTGAATGGATCAGTCATTTGTTACCAGAACTACAATGAAATAAAGAAGACAAACTGCTTACTATCTTCAGTTTCGTTGGAAGTTTTTGATTTACTTGGCCATTATGAAATTTCAATAAACCAGAGTGCATTTCACAGCAAGCAACACATGCCCCAAGGTTTGCAAATGTAACAGGAAAGGGGAAAATGTGACAGGACTTAAACACATTAACACCTTCCCAGTATTTACTGACTGAGTTACCCGGCCACCTAATGAGCCAGGTACGCCACACAAGGTAAACAGTATGGTAAGCAGAGATAGTGATGTATCAGTTTAATGTTCTCCCAATACTTTGGAACTTGGATTGATGATGTTCAAGCAATCATTGTTAGGTCATCAGTCACTTATTTGGCAATGTCAGAACTTGTATAATCCGAAAAACATGGGTCATTCACCTTTGCTTAGAATATTTGCAAAGAAAGTCAATAACATCTTGTCCTTAATTAAGATAGAGTGTAGTCTTGCTTTTCCAACATCCATATTTTATTTGGCATTGCTGTGAGTTCAAATTGACATACACACAGTTATAAATACATACCATGTATAATTACAATTTTGTCTTGAATTTCCACGAATTAATGCTTTATACTAATTATGCCTCAAAGTTAAACAAGGAACATATAGTATTTACTTAATTCCTTCAGCCAACATATTATGTCTGACAATTTTCTCAAATGTATAATACCTCACAGGAACAATCTTTGGGTTGAGTTAAGAAGTGTAGTTGGCTGTTCATATTTTGAGCATACACATGGTTGAAATTTTGAAATGGCATCACATTTCATTTAAAACTTATGTTTTTATTGTTACTTAGTTCACCTACATGAACAAAATAAAAATAGCTTGCATCATACCTCGTATCATTTATGTCAACACCTTTGTTTTATTTGGCAATTTTGCAATGCATCAACACACAAAGTACAGTGTCATTCACCATAATGTTTTCATCTTGTTTATACAAATAATGTCAAAGGTCACCAATCCCAATTTCTACCTTGCCAGTTTTGATTGATATAGCCAACATTGTTCCTTTTCTAGTTTACAATGGTTGCTCAATCATGATGTCAATGTCTCAACACTTCACTAATAGCCAAAAGTCTCCATCTTGGAATGGGTCCTGATATTGTTCCTATACAATAGATGAAATATGTTTATTGCAGCGCTGCTGAGGTAGTTGTGGTGTTGAAGTGATAATGGTAGCTATAATAAAGTGATTTAATGCCAGACTTTTTGGTCCGTATATTTTTGTCTTGCAGTATAATGCTCGTTTTTATGCCCAGGAAGGCCAAATTCTATTCTCAACCAGGGCATTCAGAGGAAGTGATTTTTTCAGGTGTTTCCTTATTCTTCTTACAACATTACACCAATTTCTCAAAATATTTTAAAATTGACAGCCATATATTTTCTTCTTTTTGTTTACTTTAATAAGCAAATGACCCCAGCCTTGACTTTACCTTGGCACAGATCCCCAGGTTGTTCCTAGACCATATGAAGTATTCTAGTTATGCCAACCTTAGAGATATTAATAACTATAATTGTTGTAATTATACTTGGAATACTTGGCTACTATTCAGATACTTATGTACATAACAAATTTGAAGGTGTTATTTATGTATGTATTTCTGCTTTTAATTATTACCATACAGTAACACATTTATTGACCTTTCTTCAACAACAATGTACAGTAAAACCTCGATTCATCGCCACCATTTGTTCAGTCAAATTTTGGCGTTATAAAGGGGTTTGGCAATAAATCGAGGGAGGCTCATAAAAAAATACATAAACAAAATGGATTTTGGGACTTCAAAATAGTGTGGCGATAAGCGAGGTGGCAAAGTTATCGAGGGGCATTATAACGAGGTTTTACTGTATAACCTTTTGAGCTTTGCCTGGACAAAGTAGCTGTTGTGCCATTCTCATGGCATGGATGTCATTGTCAGTTAATGTTTGTTTTTGATGGACTAGATGTAAAGGCATGCTGGTGTGTGTGTGTGCTCATATGCTAGATTATTCATTATATTGTATTTTATTATGATAATAACAGCTAATATGCCTGTTTGTGTCATTTCCTTTATGCTCTAACCCATACTCATTATTACTAAAACCCTGTTTTTCAGAGATTGTGGCCACATTTTACAATTTATTTCTAGTGGCATCATCAGAAATATTGTAATTTTTTGTGAAATGTGACTACAATCTCTATAAAACCAGGTTTCAGTAAAAATGAATATGGTTTTGACCACTATGGTAGATCCATTGGTAGAGTGCTTGCTCTATATGTCAGTTTTTTTAACCTTTGCAAGGTTCTGGCCAAGACTTGAAAATAGGAAGCATCTTTTCTTTAGCCAAGAATCATTCAAAGGGTCTTGAGGAAGAGACCTTAAAACAAATGAAAAAATTGGCACTCTGTGATGTCGTGTTGTTAAGGATGATGCACAGAGACATATGTATTCCTACGCTGTAGCGATCTCTTGTGTTTTACATGCTACTGTTGTAAAAGTATTGAATGCATTGATTTTTTATAAAAATAATCTTTGGATTATGAGAAATAATATTTTTCCTTTTATTATCGAAAAATAACAGCATTGGACATTTCCCACATGTAACATGATTGCCCATGCGAATTACTGGTATGTAGTGTGCAAAATGTCCAATTTCTTCATTTTTCTATAATAAAAAGAAAAATTGATTTCATTTGTATAATAAAAAATGATTGGTTTAGGGGTGAACTAAATTGTGTCTCAAGTTATGTGTAATTTACAGTTGATTTGTAAGTCATCAAGACAGATAATAACCAAAATATGTTATATATCATGTTCACAGAAATGAAATGAAAGAAAGCAGCATTTTTGATGTTTCATAACCATGTTCTAAAGTAAGAGAAAGGAGGAAAAACATAAAAAATGTGTATCATTGTAAATTAAGTTGATTGGTACAAGTAATGGTGTTTTATACACAAGACAAGATTATTTGAGTTAAAGTGAGTTTGTTGATCCTGGAATGGTAAAGGAAATAAGAGTTTATGGGAGAAAAACCTGCCTTCAGACAAAGACTCTAAAGAAAGAACTGTGTGCACTTTCCTACACAATACAACAACTCAACCAAAATGTCTAACAAAAATATATAAGCTTGTCAATACTTGATAGATATGGCATTGAGAATTACTGTATACAACATGCAGTCAAACTTAAAATGATTTATCCCCCTTGAAAACAACAAGACTGTGCTTTAACCTCTGGATGTGCACTGAAGCATGTTCATTATACAGATCACAGCACTTCTCACTGCCTAGGATGTGCACTGAAGCATGTTCATTATACAGATCACAGCACATCTCAATGCCTAGGATGTGCACTGAAGCATGTTCATTATACAGATCACAGCACATCTCATTGCCTAGGATGTGCACTGAAGCATGTTCATTATACAGATCACAGCACATCTCAATGCCTAGGATGTGCACTGAAGCATGTTCATTATACAGATCACAGCACATCTCAATGCCTAGGATGTGCACTGAAGCATGTTCATTATACAGATCACAGCACATCTCAATGCCTAGGATGTGCACTGAAGCATGTTCATTATACAGATCACAGCACTTCTCACTGCCTAGGATGTGCACTGAAGCATGTTCATTATACAGATCACAGCACTTCTCACTGCCTAGGATGTGCACTGAAGCATGTTCATTATACAGATCACAGCACTTCTCACTGCCTAGGATGTGCACTGAAGCATGTTCATTATACAGATCACAGCACTTCTCACTGCCTAGGATGTGCACTGAAGCATGTTCATTATACAGATCACAGCACATCTCAATGCCTAGGATGTGCACTGAAGCATGTTCATTATACAGATCACAGCACATCTCAATGCCTAGGATGTGCACTGAAGCATGTTCATTATACAGATCACAGCACATCTCAATGCCTAGGATGTGCACTGAAGCATGTTCATTATACAGATCACAGCACTTCTCACTGCCTAGGTTTAAACTACACTCAGGGCAGAATCTTAGTGTGAGAAAGTTTGTTAGTTAACTTGCTGATTGTGTGTTGATTTTCCAGGCACTCCAATTTCCTCCACAATCCCTGACCTGACTGTTAACATAAGTGATAGATTCTTGACTACGACATAAAAGTCCCATTACTCCACTACAACCCTATATTTGTGTCTAGTACCTACATACATAATCATGGCAGATAGACAATTATAAGTAGTGTGTTATAAATCATGTCCGCAGAAACCAGAATGAAAAATGACACAAGAGTCAAGTATTTTTGTACGATTCTCTGATATTTTTGCAAACAAGCTACAAAATAATGGATAAAGGTGCAAGGTAATAAATCTAGGTAATTATATAAGTAAATATTTGTCATTTTATGCTAAGTCAGTGTACTCTGCCTGTCTTACTCCAAATAATTACACAAATCCATTATGACATTATCATTTATTATACTGCCTCTTCCTATTTTTTTATGTGCGGCTAAAAGCTCCATTTTCCTTCACTAGAGTACATAACAAATGGTAATCATGGATATAAGTGGAGCTTAATCACAAGAAATCATTAAGTTTTCTAGAATTATGACAATATGCTTTAGTATGACCTGTTTTATGACAATATGATTTAGTATGACCTGTTTTATGACAATATGATTTAGTATGACCTGTTTTAGTATAATCTTTCATGGTAGCTATGGCATGTTTAAGAACCCTCCCTGCACATTGAAATTTAGTCCAATTCGAAGGTTAAAATTTCTGTCACTTCACATGTAGCTGAAGACATCACAATGTAAATGAAGTATTCTTGACTGGACTAGTCTTTGTAAAAACCCATTCATTTAATCTTTATACCTAAAATTGTCTGCCAAAATTTCTCTGGAAGCAAATGGTAATGAAACAGATTTCACACACTTTTAACAAACCAGTGCTATCTTCTTAAAACTGTGTTGACAAGTTATTGTAAAGGAAAACTGATTTATCCTTGTGTTGATTGATTGTCTGTAATGGGTTTTTGACTTTGTTAAAAGAGGTTTAAATTTTAACTCCATGAAATATTTTCTGTCGGTGTTTGCATGATAAGGACCAAATTCATATTTTAAGATTGTTGTTTCTATTCAAGTCAACTACAACATATGCATACAGGTCCATGTTTAAAACACAATACTGGCAAATTAATCAAAACACCTGAACCTCCAACCACCATGGAAGTAAAGCAATGCTCCAGAAGATTAAACCTTCCTTACAGAGACAACAAGCCTATCAATAATAATTATTATGATAATGCCATAAAACTTTTTGAGAACCTTGGTGAGCTCAGGTTTGCAATATCCCTAATCCAACAATATATTTGTAGCTGCAGCTTGCTTTGTTGTATAAAGTGCCCATAGTGAGTAAATCTAGCTTAAATGTGTTTTCCTTTATGTGGCTTATTTGGAAGCACCGGTTTTGGTAAATATTCTTGTTATTATCTACTGTATTGTGTACAGGTTATCAACCTCCTATCTGTAAAGTAGTGCAATGTAGTACTGTACTGTTATCCCTCATTATAAGTACAGGTGTTGGCCATCACTATCAGTATACAATAGTACCTACATACTGTACTGCTTCACACTATAAACACAGCATCTCTTAAACTAAAGAATTAACAATACTTAATCAAAACACAGTAATTTATCACCTGTGGTAACTGAACCAAGTCAACTACACATCCTGGTGTTTTTAATAAATTATTAAATATTAGGGAATTATAAATATTAGGGAATATTCAATTTCTTATTATTTATTAGAATTTTATGTATTTTAGTACAAGCCACTTAAATGCTTCAATTACGCTAATTTTATGAATCTATCCCATCATTCATCAGTAGAGACATCTGGGTAATCTCCGTTAGTCTTCCGAGGGTTTTACCGCTGTTACTGCCCCGGTGATTATTAATGAGTATTATATGAATGTTAATTATTATAGTAACTTGTTTACTTATGGCGATCTCCTTATCTCTTAATTACTGGATATATAATAAAACCCTGATGATATACAAGGATAATAGTCAACAAGTCCACCATTATCATCTTGTATACGAGGATAATAGTCCACAAGTCCACAATTATCATCTTGTACAAGTTAGGGAAATATTTACAATTACTGTAAGCCAACTTTTATTTGTGTGCTATTTACTTTCCTGTGTTTCGCAAGGACAAAATAATCAAGAAAGTTAATCGTCGCGAACTTGTTTTTTTTTAAAAATGGTACTGTTTATACCAAATATTCAGCTAAAGTCCATATCTGGAAAGTTAATAGTCACTAAATGGTTTTAGTTAGAGAATATTCATGACTAAAACTTGGTTTACAGTAGTTGCTTGGTTACAATGTTGTTTAACATAATCATATTAGCAAAGCTAATTTAAATTCATACACAAAATAAATATGATCTTAATGCACAAGGTGATCCATTATATATATTCTAATTCAAGTCTACATGAATTTACTCAAATTATAATTTGCAATAAAATTTGTAGAATATATTTCTCATCTCTATTTTTTTCTAAAATGTCAACTTTGTTGATTTCCAAAACAAATTGAGTTCATAATTGTGGTTTTACTGTAAAGTAACCATCTATGTAGAAAATGAAACCACCCACAAAGATTAGTCTTTTAGAATCCATTACTTTATATTTCGGGTAAAATGATCCTCTATTTAAACCACCTGTCCACAAACATCAGTGTTTTTAGAGACCAATTGCTTTATATTTTAGCCAAATTAAACCTCTGTATTAAAGCCATTCGACCACATACAACAGTTGTTTAAGCTCTTAATGCTTTATATGTCAGTAAAATTGAACCTCTGTATTAAGGCCATCTGACCACAAATTCCAGTTGTTCACCATCTCAATGCTTTAAATTTAAGATTAATTAAAACCTCTGTTTTAAGAATACCTTTTTGGAAACTGGTGGTTTAAGGTTCTATTGCTTTACATTCCAGTGAAACTGAACCTTTGAATAAAAACCACCTGCTCATGAAAACCACTTTCCTTTATTCTCTAATAGGAAAGTCTTTATAGACAGGTTTTACTGTATGTTTATTTCATTATAACAATGTTAAGATATATATATTTATCTGAAAGTCAACCACCAGATGATGAATTTTTCTCCTAGATAATTTGATTTTAAAAACCCTAGGCAATATTTCAAAAAACTGCAAATTATAGAATAAATGACATTTCTGGTGACATTCAATATTTCAAAGCAACATATTAAAATAACTGGGAGCTACAATTTAGTATTTTTAAAGAGTACTGATAGATGTTTAAAGACAAAAACAATTTTACTTTGCCTTTCAAAATTCTGAAGTTTTATAGTCTCTGTATGGCTTGTTTCATGTTTTGTACTAACTAACCACTGTGGTAGCCCAGTTTGTAGTGTTCACTCCATATGTGGGTGGTCGTGGGTTAGAACCTTGGCTGCCTTTGACCAAGACTTGTAGTGACTGTTCTTTCTCCAAGCACTTGGCATTAGAATAAGACATGGGGTCCTTTAGATGATACCTTAAAAACCAATGCCTCGTGTCATAAGGCACACTTCTAAGGTCGAAATTTCTGCCACTTCACCTTTAGCTGGTGACATCTGAATGTAAGTGCAAATTTTCTTGACTGGGTCGTAAAACTACATTTAAGCAATAAGTCAATCATGTTTTGTACTGGACATTTTGTTTGTTTTACAGCTGTATTCTTGATATTAGCAAGTATATCTTTGGGCATCAGGGGCACCTTACCATGTCCTCCATGAATATAAATACATATGTATACAGTGTCTGAAACAATAAACCACTCCACTTTATAACCATCTACCTTTTTTATAGTTTGATAGTCTACTAGATGTCTTTTCAAGTAAACTCCCTGAGACGGACTTTATTTGTTTTTATGGAAATTATTTATTTTCAGACAATTCTAACACATATTTATAATTTGCATAATGGCATAGACAGAAAAAATTAAAACACTACATTACCAAGACGATTGCATTAAAAAATAATTTTCTGCTGCAGTGTATTCTCCTAAAAGTATTTATTAAAATCTGCAGTTATTTATATTTTAAAGTATGGATCTTTGTCAAAATTCTGTAATTGATGAGATTAAAATAAGTCACCTCAGAAAATTTTGGACCTGTGCTCTGCTTTGTTTGTTTAGATGGTTATTACTGTATAATGCTTATATTTTGCTGTGGTTTTATTTTTCGCTATGTCTGCGGTCCGGTGTATTTCCACAAAAATACATGGGTATTAACAGCCCTTTAATCTTGCTATAGTCATTTTCCTTTAATCAGATAAGACCACGAAAAATATGACAATGCGAATATACTAGCCATCATCAAACAAACCAATAAAAAATTTGACACCATGAAAAATAAAGCAAAATATGTAAGTAAAATCCAGACATTTCTAATTTAATGGAAATTACATCATGTATTTCTTTACCAGACAATTGCAACTTGCATAATACTATAAACCATTAGACAAAAAAATAAACTTATCTATATTACGAGACAATTGCACTTAATGTGAATCTTTTAGAGCAGTGTAGTTCTCCTCAAATTAATTAGTAAAAACTGCAGTAATTTATATCTTTCAGCGTGGATCTTCATAAAAATTCTGTCATTATTCATATACCATTAAACCGTGTTAAACCGATCAATTTTCAAGAAAAAACCCAAACCTATTTGGCAAAAATTCAACTTAATAAAGTCAGACAAAGTACAACCTGTAGAGTAACCTTTAGAGGGTAGAAAGTTAACTAGTACAAACAGTGGTTAGTATTGGTAGTAATTTTGACATACATTACAATACAAATGGTCCATGTTGCGAGTACTTTTTGAATTCTTTGAAGTGCAAATTGTTTGTATTGGAAGCATCATTGAAGTACTTTAAAGTGCAAATGGTTGATAAAGAAAGTATTATTAGACAATATTTACAATTGCAATATCTTTCCTTCAATAAAGTATTTGATGTTGACTATACTTTGCAACTTCATAGAGACATTGCTCTACGTGCTGACGTGATGATGTCAGATGTCAAATGCTCTCGTTGACTGACAGGAGACAACCCTTTTTTATGAAAAGGTGACCAACAGCACATTTCAAAATTGTTTTCAAATTAACATGGATAATGTAAGACAGCAATAAAATTGATTTCATAAATATTGTAAATATATGAAATAAGGTAATTTTCCAATGTCTTTATGAACTTGCAAAGTGTAATGGGCTGTCTCAAATTGCAGACAAGGCGAAGCAATAATAAGTGGATATTGGAAATAGTTTTGCATTCTTTGCAGCAGATATCAATTGTGTTTTGGCATACCATTATGATACCTGCAAAAGGCTGTATTTGAAGCTATATGACCAATGTGATAATTTCTCTATTGTCTTTTGTCCTTTTCTATGCAGCAATATACCTGCTTTTCCTGCTTATTGTTTTTTTTTACAATCATTAAACTATGGTAGAACTTGTTCCCACTACAGGTACTTTATTTTAGGGATGAAATCTAATGTTTTTGTTCTTCAGGCTGGTATAAAGACAGGTATAATGAGCAGCAAAGCTGTTAATGTATAATTTGCTATTCCCGACTTTAGTCAAACCAGCCTGGAGAACACAAAAACAATTTCATTTCCTATATTGACAATCCTAAAAAATTCCACTTATTTAATAAAATTTAAAAGATAGAAAGATAGATATCTTTAAACTGCACCATTTTGACACTTCACATCTGGTTTTACATGAAGATGAACAGCACAAATTGAATTTTAGTCCCTATTGAAGGTCACTGACATTTGACACAGTTTCCCAGTGTTTGCTGATAAACCCCAATGCAGTTTACCAAGATCAAGGATTAATTGCATTATCATTTGTCATGGAATTGTGTCCCTAGTCTCTCTGACATATAAAAGTCTGCCTCTAAGGCACACTAAAATCATTTTGAATGTAAAATATACAATAAAGAAGTGCAGATTACCCATATATAATTGACTCAGGGATATTGCTTTCATAGGCTTAACGAGCCCTCAAAAAGTTTTATGGCCGTCATCACAGTATTGTTGATGCCTCTGTATTCAAAATTATTCTGCATGTTCCTTTCACTCTTAATTTTAGCTGAATTTGCCAATTTTCAAAGGTTTCGATTTTTCTTTTAGTTTTTGATATCAACATGAATTGATATATTGTTTTTGATTGACATAACAAATGGTTGGTGTAGCAAATATTTATAATGTAAAATTAGCCAGTATTTTTTTATTTTACTTTACATTATAAGTGGTCGGTATCAGTAGTATTTTGGCAGTATTCAATCTAGATGGGGCCATGGAACCATTGTCCCCTAATTTTGCAAAATGATCCCATTGTTCAGGCCTTAGTGGGGAATATCTATATTATTTTAATGTAAAAATATTGGTTATAGCAGGGTTCTTACAGGCCTGGAAAAGACCTTAAATTTTGAGGTTTGCCATAAAAAGCCCCTAAAAACAAGTCTGACCCTAAAAATCCCTTGAATTTATCCTGAAGGCCCTAAAAAGCCCTTGAATTTGGCCAGTTGGGTGTCTGTATTTTGATATTAAGTGGTTGCAAATAGACTGATATAAATAAATAAATTAATCAATTAATTATGTTGAAATGAGCAATTTAAAAGTACCTAGCCTACCCGACTGCCCAACTTCAACCTTATCCACTTTAAGTGTCGTTACTATGGACAAATAAGTAATTGTTTTATTGATATAACTGCATTTGCACCAATATATTTTTGCTAAAATTGTCTTTCTGATTAGGCCTTAATTTGCAAATAAGACCCTGAAAAGACCCTAAAAAGTCCTTAAATTTGGAGTCCAAATGTCTGTACGAACCCTGTATAGTGTTTTAGATGAATTTGTTTTTAAAAAGCTCGCCTCTAAAAAAATCCTAGATTGAACATTGTTTTTGACATACTTTACACCACAAATGTTCCATGTCAAGAGTATTTGTTCAGTTGATCTATATATCGAGATTACATGCGTCATTAAAAGATATCTTTAATTTAAAATAAAGTATCATATTAAAAAAGGATTCATCTTAAGATAAAAGTACTGTTAAGTTATATACAGACACTTGTATATGATGTATATTTCACAGTTATTTGACTTATATTTGGCATTAAATAAAATCATCCAGGCTTAATTTTAATGCATATACAGTTGAATCTCGTTATCTCGAACTCGGATATCTCGAACTACCGGATATCTCGAACTTTTTTAAAAAGTCCGAACAGAGTTGTCCTTTATTAAACCAAAATCACTCCGGTTATCTCGAACTCGGATATCTCGAATTATCGGATATGTCGAACAATATTTTCGTCCCCTTGAATGAAAATCCTAGGAAAATTACATTCGTTAACTCGAACAAAAAATTTAGGAAAATTAAATTTGTTAACTCGAACAAAAAATTTTGAGAAATCAAATTTGTCAGTGCCTACAGATTTTTTGGTAGAAAAAACACATTCCGACATAAATAAAATATTTGACTGTCGGCCTCGTGTTGATTTTAAAATTACAACATTGCACTGACCTCCCAATTTCCTTAAGCCCTTAATTATTATCCCTTGCATAAATAATTAAACCATCAAGGAGATTAGCAGGTGTTATAATTACTGCCAGGCTGAACATGGCTTCCGAAAGCGTGTGAAGTGAACATTACTCAATACAACCGGAAGTTTTGGGTGATTAAAGTAAACAAAGCGAAACTGGTATGGAGACTAAAGCGGACTCCACTATTTCATGTATTTGTCGGCTAATAACAAGTAACGGATAATCTCCCGATTTTTAGCTCACCTGGCCGAAGGCCATGTGAGCTTTTGCCATCACTTGGCGTCCGTCGTCATCCGTCGTCGTCGTCCGTCCGTAAACTTTTCACATTTTGACTATCTCCTCTGACACCACTGGAGCAATTTTAACCAAACTTTACAGGAATGATGTATGGAAGGTCCTTCACTTAGATTGCCGAAATTTTTTTGATCCGCCAAAAAACATGGCTGCCAGCACAGAAGATAGTTTAACATTGGACCCTATGGGAAAAATGCATGTTTAACCATTTCCTCAGACATGACTGAAGAAAATTTAACCAAACTTTACAGGAATGGTGTAAGGAAGGTCCTTTATTTGGATTGCCAAAATTTTTCTGATCCGTCAAAAAACATGGCTGCCAGCGCAGAAGATAGTTTAACATTGGACCCTATGGGAAAAGCATATATTTTCTATCTTCTTTGAAACCGCTGAGCTAATTTGAACCAAACTTTACAGGAATAATGTTTGTAAGGTCATTTACTAAGATTGCCCAAATTTTTCTGATCCGCCAAAAAAAAATGGCTGCCAGGGCCAAACAAAGTTTAACATTGGGCCCTATGGGAAAACGCACATCTTGGCTATCTCCTCTGAAACGACTGAAGCGAATTCAATTAAACTTTACAGGAATGGTGTATGTAAGGTCTTTTGCAAAGATTGCCGAAATTTTTCTGATCCGCCTAAAAACATGGCTGCCAGCGGGGAACATAGTTTAACATTGGACCCTATGGGAAAACACATTTTTGCTATCTACTCTGAAACTATTGAAGCAAACTTAACCAAACTTTAGAGAAATGATGTATTGGAGGTCCTTCACAAAGATTGCCAAAATTTTTCTGATCCGCCTAAAAACATGGCCGCCAGCGCAGAAGATAGTTTAACATTGGACCCTATGGGAAAAATGAATTTTTGGCTATCTCCTCAGAAATCACTGAAGCGAATTTAACCAAACTTCACAGAAATGATGTATAGAAGGTCCTTTACTTAGATTGCCAAAATTTTTCTGATCTGCCAAAAAACATGGCCGCCAACGCAGAAGATAGTTTAATATTGGACCCTATGGGAAAAGCATATATATGCTATCTCCTCTGAAGCTAGTGAAGCAAATTGAATCAAACTTTACAGGAATGATGTATAGAAGGTCCTTTACATAGATTGCCAAAATTTTTCTGATTGGCCAAAAACATGGCTGCCAGTGCAAAAGATAGTTTAACATTGGACCCTATGGGAAAAAACGCATTTTTGACTATGTCCTCAGAAATGACTGAAGCAAATTTAACAAAACTTCACAGGAATGATGTATAGAAGGTCCTTTACTTAGATTGCCAAAATTTTTCTGATCCGCAAAAAGACATGGCTGCCAGCGCAAAAGATGGTTAAACATTGGACCCTGTGGGAACAACACGTTTTTGACTGTCCTCAGAAATGACTGAAGCAAATTGAACCAAACTTTACAGGAATGATGTATAGAAGGTCCTTTACATAGATTGCCAAAATTTTTCTGATCTGCCATAAAACATGGCTGCCAGCGGAGAACGTTGTTTCACATTGGACCCTATTGGAAAAGCATATATACAAATTTGCTTTAAAAGCATTTTAGTCAGGTGAGCGATACAGGCTCATCCTGAGCCTCTGGTTTATATACTACATTCTCAATTATAAATACAAATAATAAATAATGCAGTTTTTATATATCATGTTTGAATACATACGATATAGGAGAAAACGGCAATATACAGTTTGACAAGATAAAACCGGAAGCGACTTCCGGTAGGCGTGTACGAGTTACTTCCCTTTTGTTGCCGTTTTTAACATCGGTTATCTCGAACTCCGGATAAGTCGAACTTTTTGCATTTCCCCGTCGAGTTCGAGATAACGAGAGTCAACTGTATAATAAATCCCAGTAAAAGCTGACCAAGAGAAATGGGAGTGAATTTATTGTAGCTCACCCTACAAAAAGCACCAATGAGACATAACTGATAGAAATAGAATTCTGTAGTGAAGCTTATTTGGTAAAAGTGCCTGCGAAGCAGATAGCTGAATGTAACCTTTGACACAATTCCACAGCCATTACTGACAATGAACACTGTAAAAGAAGGATGTCAAAGTTAAGCATTGGCTGCTAAGTATGAGAACTCTGTCATGGTTCAAAATCTAAAAATACCCCGGACAGTCGGCGAATGTATCTTATGTGTAGATATTAAACATGTAATAAGCTAGTGAATCTCATCAGAAACCTGGTGCCAAAGTAATGAGTGGTAAAGTAAACATTTAAGAGATGTTCCTGTACAAAGCCAAAAATGGCCTGTAATAGCTAAATGATGCAATGACTTACTATATAAAACAGTAAAATCCAGCCTCCGAATTTCAACCTGGTAAAAACCAGGGTGCTCCTACACAAAGAAGGGACATCAAAATACATAACACAACATAGGTTTGAGAATGAATAAGATGATTATATCTCATTTTGTATGATCCTTCTTAATCTGTAGATATAATTAAACAATTTATGTACATAAAACAGACATCTTGTTTTCTGGAAATATTAAGCCAAGATTATAGAATCTATAAAAATGAACAAAACAAGTGGTATTAACCCTCAAACATAAAAAATTGATTCCCAAAAATAAATAAA
The DNA here is from genome assembly GCA_021292105.1 of Anadara kagoshimensis. Taxonomy (NCBI): domain Eukaryota; kingdom Metazoa; phylum Mollusca; class Bivalvia; order Arcoida; family Arcidae; genus Anadara; species Anadara kagoshimensis. The sequence goes on from CM037864.1 coordinate 48,087,338, forward strand.
AAAAGGAGAAACAATTCTTATTTTATCACGTAGTGGTAATAAATATTCCTATCATCTTCCTAATAGTTCAATCGTAACTCTGACAACATAATGTGGTTCTTACATCATCTATCATTTACAAACACCAATACGACCATGATTTGTAACAAACAGCTGCTGAAACTGACGGAATATGACGTCAGTAAAACAATAAAGTTTATACAAACCAGATTGGTTTTTATGATTTATCTAATTAAAACAAAATGATACACTTACTTACCTATCTCTGATCTTTAAAAATCTAGACAGTTTGTTTGTTTGTTTTTATTCCATATTTTTTCCAGACATGTGCACATTGCAATTCTGTTTCCTATAAATGTTATGATAAATTTGACATTGTATGGGTTGATAAAGACAATGTGTATCATGATTTGGAGAAAAATAAAACATTAGTTCCTTAAATACACACTTTTTTGTCCTTACAAGATTAAAAGATTTGTAAATTTTGGCAATTAATAAAGTTCTGATGTTTTATGTTGGATTAATGGGAAAATGTTGTTTGTTTAAAAGGGTCATAAGCAATGTTTACTGTTCATGAATAGAATACCTTAATAAAATTGTTAGTAAGTAGAGTTGAATAAAGGTGTTTAGGTCCCACACAAGATTCTTTCACTTACAATGAGGCAGTCTATTCTGGGAATGAGGTGGAAACCAGAGTGCCTGTAAAAAAAAAAAACACTTTTGGCAAGCAAACTGGCAAACAAACTGGCAAACAAACTCACACTAGAATCTGCCAAAGAAGGGTTCAAACCCAGGGGGATGAGAGGTGCTATAATCCGGTTTTTGACCACTTGGCAACCAAGACTCCTTGTAAATGAAATAAAGTAATTTGTATCTGAAAAATATGTACTATGTTATTTATAACCACTGCAATAAAGAACATAAAGCAAGAATTGAACAAAATAAGGAAAACAAGAGAAGATATACTCATGTTGATATAAAAATATTATACACTTCATGAACAAACAGTCAATCATGCCCTTTAGTCTTGTACTGAGTTTTGTGTTCAGTGTTCATCTCTAGTATAGGTCAATTATCGGTCTTTTACTTCTGATGGCAGAGTGTTTATATGCATGGGAGAGTCTGTACTTCCTAAGCTGGTAATAAAAGTAAGTTGTATGTGTGTATAATCATGCCTTTCTATGCTTAATTTGTCACAACATCCTTAATGTTAAAATAGACTCGCTGTATACCTTGCCATCAGATCGTAGACAACCTATAACCAAGTTGTCCGATTGCATTCAGCCAATGAAATTAGTTCCTTCCAAAGTGTATGCAAACTTGTTATTTTCTAGTCAAAATTTTTGAAAACCATGTATTTTTGTATTTTGCAGATAGAACTTTTAACACCAAAACAGAATGGATCAGTGGAGAATGATGACCAAGAGAAGAGCTCTGCTTCAATTAAAACCATGTGGAAGAAAGCTTTCAAAAGCTTAAAGACAAGCTCAGCAGAAAATAAATTGGTGAGTTATTCTCTTTGATATTGATTAAATAAACTTTTCAAGTAAAATCGAAAATAGGAAGGTTTCAACAAGTGTCTGGATGGACAGAAGGATGAGAGTTTGAATTTAATAATAATAAATAAATAGACATTTTCAGCTTATCTGTATAAATTAAAACAATATTTATGACATAGGTCTCAGTACCCAACAGCAGCAATGTCATATAGGTACCTAACATAAGTGCAAGTTTAGATTCTGTGTTTTTAATGAAGTAGATGTGTACACAAGGTACACTTTCTGACAGTATTGTCCTTGTATAAAAAGGTAACTGGGGATGATTCTGTGGCCAAGCTAACTCAAAGAAGGCAAGTTGTTTAAACTAGCAAGAACTGTCAGTAAAGCTGACTTATCCCCCTCTCTCTCTCCACCCACCCCAGTTTTGTCACCATGCATCTAAATCTGGTATGCAACACATTGCCTTAGCTTGATTTACATTTGTGCCAAGTTTATTTAAATTCCATCCATAGCCATGGAAGATGTAGAACATATGTGATATTGAGACAGACGGACAAATAGATGGAGAGATGGTGATTCCTATATACCCCCTAAACTTTGTTTGCAAAGTGGGGGTTATAATTACCAAAGTTTTTACATCACATACAATATATGTCTGTTAGTAAAGAAGTAAATCAGTAAATTTGTATCCAACATTGCCATTTTGAAACTACAAACCCCACCTCTATCAAACTACCACGGTAGCTCAGTTGGTAGAGTGGAAGGTAGTGGGTTTCAATCCCTAGCGGGTCTGATCCAAGACTTGAAAGTGGGTAGTGACTGTTTTTTCGCCAAGCACAGCATTATGAAGTGAAAATCACAGGTCTGGTGTCATCATAGGCTTGACACAATGAGGAACCCTACTGTAAAATGCCATCTGCGCAACACACAGACAAAATTTCTGCACCTTTGCCTATAGCTGGGGATGTCTCAATATAAATCTCTGTGAAATATCTTTGACTGGGACATTAAACTCCATTTCTCAAATCAAGTGACCTCTAGCAAGGGTATTCATGGGTTAACTGAACTTGTAACTGGATCCTATAGCATTTTGCCTACTAACCCAAGTTTGTACTCTGTAAGATGCCAAAACTTGATAAAAAAGAATTATTATAACAAGGATAATTTGTTAATGCATATAACATAAAAACAATTCAATTAGAATTTAGCTTTTGTAATTTATGACAGGGCTTGTCATTATTTTAAAGTGGTATTTCTGATGATAGGGGTATGTCATTAAAGCAGAATTTTTGATGTGTATTTAACAGTCATTGTGACTTAACAGATATAGCCAGCATGTAAAAACTCAGCATGTAGGCTGTAACTTAATGGTGCAATAAAAATAAGGCTTAAGAGATTCTCCTTGTTTTAGAAGTACATGTAATAAAAAATGTGCTAAAACCCAAATTTTGTCTTTCTCTTTCTAAAAAAACCATACTAAATCATTTGTTCATTATGATGCACTAATGTACCTCATGAAGTTTTTTGATGATATAATGATTTGTAAGCTGTTTCAGTTTTCCAAACATAGAGTCTGTGTGTTAAAAACAAAGCCTCTCTGTTTTACACCAAAGTCTCAATTCTTTTACTTACATCAAGGTTTCGAACTGCCAAGGGAAGAAAGCCTCTGGCATTCAGTCACTCTGACAAACTAAGATCTGCTCTATAAAGACAATTAGAAGCACTGTGATCTGTAAGCAAACTGGTGCTCTCTGCAAGTGTGGAACAATTAATATAGCTGGTTGACTTGCATTCTAGCGATACATTGATATGTGAAGAATACAGGACTGTCCAGAGAAAACCACTGACATTTAGCAAACTGACAAACTTTGTTAAACTAGGATCTGCTCCGGGCTAGGAGTTGTAGGCAATGAAAATCACTGTGATCTGCAAGCAAGCTGGTGCTTTCTGCAAGGGTAGAACATTTCAAATAGCTGGTTGACTTCCATTCTAGCGATACATTGATATGTGAAGAGCAACTGATCAGAACCTTTAATTTTGACAGTTATCGTCATAGATGTAACAAAAATAAATGGAAATACTAAAATACATAATTCTTAACATCAAAAGGGTTATCATCAATATGTGAAAGTAATTATGAAAGTAATTAAGAAGAAAGATCAATGAATGCATAAATGACTTAGTAATGTTACACCTCTACAAATACAGCAGCTTAACAGGTGGGTTAACGAACAGTGCTCCTGTCTGGTGGTACAACCCCGGTCATGTACATAAATATCTTAATGAAAATGTTAAAGGTGAAACAAAACTCTAAAACAATATGGTACATTAAGGCTTTACTCATCCCTTTAACATCCTGAGACAAAATAAGAAGAGATAATTATTATGTTAATATACAGTAACTTTGGATATTGGTGTCAGTTAATTTTCAGGAAAATCATTTTTTGTTTTTAGCTCACCTGACCGAAGGTCATGTGAGCTTATGGCATAGCGCAGCGTGTGTATGTGCGTGTGTGCGTCGTTAACACCTATTTTCGACTTCTCCTCTGAAACTACTGGACAGTTTTTAATGAAACTTTGTCAGAAGTATATATGGGTCGGTGCAATTCAGATTTGTTCGTGGCGTTGCCATGGCTACCATAACTAGGTCAAGGTGACCTAGGGGTGCAAAAATCTTAAAAAATCTTCTTCTCCGAAAGTACTGATTGGAGAAAAAATCTGATGTGATATTTGGCTTCTCTAGGGTCTTAAGCCTATAGTTTGTTCATTTTGTAAAAATCGGATAAAAAATAGGTTACGCGTTTTTGCGTTTAATTTTGAAAAAATCGTAAAATAGCTTCAAATTGTTATAACTTGACTATTTGACCAGATAATGACATGGGGTTTTCAGTTTTGACATCTTCTTGTTAGTATCTTCAAAATGAGGTCAAGATCAATTGTGAAGGTCGTGACCTAATTTTTTTTACCTCTGATTATAATTATTATCTCGAAAACTATAAACTTTTTGTATAGGCATGTATATTAGAATGTTGTAGGTATTGATACAACAATCATTTTGATGTATAGAAAAAGGTCATGGGTTCAAAGGTCAAGGTCACAGATGTGAAACAATACCGAAATGGTTAATTATCTCGAAAACTATAAACTTTTTGTATAGGCATGTATATTAGAATGTTGTAGGTATTGATACAACGATCATTTTGATTTATAGAAAAAGGTCATGGGTTCAAAGGTCAAGGTCACAGATGCGAAACAATACCGAAATTGTTAATTATCTCGAAAACTATAAACTTTTTGTATAGGCATGTATATTAGAATGTTGTAGGTATCAATACAATGATCATTTTGATGTATAGAAAAAGGTCATGGGTTCAAAGGTCAAGGTCACAGATGTGAAACAATACTGAAATGGTTAATTATCTCGAAAACTATAAACTTTTTGTATAGGCATGTATATTAAAATGTTGTAGGTATTGATACAACGATCATTTTGATGTATAGAAAAAGGTCATGGGTTCAAAGGTCAAGGTCACAGATGTGAAACAATACTGAAATTGTTAATTATCTCGAAAACTATAAACTTTTTGTATAGGCATGTATATTAGAATGTTGTAAGTATTGAAACAACGATCATTTTGATGTATAGAAAAAGGTTATGGGTTCAAAGGTCAAGGTCACAGATGCGAAACAATACCAAAATGTTTAATTATCTCGAAAACTATAAACATTTTGTATAGGCATGTATATTAGAATGTTGTAGGTATTGATACAATGATCATTTTGATGTATAGAAAAAGGTCATGGGTTCAAAGGTCAAGGTCACAGATGTGAAACAATACAGAAATGGTTAATTATCTCGAAAACTATAAACTTTTTGTATAGGCATGTATATTAGAATGTTGTAGGTATTGATACAACGATCATTTTGATGTATAGAAAAAGGTCATGGGTTCAAAGGTCAAGGTCACAGATGCGAAACAATACCAAAATGTTTAATTATCTCGAAAACTATAAACATTTTGTATAGGCATGTATATTAGAATGTTGTAGGTATTGATACAATGATCATTTTGATGTATAGAAAAAGGTCATGGGTTTAAAGGTCAAGGTCACTGATGTGAAACAATACCGAAATGGTTAATTATCTCGAAAACTATAAACATTTTGTATAGGCATGTATATTAGAATGTTGTAGGTATTGATACAATGATCATTTTGATGTATAGAAAAAGGTCATGGGTTTAAAGGTCAAGGTCACAGATGTGAAACAATACCGAAATGGTTAATTATCTCAAAATCTATAAACTTTTTGTATAGGCTTGTATATTAGAATGTTGTAGGTATTGATACAATGATCATTTTGATGTATAGAAAAAGGTCATGGGTTCAAAGGTCAAGGTCACATATGCGAAACAATACCGAAATGTTTAATTATCTCGAAAACTATAAACATTTTGTATAGGCATGTATATTAGAATGTTGTAGGTATCGATACAACGATCATTTTGATGTATAGAAAAAGGTCTTGGGTTCAAAGGTCAAGGTCACAGATGTGAAACAATACTGAAATGGTTAATTATCTTGAAAACTATTAACTTTTTGTATAGGCATGTATACTAGAATGTTGTAGGTATTAATACAACGGTTATCATGATGTAAAAAAAAAGTCATTGGGGTTTAGTATTTATGTTTTCTTTAAATCTATCAGCTAGCCATTAGTTATCAGGTGAGCGTATCAGGCCCATGGGCCTCTTGTTTAGATGTTGGCATACTTTTATTTTATGCAGTTGGTATGATGGTTAGTGCATTGCAAGTAAATTATGATATATCAAAATAAAAAATTTGTGACTTGTTACTTGTGAATTTATGCAAAAGTAAAATAAAATGAAAATTGATTGGGACTTAGAACCTAGTGATCTAAAGTGTCATTGTATATAGAACACAGCGTTACTTATCACCTAGAAACAAGTCCCTCTTGTGGCAGATACTTGTGTCCAATAGGTTGTTAGTTTACTTTCTACTGATGCTTATAACAAAAACACCAATCCTTCCTACCACCCACCCACCTTTCCACCAAATATAAACTGACATAAAATAATCAGAAATGAAATGAAATTAACTACCAATAACTATTGCTATTCATTGCTCTCTCTTTCTCTCTCTCTCTCTCTCTCTCGTTGATCTCCAATGTAATGTTGTTTTGTAATACAAAGTCATCTTATGAATTCCCTCTGTAAATACATCACACTGTTTATGTTAAAAAAGAACAGCTTCCAGTCGTGTCTGAAAACTGACAGACAGGTCCTCAAAAAAATCGGATGAATCTTTGGTCCATCTCTCTCTCTCTCTCTCTCTATTTCCACTGTCAATCTTCTACATAATACTTGTTTGTAATTCCTCTAGTCAATTACACTGTAATTACATCACACTTTTTGTGTTGAAAAGGAACAGCTTCAAGTCGTGTCTGGAAAATGACAGACAGATCCTAGAGAATTCGGATAAATCTGTAGTCAAGAGATCTCGGATCGGAAATCCACAGATGATTTATATATAATACACTAGTAATGGCTCTCTTGATTATGTTTCTCAGAAAAACTTTTTCTCTCGTCACTTAACGATTCCTCGGGGATTGAAGTTGATGAAGATCAATGGCACAGACAAATGACCAATGAAAACGTGTCACACAAAAATCTCGTTACTTGCATTAATAGAGTCGTCAGATATACCACTTTGTTGTTATTTTAGACACTATTGTTCAATATAAACATTGAGAATCAAACAAATCATTATTCACAATAATAGAGTTGTCACAGTAACCATTTTAGATACCATTGTAGACACAATTGTCCGATATTACCATCGATGACCAGAGACTTTTGGATTACATCTTTACAGAATTCAATGTTATACAATTTATCGCTAAACAACGCTTAAATTAGTTTAGTCTATATTAGGTAATTCTTCACATCACATGACATAAATCATGTGATTCAATTAGATTACATCGATACACTCTGACAACAAGAAATAAACTATTTTTACCCTGTTGCACTCTTCCATTTATTATATGGCTTTATTGGTTTGATTGTCTGTAGTGACTTGTACCACTGCTATGGTTGCTTATTTGGTAAAGTGCTCTGCTCTATATGTAGATTTAACCACTGCAGTAGCTCATTTGGTAGAGTGCTCACTCTGTAAGTGGAAGGTCTTAGGTTTGAATCCTGACTGGGCCTGACCTAAGACTTAAAAGTGGGTAGTGACTGTTCTTTCAACAAGCATTTGGCATTACAAAATGAAAGTTACGGTTCTTTCGAGTGGGAACTTAAAATAAACAAGGTCCCATGTCACAGTGGGCTTGGCAACCTAAAGAACCCTTCTGTATAGCGCAATGCACAGGCAAAATTTCTGCATTTTTGCCTATAGCTGGCAACGTCTAATAGATATTAGTGAAATATTCTTGACTGGGACATTAAACACCATTACTCAATTTAACTCTATATGTGGATTTTATGTCCATCTAGGTCTGACCCAGATTTTAAGTATAACATATACAGGTATTTGTATCAAATTACTGAAAGTGTCAGCCTTTAGTAGACCATTTGCTCTGTAAATGGGTTATGAGTTTGAATGCCACCAAATCTGAGAAAGGTCCAAATTATTGGCTGTGGTAATACTATTGCTTGATACTATGCATTTAGATTTAAATTCTGCAAAGTGATGTTCTTAAGACTGCTGATTACTAAATTTTAATATTTGCTTGTTTTTCTTTCAACAAGCACTAAGCATTTAAAAATGAAAGTCTCTGGTCTTTTAAACGAGACCTTTAAAACCAATGGCCCTTGTCAAAGTATTACAGACAGGTTTTACTGTGTATTAGTAATCAATTCATTTAGAAGTTGGTGCATAAACAGGAGTGGGACTTATACTTCATTGTAATGCCAAGATACAGAGAGATAGAGTATAGAATTATGGCAGATAAAATGATGACCTCAAATTCTTGACCCCACAATGGACACAATTCTGCTTACCCCTACCTCAATTTTGGCATTATAATTATTCGGACATTAGTGTTTAAGAAGATATACTTTTATACATCAGAATACATATCTACTTGTCTCATCACTGTAGTTACTTAATGATCATACACTAATGGTGCTATATTATGGAACGGAGGCGTCTGGATAAAAGTTGACCGACTGCTATAGGGGATAGGTTTTTGTTATGATAGCTGGATTCATCAAGGCACATTCTGAAAGACCTTCAGACAACTTGGATCCTAAAATCTGATTCCCATATACTTCAATAAAAGTGGACAAAAGAACTTTCTAGTCTGCATTGCAAATTTATTCTTCAAATCTGATTCCCCATGTCTTGGTAGAAGTGGACAATTAAATTGAACTCTTACTCTGTATTTTAAAAATATCCTTGTATTTCTGCAGCTTCACAAATAGCTGGTGACATCTTGATTTAAGTGAAGTAATCTTGACTTTGATGTAAATCTCCCATTAGCATGATTAGGGGCCAGTTACTCAAAACTTGATTAGTTTAATCAATTGATTAGTCAAAATTTGAATTTCTCAGAATTTCAGATCTGTTGTGAAATTAATGTTGAAAGTGAATAAAATTCCATCAAACTAAAGCATATCATTACAAAACTATCAATTTGATATAGAGTTATTTTGATTTTTATCTACTTTGTAAATTTATGTTAATCATTGATTAAACTAGCCAAGCTTAGAACAATTGGGTCCAGATTTGACCACCAACTGTCCAAAATATATAGGGACTACCAGTAGCTATCATAGGTTTTAGTCCATTATGTGACCACAAACTTTCAAAGAATATAAGAGGAATAGGTTTAAAATACCATTGAAGGATGGTTTAAAGCATGTACATGTTCAGACATTTACACATATATTACAATCCATTAAAATAATTTCTTCATTCTAAAATAATTTAAGTAGACATATTGAAGTCCTATTTCTACATATTTATGTTGCCTCGTTGGCAAAGTAAAGTGTAAATTTACCAATCTCAGTGCCTCTCATCTAGATTCAAATCCCACTTGAGAAGCCTAGTACAAGAAAGTTTGCCAAAGATCGGTGGTTTTCTCTGGACACTTCAGTTTCCTCCACAATTCCTGATATGAGGGCCTCAATATTCTTCACTTGGGAATAAAACTATTCAAATAAAAACAAATCCTATATATTTCTTCAGTTAAAACTGACATTTCTGAAGGTGGCCTGGTAATTTTCCTTTAGTACACAAAAGTCATTGTATTCCCTCAATTTCTTGATGATGTCATAGTTAATTAAACACAGATAAAACTGCCAAGAGAAAATTTAGCATGAAATTGGCAAGAAAAATAAGTTTGTAATTTCAGATTTGGTTCAATGATAATTTTTGTTTATCTTTAAGTTCAACAAGGTGATACCGTTTATAGTTTAGAAACACATCATATTTGTTTCTTGGTACAATACCGTACTCCTGCTACTGTTTGAATATAACATTAAAATTACCACCAAATTCAAACTTTCATATCTGGTTAATGAATTCATTTCAGATTTTCCATTTAGTGGGTTTTTTTCTATTTAGTGACGTCCTAGTTTAAATTTTTAAAAGTTCTTAACTCCATGCCCATGCTGAAAATGTGGTCAAGACATAAGCACTTTGCACTGATGGGCATCACACAAGGTAAAAATAGCAAGAAAGATGCAAAGAAACATGGCGAGACAACAAAGAGTTATTGGAGCTTGGATACACCTGAAATAAACAAGAGTACTAGAGTAACGACAATCCTTGTAAATGCCGTATATGTCCAAAGATCGACAAGGATGACTTAGTGATGGTCTTTAGAGATGATATAATTTGTAAACAGAAAAACATATATACTTGTACACAGTGATTTTGGCATTCTTTTTAACAGATGTCAAACAGAATTTCTACATCTATTTGAGTTCTGTCATATTTACAGACAGAAAACTATGTAGGTATTATAATGAAGGCTTTGGGAGGCAACATCTTTGTTTATGGGAACAATTTATAACAACAAAAAGTAAATAAATCACCAGTACTACAAAGACATGTAGCATAGTGAAAAGTAGACATTTTGGAATCTCCATACTTATTACCTAATAATAATGTATTGCTACAGTAATGAAAAAATGGTTTATTTGTCTATTAATGTGACTACAAAAACATCATAACCTTGTTGTACCTATTATACATGTACAGTTTACAGCCAGGAATGGGGTATGTAACAGTGTTTTATGCCTCAGTCAAAATTCTTTTACTCAGTTCTGGTATGATGAGGGAAACAGGACTGTTAAGAAATCCCAGTGAACTGACTTCTTTCTCACATAAGGATTTGGATCTGCCTGAGTGAAGCTTTGACTTGACATAGTTGTTGAAACTAGGAATGCAGAAATCAGTAAGCTGAATTTTAGATCACTTGACCTAAAAGCCCCCACCCCCCACCACTCCCAATTCACACCAGACCCACACTAGACTTGTAACTTGTAACACAGTAATAAAGTTTTATTCTGCAAAAATTACGTTTCTGAATTTTGATATATTATGAGACAATGTTTTCTTCCTAGTAAGCTAATCATTCATGGATTAGTCACAGTTCATATATACAAGACACTAGTATTAGATGTGTTTTTATCCTGGAGATTTGTGTGCCATGTACCGCTAGGTAATCCACCGACATTTCTGACATTGTACAATGTGTGGAGTCTTCATCTAAGAATGTAAAAGAGGAATAGCACATATAAAAACATTACGATTCTTCATCTAGTATAACAGTATAAGAATGTGAATAAGACATGAAAAAATATATAAACCTTCTGTTTGTTGTTTTATGTAGAAATAATCTCATAGAATATTGTGAAAATATAGGGTGAAAAACTGTAAACATAGATAAACCTTTGTCTTTCAGCATTTCATGTAGGTTTTTTTTTTGAGGGGGGTGTTTTTTATCTTTAAGTATGTGTTACTCTTGTTATAGAAATAAACTAGGAAAAATTTTTTATGTAATTTTTTGGAAGAAATATTTAGTAGTCCAGAAATACTATAGATTTTGAGTTTTTAAAATAGACCAAGTTTACGCTTAAAGCAACATTTCAATTGACATGTTACATTGTGTTGGTTAACAGCCAGTACAAATATGTCATGATACTTTAGTGTCACTGTCTAGTGTTCAAAATTAAACTGAAATTCTAGAAAACAGAATATCCAACTTTCAATGTGTTCTATATGAACATAATCATTATTATAGAATATACAAAATATTACAAGTCTTACCAAAATGTTAGGTTCCAGTTGAAAAGTTACTGGTCTAGCTGAAACGCTACATGTCCTATGCCTTTGAGCTGAACCTTCTTGTTACTTGTGCATGTTCTTACAAAAATAAAATGAACATGAAAATTTTCCAACTTTTGTGAATATACAAAATAAAAAACAATCTTATTTCTTACAGTTTAGAGCTTTGATGATTCAGCCAAGCTTGGTTTACTCAATTAATTTGAATGGATCCATTTCAAAAAAATGTTGCTAACATCAGTTCCATTTAATTTTTAATTTTAGCAAAGTTCCACTGTGCGCAATCCACCATTTCTAATTTTGTACTTCCATTAGCTAACGAAGCAATGAACATTTGAATTAGGCACCCTTCAATAGGCATTTATGAAATAATTCATCTTAAAACTTATTTTTTATTTTCAGACCAAAAAAGCCAGTTTTATAAAGAAGAAACAGCGTTCCAAAGAAGAAGAAGCAGAGCCTGAACCCCAACATTGTATGTATTACTTAATTCTTGATATTGTGTGGCATTACCAAGTAGTATTGTCAATAGAATTCAGAAAATTCAAAGTCCAGGAATGTGGTTTTAATCCCTAGTAGGGATGTTTCTTCTTCTTGTGACACTGGGATGTAAATAGAATAGACTTAAGATGAGACTAATGTATAAACCTTAAGGTCCTTGTTCCCAGTTTCACAATCATTTTTTAACTAAGATTTTCCTTTCCTTAAGTCTGGCAAAATTTGTGGATCTTTTATGGTACGAAAACTAAAAAGTTTGAACAAAATTACCGGTAGTATATAGATGCTGTAAGACCAAAATGATTTTCAAAATGACAACTTGAATTCATGAATATTTTCAAAACTAATAAAATTATTCAGATTTCAAATCTGTCAGATTTAAGTTAAAGAAAATGACTGAAAAAGCTATGAAATGATTGTGAAACCGGTGCCTGGTCCCAGTTCATGCTTAACACACTTTCAAGAATAAGGAAAAAGGAAGTCCATCAGCAGCAGCTATAGAGTACAGTTACAGGTAATATTAAAACTGGGTAAAACAAGGAATAGAATCATTTACAAACAAAGATCTTTTATGTCCCCAGATCCAGTAATCTGTCTGAAAATTGTTTTTAAAATAAGGGGTTTTTGTTTGCAGACCTGCATCTCTACCATATCTTTTAATGCATTTAAATTTTGGGGAGACTGTTTTCATGGATTGGTTGAAAAAAGCCACATTTTTATATTACATAGTAAATGGACCATGTGTATGTATTATGGTATGGTACTGTCTGTCTCTGTATGTACATATTTTAGTTAACATTTTCAAGTTTGCCATATTCAAAAGATATGCAGAGGAGAATTTTAGAGGTCAAGGTCACAGCATGCATAAAACTGAAATTTTATTAATATGTCTGTTCGTTCTATAACTCTTGATTGGTATGGCAGTTTGAAGGATTTTAATGAAATTAGAATCAAAATTTACAATGCAGAGCACAGTGCAGAGATACATGTCAATGATCATTGTTATAGCGTGCTGAAAACCAACATTGGGGATTTCTTTTAAACTTCCCATGCATGCTTGATAACTCTTAATCACTCTGAAGATTTTAATGATTTTTGTGGGCATACAGCTCTTATTCAGTAATTTTATTTCATTGCATGTCACAGGCATACAATGCACTGCTATACAAGAGTTCTTGTTCAGTAATTTCATTTCATTGCATTGATGTTACTAGCATACAAGTGCAACACCATGCGGGATCTTTTGTTTAGCGATTTTATTTCATTGTTCATTATGTTAACCTCTGAAAAATAAACAACAACAGCAGTGGCATCTGCTACCTGCTACACCCACAACATTCTTATCCCACTCTTTGTTATATATATATATATATTATATATTAGTTTGGCTCTGTATCATACTGAGGATCTATCGTGGGTTGGAAGTTTTTGTACAACCTGAATAATTTCCATTTGCCTTTAGTCTATTTAAATTGGTGTATATCAATATTAAAGGAGTTCAGGAATTTCATGTTCATTATTTATTTACCACACAAAGAAACTCTAAGCTCAAAAATGCATTGCCCTTCTTTAATTTGGATGCAGTTGCACAGAGCTCTCGTTAGTTTAATAAAAAATTTCATACTTACGTCATACATACTAATGTTTATTTTATCATACCAAATATCATCAATATTTTCTTGCAAACATCCATGCCCATTTGATTTGTAAGCTGATTATTTCTCCTGACAAGGTTGATTAAAAGTATATATACATTCTACTGCTGTGAGTATAAGACTGGTGTTTCTCAAAAGTGTTGACAATTTTTCAATTTTTATAAGCCAATCAATATTGACAGGATGTATTATGTTATGGCACTATTTGTCCAATTGATTTCAAACTTTGTCAACATATTTCCTGTGACAAGATCATGCATGGGATTGCAAATCAGGACACTAGATCAGAGGTCAAGGTCACAGTTTCTATAAATAGAAATTCAGTTTCCCTGCATTTAAAGACACTATTTGTCTGATTGATCTCAAGCTTGGTCAACTTATTGACTATGCATGGGATTGCGAATCAGGTGACTAGGTCAAAAGTCAAGGTCACGGTTACTATAAATAGAAATTCAGTTTCCACTTTAAAAGCACACTATTTGTTAAATTGATCTCATACTTATACTTACTTATACTTCTTGCTTACATCATATATAGTGATTTGTGTATATTGCTCCCCTTTGTGGTGCTTTTGTTTTCAATGCATCCTTGATAAAAAAAGCCTCAAAACACGACTATTTCACATTTTACTGTATGTAAAAATGGAGATTGATATTTTATTATGAAGTCATGCTCATATAAAACCAATTTCATGTAAACATCCTGTTCTAAATGAAAGCGTTCATATCTTGTTACAAAATCATTCTAGTTCTTTGTAAACATATTTGTTATCCATGTTAAACCTCCATGCTTTGACATCAAAGCTTTTGGCCTTTGGTGGCCTTTGGTCTTATGTTAGACAGAAGATGGCAAATGGATAAATCTTCTATAAAGAGAATGGTTAATATATAAATCTTCTGTTTAGCATCTGCTAATGAACCATCATAAAGTCCATACAAAAGGAAATTTAATTCAGCCAAAATATAGAAAGGCTTTAAATTATCTATTTTTTACAAGGAAAAACCTTATAAGAAAAAAGATCGGAGACTTCTAAAGCAATCGTGTAGATTTGAACCCCAGCCGGATCTGACCAAGACGTGAAAATGGGTAGTGATTGTTTTTTACCAAGCACTCAGCATTTAGAAATGAAAGTCGGGGTCTTTTGGAAGAAACCTTAAAAACCAAAAACATATTTCATGGCAGGCATTGCACATTAAACGGCTCTTCCTGCACATTGCCCTGAGCACACTACAAAGGTAAAAATTGCTGTCGCTTTTCCTAAAGCTTGTCACATGTATACTTGACTGGAGTGTAAAACCCCTTTCAATTAATCAATCAATCTTGAAGCAATCAAATTTGCTATAAATATATTTTAGCATTTAGAGAACAGAAATCAGTATGATCTGTAAGAATCTGTAAACAATCAAATGTACCAGCCAGCCAGCACACTAACGTGTATTAACACACTTACATATAAAACATTTGTACTTACAAAATCTATACATGTCATATCTATGAACATTAAAACAATTGATGGGCAATTATCCATCATTTATCGTGGCATGGTTATAAATCTTCAGTACCCCACAAAACTCCTACTCAATTTATACTTATATTGGTACTGCCCTAAAGGTGATACCATTCACACGTCTTGATTACCAATATAGTAATTGTACCAGAAAACATGTATACGTATTTGGTAATTTGGTAAAAGCAAAAACAACCAAGAACACACCACAAAAAAGTAAACAAGATACAAATGCACACAGGTGTAGCTCACACTTATTGTCCAGAACTATGAAGCGCTATTTTACTTGGTGCAAAACATTAACATTGATAGTAGCGATGCACATATCATTTATCGTAGTTAGTTTACTTACTTTTGAACATAAGTCCAAATCATATAACATTCCTACTGGCAGGTGATCCTAATTCTACTATTTTTTCTTTTTTGTTTGTGTGTGTGTGTTTGTTGTTGATTTTTTTTTTTTTTTTTTTTTTTTTTTTGATCAATTTGTTCTGGGTCGGGTAATCAGAAGTGATGCGTGGTTGTGTATATAACCAGCATTATATTCTTTGTTCTTTTTGCCTCCATTGTCTGTTTATTGAAGTCTGTTACTAATAATTCTGTTTACACAATATGTCTCATGATGTTAGCTACAGATCTTTCATATTTTGGCAAATTCAAACACACATTAGTTGCTATGCCAAATTACAAACCACAATGACGTTGAACGGAGGTAAATAATGGCACTGGTGATATAAATCTATCAATTATCAACTCATTTAACCACACATACAAGTGTAAGTTGTTATAACTAAAGTTAGTAGTGAGTATCAATAAGGACTATGAAATAATTACCAACCACTTGTAATTAAAAGAGGGAAAATTAAATACCTCATCCCTTCAACAACCAACACCATACCCCATGCAAGTAAAGTTGTTATAACGATAGTTAGTACTGAGTATCAATAAGGACTATATAATAATTACATACCACTTCCAACTAAAAGAGGAAACAATAACTACCAGCCCCACCAACAACCACCCCACTACCAACACCACCACACATACAACAAGGTAAAGTCATAATAACTAAACTCAGTACAAAGTATCCATTAGAACTATATAATAATTACATACCACTTCCAACTAAAGGAGGGAACAATAACTACCAACCCCACCAACAACCACCACCATCCCCACACATACAAGTACCAATCATTATAAATAAAGGACTATATAATAATTACCTACCACTTCAAACTATAGGAGGAAACAAGAACTACCAACCCCACCAACAGCCACCACCATCCCCACACATACAAGTACCAATCATTATACATAAAGGACTATATAATAATTACCTACTACTTCCAACTAAAGGAGGGAACAATAACTACCAACCCCACCAACAACCACCACCATCCCCACACATACAAGTACCAATCATTATAAATAAAGGACTATATAATAATTACCTACCACTTCAAACTATAGGAGGAAACAAGAACTACCAACCCCACCAACAGCCACCACCATCCCCACACATACAAGTACCAATCATTATAAATAAAGGACTATATAATAATTACCTACCACTTCAAACTATATGAGGAAACAAGAACTACCAACCCCACCAACAGCCACCACCATCCCCACACATACAAGTACCAATCATTATAAATAAAGGACTATATAATAATTACCTACCACTTCCAACTAAAGAAGGAAAAATTAAATACCTCATCCCCAACCACCACCAACACCACCACACATACATCAAATAAAAGTTGTTATAACTAAACTTAGTTAAAAGAATCCATTAGGACTATTAAATAGTTACCTTCCACTTCCAGCTAAAAGAGGAAAAATTAATTACCAGTACCACCAATTCTGACAGGTTGAAAAAGGAACAGGGAATTTTCAAATAAATGGCCTGCCTCACACTTGTATCATTCTGGCCAGGACACCACAATAGCTGACAATGTCAATCCAGGATGAAGATCAACAATGTTTTAATCTCAACGTTTTGGAATAGCAATCCATGTCACTGCACAGATTGTACAGTTTCCTCATAATAAATGGTGACCACTATAGTGTGTACCAGCCTCAGGACTTCATGTTTAACCTCATGTCTAATATAAACTGTTTTATAGCAAGTTTATAACAGCTTTGATAATAATCACATCAGATATTTAAATGTGTGGACTGAAGATAAAAGTCAAATCAGGTACATCGGCAACCACATGATCAATTAAGAAATGAAATTTTACTTTTGTTCTACCATGAGGTTATGGAGAGGCTGAGAATGGTGCAAATTTAATAAAGTGTGAAGCACTTCATATAAATTTGTGCCAATCTCAGCCTCTCCATAACCTCATGGTAAAACAAAAGTAAAATTCCAGTCCTTATATTTGCAATCTTTAAAAGACATGAAAAATTTAGGGTTTTCCTGTCTGGGTGATATTCAAATGACTTGCCTAACTTTTACTAGCAGTTTGGGAAATGATCAAATCATTTTGTTGGATCAGCTTTGATTTTGACAGATGTGAGCCTCCACCTTCTTATCCAATCAGCTTCAATGTGGCAGATGTGAAGCTCCTCCCACATCTGTTGATGCTTCGAAAAAGATTGTGTTTGTGACATCAAACTTGGCCACGTCACATGAAGGTCTGCCCACATCCCTTGACACTTGGAAATAGCTTGTGTTTGTGACATCAAACTCAGCCATGTTACATGAGCATCTCCATGAGGTTATGGGGATTGTTTGGATAATGTGTCTCGTATAAGGAAAAATGAAAATCATAAAATTGTAAATATTACAAAATAACATGTAAAGAATATTTTGTTTAAAGCTTTCGCAATTCCATATCCAATGCAAATAATAGTTCTACCAATGTTGCATATTTCTTTTGTTGCACCTTTGAACCCCATTGTGATAAGATTTTTGTTCACAGCCCTGTAAGAGCGGCACAGTGGCCAAGTGGTTGATATGTTCAAATCTAATGTGTCTTTTCTGTTGTGGGCTCAACCTAGTGGACAACAAGTGAAAAAGGGTTTCCCCCTATCCAAGGCCTTTTAATTGGTTGGCTTAGTACAGGTATAATGGACTGAATAGCCTGTGATGTTTATCTGTGGCATTACAGGTAAGAATACTAACACTATAAAGATCCCCATAAGTGCACACTGGTGCAATGCTGATCAGAAACACTTCTTATCTTATTTTGCTCAGTCTGTTTCAATTGCTTAATTTGTAAGTGTCCTCTGTAGTGTGCACTGAGACATTGGTCCTCAAGTTTTAGTCTTATCTGAAAAAGACTACCCAGTAATGAGCTTTTTACAGCTCTAGTATGGGCAACAAACTCTGGTTACTGAAATCATTAGTTTTGAAAAAATGGAACATTTGGACATACAATTTCATGAACTCTTAACAAAACAGTAAGGTCAGAGAGTCTAATGCACTACGTAAACTCTAAACTTGTGTAGGTTTTTATTAATTATTACTGACAGAGTTATGGGCCTTTGATCAGATTTCATATCTATAGCGATGTCAGTCATCTTTATTGTATATGAGTCAAAAGGTCATCTTAGAACAAGATAAAGTATTCATACCATGATATATATTTTTGATGTTTCATCTTAGAAATGATTGTAATTCTTTATCAGGTTAAATTAGGTGTAAAATCAACAGGGATTTTCAGATAAGGCAACCCCTACAACTTCTCGTAGTAGATCAGAATAATTATTTAAATTGCAGTCAAACTGTTTTATATTCTGTAACTCCTTAAAGATGTTACGTATACAAATTTCTCTTATCTCTCATCATTACTGTTGGTTAGTGGTAAAATATTTTGGAAATGTGTATTTTCATGTATACACACAGTATTTGGCAAAATGACATTCACGTTATTTTTAAAATCTTTGGTAATGCAGTGATTGAGCCCTTAACCTTTAACTTGTTCAAAATAACTACCAGTGGCTGGGGAAGGATCCAGTAGCCCATGGTTAATACATTTTGACTAGACTTCTAGGTTTTTGGATAGTTGCTCATAGTAGAAACCATCCTCTTGAATACTTCTTTTTTAAACTCAACAAAAGTATCCATCTGTCCATGTAAAATCGTGTCCGGGCCATATCTCATCAATGCTTTGGAAGACTCTTATGAAACTTCACATGAGTAGTCTTCATGGTCCAAAGATGTGTCATGACCTTGAACCAAAGTCATATCAGAAAGGTCAAAGTCACAGGAAAACTTTAAATGTTAGTGGCAGGGGATATTTGGCTCGCAAGAGACAGTTCTAGTTTATTTTTGAAGCATGCTGGGTATCTAACCCAAAATGTTAAGTTTAACCCATTTACTGCCTGAGCTACCCAACATGAAAATGTTAATCTTGATCCTAGCACTAAGTGAGCCACTCGACATTCACCCTAGTGATGACCTACCTAAGAAAAATCAGGTTCAGGATAATCCTAGTACTGAGTTGAGTTGAGTAATGGTGTTTAACATCCCAGTCAAGAATATTTCACTCATATCGAGACATGCCAGCTATAGGTGAAGGTGCAGAAATTTTACCTGTGCGTTGCACTGATGGCATTATACAGCAGGTTCTTTAGCATGCCAACCCCACCGTGACACGGGACCTCATTTATTTTAAGTTCCCATCCAAAAGAACCTTGACTTTCATTTCATAATGTCAAGTGCTTGGCAAAAGAACAGTCGCTACCCACTTTTAAGCTTTGGGTCAGACCGGGCCGGGGATAATCCTAGTACTAAATTACATATTATACCAGTGTTAAGTTTACAGCACTAAATGACAGTTTCAGAATACAATTCCTCATTAGTAGTGCTTGAACCAAAGTTGTGAAACCAAAATATTTTTTTCAAGGGATTGGAAAAATAATCAAAGGATCAAAATATATATAACGAATATCAGCTACCTGACAGAAAAATCTAAATTTTGTTATTAATGTACATGTTATATTTTGATATATATGTTGCCATTTTGACATTACCCAGTGTGGATATGCGCCAGATAACAGCTCATACATTACGTAATCTACATTAATCAGTGTCAGGGTTTTACCTGATCACTTCACCTGATTAACATTCAGACTAATTAATTACAATTTTGCTCTGACCTCAACTTTACCTGAGTTCTGATAATTAAGGTATTTGGCTCATTTACACAGATTTAGTGATTGATTTGTCTATTGCGGAGAGTACCTGTTGGTTCTCCAAAATTAATATAAATGTAAATACTAGTTCATACCTTTTGTAATTTGATTTTTTACTGGTTTTTGGATCACAAATCGTCTGTGCTTAAATCTTAATTTGGAATATCTTTGTGTGAGAAAGTTTGTCAGTGCAACAGGAAAGGGAAAAAATGCAAGCGCCAAACCCGGACTATACCATGTCGGGACCTTTCCAATAAAAGTGGGACGCTTTAGAGACTGCGCTACTTGGTCACATATCAAGCCTTGTCCACCATATTTCTTTTTTCCTGTTTTTTTTTTTTTTTTGTTTTTATACCCCCCACTTAAAAAGTGGATGGTATATAGTGATAGGGGTGTCCGTCCGTGTGTCCGTCCTTCCGTTACACCTTAGGGTACCTATATCTTATCCGCAACTTCTCCTAAACCCTTCAATGGATTTTCATGAAACTTTCACACAATCTTTGTGATATAATGTAGATGTGCACCTTCTATTTAAAAATTTGATCCTATGGATTTTTTAGGGGGGGGGGGGGTATTTTTGTGAGCTTGTGGCTCATAGTTTTTCTAGTTTTATTTATTTTTTGTTAATTACTATTTATCCAACTGTAACCTTGAGTTGAAACCAACAGGTTCCACCCATGTAAGTGGGTATACCTAGAAGTGTTAAAACACAAACTGTTTAAGCTGCATTCTGCAACTTTACCAACATCACAGTGTAAACAAATACATTAAGTCACATTATTAGTGAAATAAAGAATGGATTTTTGATCAAAGTAAGTCACTTATTGTCATGATATCAGCTGTAATCTGGAAAATGTTTTTCTACATAGATATGGCTAATAAATGGGTTGTGATGAAGATAGCAGTATTGTGTGGCCCAAGCTATTCTTTCTTATGGAAAGTCTTTAAAAATGTAAAAGCTGTTTCTCCTGCAGTTACAACTGATAAATTTTAATTGTTTATCAAATTCATTTATTTATTTTTTGCATTTATCATGATATAAATTGTTGATATACTCCATTTGCTTTCTGATAAAATGGTAAAAATGTCCCATAATTTTCACTGAAAACCCTGGGTTATCTTGTTTAATGTCCCATATTTCCATTTTTGAATTATAAAATGTATGAAGTCTGGATATTTGGTCTATTAATACAATCTCAGAATTTTAATTTTCATATATTCTAGCAGAAGATTTATTGAAGTGACTTACAAAAAGTGAAAACTCACAGGCGGAGTTTAATTTTGAATTTCTTAAAGTTGTTTTAGAGTTATCTCCCTTTGAGCTTATTATCAGTATTCCAATATACAACAAAGCTCCTTTTTTGGTTTATTTATGAATGAGCTGTATAAAGAAATAAATAACATTGTTTTATGCAAACCAGGATAATCGTGTATACCAAGATTTTGTTTATCAAGTACCTTTGTTCCTTTTTTATCTTTATTACATTTACCTCTACAGCAGTAATGATTTTGAAATATTTTCACAATAATGTTAGCATAAATATCAGTTATGTGTAGAATCTCTTTTGCTAAAAATTGGATATTCCATTGCCATGCCAACAAAAAACAAAATAATAAAAAAATATATTGTTCAAGTTCTATACAACAGTATACATGTATAGATATGAGAATTGATATTCAAAAAAGAAAGAGAAAAACCAAAGACAAAATATTTATTCATAAACTTTCACTGTTTTTACTTTTCTAGCTTAAACAGTGATGCTTAAGGGATTCAAAATTCTCTTTTTATCTCTCAAAAAATGTTGATTTTTTATAATATTTAAAAGATTAATGATCAAAATTATCATATTTTAACCACATCATCTGGACAGAATTGAGTGATATTTTAAGAAATCAGAATTACATTCCCAGTTATTAGAGTATTCTATAGAGATGTATTTTTGTACAGATATTACCTTGTAACATTTATTGGCAAGAGAAAAGCTTTGAGATGATTTAATCTGAGTGTTTTTATCATTAAATTTGTTGTACAAATTGTTTTTTATATTTTTGTTCCTGATATCAAATGATACAGTTTTACTATTAAGATTAAATATTAATGTAATTGTATTCATAGTTATACTATAAATCAACTGTTATTCACATACAATAACTTTCATGTGTTTCTGCAAGAAACAAAATGCAAAAATAATCACAACAGTTAATGGTTGTTAATTGTGTTCTGATATATACTGTATTTAATTCCGTGTGTATTTATTTTCGCAATGGGAAATTTAACCGCAAAGTAAAATTTTTCTTTCTTTTTTTTTTTTAAATATGCACTATAACAAAATAATCATAATATAATTTTAGCGCAGGAACAAACGAACCGCGAAAATAAGCGAAAATTAGAAGACCCCGAAAATAATATGTTTACAGTAGAATTTATTTCTACCAAATGTTCAGCTATAGTCCATATTGCAAAATGGTTTTCGTAAAAGAATCATAAAAGATAGCTCTACAAATAAAGTTGGTTTACAGTAATAGAATCGACCAAATTATTTGCCATGATTAAAGTTATAAAGATTTATTTTTCGTATGGTGCATATTGCAAAATGGTTTTGGTAAATGAATCAAAAAAGATAATAGTTATGAATAAAGTTACTTTACAGCAATAGAATTAATCAAATTTTTTGTACTGTTATGAAAGTTATTACAATTTTTTCAAATTTGAAACTTTATCTTTGCAATAAATTATTTGTTCAAGTATCTGATAATCATACAAGAGACTATGTAATGTTTTACCTTAAAAAATACATATGTTTTGGAACATGGAATTTAGAAAAAAAAATTAAGAAAAGGATATGATTTAGTACAATCAAAACGAACATACCAATCCATGTCTAAACCACAGTCCCAAAGCAAATTAAAAAAAATTGAATTTGGCAAATTAGGTGAAACACATGAACTTCCACTAGAGAAGTGAGACCGAGTGCTCTAGAAGGGTATAAGCACCTCCTGTTTAGCCAGCTACACCTGCCACATGTGTAATCAAAACAGGGAATGAAAAGGACATGGAACTATGGGATGCAAATATATCCAGGGTAATTTGGGATACAGAGATACTTATCAGCAATATTGTGATAGTGACAATAAAACTTTATTTGTCTAATTCTGTTCATTTTTTGTTATCAAGGAATGATTCCCTGCTGAATGGTTTAATCATTAATATACAAAGAATCAGAATGTTTTGGATTTCTATCAGAATAATTTTTTGTTTCCGAGAATAAATATAATTACAAATACACATGTCCTAACTCGTAATCATTATAAAAGAAATTGTTTGTTTTGGCCAAAATAAGCACATATAAAATTTCTTGTTTGTTCTGTCTGTGGAACATGTCAGTTAAATGTGTATCCTAATACACTTCATCGGTGCATGATTTGTATTTATTCCCGAGAACATCCGTAGAAAAATAAGCTTACAATTGTAAAACCATCATGGTAGATATAAATATGTTGTACTCAAGGTTACCCACTTTAATACCTCCACATCCATGAAGATTTACTGTAGATTGTTTGTGTAAAATCGCTTTTCTCTGATCAGAACTGGCTGGCAATAATTGCAGTAATTTTCTTGTGAAATCTCTTTTATTATTTTTTAAATCCTTTATTTCTCATTTAATGATAACTACCGTAATCCTTCTATGTATTCGGACCCTCTATGTTTTCGGACACCCAATTTTGAAATTTCAATAATTTTCAAATTTCCTCTAATTTCGGACGGCAATTTTTTGCATCTAAATCCGGACACGATTTTGCTGGAACTCACCCGGAACACGAGGTACATATTGCTTATAATCAATATTGAATTAAAACAAGAAGAAACGATGTTGTTTTGTTGTTAATTTACATTGAAATGTGTTATTTTTATGCGTCTGTTGCGTTATGTATTTGCGTGAGGGAGTCATGAATGTAACTTGGAGGACATGTATTTTACGATGTATTTACATTTTTAATGTAAGCTAAATGAGGCCATACCTGTATTAAGTGCTTTAATTTTCTTTGAAAGTGAAAGTTGATTGAAATTAGAACTCTTGGCTACGAAACATCGTACGAGACCAGAAGTTCTGTCGGTACACAAATCCAACATCAAAGACATTTTTTCAGGAAGTGACGTTATCAATGAATTTCATTGGATGAGAAAACTCGTGGAATTCCCTCTGATTCAGTGCATGTCAACTATGGGAATTCCCGATCCTCCGATACTTTCATCTGCCTAAGAACGGGAAGATAGACATTACGATGTATTTTTTTTTTTTTTTTTTGAAGATGAAAATTGTTTGAAATGTGATTTAAAACAATATATTTGTAAACTATTTTGTTCCGTGAGTGATAAATTTGATTTTTTAAGAAAAGCTGTATTGATCACGCCGAACCTCATTCATACATGTCCTCGTTCTTAGCGTACAAAAATATTGAATTTTCTTGACTGAGAAATATTCTTGACTATTATTAACTATTAAAATTGTGACCGTAGACAGTGACAGGAGACGAAGTGTGATTACGGTGAACCTTAAACGTTGGGAATTACTGACAAAGATCACGCAATTTACTTACAAAAAAATGGCGTCCCTCGATGTGTATTGCACATTGGATCATGATTATTGGTCAACAAACACTTCAAATATAACTTTTTTGTAAAATAAACAACACAACAGGTAATTTTAACCTATTCTTTATTTGAAAATTTACAATATATATGATATTTATGTGCGTATCGTCGTTGACAGTGTCTTGCATTACCGGGAGGGCAGCGAGACTTGCTTACGATCAGACATCCGGTACAAAATATCGGACAACTCTAAATATTCGGACACCCCCATTTTTTTAAGTGTATAATTTTCATATTTCCTCTAAGTTCCCGGACACTTGAAAATGAAATTATTAAAATTCGTCCGAATACATAGAAGGATTACGGTAATAAGAACAAGTGGCTTGTTGACTTTTATCTTGAAACCAACATAAGGTCATTTAATGAGTCAAAGGTTAAATTCAGGTCAAAGATCTTAGTCACTTTAATGTTTGTCAAAAATCTAAGTCTTGGTGACATTTTATTGGTTTATGGGACCAGTCTATTAGGAAAATAAAAAATTTTATTACAGAAAACATTTCTGAAGTTTTACTTTTTGGAGACAAATTTGGAATTTGAATGTTATTGCCTTTTAATCACTTTTAAGCATTAAGTTTGAAGTTAGGAATTGATGATTAGAATTTAGTGCTAAATACATAAGATTTTTTAATTAAGATGCAAGGCCAATAACTTCATTTATCATCGATAACCCACAACTGACAAGAATGAAGATGGAAATGGACAGTCAGTTATTTTGTTCCCACTACATGGACTTTGTACAACGAAGCAGGCTGCTTGCAAATAAATTGTTGACTCGGGGATATTGGAAGCCTAGGTTTATCAAAGCCCTCAAAAAGTTTTATGGCCGTCATCACAGTATTGTTGATAAGTTTGATGTCTCTATGTCCAGGATTGCCCTGGATATATTTGATGTCCCATAGTTCCATGTTCCTTTCACACAATTTTGAATTCACATGTGGGGGGTGTAGCTAGCTAAACTGGAGGTGCTTACCCTTCCGGAGCACCCGGCCTCACTTCTCTGTCGGAAGTGTCTAACCTAACTTGTCAGTTCCAAAGTTTTTACTTTGCTTCTGGATTGTGATTCGGACATGGATTAGTATGTTTGTTGTTGATTATTTACATTGATTACTTTTTTCAAAATTTCATGTTAAGGTATAGAGGATAATATGTAATGGTGTGTGCTTTACAAGTGTTATAATCTAATATTAAACTGAATTACAAAATCAAAAACAAACACAGATCCAAATCAAATAAATTACAAATGTTACAATATTAACATTAAAAATGTGTGCTTTATAAATAGCCAGTCACATTATAAATACACAAAACTATTTAAGCCCAACACAGATTTTTACCCCAGTTCAAAGGTAAAACAACAGGTTGCAGTAATAAGGTGTGTTGTACAGGTGTTAAAATCTTAACATAAGAAGTTCATTACAAAATGTGTGCTTTATAAAAAAAACCTACCAGATCACTTATATTTACACAAAACTTTTTAGCTCACCTGAGCCAAAGGCTCAGATGAGCTATTGCAATCTATCATCGTCCGTCGTGCATCATGTGTAAACTTTACATTTTAATCTTCTCCTCCAAAACTACTGGGCCAAATTTGATGAAACTTGGTGATTATTGTGCCTGGGTAACAGCCTTTCAAAATTGTGTTCGGGGTTTGGCCACGCCCAACAAGATGGCAGCCGTTACTAAAAATAGTAAAAAGACAAAAAAATCTTCTTCTCTGAAACCAAAAGGTGCAGGCCAATTTTGATTTGATATTTGGATTCAGCATACCTGGGAACATTAAAATTGTGTTTTTCATGAAAATTGAACGGAAAATAGGTTATGCGTTTTTGCGTAAAATTATGTAATTTTGAAAATGAGACATTTATTGTTATAACTCAATAACGGCTGAAGATAATTGTATGGAGTTTTCACTGTTGATCTTGTCTTGCTATTTTCTTCCAAAAGATGTCAAGGTCAAAGGTCAAGGTCATGTCCCTGTTTTTGACCTTTGATAAAAAATGCTATTTTTTAAACATTTCAGGTGATAATGGCATGGGAGTTTCAGTTTAATGTAGGTATTGACATGACGATCATTTTGATACATAGATCAAGGTCATGGGTTCAAAGGTCAAGGATGCACAACTATTACCATTTTAGTTGATTATCTACAAAACTATTAACTTTTTTGTATAGGCATACATATTAGAATATTGTAGGTAATGGCACAATGGTCATTTTGATATATTAATAAAGGTCATGGGTTCAAAGGTCAAGGTCACAGATGCAAACAAGTACTGAAATGGTTAATTATAAATAGAAACTGTAATATTAGAATATTGTAGGTATTGGCCTAACAGTCATTTTGATATATGAATAAAGGTCATGGGTTCAAAGGTCAAGGTCACAAATGCAAGCAAGTTCTGAAATGGTTGATTATCTCAAAAACTATAAACTCCTTGTATAGTCATATATATTGGAATATTGTAGGTATTGGTCTGATGATAATTTGGTATATGAATAAAGTTCATGAGTTCAAAGGTCAAGGTCACAAATGCAAATAAATACTGAATTGGTTAATTATCTTGAAAACTAAATATTTTGTATAGGCATGTATGCTAGAATATTGTAGGTATTGGCCTAATGATCATTTTGATATATGAATGAGGGTTATGGGTTCAAAGGTCAAGGTCACAGGTGAGCGTTAATGCCCATGGGCCTCTTGTTATTTATCGCAAGCCTAACAAGGTTGGATCTATTGAAGCACAGATTTATACCATAGTTCAAAGTTAGAACAACAGGTTGTAGTAGTTAGACATGTGAATTGAAATCTTAACATTAGAAGTTCATTACAAAATTTGCGCTTTATAAAAAGAACCAACCTACCAATACACAAAACCATTGATTTGCTGTAAGCTGGTTTGACCCATTAAAGCACAATTTTACACCCCAGTTCAAAGGTAGAACACCAGGTTGTATTAATTAGGTGTGTGTTGTACAGGTGTTAAAACCTTAACATTAAAACTCCATTACATTACTGACAAAAATAGAAGTCTGCACTCATTACTTCAAGACAACTTATAGTTGTTAAGATCCATTATTTCTTTTCCAATTACAATTTTGTCTGACATATTATGTTGTACAGAAGATGCAAATACTGTATACACTTTACACAAGTGTCAGTATCCAGTGTTAGGTTGATGACACCTGGTCCGAGTTTTACAATCAATTCTTAGCTAAGATTTTCCTTAACTTAAATTTTGCAAAATTGCAAGTCTTTATAATTTTGTTATATTCGGGAATTTAAGTTGTCATTTTTAAAGTAACTTCAAGATTAAGTCATTTGCATTAGTTTAGACAAAAATATTCACCAGTATTTCCAAAAAGTGATGACTAAAATTTGCTAAAATTAAGTTAAGGAAAATCTTAGCCAAGGAATGATTGTGAAATCGGGGCCTGGTCCCAGTTTTACAATCAATTCTAACTAAGATTTTCCTTAACATAAAGCTGGCAAATTTTAAACATTATTTTTTAAAGATAATTAGTAATTTAAAAATCACTTCAAGCTTAGAGCATTTATATTACTTTTGTTAAAAGTTCCGAAAAAGATTGCCAAAATCTACTAAAATTTAAGTTGAGGAAAATCTTAGTTAAGAAATTATTATATAATGAAGGCTGGGTTCTTGTTTTATGATACTTAACTTTCATGTCAATTTCAATAGAATTTAAAAGTTTCTTAAAATATATGTAGAGACAGTGTTGAATTGATGTGCAAGCTGTTCTGACAGGTTCTTGTTTTAAGGTACTTGACATCCATGTCATATTCAAGGTTGCTTAATTTTAGATTGACAGATTACTTAAAATCCTACTTTGGAGTGCTTGATTTTTAACACAAAAAAAGTTTTGTAAAAGAAAACTACTTGACTTGCACAAATGTCAGATTTCATAGATTCTAAGTCTCTCAATTTAAGATTTATGTGGGAATAGTGTTAGGTTGATGTGCAGGACTTTTGACAGCTTGCTCTTGTTTTAAAATACTTACATGTCATATTAAATAGAATTTTAAAGTTTCTAAAAGTTTACTGGTGTAGAGACAGTGTTGAATTGATGTGCAGGCTCTTTTGACATGCTACTTGACTTGCCTGTCATGTTGAATAGAATTTATAAGTTTCCGATGTAAAAACAGTGTTAGTTTAATGAGCACACTCTCCTGACGGCTCTTGGTTTAGGGTACTTGACCTGCATGTCATATTTAAAAAAAAAAAAAAAAAAATCTCTATTTCAGTTAGATTAATGTGAAGGCTCTTCTTCCAGGCTCTTTTTTTAGGGCACTTGACGTGCCTGTCATATTCAATAAATATTCCAAGGTTGCTTAAAATTAAGATTTAAGATGGATGGATTTTTTGTAGAAAATACTTAGAACCCTACTTTGAACTGCTTAATTTTAACACAAAAACAGTCTTATTAAGACAAAACCAATTAACTTTTACAGAGTTCATTATCACTGACTTTCATTTAGTTTTAAATTTTAATTAGTGTATTTTAGTGTTGATTGGTTGTGACCAGTGGTAAAATTGGGGCCCTTCAAAAGTACTTTAACTGTACCATTTAATATCATTACGTTAGTGTGTCTGGTACCTGTCAAATGTCGAGTGTTATATAATCTACCTCTGGTCTCAATAATGGTGTGTTTGTTTTGTGTCTTGTTTATATCATTCATTTGTTTTCCTTTTGGTTTTTAGTTGCTATGGTTATTGCCAAGTACACGTTATTCAGCTACACCCTTCATTTCATTTTAAGATGTTCAGAATATAAGCATCCATTTTGAGTATCCATGTAGGATAGGCAAAATATTACCGGAGGGGTTAAACATTCAGTCAGAAACAAGGCTTGCCAAGAGGTGTAGCATTTCAGTTGAAGACTAGTCTTGCATATTTTAATCAAACCTGTCTATAAAGACCACATAAGGCAACCAAAAAAGTGGCCACGATTCTTATATACAGGTTCAAATAATATAAATGAAGAGCAATCATGACAAAATTAAATTATATCCAAAATCAGGTGGCTCCCTATATAGCTGACTATTAGTGGTGGCCTTTGAGACAGTTTTACTGTATAAAAAGAAATGTTAGCGGTAGGAAACTTTCCCTGCTTTGACCTTCTGAAATATTTTGTGATAAGAAATTTCCATGGTTCTGACTGTAGAGAAAGTGTACCAAGAGAAATAAGAAAGTTTAGCTGAGAAGATGAAGAGTAACTTTGAAAATCGTGAATATTTTTTCCTATGAGTAACTTTGAAAATCGTGAATATTTTTCCTATGAAATGTTTCTTCTTATACAGGATCAGAAAATGAGAAAAATATTCCAAAAGATAATTTGGGTTCAGTAATTAAAGATTCATTCTATTAATTGTGGTTTGATTTTTTTACTTGCAGCTGGAGATATCGACCCTGTATACAGTCTGTTGAAATGTGCTGCAGATCTCCCTAAAGCAGGTAAAAGCTGTGGTCTACACCCACACTGTAGTGGTCATCATGGCTCGCTACGGCATTCAAACACATCCACCGCAGTCGCTGATAGTAGTGGTAGTACCTCAAAAACCTCAAGCCCTTCTTCCTCAGGTAAGCCTTACCTCAAACTTTACCTTCTTCTTTAGAGAGTCAGTCAGTACACAGGTTTATTGTCTGTCATGGTTTTCTTTGATTGGGTGATCTTTTTATATCTCTGATTAGATGGTAACTTAGTTGTTTTTATGCGGTAAGTATACTTATCATGTGTCTATGGAAAATAACTGAAAGAAGGGACAACTCAAGAAATTACTGATACTCTGACTTAACATGGTAAGTATTATAAACCATGTTCAAATTGCTCACTCTTGGACGCTCTTTTGGAGCTCTTTTACCAATTGAGCTCAAACTGAGCAATTTATTTAGATTTTATATCCCAGTCAAGATTATTTCCTTTGTATCATGATAACATCAGTTACAAGGCAAGTTGGAGGAGTTAATGTCAATGCATTAAAGTGGAATAATGGTGTTTTACATCAAGATTCTTTCACTTATTTGTAGGCGGTCAGCTTTTGGATGTATGATGGCGCTGGACAATACAATTGACCTTAAGCAAGCAAACTAACATTTTTTTCACTATTATCTGCCAGAAGAGCACCCATAAGCCTGATGTTTAGACTGCTGCCCCCTAGACCTGATTTATAGTAATGAACAATGAGATTTTCTGTATTTAGTCATAACACTTGCTGTTTGGTGAAAGACTAGCCACTATTTTTCAGATTGTTTTTAAAATCAGTCAGGGATCCAACTTGTTCATCCAAGTAAAAATTATTTCACTTATATTGAGATGTTTAAATCAACAGGTGAAGCTGCATAAATTTATATTTGTGCAACGTAATAATATTCACAGATGGTTCCTTGTCTGAACACACACAAACCATGATAAAGACATATCTTTAAAAAATATCTCTAGAAGAACCCTTTGTCCTATGGCTGTATTTCTAAATGCTGAGTGCTTTGTAAAAGAACTATCTCAGTTAAATGCATTTACCTTATCAAACATCTGAGCTTCAAACCCCTGATGTTTTACTTAATGAGTGAGCGTTCTACCAACTTAGCTAACTTTATCCCTTACATTAATCAAGAAAAGTTAAAAGGTAAGTGTTAATAAGTCAGAGACCTATGTACTGTTGTAAGTGGTAGGTATGTACTGCATTTCAGTATTTAATTTCTGGATTGTTTTTAGTTTTTTCAGTACACAGAGTTTGTTAGTTCATGTTTTCACAGTGCACATAGATTTGAATTTTAATTTGATGCCTGTGTGGTGATAGGATGATTTTGAATTTGATGTTTGTGGTGATTGGTTAATTTTGAATTTGATTTCTGTGGTGGTTGGTTAATTTTACTTCTTGTTTTTCACATTGAGGCTGTGACTGTTTATTTTGTGATCTTCATGCATTTCTGCCACTTTAATTAAGCTTGCTGAATATGACAAAAGCTCGAGAACAAATTCAGCATGTGAAATTTAAAGCATGTGTTTGGTGGGTCAGTATTTTTAAAGTGAAAGGTAACATCATTAATGTAACAGCTGCAACAAGCATGAGTAGTTTGTGAACAGTAACCAGGTAAGCTTTTCTTTTTACCTCCCTCTTATATTCCTGAGCTTCTATAAGCATGATATTTCCCAGCTGAACTACCCAAAGCTCTTACCATTGCCTCCCTCTTCCTTTCTTGATAAAGTCATATATAGACTGTAGCATAAAACATGGCTTCTCATATAAGTGTTGTATTTATTCTTTTTGAGAATTCAAGTAGTTAAGTAATAGATTTTAAGTTAATTATGTGTTGCAGTGAAAGTGGTATTCTGAGTTTGCTGTGAGCCACTTCTGAGTATGGTGTGAGAATGACTTTTACTTATTTCAATGGCTCTGAAAATTGTGTGAGAATGATATTTACTCTATTCAATAGATATTCAGGAAGAATTTTGTAAACTAGACTTATAATTTACTTTTTCAAAATGGCTAGAATTTTGTTCAAAGTTTGCAGTGAGTTAAAAGCTTGTTGATAGTTTATCATGAGCTGAATTTGGTTTACAGTTTTTAACTAGCTTAAATTTAAACTGTTTAACAATATATAGCAAACATTTGGTAAAGTAAATAAGTAGTTTATACCTTGTTATAAGCTACAACAATTTGTTCTAAGCTTGCTTGTGAGCTACAACAATTTGTTCTAAGCTTGCTTGTGAGCTACAACAATTTGTTCTAAGCTTGCTTGTGAGCTACATTTTAGTGTCTGGTTTGCTGCAAAATAATTATCTTTTGGTTTTCATTTTACGATAACAAATATTAAACTATCAATTTGCTGCAAGCTAAAACTTAATTCAGTGTGTTACAAGCTACCATTTGTTTATAAGTTTACTGATTGAGCTAAAGTCTGGTTTACAGTTTGCTATGAGCTACAATTTAATTTGATTATAAAGTTTGTTGTGAGACAATGTTTGGTTTAGTTTGCAGCGAGCTGAAATGCAATTAACTGTTTTCTAAGAACTGTAAGCTAAAATTTGGTTCACAGTAATCTGTGAGGAAAACTTTAGTTTGAAATAACTTGCTGTGAAAGCTTGCTGTTGACTTATGACTGAAATTGATCATTTACTTGCTGCGAAAGCTTGCTGTTGACAGACAAAATGACATTCATTGCTCTATAAGAATACACTAAAGTTACACTTGATAATGACTTGGAGCTATCCGGGTACTAGATATATCGGATTTGAAAGAACAACAGAGATACAGAGTTGTTAAACTTCTAATTAATGACAATGGTGTCTTTAAGAAAAATAATGGTGAAATAATTTCTTAGGTATTTGGAGACATGGAATTTGTATACAATAAAATGCATAGAAATCAAAATCATGAGGTTATAAATTAGAGATTAAAGCAAATGGAATTCAGAGTAAAATTTCAAAAAAAAATTCTGAAACAAATAAATTCAAAATAATGGTTTCACATGTCACAAAATCTACTTGCTGATAGTAAAAACAATGTATGTGAGCTGATCAATAAAAATATCAAAATATAAAATAATTTTGAAGTCTGAAAATTTTGAAATGTGAGACATAAATTTTTAAAAAAAGACTAAATTGCAACTTAAAGCATATTGTTAGACAATGATTTGGTGGATTCAGATTCCAAATGACCTATGATCAAACCTTTTGGACATTTTTTGTGTTTTAGCTAATTAGGTTCATCTGTTGAATGAGATAATCTTACATTACTAAGAGACGCTTCTGAATATGCCTGAAAATGATGGCATTGCGGGAAATTGAATTTTTGCCATGAAATGCATTCTTGGAGTTTCCATAACGAGGACACTCTGACAGGACGTACACAACTCAACCCAATTTACTATATCATTGAACAATCATTGGTCATGGTTATCCATTTTTGGGGTTTAAAAGATCTTTTTGGGAGGTTTTAAAAGATGTAGCCCTGACAGCTCTACTTTATACTGACTTGCTACTAACATGAGTTACTAACAGATACTGTTGTTGCTATGGCAATATCTGTTAATGTTGAATCATGTTCTGTTTTTTGTTTCTGTTTTTAAAGGTACAAAAGATTCCCAACAAACAGAATGACAGCTTAGTTAGGAGATCATTGAAGGGGTTCCAATTACCTCAGAGGGGTTTATAATCTGTAAATTATGTAGAAATAGGGGTTTAATTATCATAATTTATGTAAATGTTGTTTTTTATAAATAGGATATTTTGTACATAGGATTAAGTTAATTTTAGTGCCAAAGTTTTTTAAATATGCAATTCCAATATTTAATGAAGTAGTGATATAGCAAAAACAATATAAGTTACCTGAATGTGCTGATAAAAAGGCTGGATCCGTCTGATGGTGATTTTTACAGTGACATGTTTGTGTTTGATACCAATTTCTATGATAACTTTGATTTTATTTGAGGCTGGATTTTGTGATGCCAACTATGTCTAGAAAATAAATCATGTTTGCTCTGCCATAAGCTTTTGATGATAATTGTCAGAGCTGAATATCTATGTGTAGCCAGCAAGCTAATGTGCAGACCTCCCTGTAAGCTTTTGACACAAGATGGAGGTTTTATGATGCAATACAAACCTCAAACAAAAAATGGAACATTCCATTGTAAATTTACAATGTTCAACATAGGGTTTAAATCAACTCAAACTTAATCAAAAACTTGAGACAAGTTTGTTATGTTCTGTACGCCTATTATAGCAACTTTAGAGGAATATGAGGCAAGTTTGAATGTAAGTGTTATAGAAGGCAAGTTTGGCTGAACTAGTATATAACTATTGTATTGTGCCAAAATACTTATTTATTCATGCCAGGTACTTCTGTTAATCAGAAATACTCCATTTTAAACTCATAAGTTTATTTAATTGAGAAAAATACATTCAAAGTCACAATGAAATCATAAGTTAGGTTTTTAGCTCACCTGACCAAAGGTCATGTGAGCTTATGGCATAGCGCAGCGTGTGTATGTGCGTGCGTGTGTGCGTGCGTGTGTGCGTGCGTGCGTGCGTGCGTGTGTGCGTCGTTAACACCTATTTTCGACTTCTCCTCTGAAACTACTGGACAGTTTTTAATGAAACTTTGTCAGAAGTATATATGGGCCGGTGCAATTCAGATTTGTTCGTGGCGTTGCTATGGCTACCATAACTAGGTCAAGGTGACCTAGGGGTGCAAAAATCTTAAAAAATCTTCTTCTCCGAAACCAATGATTGGAGAAAAAATCTGATGTGATATTTGGCTTCTCTAGGGTCTTAAGCCTATAGTTTGTTCATTTTGTGAAATTCAGATAAAAAATAGGTTACGCGTTTTTACGTTTAATTTTGAAAAAATCGTAAAATAGCTTCAAATTGTTATAACTTGACTATTTGACCAGATAATGACATGGGGTTTTCAGTTTTGACATTTTCTTGTTAGTATCTTCAAAATGAGGTCAAGGTCAATTGTGAAGGTCGTGACCTAATTTTTTTTACCTCTGATTATAATTATTATCTCGAAAACTATAAACTTTTTGTATAGGCATGTATATTAGAATGTTGTAGGTATTGATACAACTATCATTTTGATGTATAGAAAAAGGTCATGGGTTCAAAGGTCAAGGTCACAGATGCGAAACAATACCGAAATGGTTAATTATCTCGAAAACTATTAACATTTTGTATAGGCATGTATATTAGAATGTTGTAGGTATTGATACAACGATCATTTTGATGTATAGAAAAAGGTCATGGGTTCAAAGGTCAAGGTCACAGATGTGAAACAATACTGAAATGGTTAATTATCTCGAAAACTATAAACTTTTTGTATAGGCATGTATATTAGAATGTTGTAGGTATTGATACAACAATCATTTTGATGTATAGAAAAAGGTCATGGGTTCAAAGGTCAAGGTCACAGATGCGAAACAATACTGAAATGGTTAATTATCTCAAAAACTATAAACATTTTGTATAGGCATATATATAAGAATGTTGTAAGTATCGATGCAACGATCATTTTGATGTATAGAAAAAGGTCATGGGTTCAAAGGTCAAGGTCACAGATGTGAAACAATACTGAAATGGTTAATTATCTCGAAAACTATAAACTTTTTGTATAGGCATGTATATTAGAATGTTGTAGGTATTGATACACCGATCATTTTGATGTATAGAAAAAGGTCATGGGTTCAAAGGTCAAGGTCACAGATGTGAAACAATACTAAAATGGTTAATTATCTCGAAAACTATAAACTTTTTGTATAGGCATGTATATTAGAATGTTGTAGGTATTGATACAACAATCATTTGGATGTATAGAAAAAGGTCATGGGTTCAAAGGTCAAGGTCACAGATGCGAAACAATACTGAAATGGTTAATTATCTCAAAAACTATAAACATTTTGTATAGGGATATATATAAGAATGTTGTAGGTATCGATGCAATGATCATTTTGATGTATAGAAAAAGTCATGGATTCAAAGGTCAAGGTCAAAGATGCAAAACAAAACCAAAATGGTTAATTATCTCGAAAACTATAAACATTTTGTATAGGCATGTATATTAGAATGTTGTAGGTATTGATACAACGATCATTTTGATGTATAGAAAAAGGTCATGGGTTCAAAGGTCAAGGTCACAGATGTGAAACAATACTGAAATGGTTAATTATCTCGAAAACTATAAACTTTTTGTATAGGCATGTATATTAGAATGTTGTAGGTATTGATACAACGATCATTTTGATGGATAGAAAAAGGTCATGGGTTCAAAGGTCAATGTCACAGATGCGAAACAATACCAAAATGGTTAATTATCTCAAAAACTATAAACATTTTGGATAGGCATTTATATTAGAATGTTGTAGGTATTGATACATCGATCATTTTGATGTATAGAAAAAGGTCGTGGGTTCAAGGGTCAAGGTCACAGATGCAAAACAATACTGAAATAGTTAATTATCTTGAAAACTATAAACTTTTTGTATAGGCTTGTATATTAGAATGTTGTAGGTATTGATACAACGATCATTTTGATGTATAGAAAAAGGTCATGGGTTCAAAGGTCAAGGTCACTGATGCAAAACAATACCAAAATGGTTAATTATCTCGAAAACTATAAACTTTTTGTATAGGCATGTATATTAGAATGTTGTAGGTATTGATACAATGGTTATCATGATGTAAAGAAAAAAGTCATTGGGGTTTAGTATTTATGTGTTCTTTAAATCTATCAGCTAGCCATTAGTTATCAGGTGAGCGTATCAGGCCCATGGGCCTCTTGTTTAGCTCACCTGAGCCGAAAGGCTCAGATGAGCTATTGCTATCTATCACCGTCCGTCGTCCGTCGTCCGTCGTGTGTCGTGCGTCGTGCGTAAACTTTACATTTTAATCTTCTCCTCCAAAACTACTGAGCCAAATTTGATGAAACTTGGTGATTGTTATGCCTGGGTAACAGGCTTTCAAAATTGTGTTCGGGGTTTGACCACGCCCAACAATATGGCTGCCGTTACTATAAATAGCCAAAAGACAAAAAAATCTTCTTCTCTGAAACCAAAAGGTGCAGGCAAATTTTGATTGGATATTTGGATTCAGGATACCTAGATACACTAAAATTGTGTTTTTCATGAAAATTGGACGAAAAATAGGTTACGCGTTTTTTTGCGTAAAAATTATGTAATTTTTAAAATGAGACATTTATTGTTATAACTTCATAATGGCTGAAGATAATTGTATGGAGTTTTCACTGTTGATCTTGTCTTGCGACTTTCTTCCGATTGATGTCAAGGTCAAAGGTCAAGGTCATGTCCCAGTTTTTGACCTTTGATAAAAAATGCTATTTTTTAAACATTTCTGGTGATAATGATGTAGGATTTTTGGTTAATTGTAGGTATTGACATGACGATCATTTTGATATATTGATTAAGTTCATGGGTTCAAAGGTCAAGGTCACAGATGTACAAGTTTACCAAAATAGTTAATTATCTGCAAAACTATGAACTTTTTGTATAGGCATGTATATTAGAATATTGTAGGTAATGGTCCAATGGTCATTTTGATATATAAATAAAGGTCATGAGTTCAAAGGTCAAGGTCACAGATGTAAACAAGTACTGAAATGATTATTTATCTCTAAAACTATAGACTTTTTGTATAGGCATGTATATTAGAATATTGTAGGTAATGACCCAATGGTCATTTTGATATATGAATAAAGGTCATGAGTTCAAAGGTCAAGGTCACAGATGTAAACAAGTACTGAAATGGTTATTTATCTCAAAAACTATAGACTTTTTGTATAGGCATGCATATTAGAATATTTTAGGTATTATCCTAACGATCATTTTGATATATGAATGAAGGTCATGGGTTCAAAGGTCAAGGTCACAGATGTGAATGAATACCTGAATGGTTAATTATCTTGAAAACTGTTCACTTTTTGTAAATGCATGTATATTAGAATATTGTAGGTATTAGCCTAACAACCATTTTGATATATGAATGAAGGTTATGGGTTCAAAGGTCAAGGTCACAGATGTGAACAAGGTCTGAAATGATTATTTATCTCAAAAACTATAAACCTTTTGTATAGGCATGTATATTAGAATATTTAGGTATTATCCTAATGATCATTTTGATATATGAATGAAGGTCATGGGTTCAAAGGTCAAGGTCACAGATGCGAATGAATACCTAAATGGTTAATTATCTTAAAAACTATTAACTTTTTGTATAGGCATGTATATTAGAACATTGTTGGTACTGGCACAGTGGTCATTTTGATATATGAATGAAGAGCATGGGTTCAAATGTCAAGATCACAGATACAAACAAGTACTGAGATGATTATTTATCTCAAATACTATAAACTTTTTGTATAGGGATGTATATTAGAATATTGGCCGAATTATCATTTTGATATTTGAATGAAGCTCATGGGTTCAAAGATCACAGGTGAGCGTTAAGGCCCATGGGCCTCTTGTTTTTCGTGTTTCCTATCTTTGTTATTTGTAAACTTTTTGATGAAGACTTAAATACAAAGCCATTTAAGCTCACCTGGTCTTGTCACTGGAGTTTTGTTTTGATTTGTCTTTGATTGAATTTTTTGCTTTTATGCAAAATTTGATGTACATACGTTATAATTATGGATATTTTCTTCCTGTTTTGGAGTTGTTTTTAGACAATGCTGATTTTATATTTTAGCAGATATTGAATATTTTTTCTTTTTCACCTTTTTCTGTGTTAAATTCTTCATTCCAAAAAAAATAGATTGTATGTTGCTTGGTTTGAGCAACCAATCACATTAATAATTTGATATCTCCATGGAAACCATGCTTCTATTGGCATATGCCATTTATTTGAACCATAATGGACTGCACCTTACCTTGTTTCAACTTGCTTGATTCAACCAGCCAATGTATTTATGCATCTATACATCTTTTAATTGGCCAGAGTAAATGTTTCAATACCTTATTCAAAAGACCCTGCATTTTGAAGCCCTTTGATTGGCCAGAATAAATGTTTCCATACCTTTTTCATACCAATCCTACATGTATCATGTTAAAAAATAACATGCAATGATCACATCATTACTATAAAATAAAATTACTTTTCACTTATAAACTTACTATTATTAGCTCTGAGCCTGATGGAATCTTTATAGTTATTAGCGCATAGTTACATAATTTCTATAAATAATTTTAATCAAAACATTATTCAAATTCAACATTGTATCTGATAGCAATCAGATATATTGTTTCATATTTTCAAGATAGAAATTAATTATACCCTCTGCAAACAAAGTTTAGTGGGTATATAGGAATCACCCTGTCTGTCTGTGTCTGTCCATCTGGTTGTTCATTCCAATATCGTGTCTGCTCCATATTTTCCATGTCTATGGGTGGATTTTGATCAAACTTGCAAAAATGTAAATCAACATGAGACAATGTGTTGCACAACAAATTTATGTGCATAAGTCAAAGGTCAAGACTGCTTGAAAACACATTAGATGTTTGGGGGGGGGGGGGGGGGAGGCTGGGGTATTTGGCACTCAAATAGAGACAGTTATAGTTTGTTGATGGAGGTGGTAGAATAAGTATCACGTTAGGGCTCTGTTTGGTCAAATCACTGTCAGCCAGGGTTTTGCCTTTGACCAAGCAACTGTCATGTCTGGGTTCTGTCTCTGGCTGAGTAATTGTCGTGGCAGGGGTTTGTGGAAAGTCACTTTGCAACAGGGTTCTGTCTCTGGCAGAAATCAGTGTCACACCAGGGCTGTCTTTGGATGAGTCACTGTGGTGCAAGGGCTCTGTCTTTGTTTGAGTCACTGTTACATCAGAGTTTTATCTCCTGTCCAGTCAGTCACTGTGCTCCAGAATTGTCTCTGGCTGAGTCAAAGGGTCAGGCTAGCCGAGGTGGCAAAGTTATCAAGGGGCATTAAAATGAGGTTTTTAAAAAATGCTGGAATATAAAGAATGACTTTTTTTAAATGATAATAATAATAATAATAGAAATTAAAGACAAATGAATTAATGATAATCTTTCTTTGATGAAAGAAAAAAGTAAACAGTACTTGCTGACATTGACACATTGCACGCACATGTTTTTTATATTTGACCTTGGCATGTTAGTATTATATATGTATGTTGTTTATGTGTTTCCTCTTGCTTGGTATGATTTCTGTCTTGTATTTTGGCATGCATCAGCACCAACTCAAGTCATTAGCTTTTGTTGTTTATTATTTTATGCCCCGTAATTCACTAATTGGTCATTAATTCCGTCAGAACTTTTTACTTCTCTTTTTGTTTGGTTATCACACAACCAACTATTTTACTTTTACAGATTTACCTTTTCTTTTGTCAACTGATGGTACCATGCGAATAGCTCTTCATGCTCAAAGAGACTTTGTGGCCAAGTGATGTGCCAATAGCTCTTCATTCTCAAACAGACTGCTCAGGAGAGACTTCTGGCCAAGTGGTGTGCCAATATCAAGTCCTACTTTTGGCAGATTCTTGTGTGAAAAAGTTTTTCAGTTCATTTGCAGAAGGTCGGTGGTTTTCTCCAGGAACTCCAATTTCCTCCACCATCCAAGAACTGACTAATTTGATATAAGTGAAAGTTAAATTGACTAGAGTCAAAACACCATTACACCACTACAGTCTTTTTCTCATAAATGATTTTTATTAGTATATCAATAAACATTATATTTTACAGATTTTGGCTATAAAACTCCAAATTGGATGTAGATTTGTCCATTTTAGAAAAATCAAAAGTGGAACATTGAGAAGTTTTTTTTTTTTTTTTTTCTTTTTAAATGTGTTGTTAGTTTTTTGATAAGAAGAAGAAAACTTAATTCTGCAACTTGAAGTGAGACAAATTGTTTTAATCTGTCAACATATTAATTTTTCCAACAAAAATGCCATTCCATATACACACATGGAAATTCCTGAGCATGGAAGACTGAAATTTGGCATGGTACTATAGTTTGACCCTACCATATCCTCTTTTTATGTAACTATTTTAGCTTAATCCTGTTCACTATGTATTGTATCATCTGATACCCAGTATGAAATGCCTCCTCTATTGATAGAAAACAGTCATCTTACAATTTCTGAAAATGATGTCAGTTATAAAATAAAGTATCCAATAATGCTATTTTATATCCAACAGAAATAATAGTATGTCAGAAAAATAAAAAGTTAGCAACTTCTAAAATTCTGATGGACTGGAATCTTGAAGTTTTTAATGGTGTAAATAAATATTAAAGATCTAATAGACCTAACAAAAAGATCACAGGTCTCTGGTCTCTGGCCAGATTGGCCCAAGTTGTAAACCCAGGGTATCATATGCTACACAGGTGAACCCAATGTTTACCATCCATACCTTTTCAACCTGATTTTTTTAATTTTTCTCAACAGGGATGCAGGAGGCCGTGGTAAACAGTTTAGGATCAGAATTCAAGAATTACTACAATTAACGAGTCCAATGAAAAAATCTGCCTCATCCCCATTTGACTTTTTTTGATTGAGGAAACAATTTATTTACCAAAGATTAAACAATATTTATATAATATACATATTAAACATACTGTTACATTCAAGTGATACATTTATTTTTTATATATATCATTCATGATTTGAACAATGATATTGTGTTAATTGAACAGTTGCTTGGTTACCGCACAGTTGCTTAATGACTGAACAGTTGCTTAGTTACTGCACAGTTGCTTGGTAACTGCACAGTTGCTTAGTAACTGAACAGTTGATTGGTATCTGAACAGTTGCTTAGAAACTGATCAATGGCTCATTACTTCATTTCATGTCAATTTAAAAGGCCCTGCCTTTGTCACTTAAGTTTTTGAGTATTTTAAATAAATCAGTCTTTGTTTTAAAAGGAAAATCATTCACTCTTGCATTGACATTATTGAACTGTGAAATTGCAATGCAAGTCTTTTGTTGTTAACAATGTACACTAGGCTAAAGTTTCTCTTTTAAAAAAT
Organism: Anadara kagoshimensis; assembly: GCA_021292105.1. NCBI lineage: Eukaryota > Metazoa > Mollusca > Bivalvia > Arcoida > Arcidae > Anadara > Anadara kagoshimensis. Next base: position 48,130,131 of record CM037864.1, read on the forward strand.
TTATACCTGGATCCAGCACCACTAATAGTTAATATCTAGGCCTAGGGTCAGCACTACATAGTTATAGAAAAGAAAATAAATACCGGTAACACTCTCTTTCTCTTTTTCTCTATACAAGTAGAACTTAAAGTAAACATTCAGATTTACATTTAGATAAATATTAGTTTGTAGTTTTTTTATTAAACAGATTCGTTAAAGATAATTGTTAATATTTTTAGAATTAGTTGTTAAATAACTTTAAAATATATTAGTGCATGTAGATGCTAAATCATATTATTATCTCCCTTGGTTTACCTTTGCCTTTTATATACTGTAACCTTTTATCCAGCATTTTTATTACAGTTAGCCATTACCTCCTAAGCCAATTTAACTTAAAACGTTACATTATTATTTTACACATTTTTCTCTGAAAATTTAGACAATTAACATTTTTGTCAATTATTACAGTTCAGTTTAGTTTCATCAAACAATTTTTCTAGGGTTTTTACATGTATTTCAGTATCTGTGAATATTATATTAACTTAAAATTAGTCAGTATATTGGTCATGTTCTAATATATATTCATTTGAAATAATCATTTCATTATTATTCAAAAATTTATTTACAAATCTTGGGTATTGCGTATTTAAACATTTTTGTAAAAATAAGATTTGGATATTTTCAATTTGTTACCTATATGTTCATTATAATTGTTGAAATCATGTTGTATAAAGGGAGATAACCCTGCCTCTTTTTTAGCACATGTATAGGTCATTCGTGATTTTCAATAATAGGAAATGTTTTTTCATGACAAGAAAATAATAATAATAGTGCCTGTAAGTTTCATCATGTGATAAGCATGAATTGGTGCTTGAAATATCAAGCAAATTGCCTTAGTAACAAAAGTCACTACAGTAAAAACCTGTCTTAAAGGGCCACACAAGGAAACTGGTAAAGGTGGCCTTTATGGTCAGGTGGTCCTTATATACAGGTTTAAATTACATAAATATAGAGATGAAATTTTACTGACCTTTAATAGCAGGTGGTCTCTGTATGAATGTGGTCATTAAGGCAGGGTTGACTGTATTATGAAAATCTGAACAGAACTTGCCTACGGTATATGGGTTTTCTGAAATTTTACAAACATTTTGAAATATGTTTAAAAAATGTCAGCACCCTGTTATAGCTATTTAACTGGCCTGTTATTGAATGATGAATGACCTGTAGATATAATATATCCTTTGTATCATTATTATTGAACCTTTTGTTGTTGTTAAGCAAAGCTGTGATTACAATTTTTGCACTTTTATACTTTACACCAAATGATCTAGTCATTATTTTTTATTTTTGTTTAAATCAGCAGCCAAAATATCATAAGGTAGAACTTTTGATCTCAATGAGGCAAAGTTTCAATATCAAACAGCCAATATGTAATAAGGTAGAGCCCTAATTTAACCTTTGTCAGACTTACAAACATCATAATGACATGTTGATATGGATTTCTTGGTAAAAACGTTTGTCTGTTATAAGGCTGTGAATCGTTTGTGGGTTCAAGGCTTTTTTGTTCAAGACATTTCATCCTATTTTGTTCCAGTGAATAAGTACCAGCAGACATGCTGGAGTTCACTTTGTAATGGACTGGGCTTCATTCAACGATAGAAAATTGTGCTTTCAATGTCTTCATGTCACTGAAACATTAAGTAACACTAGCTTGCTTGGGAAACAAGCTACTTCAATCCTGATAAACCAATGCCATAGTAGTGATTTCTGGAGACCTTGGATAGAATCTCCAGCTTGTTCTGTCCAAAACTTGTAAAAAATGTCATAATAATTCTTTTGACAGAACAATCTTCGAAACAAATTGGGAATAGAATTCCCAGTTAATTCTGAGGAAGACTTGAAAAAATACCAGTAGACTATTTTTTTGACAAAACAATCTGTATTTAAAAACAATTCATCTGAACATCTGTAAACATGATGTTTACAACATAAGTCCTTTACCATTATAAATATAGCATGATAAAGAAAGTACACAGTTCATTATTGTAGAGATACATAACATAAACCAGTTAAACCAGTGACCTAGTGGTACAGGTATTTGGCATAAGTGGAGTACTTGTATATTCACCAAGTAGGGAGTTTACATTTTCTTTACATCAGTCGTTGGCTCCGTCACTCTTAACGATTATGCAAAGTAAAACTACTTTTAGTCAGTCACATAACTCGGTCTCAGAATGGGCAAACAACATTGACCTGTTTGCTCAGTCACATAACACGGTCTCAGAATAGGCAAACAACATTGACCTGTTTGCTCAGTCACATAACTCGGTCTCAGAATAGGCAAACAACATTGACCTGTTTGCTCAGTCACATAACACGGTCTCAGTATAGGCAAACAACATTGACCTGTTTGTTCAGTCACAAAACTTGGTCTCAGAATAGGCAAACAACATTGACCTGTTTGCTCAGTCACATAACACGGTCTCAGAATAGGCAAACAACATTGACCTGTTTGCTCAGTCACAAAACTTGGTCTCAGAATAGGCAAACAACATTGACCTGTTTGCCCAGTTACATAACTGGGTCTCAGAATGGGCAAACAACATTGACCTGTTTGCTCAGTTACATAACACGGTCTCAGAATAGGCAAACAACATTGACCTGTTTACTCAATCACATAACACGGTCTCAGAATAGGCAAACAACATTGACCTGTTTGCTCAGTCACATAACACGGTCTCAGAATAGGCAAACAACATTGACCTGTTTGCTCAGTCACATAACACGGTCTCAGAATGGGCAAACAACATTGACCTGTTTGCTCAATCACATAACTCGGTCTCAGAATAGGCAAACAACATTGACCTGTTTGCTCAGTCACATAACTCGGTCTCAGAATAGGCAAACAACATTGACCTGTTTCTTTAACAATTCAGTAGAAATATTCAGATGTGATGATCCACCCTGTACATTGGTATTTTTAAGATTTGCAGTTAATGCAAAAACATTGCTTGTTTCTTGTGATCTTGATGAAATAAACACCTTTGTTCCGTGTACAGAAAAGCATTGGTCCATAATAAATATAAAAATCACAGGTCAAGCAGACAGGTCAATATTGTTGGCCTATGATGATTGACATGTTTACTTTATGTATTTTGGCTGTTGTTTTTTTCTACCTCCATTGTTATGTTTTGTTTTTATTTGATGTCACAAGCAATAATTTTATATTTTTGTTGTGTTTTATTGAAATCCCTCAAATTATTGTAATTTATACCGTATTTGTAAATATAGTTGTATCTTCTTATATATTTGTAATGAAAGGGGTCAAAGGCACATTGTCAAAATGAAGCATTTTTTAAAAAATAATGTTGGACCTAAAATGTTTGCTTTTGCAGTAAGTGGAAACACATTGTGAAACAAAGGCTTGCTGTTGATTGCCAGAATTTAATGTCTACATGTGGCCTGTCCACCAATGTGCAAATTGGAACTTTAAGCCTTTTTAATAAATTTTTATAATCTGTATAGATAAATTCTTGTGATCATACTCAGGCGGTTTTTCAAAAACATCCACATTGTTGTCAAGGTTGACAACAATGTTTTCGACATGTGGACTCAAAACAACATAATCTTGATTCGTATAAAATTGTCATCATGTAATGTCCAAACAAAATGGCTTCTGTGACCTCTAACATTGCTGATATATAAATAACCAATACACAATTTTTCATAGCTTTAATTTATTTGATTTTATATAAAATCCTTCTGCTGTTATTGTATTGAATAGAATTTTTTGTCAATGATGAAATATACATCAAATGATAGGATGATTTTTATTGGAGGATATTTTTTTGTAAATTAATGGTGTATAGAAATTGTTGTTTTTAATTGATAAGCTCCAATTTTAAAGATTTGGTAGTCAGGATATCCTTTGGAATCAAGAAGCAAATCACTCATACAAAAATAGCCGAAGTTTTCTTAACATAGATAGGTGACCAGTGTACTATGCACAAACATTACCAAACAAATAAGTGTTGGTTCAGTATGGTGTTGAACAATTTGTAAACAATAATAAAATTATTGTAGTTTTAGTATGAAGATTTTAAAATTATTTAAATACTCTAAATACCATGAAAAATAAAAACTTGAAAATGTAAAAAGTAAAAAAAAGATTACCATTTAGATTTCTTTTAAGCTCAAGAATTATAATCCTCTTGGCCAACAACATTTTATCAAAATTGGTTACAAAATGAATTAGCACTATTAATTATTACTTTTAGATAGTAAAGCTTTTTAGAGCAGTATTGCATTATAATGTGATTTTGTTTTATTTATAAATTGTCAGGTTGAAATATGCTCATCTTGGACCATTTAGTCATCTATATAATTTATTTTTATCATGTTTTTCTCATAAAAATAATTAGCGGTAGTGCAAGATAATTTTGTACACCAAGAATTTTCCTGTTTTATGCATTTTTTATCATGAATTATTTCACATTTTTTATGAATTTTTTCATGCATTATTTCACATTTTTTATGCACTTTTTCATGTTTTCTGAACACATGTATTTAGCTTTCTCCCCACTATTCCTCTTCATGTACAGTAGTTGCAATTATGTTTTGTCAATTTTTAAAAGTAATGTGGTGTTCTTGATTATTGCTTATTGATGTAAAATCTATTGTCCTAAATAGACCTCACTTTTAACATCTTATGTACATGTATTATGTATCAAGTATTTTGAAATTTTCGTGTAGTACCATCACCATGTTTTTTTTCAAACTACACCAGTAAGTTAGTGTTATATAAAGTATTTTTACCTAATGCTTATCCTTGTAATTTTAAGCATTTCTTTTTCAAATACACACATTTTAGCAGCCTACACTTTTGTATCAATGCTTCTCAATGTAGTAAGCTTCTAGTATTTAGTATTCTGATATTTTCCTCCTTTTTAAAATCTTGCTTTTTAGTGTGTTTGTTTTCTAAATACATACACATTTTTAGCTTTCTAATTATGAATCAAAACTATATCTTTCTTGATACACAAATTCCTTATTTAAAATTCTAGATTTGACACAACTTTAGAATCACCACCCTTGAGGTGGTAGCTGTTGGTAGAGTCTACCAGTTAGATGGTGGGCCATGGTAGGGTCTGCTGGCAGATTTAATAGAGTTCTCCAAATAACACTATTTCAATTTTAATAAAAAATACAAATTTTCACAATAATTATAGTCAATTTTAGTCTTTGTAAGACTTTAATGATTTGTCTTGTAATATATTCTTATTATTTTATAAAGGGAAATAACTCCCATAAAGAATTTAATTTTTATGGATTAAGGTTCTTGATTTTAATGGAACTGAGGATTATGGTCATCGGATAGTTTTGATAAAGAATAAGGATTTTTAAGGGTTTTTACTACTGTTGAGGATTTTAATACTGCTGAAGTGTATTGGTCTGGTGATTGTAAATGTTTGTACAATATAAACAGGGTCTGATAGAGGTTTGGTCATGTTTACTGCTGATGTTGTACAAAACATATCGTCCTAATGGGGTTTGCCACTGTACCATGTGATTCCCAATAATGTTTGCATGGATCTATTATTTCCATGGGATATGGAATCATATCAGTTCAGGTATATCACAAAAACGATATTTTCCAGGAATTTGCAGCATAAACATTTTCCAAAATGTCCCGCACAAACATTAAGGTAAATTAATCACATGATACAGTGACAAATCACTTTCTCATCTTCAACATTATTTCTCATCAGTCATTAATCATCAAATCTCATGTTGTTAATTAATTGCCGTAAAAGGTCGTTATTTCATTGTTGGTACTTCATATTAAAGTTGTAAATATTTATTAGAAATTAGTAAATAAATAAATCAATAATAAACACTTGTGAAGTGTTTTGACTTAAAGCATATGTGATATAATAAAACACAAAATGTTGTTATTGTGTCTGGACTCAACTGTTCAGTTTGTTTGTGATTTTCTGACTGGTAAAATGGCTGAATTCCTTATGCTCAGGTTTCTTTGCAACTGCACACATTATTCAATTTGCCTGGTTTAGTTACAGCAGTTTACCCTATCTCAACAATCCAGTACTAAAATTTCTAAAAACTGTCTAAAGCTTTACATTTGGGTCCTATAAATTTTCATTTATAGGATACTGAGCTTCCATTCTATCCTTTTCCACTGCTACCTCCTGTTGTCAAATAACTTGTTTTCAACCGTTTTACTATTTCTGATCTAAACATTATCTAGCTTTGGTCTATCTTCATTAATGCTTTTGTCTATCTTTATCAATGCTTTGGTCTATCTTCAACAATGCTTTGGTCTATCTTCACCAACAATTTAGTCTATCTTTATCAATGCTTTGGTCTATCTTCATCAACCATTTGGTTTCTATACTTACTCGTATAAATTAGCTTTTGTTTCTTGCGTAAGTTTATCTTGCTAGGACTTGTGACTAAAAGCCATAAAATATAAGTTTACTGTCTTTTCCCCTAGCTCCATGTAGATTGAGCAAGGGTCTTTAAAATCTCTATTTTCCCTGTTGAAGGCCATTTTCGTTTTTCTATCTGAAAAAAAAGTCTTATGAAATTTCCACAGCCTGCCGTGTGGGAAAAATCACAAATATTATAACTGAACTTTTGAGTTAATTTGTGTATGTTAACTGGATGTCAACGACTTAGGATGTGCACTATAGATGTTATATATATATATATGATGTGGTAGATGATCGATATCAATACATAGATAATTAAGTGATTTTGTTAATTAATGCAATATTGTGTGGTTGTTATCCAACGTTAATAAAATACTCTATCCCTCATTACACGCTTTTGTCATTATCTTTGTTGTTGTTTTAGTTGTCACTCGTTTTTATTTATTTATTTATTTATTTACAGTCAACCTGCCTATAAAGACCATCCAAGGGAACAAGTAAGAGTGATCTTTATGGACAGGTGGCTCTGATATAGATAATGTGCATAATTGGGATACATTTTTACTGGTCTTTAAATGCAGGTTGCCCTTTTATAGAGATGGTCTTTAAGGCAGGTTGGATTGTATCAATTTATTTATTCATTTATTTATTTATTTTATTTCTGTTGGACTATATGACTTGGGGGAAAATGTTGTACACTTCACTGCAACAAACACAGTGGCACTATCCTGGCTTTTCTTCTATTGAGCCAATATTTCTTTGCTTTCATTTCTACTTTTTATACACATATTCAAAAAGCTAGACACATTATAATGCATGTTGTCTGTGCAATCACGCTTCCAGAGAAAATTGTATTCCAAGCACTTAAAATTAAAAACCCAGAAATAAATTTATTCCCTTGAAAAATATATACAGTTTGATGAGCATAATATCTCTTGTAATTTATAATTTGGGTCATAATATATATATATATATATATATATATATATATATATTAACTTTCTCAGGAGTTATTCCCCTTTTGGTAAAAAATCTGTAAAGTTCCCCTACTCTAACTCAGATGATTTAACAGGAAAGGGCAATGAATATTTGAAGTAATGTTGCTAGGACTGAGACCTTGAAGGTGATATAAAAGTTAAATTAGTTCAGACTGACTTGAGAGTTGTACCAGTATATGAAATAGAGTATAGAATTGGTGAATGTGAGCCTTACAGATTTTTCAACAGGTAGTATGAACATTATGGGGTACATGTATTTATAGATGTTTCAGAACAAGGTCACATGTATTTAACATCATGCAATCGGATAATGCTTTTATTTGGGGATTATTTCATGAAAAAGGAACATTCTAAGTGAGTCTGTTATATTATTAAAGTTCTATTTAAAAAATCGAAGTGCAATTTATGCAGTAGTTTTTCCTATGTATACCGATATACACAGGTGTTAATCCAGTACCTGTGCTGTTTATTTAACCATTACTGATCAATAACAGGTGGCTAAATAATTAGTGCCTATACACAAACAATCATCGCCCGGGGACTTGGAAATTGGAGTAGTTAAGGATTATTTCACAGAAGACTTCAAAAGGGGGGGGGGGTCAAATCGGGAGATTTCAACCTCCCGCGCGGGAGAAGCAGTGATAGCGGGAGATTCCAAAATTTCTGTCTTGATATCGGGAGGGTTGGCATGTATGCATAAACTTTAGGGTGAAAAAAGCCTTTGTTTGGCATGTTGTGATCTTAAAAAAGTTACTTTTCATTTCACATTGCTGCTGACTAACATGGTGTTGGGGGAAATTGGACTATAGGGACAACAAACTTGACTTAACAATCGCCTTCAGTGTTTGCTAGTACAAAGATATAAACATAATACACACCACCAGTCAGGGTCACATCGGGGGTAGCCTAGTGTGATCTGGCTGGCTGGTACTAGCTCCACAGTGCAAAGATTAAAATGCAATGAATGGTACAAGACTAAGGCTAAATACTTAAAAGTGTCTAATATAGTGAATAACAATAGAAAATACCAAGTATGAATTGAGTTATTGAATTATTCCTAAGTTTATACACTTGTACCATAATTATAAATTTGAAAGAAAAAAAAAATGATATATATGTTTCCAAGGTAGGTTTCAGTTTGAAATAAAATTGAATTTTACAACAAAAAATAAATAATAAATAATTAAAAGAACCATCATTATTCAGTTGTCTATAAACAATAACTGCTGTTGCTAATTTAACATGAACTGCTTTTAGTAAGTTTTATTTCTGATATTTACAGTAGTACATGTTTTAAAAATTTAAAATTAAAACAAAATCTAGATTTATAGGCAAACAAAATTGACTTGGCCACTTGACCTTAAAACATTACTAGAATCAGTATACATTTATGTAAAGGGAACACAAGCATTTATTTCATCTATGTTATGGGAAACATGCTTTGTTTATGGGTTAATGGCAAATCCTAATATTGTATATGAATAATTTTAATGAAAGGTCAAGCAGACAGGTCAGTGTTGCTTGTCTGTAATTACATGTACTATATTGCAATGGTTGACCTCAAAAGATGAAATGACCTCAACAACAGCCAACCCAATCATTTCTATAAATGAGCATGGCACATGAACCTCTTCCATTAGACAATGGATTTTGAATGTGTTAAAACATAATGAAAAATAAAAAACAAACAAATTTCATCGAGAGAATTTAATGACATTTTAAAGAATAGCTGTTGTATTGGCAGAGTTGGATAATATGGGTTAATTTGTACAGATTCTGATATCAGCATTTTTTCACAAATTAAAGTGAAAGGATTCTGTTATGAATCAAAGAAGGGTTTTTAAAGGAAAACTTAAAAGAAATCGCCACCATATCTTCTTCTCTTCAGCCAACACTTTGCATTATAAAGGATTTGGGTTCATTGATGAATCAAAAAGAGTTTATAAAGAAAAACATAGAATAAAAATAAAAAGTGTGGCAATAAGTGAGGTGGCAAAATTTTGAGGGAATTTACTGTAAATTAATTGATAGAACGAAAAAATCTTTAAAACATTTAACAATTTCAGAAATCATAGAAAATGACTGACTAATGTATGGGTGACAGATTCGTTGTCAAACACATCACAAAAGAGAGAAACTGAATTATTGCTCTTATTATTTTTGTTTGCTAATTCAACAAATCCAGCAACAAAGATGTTATGTTATAGTTATAGCAATTGTTGTCACTATTGCAGTGACATAAGAGTTGAGTTGAGTAATGGTGTTTAATGTCCCAGTCAAGAATATATATTACTTATATCGAGACATCACCAGCTATAGGCAAAGGTGCAGGAATTTTGTCTGTACATTGCGCTGATGGCACAATACAGCAGGGTTCTTTATTGTATCAAGTCTACCAAGACATGGGACTTCGTTTATTTAAAGTTCCCATCTGAGAGAACCATGACTTTCATTTCTTAATGCTGAGTGCTTGGCGAAAGAACAGTCACTACCCACTTTTAAGTCTTGGGTCAGACCGGGCCGGGTTTAAACCCATGACCTACCATTTACAGAGTGAGCACTTTACCAACTAAGCTACCACAGTGGTGCAGTGGTATAAGAGGTGGATTGTTTTAGACTGGCTCTTTAGTTGCACAGCACCAAGTATCAATCCCTAAAATCATAGGAAAATACTAACAAATTCTAAAAATCTGCAATAAAGAGCTTAGGTCTATGGAAAGATTAGGGAATAGGTATATCGCAAGACCAGGTACAACTAGTAAGGGAATTTCACTTGCTCAATACAGTACATAATGCAAAATGGAAGGATCCAGGTAAAACACCTTAATTTTGTTAAATTATTGAAATAAGACTTCCAGTATTGTATCTGTATAGTTGACACAGTTAACAACTGCTTTGTAAAATTATAATTGTCATTGATGAAATAGAATGGTTTAGTTTGGTGTTTTTAACACTAGTAAATTTTTCACCATTATTTTTTGGAATTTTGAGCTTAAAAGTGTGAATTATCAGATACTTTTTGAACTTTACATTTATGATTGGAAGAAGTTTTACAGATTTAATGGGTGGGGAACTATAAAAAAAACAGAATGTACTTTCATCTTCAGTCAACATATAAAAAAACATTTAGAATAGTAAATTTCATATATGTCAGTAGGTAAAATCAGTATTGGTAGTGTTAATTGTCGTGGATTGTCATCAAATTTGATAAAAAGATGAGATATTTTTGAAAGATATAGAAAGAAGTATGATTTAACTTTTATTATCAATAATCATTGTAGTAAAGAGAAAGAGAATATTTGGAAAATGAGTGGGGTACAAAGCTATATTTAGCTCTTTCGCCAGCAACAGCAGAGGAGTCATCATACTTTTTAAAAATTTGTTTGAGTATAAACTCCATAAGGAGATTATTGATCCCAATGGGAATTATATCATCTTGGATATTTCTCTACAGGGAAACAGGCTAACATTAGCAGCAATTTACGGCCCAAATAATGATTGTCCTGTTTCTTTGAATCATTACAACGTGAAATAGATGTAATTGGTAATACGTCCGTAATAATTGGATGTGATATTAATGTCCCATTAAACTATAATATTGACACTAAAAATTACAACAAAAAACAATAACCCTAAATCTCAGTCCCAAATTCATAAAATGATGTCCGATTTGGACTTAGTAAACACTTGGAGAGAGTTACATCCTGAATTACTAAGGTACCATACCGTTGGCATGGTTCTAATAAAAAATGAGAGTCGTCTAGATTACTTTCTAATTTACATACATTTGTTACAAAATGTGACATTGATTTAAAATATAAATCGGATTATTCTCCAGTAAGTCTCACCTTTTAGAAAGGGCTATGATAAAGAACTTTTTGTCATAACACAAAGGCAAGGAGTCATAACAAGGGAAACCAAAACATTTTCTAAAAAACTTAGTGCCCTATATCTTTGTTAAATGTAGACTATAAAATTGCATCACCTGTAATTTCTTAATGAATAAAAACAGTCCTAGGTGACCTTATATCAGAATGACAAGTTGGTTTTATGAAAGGGAGATTTATTGGAGAATGTAACTGATTAGTTATGGATCTTATTGACAAAACAGAGAAAGCCGGTGTTCCGGGGATTTTACTTCTTTTAGATTTTATTACGTCAAAATACAATATTGTCTTGTACCGTAATAATATTTAAACAATTTTCTTTAGAAAAATTTCTTTTGATTTGCATTCTTGGTGTATGAAAAGACCATGCACAAGTGTGAGACTGAGAATTCATGCATCAACTGAATGAAAGTAAAAAAAAAAAATAAAAAACATATCTGACAGTAAGAAAGTGTGTGTCTGAATCATACTCTGTGTTACAGAATACTTCTCATTTTGTAGAATTGTTTTCAGTGATGTATGTAAATTCGGTTATATCCCCACAATGAAGTTATGAATGGGATAATTTATTGTTTGTTATAACAGTCAGTCAGAGCGTCAGTATGCAAGACTTTCTTGTCCTGACTCCCTATCCTCTACATTTTATAAAGATTTTAATGACACTCGGTACAAATGTAAACCAGCCTAAGAAAATATGTCATGAGACATTTTTCATTATGTAGGTTGAAGGTCAAGGTCACCAGATCAAAACTTAGAATTTTACAGTGCAATAACCATGCCATCTTCTATATTTAGAATAGTATTCAATGAAACTTTTTACAAATGTAAACCAGTATAATAGGGTGTGTTATGAATCATATCTATTATGTACCTGTAATTTGAAGGTCAAGGTCATGGAGTAAAATCAAGTTATGTTTGCATATGAAGAGAGCGTGAAGTACATGTATGGAAGCTCACTTATTTTTCCTCTTGTTTAATTAGTCATCCAGATATCTCTTTTTAATTTTCATGTATTTTTACATGTTTTTATAAACACATTTCAAAAAAAATTAATATCCTATTATCATGATTCATGTCTTCTCACCAAGAAAGCGTGAGACCTATTACAGACCTGTCCAAAGTTTAATACTAAGCTAACGAGTAGAGTTGAGTTGAGTAATGGCGTTTAACATCCCAGTCAAGAATATTTCACTTATATCGAGACGTTGCTAAAGGTGAAGGTGCAGAAATTTTGCCTTTGTGTTGCGCTGATGGTATTATACAGCAGGGTTCTTTATTGTGCAAAGCCCACCGTGACACATGACCTCTTTAATTATTGGTGCAGATTTGGCAACTCATCTTGATGTCTCGTTATCTATATCATAATCCATTCTCAAAAGCTGCTATATGTTGACCGTTTGCACTCACTATACCGGTTTATATCTACGATATACCACTATCAAGCCTTGACTCCTAGCTGTTAGCTCAGTCTTAAACTTTTGGTAGGTCTGTTCTAAAACAATCATACTATTGGCGTGTCTTAGTGAACATTGGTGCCATCTTTATAGTCATTTTTATGTGACAGTAAAGTGAAATTTGATACACAGATATATAATAGACCATCCAACAGACATTGCTACAGAAAATAGATACATACACAGGATATATACCAGTATGAATATTCAGCAGTACTTTTCAGTCCAGACCTGCAATCTGTGAATTTCGGTTATTAGGCCATGACCGAGCTTGTTCCCAATACATGAACTTTATGCAGTGAAGCAAACTGCTGTCAGTTAAATTGTTGACAGAAGGATATTTTAAGCCAAGGCTTATCAATACCCTCAAATAGAGTTATGACCATCATCACGAAATTGTTGATAAGTATGATGTCTCTGTATCCAAAATTATCTTGGATATATATGTATTTGATTCCCCATAGCTCTATGTTCCTTTCATTCTCAATTTTGAACATGCACAATTGCTGGTGGGTATTGGGTATAGCTAGCTAGACATGAGATGCTTACCCTTCTAGAGCACCCAGCCTAACTTCTCTGGTGAGGTGATTTGTCACTTTTAAAGTTTTTACTTTGTTGTTAGGATTGTGATTTGAACATGGATTGGTATGTTTGTGTTTGGTCATTATATTAATCATAAGGTTATTCAACTAACTGTATAACAACAGTAGAATATATGTTTTTAACTTTGTTTTAAGAGGAAAAAATTTACATTGTTTTTGAGGTAAGTACAATCAAAATCATTATCTTCATTTAATTAATACAGTATATCCATTTTCAGTTTGGCTAGCTTCTTAAAAAAAATTCTGAAAATCAAGGCTCGAATTAATCACCGGTCCACTCATCCAAACAAGTGAAAAATGCTTGTTTAAATATGTCATTTTTCACAGTGCCACTTTGATTTTCTCTTTACTATAAATAGAGACTTAAGTTAAATTATATATTGGACAAATATTTTATAGATAATCACATCAAAAATGAATACACCACAATTTGCACCTTATAAAATATATATTTTACATGCTCTTTATCCTGATGAAGGCCACCCCAGGCTAAATATTTGACCAGATCCACTACATTTTGAACAAATTGACTGCTAGGATCTAGTTGTTTTAGTGTTTGTCATTGTCTTCAACTGTTTTTAACACCGCAAACACCAGCATCCACTGGATCCATCTGACACAGGAGAACCATCAAACAACAATAAGACACTGGAAAATTCACTTGACATTCAGCAATTTTAGTCATCATACAACTTGCATAATATTTTTTATAATTATAGTGACCAAATATTTGCTTATAATACAAGAATGTACATGGCAATTTAAATTTAATCTGAGTCTCTAAATAAAGTAAAAAATTTAATTTTGCACTGTGACAAGTTAATGAAAAAAAAATCCACCTCTCCCAACAAGATTTTTTATTTTTCTTAGGAGTGGAAAAATGGGTATTCTAACATGACCTGCGTTTTCCTTTATAGGAAACATGAAGAGAGCCAGCCGTGGTATAACAAACCCTACCTAACAAACGATATACCCAAAGCTGTTCCGTTTTAATGATGTACTCCCTTGCTTATCATATGACGTCATGCTATGTGGCGAACAATGATTGTGACATAATTTTCATTCATAACATCATTTATTTCATTGGAGATAATCTCAACAGCCAAATTGTTTTAATGGACCTTTTTGCAAATAGTAAAATGTGGTCCCAAAGAAAGAGTTTGCAACGTTTATTTCATTATTTTTTATTTAAGTCATGTTAGAATTGAAATGATCAATATTTACTCGTGGTATATTGTCGAGTAATACATGGGCCGTCGTGAACATGCGTGGATAAATGTTGATTATTTCTTAATTCTAATTTCTGCATCACTGCATTATGCAAAAGTTGCCTGTGAAAAAAAGATGATTTACTCAGTACATGGTAAATAATTGTTTTATTGAGTATACAGGTTAAACAATTTAGCTTTTTCTTTGTATTAATTGTTATACAACATATATATTTACAATCTTTAATAAAAACTGTATGAAAATTAAAAAAATTATTAGAGAATTTATTTTTATTTTCATAGTCAGCCAAAGTCCCAAAGCTCGACGTAAAAAGTTAAATGCCAGAATGAAAAGTTTTTCTTTGGACACACCAGATCCTCCGAAACATTTACTAGGAATTGACGAAACAACGAAGAAGAAAAGTAGTTCCTTCACAAATACATGTTTTGGAGGTAAAGTTTTAGATATTATGACATGTACTAATTTCCTGGATTTCTGTGTCACTGATTTAGTTTCAATTGAATTAAGAATTTTAAGAATTTACCACCACAAGGGGAACACACATTACAAAGGCAATGGATTCTGTAGGACACTTTAGGGAGACTATCAGTATGAAGAACATAAAAAACAACACAAACCAAATGAAATAAGAAATAGAAATACATATGCTTATATATGAGGAACATTTTTTATAAACTGATTCCCAATTCTGAATGTTTGATAAAAATATTTCCAGTGGTTTGGTAAAAGTAATTTTTAGAACCATAACCATTTCATTTATTAGAGTTTGTGGGTATACTGCCAGTTGATAAACCCTGACATTTGTGCAGAACAATTTTTCCATCAGAAGGGAATAAAATCTGTTCACAATTTCTGATCAGTTGCTATAAACTATAGTTATAAATGGGCTTCATTGACTTTATAGTTTAAAGCACCAAGTCACTTTTACGAATCACCAGTACCTCTTACTCATCTATGTTTTAATTCAAGTTTCATAGATACTAGGGTGATACTGTTCCTCAGTTTGCTTGTCAAAGGTCTTTAGCTCTCTCTTGGTACTGAGACTCTTCCTCAGTTTACTTGTCAAAGGTCTTTAGCTCTCTCTTGGTACTGAGACTGTTCCTCAGTTTACTTGTCAAAGGTCTTTAGCTCTCTCTTGGTACTGAGACTCTTCCACAGTTTGCTTGTCAAAGGTCTTTAGCTCTCTCTTGGTACTGAGACTCTTCCACAGTTTGCTTGTCAAAGGTCTTTAGCTCTCTCTTGGTACTGATACTGTTCCACAGTTTGCTTGTCAAAGGTCTTTAGCTCTCTCTTGGTACTGATACTGTTCCACAGTTTGCTTGTCAAAGGTCTTTAGCTCTCTCTTGGTACTGAGACTGTTCCTCAGTTTGCTCGTCAAAGGTCTTTAGCTCTCTCTTGGTACTGATACTGTTCCACAGTTTGTTTGTCAAAGGTCTTTAGCTCTCTCTTGGTACTGATACTGTTCCACAGTTTGCTTGTCAAAGGTCTTTAGCTCTCTCTTGGTACTGATACTGTTCCTAAGTTTGCTTGTCAAATGTTCCTCAGTTTGCTTGTCAAAGGTCTTTAGCTCTCTCTTGGTACTGATACTGTTCCTCAGTTTGCTTGTCAAATGTTCCTCAGTTTGCTTGTCAAAGGTCTTTAGCTCTCTCTTGGTACTGAGACTGTTCCTCAGTTTGCTTGTCAAAGGTCTTTAGTTCTCTCTTGGTACTGATACTGTTCCACAGTTTGCTTGTCAAAGGTCTTTAGCTCTCTCTTGGTACTGATACTGTTCCTCAGTTTGCTCATCAAAGGTCTTTAGCTCTCTCTTGGTACTGATACTGTTCCACAGTTTGCTTGTCAAAGGTCTTTAGCTCTCTCTTGGTACTGATACTGTTCCACAGTTTGCTTGTCAAAGGTCTTTAGCTCTCTCTTGGTACTGATACTGTTCCTCAGTTTGCTTGTCAAATGTTCCTCAGTTTGCTTGTCAAAGGTCTTTAGCTCTCTCTTGGTACTGATACTGTTCCTCAGTTTGCTTGTCAAATGTTCCTCAGTTTGCTTGTCAAAGGTCTTTAGCTCTCTCTTGGTACTGATACTGTTCCTCAGATTGCTTGTCAAAGGTCTTTAGCTCTCTCTTGGTACTGAGACTGTTCCTCAATTTGCTTGTCAAAGGTCTTTAGCTCTCTCTTGGTACTGATACTGTTCCTCAGTTTGCTTGTCAAAGGTCTTTAGCTCTCTCTTGGTACTGATACTGTTCCTCAGTTTGCTTGTCAAAGGTCTTTAGCTCTCTCTTGGTACTGATACTGTTCCTCAGTTTGCTTGTCAAAGGTCTTTAGCTCTCTCTTGGTACTGAGACTGTTCCTCAATTTGCTTGTCAAAGGTCTTTAGCTCTCTCTTGGTACTGATACTGTTCCTCAGTTTGCTTGTCAAATGTTCCTCAGTTTGCTTGTCAAAGGTCTTTAGCTCTCTCTTGGTACTGATACTGTTCCTCAGTTTGCTTGTCAAAGGTCTTTAGCTCTCTCTTGGTACTGATACTGTTCCACAGTTTGCTTGTCAAAGGTCTTTAGCTCTCTCTTGGTACTGATACTGTTCCTCAGTTTGCTTGTCAAAGGTCTTTAGCTCTCTCTTGGTACTGAGACTGTTCCTCAATTTGCTTGTCAAAGGTCTTTAGCTCTCTCTCTTAATACTCTGGTTCCTACTACAATCCTTAAACTGACTGTCTTGATAACACACTCTTGATTAACTGTGTTTCCATAAATTGAGTGCACATGGTTTTTATTATTTATTTCTTTTAATTGAAAATGTTTCCATTAAACTATCAATAAAATGCATTTAAAATGCACTGACCTAACCAAAATATATTTTTAATTAAAAACATAATGTTCAGTTCTCCTGTACATAGAGAAATTTTGCGAAAATTTTGGAAATTTGATCAAGTTTATGCACCAATTGGACCTCATCCGAAGTTACATCAAGGCATTTAGGGTCAGGTAGGTCATTGTTGTTAGGGTTTTTTCGTGGTATGATCATCATGAATATTCCAATTATGACATAGCGTTTATAGTTGTTCCAAGTAAGAAGGTACAGAAGGGATAATTTTGACATTGTCATATTTGTTGTTTTGTTCAAACGTTCAAAACTTGCTCTATGTACAGAATTAAGTTCACTTTTTCATGAGTGAAAAATATTTTTTCCTGTTAGGTCAGTATATTTTGTATTAAGCTTTGACAATTTTTTTGTGACTTTGTTGGAAAATACAACATTATTTTTGTATTTTCCATGTGCACTGAATTTGTGGAAATACAGTAGTTGTTTCCATATTCCACTCCACTTACAGTTAACTCCATTTCATCTCTAACATTTCACCTAAAACATAAATATTGTTATAGGGATACAAATATTTACATTTGTCGTTTATTTTCAATACCAGAAAGCTCGCTCAGTTGGTAGAGTGCTCCCTTCATATACGGATGGCCATGGGTTTAACCCCATTTGGGTCTGACCTGGACTTGAAAATAGGTAGGGATTGTTCTTTCTTAAAGCACTCAGCATGTAGAAATTAAAGTCATTGGGTCCTTTCGAGGAGATCTTAAAAACTGATGTCTTGTGTCATGGCAGGTGTGGCTTGTCATTTAATAGATCCCTCCCTGCAACCTTGCCCTGAGTGCACTGCAAAGGTCAGCATTTCTGCCACTCCACCTATAGTTGGTGACATTTCAATATCAGTGAAATATTCTTTGACTGGGATTCATTCAATCAATTAATCAATTTATTTTCAATGTTTATTTTAATTATTTTCTATGTATAATGGTGTTGAATATAATTTCAGTTTACAATTCTGGGTATAATCTGAAAAAACATTACCTCATTGTACCAAGTAAGAATGACTTCAGCCAACAGCACTTGACTTCACCAAACACACAACAGTCAATATATATATATGTTTATATTACACAGGTTCTGGGCAAAAGTATTAAGGTTACATTATCTGTAAAAACTTTCCTTAAGGAATTTCTTAAGCATATGTTCTTAAAAATAATTACAATGCATTTATAAAACTCATTCTGAATCTAGATATTCCAAAATTTTTATTCCAATTGTTTTAAAACATAGACAGAAACAATAGACAAGTAATGTTTTAATACTTTTGTTCAGGCATATAGCATAGAAAATATTATAATACTTGAAATGAACCAGTATATATATATCTATCTATCTACCCTGTAGCCCCAGCCACCCTGGTGTAATGGTTCACTTATTACGAATTATTACTATTCATGTAAATTTCTTTAATAATAAGTACATACAATATATATACATATAATCAATAGGAATGTCCTACATGCCATGGCATATTACATGGCATATAACACGGCACTGTAACATGGGTGGAGTCACAACTAGAGATATGAGACTGACAGGTTGATCTTTGTTGTGCTTGACTGTAACTACATTTCAAATGTTCAAAGTATGTGTGTAGATAACATGCATGTAATTATTTTTAAAGAAATTTACATGGATAGTAATATATAAATATAACTTTCTCTATAAACGGCATATTAACACAGAACCATGCGTATACATTGTATCATATTTACACAGACGTCAGATACAGTAAAACATTAATGTACTGCCACCATTTGTTCACTGGTACCTTATAACACCTAAAAATGATTTTGGCATTTATTTTGATAGAAACTTAGAAGAAATGAGCTTATGGCATGGCAAAGCAGGCATGTGTCCTTGTGTACCTCTTCCAGTAAACTTTAATTTTCTTCCCTACAGCTACTAGGCCAATTGAAACCAAATTTGCTGTGGAAGATCCTTGACTGAGTCTAACTATAATTTGTTCAAATCATGATGATCAGACAAAATGGCCACTGTTACTAAAAATAGACAAAACCTAAATAAATCTTATTTTCTTGAACTGCTCATTGGAGGCAAAAACTGATGTGATATTTGGATTCTACATAGTCTTAACCTTAAAGTTTGTTCATTTCGTGCAATTTGGTTGAAAAAAAGGTTACCGGTATGCGTTTTGAAAATTTTTTAAAACAGCTTTAAATTGCTACATCTTGACTATTTGTAAATTTATTTATTTTTTACATGACCTTTGATCTTTCTTGTGGTATTTTGCTGTGTATGACCCAGGTGAGTGGTACAGGCCCTTTTGGGTCTCTTGTTAGATTTAAAAAGTAAGGTGGCATAGTAAGCAGGTGGCTTTTATAAAGAGGTTTTACTGTATTTCTGTCTGTGTGTACTTAATCGCATATATAAATAAAGGTTATTATTTGGCTTTTTTCATATAATACCCCATAACAGCCACATAGATACATATTGTCCCAAGGCTGGGGAACATGGTGTCATCCTTGTTTTATTATTATCATTTAATACAATAATGCAGCCTACCTTTGTATTTCAGTTTGATGGAGATGGTCAGAAGGGAGTTAAACCCATAACCAACTAATTCCCTTGGTTCTCATGTTTAACTTAGCTATATGTAGAATTAACTAACACGGAAGTGTGCAAGGGGAGATAAATCAGATATTCATAACAGAATTACATACTACATTGTTTTTTCATACCAAAGACTATTTTTAAATATGTAAAATACTATTGTGATATATATTTCAAAATGTAGGCATATAGATTCATATACAGCACCACGAGATGTGCATAATCTTTATTTTCTTATGGAATTCACTCATTTTAAGGATTTTTTTAATAATATTTTTTACCTGTATGGAGTTTTACTCATTAAACTTTTGATACCCTGAACAACATTTATTAAGACCTTGATTTCGAGAAAACGTGGAATAACAAAATTTGACATTTTTCTGTTAAATAGCCATTATTTTTTAACTGCAAAAAGTTCAGTAAAAGAAACTGGTGGTCAGTGTCCAAACTGAACATAGATGAAGCCCATTAAAATCAATTTTGAGTAGCGATTTTTTAAGTACTGTATGGATCTATACTAAATTTAACATTAAGTATAATTAATGCATGAAGTTTCTTTATTCCAGGAGGTATAGACAATCCTCATGATAGGTACTCAGTATCTGCCATCAATCTACGCAAAAAATTTGCATCTACCAATAGGGCTAGCTCTCTAGAGTATGAAGATAAAAAAGCTGGAAGCCATAGCCCATCACCAAGGAATTCACCGGTTAGTACTGAGTACTATGTACATACAATGAATATTTAGTTTTAGATTACTTGCACAAAAATGCAGAATAGCATATGTATATACACATGTATATTATATTGTTGCTGTGTAGATGCATTTGAATTGGTTTTGTAAATGATTTATTGATGTGATCAGTATGATATACCGGTAATCGTTATACACAGTGTTCTAGCGACCTAATATGATGTATAAAGGGTTAATATGGCTTGTCTAATAATTGGGTTGTCTTTTATTTTTATTTTTGAACAGAAATCACTGAAAAAACAACAGGTCAATCCATATGTGGTTTTATACAATTTCCGTGGGAAAGAAAAGGATGATCTTGATTTGAGGTAACAATAATTGAAATTTTGTTTAATGTTAAAATGACAATTTTTTTTATACTCTATTCAAATACTTAAGGTGATCTTTTCCAATGTACATTTGTCCATTATTTTTTACTGTGATCTATCATCTTTTGGTCTTCATTTGTAAACGTTTCACTCAAAACTTGTCTGTGTGGAAGTGTGTGGAACTTATCGACCTTGACCCTTATTCAAGGTCATAATGACCTTGTAGCTTATTAGAATTCATAGTTTTAAATTTCATGGTTTTATGATATTTTTTAATTTTTTAAAAAGGGCAAAATTTCCTGGAATTGTATTTGTTGAAATAAATTCTGTTTGGGGTCAAATTAAGAACAACAATGTAATAAATTTTGTTGATATTAAATTTAGTAGTATTTACTAACCCTTTGCGTACATTTGAAATTTTGAAGAAATTAATCTTGATTTGGATTGTCACTATTGAAAATAGTCCAAAGACATGGTTTCTTTTAATAACGAATTATTTTAATTTATTTCAGAGCTGGATGGAGAGTTAATGTAACTGATAGCTCAGATCAAGATTGGTGGAAGGTATATCTGCCCCTCCCTATAGGCTTGAATAGCAGTCCCAATACCCTACCCCACATCATATACTTCCCTGCCCCCTCTCCCCCACCCTACCCCACCCCGCCATTCTATCAATTTCATATACAATCAGTGGCATCACTGCCTTTAGACCAAAGGCATTTACCTACACAATTTTTTGACAAAAATGTTGATTTTCATGTATTTTAAAAGAATTATTTAAATAAATTCAATTAATTCAAGTTCCGAGGTGCCTAGAGAAAACCACAGACCTTTGACTTTTTCACACTAAGATCTTCCCTAGTGAAATACGAACCTAGGCGATGAGAGGTGCTGTGACCTCTACCGATTGAGCTACCTGGCCACCTATGTAGCCTGGTCTGCCATAGTAGCAAAGTATTGTATGTCATTTTGAAAACACATACATTTTAGTTGAGTTGAGACAGTTTTTTTTATTTACTTAGCATTCATTTTACACTCTTACATCTGTATTTTGTTAAATATTGAAATACAAATGTATTTAACATTTAAGGGTAAATACGGGAGTAGAAGTGGTTATTTTCCAGCAGCCTATGTGATTCCATTACAGCCAGGACAACGAGTTTTTCAGGTCACACAAGCCATGTTACTAACAGAAGGAGAAAATGGAATGAAACTCCATAAAGATCAGGTTGTTTATTTTTTGACTTTCATATATTTGAATTTACGATACTTAGATTTAAAACTCTATAATGTTGTTTTTAGACATGAGACCTCTCTCTGAAAGAATGTTCTAAATATAGGAACTTTTGTGACAGTTAATTTTCATGAGATTAGGCATTTTATGTTTTTCACGTCATGTGCATTTAATTAAACATCTTGATCTTCTGATGACAGCCAATGCAAATGCAAATAAATTGTATCAAAAGTAAATGTTTGTGAACCTTTTATTTTTCCATTTTGTTGCTCTTGCCAATTTTCACGAAAATAAAACTTTTTTTTCAAATGTACAGTATTCTTATTGTGGGCAAACAAGCATAGCTCTATATCTAGTATGGTCATAAGGTGATTCAAGTATAATTCATACCACAGCCATTGTCTTCAAAAATCGATGTCATATAACCTATTGTTTTGATGAACACCAGTTTGGCATCATGTTTTGTATGTCTGGAATCTGGAGTTTAATAATTACCGGTAATGGTTTTGAGACAAATACATTTTTTGCTTCTTTCAGTTGTTTCATTGAGAAATATTCTAAATTACCCCAGTATGCTTCATATTTTTACTAGGTTGTTCTGTATTTCATTGGATGATTTTTCTTCATTTTCAGATTGTATTACAGGCAGGAGAGGAGAACGATGGTATGATTCATGTAATGGCCGCCAATAACAAACAGGCCGTCTGCCCACTAAAGTACTTAAACGAATGTCTATGACATTTGCTACATTTTTGGATTTGTTTTGTTTGTTTGTTTGTTTGTTATTTTTCAAAACAAATTGTTTTAAATAGATTTAATTGTTTGAAAATTGTTTTTAACAATTGTTTGAAAACATTTTTTTAATTGTTTGAAAACTTTTTTTTTTAAATTGTTTGACAATTGTTTTTTATAAATTGTTTGAACTTTTTTTTAAAAATTGTTTGAAATTTTATGAAGAAATTTTTTTAAAATTTAAATAAAATGCTAGCTCCTGTGATTTTGTTCCTACAGTTAGGAAACAAAGAATCATTTTTATGCATAACCAAATATTTAACATTTCAAAGCACAACTTTACTCATATTTTTGTTAAGAGTAAAAGTTGTGGTTTATATGTATAATTTTTACATTTTCACATTTGTTTACTCATGTGAAATTTGATGCTGTGGTATTTATGTGTGGCCATAGTAACAGGTGTTCCTGGTGATATAAACTATACACCATTGTGATAATCCCTGTGGATTAAGAGTCTACCGATGTTGATTTTTTAAACACTTTTTTCAATATACACACATTTAAAGGTACATGTAACAGTATAGATTTCTATTTACAGATATTGGTACAATAAAAAGTCCTTAATATGTCCTTGTTCCCACAGATAAGGGCTTAAATCATGATTTTATAAATGAAACACTTCATTTTTTACTCTTTGGAAATATTTTGCATCAATTCCATTAAAATATTTCATGAATGATTTACAGCAACCACTCAATAAACTCCAAATGCTATCCCTGAACAAACTACATGTAAATATCCTATAGTCTTAATGGTATCTCTTGGCAAACTACATGTAAATATCCTTTACTCTTAATTGTTAATGCTATCTCTCAAACAACTACATGTAAATATCCTTACTCTTAATGCTATCTCTCAAAAAAAAACTACATGTAAATATCCTTTACTCTTAATGCTATCCCTGAACAAACTACATGTTAATACTTTACTACTTGTTGCTCTTTGTGGGCAAACTACATGTAAATATCCTTTATTCATAATGCTGACCCTGAACAAACTACATGTAAATATCCTTTTATTCTTATTGCTATCTCTGGGCAAACTAGATGTAAATATCCTTTACTACCAAATCATCTCTACACAAATGACATGTAAATGTTTTTAACTCTTAATGCTATTTCTGAACTACAAACTACATGTAAATATCCTTTATTCTTAATGTTATCTCTAGACAAACTACATGTAAATATCCTGTACTACTTAATGCTATCTCTGAACAAACTACATGTTAATACCCTTTTCTCTTTATGTTATCCTTTAGCAAACTACATTTAAATATCCTTCACAACTAAATGCTATTCCTGAACACACTACATGTAAATATCTTTTACTACTTAATGCTATCTCTGAACAAACTACATGTAAATATCCTTTATTCTAAGTGTTATCTCTAGACATACTACATGAAAATACCCTTTATCTTAATGTTATCTGTAGACAAACTACATGTAAATATCCTTTACTACTTAATGCTGTCTCTGAACAAACTACATGTAAATATCCTTTACTCCTATTGCTATCTCTGATCAAACTACATGTAACCTCCTTTACTACTTAATGCTATCTCTGAACAAACTACATGTAAATACCCTTTGTTCTAAATGCTATCACTGGACAAACTACATGTAAATATCCTTTACTACTTAATGCTATCCCTGAACAAACTACATGTAAATATCCTTTACTACTTAATGCTATCCCTGAACAAACTACATGTAAATATCCATTGTTCTTAATGATATCATTGAACAAACTACATGTAAATACCCTTTGTTCTAAATGATATCACTGAACAAACTACATGTAAATATCCTTTACTACTTTATTCTGTCTCTGGACAAACTACTGTATATTGCTTTATTTTCACAGTGTCAAATTTTTTCGCGGTTTGACGATGACTAGTGTATTCGCAGTGTCAAATTTTCGCGTCTTATCTGATTCAAGGAAAACAACTCTAGCAAGATTAATGGGCTGGTAATACAAGTGTCTATTCACAGTGGTTTAATTTTCACGGAAATACACTTGATCGCAAATAAAGCAAAATATAAGCATTATACAGTACATGTAAATATCCTTTACTACCTAATGCTATTTCACAGCAAACTACATGTAAATATCCTTTACTACCTAATGCTATTTCACAGCAAACTACATGTAAATATCCTTTACTACCTAATGCTATTTCACAGCAAACTACATGTAAATATCCTTTACTACCTAATGCTATTTCACAGCAAACTACATGTAAATATCCTTTACTACCTAATGCTATTTCACAGCAAACTACATGTAAATATCCTTTACTACCTAATGCTATTTCACAGCAAACTACATGTAAATATCCTTTACTACCTAATGCTATTTCACAGCAAACTACATGTAAATATCCTTTACTACCTAATGCTATTTCACAGCAAACTACATGTAAATATCCTTTACTACCTAATGCTATTTCACAGCAAACTACATGTAAATATCCTTTACTACCTAATGCTATTTCACAGCAAACTACATGTAAATATCCTTTACTACCTAATGCTATTTCACAGCAAACTACATGTAAATATCCTTTACTACCTAATGCTATTTCACAGCAAACTACATGTAAATATCCTTTACTACCTAATGCTATTTCACAGCAAACTACATGTAAATATCCTTTACTACCTAATGCTATTTCACAGCAAACTACATGTAAATATCCTTTACTACCTAATGCTATTTCACAGCAAACTACATGTAAATATCCTTTACTACCTAATGCTATTTCACAGCAAACTACATGTAAATATCCTTTACTACCTAATGCTATTTCACAGCAAACTACATGTAAATATCCTTTACTACCTAATGCTATTTCACAGCAAACTACATGTAAATATCCTTTACCACCTAATGCTATTTCACAGCAAACTACATGTAAATATCCTTTACCACCTAATGCTATTTCACAGCAAACTACATGTAAATATCCTTTACTACCTAATGCTATTTCACAGCAAACTACATGTAAATATCCTTTACCACCTAATGCTATTTCAGAGCAAACTACATGTAAATATCCTTTACTACTTAATGCAATCTCTGAACAAACTACAACATGTACATGTAAATATCCTTTTTTACTATTAATGCTATACCTGAGCAAACTACATGTAAATACCCTTTGTTCT
The DNA here is from genome assembly GCA_021292105.1 of Anadara kagoshimensis. Lineage (NCBI taxonomy): Eukaryota > Metazoa > Mollusca > Bivalvia > Arcoida > Arcidae > Anadara > Anadara kagoshimensis. Next base: position 48,156,424 of record CM037864.1, read on the forward strand.
AAATGATATCACTGGAAAAACTGCATGTAAATATCCTTTACTCTTATTGCTATCTCTAAGCAATCTACATGTAAATATCCTTTACTACTTAATGCTATCTTTCAAAAAACTACATGTAAATATCCTTACTACCTAATGCTTTCTCTAAACAAACTACATGTACATATGTGATTGTATCAAGTAGAAATTGGTTAAAATCTCAAATTGTCACAAAAACTTTTTTTAGCTCACCTGAGCCAAAGGCTCAGATGAGCTATTGCAATCTATCACCGTCCGTCGTCCGTTGTCCGTCGTCCGTCGTGCGTCGTGCGTCGTGTATAAACTTTACATTTTAATCTTCTCCTCCAAAACTACTGGGCCATAATTGATGAAACTTAGTGATTATCATGCCTAGGTAACAGCCTTTCAAAATTGTGTTTGTGGTTTGGCCACGCCCAACAAGATGGCCACTGTTACTAAAAATAGCAAAAAAACAAAAAAATCTTCTTCTCTGAAACCAAAAGGTGCAGACAAATTTTGATTGGATATTTGGATTCAGCATACCTGGGAACATTAACATTGTGTTTTTCATGAAAATTGAACGAAAAATAGGTTACGCGTTTTTTGCGTAAAGTTACGTAATTTTTAAAATGAGACATTTATTGTTATAACTTCATAACGGCTGAAGATAATTGTATGGAGTTTTCACTGTTGATCTTGTCTTGCAATTTTCTTCCAATTGATGTCAAGGTCGAAGGTCAAGGTCATGTCCCAGTTTTTGACCTTTGATAAAAAATGCTTTTTTTAAACATTTCTTGTGATAATGGCGTAGGATTTTCAGTTATCTGTAGGTATTGACATGACAATCATTTTGATACATAGATCAAGGTCATGGGTTCAAATGTCAAGGTCACAGATGTCCAAGAATACCAAAATAGTTAATTATCTGCAAAACTATGAATTTTTTGTATAGACATGTATATCAGAATATTGTAGGTAATGGCACAGTGGTCATTTTGATATATAAATAAAGGTCATGGGTTCAAAGGTCAAGGTCACAGATGTAAACAAGTACTGAAATGGTTAATCATCACAAAAACTATAAACTTTTTGTATAGGCATGTATATTGGAATATTGTAGGTATTGGCCTAACGATCATTTTGATATATGAATGAAGGTCATAGGTTCAAAGATCAAGGTCAAAGACATGAACAAATACTTAAATGGTTAATTATCTCAAAAACTATAAACTTTTTGTGTAGGCATGTATATTGGAATATTGTAGGTATTGGCCTAATGATCATTTTGATATATGAATGAAGGTCATAGGTTCAAAGGTCAAGGTCATAGAATTGAATGAATACTTAAATGGTTAATTATCCCAAAAACTATAAACTTTTTGTATAGGCATGTATATTGGAATATTGTAGGTATTGGCCTAATGATCATTTTGATATATGAATAAAGGTCATAGGTTCAAAGGTCAAGGTCATAGCTGCAAACGAATATTTAAATGGTTAATTATCTCCAAAACTATAAACTTTTTGTATTGGCATGTACATTGGAATATTGTAGGTATTGGCCTAATGCACATTTTAATACAGATGTTTTAGCTGTTTATAAATAATATATTGTAGCTAGACTTTAAATATGTTATATATAGCATACTTATATAATAATTATTACAATTAATTTGCAAAAAACTTGCATATTATTGGCCCTTACTGCTAAAAATTTTAATATTTTCTTTTATTAATGTCATTGACCATTGAACCTCTGCATAAGATACGTACTCTTCCTCAGGTGAGCGTTAAGGCCCATGGGCCTCTTGTTTGTCTTTAAAATATATAAAAATTTATTTTCTATCTTTCTGTAAAATTTAAAAATTCTAACAAATACTAAAGCTATGATGTCATTTATGACGCAGCTATTTATGTATCACTCGATTGTAAATGCACACAAAACTACTTGAATTTACAAAAAGTATCGAAAATTCTAACAATATAGGGGCCTTATGTCTAGTATAATTTTTCAATCACATGCAGGATAAATGTAGTAATCATTTGCTTGTTGTATAAAAATATCTTTCTCCATCTTGCTGTGTTGTTGATAAATGTGCATATGTACCTGTTTTCACACAATGATTGCGGTATAATGATGATGTCGTTCTTCAAACTGTTACGTCACAATACTGAAAATGTTGATGTGGAGATTTTGACCGATTTCTACTTGATACAATCACATATTCTTAACTCTTAGTGTTTTCTCTGAACAAACTACATGTACATATTCTTAACGTTTTCTCTGAACAAACTACATAATGGTACTCAATAAACTAATGCTGTCTCTGGACAAACTACATGTAAATATCCTTTATTCTTAATGTTATCTCCAGACAAACTACATGTAAATATCCTTTATTCTTAATGTTATCTCTAGACAAACTACATGTAAATATCCTTTATTCTTAATGTTATCTCCAGACAAACTACATGTAAATATCCTTTATTCTTAATGTTATCTCCAGACAAACTACATGTAAATATCCTTTATTCTTAATGTTATCTTTAGACTAACTACATGTAAATATCCTTTATTCTTAATGTTATCTCCAAACAAACTACATGTAAATATCCTTTATTCTTAATGTTATCTCTAGACAAACTACATGTAAATATCCTTTACTACTTAATGTTATCTCTGGACAAACAACATGTAAATATCCTTTACTACTTAATGCAATCTCTGAACAAACTACAACATGTACATGTAAATATCCTTTACTATTAATGCTATACCTGACCAAACTACATGTAAATATTTTTTCTCAAAAAGATGCATCAATTAACTGGTCACAATTTTGTTATTTCCTGATTGTTTTATTGCATGTTAATATGTTGCCATATAATATGTTGCTATGGCAACATAATGATTGTTAAAATTGGTAATTTTGTAAAGAATACATATTGTATTTGATTTATTTATATTTCTACAATATTTGTGTAATGGTAGATCTATACAAAGACCATGTTCTATAGGTCTATAATTGTGATACTATGGTATATATCTGAAGTCACTATTTTAGGTCTATAATTGTGATACCATGGTATATATCTGAAGTCACTATTTTTATCAAGCCCCCACTTTTTATGACTGATTCAAGTTGTCTTTTATTAATCAACTACAGCGCCACCTCAAAAATATTTGTAGTTTATACCTGGCTCTAGTTTCACAATCATTTACATAAGGTTTCCCTTAACCTAAAGCTGGCAAGATTTTAAATCTCTATTATTTTCTTAATTTTTAGTATATTCAGGAATTTAAGTTGTCATTTTGAAGATCACATCGAGCTTAAAACATTTGTGTTTAGTTTTGTCAAAAATGTTTTAAGTAGTTCCAAAAAAGAGTTACAAAATTTGTTAAATTTAAATAAAAGAAAATCTTAACTAGGAAATGATTTTGAAACCAGGGCTTGGACCATTTAGATGTAATGTAGCATAATAGTCATCATATTATAGACATCAGTACATTGAATAAAGAATACTTCAATTTGACAATCATTTATTGAGGACTCCGCATTGGGGCCCAATTGTTCAAAGCTTGATTAGTTTTTAATCAATTGATTTTTATTGATATTTTAATTTGTGCTTATTTATTGATTAAACTAATCGAGCTTTGAACAGCTAGACCTTGTGTATAAACTTAGTTTATCAGTTCATCTGGTCCTTCCAAACTTTTTGACTTTTTATAAGTGTATCTCAAGTCTAATGACACTCCTTTTATGTATTTCTCAACTTTGACATGGCCAAATTAGGCCAAATATATGCATGCAACCACTTGACACCATTGAATGTACAACGGTACCAGTATCAGAGTCGCATTACCCGTGTCAGTGCCACAGTTTCTGTATCAGTGCCATAGTATCAGTATTAGTGCCACAGTACCAATATCAGTGCCACAATACTAGTATCAGACCCACAGTATCAGGATCAGTGACACAGTGCCAGTGCCACAGTATATGTATTAGTGTAACAGTACCCATGTCACTGTGACTGCAACAGTGCCACAGTATTAGTACCAGTGCCATGGTATATGTATTAGTCCCCCAGTATCAGTGGCACAGTATCTGCATCAGTGCCACAATACCAGTGTCACAGTACCAGTGTTACAACATCAGTGCCACATTATCTGTATCAGTGATCAGAACCACATAATCTGCATCAGTGCCACAATGCCAGTGCCACAGTACCAGTGCCATGGTATATGTATTACAGTCGAAACTCGTTATCTCGAAATTCACGGGAGGAAGAAAAACACTTTGACTTATCCGAAGTTCGACTTAACAGATGTCGGGGTGTTGACGAATTCGAAACAAAGGGAAGTAACCCAAGTTTCATACCCTACAACATGCGACCGGAATATTTTAAAGTACATGTATTCAAATTTGCTTATGTTAAAACAAAGAATAATTTTTATAAATCACACAATTTCTTAATTATTTTAATTGTTGAAATATTCCCAATCGTCAACATTGTATGACAGAATCTCACCGTAACTTACAAGGTTCCATTGAGATCACCGTCGAATTATATTAAACATGAGATTAGGCATGGCAGAATCTCACTGTAACTTACTTGCTAGGTTCCATTGAGATAACTACAGGTATCACTATCAGGTTATTTTTGATGAAAACAAGACAACAACAAAAAATAGTTTACGATCATTTATATCTCGCTAAACAAATACACAATAAATACACAACGCGCATGTACTTTACAGATTGAAAAAAACAGGTAGATCATTCGACATATTGAACAGGTTGGGTAATGATATATTTTTCGAAATTCTACTTTATACGGGGAATTAAATTTTGACACAAAGAACACATAATAAACAGAAGCAGAGAAATTTTGATTTAAAAAGATTAAACGTCACACGCCAGATCTCTGTTATCCTTCCAACCCCCCCCCCCCCGATAGATAGTGTTCTGTAATTTCTAATGTAATTTCTAATAACCCAAATAACCCAAGCCTCTGTACATGTAGTAAATACACGTGATTAAACACCAAGCAGACGTCGATTATTTTCTGTATTAATGTCAGTCGGCTATTAACTAACAAAGTTCAATCACAACCATACTGACTAATACTCACTGAATGGCTTCAGAAACCCCTTCAATAAATTGTTTATTTACCAACAGTTAAGTCAAGATATTCCGTACAGGTGTGAGTACAAACAATAGGTTATTTTACCTTTGAAAAATTTGACTTAATGAGATTAATGCCTATTGAAAAATTTACAGACGGACCTGGAATTTACTTTGACATATCCGATATTTCGAGTTATCAGAATTCGACTTAAACGGAGTATTTTAAGTTGTAATATATAGAGACTAGTTTCGGACCAAAGAAAAAGCTTCGAGATATCCGAAGTTTCGACTTATCCGATTTCGAGATAACGAGTTTCGACTGTAGTCCCCTAGTACCAGTGTCACAGTATCTGCATCAGTGCCACAATACCAGTGTAACAACATCAGTGCCACATTATCTGCATCAGTGCTCAGAACCACAGAATCTGCATCAGTGCCACAATACCAGTGCCACAGTATATGTATTAGTGACACAGTCCCTGTGTCACAGTACTGTATCTGTATCAGTACCACAGTATCTGTATGTTGATGATGATTTACATGTATTGTAAAGAAATGAAACAAACCATGTAATGATAAAATATTTAAGTCACAATTTGTTATTTTGTTTTGAGAAAAAAGGAAATTTGTTTCCTTTACCTTGTTGATTTATTTTTACACTTTTAAAATTATTGTAAATAATATGAAAGACATTTTGACTTTTAGATATACATGTACATGTATCATGTTATATGTGATCAACTTATTTTGTATTAGAAATTTAGAATTATATGTGAATGTGACATTCCATGATAGCTTGATCACTTTACCAAAAGTACAGTCATGTGTGTGTGTGTGTGTGTGTGTGTGTGTGTGTGTGTGTGTGTGTTATCATATATAAATACTATGGAGATATGCTCGCCATGTGAGCAATTTAAATTCTGAATGGTTTATGAAAAACAAAGGGAGGTAATCTCAATTCTGATAAATATTCTGAAACCTTGTAATAAATGCATCATAACTTTGATAATTTTGAATGACATTTTCTCCAGCACCATGGATATAAATAGACATTATTTTGATCTAACAATTTTTATTTCTTATTGTTTCAAATTTGAAAGCTTGAATTCCTAATATATTTAGTGGTCAAAATTCAAGTTTGATGCACTTTGGTTACCAGTATAGATGTTTTACTGTACAGTTAATCCAGTGATGTTTTCACACTTTTTCCAATCCATATGGTGTGGTATCAGTGTCAAAATTTCATATTTATGCATATGCTTAAATTAATTTTAGGGCACCAGTACTCTAAAATCCTTTTATGCATAGTCTAAATATCAACATAAACTTTTTTGCATACCATGAAATGAATTAAAAAATTAAGAATATGCATGAATAATTCAGCATATGCCAAAATATTTTAGGGTACCCTAAACTCAATTTAAGCATACTAGTATGCATAAATATGTAATTTTGACCCTGATATACCACATTATAAAACCAATTGTTGTATATGACTTGTTGATGAGGCAGACATTGAATTTTCATTCATGTCACTGACGAACAACTTACCTATAGTTGTTAATCACTGAATTTAAAGATTTTTTGTAAACTTATTATGCAAACGATTACATTCACATTAGTGAAACCAGATTTTTACTATGCCAGATATTCCAAAAATAGATGTTTAAAGGCTGAAAGATGATGTTGTACCATTGAAACGTTTTAACATTGGCACATACAATGTGTTTGAATACTTTTAATGTGTATGGAAAAGTTTCCCCTTAAAATGACAATCCAAGAATTTGTTTTTCTCAATGCATTGTATTATCCCCTCCCTTTTTTGTCTTTATCTAACTTTTACACAATTCTACCACTGTTCTCCCTTTTCTTAAAGAGAATATGAATGTGTGACATCACCAGGGACGATACTATATAGTTGTTTCATTCAGTAGGGATTTTGCGGTTCACACACTGGAACTTATTCACAGGTATGACATTTCGCTTTCAGTTGCCAGTGTTAACAATTTTCTGTACAGATTATCTAAGCCTGAGTTTAATGAATGCTACATAAAACTATTCACTTGGTATTTAATTTCGCACTATTAAGTAAAACTGTGAATATAGCGAAATTAAATCCCCAGTGAATAAAAGCAACTATACACTATTCGCAAACATTCAACTAAGACTTAAGTACACTCAAACCTGTCTTAAAGGCCACCTGCTTTTAAAACCCAGTAAAATATCGCAATTGCTCTTAGTTTTAACCAGTGTATATATAGAACACACTGTCCATAAAGACTAATTTTACTGGCTTCCTTGGGTGACCCTTATAGCCAGGTTTGACTGTTTTACTGAATAATTTTGCAGATAAGCTATACAGATGTTCAGAAACTTAAGATATCAATTTGAGAACTCTTCAAGTTTATATGTGTTTTGTCATTTTCTTTTTTTCAATACCAAATTTGCTGAAATGAATTTTAAAAAAGCATAAGTTAAAAATGGTTGCTAACTAGTTGGTTCATTCATCATCTTAGAACTGGCCACTGCAAGTAAGTAAAATAACCCAAGTTAATCCATCATCCTAGCACTTCAAAATTCAACTAAATTGAACTGGAAAAGCAAGGACACTAATAGATTCTATCACTACTGGTCATATGAGATAGGGAAATTGACAAGCCTCGTTCTAGACCAAATATATAAGACCGAGGGTTAAGATTTCCCTTTCTCATATGACCAGTAGCGATCGATTCTTGTTCTCACACCTTATTCCTTTAAAAATCCATCAAAAGCTTCTAGGGTCACATAAAACAACTGTTCAGTGTGTAGCCTGTCTCAACCCTAGGGTGAGACAAGGAAATCCCACATGGATAAAAACAAAGGGATTACCATGTCACAGGTGTGAGAAGAAAGTTCCTTATGTTCTCAACATTAATTGAAATGATATAAGGGGACTTGATATAAACTTCTTTCACACAAGGTTATGGTTAACTTGGTGTGGTTTTACTGTTTAGCCAAATTAATACAAGCGTTGATTGTATAATTTCCCTTTTTAGAACACCTTGCTAAAGTATCTACCAGTACATGTATTTGTATGTAAACAGTGATAAAAGGAATATGATCAATAAAATGTGTATTCTGCCCTAATATGCCTATGTTTTCAAAAAAGGTGTTGTAAAAATACATATCCACTCAATTAAAGTATCTTGAGAAATTTAATCTTAGGGTTAGAAACAACATAAAATTTGAAAGGAATTTTATTCAGTAGTAGAATTCACCATTAATTTGGTCCTGGGTCCAGTTTTAGTTCTACCACCTTAATTTGGTCCTGGGTCCAGTTTTAGTTCTTCCACCTTTAATTTGGTCCTGGGTCCAGTTTTAGTTCTACCACCTTTAATTTGGTCCTGGGTCCAGTTTTAGTTCTACCACCTTTAATTTGGTCCTGGGTCCAGTTTTAGTTCTACCATCTTTAATTTGGTCCTGGGTCCAGTTTTAGTTCTACCACCTTTAATTTGGTCCTGGGTCCAGTTTTTAGTTCTACCTTTTATTTTAAGGTTTTGCATGCAGTTATGCAGAGATGTTCTAAAAGCTCAAGACATGTGATTGATTTTATTTCTTTGCCAAAAATACTGCTCTGGGGCCTCTTGAAGACTTCATTGTAACCAATAATATAAACACTGAATCCAAAAACACTTATATTTCTGAGTTAAAATTCACTATTTATTTGAAAAAAATGAAATGCAGGGGTAGGATCCACCTTTATTTTTTTTTGGCTAAAATCTATTTTTAAAGAATTTAATTTTGGGACTAGAATCCCCAGTTTGCTAGTATTTGGAAGGAATGTAATTTTTGGGTACAATCCACTTTTTTGTTTGAATGGATTCCATTCTGGGGCTAGAATCCACTTTTATTGAACAGAGTCCTTTGTAATAATCCCAACGATTTTCCATATTGTTGTTATAAATTAAAACCATTAGATGTAAAATCACCCTAATGTGCCAATTTCTTAATAAAGTTGATAAACTTCACAAGAATCTTGTAATATGGTATTTTGTATTTATTTATTTTTAGCTCACCTGACCGAAGGTCATGTGAGCTTATGGCATAGCGCAGCGTGTGTATGTGCGTGTGTGCGTCGTTAACACCTATTTTCGACTTCTCCTCTGAAACTACTGGACAGTTTTTAATGAAACTTTGTCAGAAGTATATATGGGCCGGTGCAATTCAGATTTGTTGGTGGCGTTGCTATGGCTACTATAACTAGGTCAAGGTGACCTAGGGGTGCAAAAATCTTATAAAATCTTCTTCTCCGAAAGTACTGATTGGAGAAAAAATCTGATGTGATATTTGGCTTCTCTAGGGTCTTAAGCCTATAGTTTGTTCATTTTGTGAAATTCGAATAAAAAATAGGTTACGCGTTTTTGCGTTTAATTTTGAAAAAATCGTAAAATAGCTTCAAATTGTTATAACTTGACTATTTGACCAGATAATGACATGGGGTGTTCAGTTTTGACATCTTCTTGTTAGTATCTTCAAAATAAGGTCAAGGTCAATTGTGAAGGTCGTGACCTAATTTTTTTTTACCTCTGATTATATTATCTCAAAACCTATAAACTTTTTGTATAGGCATGTATATTAGAATAATGTAGGTATTGATACAACGATCATTTTGATGTATAGAAAAAGGTCATGGGTTCAAAGGTCAAGGTCACACATGCGAAACAATACCGAAATGGTTAATTATCTCTAAAACTATAAACATTTTGTATAGGCATGTATATTAGAATGTTGTAGGTATTGATACAACGATCATTTTGATGTATAGAAAAAGGTCATGGGTTCAAAGGTCAAGGTCACAGGTGTGAAACAATACTGAAATGGTTAATTATTTCGAAAACTATAAACTTTTTGTATAGGCATGTATATTAGAATGTTGAAGGTATTGATACAACGATCATTTTAATGTATAGAAAAAGGTCATTGATTCAAAGGTCAAGGTCACACATGCGAAACAATACTGAAATGGTTAATTATCTCGAAAACTATCAACTTTTTGTATAGGCATGTATATTAGAATGTTGTAGGTATCAATACATCGATCATTTTGATGTATAGAAAAAGGTCATAGGTTCAAAGGTCAAGGTCACAGATGTGAAACAATACCGAAATGGTTAATTGTCTCGAAAACTATAAACTTTTTGTATAGGCTTATATATTAGAATGTTGTAGGTATTGATACAACGATCATTTTGATGTATAGAAAAAGGTCATGGGTTCAAAGGTCAAGGTCACAGATGTGAAACAATACTGAAATGGTTAATTATCTTGAAAACTATTAACTTATTGTATAGGCATGTATATTAGAATATTGTAGGTATTGATACAATGGTTATCATGATTTAAAGAAAAAGTCATTGGGGTTTAGTATTTATGTTTTCTTAAAATCTATCAGCTAGCCATTAGTTATCAGGTGAGCGTATCAGGCCCATGGGCCTCTTGTTTTTAAAAGCTGTGTGAAGAAAAAGATGATATTTAATTGGAATATTGACATATCAGCTTCTATAAAACAAGAGTAAAACATGATTTTGTGTACCAGTCAAGATTATTTCACTTGTATTCACCAAAGGTTAAGTTCCAGAAATACATACAATGATTTATAGCAATAAATTGGGTTGAGTAATAATGTGTTAAACGTCCCAAAATATTTCACTTATATCGAGACTTATATGTTGTGCTGATGGCATTATAATGCCAGGTTCTTTATTGTGCCATGCCTGCCGTGACACTGGATCTCATTTATTATAAGTTCACATCCAAAAGAACTGTGACATTCATTTTATAATGCAGAGTGCTTGGCAAAAACAGTCACTACACACTTCTAGTCTTGGGTCAGACCTGGTCAGTGTTCGAACCCACAACCTCCCACTTACAGACTGAGCACTCTACCAACTGAGATACCACAGTAGTATTTTTATAGTAATGAAAAGCATTAACTCTTTTTGTGTCAAGTTATTAAATCATTTACATGTCTCATCTAAAACACAAGGAGGGACCTTGGTGGCTGAGTGGTCTAAAGGGCCTGCTTACAGATCAGTGGGTCTCACTGTCTAGGTTTGAATCCGATTGAGGCAGATCTAGGTGTTCGCTTGCCAAAAAGTCAGTGGTCTGAGTGTTTCCTCCACCATCCAAGAACTGACTACCTCAATATAAGTGAAACTTGGCTATGGTGTAAAACTCTACTCCACACAAAGTATACACAGAAGAAAAGATAAAACAAGCTAATTCAGTGAATTATGATCCCCCGCCAGCATATTCTTTTTGGTGATTTGCACCTTCAAAGGGCCATAACTTCAAGGAAAATGAGCAAACTCACTTAGGTTAATATTATGCACATCTTCTATTAATGTTGATGCTTTGCACCAAGTTTTGTAAAAACAAGGGCCCAATGGGCCTGTATCGCTCACCTGGTAAGCATGCACCTGAAGACAGCCCATAAATAAATCCACATTGACTAATAATGGGTTTTTGATATGTTTAGTAACAGCAGCCATATTGGATATTGGTCGGTAATGCCAGATACAATTTTTAATCCTTATCCAGCAAGGACCTCCCACACCAAATTTCGTTCAAATTGGTTCAGTAGTTTCAGAGGAGAAGATTTTTTAAGAAAAAGGCTTAAAACACATTTATTTGCATATTACGCTAATATTGTGTAAATAAAAAATTTGACAGCAAATCCTATATCATATATTAAATGGCTGTCTATCTATCGGTCCATAAATAAATCCACATTGACTAATAATAGGTTTTTGCTATTTATAGTAACAGCGGCCATATTGGATATTGGTGGATTATGCCGGACACAATTTTTTAACATTATCCAGCAAGGACCGCTCACACCAATTTTGGTTTAAATTGGTTCAGTAGTTTCAGAGAAGATTTTTTAAGAAATAGGATTAAAGCGCATCTAATTTGCATTTTACGCTAATATTGCGTAAACGAAAAATTTGACAGCAAATCCATTACGTATGTTTATCTATGGCTATCTATCTTGTTTCTGTGTACCAAATTTGAACAAAATTGGCCCATAAATAGATCCACATTGACTAATAATAGGTTTTTGCTATTTTTAGTAACAGCGGCCATATTGGATATTGGTGGATTATGCCGGACACAATTTTTAATCTTTATCCTGCAAGGACCTCTCACACCAAATTTTGTTTAAATTGGTTCAATAGTTTCAGAGGAGAAAATCAAAGTTTACGCATGGACGCACGCACAGACACACGCTTTGCCATACCATAAGCTAAAAAGTACTTCATAGTTTTGAAGAATTTGCACCGATGAATTCCAGATGGAAGTAGAGATGGAAACTTGAATTTGATATCACCCTCTTTCTTCTAAAGATGGGATAACAGGACACTATAGCTTGTCAACACTGTATGCCAATGAACTGTCAAGGTTCTTTTCTTTGTTGTGTCTACCAGTGATTCTTAAATATATTATTGATTGGAAAGGTGTTATTTGTCAGTCAATATCAGTTCACTTATATCAAGGTTAGTTCTTTGGGAGGTGTTGAGGTCCTTCAGCCAGCATGTCAGATCACTTATTCACTGAGCTCATCTTAATAAACAATTGTAGCCCCAGTTTCACAATCATCTCTTTACTAAGATTTTCCTTAACTTAAAACTGTCATATTTTTATGAACTTTATCATATTACAAATGGAAATTTTCAACAAAATAAGAATATGGATGTAATAAGCTTGGAAAGATCTTCAGAATGACATCTAAAATTCATGAGTATCTTGAAAATTAACAAAATCATACAGATTTCAAATTTACCAGATTTAAGTTAAGGAAAATCTTAGTTAAGAAATGATTGTGAAACCGGGGCCATGGCTTGTGCTCTTTCCTTTAATAAGGAAGAAAACACTTTTCATCTGTTTCCAATGTATTAAAATGATAATTATAAACAAGGTATACAGGGTATATGGTATGGAAGGAGAATGTGTTGTATACGAAATTGGAGTCTTCAAGGTCATGGGATCACATACAACCTTGGAAATTGCACAATGTTACAGTTTTTTGGATTCTGTATTTGAGTTTATGATCTTTTTGTTTCGCATTGACATCGATAATTATCTGCATCAAACTTTCTACTAGAGTAAAAATTTCTATGAAGCTGTTGTCCACCTCTAGGTGGTGAAATAATCTTGAGCTGGCGATTTATCTACTGTAGATAACTTTGAATTTGCAAGTATCACATTGCACATGCAAACCGCTAAGCGACATTTCGCCATTCAAGTAGTTAAATTCACGGACACAATCCATATAAATATAAAAATTAGCAATTGATAAGCAATTTTATCCATTTCTTAAGTTCTCTTGTTATATGTTACATCCATAGTCAATTGTCGGCATTGGGTATGTTTTTGAATTTGGGTTTTTAATTCTCCTGGTTCTTGGAATATTCAACCCAACCAATTCATATATCATGCCAATATTCCAAGAGTTGAGTTAAGTAATGGTGTTAATGGTGTATTGGTGTTAATTGTCCCAAACAAGAACATTTCACTTATATCAAGACCTCACCAGCTACAGAAGGTGCAGAAATTTTGCCTGTGTGTTGCGCTGATCGAATTATATAGCAGAGCAGGGTTCTCTATTGTGCCATGCCTACCGTGACACAGGACCTTGTTTATTTTAAGTTCCCATCCTAGAGAACAGTGACGTTCAGTTCATAATGCCTATAATACAGTAGTAAGAACAAAAACAAAGTACTTAAGATCAGTTCTATTTTAATCACACATTCTTATAGTCAATTAGTTTCTTCCTAGAAAAACATTCATACAAGCTATTGTTACAGTCCAACAGTTCTACTGTTGTCTATACAAAATTGTAAAATTTTACATTTCTTAAAAAAATGGACAGAAAAAAAACAAAAAAACAACTTATTATATGTATAAAAATTGAACACATTTTCTGTGGCAGTTATTATGAGCAAATTGAACTAGCATAGCCATATAAAACACATAAACTTAAAATATTCTACATTATACATGTGTACACCCATTTTAAATCACGCAGCTCAACTTCTATCTGAAAACTACAAATAAGCGTGTATATGTGTAGTAATGTGTTCTAAAGTTGCAAGTGTACTGATAATTTAAGCAAATAAGCAGAAAAACTAAATGGATGTTTTGCAACAAAAAAATGTCTAAATAAATAGGAATTTACATATTCTATAACCTATAGACCCCTACCCTCCCCATTCATTATGACAGCCGACAAAAACAAATAGAGGAGTGCAAGACCCAAATTTCTTTTTTTTTTATGTTGATATAATTACTAGTATTCATATTCATAATAAAAACTTTTGGATATTTTTTTTTTATATTTTAAGATAAAATGTTTGATGCATTATGTTTAAACTTTAAAACTATCACAAATTGTTACATACATGTACCAGTATATACAACTAACCAAGGTCATAAAGTTCCTATTAATATTCATTTAATGACATGCGGTGTCTGGCCCATGTATTATTCAAGGATAAAATATGGGTCTATATTTCATTTAAGAAATAAAGTAATGTCTTTGTATGGCTGTTACAAGTCTGTCTTGATGCCAGAGTGCGACAGTAACCCTTTGGTACAAGCATATTGGAATAAGTTGGGCAAAAACAAAAACTGCAGCATGTGTATATGTAACTTAAAAGACAATATGCCTCAACAAAAACTTGGATTCCCTGAACATGTATACCATATGCCTCAAATACTCAGATTGAGTCTGATTCCCTCGACATGTATACAATACAACTCAAATAATTCAAAGATTCCCTGGACATGCCTACGATATGCTTCAAAAACTGATTCCATGGCTATGCATACCATATGGCTAAAAAAGTTCAGATTCCCTGGACATGCATACAATATGCCTCAAAAACTCAAATTCCTAGACATGCATACCCATTTAGGCAATAAACCTTTAAATAATCAGAAACTCTGTAAAACATGCTTACATTAATAACCTGATTTTAAGGTCAATACAATGCCCTATAACTTTCATGTCCTTTATATACAAAACATCAACCAGTTAACACTTACATATCTGCCTCACAAATATACACATAATTATGCACAACTTGAGCATTTTCATTTGGCACTTAAAAACTTCTAATAACTGGTAAACCCCAGACTTCAATTCAGGTACTTGTTGCTAAAGTGATGAAAAGTGCTTATTAATGATAGGACTCCAAATTTCAACTGTTCAATACCTCCCTTTGCACAATTGGACTGGTCCAACCTTCCCTTTGACCAGACGACTGGGTCCATTACTAGCACTTGGACTGATCAAGTTTTGTGCGCAAGTTTTCATTTTTCAAAAAAAAAAAAAGAACAGAATAATAATGGACCTGAACCATTGAATTTTTTGCCAAACAAAAACACTACAAATTTTGTTCTGGTTAACTAAATTTTGTTATGGACCACAGAAACAAAAAGTTTCTTGTCCACAATAAAAGCAGTCAAAAATAGATTTGTTCCCAGCCATCTATATTATTTTCAAGTACATGATACAAAATAAAATACCTATCAATAAACAAAGTGTATAATCATATAACAATGTAACACTTGTGTCGTGCCAGTAAGGGAGATAACTCTTGTTATCAAATCATACAGACCTCGTTGGAAGTTTTTGATATGTTACAGAAAAAAGCAAGTGATAGTGACATATTGGCACCCAAACAAGGACTAAAGCATACATTATAAACTTAACCTAATATGCAAGACCGATTCCTAGGCTGGTTCAACTACGTCTCCACTCGCCAATGCATTCACACGTGTCCCCAGAATTACATGATCAGACTGAATGGGTGTGTAATTACTGGATTGGCACTGAATCAGCCCTAGTTTTAAGTGTATTGACAAGCGAAGACAAAAATTGAACAAGCTTCCAAATCAACTTACTACTGAAAATAATACTTGTTATATATTTGCAGGTTCTCTCACATACAATATGCCACCTGACCTGACAGTCAAGGGATATTATGACAATTATAATATATATTTGCAGATTCTCTCCAATATAATATGCCACCTGACCTGCCGATCAAGGGACATGACAATCATCGTATATATAGCAAATTAATTAAACACACAATTTTGCTGCCTTTTAAAAATCTTTGTTTTTTTTTCTTCTTCATTATTTACAGATAAATGAGCACTGAACATAATTTGTATACATAAATAATCATATACACATAATAAAACTATTTATAACAAAATAATTGTCCATATGGCAGTATAATATCTCTAAAAATTGTCAACAATCAATAAAGAATGACAACTGCAGTAGTTACTAAGTAAACAGCTATATAACACACTAGTGACATCATAGTGGTGCACGGAAACAATCTGCGGCTTTGTGGGTCCTAATGTAAGTAATGAGATCCCTCAGCTTATCACATACTATTAACATTTGTGGGAAACACAATTGCCGAAATTTCCAATGGATATGAATACAAATAATTTTCCACAATTTAAAATCATGAGTTGACCCAAATGTTTGTAATGAGGTACACCAACATACCATATGATATCTGTAATATTCGTAGGCAACACAAACATTTCCAATAGGATATAATATCACATAATTTTAGACTCCAACAATTTTAAAATCATTAAAGACAAAATTTTATTGTGAAAATATAGTTCTTTTTTAAAAAGTATTATTTCTCAAATTTGCCATATTGGGTTACTTTTTGGTACCCGTCACTAGTGATAATGTTGTGCACAAACAAGCAAATTAGGTGTGAAATGGAATAAGGATTGCTGTGAAACATTTCAGACTCGAGTTCCAATTTTATGAAATTTATGTGCTTTTCACCCAGTGCAGGAAAGTTTTACTGATTAAACTAGTGTGAATTTTTTAAACTTGGTTGCCATAGCTACTACGATTTATGTAAGAAGTGTGAAAAATTATAATAGTAAAAATTGGAAGATATGCAGATTAGAGAATAGGAAATCAATGTTACTGAATTAATTAACTATTTCAGACATCAAATGAGTACAAAAATGTATCATAGAATCTGGTCAATAAAATCTACATTGCACAATACTTTAAAAATAAACATGCATATAACTACTGCTTTGTGTGCACATATGTTTTTACAACCAATGAATTTTAGACCTGAATATTACATATTATATAGTATGTCTATTCTTCAGAGATTATATATCGTTGTCAACTAACAATGGGGTTCACCAATGTACCATGTGGTCAACAGCCTTAACGTTTGTGTGGGGTGTTTTGGAAAACATTAATGTTGTGAATTCCCAGAATAACATAATTTTTATTGAAAAACATGAATTGATCAGATTCCATATCCATTGAAATTAATTGTTCCTCTTAAAGGTAGGGGGTATCAAGTGGTACAGCACAAACCCCATTAGGCTACACATCCCTCCCTCCAGTTTTTTTTACACAGTACAGTAATAAATCCACTTTTCTGTTGACAGTCTATATAATGTTAAGGGGTGCAGCAATATCCTAATGTATTGATAATATTGATCTAGCAGTTCATATTCAGAAAATTGTGGTGCTAGGTTCAAAATGGTACAAAAATTGCCATTCTCTGTACCCTTGCTGGTAATAGTTTTGTCTTTAAATCCGTGATCATTGTCCGTTTACTTCGACATATCAGATTTTGACTAAAGCAGTTTTTTAAACTGAAATATATAGTGATTAATTTCGGACCAAAATAAAAAGAAGCTTCAAGATATCCGAAGTTTCGAATTATCTGATTTCAAGATAATGAATTTCGACCGTATAACTTGGGAGTTTGTGAAGAGACATGTTACTCTATATTAAATTAATATCTTAAGTCAGATGATGCCCGGTATATAACCAGTATATCAGTAACATGACTGACATGATTTTTGCAATACATTTCAACAAATATTGTTGCACCCCTAGTAATGTTAAGTTCTGTGCAATATTATTTTACTGCTTCACAAAAATCAAGATATATAATTCCAATTTTGCAAACTATCTATACATATGTCTTGTAAATTCTTTAAACATTCAAAATGCACCAAATATTGCCAATATACATTTGTATCATCTTCACATATCAAAAAGGGATTACGGAAAAAGAAAATTTTAATCGTAAAATCCAATTAATTTTTATTTGATCAAGTAGGCTATACATATATATTTTTTCAAAACTTTTCCCTTGAGGATTAAAACCCCAGAAACTGTAAAAATGATCAAAACTCATAATTTCTTATTTAAAACAAAACTTTTCATATTCGCTTAAATTGTTCTAGGAATTGCCCCAACCCATAAATGTTAAAACAACTGCTGTTACTGCCTCTTATTATAATATTTCATAATTTCATTTTTTTAATCTAGCCATCATATATAAAAATTATAAGTCCAATTTGTTCATTTGGTAATATTTATTATCTAGTAAATAATTTTTGAAAGTAAAGTAAAATGATCAAAGTACAACTCATGTAATGTACATGAAAGAAACATGTCTCATCTGTTACCATAGCAACATTACCGATATAAAACTTGAGAGAACAGAAATCCCTAGTTTTTTGTTTTCATATAAGAAAATTCAGACAGTTTAAGGGGAAATATCTAGATAATTGTTTTTTTTTGGTATTTTTCTGAATATATTCTGTATATAAAATATTTTATTAACAAATAAAAAGTTTCTTTAAAGGCACATCAATCAATTGGGCGATTTCATCAGGTAGGCCATTTACTTTGTATAAATTTTTGTTTTTAAATATGGAATGTACAAAATTTGTATATATACAAATAACATTTATATAACAAAAAAAATATCAACAACATTGAACACAGCTTTAAAATGGTGGATATCATGACTAGGTAGATGCTGATAATATTCTGGACGGCGTTGTCTGACTGCTCTGTGATGCTGTTGTATTCTGCGATAGAAGGGGACTTGCTGTTCTTGTGAAATTTCCTTGGATTAAATTTGAATTACCTACAAAACAAGTAAAATCATGCATTACATTTTAAATTTCAAATGGACTAGGCTTCCCTACCCCTCCGTCTCCCTTTTTTTTTGCTGGAAGAACTGGTAAACATGGCAGTAAAAGGTCAAAGGTCATATGATTATCAATAATTATGAAGATCTGTCTGGATTTCATTTGATACTGACAAACAAAATTTCAAACTAAATATGATGGAAAAGTTAAAATATATTTTTAAATCTTCACACTTTTCCATCAATAACTTAATATTATGAACCCATACGTTTTAAAAACTATGAAGAATACATTTAAATCCCCTGCAATTTAAATTACTCAATAATTATTATTTGGTTGATTGCTTGATGTCTTTTTTTCATCAATCAATGTAGCACAGGCTTGTGAGATGGTAGAGCGATTTTTTGTTTCTTATCTATTTATGTATTAGTGCCACCACAGTTTTCAATCTAGAAGGGTCCATGGAACCATTGAATATTTATTTTGCGAAATAACCAAATTGTTAAGGCCATAATGGGACATACATAAATGCAAAAAATAAATGTTATGGTGTTTTTGAGGAAAGGATTTGAAAATGGCTACCAATTAAAAAATTAAAACCTTAGATTGAATGCTGGTGGCAACGTTAAGCATGCTACTACACTTGTCCAAATTTAATTCAAATTCATTATTTTTCACACTGAAGCAGATAACTATTATCACAGAGTGTTAAGCTTAAATGACAAAACTATTTAACAAAAGTAGACTTGTGGATTGATTTTTCAAATCAAATAAAGAAACTAAATAAATGATACAAATTTATTTATAGAACATATGACTTACTTAATGACACAACTGATTGTATAGTGATAGGTGAACCGTTAATAGTTAAACCTGTCGTAATGGACGGCGAGGATAGTGGCAGTTCTACACTGATTTCTGATGATAAATCATCCCATATTCCATTCTACAAAAACAAAAATATTAATGAAATTAAATTAACAGCTAAAAAAATCATGAACTTATAGAAATTAAATATATAATGACAAAATCTGATGGCATGCTTAACGGACTAATCTACTCAACAGTTTCCGTAGCTACTGAAGGAAATCTAGTCACATTTTGTTGGGGTCTTTGAGTTTGGAAATCCAGTCAGTTTTCTCACTACTCAATATCATGAGGACATTGCATCGGTATAATTAACTTCAATTTCTATTGAAATTGGTGATATCTTGATATAAATAAGTGAACTAGTCATGACTGAATCTAAAACAGCAATCAACCTCTACACGATCATCAGCAAAGTAGTTATCTTGGTTTCCGTTATGGGAAGAACTAACATTACAACATTACTTCTTGGATAGTATATGTGTTTATTGCAATCTTAACACCTTGTCCACTGTCCAGCATATCTGCCAGTGTCCATTCATTAACAGCTGGGTGTACTGGGGATATGAGATTTCATGTCTTATTCAAAGCTATACCACACATCTCTGCTGGGACTCAAACCATGAATCTCAAGTCACAGGTTTGCTGTCTTAAAATTCAACCATCACCACATGAACCCTGGTCTATACATACTCATATCTCGGGATGATAGTGTTAACATTTTGGTCATATTTCCACTTATACATACTCAAGTTGCATGTCTGTCGTGTAAATATTTTCAAACTCCATGATCTAAACATACTTTAGTCACATGACTTAACATGGTTTTCAAACTTCGCGTGTGTATACATACCTGTAACGTAAAATCTGTTAAATTCTGGTGGTCCATTGTTAAGTTTCCATCTAGTATGTTAACCTCGTTTTGTAAAGCAGCATTTTGTTTAGCGATATTTTCCCTGGATATTTCATGGACATGATGTGGAGTAGAGGTTGGCGTCTGTGGTTCTTCTGGTGTGGGACTTGGTGGACCAACTGGACCCGCTTTGCCTGCTTCTATCAATTCCAATTTTTCTATAAACAAAGAAATTTACATTCAATGTTAAACATTGATTAAAGTAAATGTTGATTACGTCATAAATGAATCTTCATCAGGTTTTCCATTAGATCCCTGAGAATGGTTTTCGCTCTTGGGAATTTATCTGGACTCCTGACTCTAAATCAGTTGAAAAATCAGTTGTATTGAGATTTTAAAGAAAGTCAATTCAACCCCTGAAAGTCCTGTTTTTATCAAGGATAAATCTTTACATAACTTTCGTGTTTATGATTAGTTTTCTACAAGCCCAATGACAGCCTTCTATTTTAGAATACTTGCAAATTGACCAACAATGACACAAGTTAACCCTGCCAACCACTATATACTGGTTCAAATTGCTATGGAACCTTTGAATAAATGGTACCAGTAGTCAAATACATGGCAACTTTTCACATACACTATTGTGTACATTTCAAAACATACTTCATTCCTTCATTCGTTAGCAAAAACTTGCATAGATCTCTGAGTGTTCTACTGCAAATCCTGCTGAATGTTCTGCAGCAGGTTTCTCCAGTGAGTTCAAGAATTAACATATTACCATATTCTTTTGAAAAACACACATAAATTATTTGTATTTATGCCCTTAACTTTCAATATCTAATCTTTTTTAATTACAATTGTCAATGATTTGAAAAATATTTGGCATTTAACAATGCAGATACCACGATGAGCCTTCAACCTGTTACATGTATTATTGGTATTGGTATTGTGATGAGACAAAATCAGCTCATTTGATTTACAATTTTTAATACTTTAATTGCTTATTAAACAAATTCATACACAAGATTTTGAATAGGTGTATGAAAACTAATATTTAAAGCACAAATCTACAAAACATTTTGTTCTTAAAATAATCCAGAAAATATTTGTCTGTTTGTTTTGAGCAAAAATGAAATATCATTAAATCAAAATTAATTGACAGTATGGAAGTGGTTCTGAAATGTTTCATGGTTTTGCTTGCATTGTGAACTGCTATTTTAAGATTTATAAAGTAACATTTAGAAATAGTCAATTTTTAGCTACTACCGGTACTTGTAAATTATATTGCAATAAAACATCTAACAGTTACGTAACAAATTGAATGGCTTATCAATACAGGAATGTAGTTCTTAGAAATTAAGTACATATTTCTGTTACATCAAAGACATGGTGATCCAGGTGTTAAGAACTTCAAAGGGTTTTTGATTACCTGGTTTAATCAACAGGTGTATATACAAAACTTGTTGATTTGGGTAATTGACCACCAGGCAGACATTTGACAATTGTTAAGTGACTTAATTGTATTGACTGAATGGCCTTTGTCCCAGAGGGCTTTATTTACGAAGTATGACAAAGGGGTAGAAGTAAGGGTATCTATAGGGGGTCTATAAGGGTTGTCAATGTTTTTATTATCTTAATGAATAAAACATTAATAAATGGATTGTGGATAAGTTATTATTTAAATTTATCATTATTAATTTTATTTTTGGATTATTTTTTATGAAAATATAAACAATATCAATAGAAATGCAAATAATGAAAGGTAAGCACCCCCTATGGATGGCCTCAATTTTTATAAACCTATTACTGTCTAAATGGTCAGTAGTGGTCAGAAATTAGCCCTTTGGTGACCAGTGATGTAAACAATGTAAACATTGGTGGGAATCAGATTATGAGTCTAGATTAGGTGGAAATGACAGGCTACAAGTGACAGATTGTTGTTCTACTCTAAACTGACCACTCACTGACCACTGTGAATTATGACAGTCTGACATATGGTCAATGTAAATAATACACCACTTAGTTTTGAAGTGACCACAATGACCAGTGATAATCTATACTGATGCATACTCAGTCCATGATACACCAATATACTTAATTAACAGCTCAGACTGACAGCTTTCTAGTCAATGAACTCACAAATTGTCATCAATTAATTAGAAAATCTATAAACAGTCTAAAAGTAAGTGACCAGTAATAACAAACTGACTACTTTAAAGAACTCATACAAATCTACTATACAGAACTATTACACAATATTTGTTTTAGAAATGGAACCAATTGATTTTAATTTGACATTGTCCAGTATATTCTCAGGAAATTATTATTATTCCAAGAAATTTGTGAAGGAATGTCAAGAGTTAAATTCAAATTCAATATACTGAAAATGGAATACATTGAAACAAAGTTTGGAAAATTTGGGTGCTGGTAGTACCTTTTATAAATGATTGCTTCCTTACCTGGCATTGACATACTACTTTTAATGGCTGCTAAATCCTTCTTTCGATGTTTAGCAATTTCTTCTGTCATCTTTTCTATTTTTCCTGGATTCAGGGCCCACAAACATCCCTTCTTTGTATTTCCGTTCATTTTTGGGGTTTCCACTTTTGCAAAGCACTTGTTTAAGGACAAATTATGTCGAACAGAATTCTATAATAAATGAAACACATTATAAATATATTACTTTATATCCAAGAAGCTGTAAAAAATTAATCACATAATTGTTCTTGAGAGACTAGAACAATAAAGGCTTGACCCTTCTTCATATTTCTTTGAAGAACACACTGCCAGTATATATTTTAATAATAAACGTTGTAGATTTTGTTCTAGATTTGTTGAAGATGAACCATTTCAATATTGAATGTCCCATTAATTTCAATCTGAGAAAGCCATATATCAATAAATAATGGGGATTATACATGACCCAAGATGATCATTTTTTGTCTATTGCTACTGCTTCAAATCTAGCAATGGTGAAAATTTCTTGATATAGCAAATTGACTGATAAATAGAATATCATTGCAAATATAAAAGAACCAAGGCTTTTTTAAATTACTGTCCAATACCAGTACTTATAAATCAAACCCTAAATAAACATAATCCCCGATAAATTTGGGTTCAGATAGGATATGAATCATAAGTCTTTGTCCCACTGTATGTTATTGCAATCCAATAATAGAAACAGACTATAAAAATCTCCACATAAATTTAAAAATAATAAACAGACTATAGTCATTTCAGAACACCTGTAATCAGATGAAAATGATCACCTGACATGGTTTTATCCAATCATCTTTTGATAACAAGTCATCCACAACATACAAAATATTATCAGATTCAGTAAAATGTATGTATCAGCTATGATGGCTAAATAATTTTATTTTAGATACAAACGATTAGGAAATAAATTTAATTTACCTTCCAACCATCAGGTGCTGTCTTGAAATATGGAAAATGTTCTCTGAAAACAATGAAAAATAAGTTCTGAACATGATTTTCAAATACACAATGGGTATAATAGCTGTCCTTGTCCTGAATCGACCCTTTTTGTTAACTGTAAAGAAACAATATGAAGATGTCTCCGTTGGAATGAATAGTCTTTAAAACTATACAGAGATGAAACAGAATACCTCAAAACAGTTGGAAATAAATGCTAATCATTGTTATGACAAAGAATGAAAGATACAATCATACGGTTATGTCTACCATCATACAATCCTTTTTTACTCGGACTTTTTTACAATCTATTTCAACAAAATATCCATAAGTCACTATGACCTGTCATAAAAGACAATATGAATAATTTCTTGAAATTTAAAAGCGATAAAACAACATAAAATCAGATTTAAATCCTGGACTTGACTTTAAAATAGAAACAAGTGAAGATTTTTATTGTGCTCATAATAAAATTTGTACAAGAGATCTAATTTATGATAACAACTAGGGGAAAAAAAACTGCTATTAAACTGCTTAAAATATAAAGATAAAATTTGACCATGTATTATGCATGTTCTTTGTTTCAGAATGTAAAGATAGATTTTATATCTTGAAACTTGATATGGGTATAAAAGGCTGTTATTTTGTAACCTGACACCTGATTAATAATTGATTCACTGCATGAATTGATTTGTATCACTATTGAAGATTTTGAAGGGGTTTGACTGTTTCTAGAAATCCCTTTTTTTAGTTTTGTATCATAACTTATTTTGTTTAAATTTTTATAAAACTTTACAATACTTAAAAGGTACTACTACCATATCAATTTAATTTGAAAGAGTTCCAGAAATTTTGTCAAAATGTAATTAAATTAAATAATTCACAAACAATCAATATGAAGTATCATTTAAAATTAAATAATATCCAAATTATTTTATATTTATATTTAAACATTGTTCACCTATTAAAATACAATTTATTAATAATTTAATATATATACTTTGTATATATATAAAAGTGTTAAAACTTAAAATATTATTTGACATGCATTTTATTATCTTAGTATATAATCAACATTGTTCTGGCATTAAAATTTTACAGCATAAATATTTATGCTAAATGTAAATTTTCTCAGTTTTATGACAGGTGGGTTATAGATGAAATCACTTTCACCTGACTGATTGACAGGTTGTTAATTGCTCACATAATCATATTGCATAATAATCTGCCAATGGCTCAATCAACCTTACACCTGATCAACAGGGAGATTGGATAAACATGTCCAGCATGTCATGTGAGTGACCTGACCACTTGACCAGTAGGAGTTAATTAATTCACAGTGACCAGTGACATTTATTATCTCATCAGAAATTGACTTAATTGATTTCTATCTTACTCAGACATGTAAATACTTAATTACTAACACAACAAAAGTCATAAATTTTGCTGAGCAAATTCCGGGAAATTTATGCGACTTCAGGTTTTCAGGAATTGCTCAGTTTTGAGGAATTTGTAATGTATTAATTATAAGTTATAACTGACACAAATGTTTAAATCAATATGTAAAATAATTTCAAATTAATGTCCTGGATATTCATGTTAATAAAAATAAATTGCTCTTACATTATACACATCATTCATGGGAATCAATTATTCATCAGTACACTAATAAATAAATGCAAATAGATCTACATGATGTAGTTTAAACTTGATAGATATATGTAGGTGACCAAATTTTAGAATGACACGTTGCTGCAAAAAATTATATACCGGTAAAAAAAATTATAATAGATTTAAATTTTATATTTAAGATGTTATTTCTCATATTTAACTGCAAATATGATATGGCACCTTATAAATGATTATATGATAGTTTAATTTCATTCATGATGCTTATTCAGGCATTACATGTTTAGAAATATTGACTTATACAGCTAGGTGTATTCAGATGTGTATCATCTTGACACCTATCTGTCTGCAATCATGATCCGCAGACGACTGGCAAATGCCATGTGCAGCCAATTATCTCACTATAATATACCTTCATGGTTTGACATGTATAAAAAGTATGGCTCTATGGTTAGAGAATTGAATAGTTCATCATTCATAAAACGTCTGATCCAGCTAGGTTGTTTCAACTACCGGTACACAGGAGTGGATGGAAGGCCACGTCCATGACTTGAGGGTAGCAAGATTTGAACATGATACATCCCAAACTAAGCAAAAGACTGGTACTAAAAACTTGTACCACATTTAAACATTTACTCAGCAATCAGCACTGCACTGATAAATTAGGTGTCAAATATGCTGGGAGTCGCCTGGGGATGGATTTGTAGTATCTTGTATCTAGGGTATCCTTGCAATTTTTGACTGAAGTCCATCACTCCATGACTGAACTATCTGCTTTAACAGCGGTAACTTACCATGACTCAGACAATTAGTTCGACTGTGGATTCCCTTCAAATTACCATAAGCCTAAAACCCACAACCAAGAAACTAAAAAAGCTGTACAAGCTTCAGAATGACAGAAAATAAATAAATAATATAATTTCATGATACAATGTTTTGAATTTTACTAGACTCAGCGACAGTCACAGTACCATTAAACAACCATTTGTCACTAGACAAAGCATGTGAATATGATAAGGTTACAAACTCAGAACTACTTTTTACCTAGTTAAATATTAACTATAGATTTCTGATTATACTTACGTCATGAAGTTGTAGATTTCACTGACAGGTAAACTCCCATTTCTGCTGTTTTTGAGGGCCATGGCAATCAGACAACTATAGGAATACACTGGTTTAGGATAGACCTTACTGTTAGGATCGGTTGTGTACTGGTTATTTACTGACTGTGATGAATTTGACACTGTTACAGTGATGTTTTTCTGTTGTCTATTTTGTAAATGTTCAACAAGCACTGGTGAATTCTGAGAGGGATTGGTCACTTTGACAGTCTGTACAGGAATCTGAATCAAATTGTTGTTGACATTTCTCTGTGGTATGCAAAGTGTGTCCGGAGTGACAATTTTAGCTGTGTAAACTGTGGTCACAGGGGACGATGGTAAACAGTGGTCATTTTGTTCACTATTTGACATTGTCATTGTGGCACTATGTTGTGTTGTTTTCTTTGGCATCACATGAATTGGCATCACCGTTTGTGGATTGACCAACAGATTAGGATTATTGTTTTCAATTTCAAAAGATGTATCTAATAAACTGTTATGTGTTAATTTTGAGTGATCACCCCACTGCATATTCTGGATCCAGTCGTCTATGTTAGGAGAATTTGAATCAAAATCTAGAACATTTGCCTGTTGATTGTTGCTGTCACTACTTAAGAAACAATCAAATCCAAATTTATCAGAGCCTTGTAAAATCTTTTCCATCTCATTCTGTAGATCTGTGTCCATGAAGTCTAAATCTGTGCTACTACAGTATGCCATCATTATTCTTATTAAAATTATAATTCCAAAACTGCAAAATAAATATTTACTATAAATATCTAACATCAGATCTAGGATACTAAATATTAAGATATATCAATCTTTTGTAAATGAAAAAAAAACATGCCAATCCATGCCCAAAACAGACAAAAAAAGAGAAAATTAAGTTATCATGACGTTGACACGGTTATAAGAGAAACTGTCAAAATCTGAAAGTTAAAATTGAATAACCATGTGCTAATTGTGTTCATTTCATCAGGTAATAAACAATGAAATTTATAATTTATTGAAGTATCTCAAACAATACAATAAAAATACAAGGATAGGCCTACACAAAAACAATGGTATTTATAAAACATATGTAGATCTACATAGAAATATATAGGCATAAACCCACATGGCTTTCAACATTAAATTCAAAAATGTTGTTTATTGGGCTGATCAACTAATCATGGCTAACGTCTATCTGACGTATATATTTGTGGAGAGATTGATCGCCGACATGGACGAGCTTCGTGTTGATAAACAGTGAATTTTAGTTAAAATCATGCATTATATTCTTACCTTATGATTTGCAATATATAATTTTGCTTCCAGTTGCATTTACGAAAATAATTTGGAAGTTAGAATCACAAAACGATCCAGGAAGTCGACATGCACCTGTACTACTCTATCGTAGTAAATTTTGCTGTTCAACCCACTGAACAAAGAATTGGACTATGTTTAAAATACTTGATTCTGATTGGTTAAGAGGAGTATCCGAATTTAAATTAGGTTGCGCTGATTGGCTACTCTATGACAACGCCCGAATACAATATTCCATATATGGAATATCAATTACCGGGCGGAGCAGGTGCCCGTACTTGTAAATATTTGTTACCACATGTGGTACGGTACTGTAAATAAAAACCAATATTGCACTTTTTAAACTCTTTGTTCACTCCTGACCATTAAGATCATTGAACAAAAATAAGAAAGGCGATTGAAAATGAGATAATAGAAGAATTTTATGCATCAAAACAGTGAATATTGTTACACCAAGTTCAGAGAAAATTTGAAATGTTTTTCCCACAGTTGATGTTCGGAATACATTTTTCTTCATTCGGAATACAGTACACCACATTACAATACACATTCATTCATCCGTCCAGATGATTTGTTTGTATACAATGTAGTACGCGTGTACTAAGATGGAAGTCGCACGTGATTAGATCATGTATCTTAATTGGGATTTGGACAGTACTTTATGAATTAGAGTAGAATTCATATGAAAAATTCATATTTTTTTAAACCATTATTTGTTACAGGTGGGATGTGTATTGCTTTTAGTGTTACCTTGGGTCAGGACTGAAGCATGATTACTTTCATTAATTATGAACAACCTTTACATATGATTAAAAGTTACCACAGATTTTTAAAAAGTTAATTTTGAATTACTGTAATAGTAAAAGGTTTGGATTTTTTTTCTTAAACCTTCGTTTTTTGAGTTTTTTCTAGCAGAATTTTTGTTTCTAATATGTGAAGGTTGTTGAAAATTAATGACAAAAATTGCTCCTGTTCCCAAAAACATTTTCAT
Source organism: Anadara kagoshimensis (assembly GCA_021292105.1). Classification (NCBI taxonomy): domain Eukaryota; kingdom Metazoa; phylum Mollusca; class Bivalvia; order Arcoida; family Arcidae; genus Anadara; species Anadara kagoshimensis. Next base: position 48,185,737 of record CM037864.1, read on the forward strand.
AATTTTATTTTTTCAAATACAGAATGAAGCTATTAGTGCTTCAATTTTTGTCTATTTATGTACTAGATGCTTGGATGTAAGCTGTCCATGGATTCTGATCAGAACGAACCAAGTTCACCTTTTATACAAAATTTGGGAAGAACTACTGCTAAATTGTACAACTGGCCAACAGAAATGTACATACATTTTAAAGTAAGCACCATCAGCTACAAACTGGCAACAGAAGTGTACCCCAGTTAGTATACCATACTTCACCATGCTTACTGACCTACTGAGGTATTTTTCACTTATATCAAGATGTTACCATGCATCTGTGCAAGATGTCTATATATATATATATATATTATATATAATATATATATATATATATATATATTGACCTTTACTTATGCAACATTTTTTTTTCTTAATTTAAAGAAGTGAGACTATAAGAATCCATTATGAGTATCCATGTAGGATAGGGAAATCTCACTCTCAGGGTTGAACATTTCAGTCACAAGACTTGGCAGGTCTCGTCTCTGGCTGAAATGTTCAACCCTAAGAGCGAGATTTCCCCATCCTACAAGGACAAACTCATAATGAATTCTTTTTCTTCCATATTAATGCCAAAGCTAAAGCTCGTTCTGGACAGGAAAATATTCATCCTCATTTGAGATATCTCTGTCTTACACTGTTACTGGTGTAAGATTCTATTAATCTCTTGTGGCAAAAAATCCTATCTCACATGAGCAGATATGGAAGAAAATACATTTCAAAACCACACTGGTACTGCATGACCATTCCGTAGAAGAGGCAGTGAGTCACATTTTCCTTTATAAAGAAACTTCGTCTTACAGATCATGAAAAGTTTTAAAGTCCATTTCCTGGTTAATGGAAGCTACCAAGTTTCTGACAAAAAAGAATCTGCAGGGTAACCTCAGTAAACCCAAAACCATTCCTGAGCCTGAAATTGTTTTCGGGTTTAGACATGGATGATGGTCCATGGTACAATGGAATCAAACTCTAGATTGAAGAGGTCTTAAATGTGCCATACAAAGTAGTTGTGTTGTAGTCATTGTCAAAGACGTTGGGTTTGAATTGTTAGGTGATTTACCATACACTATCAATCAATCATGGAACTGGAGGGTATGACCTTGAACTTGTTATATAAGAGCATATGGCATTGGCCTTTGTCATATGACTTATTGAGGTTTTTTTTCAGGTGAAACTTGTGACACTCGAGTCTTTGTTAGTTTACTGAGTGTGGGTCCAGTTCACACTTTCAATTTTGTAAGTCCTTTGGCATACATGGTTGGTGGTCACATCTCATACCTTCTAACTAAAATATAGATTTAATAACAAAAAAGATAATATTTATACAAAATGTGATTTATTTTTTGTTGCAAACAGTGTACAAATTATAGAAATATCATGCTACAAAGGCACTAATTCCATGATGTATCATTGATATAGTACACAAAATGTTACCATGGCTACCAGTGGTTGTGTGATAATTGCACATAAATAGCTTAATAAAAATATTTAAAAATTCATACAAGGGTAGGTTTTTGGAGATAGATAATATACATATGTGATCAATATATATAAAAATGTAATATATATATAATGTAATAAAAATATGCCATATTTTTATAGATATTAATACAATGTATTCATGAAAAGCATTTTCTCCCAGAGTTACTTCCCTTTATCAGTCACTCCACGATTTTCAGTTACAATTTTTACAGTTTTCATTATAATGACGTTTTATATTTGAATTTAAATTCATAATATTTTTAACTGTAGGACTTCATTGAGATAAGTCAAAATAAGATGGCTGGAAATGGAAAAATAACGCTAGCAGAAAAGCATTCCATGATGTATATTATTGCTTAGTGTATGATAAAAATCTTGATAACTTATATCTATTCAGATACTTTGTAATATATCTACATTATCTTTATGTTAATACTGTTATATTGTCATCTACCATAACTCATATTATAGTCTCACTACAATTAAGCTAAAAAAGACTTCATTTTCTACAATTTAAATTTCATGAAAAACAATAATGCTGTAAAATCAAGTATTTAATATGATGTGGAATTTTAAACAAATTATTTGGTGTGCTATTGACAAAATAACTGAATGAAATTCATGTTCTGTCCAATACACTAGAGAAGTCAATTAACAGGGACTTTGGTGGACTTTGGGATGGTAAAATATTGTTGAGGAGATTGTAGCCATGCATTGACAATGAACATATATGACAGCAATATAAATACAAAGTAACCCGTCAGACAAACATTCATTGTATTTATAATGCAGACTAGCTTATCAATATCAGCAAATTAGCACCATATATCATCAATATGACATGAAGATAGTAGTCATCAAATATGCATTCACTCTGTGAATTTGTACCATGGTTAAAATCACTCACTTGTTATTACAGTATTTATAAAATAGTTATTTTGTAAATGCATTTGACAATGTATAAAAGTTACTCGCAGAGGGTACTCTGCGGGTAACTCGTATCTCTGTTACCTGTAATTTTAGAGATTATATTAGCAATAAAAATTTCTCAAAATTGCCAAATGTCATACTAACTGATCAAATAATTTTCTGATGGGGAACAACTTCCGTTTCCTCGATCAAAGGTTAGTTGGAGTTCCAAAATATGCACAGTTGTTATAGTTAAATTGATTTGAAAACTTTTTGATTTTAAAAAAAAAAATCTGAACGTAAAACTGAGAATAAATACTGATCTTAGAGACTTATACTGTCGATATTTACCATAAATGCACAATAAGAGATCTTTAAAAAATCTATGGTTGACCATAGGTAGTCAGTTCTGATTGAAAAATTGTATCTGAAATCTTACCATAGCAATCTAATCAGATAAATAGACATGTGAACGTTACAAAGAACAAGTTTATCAAAGCCATACACAAACCCAGCATCATGACATAAAGCTCAGCTGTTAACTTCACAGTTTAGTCAATAATATAACAAAGGGAAACAAAACAAACTTGTATACTATAATAATATAAATATACAATGTCATAACAAACAAGGATTGTGAAAATCACAAATCATCACAGTGACTAACTAAATAACATAAAAAAAATAACTTCACATCAACACCCACACACTCATATTGATAATAAAAATATATGATTTTATTGTAAACATGCATTCTCTCTCTAAATCTATAAAGTACCCTACAAAATCAACTGTTGTAAAAAGCACACACAACATACTGTCAAAGTAGAAATATTCAATATTTATAATCATGATTTTTGTGACCACCAATGAATCGTAAAAATAATTCATTCACAACATTTTGACATTTAATATCCAAAATCATCAGAAGACGACTGTGGGTGTTATACTGGCTAATAGGGATAAAACACCATGGTACCATGAAGTGTATACCATGGTACAATTTGAGTCACAGCACTTGAGGTTTTGGTTCAGTTTTTTTATTTATAATCACAGCCATTATGGTGGAACATTGTTCACGGTTTCATATGTTTGCTGTTTGGACTAAATTTCTAGGTTTTAAAGACATGTCAAAATGATTGGTCTATCTTGAAATCATCTCCGATTTCAAACAATGAATGACTGGTGTTTCCTATGTCATTACACACCCATAACAATAGACAGTGAAAAATCGATTAATCTTCCAGAACTTGAAAGATGTTCTGCCCACTACAAAATCTACAGCAATGAACAATGAACAAATGGATTGGCATCGTGGAGTTTTATGCCCCTGTCAAGATGCTTTTACTGATATTGAGACGGTCAGTTTTGGGATGGTAGAGGAAACTGGAGTGTCCAGAGAAGACCACAGCTGACCTTTGACTGTATAACAATATGCACATCAAACCAAAACATGCCTTGTTTTACACCTTATACTGCCTTACCAGTGAAAATGCTTTTAGTACCTTAACATTAAAGTTTATATCAGTGAATATTTCTACTCATACACTTAAGCAAAAATGCGAAGACATATAATTCATAAAAAATGATTTCTTGGACATTTAAGATCTAAATGTTTTATTAAGAAATCAAAAATCAAAAGTTATCACAATAAGCTGCTAGTAAAACTAAAATTAATCCTGTTACCTACTATAATTCTATAAGATTTCAGCACCAAGCAAAAATATTAACAATTTTGGATATGAAAATTACCATATGTCTACATTAATATGTACTTTTGGATAATAAAAGAAATATCCTAAAAATGAAGCCACATATTTGACTAATGCTTATTTTGTAAATGGTCAAGTGTTATCAAATTATAGCCATTTTATATCATGATTAAAACAAGAAATGGGGATTACCAAAATGACTGATTTTCATTTAATATTAAATTTCATAGAAAATTTATTTTTCTTGAAAAGCTCAACAAGATATTCCTTGTTATCGTCACACATGAAAGATGCAGCATAATTCTTGGATCAAATGCTGTAATTCCTTTGTTTAGTTATTGTAAATCATGAACATTTGCCATTAACAAGTATTTTCAACAAAAACACTTGGAAACAAAATCATCTATTCTTGAAAGATGTACAAATAATTCAAAAATAAACAAAATAAAGCTGATTTACATTTCCAGTGTGCACTATTTTCAATGCACACTTATTTCATGGTGAAATGGACTTTCATCAAAATCTAAGTGACAGCAATGTGACGTCTATGCTGTACAAAAATAGAAATTTTCCTTTCATAATCAAATACTTAATTTATGCATTTCAGCATCAATTTATACACCATTAACATATCATATAAAATGTATACTGCTACTATCAAGCACATCAAGCTAAATGGACTAACTGTTGAAATAATAATCTTATAAACAATGTGAACTATGATCAACTGTATAAAGGTATAAAAATATTTGGCAGTTACAATGTGTAGTAATGTGTATTACTTTTACACTTCACATGGGAATAAAGTTGTGAAATAAAATAATGGAAGAAAATTTTGATAACAACTTCTGCTTTTATAAATGGTCTGTGGTTTGACACCACAAAAATCTTTTTTTTTAACAATCTGGTCAAGAAATGCTTTAAATTGTCAAACATAACTTCTATGTACGGATCATGTAAATATTTTCCTTTACTTCTATAAGTACACTTGATACACGTTTATAAAGACCATTTTGCTCACGGAAGTCACTGTTTTTCTACCCCCTATCTTGACATATTTGAATGTACATGTATTGGTGTTCTATTACTACAGGAGTATAAAATATATGGTACATATGTACCCCATCCTACTGAAAAATGCTTTCTTGACTGTACATACCGGTAATTGAACTTGGCTTTTCATAATAGTTCTAGAATTCCAATAAATTCTATCTCAGCGTCAACAGTATTATTTGCATATTTCCATGGTTACATGTATATAAATTATGTGCTACAAATAACTAGTGTATCATACATCAAATATTTCCAAAACTAAACTTGCTATGAGACATCTTTATCATTGACTCCCAAAAGAATTAAAACCAGTTTCAAAGTATTTTAATGCAACCCTTCCCTTTTCTACTTCAAATCTAATTAATTTTTAACCAAATCAAAAAGTTCATGGTATTGTCTCATGGAGAAAGTATTATTGCAGATGCCATTTTTGTTTTTAGTAATGTCAACTTATGAAGTATTTACAATATACCTTAAAGAAAATTAAAAAAAGATATGCATTTTATTTTTTTTAATTCCCGTACTTAATTTCACCTAAAAATTCTAAAAAATAATTTATATCAGACTAATTCTTATTTTGAACAAAGTGTCTGTTAATTTTGTAACACTGATATACATATTGTGCCATAATTAAAGAATTACAAAATAATATTTTTGTGTCTTAGAATTTATAATACCTTACTGATGTGAAACAACCTTCACAAAAATGTTTAGAATTAACAGTTCACATATTTTTGTTCATACAGCTTAGGAGCACTAATACTATAAATAATTTTTCATCTTATTATATAAATAAAGCAGAATGCATATACAAATCTTATATCATATGTCTGTCTCCCTGCGACTGACTGACCGTGTGTCTTGCAGTAAATACGACACGTCTCAATCACTTATACTACTAAATAAGTCTTCTTTGATTCCTTATCTCAACTTGGTGTATACCATGGTCTACGCCTCAACCAACGAATCGTGTACCCAGAATCCACTCTGATTTTAATAGATGCCGCTTCAGCGGCTCGTACGGTTTCTTTCACAGCCTGCATGAGATTCTGTGCATTTCCGACCAACATTTCTGTCGCTTCTTGGTCCTCTTCTGAACCTAAATTAAAATGATAAATAAACAAATACGATAAGTATGGCTACCGGTACATCTACATATTATGTTCACTAATATCATACAAGAACCAATCATATAATCATTAGAAAAAAATTTCATAAATATTAAATTCACTGAAATGTTACAATTCTAAAATTTTTAAATGGCATAACTCACAACGCAATGCCAATTTGGTTAATAAAAATTAGTTATCAAGAATACGACACACCATAATTGTTGTGTAAATATGTGCACATTGAAGTGAATTCATTTCATTGTGAATATTATAAATAGTGTGTTCAAATGCAGTGAATTCAAAGTTTACATTATGTGCCATAAATCCTGTGAAATTGGTGAAAAAGTTTTAAGTTACGAGTTACAATAAGAAATAAACCTGATAAACGTTCTTCACAGATCACAGATTTATAAAATTTAATTTACATAAAATGTTATTTTTGAATTATAAAGTTAATCTTTGTACATTTCTTAAGGAAGTAGTGATATTGGTATATGTGTTGAAATAAGACCTATGGTAGATAAAATTCATTTACTGATTATGAAAATTGTAACTTATATTCGTTCTATAACAATGAGAATGTCACTATATTGAGTTATCTCTCTTTTCAACTTGTTCAGATTGGAATGTAAGGTTGGTTCCCTACTTATTATTTTTATTTATATGATAGTGGTCAAGTGGTCTAAAGCATCAGCTTGCAGATCACATCATCCAGGATTGGATCACATTGTCAGATTTGACATACCATTATGACAAAAGTTATCTGGGCAAACTTGTCTAGTTTAGTAAACACATAACAATGGCAAAACAACCCAGGCAAACTAGTCCGACTTGAAATAATACAATGCCAAGGTAATCTGGGCAAACTAAGCTCTGAATGCAAGTACATGTATGCACTTAAAGCTCGTCTTTTACTGAGAAGGTTTGCAATGCCAAAGTAATGACAACTGCTGACTTATGTAGCTTTGTACTTGCTGAAATTTAGAGATAACCCAATTCCTACAAGCAAACCCAAATCATTCCCCTTCAAATCTGAATATTTATGTTCATTCAAAGAGTTTAAAAAGTTAACACAGTAAAACCTCTTATTAATGTCCCTCGATAACTTTGTCAACGCACTAGTGGCCTCAATATGTGAAGTTCTAAATTCCATTTCTTTCATGTTGCTTGTTATAAAACTCCCTAGATTTACCCCCAAATCCCTTTATATACCAAAACTTGACTGGACAAATTGTTGCAATGAACTGAGGTTTTACTATTTATACATGTTGCTAGGACACAGATATAGTAATAAAGTAACTGTTAGATAATTTATTAATTTTGAAACCACGGTAACATAGATGTAATTTTTGTGATTTTAGCTTAGAAGCCCTGTAGAAAATAATAAAATACTCTTATTCTGTTTAGTATATCATGATTATGATCTAGCAAAGCGTTAATCAACACAAATATGTGTATTCAAGTGCAGAAAGTGCTAAAAATGCATCTACATAAATCAAAAAATTATAAATAGAACTCTCTGTCCTCTAGATTATCATAGTTCTAATTATAGAAGATGCAAATACAAATGAAAAAGTGCAAATCAAAAATGGGGTAAAAACAAAGTTAGTGTATTTTGATACTTTTCATAGGGTAGGCTGCTCCTAAATGGCAGATATAGATTTCTTTTCAACTCTTGTTTTAGTGTTTTCATGTGTCCCTTTAACACACACACTGTCTGCAAAGTGTAATATCCCCTGCCGAGTAAAGTGTCAGTTAGTTAAAATAGTTTTACACTCATTTACACAATTATTTCACTTGTTACAAGACTTACAGCTCTGGAATGGTGTTGGAAATTGGAATACTTTGCAAGCTAACTGGTTATCTTCTTCAAAACGGTTATGCCTCAAGAGCAATTAACAAATGAAAAGTATCAGAACACAACTTAAAATATCTTTTTTCTAGAAAAGACATAACACATAACAACTTGTTTCTTGGGTAATAATTTTTCTACCAAAATAACTAAAACAATAACTTGGTGTAAGAGACTTACTAGATTCTGTTTCCACGGTAACAGGATGCCAAATAAGCAGGAAAAATAAAAGCAAGATGCAGGATTAGTTAAATCAGTCACCAAAATGTTATATAATATATAAAAATATGACATGCATTTAAATCAAAGCCTAAAAAACAATCATTGCCAATCAAAATATGACAGTTTTATATAACCTCTGTAACTATCAGGAGAATACAAAGCAGTCTGAAATTTTTACAAAGTTTTAAATTCAATTTTTTCTCCATTTTTCTTTCCTCATTTTTTTTGTTGCCAAATTGACTGCAGTGGCAGCGAGTTTTACAATACATGTACTTGTATTCAATTTACCATTGCTTCACAGCTTGACTGAAGCAATTTCTAAATCATGGGTGACAATCATGTGGCTATGTTGATAACACCCACACTTGCTTGATGGAAAATTAGCCTTTGTTATGTATGATATGTCTGAATTTGAAAATAATATATTGCCTATGAAAGATGTGTATGAGAATAAAGTTTCCTCGCAAAAGGACAACATTCAACTGCCAATAGTTTCTGAAAACAGTTTAACAATATTTTGGCCTTGTTGCAATCAACATGAATATCTAACAATCAATTTTGATCTGATTTGTAATCTCCTGATATAACACTAAGTGGGCTGCCTATGTCACTCACATGTGATATATTATAAGCAACATACATTTTATACAATTTTGTACATTCAAAAGAGTTCTATAACTTCTCATAACTGCTGTATTACTGATCGGGAATTAAAGCATCAATAAAACCTGGAATTTTCCTACTAGTGGAAAGCTCTACTGTTAAACTACTTGGGAGTAGAATACTGTATATCAGCTTGTGGAAAATGGCTAGTTATGGTTCAAATTTAGGATTTCCCCAAACATGTATTAATGGAATTCCAATATGAGCTTACCACCCATATTGATATTTAGCATCAGCAATTTTAAGCTGTTTTCGATTGCATTGTCTTAAATGTAACAAGTTATCATAATCAAAGTAAAAGAAGAATGCAACATATATTAGCGTTTTACTCTCTGTTTAAGATGATCTGACTTTAGTTGAGGTGGCACAGGAAATAGGAGCACTGCAGAAAAACACTTCACTTCAGCAAGTGTACAGTATAACCTGCTATAGAGTCCACCTCTGTATAAAGTCCACCTGTCTATAGCAACTGGTCTGAAGTATCCCCAATGGATTTTACTATATAATGACCCTGTATATAAAGTCCACCTGTCTAATGTGAATAGAGTCCACCCTTTTTATTCCCAAATGACTTGTTAACCTGTCTATAAAGTCCACTATATTAATCAACTTTTTCAAAAGTTATTTTTCATATTATAATTGTAGTCTAATTTCATGTAATTTTTTTAACCAAGTTATTATTATATTCTTAATGCTTGAAGATTAGAAATATATAATTATTATAAATCTTTTGTCATTGTATAAGTTTTACATATGTTTGTTGCAAAGAGTATAGATGAGTTATAATAAGTAAAAATTTGAGGGGAAAAATGTGAAGTCCTTATACTCATGTCAGTGACTGAAGCCATTAGATCAGCAGTTAGAAACAGTCTTTGTTATTTAGGGCAGTATGTTTTCTATACCTATTGTTTTAATTAGTGACACCCTGCTTCCTAAGAAAACAAAGACATTAGCCAGGTGTATACTGATAGATAAACTGTTACCATGTAATCAGTTGTACTCTCCATGAGGATTATAATACACTTTTCAAATATCTTCTATAATTAATAATAAATCTCATAAAAATAGTTTTAACAAGATTAAACAAAAGGATATTTTAATAGGTATTATAGGTATTATTTTCATTTATTTGTATACCAGTATCAACAATACATGTTTACTCGTTCATAAAGTGACCCTCTATATAAAGTCCACCTGTCTATTAAGTCCACTTTTGCTCAGTCCCCTGGGTGGTCTCTATACACAGGTTATACTGTATTAACAAATTTCTTCCTGAGTGGGATTCAATCTAAAGTCAGGTTCAAATTCCTTTCAGGCAGATCTTAATGCGAGAAAGTTTGTCAGTCACACAAAGACTCCTTCCTAGTGAGATTTGAACACTGTTTACATACAGAACACTAGAGAAGAGAAGATATGAACTCTTTTGAATATTAAATGCATGTGATATGACAGTAATGAGATGGTGTTATTATTATTATTATTATTGCAGCAAATATTGATTACCAAAAGCCAAACCTTGATGCAGTGAAAGTTATTATAGTATTTCATAAGTAATGATTATTGTAGCATTTATCAATAAATTCACATAAATTATATCAATCTATAATTAATAAATATTGCAGCAATTATCAATAAGTTGGCATAAATTATATCATTCACAAAAACAAAACATATTTGTCAAGATGCTGAAACTGAAAATATTAAATCTTAAAACAAACAGAGAACTTGTTGTCAGAATCAATGTTGAAATTTGCACACTAAATATAACTTCCAAACATTTGTTAACTGTCAGTAAGAAAGTCACAGCTAAGAATAATTAACTGGGGGGGGGGGGGGGGGGTTGTAGAGCATGAATAAGATTAACTAGTTTGAGCTGGACCCTGCTTACTTCAGAAAATAAGTTGTTACAGTAATAAAAAGTTGAAATGTGAAAAATTCAGGGGCCAGATGACTTATGGGCTACTGGGCCCCTGCTAAACTTAATCCCCGCAATGTACTGGCAATGTAGGTATTGAGCATTAATGATTTTCAACAATGATTCAGACTATGTACCGGTAAGTTCAATTTCAATTATAATAATTCATGTAACTATATACTTTCAATCAAGCACATAACTCTTTACTCAATATTCTGCAGTCAAAGATTTAAAGAACATAAAAGACATCATATAGTAAGTGTGTTACTGTGGCATTTTCACATAAACATTTCGGACAATCAAAATGTTCTCAATGTAATAAACACATAAGTAAAAACATGTACAAATACACCAAACCAAACAGATTTATCACTTGTCTGGCAAACAAGGTTTTACTGTTAATGTCAGTAAGAAAGTCACGGCTATTTAGAATAATCTCCAGTTTTATTGACAGAAATTTCAATGCAGTGATAAGATTAAGCAGTGTAACAGTTCCTCTTAATTTTTTGCCATAAGAAAAGCAGGTAGCTCTATATCTAAGCTAATGTCTCCTGAAAGTGTTTGTGTCACTGCACATGGCCAGTAAGGACCAAACTCTGATGCTGGGTCCCAGAAATAAGTAAAGCTAAATAATTTTGTTTTGCTGTAGATTGCAAAAAAAGTGTGGCAAATGTGTGACTGCATATATGGATTGAAGTGAAAGTATATAATTAGAATTAAATTATAGAATATAATAAAAATTTGATATTCCATCATAAATCATCAAACAAAATGTCTCTAAATGATAAAAGCTTAATCTTAAGCTACATTTAATTAATAGACAGTCAATCTTATCAGACATAGTATATTTTTAATACACTAATGTGGAATTTAAATGTTAACTGACTTATTAACATAAAATCACACCAAACATGATATCAATATTGTTTCAACAACACAGAATTAAATCACACCAATACATAATTAGTCAAGGTTACCATGGTTACTGACACACTCAGGATGTTGTTTATATCAGATGATATATACTGGTATGGATGATTTGTATAATGATATACCCGTCCCAGGTGTAAACTATATCATGTTTTTATATATAGATATGTATGTGTAAATGTTCAAAAGTTGACTGACACTGTAGGATTCTCCAAGATTACTGACAAAACTAGAACTGTCTTTTGACAGCCAAATTTCCCCCTACTCCCTTTACATTTACCTACTAACCTTGACCCTTGACTTTTTGCAAATAAATTTGGTATGGGACAGACAGGGAGATTCCTATATACCTGTATAGTAATTTGCTATTGGGATAGATGGCCAGTAGGACAGGGTAATTCCTGTATATCCCCCTAAACTTTGTTTGTGGGGGTATAATTACTAGAAGTTCAGTTTAAATATCTTTATTGTTTATTACTATTCATAAGTATCACATTCACGTTGTAGAGATTAGATCTGTTTTTAAAATCAAAATGCACATTTATTAGAAAAACTAAACAAAAATAAATCAAACAAAAACCAAAAACCTACAAATAAATCAAGTTAAGAGCAATAAGCAAAAGCAGATGCAAAAGAAAGGCATATCAAACCAAAAATATAGTAAAAGGAAAGGAATAAGAAAATAAAACACCGATATACATGTATATGAAAGTAAAATGTAGAATGCTGGCTGAATAAGAAAATACAAACATACTGTCCATTGTCCATGTCTAAACCACAATCCCAAAAGCAAAGCAAAAACTTTGAAAACTGGCGCATTAAGTTAAACCACGAACTTCCAACATAAGCATGGACAGGTGCTCAAATTCATCTGGATACAAAGCTACAATTCGCTAGGGATATTACATCATTTAAACTCATTTACACTTGCAACCAAATAACCCAGTACCTTCAAAATCTTTGGACACCAATTACTAGTATTCTCAGTATGAACTATGAACTAAACTTCCTGCAATTCTTACTGAGCCTTATGTAATGTAAAACAGTAAGTCTCGAACAAAGCAAAAAGCATAAATTTGCCATTAGAAACTGCATCAATTAACATCTCTGAACTACTGACTATTTGTCATCACTATGAACATCAATTATTGATAAATTTTAATTTTTGCAAATAAAATATATTTGTTTCAGCAGGACAATGCATTGTGCCACTCCTCAAAGTAAAAAATAGCATTTCTTTAAAGGAAAGCTAATGGACAAACCAGTTCAGCCAACATATGACCCATAGAGAATATATGTCAAAGGGTGGTATAAGATATGGAATCATCAAGCAACCAGTCTGGAAATTGGTAATCAACATTGGTACAACGTCGTTTTTGAACATTTCCGCCATAGTACAATGTCAATGCTTTCTAAGAAGACTTGCAGGCCCTTATAATTGAATCACAAAAAGGAAATATGAAGGATATCAGATACTGAAGGGAAGAAACAGAGGGGTTGCTTACCATCAACCTGTATTTGTTTGGCCAGGAATAAAGAGCAATAATAGAGTCATGCAAGCATAAAACTTAATTAAAGAAATTATGCAAAAATGCAAAAATCATGAGACACAAACTTATACACAGAACAGTAAACAGACTGGCAGAAAAATAACAGAATGACAGAAAACTTGTAAAAAGAAAACCAAAATACAAAACAAATATAACAAAACAAAAGAGAGACTATAAAACATAAACAATGAACAGAAAAATAACAGTATAACAGGAAAGCAAGACTAGGAAACAATTACAAAATAAAAGTAAGAGTGTGACTCTTGAAACAAAGATCTGAATAACAGAAAAATAACAGTATAACAGGAAAGCAAGACTATAGAAAACAAGTACAAAACAAAAGCAAGACAGCATATCTTAAAACAAAGATCTGAATAACAGAAAAAATAAGAAGACTCAGAAAAAATAAAACAAAATAATAAATATAAATATCAAATTATGAACAAACCAATAGCTAAAAACAAAATAATAACGTTCTAATGAGACTAAATGAATTATATATTACGTAAAATCTTAAACCCCCTCCACCGACCAACTTTCCAAAGGACAATCAAATGTTTAAATCCTGTTCCTTTATAAACAGGGATTTTTTTTTCACAAACATAGAGTACAAGTATTAACCAATTGGGTAATATTTGATCATATGCTTGATTATAAATGTTATATTTCATATGTACATAAATATACAGATATTTGTAATACTGTGGGTCGAGTATGGATATATACACCTGGGGACACCTCGGGACCCTAAATTGATTTAAGATTGACCATGGGGGATCATATAAATTATTGTCAGATCCATGCACAAGGAGGTGTACTGGTAATTCCTGAAAAATATATGGTAGTAACATTTATGATAACAATTACAAACAAAGGCTCTAAACCTACATTTGACTGATATCACATGGAGCACTTGTGTGAAACCGTATTTCATGAATTTTTATAATTAAAACAAAAAACAATCTCCTTCCATTTCATGGACACTTGACAATTTTAAATGGATGCCTTATTTCAGAGCACTAGCCCCATTTTAGGTTTATAAAAGGATCATTTGACAGATACCAAATGGACATTTTAGTTTATGCTTTTAAATGGATATTTCTAAAAATTCAATTTTGATTGTCTCCCCCTTGTGCATGAATAAACATGATCATTTAAATGTTTTGGATGCAATGGTCTAAAATAGTGGTAAACATGATCATTTTAATGTTTTGGATGCAATGGTCTACAATAGTGGTAAACAAACACTTGTGTGACTAAGATTTATTAGTATCAACACTGATATTGCCATGCCGACAATGGATAATTTACCACAAGCTATTTCACTTCCGTCTGGACTTGGTATTGGTTCTATCATAACAAGGGGAAGAAAAAAACATGTAAATATTTCAATATATCACAATATAATTCAATATAACAGAGCAGATAAAGCGATACATAGAGAAAGAAATGGTAATACATTGCAATATTGCTTGAAGAATAAAGCCATTAAGCTGAAATACATGTATGTGAAACACACAAACAAATACACACACCTGTTGCAAAGAAAGAAGGAATCCGTACAGACATAAAATCAGCTATAATATTTCAATATTAATTAAAAGTTTTCCTGTTTTCAAATTAATTTTCACAAAAAATCCAAAAATATACATTTTTGACAGTGAACAATAGACAAGACATTTTTTCATACCAAAAGCATGTTATTACTGGACATGATGAGATTCAATTTCAAAACTTGTCACACATACATGGTGCCGTTCTTTATACTTTAAGTGATTTTTCAAATTACCATGCAAAATATTTAAGGATTGAAGTTTGATTGTACTGAATTTATTGGGTGATCATTTCAACTTGTCGCACATAAATATTCCAACCACCATTAGTAAAAATATCTTTTGTTGCTCTCAAAAGGTGTATGGAAGAGAATTTTGAACAACTGTAAACATATATAAATGTTTACAGTACTAAGATGAAATAAAGTAAATAAAATCCTATTGGAAATAAATGAAGTTGATTAAAATTAAGTTTTCAGTTATAATGTAAAATGTAATTTTCAATGAGAATTTGAATTGAAAGAGATATAAGAAGAACAGCACATCTGCTTGTAAGTCTTGTCATTAAGAAAAATTTACAAGACACATCAAACTTGATGTCTGTGCAAAACCATCATTTCCATCGGATATGAAATTGCTATTTATTATTTATTCCTGTAAATATCAATTTATTCCAATAATGTTTTGGCATTTTTAAGTCCATTCATAAGTAGAGAACAATTAACTACAGCAAGTGTATTTATGATCCAGTGAAGTTTTCAATCATAAGAACAATAATCTGAACAAATGTTGGCAAGTGCCATGTGGCACTTCAGAGTAATAAAAAAATTCTAACACACTGAAAAACAATGACAAGAAATGGTTAAATACAAAATGATAATTACATTAAAACAACTACCAGTTATGCCAACTTTATCTAAGAATCCCTGAGATTTAGTTGTACACTTACCTTGGGCTCCTAACATGGTGGCTTTTACCGTAGATAAAATCTTCAGTTGTGTACCTATTGTAGGAATTCTCTCGCATACTTGTAGTAAATTCTATAATATAAAACATTATTTTATGAACTTTTTTATTTTTACACTGAAGTTTTCATTTCTGGGATAAAATATGTTTGTTGTTATATAAAATCTTTAATGAAATACATATACATGTATTTTAGATATAAATTTTAATTTTGAAAATGCCCCAGTGTAATCAGCAGATAAATAAATTGTTGCCAACAGAATCAGTAAGTGTTTACTATTTTCAAAGTAATGGGTAAATATTGTAAAGATTTATAGTAGAATTATAATGGTTACAGCTGACCAGCAATTATTGGAAAAATATAGGTTTTACACATGAGGCATAGGCCCAATTTACAACACCAAATTAAACAGATTGAAAGCACTGTAGGTCAAATCAAGTTAAGGTTTTATAATATGAACTACAATGTATATAGTCTTACTGTTCTCATTTTTTTATCAGTACATTCTCCAGCTAGTTTTCTTGCTAGTCTTGTAACTTCCTCAGATGATGCAGCAATACTTTTAGCTGTAGCTATCAGATCTCTCTTAGTTCCACCTTCTCCTCTACAAAACAGAAATGACTACGATAAATTACCCAAAAAGGAGCACTTTATAACTTGGAAGATTTAACCAGAGAATTATCGTTAACAAGGGGCCTCAACTCTGTAACCATTGGCTTCTGCCCTCTTATAGCTTTAATCTTATTAATTCCACTTGAAACTGCAATGGAACCTTCAAAAATATACAAGTCTTTTGTTGACCAAACAAAATGAACTATATGTCCTGAAATAACAAATCAGTTTTGAAAGGTCTACCATTTACTCGGGGTTTTGTTTTCAAAGGTTCCAATGTACAGCATACTGATATGATCCTATGTTTACAAATTTATTATTCAATTTTATGGCAGATTTATTTTTGCGGCTAATCAAATGACTACAAAACTTAAAACATTTATATACAACATATATTTCTACTACATAGGCACCAAGCACATTAAATGAAATCCATGGCCATAGTTTAACACCATTTCCTTACCTGACCAATTGACTGAGTTTGGCCATCAACAATGCCATTTGTTTACCTGACAAGTTGACTGAGTTTGGCCATCAACAATGCCATTTTCTTACCTGACAAGTTGACTGAGTTTGGCCATCAACAAGGCCATTTTCTTAGCAGCAGCAATAATCTCATTGTCTTTACTTGACCACTGTTTGGCTTCCATATGTAAGGCATGAGCTGCCATCTACAGTACAACAATAATATGCATAATAAAATAACAGAACCACAACAGAAAACTTTAAGCAAAGAAGTAGGTATTGTAAGATGCCTCTGGTGCCCCCAAGAATTAAAGTTTCATTATTTACTCAGTTATATATCATGGATATAAAGTTAGTATATCTGCTTCACTAGGAAAAGTATACCATAACTTTAATTTAAAGTTACATCATTCATGATGTCATGGTGACATTATTGGAACAGACTTTGTTACTGGTTTTGAAATAATTATGTGAACATTGTACCTTTTTTATAGTTTATTTTTCATCTGTGGAAATACTGTGTGGCCTTTGGCTATTATTTAATATTGACAAAAATTGTCTTGTTCAAAATGTTTCTCATATTCAATAGCTTATTGGAGCCAGAGGAGGCACAATGTTTCTGGCAATTTAGTCAGGATTTTGGCTTTTAAAGATTCCAATGTACAATAAGTAAGAAAATTACCAGTCATAAAGCTGGTACTGTGTTGGAATGGTGCTTGAGTCGGTAATCAAGGTTAATTTATTTATATTAAGATGGTTGGTTTTGGTATGGTGGAAAAAACTGGAGTACCCTATCTAGTAGAGAGAACTAATCAAACTGATAAACATTTTCATATTAGGATTTGTCTAAATGGTATTTGAATCTAGCTATTTAGAGACTGGTACCCATAAACTAGCATTAGACCACTTGGCCACAAAAGTAAAGAGATGTAAAAATACAGTTTATAAAGGTCACTCAATTGAACCACTAAAGTAGCTTTTATGAACAGGTGGCTCTTATATACAGGTTCAAGTAACAAACATAAAGAGGAATTGGGATACAATTTTAATGGTTTTTAAAAGCAGGTGGCCCTTATATATAGGTGGCATTTAAGGCAGGGTCGACTAACTTTATCTACACTATAATGTGTATAGCCTGTGTATTGTAATGCTACTTACCATGATGGGTTGATTGGCCTGTGGTATTGGGAAGTCCTCCTCATCATCCGTCTCTGGGGGTGGGGGTCTGGGTGGTGTGGTGTCCTGAGGAAGAGGTGGTCTGGGTGGTACTCCTCCATCTGTGGAAACAGAAAATAAAATTAATAATGTTATGTATTAACCAACAATGCGAGATGATAAAAAACAATGTTATATTAAATTCTTAGAACTTCTGTATCTGAATTTCTATTAACTGCACATTAATTGAAAATCCAGATTTCAAAATTTCTACAATTTCGATGAAGTGTGTCTACATCCATAAAAAATAAATGTGTTTAATACAACAAATGGATAGACAGAAATCGAATCAACTTTAACATTTTACAACATAAAACTTAAAACCCTGTTTCCACTTTTTTAATTACAATATTGTGGTAACTATAGGTCAACTTATTTTATTTGGGTTTTGTCCTAAAAATAAATCTTGTATTTTTGTACTAAATGATACTCTATTGAGGACATATACTAGTAACAGAGATTTTCTTCCTGTGTAAAAAAATACATATACTAAATGTACTAAATAACTACATTAAGTAATCTGTACAGATGACAATAAAATAATGGGCATCATCAATGTTTCTAACAATCTTCCTACAACAGATGACTATTGAAAACAATTTTTATCCCAAAGAGCAAAATACAAATTTCATCCAATTCTATTATCAACATTTAAAACAAATATTTAAAAGAAATGTAACACATGGTACCATAGGGTTGGTCACAACTTATTAAATGCATGGTACATATTTACAATCAAAATGAATGTATAGTATCTTAATGCAACAAAATGAACAATTATTAAAACCTGTAACATATAAATAATTAAATGGTTAGAAATTAATCACTAATAAAATATTTGTTATAACATGGTCATGCAAACTTAATTTGCTTAACAGATTAAAGTCAATACAGTTATTGCATACATAAAATATATGGAACTAAATTTTGTTTTCAAATTGTCACAAAGTAAACTGAAAAATCTTTTTTCTTTCCCAAGACACACAAATTATGATCAAATCTACATATTTAATTTAAGTGTGAGTTGTTTCACTGACTGAATGTGGTTTTCATCCTCAGTCAAAATTATTTCATTTATATCAAAACATCACCAGCTATGGGTGAATTTGCAGAATTTTATGCCTACAAACATGATAAAATGTGCTTGTGGAAATGAGCTGTAGAGGTTCTTTAACATGCTGAGGTACAGGCCTCGGGGTACATAAAAAGACCCTTGAAGGTTTAGTGATTGTATAAGAAGAAATGCAGCTGGTTTTAACGTGCAAAGGTTTGGCAGTGTTCATTCTACAAGGGGTCATATGGTCATTGATCCATTATTTACCCAAATGACTTCATTGTTAAGTTGGACATATTTAACATTACATGAATGCAAAAATATTGATTTTATGTGATTAAAAGAAATAATATTTTTGGAAAATGTTCCCTTCTAAAAATCCTAGACTGAACACGGGTTTGGTATTAAGGACACCTTACTGGTATGAATTTTTGCTGTCCAAGATGATTCAAGTAAGAACATATATATAGATATTCAATTTTACATTGGGTTTATTTTCAAATTTGATCTGCAACCACAAAACTGGGATAGATCAGACAGACTAACCAAGATAAAACCTGATAATGATGTTGGAATTTTAAAAGCTCATTCATAAAATATGAACATTTTTGTATACCATGAAGTCAAGACTTGGGTTGAGTTGAGTAATGGTGTTTAACATCCCAGTCAAGAATATTTCACTTATATCGAGAAGTCACCAGCTATAGGCCAAAGTGCAGAAATTTTGCCAGTGCATTGCACCGATGGCATTATACAACAGGTTTTTTTTATTGTGGCAAGCCTACCATGACACTGGACCTTGTTTATTTTAATTTACATCCTAAAGAACCATGACTTTCATTTTGTAATGCCAAGTGCTTGGCAAAAGAACAGTCACTATCCACTTTTAAGTCTTGGGTCAGACCTGGTCAGATTTCTAACCTACGACCTCCCACTTACCGAGAGAGCACTCTACCAACTGAGCTACAGCAGTGGTTTTAAGACTAATGAAGATACAAAAAAGTATATGTATTGGTATTTTGTTGTTTTACGGAGCTGCTAGATCAAGACATTCAGGATTAAGCCAACAAACTGTCCAGCTATGACATTGTCTTGAAGTTAGTTAAAGTTAAAGTATTCTGTATCATACATGAAGAGAAGGACACATACATGCCGAGCACAAAACAATGATTATTGATACTGTTCAATGGCATTCATATTAGTCTTTTAAATTTTCAAATTTCATAACATTAATATGTTTGAAACTCTAACTTGAACATAAACATTTCAAAGCTGTAATTAGTATTATTAAAGCAGTAATAATAAATTAAGATATAAATAACAGACTTACAGTGAATAGTTTACAAATATTCATTCATACTGGTTACAAATTACAAAATACCACATTTGTTCAAGGTAGACAATCTTTGCCAAATGGAATATTTTGTATTTAAATGAAATTCAACAACTTCTCCACTAATAATGTAGTCAAAGGGCTACATTACCTTAATCATATACATGTATTATGGCATTTTAAAACCTTTACAAAATTTTGAGTGTCACATAGAATATTCTAAAATATTTGATCAAGATGAAAATTGAAATATTTAGAACAAAAGTGGAGATAATAATAAATGGTACAACAAGCAGTACCCCTTTTTTCTCCTTAGATTATTAATATATGTATCCAACATGTCCAATTTAGGATGGTTCAGCAATTATCAATAGTATTTTACTGGAGCCCCTAACCAAGTTCTGGAATTGTGGACGAAATCACAGTATGTGTACTTGGAAGAATCCAATGGCCTTCAGTCTAAGGAAACATATACATGTTCAGTGGTTATCTAATAACAGGATTGTATACCTTGACCTAAATTCAAATGTTCTGTTAAAAATTGTTCTGTTAGAAATTAGCAATCTTATATGCAATGTTATAACAAAAAATGATGTTATACAAACAAATAGGTGTGTGACAATATGCTATGAGTAAATGTTAACATATACAATTACATTTCAATAAATATTATTCATAACAATGAGGATAGTATTTGGTAATTGACATTGTATAATGACATCATTATAATTCATACATAACAATCATGTTATATGAGAATGAGTTTGGGTAAAACCAAAGAGAGTTATAACTGGTCATTCACAAAATATCTGCAAGCACAAAAGTGCTTATACGTCTTGTTTTATTCCATTTCATGGAAAAGTGTTCAAGACTAGAATCTTAGCATCACAGCTCTATCAAGGCTATTAGGTATATTGTGGTCTTAAGAATAATGACCCTTAACATTTCAGCTCTATCCAGGCTGTTTGTTGTATGAATCAAGGGCTTGGCATCAGAGTTCTATCAAGTCTGCACAAAGTAAAATATTTGCTTTGCAATGTTTAAACAAAACTCCAGATGAACCAAAAGACTTGTGTAAAATGATGAACTATTCAATAGAAAATCCCACTAATACTCTCTGTCAAAATTCACCAAACATTTGGTACGAGACAGAATCCACTATATTCAATGTTGCACCCGTCTTATTGGTTGACAGCAGTGCAACTTACTGTCAGGTAGTACATGTATCTCATACTTTACATTTCTTTTATGTACAAAAAAGTACTTATTTCAGAAATATTTTGTGAATGACTATCTTGGGATTCAGGAAATTAATTGGTAATATTATTGTTGAAGGTGCTTTTGTAAAAATGAGGTAAAATTGGAAAGAACATGATAAAATTGTGAGTTTAAATTATGAACAAGATGCAAAACAGGTTAAGTTGGGGTGGGTGGGTAATTGTGTCACTCATTAAAACTTTAATGCACATATTGATCATTTTACTAAATCAGGCACCTCTGCCATAATAGCTGTAGGGATCCTGTGGGGGAGGGGGCACTGGTGGTGGTGGGGGTGCGTGCTGTGAAGCACCATGACCCCGATACATTGGCTCCTGTCTGAGGGTGGCTGAAAATTATAAAATACATATTGGTAATCAATACATGTACAGTACAATAATAAATATATACGGTAACCATGACAACTAAAATTATACATACAGGTAAACAAATTTAAATATTCACAATATTAATTAAATATTTTAGTATTTACAAATAACACATGTACCGGTACACAAAATGTGTTCTATTTAAAAATGCAATTACTCGTTAACAAATACTGAAATTTATATCCAATATATAACACTCTGTAATGCACTGCTTGATAAAATGTATATAATTACTATACACTTGGTTACACTGTAATTAATAATCATCTAGAAGCATTATTTCTTATGTTTTACATTTATTAACACAGTCAGCTAGATGTCATATGGTGAAACCTGCTTAAACAGAACATTCTAGGAACTTGGTTAGGATTATGTAGGATTGGATAGGTTTCACTTAGATCTTGTGTGCAGTTGTAGAAAATAAAGGTTTGTTGACTGATTGACATACCACATGAAATCTCAAAATTTTTGTGTGAAACAATTTTCTCCTCAGAATCCTTTCATTTGATATTTTCAAATTAAATTTTCTTATTGCATAAATTTAGAGTAAAACTTTTCCCCAAAACCAGTGAAAACCAGTGTTGAACAAACATTATGATATTAAGGAGGATTCTAGTATAAATGTGTTTATATGATTTTTAGGTTTTTGGATAGGAAAATTTCAATATACCGGTAATCAAGATTTGTGGCAGTTGTAAAGGAAATGGTATAACATGTGGTCTATATTTTGCATATGCAGTTTTGTTTAAGAAAGATTTCAACATATAAACTTTACATTATATATTTTTGTTAAGATTTCTAAGAGTTCTGACAAAACTTGAAAAACAGCTTACGGAATCAATAATCTACCAATATTTGAAATCTCTTTTTTTTCAAATTAGACAGAAAATAATTAAAATAAAAAATATAAAATTAAATGTTTATATGGTGCATCACACTTTGTTAGATTAATGAAAATAAATAAATAAATAAATAAATAAATAAATAAATAAATAAATAAATAAATTATTAATTAATTAATTAATTAATTAAATAAATAGTTTTTATTCTTTTTTTTTCTTTTTTCTTTTTTCATTTTATTGAAAACCAAAAAAGCATTACCAAAATTTGCTACTTAAATTTTATAGAGCCATAAAAACATTTTCTATAAGGCAAAGTATAAAAATATTCTGCATTTTATTAAATGTTGATATTTATATTACTAAAAGCTAAATGATACAGCCAAGCTTAATGATGAGCCAGCTTTTCAATGAGATCTTCCAAATTTCTGTTCCTTATTTTTGAAAAATAATTCTGTGACAACATCTATAGATATGCATAAAAATAAATAAACACAACAAATAATAAACTAAAACAAAGCAAAAATTAAAACAAATAAATAAACATTTTATATGAAATCAAATGTGCAGCAAACATAATATTCAACTAAAATGTGGTATAACAATAAACATAATGATATAATACATATATAGTGCAGCAAGGGTTACATTTTTACAATGTACACATGTTAAAGTTTGAGGACAAAGGAATGGAACATAATGTGGAATAACAGTGATTAAAGCTTGTGTACCTTCCTGTTGCCTAGCAATGGTTGGTCCATCTGCAAACTGGTCAGGAACTGTATATAACAATATGAATATGAATAAACAATACAAAAAATGTAGGAAAAATGAATAAACAAAAATACTTTACATATAACCACAACATAAAAACCACAATAACGCAAACTTTTGAAATACAATTTGTAAACAAAAACAATATTACAGAATGTTGGAAAATTATTGTAAACAACAATAATATTAAAGAAAGTGGAAAAATATAAGCCAATATGAGTAAAGGATAATAACAATAAAATGTATACCGGTAAGGCGTTAACTATGACGAGTATATGTGAAGGGACATAACTCAATTCAAAGGGACATAATTCAGTCAATCTATTTTTATGTTTAAAGCTTACACACTCCGTAACAATACAAACAAACAAGGAATGACATGTTTTTGTGTTTATTTCAGTTGTCTTGGATAAGATTCACACAGCTAAACATAAAACTTATGTTAGTATATACAGAAACAATTTCAGTTTTTGTAAGCAATAGCCATATGTATCAATTTCTGGTTTTTCTTTCTTTTTTGAAATAACATAATAAATCTGATTACTAAAGAAAACAAGTATAGAAAACAGCCAGTGAGAAAGAAAAGGTAAAGGTAATTGGTATGTAACATATAAATACAGTAGTATACATCAAAACCATCTTGATATGACAAACAATCAAACATTTTGTAAACAAACTTCCATGCCTTAACCATGTTAACATACATCATCTCAATGGATTATTTCAATCACCATGACAACACATGCTTTAAATATGAGAAATTTTAGCATACTCTTGATGAGGAACTATACAAGATATCTACATAACTTGATACAAACTGAACCTTTCCATCTACATAACTTCAACACGAGCCATTAAAGACAGATTAAAACATTGTCATTCATTACTTTTTCATTAATTTCATGCTCTGTCTCTCTTTCTATATTTCTTTTTTCTTGCTCTTGCTCTTTCTTGCAATCATAACCATAAAAGTGAGGCAAAAAAGAAATATAATGAAGAAATGAGGACATCACAGAGATAAAGGGGAGATTTGTAAGTCATCATCCTGAAACATGAGGACAATTTTTAAGTGACGACATGTCAAAAGACCTTATATAACCCAATTCAATTCCATTAAAAAATGTTTTAAAGTATTCTAATAACCTTACCAAAACCAAATATCAAGAACCTGAACTGTGGGGGACACAAAATTTGTCCTCATATCTTGTGATTTAACATACAAACAAGCATTTCATTTTAAGCTTCAATGAAGAAGAGGTCCAATGCTTAACATACATTATTTGATATTCATAATGCTAACATATAACATACACATTGACATAACAATGTTATATAGGAAGGGAGGAAATACAAGGTTATGATAGCACTGTCCAAAGTTTTATGGCAATGGATATCATATAGACAGGTTTGTCTGTATATGAAAACATAGAGGATTAACATGAAGTAAAACCTATATTAAAGGCCATCCCCATATACATGCTCAAAAATGCCACTTTAAAATATTTCCAAGAAAAGGGGGTCATTATTGACAGGTACATTCATTTGAAATCAATCAATAATAATGCAAAGGTTGGCAAAGCTACAAGCATATTTCATTTTCAGGCTACAAACAATTATTTTTCTTATTTTCATTCCGACATGACCTGCTTTTAAACTGCTATCAAACTGCATGTTTTACTAAAGGAATTGGTTTGACAACACTTAATGAGGTTAACCAATCATTGATCTTTGAAAATGGATAAAATATTTGAATACAGGAGAAGAATGAAAATCAGTAGATTTTTGAAACCTTTGAAAAGTAGTAAAACAGCTTGCCAGTTTTTAATTCAGTTTGAATGTACTTTATAAGAAGACACATAAGCAGAGAATAATATTTGCGATTTTCATGGTAATTTTTGTATCACAAATATTTCTGCTCGGGGAAAGTTTCTTATTTCTTTTTGTACACTTTCCCTACAGTCAGAACCGTGAATTTTTTTCACCGTGAAATAGTTTAAAAGATCAAAAACCATGAAAGTTTCCTACTGCTAATGTTTCTTTTTATACAATATATCTTAACAACAATTTGGTCAACTATCACAAAGACAATATACACTGGAATTATGCTTGTTACATCATAAGAGGAAAGTGACCAACACATATACAAGGCAGTTTGACAGTGGTGGTGTCTAAATTTGAAATTTAGACAATTAGTTTAAAAACTGTGTATGCTAACACAGGGATATGTGACTACTGTGTGTTGATTTTGACAGTGGAGGTGTCTAGAATATGAAATTTAGGTAGCTAACACAAAACAGTATATATACCAAAAACGTAATCAGTGTGTAACACAAATATAAGACAATTATGAAATTTGGGTAACCAGTACAAAACAGTATACAGATTGTGATTGGTGTGATTTACAGATATAAGACAAAAATGTGTAACATTTGTAGTGTGCACAGTGTGCTGGTGTACTGTTAGAACAGTATATGTTGCCAGCATATCATCTACAGTGCAGCAGGTACATGATGTTCTGTAATAAATGTGTCTACTACCTCCATAAACTTTAATTTCTGGTACCCTGCTGGTAGTATGAGAATCATCTGGAACTATGGAATAAATATTTTTTTATAATGACAATATTAGCCGAGATCATTCCAGGATTTAAATTTTGTATTCATGGATTCATGGACAGACTGACAAACAGACAGACACAGTACAAATTGACAGCATGAAACATGTAACTTCCTACACCTACCGGTACAACTTTCTGATTGAAAGTGGAATTAATAAGAAAAGCATCGCTGGCTGGAACAATTAGACCATTAGAAAAGAGAGAGCCAAAAATAGTTGATGTAAAATCTCACAATGATTAAACTTACACCAGGGTTACACATCAGCTCCTCCACTTTTCACGAGTGAGCTAGACTTGAAACAAGTAAATTAAAACTATTATTATGACAAGGGCTACATGCTTCAAAATATGTAAACAAAGGGAAGTAAGTTTTATGACCACTGCATTGGCACACCTATGGGAACACACCTTGCACATGCAGATATGCATTACTGACTACCTCTGGCAGTAACAAATCTACTGTCTAAATCTAACGGAAAACTACTAGATGTATATGGAGGACCGTAAGTTGAAGCAGGGGGTCCACCGATATTAAATAAGTCACTAAAGTCCTGCGCTGGCACTATTGGTGGTGGTGGGCGTGGCAGTGGCGCTGAATATTGGTCTAAATAAAATAAAGCCAGTAGCACAAATATATAAATATTTAACATATATAAACTTAGTACAGTGCAACCTGTCTAAACTGAATTATTTATATTCTTTGTAAAATCAACACATGGAAACCAGAAATTAATTCAAACAAACAAATTTTGTCCACAGGGTATTAGGTTTAGACAGACTGAAAATGAAAACTTGCTTTGTTTCTATTCCTGGTAGCCAAAATCACATGTGCTACCTATTTCTGAGAAATGCTTTCAAAAACTAACCTATTTTGGCAAAATTATGAAGGAAAAAAAAACACTTTAAAAAGTACCATCTTTTACAAATTTTGGAAATTTGGATACTATTAATTTTAAATGACTTGTCTAATTTGAACAAATTTTGATGGGGGTGCATGTATTCAGTTTAGATAAGTGCCACTGTATTTATATATACACAAGTCACACAATAAATACTGTCATTTAATTAATACTGTAATTAATGACTTGGTTAATTTTACACATAAATATTTTAATATCATTAATAATATTATCATTAGAATTATTTAATTTTACAAATTTAGTATGTACTACATACATATAATGGTAATAAATATATTATTATAATATTAACAATTACAACATTTATACAATATTTACTATGCAAAATCACAATATCAATAACATAGCCTTCAAAACCACAAGTACACAAAAACAGCAATAAAACCTTAAAACTCTCACACAGTTAATAATAATCTCAATACAAATTTACCTACAAATGCCAGCAAGGCAACTGAATATCATTTCAAATAATGTGTAAAATTTTGCTCCCTCGATTTTTTCAGTTTTTTTAAGAAATCAATTCTCCAATCTTTCTCATTTTTTCAGAATGCCTTCTATGATTCTTTCCAAGATAAAACATTATTTATTTTTTCAAATATTTAACATGCTTAAAAAGAAATAGAAGGAGGATGGATCATGATGAAATTATTTTTGATACAAAAGCAATATACATCTAAACACTTTTACCATCTGATTTTCAAAGGATTCTGGGTTGTTGAATGCTTAATTTGATCCAATGGATAGAAAGAATCTCTTTTATCTAGAACCTATATTTCTATATCTGAACCTAATAATTATACAGTGTAGTAAAACCTCGAAAACACAAGTTCAGTGAGACTTTTTAGCCAATTGAAATATCTTTTTAACAAACAATCGTAAAACAAAACTTCAGGGGGTCTGTTTTTAGCCAATCAAATTATTTTTTTAGACAAACAAACAACAAAGAACATTTAAAGCATATATAATATTTCACCATATAAGCCGTGAAAATAAAGCAAATTAATGATAATATTAATTGCTACTTTACCTGATATCTGGAGCTGAGACAGATCTGGTGGTGGGGGTGGGGGAAACTGGTTATATCCCTGATCTACGGTAACTGCATCCCGCACTTTACCCACAGAATCAATCAACTGTAGAATGATAAAACATATGTATACAGTAAAATTTGAATGGTTCAAAATTAGATTTAATTATAGTAAAACCTAATGTTGTGGCAACACCTTGCACTGACATTGCCTCCTTGCTCAATGTCACCATTTTTAAAAATTGATTTGACAGTAGTTTAAAATATAGCTGATTTAATCTATTTATTATAAATATTTTTAGATAATCAAATTCACTGGACCAAAAATTTTTAGTTTGAGTAAAATACATTATTTTGCCTGAATTTTTCATTCATATGATGAAAAAAAACTTTAACTTTTCTAAATATTTGCACTATTCAAGTTCAAGATAATTGGACTGACTTTTTTAATTGAGTAACCCATTCCAGACATTTTTGATAAAGAGAAATTCAAGATATCCGAGTTCAAGATAATGAAGTTAGACTGTATTTGTGTTCGAAACAATGCCTCATCTATCATTTCATGGCAATAAAAGGAACATGGGCCTTTCACCTGTAATATTTTCAGTGACGTACCTGTTGATTAGTTTTTCTCCAGTTTGTACAAGCATTGGCATCTCTTGGATTCATTGACATGGCTTTGGCATTTTGTACCATTGGTGCAATTGCTGTAAAATTAAATAGGAGCTACATATAAATAATTTTAAATGAAATGTCATCAAAATATCATTACAATATCATTCATTTTCTTGGCATCTTATAGTATATATTTTCTTTTTTATGTTTAAGGGACTCTTGGTAGCCATTATTCTTTTTGTGAGTGAATATTTTCGTGAAATCATATTATTGGCATTTTGCAAAAGGGTATATTCACCAGTCTTGAGGTATGTAGCATGAGACATGACTTGGCATAATTGTAACGAGGGAGAATTTTCAACAACAAAAAATTTAATTCATGAAAATAGCAAACATTTCCACCACGTTAAAAAAACTGAATATACTCAATACATTAATTTGAACTGACTTGATCTTAATCCTTCAGTGGCATCATTAACTCTATCTACAAACGCTGGATCTTCACTGTTCTCCACTTCTCCTTGTGCTACCTGTAGAATACGATTAGCTCGGCGAGCGATGTTAGAGACATTAGCTCCTATTGTTGGTGGATCATTTGCTCGGATTCCATCTTCTACTCTATCAGTATCTCTGAGAATTCCTTCCTCTGTAATGAAAAACAAGATATTTACAATACAGTGTTGTTATTAAAATCATTTAAATTAAATATTTTATTCCATCAAGTGTACTCATGTAATACTGTGTGTATAAACACAATTTAATTATTTATAAATATCAGAGAGAACAAGGTGCAAAATAATAAATACATTTACAATTTAATTACAGACACTTTATTGTTTTTGCTATTGCTGATGTTTATAGTAATGGTGGTTATCTTAAATGGAGACATAATTTTTCAATTTTATATCAACAACAGACACTACATACATTTACCAGTACTTCAAACTGACCTTGTGGTTACAGAGGAAGTTTGCAAAAAAGACTTTAATAGCACACATATTTGCATAGACCCCAAACTAAAAATCCAGGTAAAATTTTCAAATTTTGAGTGAAAGTTTGTCTTGTCCAACTTAAAATTATAATATTGTTGTATAAAATGTTACTATCTTTTTGATTAAATAAAAAAAAAAGTATTTAAAAAATTCAAATCCAATTTTTCCCTATATCAAATTATACGGTATACAGTCATGAATGTAGATGTTAATACCTTCTGCTCGTATCAATGCTGGTGTATCCACTGCTTCATCCACCAGGCCTCTAAGTCGTTCCATGTTATCAGTCCATTGTTTCTTCATCAAGTCAAAATGTTCTATAGCAGCTTGATTAGTAGGGTTAGTGAACACAATCCTGGCAGCAGTGATGACTTGTGGTGTTAAATCATTGACCTAAAATAAAGTAAGTAAGTAAATACAAGTACGCAAAATATATAGAAGATCTTACATGAGTGATGATGTAATATTGGATTTATTTCATGAGTAAATAAAATTTAATTCAATAAGCCTTACACAAGTTGCATAAACATTTTATTAACAAGTTGTTTTCACTATGTATAGAAAATGGATTTTGCCAATGTCAAATGGTTTAAAAGATTAAATGTCCACTAGTTTTAATGGGGTAAAATTTTTATTTCTTTGGTAAAGATTAATACATATGTATGAATATATATTTTCCATACTACCTAATTATCTCCCCCTTATTCAAAGACAAAATTATCTGTGTACAGCCAAACCAAGATAAATTATATTAATAATAACTGACTGACCCAATCTGTAGAACCTCACAAATACTGGTGCCAACAATGCTGACAGAGTAAAACAATAATGGTTGCTTAGGTATTCTGAGTTAAAGAAACAATTTCTAATCTAAATCTTAAGTTTAGGTGCCCTGAATTAGATAGACTGATTTCATTTTAATGTGAACTCATCAGAAGACTCCATTCTTGGGTAAATGACTTGTGGATTTTTGTGGACTGAGAGATGTTTTTATCATGATGGGATATGTTGGCTGTCCCGTGTGTTACTATGACAACATATCTATGGACGTTTGCACCATTTAACAAAAAACAGAGATGAACATATAGGTAGACATTTTAACCTGCATAGACACAACATCAACAGCATAATGTTTGAAGTCACTGAAATATTTAAATGAAGATCCAGAAGAAAACAATCAAAATATCTGATACTAAACAAGGGAATACAGAATTTTTCAAACACCCACTTCTTGAACTTTTAAATTACTTGCTGTTAAAGCATTAAATACAGTTAAACTTCGATAACTCGAACTTCGATATCTCGAATACCACGGATAACTCGAAGTAATAATTTTGTCCCGACCGGTTTTCTATATAAACTATATAAATACAACTTCGATAACTCAAACTCCTGTAACTCGAATACCCCCGATAACTCGAAGTAATGTTAAGGTGCAAAATTAAAAATTATAGGAAAAACAACCTTCTGAAACTCGAAATATTATTAACAATGGGCGACCAATAGAATGTTTCAGTGAGAACACGGTAATTAATCGACAATTAGCTATAATACTTCGGTATAATCCGATTAATGATTGGAGAAGTTGTACAGATCAAAGGTTTTGCTACTGTATTAATTAGTATCAATTAAAGGATTAGTACTCTGTGCCATAATGGGCGATGAAGTGTACCCCCTCGACTAACACGTGGTAGGCACACTAGTTTTATAATTTCTATAAAATGTGCATCTTGTTTTGTATATTATAACATACAATGTACTTGGATATGTTTATCTGATTCAGTTTTTTATATGCATTACGGTCATGTATTGGTAATACACATTTTGTGTACTTCACGTATGCATTTGTTGTCGCCATCAGTCCTTATAAAAATATAATTAATAATTTGATTTTAATTCATTTATAATTTTATGTAATACCGGTACATATTACACCAGTGTATCGGTAAACAGTTTTACACCATCCAACATTTCTCCCAAAGAAATGAAAGTTACATTGTGACGTCATTCTTCAACTTCGAAAACTCAAACACACCGATAACTCAAAGTTATTATCGAAGTCCCGTGCACTTCGAGTTATCGAAGTTCTACTGTAGTGATGTTTATTAAAAAGAAGTTACCTGAGCTGACGTTTTGAAGATTTCTTCTACCGTTTTCTTGTTAGGACATCCTCCAGCAGTAGCCACCATATTGGCTGTACCAGCAAGTTTGGCAGCATGTTCATCAAATCTACGTGCTTTGTCATCAAAGTTGACTTCTCTACCAGGTGTTCCTACATGACAATCAAACATACATTGTACTAATTTTTAAGGTGGTAAATTTAACCTTTAAGCCTCAATAATTTTAGCTGAAATAGGGATTTGGTGTCAATTAACTTTTAATTTTGTTTAAAACAAACTCCTGCATACTGTAGTTGAAAAAAAAAACTTAAAAAACACTTTTGTGCATGTCATTGGAATTGTTTAAGTGCAATTTTTAAAATTTTATCAATAAAATTATCAAAATGATGTTTTGAAATTTTTCAGTGGAAAAAGTCATCTAAGGTTGAAAATGGACTTTTGACAAAAATGTTATTTTTGACTTATTTCAGTGATTTATAGACATGTTAATAAAGGATGTATAAATGAAGATTATAAGTAACACTATTTCCACTAAACACTATACATACCTAGTGGTACTACTGATGCCTCACTAAGATGTTTTAAAGGTGTTGATATGTCTATAAAATCTTCTGCAACCTGAAAGTACAATAAGTTAGACAATGTTTATTTAATATGACCAAATAAATCAACTTATAGTAAAACCTGTTAAAGGGGATGTTGTATTATGGACTAACAAGACTAAGAGTTACAGTAAATGTACTTTATTTAGTGGTAGTCTTATTTTAGCGGTTTTGGCGCTAGGCAAATTCCGCTAATTTATGATTACCGCGAATAAATGTGTTTATAAATATAGGCTAACCTGTACATGTAGAAATTGATTTCGGCACTTCCCGTGAGCTGAGTGCGGTAATTTAAGATTGCGCGAATTAGTGACAACACAGCATTTGCGCTAAAATTTGATTTCGCGAAAATAAGTACATTTACAGTATCTATCTTTGTAATTATGAATATGTATAGTAATATCTATGTAAACCCCAATCACAGTTATGACATATGCATTGTCATGTTGACTTTTTCAGCATTAAAATGTTGATCAACATGAACAAATGTGTTGTTGACATATATACATAACACCCGATCAAGTGGAAATATTATAGGGATCATTTCACATATACATAAAGACCACCTGTAAATTAAGACCAGTGCTTTAAGAACTATTTGCTGTAAGTTTCAACCAAAAATAACTTGTATATACACCCTTCCAGAAATAGCCGGAAACTGGTTATCGCTCTTGATATGACGTCACACCGGGAAGGCTATCTATCGATCCCATCATCATGTACAGTATATTCACTCAGTTCGAGTATCTGTTAGGTGTCATATGTAAGCTACAGGTGAGATGATAAACCGACAAAGCGAATATTACATTAAATAAATTACAAATTATGAATGGGCTAATTAAGCAAATTTTAAACACTTAGATGATCGTCCGAAAAAAAACACTTAACATTGTAAAAGATTGTATAGAAATTGTTGTAATTTCTTCAACAAAATAACAAATTTTATTTTTACTAGAAAATTGCAATTTGTAAATGTTTAAATTTGAAAAATATAAAATACATGTACGTATATTTATTAATATCTTAGACCATTTAATTACCCTCAAGGACATTTAAAATTTTTATTTTTATCTGACTGGAAATATTTTAATTTTTTAAGCAAATTACTACAAACGTTCACCTTCCACTTTTTTATTATTTATTTTTTTTATTTTATAAAATCGAAATTTTCATAAAACTTATTTACAAAATATTGATATAAATTAAACAATTGAGATACATAATTGATAGTCAAAATAATTTGAAAACTTAAATTTTCCTGTGATTGCAAAGTAGCGACATCTTAAAGTTGTATTTAAAAATCATTGTTCAACGGATTAAACTTTAATCAAAGAAAGATCCGTTATTGCTAAAAATGTTTAAGGTTCTGAATATTTATTTTCAAAATTATTAATAAAAATATTTAAAAAAAAAAAAAACAAAAACAAAAAACAACAACCTTGAAATTTTGGTTGTATGGTTAAAAGTTCGATCAAAATAACAACTGATTCTAAGTAGAAATGATGGCATCCTTAACTATGTTGACTTGAAAAATATGACTTTTAATTGGTTTCATTAATCCAATTTGCAATTAACAGGAAAATACAAGTACGCTTACCTCTCTAGATTATCTGATTACGAGATGAACAAGGCAACACCTGATTATAATACAGTGATAAATATCTGATTTATTCTCATGTAGTGTCGTATCACTGCTTTGGCTATATTATACTTATTTGTCAAAAAATCAAAAAGTATAAAAATGAAAATAAATAATAAATAACTTTTAATACTAATTATGCGATTTTATTATTATTTACCATCTTTAAACTGTAACACAAATATGTTAAGTTTCAAAATGTCGGATAAATTTTCGGATAGATAATTTAATTTGTTTGTTTATATAATTATTCACTGAGTTACAGAATACTTAAAATGCAATGTTTGTAGCTCTCTCTCTCTCTCTCTCTTCTCGTTTAAATAATTCTACCGAGATTAACGAAAAGCTTAGGCTACTTCTGACACATCTGGATTCATTCATGCATAAGCAAATTGTCCTTAGGTTGGACCGATGCATTTTCTCTCCTGTAAATCAGATAATCAAAATCAGTGCCCTAATTAGTTCCGAATGACTGCCCATGACTTGGTATTACAATATCAAATATGTCATGGAACAGTTATTATTATGTAACAATTAAAATGCATTTTTAAAATTTTTAATGAAAAAATATATTAATTTCAAATTATTTTTCAAGAAGTCATGAAATAAAATACCAGCGATATGTAATTAAAATTGAAATTTAATATTTAATTTTAAAACTATATTATATTGAGGGAAAATACGAAATGCTAGTATTCCCTGTATGACATCACATTCTACTATCAATCATGGCACTCCCGCCAGGTGTCGCGATTTATCGGAAGGGTGTATATAATAGCCACATGTACATAAAGATTATTGATATAATGCCATTTCCCTTCAAATTTCAACTAAAAAGAACATCTATATTAAGACCACAAGTCAATTAAAATTTCCAAATTTCAAAACTTTCATTTTCAAAATAAGCCATTTTCTTGCAAGTTTACATGAAAATAATTGAATACAAAATTTCCTGATTTTAACTAAGTGTACACTTGGTATCAAGAATGTTTGTGATCATATCCTACCTGATTAACTAATGCATCCTGTATCTTAGCCTTAAGTTGATGTAACTTCTCTGATAGATGTGCTGCTAATGCCTTGGCTTGTGGTGAATTGCCCTGAAACAAAAATGGTAAACGTTAACTTTAAGATCCATTTTAATTAAAATGACACATACAATACAAAATTGGTCTGTTAAAGCTTAAAATGGTAATTTACCGGTAGTTTAAATCGTTACTCTTATTTTTAGGACATAGGTAACTTTAGCAAGTAAAACTAGATGACTTACTTGCAAAAAATTAAGATTACTGGGTTTTCATTATACTTGATTTTAAATAATGTCTATTCAATATAAATTTGGTTTAAAAATTAAACGATTTGACAACATTGCTAGATTTATTATTTTTACATTACAACTACCCATGTACAGTAGATGGCACTTTCAAAATCTTTCAAAATGTTATATTCAGGAACCAATTATGAAAGTCAGTTTCATAACATCACTTAAACAGTCTTTACTGTAAACAGTAAAATATTGATTCATTACCACCATTTCTCTAGTCGGATTTTGACCTTATAAATTGGTATGGCATTTAATGGAGGGTAATTTAAAAAGAAAATCATAAAAGAAATATGAGTTTGGGACTTCATAATACTGTTGACAGTTATCAAGGGGCATTATAATGAGGTTTTACTGTATATATACCTGTCCTTTCTTAATTAAATCAGACAACTGATTTGTAAGAATTTCAGTTTCATCACACAACCGCAGTAACTCAGATCTCTGTGGTCCAGTGCAATAATCAGCTACACGGCGACCTTCAGCAACAACCAATCGAGTGGCTTGTTCACCTGGAAAGAAAAATATTTATAACTATTAACTTGTAAAGAAATTCAATACTGGAAAACTAGAAGATACTTTTATATGGGTTCTCCAGAATAAACAATACCACATAAAAATTTGTGCAAAACATTACAGAAAATGTTAATATCACAAATTCCAAAAATGACATCATTTTTGTATGAAAATGTTGGTTATAAGAATCCATATCCGATGCAATAATAGTTTTGCACTCAATCTAAAACTTCTGATTTCTTGAAAAATAATAACTGATTGATTGGAGTAAGCAAAAATATTTAATCAATCATTATTTATCATTACTCTACTTGTTTCTGCACACATCATATATGGATGGATTTAGCAAAATAAGATACATGTATATTTTTAACACTGAATACAACATGTACAACTCGAAACCTGAGGTATAGAAATTAATTATTATTTTCTAATTTACAAGCAGGAAGGCCTAGATCACAAAATATATGTCTAACCCTGAATCATGATACCTTAATCATTACTTACCTAACCCTTTATCATCTAATCCTGGATTTGCCAACCACTGTTTAGCTTGCTCCACTTTTCCTGCTACGGTTGGTGCTGGTTTTCTAACTCCGCCCCTTTCAGTATTATTGACACATTGCTGTGTCTGTTGTTTTAATTGTTCTAGTTTATTCTGTATTTCTCTAGCTAATGACAACGCCTGTGGACTACTTCCCTATATATACAAAAGAATGTAACATCTTTACATTTAATGTACCAGTATTTGAATTAATTTCAACATGCACACATTTATTTCACAGCGTTACAATTTAAAAACTTTGAAGTAAAAGTGACGTCCTATAAGTTTAGTGAAGCATTTACAAAGTTTAATTAAGAACAGTGCTGATAGTTTTCCTACCAGGGAGTGCTTTAAGTTTGAGGCATTTGATTCCCTCTGAAAAACTAATGGTCATATATTGGAACATTTGATTCATGATTTTAGACTGAAGGAGATTATATATAACATAGATTCTGGCAATGGGCAACATGTTTTCACTTCTTAATAGATGTTATTCTTTATAGGTATTCAAAAATGCATAAAAGCCTAAAACCAGGGGATTTGTGATACCTGTTTACTTTATAACAAGGAGCAGAATCATGGTGTGTTATGACCTGGTTAAGATTTTTTCACTTATATTGAGATGCAAAGTTCAGAGATAGTGGAGGAAATACTAAAGTAACTAAACATTTTATTTTATACTCACTAGAATCAGTAAGAGCAGAACTTGATCTTAAGTGGTGAGAAATATTGTGATCCACAAGCATTCCCTTTAGACCACTTGGACACCGAGACCCCACTCTATAACAGAGTTCTACTATCAATGTAAAATAGACTTACCACCACAATTTGTCAAACTATAAAGAGATTTTGGCTACAGATATCAAAGTAATGATAACGAAAAACACATCAGAAATTGAATTTTAGATTTTGAAAAAACTCATAAATTATGCCAGAAATCAAAGTATTGATAATAATATTACCTTGCCCTGTTGTCTAAGTTCTGATAAAGCATTAGTCATTGACTCAATGTCACCAACTGTTTTATATATAGCATCTCTATCTTCAGGGTTTGAACTCCTATCTGCTATCCGCCTGGCATCTTCTAAAATCTGATGTAAGGCCTTGTGACCTGTTGAATGAAGAAATAATAATAGTGTTAAACACAAATGTGATGATTCTGTTACAACAGGGGGTAAGAATGTATCACTGCGTTTTACAGGACGCACAATTCTGCATTTTTTACGCAAAATAAATTATGTTGGACACAAAAAAATTATGCGTCCAGAAGGACGCAAAAAAACAATTTGAATTCAATGGGAAAACATGTTTGAAATTCTGTTAATATAGACAAGGATTTTTCGAAAACCTTCTTAATGTTGGAATTCCCCACGCACTAAAAATACATTTTTGTGTAAAAACAGTACTCGTAAATTTCCAGCAAATTTTTGATTGGCCATAGTGGAATCCGTTTTGAATCGGTTAGACACGTGATGCCGATGTCCTTGACATCAGTAGCTTGCATGGCTAAACGGCAATAATATTGGCGATTTTGTATACTTAAATACATTAAAAGAAAAAGAATCAAAGACAATCGATTCAGAACCTTTGCAGTCGACTAACTTGACATTTAAAAGAGAACAAGGGTTTTTAACAGCATGGTTAACACGGTGGGTGAAATACAAT
The DNA here is from genome assembly GCA_021292105.1 of Anadara kagoshimensis. Classification (NCBI taxonomy): domain Eukaryota; kingdom Metazoa; phylum Mollusca; class Bivalvia; order Arcoida; family Arcidae; genus Anadara; species Anadara kagoshimensis. The sequence continues at coordinate 48,224,206 of CM037864.1, forward strand.
GCACTAAAAAGTGATGGCGTGTGATTCATGCATCCGTACATCGAAAAACAATGCATTCACAGTTGGTTGTAACAATTTTCAAAATTCAACATTATCGCGACACCAGGACTATATGTAATTAGTACTTTTAATTTATTTCAGTTATGGGACCCACATTTGTAGGTTTGGACCCCATTTATTTTTTTATTGGAGTCCCAAAAACCCACATTTTTGAAAAGTTGTGTAAAACCCTGGTATCAATTTAACTGATTTAATTCATGTACATGTATTACTGTAACTCAATATTTTTTCATAAGAATAATATTCACAATGTTCTTATAAAAGTTTTTGAATTATTCTTGTGATATAAAAGTAGCCATCAAACAAGTGATTAACAGTCCTAAGGTAGCACATGCCAGTGGATTTGTTGTTCTGAAATTACTACCAAATAATTACGAAACGACTGTCTAGTGTTGTAAAATTAAAACTAGTATATGTAATTATTACCAAATATTTGTATTTTCCCTTGCAGAAAAATCACTATCATTTTTACAAATATGACTGCTAAAACTGTTGGAAATCAATTTTCCCTTTATGAGCAAGCTAGACAGGAAAATAGCTTAGATCAACAAAGAAATTATACTCAAAATTCCAGAGGTTATATTACCTGCACTTCCAACCAATGATGTTGGATCTGACAACCAATCACGTGCCTTGCCAATCTTCTGTTCTATTGCACTCTGTTAAAATGCGAAATAAGATGAAATATTACTAAAATTCATTAAGCATAGATATAATGGTATGTGACCGATTATATCTGGCTTTTCTTAAAATCATAGTTTCATAGCTTCTAAAATAGTAACTAAGGGTATCCAAAGATGTTTGTTCAATTAACTCTTGTAACCCTATAAAAGTACTTAAACCACGCCACTGGATCATGTGAATACTATTTCATCAATACATACAATGTCATCAGAATATTTAGTCATAAATAACCATTTAACCTTGAATTCAACTACCATCTTGAATTCCTACACATCCATTATAAAGGTGACCTACAAGTTTTTCTACTCATTAGTACCTGTTGTTTATCTTGTTTATCTGGTATCTTATTTTATTGTTTTTCTCTGTTCCTGTTCTTGTATCTTATGGGTTTGGTCTGATAATAAGGTATTGGCCCCATATGGCATATGATATGCTATTCTCGATATTGACCATATAACAAAAACAAGATGTCTACCCAAAAAAGGTGACATTATATAAATATTACATTTCTGATAGGGTGACAGTCTATATTGTCATACTGAGAAATTTGAATTTCGAGGGTGACAATATGGACTGTCATCCTATAAGAAATGTAATATTTATTCTATTATACAGATTTTTGATGATTATTATAATGTGCAACCAAAGTATACTGAATTGCAATTCATGACAGTCAGCTGCCGACTGTAAGTAACTTGTGCAATGCTTGTAGCATTAATCATATTTAACATTACCTTAGAAAAGCATTTAACTGATTTAGAATTCATTCAAACGGTATACACAGTTTTTCTCTGCATGTAACCTTTTTCGTAATGTCAACAGTTGAGGTAATGTCACCCTGAGACACAATATTTTTTTAAATCTGAGAGTGACATTAAATATACCCAAACACCTATTACACCAATCAAATTTCAAGAAATTTACAAAAGGTATAATAAATTAACATTATCTGATGTAGTAGACATTACCTGTGATTTCTTCATGACAGTGATGTCATCAGCATCCCATTCTTCTTCATCATAAGTTGTTAACTGTAGAACTCTGATAATTTCATGAATCTCATCTGACATTTTCCTAACAACAAAATCTCTGTTACCCTGAGCATCAGCAAATCCACCACCTAAAGTATACAAAGACCAGGAAAAATAAAACCCAAAGTGGACCAGACAATAGTGATGCTGGTGGCAGTTTTCAACATTTACTTATAACGAGAATAATCATATAAATCTTAACAATCTTTAAATCATCCAATCTCCAGTGAAAAAAACCTATATTCAATACAAAATCAGAGTACATAATTTTCTAAAATGAATGCTGTTTATGTTGTTTGATAACCACCAACTTTGAGTTCACAGACAATTTACATCCATAATCAATGTGATACCATCAGCTATACAATATATTTTCACTAATGATGGATTCCTAAAGTTTTGTGTTAAGAAATGACATTCTGCTCATGGTATTTCAAGGGGTAATACAAGATAGTGTGGTGTGTGCCAAATTCGATGAAGGGCAAAGGCCTTCATTTTGAATTTGGCACACGCCACACTATCTCGTATTACCCCTTGAAATACCATGAGCAGAATGTCATTTCTTATACAATGTATTTACAATTCTTTCTTTCAATACATATTTTTATTTGTTTTTACCCTTGGTGCTATTTCTTCCATACCTGCTCATGTGAGATAGGATTTTAAGCCATGCAAGATCGGTGTATCTCAAATGACCACATGACCTTTGTTTAGGACATGAGGTAATATTGTGGGAAAATTGAGACACATCAAGGATCATAACACCAATTGTCTTTCATGGGAATTGCAATACAATTGCTTGTATCTGTAGAGTTTGTAAGAGTAAGCTATTAGATGAGTAATAGATTCAAATTTTTAGAAATTTCTATGTTCAATTGCCGCAATCCACAATTTTCTTCAATTCCACAAGGCTACCAGAGGAAACTTATTACTGAATTTTGATTTGATTATAAAGTTTAAGGGTACATATGGCCTGACCTGTCAGTCAATGTGCATACACACAGCAAAGTAAATGGAGACATTAGTAAATACAAACCTGATTCTTTTGACGTGATGTAGATTTTGATGCCGCTGATTAGAACAGGTGTTAGATTTTTAACTTGATCCAGGGACCGTATCAGCATTTCTCTGTGAACTTGGTGTGTCAATTCTTTTTCTCTTGAATCCACTTCTTTTGTCATTTTAGTTAAAACTGGACTAAGATTCTGTGTGAAAGAAAAATAAACATAACATAAAGATTTATAAGCAAATTCAGTGAATAAGGATCCCCTACCAGTGGGTATTTTTTGTGATTTGCACTAATGTTCAAAGGCCTAAAACTCCCTAGAAAATGAGCAAACTAATTCGAGCTAATGATAAGCACTTCTCCAATCAATGCTAATTTCAAGTTTAATTAAATAGAGCATCATAGTTTTCGAGAATTACTCCAGATAATAAGTATGTACACGAATGGAAGGACATACAGACATTCAAATTCAATATTTCCCTCTTTCTGAGAAGGGGGATAATAAGGTGAAACAAAAGCCTCATTAAAATATTAGCATGTCAATACCCCTGAGGTAGGTTTATACTGATAATGCAATAACTTAAGAACCACTTGACAAAAGGATTTCAAACTTCAAATGTGTTATCTATCAGTATCAATATTCTAAACCTTATAATAATTGTTGGAAGATACTAAAAGTCATTGCTCAAAAACAAAAGTGTTATAAATGGATGGAGAAATATAATTATCGCACCTGTAATTATTACACCTGTAAATACATGTGTAGGCCATCAGGGTATAAAAATGTATAAAACATTATTATTAAAATCACACACTTTTGATTGATTAGGGTATTACACCAAAACCAAATCAAGATAATTTCCCCTATGTATTTTGAGGATAACTATATAGGTAAGTTGCAGATACATGTACAGTAAAACCTTGATTCATCGCCACCATTTGTTCAGTGAAATTTTGGTGTTATAAAGGGGTTTGGCAATAAATTGAGGGAGGGCCATAAAGAAAAACATAAACAAAATGGATTTTGGGACTTCAAAATAGATAAGCCAGGTGGCAAAGTTATCGAGGGGCATTATAACGAGGTTTTACTGTATATTTAAACTTTAGCAGTGTCTATGGTAAAACCAATTAAAAAATATTTCTGGTGTCATGCCTACTACTATGACAGAAATTGAACTTCAAGGTCTTCTACAAAGGAAAAGACTGGAGTGGAGTAATAAACATTTACATCCCAGTCACAATTCTTACTTTAGGCAGTCAGTTCAGGGATAATAGAGAAAACTTGAGTGCTCAGAGAAAATCCATAAAATTCAACAAACAAACTGATAAGGTTTTTCACACTGTAGGATTCAAAGCAAGGCAGTGAGAGGCACCGTGATTCATAAGAGGGCACCCTAGACAATGAGCCCCTCCCTCACCCCACCCCCAACCCTTCAAAAGATAAGCTGGTGAGTTGTAACATACAAATATGAGTATGGCAAACAATATAGAAACTTTATTGCAACAATTTAAAATTTTTAAGGATTTTTTTGACGATTCATTCAGAAACATACAATTTTAATTTTAACGGAAACTGATCCCTGTAACTTTATCAGATGATTATTTCAGATAAAGTGCTTCCCCATAGAAACGGAAATAACAATAGAAAACAAATACACAAATTTACAGGAAGTACTCAAGTTAACTTGTATACAAGGATGCTCTCAAGTACATTATAACTACTGATGTACTCTTAACAGTGACAAAAATGTATTTATTTAGAAAAATAAATTTATTTACAAAACATATAGCTGTAAGGAAAACTGCCTCGCTAATGATAATTACATATCCAGAGCAAAACACTTCAACCAAAAACACTATTTCAATATGGATGCTTACACTGAAAGTATGGCATCAGCTTGGATGCTAATACAGATGCTAATACTGGTAGCTCTTAGGCCAATACTAATGAATGTTAGCAATAGGAATATGATGCCAATACTGATGTAAACATTGGGGGTATGACTTTAGCTCAATCCCTAAATGTTGGATATCACTTGCAGTATGACATAAAACCTTATACCATTACTGATGCTAAATTCAGGAATATGACATCAGTTCTGAGGTCATTACTGACTGAATATATGACTGTATAACATTATTTATAAAGGAAACATCAGGAATAAAGTGAATTGAAGTGACAACATTGAATAAGGTTAAAATGCAATGGCGGTACCCAGGGCTTAGACATTTATTCATTACATATATATATATAACTTACTTTTACATAAGTAACAAGATCTTCCATTCTATCTACAACCTCCGTTATGGCTAAATATTCCAGGACATTTTTACAAACTCTGATAATCTTCCTGACTTCAGATTCATCAAAAGCTAACAGTAATGATGAAGTGCCTTGTAAAATACCTGTAAAGTTTACAAAATTTTTCATAAATTTGTTTTCTTCAAACCATGCAAACTACAAATAAGCTTGATAAATTTAATATTTCTCTCTCATATCTTGACCACTACTGTATCTTAGTTGGTAAGGTGCTTGCTTCGTATGTGGGAAGTCGGGGTTCAAACTCCAGTTGGGTCTGACCAAGGTTTGAAAATAGATAGTGACTGTTCTTTTACTGAGAACTCCGCATTTAGAAATGAAAGTCAAGGATTCTTTCAGAAAAAACCTTACAAACAGATGCCCCATTTCATAGCAGGTCATTCCATACAAACTTAATGCAGTAATGATGATGGGGTGCACTAGTGAACCCTATTTGATTGAATGGAGTTTCATCCCAGTCAAGAATATTTCACTCATATCAACATGTCACCAGCTATAGGTGAAGTTGCAGAAATTTTACCTTTGCAGTGTGTATAGGGTAATGTGCCAGGAGGGTTTTTTAACGTGTCATGTCTGCTGTGACAGGTTCCAGTAGTGATTAAGCCCTATTTGAGTCATATCTTCAAAGACTAACTGCAGTGAGACTAAATTGCATATGTGTTAATCAACATCATTTTTTTCTTTTATAAAATTAACATAATAGAAGTTTTTCTTGGTATGTATGTGAATTTATTTCTGTTACCTCTAGCCCCTTCTATAAGTTTTTTGGTATGTGAATTTATTTCTGTTACCTCTAGCCCCTTCTATAAGTTTTTTGGTATGTGAATTTATTTCTGTTACCTCTAGCCCCTTCTATGTATGGTATGTATGTGAATTTATTTCTGTTACCTCTAGCCCCTTCTATAAGTTTTTTGGTATGTGAATTTATTTCTGTTACCTCTAGCCCCTTCTATAAGTTTTTTGGTATGTGAATTTATTTCTGTTACCTCTAGCCCCTTCTATAAGTTTTTTGGTATGTGAATTTATTTTTGTTACCTCTAGCCCCTTCTATAAGTTTTTTGGTATGTGAATTTATTTTTGTTACCTCTAGCCCCTTCTATAAGTTTTTTGGTATGTGAATTTATTTCTGTTACCTCTAGCCCCTTCTATAAGTTTTTTGGTAAGTGAATTTATTTCTGTTACCTCTAGCCCCTTCTATAAGTTTTTTGGTAAGTGAATTTATTTCTGTTACCTCTAGCCCCTTCTATAAGTTTTTTCCTGGCTGCAGAAGAGTAAGCATCACTCCGTAACATATCTGAGGCCTGTATGAGAAGTAAACATGCCTCTTCCACACGGTTAAGTGCTGGTGGCATATCCTGTTTAAGTATCTGATCTTCACTACTGTTAATGGTCTCATACCCAACCTAAAATAGAAATAAATTAATTTATAAAATTTAATTAAGTTTAAATGGAATGTCCATGATTAATTTGGGGTATGATATGAGTTCTGAATCTAAAGCACAATTTTCTTCAGTTTAAATGCCAACACCATTAAAATTGGTCACCAAAGCCCAAAGGTGTTCAAGTAAGTCGGTGGTTAGCGCTATTCCCTGTCATCAATGTGGTCCATGTTTGGTTTTCGACATCTTATGCAAGAAGGTATACATAAGTCATCTACTTGAGGTAGACTTTTCACCAAATTTTCTAGTTGTGTAACTTTTTTCTATAACCATTGTAAACCAAATGAGTTCCATTTTTTATATTCAGTTGAATTTTCTTTGTGTTTATAGGGTACACAGTTAATCTTGATATCTATAATAACCATTTTGCCCATTTTTTCTTCATCAATATCTAAATACATGACACAATTTTAAAATTAGTGGAAAATAATAGCAGCTTACCCTAACAAGGTTGTCCACCGCCAATTTGACATTTTGGACAAGTGGACCCAGGTCTGGCATGGCATGGCCATCTTCAGCTTCTTCATGGAGGATGACCAATGTGGATACCTAAAACACAAATTAAAAGATGTACATTAATAATTTATGTTGAAGTACTAAATTAAGTGTACAGCCAAATCTAAGATCAGTGCATGAAGCATTATATACATGTATGTTACCCAAAGATGTCAGTAAAAATACTGGTTCAAAGGTCAAGGTAACATAAATTTGACACTCACAAGTAAATTATTCTAATGATAGAAAGACAAGATAGATATGTTAATGATTGGAGAAAGGCCAAAATTATGTGTGCTAAAAATAATAAACATGAACGATTCAATCATTGGGCATAGAAATACATGTAAGATGTAGATACAGACAAATGGACAGAGAGACAGACAAACAATAATAACACATTATAATAAGAAAGCAGCAGAAATAGCAAGTTAGAACAGAGGGTAGCTCAGATAGCTCATCTATATGGGAATCATTTTAAACAAGTTGCCCTAAATGTTGATGCCGAAGATATGACAACAGTTCTTAGGCATTTTATGATGGCAAGCTAATTTAGTGCTTTTTTGCCAACAATTAAAACTTTATCAAAAATCAAGAGAGTTGATGAAGAGACAATGCTTTACTGCTGTGTCTCAATCTTTTAACCACAAGAACAACAAAAAGGAAATAAATTGTCATATTCTCACTTCAGTATTAAGAATGTGTAAATGTGTGTAGAAATATAACACATATAGAAAACAAAACAAAGGTCATGTTCCGTCTGCATGCAAGGAGTTAATTTAAATACATCAGACAGATATATATAATGACCTACAGAGCTTATGTTCTCAATTGAGAGCCTGCGAGATCAGTATAATGGAAAACCTGGAAGGGTCTCTGGACTAAGACTTGCTATACTACTAGTATTTTTGTTTGACAATATATACCTCCTCATCACTGTTGTATATACTGTGTAAGTGGTTAATTTTGCAAATGGAAATTTTCACGAAATTGTAATGATGGCATTTTGCAAGGTACTCTTACACATTTATGCCAATTGCTGAGGTGCCTAGCATATAAAATAGGACTTGCAGTTTTGTCACGATGGTGGAATTTTTGCGTAATTTTTTTCAATTTGTGAAAATATGGAAACTTTCCACCACATGAAAATTATCAGTTTTACAGTTATCATTGGTAAATGACCATTGGTATACTGTATATACTGTCAAGAGTTCCATTCTTAAGTCTAAATCAAAAGTCGAGTTCAGGTTTTGCATTATACCACGGAGATCACCACTGGGGATCTATAAATCTGATTTAGTACATACTTTATATACTGATTATAACATATGTCTGCAATTATCCATTTTTATAATTACATCATTATAACATTCCAATAAAGTCTCTACTAACTTAATCTTGTTTCAGAATACCCAACAAACCATCCCAACATCTTACATCTCAATACTATTAATCTATTATTCACTGTTGTATGTTTAGTGAGCTAAATATATATGAATAATCTTTCATTGTGAAAGGCTTGATGAGATGAGACCAGATAGATGCTAGGATTAAATCATTAATCTCCCTAATACTCTACTTGTTAGGCTATATAATGTCTACACAGCTAATGAAGCCTTAATTACAACACTTTAAATTTGATATCTTCCCATATTGAGATGATGGATCCAATCTTTTTTTAATTTGGTTAATATCAAGATCTTAAGATCTTGAAAATACCCTGACCATACTTTGGACATTATAAAGTAATAAATCTACCTATTGAGTTTGTTACAGTAACTATCGACAAAGTAATGGTAGTCAGCCCTGACTACAAACTTCTATGAAATTACTACATCTAACCATGTACGATAATTTTAATTTTTTTTGTAAATTGCATATATAAATGAGCATAGTTTATTTTTTATTATATTACCATTGCACATGGTCTAAGAATGGCTAACAAACATTCCTATCACATATTTATGTATTACATAGGTTCATTTCTGTACAATGTAAAGTCAAACCTGTCTTAAAGGCCACCTCTATATAAAAGCCAGTAAAATTTTATCAAAATCACTCCCTATTTATGTTTTTGAATCTGTATAAGGGTCACCTGCCCATAAGGCCATTTTACTGGTTCCCTTAGGTGGCCTTTATAAACATGTTTGCCTGTATGAGATCGAGATTGAATTAAGATATCACAACGGAAACATTTAACTCATGCCAGATTGAGGTGTCTCAGGTGTAATATAGATGTCTCAGGCCAGAACTGAGAGTGATATTAAAGTATTCACATAATAAACAATTGTTTACCCTGCCACTACCTAGAAGTGATTTGCTCTGACTGACAGGATGACAGACTAGCTATTATTTTCAACTTCCTCCCTCTCCACTGTATATGTTGTTTGTAAATTTTCAACTTTATTTAACAGTAAATACAATTTTGTTACCTACATTGATACAGGTGTAATACAAATGCCGCTGTGATGATATATGATGTACACATGTAATGTAAGGTTATTTTCAAAATTGCTACCCATACTCATTCACTACTGTATACAATTTTATTTGTACCTTGTTTGTAAAGTTCCAACTTTACTTAACAGTAAATATTACATGGTATTTTGTTACCTACATTGATACAGGTGTAATATAATATAAACACATGTATATGATATTAACACATGTATATAATATATATATGTGTAAAGTAAGGTGTATCTTCTATACGGCATGATAAACTGCAAACAATAAACACAATTAATTTCACAGACAAAATGTATAGCTAGCTGCAGCATGCCAGTACACAAAGACGGACAGTAACAGATGTACTGTATAAAAACTAATCTTAAACCGTATATTGTCTTCACTTAAATCTGACATTATCAGAAAATTGGAGAATTTAGATAAAAATAAAATAGTAAAATTTTTGTTTAAGTGTAATTTAATAATGATAACCCTTACATAGACAAACAATCTAGTTAATATTAAACAAATAATGTTGTATTAGTAAATACCAAAAGTACTTAGTCAATATTTCATCAGTTATCTGGTATTTTAAGGTTTAACCTGTAGTGGGTGGGTGGGTGGGAGGGCTTTAAGAAGTCTGATTCTGTATAGATTATGAATTTATTCTTTGTATTTAAATAATAAATAGAAGGATACTAACACCCCTATCTATAAATTATAGCACGTTACAAGATTTATATTTAAAATCTCTATATAGGTATTACTGGGGTATTGGTATGTACTACATACATGATTGTCAGACTTTAACATTTATATATGTTGCCTGTTGGCTAACGTGCAGACCCCAACGGTACATCCTATGTTTCCAATCCCCATCTCCAATTGTAATATAAATTTTGAAAACACATACATGGCATGATGACCTTGATTAAAAGTAATGCGAGACAAAAGATTTGCTGCAAAATAGTCAACTTATTTTCTTTGGCAGTTTTAACATGTATACCAGTACAAATATAGTTTAAAAGTACATGTACTGGTAAGTGGAAATGAGTAATGGTATTTTACTTCCAATGAAGACTATTTTACTTATATCAAGATGGTCAATTCTTGAATGGTTGAGGAAACTGTGACCATCAACCTCCAGAAGCTAACTGTGCTAAACCTTTACTAGAATCTGCCCCTGTAGGATTTGAACCTTGGTGGTGAGGTGCTGTGATCTATTCCCCCACCATCCTGGAACTGACGACCTTGACTGGGGTACTGAAAACAACATAACTCCACTCCATGCTACTCTTGTAAATACATAATGTACATGTGTGTATACTTCTAATCTAGCTTTTCCAGCTTAGGTGTAGCATTAGATGAAAATTACATCTGAACACAGACCACCCAAAATGTTCTGAAATCAGGTTAATCACCTTTAATCATTGTTGTTTTATTTATCATCCAGATTTACTACACAATAAAATATGGAATAACAATGTCAATATATGATTTACAAGATACATCAAGATATATTTAGGTTACAATAATTAGTATCATCAATTCTAGGTATACCTGAAATATAGGTACATGTAGATGGATTGACTGTGGTTTTTCATCCCAGTCAAGAATATTTCACTTATATCAAGGCATCACCAGATATAGGTGAAGTGGCAGAATTTTTACCTTTGCAGTGCACTCAGGGCAATGTGCAGGGAGATGTGGGTTCCTAAACATCCCACACCTGCCATGACACAGGGCATAGGTTTTAAAGGTCTTTTTCAAAAGGACCGAGGGACTTTCATTTCTATATGCAGAGTGCTTGGTGAAAGAACAGTCACTACCTATTTTTAAGTCTTTGTCAGACCCCAGCCAGGGTTTGAACCTGCAATATCCCACATATGAAACAAGCATTTGAGCTACAAGGTTTTTCCTACACACGTATTTCTTTGTTAACAAAAAGTTTAACCAAGAACTTTGATTGGGTACTGATGTTGACACCTGCAATAGCTATAGGTATGGCTTAATTTAACTCTCTTGTAATTATGTTATTTACAAATAAGAATCTATATGTCGGCCACAAACTGAATCAATGCATCAATGCAAATAAATTTTACTATCTCGGCAGGACATATTTTTTATGTTTTTTTTGTTGTTGAAAAATTCCTCAATGTTCAAAGATTTCTGTTTAATGTTTGTTATAAGTAGATAGATTAAATCTTAACACCATATGTAACAACATAACACATGACCCTTGAACATGTTAAAAGGTTTTATTTTAAAAATTCCATAAATTCCATAGTAAAAGAGGGCTTTGTTTCCAGATAAGCATGAAAATTCATATACAGTTACTGATAATCAATAAGAGTACAGTAAAACCTAGATTTTTTGCCATCATTTGTATATTCAAGTTTTGGAGTTATAAAGGAGTTAAGTTAAGTACTGGTGTTTAACGTCCCAGTCAAGAATATTTCACTTATACCAAGATGTTGCCAGCTATAGGCAAAGGTGCATAAATTTTTTGCCTGCGAGTTGCACTGATGGCATTATACAACAGGGTTCTTTAGCATGCCAAGCCCAACATGACACGGGAGCTCATTTATTTCAAGTTCCCAGTCTTAGGTCAGACCGGGCTGGGGATCGAACCCACAACCTTCCACTTACAGAGCGAGTACTCTACTGAGCTACCACAGTGGTTTTCTGGAGTTATAAAGTGGTTTGGTGATAAATCAACAGAGTCTTAACAGAGAAGTGTAAAAGAAATAAACTTTGGGACTTCAAAATATTGTGGTGATAAGCAATATGGCAAAGTTTGCTCTAGACGGTTAAATGGGGTCCACCACTGTACCATGTAATACCCCCTAAGGTTTGTGCGGAACTATTATTTCCATTGGATATAAAATCATATCGGTTCAAGCTGTGCTCCAAAAACAATGTTATTCCAGGAATTTGCGATATAAATGTTTTCCAAAGCATTCCACAGAAACACTAAGGGGTGTTTGTCAAGTGGTACAGTGATAAACTCTATAACAACAAGGTTTTACTGTGTAATACTGGTATATATACTGTACAAGTATATAAGATATTTATAATGGTACACAAGCTAACCTCACAATGCACTTATTACCCTATCTCAAAAGATAACTCATATGTAATAACTCTTCAGAGTTAATATTGTTCAGTTAACCAGTGCACAGAAAATGGTGAAATCTAGTGTTGAAAAATCAAGAGATTTTCAGAACCAATCATTGTGATAATAATCAGTAGACTTAAAATGATTGACAATCAATTAATCAGAAGCTGAAGCTAAGATATATGACGATCCACCCAATGCATGGGTCGTTTAAGGATTCAGTTATTACATAAACAATGCCCGTCTCCCATAATATTGACAAAATACTAGTAAACACCTGTGTTCTCTAAACATAAATGCACTGGTCCACAATAAATATTTAAAGGTCAAGTGGACAGGTCAATATTGTTTGCCTATATAATTATCTTAAGTAAGATTGGAGACAGAATTTCTTCCAGTTTTCTGATCTACCAACAATTGGTTTAGATTCTTACATAAGGCTGTATATTTATATCAGATTGTGATCACAGGAGTCAATTATTATCTCACAAGTGTCTTACAGCCAACAGGTTTCTGAATCATATCATATTACTCATGATTCTGATATCGTAACCCATCTAGATGGAACATCAACAAATAATATATCATATACAGTACCTATGTTTCTATTCCGTTTCCTAATGGCCACAATTAACATTGGCTTCTATTTTCTGAGAAAACCTTTAACAAATTAACCCATTTTAACAAATCTGTGTTGATAACTTTGCCATCAAGCTTATTGCACTTTTTTCAAGTCCCAAAATCTATAAAATCTTACTTTGTCAGTCCCCCTCGATTTGCCACCAAACCTCTTTTTAATGAATAAAATCCGATAGAACAAATGATGGCAATGAATTGAGGTTTTACTGTACTTCTAAACAAAAACCTGATTCAATTTCACTATCTTTAATAGTAAGCTAAAGACATATTAAAGAATAGCGCTTGATAACTGCTGTTTTAATCTTGTTAATCCATGTTAATCCTCTCAAAATATCAAACTTATTCAAGTCAGTAAGAAATTCACAAAATCAAACAAGATAAACCATGTATAGATTAAAATACCAAATCAACCTTATCTTTAACCTGTCTAAAATTTAATACAAATCCCAGATTATCATATCAGTTTTAGTAATTCTATCTCAATATTCTCCAATATTACAACTACCTGTTTAATTACTTAGGAAAGGCTAGTGGTAAATCGTCATTAAATTTGAAAATGATCAGTTTTAGCTTAACCCTGATTTACAACCAGCATTTTAAGTCAAATTTTGGTGTTACAAAGGATAGTGCAGTTGAGTAGTGGAGTCATGATTCTTTCACTTATACCAAGGTCTGTCTTGTTTTAATGTGCACACAGGGGAACTTTAAGGTGCCAGCTCACAAAGTCAGTAAGCCGCAGACAAGCACACTACTCCAACAGTCACAATTATTCTGTCCAGGTAAACCAGTCAATACTCCGTCCTCTGAATACCAAGCACCTGACAAGGAAGTAGTTTTTCAAAATTTAAAATCTCATTTTGATATAGCTGAACCCTGACAGGGTTAGAACCCACGATCTCTTGTCCTCAAGGTGGATGATTTACCACTGAGCCTCTAAAGCAGTTTTATTTAGATGATTATTAAATGCTATTGTAATGGTTTGGGTAGCTCATTGTGCCATCTATCCCTTTATACAATGTAAGAACATATGCATGTATTGGAACCTCTGTACGTAACAAAAATGTTTAAAATCATAAAATGTGGACATAAATTAGAAAGAATACTCTAAACTTATGTTGTATAATATATAATTTTAAAATTAATTAAAACATGTGTGTAACTAGGTAATGAGAAAACTCAGCATTAGCCCACAAGATTCATGTTTAAAACCACAAACATGTACAATCCACACCTTTAATATAGATATTTATATAAAAATAAAAATATGCATTTTGCATTTGTGAACTTTAAAACTATTAGTTTATTAAACAAGGTAACCATTGGAGATGTGTAGATGGGCGTTTTCAAAAGACCACAGATTTTTCAGTAAAGGGTCACATATTCAAATGTCATCTAGGATGCATTGCATCAAGGCTAAGATTATTCATTGATAGCAAGTTTGTAAATCTCAAAACTATTAAATTCTCCGTCAAATTCATGAATAATCATTTTTCACCTAAATAGTAATTATAACTTGATTTAATATTTCTTAGGATTTTCAGTCAAATGAAACTCTCTTTTTGTGATTTCAAATTCTTTTGTTTTGTTTACAAATGAAATAGTATTATATTGCATGTATGCCATAATTTTATTTTCTGAAATGTTGTTAGTTGAATTAAAATCTAAACAAAAGACACTTGAATGGACCAGTGACTATAGATTACTGTATCCTGATGGACTCTTGTTACAATCTATAAGCCACAGATTTGGCATGAATGTGTCACAGTTGGATATCAGTGTCTATTTGCATTATAAGGTATTGAATTTCGCCAAGCTAATATATATATATATTTTTATTTTTTTTGCATGAAATGTTAGTGTACCAGTGGTAAATATTGAATAATAAATCATTTACCCAGTGTATGTCAATACATGTATATTTGTCAATGCATAGGCCTCGATTTAATATTAACCTCTGTGATAGCTCAGTTGGTAGAGTGCAGGCTCCGTAAGTGGGAGGTCATGGATTGGAACCCTGATTGGCTCTGACCCAAGACTTGAAAGTGGGTAGTGACTGTTCTTTCTCCAAGCACTCAGCATTATAAAATGAAAGCCACAATTCTTTTAGATGGGAACTTAAAATAAACAAGGTCCTGTGACACGTTAGCATGGCACCATAAAGAACCCTGCTGTATAATGCCATTAGCTCAATGCATGGAAAAATTTCTGAACCTTTGGCTTTGCCTATAGCTGGCAACATCTCACTATAAGTGAAATATTCTTGACTGGGACGTTAAACACCATTAATTACTCAACTCAACTCGATTTTATTATTTTCAAATATCGTTGAAACCAATGATGCAACATTATCTGGAGACAGCCAATATGGGATTTAGCAAAGCTGTAGAAATGTACAATACATGGTTAAAACCTTTTAAAAGTCTCACATGAAAGGCCTAAGAATAGTTATGAGAAAATTCCCTTGCACCATTGGAGTTTAAATTACTAGTAACCCACAATCCTGGACTGGGAAAGTCATGTGTCAAACTCAGGACTGTGAGCCAGTCAAGGTAACAGACCATAAACATGCCTCTAAACCATACAACAGAATAGTTTACATGTAATAAAATGGTCAGTTGCTGGTGCTATGTAATGTCTTGATGATATAATTTACGGGCAACATTTAACCAACAACATGCAGTTACCAGAGATAAAAGATAGCCTGGTAGCTAAGTAGGTAGATATTTTGTTTTGTTAGAATGGTGTTTAACACCCCAGTTAAGATTCTATCACTTGTACTGAGGTGGTTAGTACAGGATTGGTGGATGGGTGTGTCGGGGCAGACCTGAGAAAACCACCGACCTTGGGCTGTCAAATTGACAAACTTTCTCCACTAGTATTTGTCCTGAGCATTATTTGAACTTAGGCGCCGAAAGACTCTTGTGATTCATTAGCATATGCTTTAGACCACCAAAGTCCCTGCTAAAGTGGTAGAGCATCCTGTTAGTATTGGAAAGGTCCAGGGGTAGAGTCCCTGTTTGGTCAGTCCTTTTTTCCATTTCATGTTAAATGTGTAGCGGTCTGGGCAACACTTAACCAACAACATGCAGTTACCAGAGATAATAGATGGCCTGGTACCTAAGTAGGTAGATATTTTGTGAGAACGGTGTTTAACACCCCAGTTAAGATTCTTTTACTTGTACTGAGGTGGTCAGTTCAGGAAGGGTGGACGAAAACCACTGACCTCGGGTCATCCAATTGACAAACTTTCTCACTAGATTTGTCCTGAGCATTATTGGAACTTAGGCAGCCAGAGGCTCTGTGATCTCTGTAAGCATATGCTTTCGACCACTAGACCACAGAAGGCCCTGCTGAAGTGGTAGAGCATTCTTTTAGTATGGTCGATACTGTTTTCCATTTCATGTTAAATAAACCAAAGCATGTTCAATCCTTGTAGTGAACAATGAACAGTTTGGTGGTCCCAAGGTGGAAATGGAGAGATTCAATTCAATTTCAAGATAGCTGAATTGGATGTAGGTACAGGTTCCACAGTAAAATGTCGTGTACTTGTAATGGGGTTCTTGGATACAAGTCATAATTTTGCATTTTGGTGGTGTCTGATGCTGAAGCTTGTTAAAAAAAGTTTTGGTTCTATTCTTGTGGTGATTCCTAGTAAGGGATTGTAATCACAGCATATAGAAATTTACAAAAGTTTACACATCATAAATCCTTCTTCACTGTAAACAAGTATCAACTTTGTTTAAACTTTTTTCATTTCCAAACTGAAACTGACCTTTTTCACACTTTACAAATTCATGTTTTATGAACGCATTCTACTAACCAGGTCATAACTAAGATATAACTGAGGACTAAGGGGTCATAATAAATCATCACCATGATCATCAACTTTTTCTTTTGATCTTATTTCCTTACCTGCAAGGCCACAGGTTCCAAAATACTCTCTATCGTTTTAGTGTGAAAAACCGGCATGATTCCGTTCTCAATTTACTTCTTCCCTTCAAGGGCTATTTAAAAAAGCCGTGTCCTTCAAATTCCTCTGAATTCTATTTCTAATAATTACTTAGGACAGCTTAACTCTCCTCACATCAAACTGCAACTACAACAGGCTTCGCGGAAGCAGCCTATTTTCATAGTGATATTTCGTATGATTAATGCGGTGGAAATGTTTTGAAAGTGTTGTTTTTCATGCATTAGGGTCGGTGATATGGGTAAATGGAAATTGAAATTATACATGCTGTTAAATTTTAATAACAAAAATAGTTAATCTTTACGCGCCGTGAACACACAGGTAAACCGTAACATGATCCCGAACTGTCGCATCCCATATATGGAAAATGACCTGACCTTGTACTACAAAGAGCATTCCGAATGGAACACTGGTAGGGTTTCCGAATGAACAAGATTGACGGATGGCGGGAAAATTAAATAGAAAAAATGTCATTTTGAAAACTGTTAGTTTCAGTTTTCAAAATGACATTTTTCTAGTTTATAAAAATAAAAATATAATTAGAATTTTCTATCAACCAATCATTTTCAAAAAAAAAAAAAAAAAGAAAAAAAAAGAAATCATATGAACAAAATTTCAATAAGCTTTTCTTTGTCAGCTAAAATTCATTTCATGTGATCACAGGTCCCTGCTTCTATAGTTCTATAATCAACCATATGAGATCGAAACATTTTCATTAACCTATATCAACATCAAGCACAGATAAAGTAAGGTTATCTTGGCCCAATGAGTTAAGCAACATCATGTCTTGTGCACCAGATGATGTGAATTCAAACCTTTATTCTTTTCTTTTTTAAGAAGGGTAAAAGTGTTACAATTTTAACTTTATTTTACCAATAGAATAAATATTTTACAAGAACATTCTAAACAGAGGTCATTTATACTTAAAGGATAAAAGTATTTCCTCTATCCCAAAGTTAACAAAAAGTGTATATACAGATATTTTCATCTCATCATAGGTTCCAGACATTTGAAATAAACTCCCAATGTGCATAGGCAAATAACATTGACCTGTCTACTTGACTTTTTATTAGGAATATTCATACAGGATGATCCACATAATAGGTAGTGTTAAGATTCAAGTTAATGCATGTGTCTACTCTATAAAGTGAGCATCTCTATGATGTAGTACACAAAATAAACACATGTATTCCCTACACATAAATAAACTGATCCATGATAAATATTTAAAAAAAGGTCAAGTGGACAGGTCAATGTTGTTTTCCTATACTGTACTTTATTTGACGTTTATACCACCATTGACCTGTCCGTTTGACCTTTCATTAGGAATATTCATATCGGAGGGTCCACTCAACATATTGGCAGTGTTAAGATTTGCATTCAATGCATATACACATTGCCCATGATGAATGATCACATCATGTAGACGAAGTTTACACACGTGATCCCTATTCTGAAATCAACTCGTCCATGATGACTATTTAAATCAAAGGTCAAGCAGACAGGTCAATCTTGTTTACCTATACTAGACATCTATTATAGGTAAACAACATTGACCTGTCTGCTTGACCTTTCATATAAATGTGCATAAAGGAAAACCCACTTAATACACAGGTAGTATAAACTATACTTATGACACAGGTGTGTTCTACAAGGTGAGTATATCTCAAGATGTATACAAAATAAACACCTGTGTTCCCTATACATAGATGTACATGGTCTGTGATAAATATTTAAATGAAAGGTCAAGCAAACAAGTCAAAGTTGTTTGCCTGTACATGGTCTATGTTATAGGTAAACAACATTACCGTAACCTGTCTGCTTGATCTTAAATTTAAATATTATTTATGGACCAATGCATTTTTGTATGTGAAACATGGGTGTTTATTTTGTTTACATCATGGGAAACATGTATCGTCTAT
This sequence comes from Anadara kagoshimensis, assembly GCA_021292105.1. Taxonomy (NCBI): domain Eukaryota; kingdom Metazoa; phylum Mollusca; class Bivalvia; order Arcoida; family Arcidae; genus Anadara; species Anadara kagoshimensis. The sequence continues at coordinate 48,243,335 of CM037864.1, forward strand.
GTATTAACTGTGAATCCTAACACTACCAATTTCTTGGATCATCATATATTAATATTTTTAATAAAAGGTCAAATGGACAAGGTCAATGTTGTTTGCCTGTAGTCCTCAATTTAGTCAATATTTATTTTGTTTCTGCCACATTGTTTTTGCTGTAGTTTGTTCTTGGTTTTCTGGCTTTTGTTGAGTGCATGTTATTCAGTATTTCAAGAAGTATAAAGTTGAAATCTGTCCGTGCCTATATTGTTTGTTTGATTGAATGTCTCAGTCAGAATATTTTGCTCCTATTGTGACATTACCAGCTATAGGTGAAGTGGCAAAAATGTTGACCTTTGCAGTGAACTCAGGGCAATGTGCAGGGAGGCTTCTTTAACATACTATGCCTGCCATAACATGGGACATCAGTTTTTAAGGTCTCTTCTGAAGGATCCCTGATTTTCATTTATTTTTAAATGATGAGTGCTTAGCAAAAGAACAGCCACAACTTATTTTTAAGTCTTGGTTTTTATACTGTACAATGTCAACTTCACTTAGTTGCAGGGATCCTTCTCACCAAAGTTTGTTATATTTGGCGGGGTGATTCCAGAATAGATGATTAAAGTTTACCCACAAAAACATGCACATATCACCATGTCATAAGTTCAGCTGGCTATAGCCAGTTTAGCTAATCATTGCCATCTTGTATATCACAGCATCCCTCACCACCTAGGTTTAAATAACACTCCGACAGATTCTTGTGTCAGATAGTTTGTCAATTCACCTGCTTAAGGTTGGTGTTCTTTTTAATAGTACGGTTTCCTCCAATATCCCTGAAAATGACCAGCTCACCATTAGTGGAAAGATCTTGACTGGTGTGTTGAATACCACTTCTCTATTCACACTCCAATATAGATATCAAAATAAAGTCAAAACTATATATTTTTAACTATATTAATGGCAAATGCCACAATTTTAATAAAAGATGCACCATTATGCCTTAACAATACAAATTGTATTTATCATTATCACAACTCATACAACCCATTTACACCTTCTCACAATCAAACACTAAACACTTAATCTGAACATCTCTCCTGGTCAACACTGGAACTTTTGTTTAAATTAATTATGGTAATAAAGCTCTTTTGGAACTTGTATACTAATTATGCCAGTGACCACATTATTTTACACACTGGTACAAAACGGAGAAATGGCATACATACTACATAAGAAGAAACATTAGCAGTAGGAAACTTGCGTGGTTTTTGATCTTCTAAACTATTACACGGTAAGAAATTTTCATGGTTCTGGCTGTAGGGAAAGTGTACTAAAAGAAATAAGAAATTATTCACTAAGAAAATATATTCGCTGTAAAAGAGTCACCGTGCCAATATTTCATATTTTTCCCAAAGAATGTTTCTTCTTATTCAGTAAGAAAACTTCATGGTTGCTGAAATGTATTATTCAAAATATTTCTAAGAAATCCTCACAAATTCTGATGCACGATTCATTAACTTTCTGCTAAAAACAAACCTTGCTGTTCATATATTTCCTTATAAAACTCAATAGAATATTCTATCTATACACAATTTTAGTTCATGCAACTGTTAACGTCAAAGGCACACATTTGAACTTCTTGAAAGCTTTGATGACACTACAGTCGAACCTGCCTTAAAGGTCACCTCTATATAAAGTCAACCTGCTTCTAAAAGCCAGTAAAACTTTTTATCCCCATTGCTCTCTATCCATGTCGTTTGAACCTGTATATAGAGGCCACCTGCTCACTAATACCACTTTTATTGGTTCCTTTGAGTGGGCTTTATAGACAGGTTTAACTGTACTTGTAAAATCTACATGTACTATAATACACAAGTATGTACATGTAAATATTATTGTCACTATCTACTATCACAAATGTTAAAATGTAAGTTGGGAAGTCCGTATCCTGCTTTCTCTGTCTCTCACTCCCTCTTCATGATTTGAGTACTATACTAGGGATATATTATGTTGTCATGAAAACTCAAAACCAACACCAAACTGTAATCCTGGACAAGTTCTGAAAATAAAGATGAAGATACATGTATACATAACTGATTCTTAGTTCATTATTTATGTACAAGAGAATAATTTAAATTTTTAAAAACCACTAATTGGAATAAATGTAAAAGAAATGCAAGATCGTGGTTAGATTTATGTTGTCTCCGACCATTTATTTATTTATATAATGCAGTATACTCAGAAATTTCAATGGAGACAACATTTATAACTCGGGGTTAGTGTACTCTCTCCATAAGTTGGGGGGTTATGGTTTGATTCTAAGGTGTGCCATACCATTTATACAATGCAATATAGCCAAAAATTGCTATGGAGACATTTTTGTTAGCTCAGTGGGTAAAGTGTTCCCTCTATAAGTTGGATGTTGTGGTTTGATTCCAAGTTGTGCCAGACCATTTAAAAGTTTTATAAAATTCAGTATATTCACATTTTTTTTTCAGGAAAAATCACTATAGTAGTTCAGTAGGTAGAGTATGAGAGTTGCAATAAACTATGGTAGCTCTGTGGGTAGTGTGCAAGATCCATGAGTTGGAGGTGGCTTCTTCAGTGGACAACAACTATAGTTATCTGCTGCTTCCATAAATAGGATGTTAGCTTAAAGTGTTAGCTAGTTGAAGGTGGATTCTTTAGGTAATTGTCAGAACCAGATCACTTGTACATCTAATCTTCCTTAAACAGTTATATTTTATACTCTCTTACACCACTAAATAGGAACAAAGCTTTGTATAACCATTCAACAGAACAATAAGGAGACCTTCTGTTCATCAATAATAAAACCATCTGTTTCTTTTGATATGAATTGTTAAAGTAACAGTTCACTGTTTTGGAAGGAAGAATGAAAAATATACATTTAAAATGTTTTACTTCTTCAACTTCTGCATTCTTTATTCTTCTTGGAAGATGGGAAATATGAAGTGTCAATCACGTATGTGTCTTATATAGCAGACTCATCTCAAATGTACCATAATAAAATAAGTTGATTAGAGTGAAGTAATGGTGTTTTACTCCCGGTCAACATTGTTTCATTTAGGTTGAAGCGGTAAATAAATTGGTAAAAGTTACCTGTCACCATCCATTGAACGGATTGGAAAAACATAATTTAATTCTAATTTGGCAATTCCAAACGAGAGAACAATACCGGCTCCATATGATGCTCGGAATGATTCTGACAATGTCCGACAATTTTCTTTTGCAGTCTTACCTGAAATAAAAACAAGTAAATTAGGATTCCTTGGCAAAAGGTACTACCGGTATATTTTTTATTTGCATTTATGTTAAAAAAAACCAGGACCCAGTTGTTCAAACCTTGATAAGTTTACTGTAAACCAACTTTTATTCACGGATATTAACTTTCGCGATTCTCTTACCAAAACAATTTTGAGACTAATAATTTTTTGGGATATGGACTTCAGCTGAATATTTGGTATAAATAAAACCATTTTCTGAAACTAATTCGTGACCAATAACTTTCGTGATTATTTTGTCCTCGCGAAACACGCGAAAGTTAATTGCACATGAATAAAAGTTGGTTGACAGTAATCAATTATTCAAACAAATTCAAAACTTCAATAAAAATAAAAGTAACATTATCAAATTGATAGTTTTATAAGGATATGGTTAATTATAAATTTGATGGAATCGTTTCATGTCACTATCAACATTAATTTCACAACAGATCTGAAATCATGCAAAATTCCAATTTTGACTAATCAGTTGGTTACACTAATGGAGCTTTGAACAACTGGCCCCATAACTCCAAGGAAAATGAGCAAACCAACTTGGGTTAATGATAGGTGCATCTCCTGTAGTTTAGTTTAAACAATATTTTATTTTTGATGACATACATGATACAAAATCACAAATATAAACAATTTTATTAATGTTGATGCTTTGCACCAAGTGTTGTTAAAATAGTGCTTCATAGTTTTGGAAAATTCTTCCTAACAATAGTGTCTGGATGGACAGAAGTTCCAATTTAATATCCCCTCTTTCTTTGAAAAGCAAGGTTAGCAAGAACAACACTGATCAACTCCCCACCTAATAAAATAATAATGATGTTCCACCTGCAGATAACAGTTAACTATCAGAGCTCTTGCTGGGTAGTTTACAGGGCCCCGATATTCTACCCATTTTATGCAATATCTTAGGGGTTTGTCTTTATCGTTTTGCCAATTTTCACAATTCTGGAAATTTCAGCTTTAAGAATTTTTGAGTTTCTACTACTTTTTTTTTCATGATTGGCCATTTATGATTATGAGTTTATTTTCACAACTGCAAGGGCCAAACCCCATTCACAAAACGGTGAGAGAGACAGAGAGAGAGAGAGGAGAGAGCCCTTACTACTTACTTATGTCAATATTAACTAAATTTCCAGCATTTACAAACAAGTGCGTCCTAAATAATCGTCCAATTTGAGTGTAACGGAGATTAAATGGTAGGGTCTGTACAAATGTAAACCACACAACCAGTAAGCATCTGCTCCTAAAGCATTCCCTGTCAAGAAGAAAAAACTACATGTACTGAAATGAGATTGCATGTGTGTGTGTGTGTGTGTGGTGTGTGTGTGGTGTGTGTGTGTGAGTATTTCAAAGTCTTGGTCAGACCAGGACGTGGTTTCAACCCTGACACCACTCTACCAACTGAGCTACCGTAGTGGTACTTATGACATGTGGTACCATGTTTATGGATGGATGTTATATATGTTTCAAGCTTCTAGGCTTTCCGTTTACGACAAAAAGATGTTTTAAAGTTTTTTTTAATTCTTAATGGGACTTCCAAGATTTGATTTCACTTCTGTGTGCAGTCTGGTAGTGATTTACTGATGCTCTATACAATTAATTTTTTTTAGACTTGGTGAATAGTTTAATCAAGTCGTTCCGTCTTTACTAAAAGATTGGTTCCAAAGGTTTTGGGTTCAAATCTCAGTCATGATAACTGTAATATACTAGTATACTAATTACATTTGCATAAAGGTCAATGTGACCTTGAATAAAGGCTTAAAAAACTTGAAAGATCACGGGCTATGGAAATATTTCTTTTACTTTTAACGATTCTGGAAAAGTAATTTACATAGAATAAAAAGGATTACATTTTTTAAGGTCAATGTGGCCTTGAATAAAGGCTAAATATGAAAGAGCATAGAAATCTCTCTCAATTAAGTCATTTCATTGGGTTACTGGTTTTGGAAAAGTTTAAATCAAATGTACAATGAACAAAAAATGGATTGCAATATCTGGCCTTGAAGCAATCGCTCAGATGAGCTAAAAACCTACCATTCATATGGGGTCCTACTCCTTGTAAACTAAATCCTCTAAGTGAAGTAGGTCCTCCTAATAAAAATCTCTCACTTATAGGTATGTCTTTGAATGTGTTTAACGACCTCATTATTCCACCTGCTAAAGATAACTGTAACACCTGTAAATATAAAGAGATAAAGAGACAGTGAAATGGGGTGGCATATCCAGTCGTAATCGCATTTATATCAAATGACATCAACATCAAGTAAAACTGCTGAAAGAGTTTATACTTTTGAAAATGGGTTATCACAATTTTAAGTGAAGTTTCCTCCAACGATATAATTATTTGTTATGTCTCATATGATGTACCCAAATGTAAGGAGGGGATCATAATAAGAAAATCGCCTCAGAAAATTTCCAGGTAATGCTGGTGTTTGAACCCATAATATGTGACTTGGAGAGCCAGTGAAACACCATTAGTGCACCCATATAAAACAGAGAATTATTTTCTATCATTGCTACATCAGTGGCCAAGTGGTCTGAAAATCAGCTAACAGTTTCTCTTATTGCTTAGGTTCAAATTCCACTCTGGAAGAATATTTGTCAGTTTGTGTATAAGGCCAGTATATCATAAACTTACAACTTAAATATATGTGAAATCTTGAATAGAGTAAAATACTAGTGCCATTATTCTACTCGACTTTCTGTTGTATCTGTAAAACTGTCAAACAGCCAAAATATTCAAACACTAAACATTCTGAATACATATGGACTGGTATACTTATGTATAAAACATTACCGTATCTAGAGGAAATTTTTGATTGATTTGAAATTCCATCTCATGTTTTAAAAATTCTACATTTCCACCAAGACCTGCATATTCCTAAAATGATAAAAGAAAAACAATAATTATCCATATTTCTAAATATATTTATCACCATCTCCTACTTTACAGTAAAGTATGGTAAGAATGTGAAAATGTTGATGTGGCTGAAACATGAAAAGATACTCCAAATAGAGTCTGTAAAGTTAGTTTTTGTACCTGTATATGAGCATTTACTGTAATGTGCCCTTAAAAAACACATGTTGCTGTTTGTTTACATCAAATCATCAGATATTATGTTTCTGTGGTTTCTAATCATGTCTACTGTTTCTGAACCTGGAAATCACAAATTGACACTGTTTACATGGCAAAACCCCATCCTTGCCTAGATACTCTCATCCTGATAAGACAAAATGCTTATAGATTTAACAGAAAAACTGTTTACTGTAGGATAAACATATCTAAAAGAATTTCATAGGATAAAATATTATAACACAGACCCTGCATTTTGTCTCCTTAGTGATAAAATACAAATGGACAACACAAAAAATATTAAATAATGTTAAATGTTTAGCAAATGCTTTATACTAAAATGTACTAAGGATGGATATGATATTTGAAATTCATAGATTTTCATAAAAAACATGAATTAAAGATAACTACATGAACTACAGACTACATGTTATAAGTTATTACAATGTACATGAGTTATATTGTATAACTAGAAATATTCACGGGGAGAAACTTTTGCAATTTACGTTCAGAAATTTGTTTGCAAGTACTTTCTTTCATGGTTAATGAGTTGTTGGGTAAGCCCATTTGTATTTTTTAACATGTAGAAAACTTAGTGGTGTACTCATTTTGGAGGTTGACACTTGACTGAAAATCTCAAATATTAATACATCACGGATATTTTTTGTTATACAGTACAACAAAATACAAGTTGATATTTATATCTTACATTAATGATTCTAAACAGTGTTCCTTTACTTGGTAATAATTTGTGATCTCTTCTGTCTCTTTCATATGTATACTGCAAAACAAAAACAAATACTGAATGTTACTTTTACATACAATAACAAGCAAATTCAGTGAATAAGGACCCCCATCAGTAGATACTTTTTTGTGATGTTCAAAGGGCCATAACCCAAAAGAAAATGAGGATACTAACTCTGGCTAATGACATGAACCTTCTATCATTGTTGGTGCTTTGATCCAACTTTCATAAACTAAGAAGTGGTCGACCAACAGGTTGGTACCAGGGTGGAAACTGGTGGTTTCCATTCAAGGGAGTTGAATCCAAAAAAGAAAGGGAGGAATGTGGTGGGCCAGACTCAATAGGTGGCCGAGTAGCATCTCACTAGTATCGAGAAAGTACTGGTTTGGCCGATGCATTTTTCCTGTTTTGTTACATCTCCCTTTATTTGACCTCTGTCTTCCCTAGGTCACCCCACTGCTGGCCACAAGCTTGACCCCAGTTGGCTGCAAGTGAGATCCCTTAACATGTTTCTGTTGTGTGCTTCATTTGATTTGAGGTTTTTCCTATCTGTGAAAATGATTATTTTATATTTCTGTTAACATGTTACAATTTTTCTACTAAATTTTTATATTTGAAAAAGTGATGCCACTTAACTACCCATCATTCAAACATTTTGAAAATCAGCATTGATTATTTGTCAAGCATTTCAGAAGTAGATAATGAAACAACAAACCCAATCCTGACATTATAGGAAATGTTTACTTACAACAATGATTCTTGTATTATTTATTTAATTTTATTCTGTTTTTATTCTTTTAGTGTACAGTATTTGCTTCTTACTGAGATATTATTATTAAATCCGAACAATAAATATAAAAGTTAAGTCATTTAGGTAAGTATGTGTTTCTTTATTTAATTTGTAACATGTAACAAAGTTGCTGCCGAAAAAGAAAAATATTTATACCAATTATTACCTTTACACTTGATTTTAGTGTGTGACCAGATTCTTCTCGGACAGCAAATGACGTTGATGGTGACGAGGCTTTCAATTCTCTCCAGATTCCTTGCCACTGGATATTGTGTGATCCATTCATAAATGGGAACTGAAATTGGAAACAGTTGCAACTTTTAAAGCTTTATTTGATAAATCGGAATTATAGAAATCATCAGTTTACAACTGCAAACTTAAAATTTTAAAGTTTTATTCTGTTAATTAAAATTTTTGTATAGAATTCACCAATTTACAACTGAAAATCTTTATGAGTTAAATTTTAATTTTATGAAAATGCAAGTAAAAATAATTCATGACAATTATTTTAATCACATATGATTTAATTGTACAATCCTTTTGTGAGTGGCATGCTAACGACCCAAGTCCTTTTTTCGTAGCCGTATCACTATCAGTCGTGCTTGTGGGACAAGTTGTGATATGGCTAAGAAAAAAGGACGAGACCCGATATGAAGGGTTGTACATACACACTGTGTATATGATATTTTTTCTAACATTTCCAATTAGGTTATTTAAAATAATAAAAAAAACAATATTTTATGTGAAAAAGTTACATTTTACCACAGAAAACCACTGCACTATGTTATGACCTATGTTCTATAGTAATGACGTCATTATTTACATTTGACAAATCGGAGATTCCCGAATGACGTCACAATAAGAAATCCGTCTAAAAGTGCATGTGTACTTTACCACCACTGTGGTGATACAAGATTCTGTATCATACGTTTTCGATAAAACTTGTATTTTGTCAAATCAGAAAGAGAAAGTAGTCTGATGTTAGATAAATGTATATACTAGTACCAAACACTTACAGAATAACCTAAAACAATTCCTTTGGCTAACTCTTTATATCCACTCCATGTGTATTCCTGGTTTGAATGAAAGACATCTGCATTAAACCTGTCAATAATAAAGACCATTAGTAAGTCAAACAAATCCATTGTATTTGTATATATTTTACAGTTAAAGTGACCTTTATAGGAGGTGGCCCTTATATAAAGGTTCAAATATAATGAATAAAGGGATAAAAAAATTGACATTTAAAAGCAGGTGGCCCTTATATAGAAAAGGTCTTTAAGGCAAATGATCCTTTTATAGAGAAGGTCTTTAAGGCAGGTGGTCCTTATATAGAGAGGGTCTTTAATCAAATTGTCCTTATATAAAGAGTGTCTTTAAGACAGGTGACCTTTATATAGAGTGTTTTTAAGGCAGGTGGTCCTTATATAAAGAGGGTCTTTAAGACAGGTGACCCTTATATAGAGTGTTTTCAAGGCAGGTGGTCCTTATATAAAGAGGGTCTTTAAGACAGGTGAACCTTATATAGAGTGTTTTCAAGGCAGGTAGTCCTTATATAGAGAGGGTCTTTAAGACAGGTGACCCTTATATAGAGTGTTTTCAAGGCAGGTGGTCCTTATATAAAGAGGGTCTTTAAGACAGGTGACCCTTATATAGAGTGTTTTCAAGGCAGGTGGTCCTTATATAAAGAGGGTCTTTAAGACAGGTAACCCTTATATAGAGTGTTTTCAAGGCAGGTGGTCCTTATATAGAGAGGATCTTTAAGGCAGGTGGCACTTACATAGAGAGGGGTTTTAAGGCAGGTAGCCCTGATATAGAGAGAGCATTTAAGAAAGGTGTTATCACATTTAGTTATTTCAAGTCTTATAATTCAGATGCGATTTGAAATAAAAATTAGGTACAATCAGTAAAAGATATAATCTATGAGGATTGTACATGGACTGATGTTTTATGACCTAGTAATGATTATTTCAGTTGTATGCAGGGATTTATCAGGGTATTTTGGGAAAAGGCCCTAAACTAAAAATTGGGAAAAACTATCAACTTTTTGCTCATTTTGGGAAACTTTGACATCATTTTTGATGCCATTAATGATTAAATCTAATGCTTTTAGTTTATTGAGTTTATAAATAAAAACAGCTGATTGGGGGGCTTTCACACAATTTACTTTCGTTTTCGTTTAAAAACAACACAGTTTTCTATTTGGGAATTTTCTCAGCCGATTTTGGGAAAAATCTACATTTTTTCCATTGGGAATGGGGCCTTATTTCGGCCCTAAATAGGCCTGTGATAAATCCCTGGTATGTCCCAGTGAAACTTATTTTAATCATACAGCGGTTGTAAGTTCTTGAACAGATCACCTTAAAAACAACAGAGTTAATCAGTACCATTTGTACCTCCTGTCTAATTTTTGTTTGTACAGCAAAAACAATTATTTGGTAGACAAATTTCTTAAAAACTAGTATGGCAATCAAATTATTAGTGTTATTGAATAATAAAATGAAATATTATCTGAAGAAATTTTTTGTGTTGTATTTACTATTTAATTTCAATTAACTTCCTACAAACTCCAGCATCTTTATAATTTAAGAAGTGAATTTGGTTTCACATAGCCATATATAGCTAGCTTTACTAGCTTAGCCTGGTGGAAGTTCAAATATTTCATTTTCAGTTTCAAAGTTTTAACTTTGTTTAGGGACTTTCAGATTGTGGTTTGGACATGGACTGTATGTTTGTTTTTGATTTACCATCATTTGGCACAGAATATTGCTTCTAAAGTTTAAGCCTCCTTGGTTTTCACCTGTTTGTGCAGGTACACAAATTGCAGCTAAATTTGCTAACATTTACTTGCCAAAAACAGAATACTTCTTGACATCTATATTGTAAACTCTACATTTATATCTTTAGGAGTGGTTAAACACTGTTTAAAAGTGTATGTATTGTTTGATAAAATTGCATAAATAATTTACTGATTTTTATCAAATTAAATTATTTGAGTACCACAGTTTTTCAAAAAATAATTTCTTAAAAATTTTAAACAAGAAAAATAATTGAATTTTATCATTTTTTTTTACTTTTTAACCACATATTTCATTACTTACAAACAATCTGGATTCGCTCCTATAGGTTTTTTGAAAACTAGATGTTTCGAGACAAAATCCTTGTTAAATCCATTTTTAGGATTTATCGTAAATGCTGCAGAAAGAGATTCTCCCCGACCAAACACATTTGTAATTTTTCCAAACGTTTTCTACAAAAAAATATATTCGGTAAAAAAATTTCATAAAAATTACACATGAAAATAGTCATGAAATTTATATAAAAACAATCCTGAAAATTATACATGAAAATATATATAAAAACAATCCTGAAAATTATACATAAAAATATACATAAAAACAATCCTGAAAATTATACATGAAAATAAACCTGAAAATTAAACATGAAAATTACAAATGATAATTATAAATGGAAAACAATTTTCTAGAGTACAAAATGCAAGGTTAATTTTGTGAAGTAAACCAAATCAATGAAATGTGAAGTGTAAGTTACTTATTACAGATATGTTAACATCACAGCTTCAAAGTTGTGTATGTGTATGTGTGTGTGTGTGTGTGTGTGTGTGTGTGCTTACGACCACTTGGCCACCAAGACACCTACTTTGCGTGCTTTAGACCACTTAGCCACCAAGACACCCACTGTGTGTGCTTTAGACCACTTAGCCACCAAGACACCTACTGTGTGTGCTTTAGACCACTTGGCCACCAAGACACCCACTGTGTGTGCTTTAGACCACTTGGCCACCAAGACACCTACTGTGTGTGCTTTAGACCACTTAGCCACCAAGACACCTACTGTGTGTGCTTTAGACCACTTGGCCACCAAGACACCCACTGTGTGTGCTTTAGACCACTTGGCCACCAAGACACCTACTGTGTGTGCTTTAGACCACTTGGCCACCAAGACACCTACTGTGTGTGCTTTAGACCACTTAGCTACCAAGACACCTACTGTGTGTGCTTTAGACCACTTGGCTACCAAGACACCTACTGTGTGTGCTTTAGACCACTTGGCCACCAAGACACCTACTGTGTGTGCTTTAGACCACTTAACCACCAATACACCTACTGTGTGTGCTTTAGACCACTTGGCTACCAAGACACCTACTGTGTGTGCTTTAGACCACTTGGCCACCAAGACACCTACTGTGTGTGCTTTAGACCACTTAGCCACCAAGACACCTACTGTGTGTGCTTTAGACCACTTGGCCACCAAGACACCCACTGTGTGTGCTTTAGACCACTTGGCCACCAAGACACCTACTGTGTGTGCTTTAGACCACTTAGCCACCAAGACACCTACTGTGTGTGCTTTAGACCACTTGGCCACCAAGACACCTACTGTGTGTGCTTTAGACCACTTGGCCACCAAGACACCTACTGTGTGTGCTTTAGACCACTTGGCCACCAAGACACCTACTGTGTGTGCTTTAGACCACTTGGCCACCAAGACACCTACTGTGTGTGCTTTAGACCACTTAGCCACCAAGACACCTACTGTGTGTGCTTTAGACCACTTGGCCACCAAGACACCTACTGTGTGTGCTTTAGACCACTTGGCCACCAAGACACCTACTGTGTGTGCTTTAGACCACTTAGCCACCAAGACACCTACTGTATGTGCTTTAGACCACTTAGCTACCAAGACACCTACTGTGTGTGCTTTAGACTACTTGGCCACCAAGACACCTACTGTGTGTGCTTTAGACCACTTGGCCACCAAGACACCTACTGTGTGTGCGTTAGACCACTTGGCTACCAAGACACCTACTGTGTGTGCTTTAGACCACTTGGCCACCAAGACACCTACTGTCTGTGCCTTAGACCACTTAGCCACCAAGACACCTACTGTGTGTGCTTTAGACCACTTAGCCACCAAGACACCTACTGTGCGTGTTTTAGACCACTTAGCCACCAAGACACCTACTGTGTGTGCGTTAGACCACCTGGCCACAAAGATGCCTACTGTGTGTGCTTTAGACCACTTGGCCACCAAGACACCTACTGTGTGTGCTTTAGACCACCTGGTCACCAAGACACCTACTGTGTGTGCGTTAGACCACTTAGCTACCAAGACACCTACTGTGTGTGCTTTACACCACTTGGCCACCAAGACACCTACTGTGTGTGCTTTAGACCACTTGGCCACCAAGACACCCACTGTGTGTGCTTTAGACCACTTAGCCACCAAGACACCTACTGTGTGTGCTTTACACCACTTGGCCACCAAGACACCCACTGTGTGTGCTTTAGACCACTTAGCCACCAAGACACCTACTGTGTGTGCTTTACACCACTTGGCTACCAAGACACCTACTGTGTGTGCTTTAGACCACTTGGCCACCAAGACACCTACTGTGTGTGCTTTAGACCACTTGGCCACCAAGACACCTACTGTGTGTGCTTTACACCATTTGGCCAACAAGACATCTACTGTGTCTGCTTTAGACCACTTGGCCACCAAGACACCTACTGTGTGTGCTTTAGACCACTTGGCCACCAAGACACCTACTGTGTGTGCTTTACACCACTTGGCCACCAAGACACCTACTGTGTCTGCTTTAGACCACTTGGCCACCAAGACACCTACTGTGTGTGCTTTAGACCACTTGGCCACCAAGACACCCACTGTGTGTGCTTTAGACCACTTGGCCACCAAGACACCTACTGTGTGTGCTTTAGACCACTTGGCCACCAAGACACCTACTGTGTGTGCTTTACACCACTTGGCCACCAAGACACCTACTGTGTCTGCTTTAGACCACTTGGCCACCAAGACACCTACTGTGTGTGCTTTAGACCACTTGGCCACCAAGACACCCACTGTGTGTGCTTTAGACCACTTGGCCACCAAGACACCCACTGTGTGTGCTTTAGACCACTTGGCCACCAAGACACCTACTGTGTGTGCTTTAGACCACTTAGCCACCAAGACACCTACTGTGTGTGCTTTAGACCACTTGGCTACCAAGACACCCACTGTGTGTGCCTTAGACCACTTGGCCACCAAGACACCTACTGTGTGTGCTTTACACCACTTGGCCACCAAGACACCTACTGTGTCTGCTTTAGACCACTTGGCCACCAAGACACCTACTGTGTGTGCTTTAGACCACTTGGCCACCAAGACACCCACTGTGTGTGCTTTAGACCACTTGGCCACCAAGACACCTACTGTGTGTGCTTTAGACCACTTAGCCACCAAGACACCTACTGTGTGCTTTAGACCACTTGGCTACCAAGACACCCACTGTGTGTGCCTTAGACCACTTGGCCACCAAGACACCTACTGTGTGTGCTTTAGACCACTTGGCCACCAAGACACCTACTGTGTGTGCTTTAGACCACTTAGCTACCAAGACACCTACTGTGTGTGCTTTAGACCACTTGGCTACCAAGACACCTACTGTGTGTGCTTTAGACCACTTGGCCACCAAGACACCTACTGTGTGTGCTTTAGACCACTTAGACACCAAGACACCTACTGTGTGTGCTTTAGACCACTTGGCCACCAAGACACCTACTGTGTGTGCTTTAGACCACTTGGCCACCAAGACACCTACTGTGTGTGCTTTAGACCACTTGGCCACCAAGACACCCACTGTGTGTGCTTTAGACCACTTGGCCACCAAGACACCTACTGTGTGTGCTTTAGACCACTTAGCCACCAAGACACCTACTGTGTGTGCTTTAGACCACTTGGCCACCAAGACACCTACTGTGTGTGCTTTAGACCACTTGGCCACCAAGACACCTACTGTGTGTGCTTTAGACCACTTGGCCACCAAGACACCTACTGTGTGTGCTTTAGACCACTTGGCCACCAAGACACCTACTGTGTGTGCTTTAGACCACTTAGCCACCAAGACACCTACTGTGTGTGCTTTAGACCACTTGGCCACCAAGACACCTACTGTGTGTGCTTTAGACCACTTGGCCACCAAGACACCTACTGTGTGTGCTTTAGACCACTTAGCCACCAAGACACCTACTGTATGTGCTTTAGACCACTTAGCTACCAAGACACCTACTGTGTGTGCTTTAGACTACTTGGCCACCAAGACACCTACTGTGTGTGCTTTAGACCACTTGGCCACCAAGACACCTACTGTGTGTGCGTTAGACCACTTGGCTACCAAGACACCTACTGTGTGTGCTTTAGACCACTTGGCCACCAAGACACCTACTGTCTGTGCCTTAGACCACTTAGCCACCAAGACACCTACTGTGTGTGCTTTAGACCACTTAGCCACCAAGACACCTACTGTGCGTGTTTTAGACCACTTAGCCACCAAGACACCTACTGTGTGTGCGTTAGACCACCTGGCCACAAAGATGCCTACTGTGTGTGCTTTAGACCACTTGGCCACCAAGACACCTACTGTGTGTGCTTTAGACCACCTGGTCACCAAGACACCTACTGTGTGTGCGTTAGACCACTTGGCTACCAAGACACCTACTGTGTGTGCTTTACACCACTTGGCCACCAAGACACCTACTGTGTGTGCTTTAGACCACTTGGCCACCAAGACACCCACTGTGTGTGCTTTAGACCACTTAGCCACCAAGACACCTACTGTGTGTGCTTTACACCACTTGGCCACCAAGACACCCACTGTGTGTGTGCTTTAGACCACTTAGCCACCAAGACACCTACTGTGTGTGCTTTACACCACTTGGCTACCAAGACACCTACTGTGTGTGCTTTAGACCACTTGGCCACCAAGACACCTACTGTGTGTGCTTTAGACCACTTGGCCACCAAGACACCTACTGTGTGTGCTTTACACCATTTGGCCACCAAGACATCTACTGTGTCTGCTTTAGACCACTTGGCCACCAAGACACCTACTGTGTGTGCTTTAGACCACTTGGCCACCAAGACACCTACTGTGTGTGCTTTACACCACTTGGCCACCAAGACACCCACTGTGTGTGCTTTAGACCACTTGGCCACCAAGACACCTACTGTGTGTGCTTTAGACCACTTAGCTACCAAGACACCTACTGTGTGTGCTTTAGACCACTTGGCCACCAAGACACCTACTGTGTGTGCTTTAGACCACTTGGCCACCAAGACACCTACTGTGTGTGCTTTAGACCACTTGGCCACCAAGACACCTACTGTGTGTGCTTTAGACCACTTGGCCACCAAGACACCTACTGTGTGTGCTTTAGACCACTTAGCCACCAAGACACCTACTGTGTGTGCTTTAGACCACTTGGCCACCAAGACACCTACTGTGTGTGCTTTAGACCACTTGGCCACCAAGACACCTACTGTGTGTGCTTTAGACCACTTAGCCACCAAGACACCTACTGTATGTGCTTTAGACCACTTAGCTACCAAGACACCTACTGTGTGTGCTTTAGACTACTTGGCCACCAAGACACCTACTGTGTGTGCTTTAGACCACTTGGCCACCAAGACACCTACTGTGTGTGCGTTAGACCACTTGCCTACCAAGACACCTACTGTGTGTGCTTTAGACCACTTGGCCACCAAGACACCTACTGTCTGTGCCTTAGACCACTTAGCCACCAAGACACCTACTGTGTGTGCTTTAGACCACTTAGCCACCAAGACACCTACTGTGCGTGTTTTTAGACCACTTAGCCACCAAGACACCTACTGTGTGTGCGTTAGACCACCTGGCCACAAAGATGCCTACTGTGTGTGCTTTAGACCACTTGGCAACCAAGACACCTACTGTGTGTGCTTTAGACCACCTGGTCACCAAGACACCTACTGTGTGTGCGTTAGACCACTTGGCTACCAACACCTACTGTGTGTGCTTTACACCACTTGGCCACCAAGACACCTACTGTGTGTGCTTTAGACCACTTGGCCACCAAGACACCCACTGTGTGTGCTTTAGACCACTTAGCCACCAAGACACCTACTGTGTGTGCTTTACACCACTTGGCCACCAAGACACCCACTGTGTGTGTGCTTTAGACCACTTAGCCACCAAGACACCTACTGTGTGTGCTTTACACCACTTGGCTACCAAGACACCTACTGTGTGTGCTTTAGACCACTTGGCCACCAAGACACCTACTGTGTGTGCTTTAGACCACTTGGCCACAAAGACACCTACTGTGTGTGCTTTACACCATTTGGCCACCAAGACATCTACTGTGTCTGCTTTAGACCACTTGGCCACCAAGACACCTACTGTGTGTGCTTTAGACCACTTGGCCACCAAGACACCTACTGTGTGTGCTTTACACCACTTGGCCACCAAGACACCTACTGTGTCTGCTTTAGACCACTTGGCCACCAAGACACCTACTGTGTGTGCTTTAGACCACTTGGCCACCAAGACACCCACTGTGTGTGCTTTAGACCACTTGGCCACCAAGACACCTACTGTGTGTGCTTTAGACCACTTAGCCACCAAGACACCTACTGTGTGTGCTTTAGACCACTTGGCCACCAAGACACCCACTGTGTGTGCTTTAGACCACTTGGCCACCAAGACACCTACTGTGTGTGCTTTAGACCACTTGGCCACCAAGACACCTACTGTGTGTGCTTTAGACCACTTAGCTACCAAGACACCTACTGTGTGTGCTTTAGACCACTTGGCTACCAAGACACCTACTGTGTGTGCTTTAGACCACTTGGCCACCAAGACACCTACTGTGTGTGCTTTAGACCACTTAGCCACCAAGACACCTACTGTGTGTGCTTTAGACCACTTGGCTACCAAGACACCTACTGTGTGTGCTTTAGACCACTTGGCCACCAAGACACCTACTGTGTGTGCTTTAGACCACTTGGCCACCAAGACACCTACTGTGTGTGCTTTAGACCACTTGGCCACCAAGACACCCACTGTGTGTGCTTTAGACCACTTGGCCACCAAGACACCTACTGTGTGTGCTTTAGACCACTTAGCCACCAAGACACCTACTGTGTGTGCTTTAGACCACTTGGCCACCAAGACACCTACTGTGTGTGCTTTAGACCACTTGGCCACCAAGACACCTACTGTGTGTGTGTAAGACCACTTGGCTACCAAGACACCTACTGTGTGTGCTTTAGACCACTTGGCCACCAAGACACCTACTGTCTGTGCCTTAGCCCACTTAGCCACCAACTGTGTGTGCTTTAGACCACTTAGCCACCAAGACACCTACTGTGCGTGTTTTAGACCACTTAGCCACCAAGACACCTACTGTGTGTGCGTTAGACCACCTGGCCACAAAGATGCCTACTGTGTGTGCGTTAGACCACTTGGCCACCAAGACACCTACTGTGTGCTTTAGACCACCTGGTCACCAAGACACCTACTGTGTGTGCGTTAGACCACTTGGCTACCAAGACACCTACTGTGTGTGCTTTACACCACTTGGCCACCAAGACACCTACTGTGTGTGCTTTAGACCACTTGGCCACCAAGACACCCACTGTGTGTGCTTTAGACCACTTAGCCACCAAGACACCTACTGTGTGTGCTTTACACCACTTGGCCACCAAGACACCCACTGTATGTGCTTTAGACCACTTAGCCACCAAGACACCTACTGTGTGTGCTTTACACCACTTGGCTACCAAGACACCTACTGTGTGTGCTTTAGACCACTTGGCCACCAAGACACCTACTGTGTGTGCTTTAGACCACTTGGCCACCAAGACACCTACTGTGTGTGCTTTACACCATTTGGCCACCAAGACATCTACTGTGTCTGCTTTAGACCACTTGGCCACCAAGACACCTACTGTGTTGCTTTAGACCACTTGGCCACCAAGACACCTACTGTGTGTGCTTTACACCACTTGGCCACCAAGACACCTACTGTGTCTGCTTTAGACCACTTGGCCACCAAGACACCTACTGTGTGTGCTTTAGACCACTTGGCCACCAAGACACCCACTGTGTGTGCTTTAGACCACTTGGCCACCAAGACACCTACTGTGTGTGCTTTAGACCACTTGGCCACCAAGACACCTACTGTGTGTGCTTTAGACCACTTGGCCACCAAGACCCTACTGTGTGTGCTTTAGACCACTTGGCCACCAAGACACCTACTGTGTGTGCTTTAGACCACTTAGCTACCAAGACACCTACTGTGTGTGCTTTAGACCACTTGGCTACCAAGACACCTACTGTGTGTGCTTTAGACCACTTGGCCACCAAGACACCTACTGTGTGTGCTTTAGACCACTTAGACACCAAGACACCTACTGTGTGTGCTTTAGACCACTTGGCCACCAAGACACCTACTGTGTGTGCTTTAGACCACTTGGCCACCAAGACACCTACTGTGTGTGCTTTAGACCACTTGGCCACCAAGACACCCACTGTGTGTGCTTTAGACCACTTGGCCACCAAGACACCTACTGTGTGTGCTTTAGACCACTTAGCCCCAAGACACCTACTGTGTGTGCTTTAGACCACTTGGCCACCAAGACACCTACTGTGTGTGCTTTAGACCACTTGGCCACCAAGACACCTACTGTGTGTGCTTTAGACCACTTGGCCACCAAGACACCTACTGTGTGTGCTTTAGACCACTTGGCCACCAAGACACCTACTGTGTGTGCTTTAGACCACTTAGCCACCAAGACACCTACTGTGTGTGCTTTAGACCACTTGGCCACCAAGACACCTACTGTGTGTGCTTTAGACCACTTGGCCACCAAGACACTACTGTGTGTGCTTTAGACCACTTAGCCACCAAGACACCTACTGTATGTGCTTTAGACCACTTAGCTACCAAGACACCTACTGTGTGGCTTTAGACTACTTGGCCCCAAGACACCTACTGTGTGTGCTTTAGACCACTTGGCCACCAAGACACCTACTGTGTGTGCGTTAGACCACTTGGCTACCAAGACACCTACTGTGTGTGCTTTAGACCACTTGGCCACCAAGACACCTACTGTCTGTGCCTTAGACCACTTAGCCACCAAGACACCTACTGTGTGTGCTTTAGACCACTTAGCCACCAAGACACCTACTGTGCGTGTTTTAGACCACTTAGCCACCAAGACACCTACTGTGTGTGCGTTAGACCACCTGGCCACAAAGATGCCTACTGTGTGTGCTTTAGACCACTTGGCCACCAAGACACCTACTGTGTGTGCTTTAGACCACCTGGTCACCAAGACACCTACTGTGTGTGCGTTAGACCACTTGGCTACCAAGACACCTACTGTGTGTGCTTTACACCACTTGGCCACCAAGACACCTACTGTGTGTGCTTTAGACCACTTGGCCACCAAGACACCCACTGTGCACCAAGACACCTACTGTGTGTGCTTTAGACCACTTAGCCACCAAGACACCTACTGTGTGTGCTTTACACCACTTGGCCACCAAGACACCCACTGTGTGTGTGCTTTAGACCACTTAGCCACCAAGACACCTACTGTGTGTGCTTTACACCACTTGGCTACCAAGACACCTACTGTGTGTGCTTTAGACCACTTGGCCACCAAGACACCTACTGTGTGTGCTTTAGACCACTTGGCCACCAAGACACCTACTGTGTGTGCTTTACACCATTTGGCCACCAAGACATCTACTGTGTCTGCTTTAGACCACTTGGCCACCAAGACACCTACTGTGTGTGCCTTAGACCACTTGGCCACCAAGACACCTACTGTGTGTGCTTTAGACCACTTAGCCACCAAGACACCTACTGTGTGTGCTTTAGACCACTTGGCCACCAAGACACCTACTGTGTGTGCTTTAGACCACTTGGCCACCAAGACACCTACTGTGTGTGCTTTAGACCACTTAGCCACCAAGACACCTACTGTATGTGCTTTAGACCATTAGCTACCAAGACACCTACTGTGTGTGCTTTAGACTACTTGGCCACCAAGACACCTACTGTGTGTGCTTTAGACCACTTGGCCACCAAGACACCTACTGTGTGTGCGTTAGACCACTTGGCTACCAAGACACCTACTGTGTGTGCTTTAGACCACTTGGCCACCAAGACACCTACTGTCTGTGCCTTAGACCACTTAGCCACCAAGACACCTACTGTGTGTGCTTTAGACCACTTAGCCACCAAGACACCTACTGTGCGTGTTTTAGACCACTTAGCCACCAAGACACCTACTGTGTGTGCGTTAGACCACCTGGCCACAAAGATGCCTACTGTGTGTGCTTTAGACCACTTGGCAACCAAGACACCTACTGTGTGTGCTTTAGACCACCTGGTCACCAAGACACCTACTGTGTGTGCGTTAGACCACTTGGCTACCAAGACACCTACTGTGTGTGCTTTACACCACTTGGCCACCAAGACACCTACTGTGTGTGCTTTAGACCACTTGGCCACCAAACACCCACTGTGTGTGCTTTAGACCACTTAGCCACCAAGACACCTACTGTGTGTGCTTTACACCACTTGGCCACCAAGACACCCACTGTGTGTGTGCTTTAGACCACTTAGCCACCAAGACACCTACTGTGTGTGCTTTACACCACTTGGCTACCAAGACACCTACTGTGTGTGCTTTAGACCACTTGGCCACCAAGACACCTACTGTGTGTGCTTTAGACCACTTGGCCACCAAGACACCTACTGTGTGTGCTTTACACCATTTGGCCACCAAGACATCTACTGTGTCTGCTTTAGACCACTTGGCCACCAAGACACCTACTGTGTGTGCTTTAGACCACTTGGCCACCAAGACACCTACTGTGTGTGCTTTACACCACTTGGCCACCAAGACACCTACTGTGTCTGCTTTAGACCACTTGGCCACCAAGACACCTACTGTGTGTGCTTTAGACCACTTGGCCACCAAGACACCCACTGTGTGTGCTTTAGACCACTTGGCCACCAAGACACCTACTGTGTGTGCTTTACACCACTTGGCCACCAAGACACCTACTGTGTGTGCTTTAGACCACTTGGCCACCAAGACACCTACTGTGTGTGCTTTAGACCACTTAGCCACCAAGACACCTACTGTGTGTGCTTTAGACCACTTGGCCACCAAGACACCCACTGTGTGTGCTTTAGACCACTTGGCCACCAAGACACCTACTGTGTGTGCTTTAGACCACTTGGCCACCAAGACACCCACTGTGTGTGCTTTAGACCACTTGGCCACCAAGACACCTACTGTGTGTGCTTTAGACCACTTAGCCACCAAGACACCTACTGTGTGTGCTTTAGACCACTTGGCCACCAAGACACCTACTGTGTGTGCTTTAGACCACTTGGCCACCAAGACACCTACTGTGTGTGTGTAAGACCACTTGGCTACCAAGACACCTACTGTGTGTGCTTTAGACCACTTGGCCACCAAGACACCTACTGTCTGTGCCTTAGCCCACTTAGCCACCAACTGTGTGTGCTTTAGACCACTTAGCCACCAAGACACCTACTGTGCGTGTTTAGACCACTTAGCCCCAAGACACCTACTGTGTGTGCGTTAGACCACCTGGCCACAAAGATGCCTACTGTGTGTGCGTTAGACCACTTGGCCACCAAGACACCTACTGTGTGTGCTTTAGACCACCTGGTCACCAAGACACCTACTGTGTGTGCGTTAGACCACTTGGCTACCAAGACACCTACTGTGTGTGCTTTACACCACTTGGCCACCAAGACACCTACTGTGTGTGCTTTAGACCACTTGGCCACCAAGACACCCACTGTGTGTGCTTTAGACCACTTAGCCACCAAGACACCTACTGTGTGTGCTTTACATCACTTGGCCACCAAGACACCCACTGTATGTGCTTTAGACCACTTAGCCACCAAGACACCTACTGTGTGTGCTTTACACCACTTGGCTACCAAGACACCTACTGTGTGTGCTTTAGACACTTGGCCACCAAGACACCTACTGTGTGTGCTTTAGACCACTTGGCCACCAAGACACCTACTGTGTGTGCTTTACACCATTTGGCCACCAAGACATCTACTGTGTCTGCTTTAGACCACTTGGCCACCAAGACACCTACTGTGTGTGCTTTAGACCACTTGGCCACCAAGACACCTACTGTGTGTGCTTTACACCACTTGGCCACCAAGACACCTACTGTGTCTGCTTTAGACCACTTGGCCACCAAGACACCTACTGTGTGTGCTTTAGACCACTTGGCCACCAAGACACCCACTGTGTGTGCTTTAGACCACTTGGCCACCAAGACACCTACTGTGTGTGCTTTAGACCACTTGGCCACCAAGACACCTACTGTGTGTGCTTTAGACCACTTGGCCACCAAGACACCTACTGTGTGCTTTAGACCACTTGGCCACCAAGACACCTACTGTGTGTGCTTTAGACCACTTAGCTACCAAGACACCTACTGTGTGTGCTTTAGACCACTTGGCTACCAAGACACCTACTGTGTGTGCTTTAGACCACTTGGCCACCAAGACACCTACTGTGTGTGCTTAGACCACTTAGCCACCAAGACACCTACTGTGTGTGCTTTGACCACTTGGCTACCAAGACACCTACTGTGTGTGCTTTAGACCACTTGGCCACCAAGACACCTACTGTGTGTGCTTTAGACCACTTGGCCACCAAGACACCTACTGTGTGTGCTTTAGACCACTTGGCCACGAAGACACCCACTGTGTGTGCTTTAGACCACTTGGCCACCAAGACACCTACTGTGTGTGCTTTAGACCACTTAGTCACCAAGACACCTACTGTGTGTGCTTTAGACCACTTGGCCACCAAGACACCTACTGTGTGTGCTTTAGACCACTTGGCCACCAAGACACCTACTGTGTGTGCTTTAGACCACTTGGCCACCAAGACACCTACTGTGTGTGCTTTAGACCACTTGGCCACCAAGACACCTACTGTGTGCTTTACACCATTTGGCCACCAAGACATCTACTGTGTCTGCTTTAGACCACTTGGCCACCAAGACACCTACTGTGTGTGCTTTAGACCACTTGGCCACCAAGACACCTACTGTGTGTGCTTTACACCACTTGGCCACCAAGACACCTACTGTGTCTGCTTTAGACCACTTGGCCACCAAGACACCTACTGTGTGTGCTTTAGACCACTTAGCCACCAAGACACCTACTGTATGTGCTTTAGACCACTTAGCTACCAAGACACCTACTGTGTGTGCTTTAGACTACTTGGCCACCAAGACACCTACTGTGTGTGCTTTAGACCACTTGGCCACCAAGACACCTACTGTGTGTGCGTTAGACCACTTGGCTACCAAGACACCTACTGTGTGTGCTTTAGACCACTTGGCCACCAAGACACCTACTGTCTGTGCCTTAGACACTTAGCCACCAAGACACCTACTGTGTGCTTTAGCCCACTTAGCCCCAAGACACCTACTGTGCGTGTTTTAGACCACTTAGCCACCAAGACACCTACTGTGTGTGCGTTAGACCACCTGGCCACAAAGATGCCTACTGTGTGTGCTTTAGACCACTTGGCCACCAAGACACCTACTGTGTGTGCTTTAGACCACCTGGTCACCAGACACCTACTGTGTGTGCGTTAGACCACTTGGCTACCAAGACACCTACTGTGTGTGCTTTACACCACTTGGCCACCAAGACACCTACTGTGTGTGCTTTAGACCACTTGGCCACCAAGACACCCACTGTGTGTGCTTTAGACCACTTAGCCACCAAGACACCTACTGTGTGTGCTTTACACCACTTGGCCACCAGACACCCACTGTGTGTGCTTTAGACCACTTAGCCACCAAGACACCTACTGTGTGTGCTTTACACCACTTGGCTACCAACACCTACTGTGTGTGCTTTAGACCACTTGGCCACCAAGACACCTACTGTGTGTGCTTTAGACCACTTGGCCACCAAGACACCTACTGTGTGTGCTTTACACCATTTGGCCACCAAGACATCTACTGTGTCTGCTTTAGACCACTTGGCCACCAAGACACCTACTGTGTGTGCTTTAGACCACTTGGCCACCAAGACACCTACTGTGTGTGCTTTACACCACTTGGCCACCAAGACACCTACTGTGTCTGCTTTAGACCACTTGGCCACCAAGACACCTACTGTGTGTGCTTTAGACCACTTGGCCACCAAGACGCCCACTGTGTGTGCTTTAGACCACTTGGCCACCAGACACCTACTGTGTGTGCTTTAGACCACTTAGCCACCAAGACACCTACTGTGTGTGCTTTAGACCACTTGGCACCAAGACACCCACTGTGTGTGCTTTAGACCACTTGGCCACCAAGACACCTACTGTGTGTGCTTTACACACTTGGCCACCAAGACACCTACTGTGTGTGCTTTAGACCACTTAGCTACCAAGACACCTACTGTGTGTGCTTTAGACCACTTGGCTACCAAGACACCTACTGTGTGTGCTTTAGACCACTTGGCCACCAAGACACCTACTGTGTGTGCTTTAGACCACTTAGCCACCAAGACACCTACTGTGTGTGCTTTAGACCACTTGGCTACCAGACACCTACTGTGTGTGCTTTAGACCACTTGGCCACCAAGCACCTACTGTGTGCTTTAGACCACTTGGCCACCAAGACACCTACTGTGTGTGCTTTAGACCACTTGGCCACCAAGACACCCACTGTGTGTGCTTTAGACCCTTGGCCACCAAGACCCTACTGTGTGTGCTTTAGACCACTTAGCCACCAAGACACCTACTGTGTGTGCTTTAGACCACTTGGCCACCAAGACTACTACTGTGTGTGCTTTAGACCACTTGGCCACCAAGACACCTACTGTGTGTGCTTTAGACCACTTGGCCACCAAGACACCTACTGTGTTGCTTTAGACCACTTGGCCACCAACACCTACTGTGTGTGCTTTAGACCACTTGGCCACCAAGACACCTACTGTGTGTGCTTTAGACCCTTGGCCACCAAGACACCTACTGTGTGTGCTTTAGACCACTTAGCCACCAAGACACCTACTGTATGTGCTTTAGACCACTTAGCTACCAAGACACCTACTGTGTGTGCTTTAGACTACTTGGCCACCAAGACACCTACTGTGTGTGCTTTAGACCACTTGGCCACCAAGACATCTACTGTGTCTGCTTTAGACCACTTGGCCACCAAGACACCTACTGTGTGTGCTTTAGACCACTTGGCCACCAAGACACCTACTGTGTCTGCTTTACACCACTTGGCCACCAAGACACCTACTGTGTCTGCTTTAGACCACTTGGCCCCAAGACACCTACTGTGTCTGCTTTAGACCACTTGGCCACCAAGAACCTACTGTGTGTGCTTTAGACCACTTGGCCACCAAGACACCCACTGTGTGTGCTTTAGACCACTTGGCCACCAAGACACCTACTGTGTGTGCTTTAGACCACTTAGCAACCAAGACACCTACTGTGTGTGCTTTAGACCACTTGGCCACCAACACCCACTGTGTGTGCTTTAGACCACTTGGCACCAGACACCTACTGTGTGCTT